>JAZGTH010000005.1:2630000-4105000 GCA_036877525.1 Chromobotia macracanthus | reverse complement strand
ATGGCAAACAATCTAGCATAAAAAGAGACAAAAGAAAACTGACAAAAAAAATTTTTTTTGCAGCTTTGTGTTTTTCAGCATGAGATAATATTTTAAATTGTTATAAGACTGGATGATTTGTAAACATTCTATAAAGTGCTTGGTGTTTGTTGCATGAAAAAATAGCAGCTAACCTTGCATAAGAGAAAACCTGGAGGTTAAAAATGGATGAGTCCACACAGCTGAGAGGCAGGACATCTTCTCCTTCATCAATTAAGCTCCTCCATACTTGCTCAGACTCTGTGGTCTTCACATCCTCCTGATTCTGAGAACATACAATATACTCTCAAACCAATCACTGGCTTTAGAAACACACAAGGTGTCTAACAACTGTGAAGTCATAGAGTCAATTAGATGATCTTTTGTCTCATGACAATTTAGGCAGCACAAGACCAGGCAAGTTTATTTTTTAGCACATTTCATACACAATGGTAATTCAAAGTGCTTTACATACAAAAACTGCAAAGAGATATGAAGAAATACAAATGAATAATTTACAATCATAATAAACCAAAATATATACATATATGCAGTTAAAAGTAAAAAAAAACTAAATTAGAAATTAAATAGATTTTAAAACATAGACAGCATAGACAGTTTTAAGCAGCACACAGTGTGTAAAAATACGTCACAGCTAAAAATATGTCTAGATTTGAATGTGGCTAATTTACACACCTTGTAGTCCTCGATCCATGATAGCAGGCCATTAAATGTGAAGCTAGCCCAGTTTCCAGCATAGTAGTTCCTCCTGCAACACATAAACAAAACAAATAAAAAATCAACTTAATTCTAGTTGCATACATTTGTAGAAGTATATTAGACCCTTGACTCTGGTGACATTTTGGTTATGTTTGTTTTCCAGGAAAAGGATGATGAACTGATGACTCTTATTGCACACTGGGTTTTGCCCAGTAAAATGCTTTCTAGAATAAAAATGTCCCCTCTCCCAATATCATCTGCCTCTGACTAGTAAATAACAAATTATGGTTCAAGGGTGTAAAAAATTATACTATATACTATACTGTACTTTTATATGACTTAACCAAAACCTCCTGTTTTATTAGCATACAAAAGCACAGTCCTAACATATTTACAACCTTTGACAAACCTCAGTCCAGTGTGTGGATCTTACCTGTCCAGATGCAGAACACTCTGTCCAACTCTAGAGCAGGCTGCAGCAATGACAGACTCGGTGAGTCCTGGGAAATGAAGCCAGACAGAAAGCATTGTCACTGACCACAATTCAAACCTCTGGCACTTCCTCCTACCTGACCTCTCTTTGAATGCAACATTTCAGTCAATTTGCAAAATGTGTGCCTTTTCAAGGACCTATCACTGAAATAGCAAAGCAATCTGATTACATTACATCATCACAAATGTAAAAGCATTAAGGCTCATTTGAGTCTTATTCCCCATAACTGCTGCAGATACATCCAGGTAAAAATAGAAATTTAGAATAAGGAGAAAGAGAGAGATGCAAATTCCAGTGCATCCATGAATTATTTTTTGTGTAGTAACCTATAAAAGCCACTTGGAATTAATAATAAACTTGGAATTACACAAAAGAGAAAACACGGAAAAATCGAAGCACTTGCATTCACAAAGCATGTTATTAGTGAACCACACATACACACAGACACTAGGGCTGCACAATATATTCAAATTATTAAAATATCACAGATGTGCATACTGTAGTGGTTTGCAATAACCGAATGATTTTAATACTTAGTAAAATTATGATTTGAGTTTATTTGCTGTTCACATACAAGCTACAATTGGTGTGTACACTACTCAAGTACTACAACAACTCAAGTGTCACCCAAAGATGGGAAGTAATAAGCAAACAGAGTACAACTGTTTTGTGCACCATTTGAGGTAATGCATGCAGAACCAATCTGCCATTGGAGATATGCATTATAATCGCAGCACAAAGTCTCTTCAACTCTCCAGTAAAGCAGCACTGGACAGCAAAACCTGCTGATTCTGCACTGCATATTGTAAGCCACCCACCTAACATAAACACTCCCCTGCCAACTAGTCGACTACTTTTCTAGATGACTAATCAAACACTTTAAATCAATAGTAGAACAAGCATAAAGTAGTTTCCAGATCATAATACCAGCAGATCCAATCGGTATATTTACTAGAGAACAAACTATGTTGGTGACGAGGTTTACATACTCGAAAAAGCTGCACTACAAAGGCAGACAGAGCGTGTGGGGTCCCTGAGAGCAAGATTGAGCAGCACCGGGGCTGAAAACAACTCCATTAAGCCACTGAAGCGTCCCTGTCCTTCCATCTTTCTTCTTCTTCATCTGGCCTTGCACAGCCCCATCTCACACACACAATAGAAAAGTGATTTATTCCGAGCAGGCTCGTTGTATCTTTTCCTGCACTAGCTATTTCACTGATGGAGAATCCTGGGATTCAAAACACCCACATGTTTCTGCTGAGCTTAAGCATGACCAAAAATCCTGAAATTTCGAAGTCAACATGAAGTCAACATTTATCCAATGTACATTCTCAGAAAGGCATGATTGATCCACATTGTTCTGAAGAATAAAGTTAGTCTCTGGTCTTTTATTAAAATAAGCTTTTACTTTTTCTAATCTTCCCCTTCAACCAACTGGTTCCTTTCTGTTATACACAACTTTCACAATCTTTTTTCTTTCACAATCACAATTTTTCTTGTTTAATCTCTATAGCTTTTCTCTGAAATATGTCAAGTGCAAAATGAAAAAATGGTTTGCAAATAGCCTTTCATGGCTGTCTAAACATTTACTATGAAATGTAATAACGCATCTGTATTATGGTTGATTGCAATGACACAATTTTAAAGTCATCTTAGCTGAAGAAATCCATTTAGATTTATGGAAAAGTATCAGATTAACTCACTTGCCTTTTTAAATCAGATGCATCTCAATTATCCGCTCAGCAGAAAAGCAACGATGCAAGTTGCTTCTATATATCTGTCCAGATAATACTGAAGATGTTTTTAAAAAGTGTAAATAACCTCTCGCCGCCATCTTTTAATGCCATTTATCTTATCCAGTATTGATTTTTTCACATCATCTTTGCTAAAGACAAACATTACCTGCCATAAAGTTCTGATGCCACATAGACATGCTAGGCGATAAATAATAGATTTGTGCTGGCAGGACTTTGATGACCGGGCAAAGCCCGCAATGCTTTCAGCAGGAATTGTATGAAATCATAAATCACTCTTCATTTTAGAGAACATTCCAAATGGATTCTATCTGTGCACCTTGAAAGTCATTTTTCGGTTATTTATAGTTGAGGCTGAGGGAGTGAGAGAGGGACTGTGTGTGTATGTGTGTATGCGAGGGGGGGGGGAGGTCACTTCTCAATTTTACACTCCACCCCTTTATGTCGCCCATCACCTTAATCTATCTCCCCCTCTCACACACCTTACTGTTATATTCTTTCCTTCACATTTGTTCAAAGTAAAGAATAATTCACCCAAAAATACTAATTCTGTCATCATTTATTCTCTCTCATCAGTATACTTTGAATGCACTCCAAGCTGCTCCATCTGCTCCAAGCAGCTCCAACAAATATAAATGTTACAATAATGTTATAAATATGCTTCCACAGTATGGAAAAAACAGCCTTTTTTTCAATGTAAACCATTTGGAATCCTAAATGACATCACAGTTAGTAAATGATGACAGATGTATAGATGAACTAAGCTAAATCACATAAAATAACAACACAAACTTTCCCCCAAGGATTCACCATAAAATCAGAGATAAGAATCAAGTTTCAGAACCATAAACACTTGCAACTGTACAAAATAATCACTAACAATCTAAAAGGAGTCTGTGACTACAGCACCTATTGGAGGTTTTGCTAACAATCAATTCCACGCTAATGCTCAAGAGCCAAGAGAAATCAATCACCTGAAAAGAGCACAGCGGAGGCCTGGATATCTGTGAAGGTGTTCTGTAATCACATGACTGCTAATAGAGGCTATTCAAGCTAAAGGGACATGGGGTCCAACCAAGATGAATAGTTACATTAACCCAGGTTCAGAGAACGGCTCGGTGAAATGGCTGGCTTGTTTTCTTCATTGATGCTCTATTAGCAGCAGGCGAGAGAACAGCTCTGATATGAGATGAACTAAACGTGCATCTCAGTCAGGCCTCTCAGCCAATGATTGCTTAGCCCTAACAATGTTCCTAAATGAAGAACGTTGTACCTTTAGCCTCTCCAGCTGTTGTGTGTATGCTCTGATAGCTTTAGTGGACGCTTTGGGTAGGTAAATGAAACTAGTGGACCAGTAACATTAAAAACTGCAGGGTTTCATTTGCAAAGTCACAACGTGTCCTGACCAGGTAGAACATGAAAAGGCAACAACCTGGGCCCATCTGTAGGGTAATATCATAGTGCTGCACAATATTGAAGAAAAACGTGATGTGTGAAAACTTGCTAAATAATGCGAAACAATAACATTTTACATTTGTAAAATCAGTTCACATTACAATAAAATATTTAAAACTGCAAATATGTACCAAGCATACATGTTCCACATTCTTTCAGGGAAAAGAAAGCTTTAGTACCACAACTGAAAGTGAACAGCCCTCCTTCACATCTACAATCCATGCAGAACCCTGTGGTCAGCAAATGAGTGGCACCTTTTTCAAAGAGCACAAAATCTCTCTCCCACTCATTCACCTTCACATTTCCTTACTGGTGGAATGATCTTCCAAACTCTGTTCGATCAGTTACATCCCTCACAGTATTCAAGAAACAGCTAGAAACCTGTCTCTTCCGTGAATACTTGACAGGAATATGTTCCCAGTGAACAGCGAACTGCTCCCCCATTCCAAAAAAATTCCTCTATCCCTTTCAATCTCTCCCTCAACATTTAACTATAGAAGTGTGCGGGTAGCAATATTCAATTAAGAATGTAATATGTAAAATGACAATGTATTTAAAGGTCCAAGCACAAGGTGCTGAAGGAAGATTTTCTTGTTCTTCTAAATATTATTATTCTTTTTCTACCCTAAAACTGTCTGTCAAAGACTGTAAGTCGCAGAGAGACCAAACTTGGATGGTCAGAAATCCCACCCACTACTCAGGTGCATCCGCACCTTATGTCGGACATTAGGTGACACTGTAATAAGCTTACGTTTCGGTCAATATCCCTGCAACTGTGTGCTAGAATCAAAATTATTTTTTTGCTGAATCCTGAATACCACCGCCATGTTGGCAAAATATGTAACAAGATGCTGGCCCCACCTTGATGCCATCATTGACAGGGCATTGGTGTGATTGGCTCAGAGTGCATTTTTTTAAATCCACATTGAATTTTATAGCATATATTTTGCATATATGATGGTTGCAAATATGATATGGAAATATATTGTCATTTTACATACTGCATTGCCATTTTGCATATTACATTCTCAGCTGATTATTGATACTTCCATAGGTGTCTCAAACAACTGTTGGAACTTTGTAACTTTGTTCAGCTCATTTCATGTTATTGCTTCCCTATGATATATGCTGCATTGTTTTCCTCACCTTGTAAATCGCTTTGGATAAAAGCAACTGCTAAACGCCTGTAAATGTAACTATAAAAAACAAATCTGATAAAGCTGCAGGTGTGCTGGACTGAATAATCTTCTCTGCTAATCTGAATAGATCACGGCTTGTTGATTGTCTTGTATATGTCAGACTATGTGCATGCACTTATACACAGAAGCACACATAACGTTTTAAATTATATCTTGCAGGACTAACCCATACAGAACTTGACCAGCAACACATTTTAGTTCTTCTCCACTTCCACATATTAGTTTCTCTCCCAAACCCTTTTTTTAAAAAAACCTGCACTTTTCATTATCACAAATGTATTTCTGGATTACTTTTATGCTGCATGTTTCCTATGTATACATGAGATGATGACAATGTAAGACTGGTTACAGCAGGTTGTCTGTGTACAAACTACATTATGGAACATCAGCAAAATCTAATTACAAAAACACTGGATGTGATAGAGGTGAGAAGGTAAATATTACAAAATATGTTTACAAATATGAGATTATCCAAAAGTTGCCAACTGTGGAACATACTGTGGGAAACCAGTTTACAGGCCATGCATCAATTGAACAATTGCTCCCAGCATGTCAAACATTTTCAGCTTGAAATTGGCCACCATGTGGATTTTTCTGCAAGCTCAGCATTACATTACAGTTTCTTCACTTCAGAGCAAGCAGGAAAGGTTATGCCACATCAAACCCATGATGCCTGTACAATTACAATTGTACAGATTTACAATTGATGCCACTGTCTTCCTTTCTATTTGATAAGTGTGCTGTAGAAACTCATTTACAGCCAGTTTTATAGGAATCTATTGGAAAAATCAGTGCAAGTAATGGAATGGTCACACAATACAAAAAATAATGTATAATAAAACTGTTAAGATGAGACATTTCAAGAGGTTAGAAAAATGTTAATGAGGTAAATCTACCTCTACATTTAGTCAGCTCAACGTTTACCAAGCCAGAGTAACTGGATCATGTGTGAATTAATGGATCTGTGTAATGTAACCCAATCATGGTAAAATTATCCACACAACACAACCAAATAATCTCAGATCTTTGAACATCTATGTATAATATAACAATAATTAAAATCGACAAATAATTAAAATCAATACTCTGCACCAATATGCGAATTCATTAACCCAATTCAAAGCATTGCTGTACTATAGTGTGGATGCACTTTGGCTAACATCACAGTTTACATTGTGACCTCAGATTATAATATCTGATCCTGAACTATGTGTAAGGCGGTGTTTCATCAGTGAAAGCTACAGCACCAGGTCCATATGATAAAGAGTGGCCAGGAAATTTTTCAAGCAACCACTCTCCTATGAAAGAAAGTGAGGGCAAGTAACTGGTGAAATTTCTGTGTTTGGGCGAACCATTTATTTGGTACAAATGTGCACTTAACAAACTACATTATCAGCTGTTTGTACAAATGTTATTTCAGCATGATTTGTAAATCTTGTGTGCTTAAATTTAAGCAAGAAAATCTGCCCTTTTGACCTTAAGAAATGAGCTGACATGGTGGGTGTCACAAATTTGGTTATTTGATATGTACCCCAACAATAGCACAGAAACATTTCTTTGTTTTAAATTGAAAACCCCAAATCTGTTTACTTCCTGGTTTAAATTAATGTTCCTGTAGCTCAGTAGAGCATTGCATTAGCAGCACAAAGGTTGTGGGTTCGAATCCCAAGGAACACACATACTGATAAGTGTATACCTTGAAATCACTGTAAGTCGCTTTGGATAAAAGTGTCTGCCAAATGCATAAATGTAAATGAGGAATTAGACTTCAACTCAGATATAATGGGAGTCTCTGTACTGTAACAACTGATCCTCAAGCCATGCATTTCATCAAAAACTTTTCATCAGCACTACCCCAACTGCAGGAAAATAACCCAAAACCACTGGGAATTTCACTTGGCCATTTTGCTCCTGATTATTCTATTTCGCTATGGGACTGTAAGCCAAACAATATAAAAATGAAAAGCCATCCACAGGCATCTGCTCCAACCTCACTGGACCTGAGCACTGATTCTCCAGGGACAGCTGGGTCAGGTGCGTTCACCGGTGAGTTCACCGGCTGACGGGGCGCAACCGACGGGAACGCAGTCCTTCACGCAGCCAGAGGGTCTAGCAGGCATCATTAAGGGTGCAGCAGTATTCATTAACAACTGTTCCTGTCCATATACTCATTTACACCCATAACCAGCAACAAAAACGAAGGTAACCAGGGAGTCTGGGACAAGCACGCTTGTCTGAGCAACCTTGACATAAAACAGAGTCTGAGCAAAAATAGTTTAAGCTGTGAGTGTCCCTGTGTCACCGGTTACCTTGAGACCAACTGGCTCTGGAGGTTTTGCATGAGCAGAACCAGAAGTGGGCCAGATAGATTCATCTGCACATCATCAATCACAGCACAAGAACGTTGCTCTTAGCGATAACGGTAACCCTTCCTTTCTATTTTTCCCATTCTACCTTTCCTCCCTGTTGTGAAGAACAATGGCCTGCACCAGTGAGCAACTTTATCTCCTGATGGCATTAGCACTGTCCTAAGGACCTGGCCTGCATATAAACACAATTCTGCTGGCTTAATCAGGACATTGGAGAGAACGAGGACAGTACTGCTCCAGTACCATTCCTGACCTGCACCGTACAGTCCAGTATAAGAGGATCCACGGAACACAAACCTAAAAATCAATGCTGAGTTTGACATAGTTCACAAAGTCATGGTCAGCTCCAGTTGCACCGAACAATAAACTGGTTTATGTGGGATACATAGCACTGCACACAACAAAATAGGACTAAGCTTCAGACCAGGCCAGGGATCTTTCAAATGGGACTGACCAGGATGAGTGAAACTCACTGTGTTATTCACTAATTGTGTACTCACCCATTTGTGCAATAAACAATAGTGATTCAAATATACATGCATTCAGACAAAAATGCACCTTAATATATTTGCAGAGACAGGGTTAATGTTATGCACAAATGTATAGAAAATGATATTATATGCTTATAGTATAACTATTATTATACTAATAGTTCACTGTGTGAAGACATGAAGAATAATCCAAAATCAATAATATTAGAACGAGAACAAACGGTGTGCAATTGTATGCAATAAAGGAAAGAGCACCTATAATGCATTATTAGTGAAGGAAAAATTTTGTAGATTCTGGGACAGTTTGGCTGGCTAAATCTCAAGCCTCAAGCCTCAAGCCTTGCACATCACATTGTGCACCTAAATCCAGGCTGGCCCAGAAGAATTGTATCTATAATAAATGTACTGGTTGCTTTAGATAAATATGTCTGGTAAATGAATTACACAATACAAAACACATGTGCAGTTATCAGACATTATTATTATTAACCTCCTTTATTGGCGCCCTGAGGAAATCAAATTTTCATCATCATCAACATCCAGCTGTATCAAATTTGAAGAATTACAAATGGATATAGTCACATAACTTTGAATTTCAAGGGAGACCAATGCATACAATGGGCAGTACTACAGTCTGCATAAAAACAACGGAGCAGTCAGAGCTATACGACACAGTGACACATAAGGCAATTGGTATCTCTAAATTAGAGGTTCAAAATTTGGCTCTCGAAGTCCAGTTTTCTGCAAAATTTAACTCCAACCCGGATCAAACACACCTTAACAAGCTAATGCAGTTCTTTAAGATTACAAGAAAGTTACAGGCAGGTGAGTTTGATCAAGACCATCTGCGATTAAGCATCACTAACTGATGATTAAACTCTCACACATTAAATCAGGGATTTGTTTAGCTCCGGCTTACATTTATCGTCATGTTATACAATCAAACCGTGTAATGACAGCAAACATCAATACATAAGTACATTTGTTCATCTTACGTGCCAATCACATACAGAAAATTAGCTTTAGCATTCATGCGTCGCTGTTTCCATGCATATGCAGCAACACAAAAGAGGCTCTCGTCATACACTCATGTTCCTTCTACGTTACTAAACACAAAATACACACCCGGAGAACATACTATTAAAAACTGTCACATTAATTTAGTTATTTCTTACCTGTACCCAGAATAACAACATCAAATTGAGATTGGAGCTCCTCAGAAGCCATCATGAAACTACTCGTGGTCACGTGACACGCTTGTATGACGTACGCATCACGTTTTTTTCAAAGCCTCTAAAACAGTTTGCAAAAATGTAGAAAAATACATTTATACAAACAACTTCTAGTGTGTAAAAACTGTCGGTTATAAATATCCATTATGAATAGAAAACCTTTATATTAGGAAAATAAAGTTGTTTACGATTTCATGTAATGAAATTATATGAAAAAAAAAAGTATATGAAATTTCAGCAAATAATGATACATTACAATAAAATGGGATAAATACTGACTTGTCACGAATGCTAACAGCGATGGTGAAGCTCATGAATATTAAATTTCATGTGACGTTTTTAGGACTGTTCGGTTGTTAGCGCACGGCACGTCGGCTAATTAATATTCATAAAACACGCATATGTATTAGCGGTGTTAGTAAATTAGCTCACGGTATAGATAGTTAATATAAATACTTTTAAAGGAAAAAATAACTTTTTAATTTGATGATGGCTTATGTTCCTAGCTGCTGTCAACAGCAGAATGTTGTTTCTTTAAATAGCAGAATAGCTGGGACGACGTGTTAATGACGAGCTGTCAAAATACCATCATGGCTCTCACAACCTACTGACAGCTAGCAAACAAGTTGGATTTAAAAAAATAAATACATGTAAATGTTCATAATGAAAAGGATGATAGTTATTAGTGCATGAATATGTGAGTAAATTTAATGACTGAAATGAAAAAAAAACAATCTGAGGGAAAGCTATTAAAAAGTCAAATGAAAAAGTAACAATCTAAAGTAAAGCTATTAAAAAAGTCAAATGACTTTTTAATAGCATGACCTTATATTGTTATGTTGTTGTTATTTTACATTTGAAGCTTCTTATGACAACATTTGTTTACATTTTTAATCCATATCTAATTTTGGAACTTTAAAATGTATCTTTGTATATGATGATTGCTGTTGTTTTTATTTTTTTTTATTTTTATTATTTTATTTATTATACAATTCAGGTGCTTATGATAATTCACTATGATATAGAGCTATGACAAATGCATATTGTTGAGATTTAATGCATTATATGTTCATGACAGGACATAGATATAAGTTTGACTAGGCTTAATACAGAGTCTTATGTTAACACACATGATGTTTATGACTTGTGGCTATACATTTCAAACTGTGTGCATTTTACTTTTTATCCCAGTGCAACGCCGTGCCCCATTGTGTTCTACTGTAAATGCGTTAATGTAAATGCTTTTTGCTTGCTTTTATAAACTGAGGATGAATTGAACACAGATAAATGTGGATCTGTAATATACCGTTTTTTACTGTATTGTATTTGCCTAAAGGGTTGGTTGATGTTATAATTTCACAGCTTTCAACTTTTACCAGTTCCTTTCTTTTTACACTTAAATGACTACACATATCTTCAAGCTAAGTTTCTAAACCAGTTGACACAAAACAATAAGGCAATAGCCCACTTATAATTCATATATTTCAAAAAACCCTTCTTATCTTAAAATATACCAGAATGCACCAGAGAATATATTTCAGAGTGCCTTTTCCTATTGTCTGAGTATTCCTATCTGCATGGTCCAGATGTTTCTGTGGATTTTTTTGTTGCTGTTTAAGGGTTTTGAAAAATCATCTCATGTTAAGCATGCTATGGAGGGCTTGTTCTATATTTTTCGCATATTGTAGATCTGAATGTTGTTTGCTGGATGCAGTTCATTGGTAAACAAAGAGAGTTCACCATATCTCCAAAAACAGAAAGAGGCAACAGGGATAAGAAAAATTATGGAAACACTTTATTTTGCAGCGTCTTTTTATATGTTTTAATATGTATTTACTATAGTATTAACAGTAAATTATGCATAATTACATGCAAACCCAGTAGCACTTTATTTTGCAGTTCTGTTTCACATTTTAATACTATGTACTTACTGTGTAGCTATGTAACTACTAGGTCATGTACCAACCCTGAACCTAAACCAAACCATAACCCATATTAAGTATATGTAGTTAGCAGTATTTTGTTGGGTAAGTACACTGGAAATGCACATACTGTAAAATAAAGTGCAACCCCAAACCTTAGTCCTAACCCTAACCCTATAGTAAGTACAGTTACACTGTAACAAGTACATATTGTAAGACAAAATAAAGTGTAACCACAATTAATATATTTTGCTTATAGAAAATCAACCCATTTTTGGTCCATTAAAACATCACATTTTTTGTCATTCCCATTATTCTCAATGGTGATTCTAAAAGTTGTCATTACAGCAACTAGTATTCAACATAATGTCAGGTTGTTTTTTATTTATAAAAATGTGTACATTTATTCTGATTCTAAAAGTTTTTTTATCAGATTTTTCATGTATTTCTTGCATTTTTTTCATCCTTTTTAAGTCAACTGATCTTAATTATGAGATAAAATAATTCTTCCTGCTAATCATTTTCGTCACATGGCTACACGTGCACATGTACATGTTTATCAGTGGTGATATATACTCATCAGAGCCGTTCTGCAAATTATCCATGCGTTACCAGACTGAAACTCTCTGATAACTAATCTCTAAATTAATGTATATTTACAGCCAGATTTATAATGCAATAATGTTCTAGTGGATGTCTCATTTGGAGAGTTTATGAGGGGTCTGACAGATGGTGTCATTCTGCGTTGTTTTGTTACTGCTCACCTCTCCCTTCTCAAGATGGCAGTTTTCATAAAGAGCTAAGTGAAAAAATGAAATGAACTGTGAAGTCTCCTTGAATTTCTCTTCAAAGTTTCAAGTGAGTCTAACAACTTTGCAATGGCATTTGAAAATCTTCGACGGAAGGGGTGCCAAGGCTTTGAACAAACACGGGCGGCAATACTTGAAACTTTTTTATACATTTTGGCGGGGCTGCAAATAAACATATTTGTATAGCTTTCCCTTTAAGAATCCTTAACTACTTGACAATAATTCTCTAAAGTGCTTGTACCATGTAACAGTTAAGCAGGAGTTGTCCTTGGAGACACCTTTATCCACCTGAAAGTGTTCACAAACAACAAAATAGCAAAGTACGTATTGTACTATCCAAACACAGAAAGCCAAAAGTGGGGACACCATCAGTTCTTAGAAGCAAGAATCAAAGCCTCAGTAGCCCACAGAAGACCACAGCTGAAGGTGTGGGTTCTTGCAAGATAAAGAGTACTTGATTTTCACAGAAAGCATTGTAGCGCTTGCCGCCTTGATTTTGCTTTCAAAACCGTCCAGACATAAATGTCTTCTGAACATACAGGGTGATGGCACGTGATGAAACCCCACACAAAATGATTTCAATCCACACAGGTTCTGCCTTTCATTTTTCTCTTAGATTATAAAAAAGCCCTGCATCCCCTGGAGAGAACATGTCGTTGATATGAAGACACTCCTCCATCACAAACTCTCTTGTTAAAAGCTTTCCTGGTGCGTCAGATGTGAGAGCGAGGGAGAGTAAGCAGGAGAAGAAAAAAGGGTTTCTCCTGTTGTAAGCCATCTGTCTGGTTTTCTGCTGTTGTTTTAAGCACGGACAAGCAAGTTTAAAAAAAGCAGTCTAAAGAAGATCAAATGTTACCAGTCTGTCTTATTTGAAGCTATAAACACCTGTTTAGTAAAGTAAAATAAAGTCCCTGTTCCAGCTAAGGAAATAAGTATCAGTGACAAACTGTGTGATAGCAAGTCAGGAAAGCTGCAGAAAAGTTAAGTCTAAAGGGTTAAAACATATTTTTATTTTAGGGTGAACTATGACCTAATGTAAAGTATTTTATTTAACGTATCAAGTCACCATGAGATTCTACCAAGCACTTTACATGACAAGACTCTTCTGTGTAACATTCACCACTATTGTAAGTCCGCATGACTTATTCAAAGCACTGAAGGCAGCACTAAGCAGGAGCTGAAAAATGAAATAACACGTTTTACTCTGGGGTGACTGAAACAGTTAACCTCCTTCAGCCGCTTTTCTTCTAGAGTAATTTGTGTTGATGGACAATGCCGTACACACAGCCAGTGTGTCTTAGAAAACACAAATCTTTAACAAAAAGGTCCAGTCACCTGTGATTTGGCAGCAAGTGTGAGAAGACTGTTCTTAAATCATCTGTGGCTTTTTCGAGAAATTAAGTATATTGGGCATACTCAAGTGACAGCTTGTCTGTTCTTAAAGAGTATTAAAGGGTGATATTTTACCCTAAATTAAGAGTCAGGCAACTTTTTGGCACGTGTCACAGCCCAAATGGATTACTGAACCTGCTGATGTATGTTGCAATTTGTTGAGTAAAAAGATGTGAGAGTGTAATGAATTTAAAATGCTGTAATAGACATAAATATTTATCACAAGTGACAGTAAAATTACAAAACAACATTCAACTGAAATCAGTAAATTATTGTTGTTATGGATTTGCGTAAGGTGGAAATTTATACAGAAAGAAAATTTCATTACACAAAGATGGGCTGGTGATCTGATTTTGGCCTCTCTAGCCCTAACACTTCAAATATACAAACTCTTTTTCAGCTGTCTCACTCTCTCACATGTTTTCATAGCTTCTTTATCTCTTTTCTCTGTTGCTTTACCTTATTCCTTCTTTGTTCTTAGGATTTCTTGTTGGAATGTCTTTCACACTGAACCCAGAGTATAAAAATAATTCTTCTTACATTAGAATTAACATATGCCGATATATGTATATAGGTCCATTGCGTGTGTGTGAGCTGAATATGCATCCAGAGCACTGGGGCGGGGCTGGAGGGGTGGGTAGAGGAGCTGGAGCATGTGTGTGGCTGCAGGGCCAGGTATGTTAATCAGGTAATCATTAAGATTAAATATAAAACTAGTAGTGAGGTGCGATTGAAAGCTAGGTAAAATATGTATCTAATTTTCCAGATTACCACCTAGCTTTTTAATTTCAGCGGGTACTTGCCTGAAATTTGCATGACATTTAGGCAGTCATTACAATATTAATCTTCCTAGAAAAGTTGCAAGGGCTCAAAGGTTAAGCATGATTCCTACATTAATTTTAAAATGACTTTTTTTGACCTGTATAAAGATTCTCATTTACAAATTTGTTCACTAAGTGGTTTACAATGAAAGCAACAATTTTAAATTATAAGGAAAAATGTGAATCAAATGTATAGCTATAAAAATGCTTGTAAAATAAGCTTTACTATTATTTCTCAATAAACAAGAGAAGAGTGACAGTTTCACAACATGCTGTAGAAAGTCTTTTATAATTTACAGTGTTTTTATACAGATCACTTAGATTTCCCTACTTAAGTGACATTGATGACATTATTTTTCTTTCAAACCCATCTTAAGTGTTATGTTTTATAATATACATATGTTATATGTATAATGTATATATGCAAATACTATGGCAACTTAAAAAAATTATAATAAACTAGATATTCATCAAGCCATAGAAATAATTTGAGCTGTCAGGGTTTTGACATGAAAGTTACAAGAGCCTAAACAATGACAAAAAAAAATCATACTAGAGCTATAATAATCTACTAAAATATGAAACAAGATGCAGCTGCCACTTTAGATTAGGCTTATTCTTTAAAAAGCAAAAGTCTATCTTTCCCAAATCTAGTCTATCTATCTTCTATCTTTTATTTAGTCTATCTTTTATTTAGTTCATCTTAGTTTATCTTAATGTGTTACAGGTTATATAGTTAATGCCGATAAGGCCTTTAAAAATGATCAAATGATCAAATGATGCAAACAATTAAAAGACAACTTTTAACTTTCTGTCATTGTCTATGAGGTCAACCTGATCATAATCCAAGCAGTGTTTGTTGATGTACTTTAAAAAATGAAATAGAGATTGTGGGTCCCATTGGAAAAGGCTATGCTGCATTATTCTTTATGTAAGGCTGGGTTGGGTGTTTGGATGTAGAGGATAGATTTGCTATTATTTTTGCTACTGGACTGTCATGTAAACAAAGTTAATACCATCATCAGGGCAATGTTTACATTATTGAGGCAGTAACATAAAGTGATATGCTAAATTTTGTTAAACATAATTATGATTTTTAAAGCTCCATACATCACAGTATAAGTCTTGTGATATTTTTAAAAAGCATCTCCAAACAACGACACAAGGTTCTTTCCTATTTGTTCTATCAAATGTCTTCAAATGTATTTGCCTATCAAATAATTTTTGTTTCAAATACCAATCAAAAATCGTTCATATCACATTATATATCCTCACAGTATGTAATTCAGCTTGAAAGTGAATCATTGTAATGGCCATTTAATGATTACAACGAGTTAAAAGAAGCACATTTCTGGTTTAGTGATGTAAGGGCCACTTGAGCCATAAGACAAAAGATGTTTGTTAATGAAAGCTTAATAAACGTTTTTTTAAAAGATTTGACCAAAATTACAAAGGTGATCATTAAAATCTATAAAAGAGAATGAAATATACAACCCGCCCATGAAAACAATCTTAAAAGTTGAATTGATTGTAAACAATAACACAAGTCCCCGCCCATTATTGGTATATGACCAATAAAATACGAAGGCGTGTGACATCGCCTCTCCTATTGGCCGAAAAAACTGTCACTGCGGTCCGCGGTGGGCTGGCTAATTGAATCGCCGAGTGTTATACTCTTCTATCCTTCTCACTCCCGAGGAAGGTAGTTGTACATCAGCGACTATCAGCAGCCGCTACCGGAGACGCATGAGAAACACCGAGTGAAAGCCGCGAAACAGTGCGAGGAGCCCGAAAAGGTGTGCTTGAGAGAGCGAAAGCGACTCAAAGGTGCAGAAAGGAGGAAACTTCACTTAAACTATGGCCGTATCAGCAACTCCTCCGATGCTTTCACCGACCTCCACTCCAGGCGGCTCGAGCAGCCTGTTCCGTCCTGACTCTCTGTATTCCAGCCCGGCCGAGTCCCCGCGACTGACCAGCAGCATGATCAACTCTTTTATCACCGGCACCGGTGCCGGCAGCACTAACGGGAACGGACACGGCGGTGTTAACAATAACGAGTGTAAGATGGTGGAGGTGCACGGGGTGAAAGTGGCCTCGTTCACCGTGGACGGTCAGGAGCTCATCTGCCTCCCGCAGGTGTTTGACCTGTTCCTGAAGCACCTGGTCGGTGGGCTGCACACCGTCTACACTAAGCTGAAGCGGCTGGATATATGTCCGGTGGTGTGCACGGTGGAGCAGGTGAGGATCCTGCGCGGACTTGGGGCCATTCAGCCGGGCGTGAACCGGTGCAAACTCATCACCCGAAAAGACTTCGAGGCGCTTTATAACGACTGCACCAATGCCAGGCAAGAGTTATATCACATGCATTGACATATTTCACATCACAGATTTACACTCAGCTGCATGCGGATCCGGTGTTCTTCTGAAGTTTAATCACAACTAGTTGAGTTGCGGGTTGTTGTTTGTAGTGAAGTAGTGAACAGTTTAGCTAGCTTAAACCTATTAACAAGCATTTGCTTAACAGATTTGCGAACTTAATTATAATTTTATTTAAAAATATATGAATGGAATGTTTATGACGTTTTAATGTTCATGAACAAAACAATCATTATTTGTTATTTGTTAGGCTTCCTAAAAAGTTATGTTTTAGTGACCTAAAAGAGGTAGCTAAGTAAAAGAGGTAACTGTACAGCTTATGCTTTTCAATCGCATTACGTACTCCTGCTGAAAAGCGTGTCGTAAAATTAGTTTTATGTAGTTTTTTTTGCATGCAAAACCACCTGCAGTTTTGACCTCTTACCTTGTGAAAGCCAATAAGCTGTTTTAATTGACCTGAGAAAAATATTGTGTTCATACATAAAATTATTTGTCATTTTCCTCGCTGACCACTAGATTCAAATTTTAATATGACTGTTTATACAAACATGTTTATTTAATCGCGAAAACAGCTGTTTAACACATACGTTATCCAAATAAATTAAAAAGAACTAAAAAACGCTGACCGTTGTTGAGAGTTATTCAGCTGCCATATGTCTGGTTGAAGACATGTTAAATAAGTTAAACTCTGCATTTACATTGGACTTAAGAAATGATTTATCATCTGTATTTCTGTCATAGAATAAAAAAAATCAGAACTCATCACAAAGTTAATCAGCAAAAACTTTACATGGACCTTTTTTATAGGTCTAAACTTTATCTTTATAGAACTGTTAAAATGGACCTGTTTAAAAACTTTATACTAAGTATTTACACTAAATTATAAACTTTTGACTTTAATTGTATTTTAGTATTTATGCCTTTATATGTTTCTTTTAATATTGGTTTATTTTAATTACATGCTCATTACACAATGACAGCTCTTTGGACCAGGGGTCATATTTCTGTTGCATTTCACTTTCATCTGTTATTTGCACCACTGAGTAAAACTCATATGAATACATATGAATATCATTTAATGCACGTTAACCAGTGTCATATGGTGAGCCAAATCTGTTCTGAGTTTTGGAATTCTTGATCGTTTGTCTGGATTACGTCCTATGCCACATTTGGATGAGGTGTTGGGCCATGTTGCATAAATCAATGAATCACCTCTCCTGGATCTGTGGCTTTGTTTGGTGTGGAGATGTTATTCTTAGCTTGTTATCATGACAGATGCATTAGTGTTCCCAGGCTCCTCCAGCAATGTCAGCTCGTGTGTATGTGTGTGTGTGTGTTTGTGGTGTGCTGAAACTCAAGGGAGGCAGTACACTTTTTAAGACCTTTATCACCCAGACAAAAAATTCTAATCATTTGTTTGAATAAAAAAACAGCAGCAACTTAGCCATGTGCTGTAGAGACAGTCACGATACATATACCGATTCTCCGTACGTTATGTTGTGAGCTGTTTTGCCTTGGCAATGCACTTGCTTTAATACAACGTGTGATTAAAAATTTTGAATAGCACTTAACTAATACAGCAGTCACTGTTAATAATGATAGTTGCTTTGATGTAATAATAATATTAACAATAATAGTAATTGTAAAGTAGGCCTAGATATTTTAACGTAAAGTTTCTTCCTAAAAGTTTTGAAGACTGTCTGCAATGACGATCAGTGAATGTATTTTTATCAATGAAGCGCTTTAAGTTTTGCTATTTTAAGATTATATTTCCTTTTTGTAATTATAGGTAAGAGGTCAGGCATTAAAATAGGTGTGGAAGGGTTCAGTATGCTTGTTTGCACGCTCCAGGATACACAGATTGAATGTGCGTGTGCATGCGTGTAGAATGCGTGTGTGTGTGTTTTAGGAAAAGAGACAAAAAATAGAGAAAGAGAGAGAGAGCGCATATCCAAATGGCCATTCTGGGCAAGGTTCGGTAATTAACCTTTTAACATCCCCACCACAACCTCCAGAAGAATCCCCCGTCACTTTATTGGGTTTCGCGCAGTTCTGAATCAATTTGCAGTGCACATCTAATTAGAAACGAGAGCAAGGAGAAGAGAGATCGAGGAGGAGAGAGTTTTACAACATTATTTTGTTTAATTTTGAGGCTAGGCAAAATGGACAATAAGAGAATGAGGTGCGGAACGCTGCGCTTTTCACTCTTCAGTCAGATTGCAGCATACGGTCGGATAATGAAATTGCCCGAGCAATGGGCCCCTCGAAATTGAATTTGTTTCTCGGCATCGTTGCTTTACAGTTCACCTTCGCAAGCATCGCTTTAATAGTCAGATTTAAACATCATCCACCGTCCCACTGCCAGATGGCTGAAACTAATGTGCGCTGCGCTGCCCCTCGCCTCCTCTCCCCCCACCTCTCTCCTCGCCTTCTTCAGCACATTGGGAGAAGGGCTAAACTGGAACAAATGGGTGTATTTTGCATCGGTTTTTACGGGACACCCACAGCGGTGAAAGCGAGCGCAGTGCCGAATGACGATCACCAACCCGGAGACATTAAGATCAGTGTCTCAAAACATAGTTTCATGCTGCCTAGGGGGTATTCAGACAGGACGCGTTCTCCAAAACATCTTCGTATAGAGGACTTTTCAGTCCAATAATTAAAACATCGCACTGGGAACTGCTTGGGTATCATTGGCGCATTGGAGCGTTCTGGAGGTCACCACAGGCGCAAAATCAGCATTTGTGTTTATCAAGACGCATGGATCAGTAGCTATAAAATGCTACCTAGGTATTAAACTCATCAGGTTTTGAGACACTGTCTTGGAAAGGAAGCTTTTCAACAGGAGTTTTGAAAAGTGCCACATTTGAACGTACCGAAAATGTCCAAATCAGCAAACACACGGCACTTAGGGGCCGCTTTTATGATTTCTCAGCTCCGCAATTGATCTCCGGGTTTTTAATGCATTCATTATTTATTAAAAGGAATTTGCAAGCTAAACATAACACTAAACTAGTTTGCACTTGGGAACTGCACTTAGGAAATTGAATGGGAATTACATTAGAGATGAACATCTGTGCTTGCTCTTCTGCCTCTTTGCAAAGGTGGATTGGATTAGTTTAACTTTGTTTTTTCCACCAGGAGCAAGAACATCCAAAAATAAAAAAGGTGCAGAAAGCACTTGTCCACTAAAATTTATTGCACCACTGATCAGAGGAGTTATTTCATGCGAATAACATCATAAAAAAGAGAGAAACAACCCCACTTGCATTCAAAGCAGGACTGGCAGAAATTGTCAACTTAAATCATAAAACGCATTACTTGTTCGAAAGCCTGTCATATTTTTTCCTCTCTTGAAGCGATTTACTTTTTTTAGTCATTAATTTAAAATGAGTCTAATTCCCATCGTAGCCCCAGGCGCGAGCTACCATCACATTGTGCGTCAAAGTACTGCGTTTAAAACATTCCCTAAAATGCGCAATTTGACACCTTTTTATAACTAAGATTCTGTAAAGTAATTTGAGTTAAAATTTACACACTTGTGTTTTTTTTGTAAATAAAGGCACATTTGTACATTAAGTAAATACGCACACTTTAAATCATATATACATTTACATAAAACTAATGCACACATTTATTAATAATTACAGAAGTGCGCTCTGCAATACGTGACCGCGCTTCTCCAAAGTGTCTCCTTTCAGGCGCGCGTGCACTTGTGCGCTGAGGTGTCGTGTGCGCGCCCGGTCCATATGGACAGCAGCTCAGCGCCTGTAGCTTTGCCCGAGGCTCTGATGCTCAGCTCGGCCGGGCACCAGAGACACCTCGCTGTCTAATCAAATCTCTTCAGATTGTCACTATTCATTCGCCGCACCTTAATGTCAGCTATCAATTATACATCTACCTTTTTCTGGGTTATCGTTTTTGCAGATTCACTATTCCCTTTACCCTTTCTGTACAGTAAATTATGAATAAAGACAACTTGAAATATGGAGAATGGCTTCAGTGGCCAGTTCTTCCTGCAAAGCAAAGATTTTTCACAAGATGATATTAAGAAAATCAAAAAAATGAGAGTCAGTTTATTTGTTCAGAAGAATTGTGAACTGTGACTGTCATAGCTCATATACAGTGGACTCATATAAAGTATCTGGACATTAAAAGTCTATAAATATCTTTACATTAGAAACAGAATATCAAACCAAGTGACCTTTGTGAACAAATGAAACACATTTCCATTTTCTCAGTCGATTTTGCAATTACTTTTAAACAACTGGTGACAAGCTGGTTTATAGTGGATCTATGAATTCAATTAAACTGAGGTTCACACAGGTGTCCTAGCAGTAACATCTGACTACCTAGAAAATGTCCATACTTTTTGTCTTAATTTTGAGCAGTATATCAATTATTTTGTCATTTAAATTGTAGCATTCCTTTCTTCTTTTGAAATATGGCATTTGACAATGTGCTTGTACTGTCCTTCTTCAAAATCAACAGCACGTGGTCTGGTATTTTATGTAATGCAATGACATTTTTATGTGAGTTAAGACTCCAAATTATAGATAGACAGACATATAGACAGACAGACAGATGTGTACTTTATGTTAGTAACAACACATTTATAGTGTTGCATAGTAAATGTACAGACGAAATTCATTTTGTACATCCAAGTGGGCAGCTGATCCGATAGAGTGGCTAGTCTCTCTCTCTCAGTCTCTCTTATTACAAATATGTTAAGACGTGAGCAAGCTTAACTGCTGATGGGCTCTTATAACTTGTGGACATGTGAGTTCTCATTAATGTTGGCGGGTGCCTGTTCCAAGCCACAGCGCTTTAATAACTAGTCCCATGCGTAACCAATGAATTAGAGGCAAAGCAAAGACACATGTGGTCAATTAGTTATGGAAGTGCGCTACTTGAATCTTTACGCGCGGAAATCACAAACACAAATTAGAACGCTGGAACATTGATATGTATGTGAATAAACACAAATTACATATTGACATTCACAATCACTGAACAATGTTTGAGGACCGTTTAAAAGTTGCAATTATTAAGTTAATATACACAGTGTTGACGGATTGAGGGATTGCAAGTGTTCGTGGATGTGCAGCGAAGTAATGCAGAGAATCAGAGAGATATAAGAGGTTAAAACATACAGATGGATATGGCCTTTCACGAAGCTCACAAGAGGAAAAATGACACTTTATGTTCACCATCTACAGTCCTGCAGTTATAGAGAGAGAGAAAGAGAAAGAGAAAGAAAAAGAGAGAGAGATTAGTGTCATTTTGACTTTGGGAAAGTCTCCTCCTGAGCTTAATGACACATCTGCAGCCGGGCTATATTTATTACAGTCATGTAGAATAAAATTGATTGTCTCCTAAAATTAATTTTTGCTTTGCCTCTAGCAGTGCTTTAATGGAGGACACTAGGCCCTGTGCAAGAGTATTGTTTAATCACATTAGTATCACAGCCCCCAGGACAGGCGAGATAATTGTACAAACGAACATCGAAATATGTATCTCTAACTCTTATGATTGAATTATGCAAATTACTTATCTTCTGCCCTTCCAAGCACTAATCATCTAATTAGGACTGATGTTTTAAATGCTTGTTTTTGGATGGGGATTTGGGGAGAAGCAGAAAGCAGAAAATTGAATGTGACACTAAAATCGGCAATGTAGTTTTGAGCTGAAGAGCTGGTGTTTTTCTTCCCCTTCGCCCCTTCCATTGTCTGCAGCAGCAGGGTTGGTGAGAGAAGACGATTAGAGCTGTTTTGTTAAGTATTATAAAGGCCTCGAAACATAAGCCCCATCTAATCCATTTTCAAGAGTTCATCATTTTTTCCACCACTTTAATAGTTTAGTTTGACACGTAGTATTACCTCGCGCTGAGTGGAAGGCGTGCTGCGCTGGAGGGAACTGAGGCTGGTCGAGGAAGCGCTAACTAGCATCCCAATTATGCCGATTAATATTTTATGACATGTTCCACTGAACGCCCCGTTCCTGCGAGCTAGCAGCTGTTGATCCGTTTGCACAAAGCAGTTTGTGTGCCAGAACATGGGAGGTTATGGTAATGATAGTTGATCTCAAGTAAGCGCTTGACACTCAGCACACTCAGACTCTTGCAATCCCGTTTTGGAGGAGTTAAAAGACATTGAGATCAGAGAAAACAGCAAAGTTGTGCTTTTCCCTTGTCATATGAGTGTTTGCAGTTGTCTACCACATCTGGAGGCAATAATTTGCTGCTTTACCCTCCTCAATCTGGTTTAGGCAGATGGGTTCACCTGGAGAGCATGCTGCCGTCCTGCTTTTCCTTAGTCTTATTAGCTGCCTCAAGAGTGTCTTGCTTGGAAAGTGAGAGCTTGACCCCAGTTTTGTGGGTTTTTCACACACCTGGACATGAAATGAGTAGTAGCTCACAGACATCTTGTCTTGGTAATATCACAACAGGTAAAAAGTAATCGAATTGAAAATGGATAACCATTGTTCAGAGTGCTTTAATATAGTTTCTGTCTTAAGTAAGTTTTGTCTGGGGATATCAATTTAGGCTGGACTGGGATCTGTTTCATGATCAGTCAATGGCAGACAAAGGATTTATGAAACTGTTATTATATTTATAACAGTAGTGGCACAGACATTACATGTTTTGTCTTTAATATACAAACACATGAGGATGGGAATGTGTGGAATGTCTGGGTTCTACGAGTGCACACAAGTTTATTAAAAATACAGGCAACCTAAATGAGGTAGGTTTGTCAGTGTCTTAAATGACAGTGTAACTTTGGCTCCCCGCTATGTCAAAAGCCTTTGACAGACTGACGGTATGTATATGTCAACTTGCAACTGAACACGGAAACATTTGTTTGCACCAGAATATTAACAGAAATGCAGATAAAAGAAGGAAGTGTGGAATGTAAGGGCCGGGGAGTGTTTGTGTGCCTCTCTGCATCTGTGTTAAATCAAGAAAAGCCCTGGGTATGTGATGACATCATGGCCAGTTTTGGTGCCCTTGTTGGATATGTTAGAGATTCATTCTCCTTTTGTCTACCCCAAGCTGCATAGATCCGATTACCCCCCTAACCCCCCTACACACCTATATAACATCATCCGGAAGCTGGCTATATCAAAGCAGAACTTTTGAAATGTGTCATAGATACATTGCACTTAGGAAATTTTACCACCCCTGCATTCATATTACAGAAATGTAGACCGGATTATTATATAAAATATATTAGATTACAAACTACAGTTTCAGGATTTTTTAAAATTGAGATCTGTTATATTTAAAAGTGTGGTTAGGGTGATTTAGGTGGAAGGCAGCTGGCTGCCATATTACCAGTGTGTTGGTCATTTGACACCTACCAATTACATGTTATTCTCTTACCGTCATACACTGCAGTGCCTTTTAACAGGCCCATAATTTAACTTTACTTTGGCCTACAGTAGCCTTGGGTTACTTTTGTACATTATTAATCATTTATAAGTAAATGAAGCTTGGTATTTTTTGAAAAGCTGTGATTTTTACTTGATTTATTTTTTACTTGATATTGATTTATTTGCATTGGCGTCATGAGTATAAATCTAACAGTGTTATTTTAATCTGTATTGACTCTTCTGTTTTGTTCAGTCTTGTACATTTGTTTTACATTCGCATGTATTTTGATTAACTGCTCAGCAGTGATTCTGTTGCAATGTCGCAGTCTCACAGTATGTTTACCACTGGTTGACAATACTGTACATTTTTCTCAGGATCTACATTTTTCCTTTTTAAAAAAAAGATTCTAAGCAATTCTAAACAGAAATCATGGACATGCTCAATAACAGCGTCATTTATGTGTTTTCCGTTCTCATCTTCATTCCGTGCCCTCATAAGTATGAAGATAGTTCTCATTAAAGGCGGCTCTAGGCCTGATTGGAAACATGCTAAGCATGTGTGTGGGACTGTAAATTGGAACCACACTATGAAGGAGGTTATGTGGTTGTTTATTCACCATTATGATGCCCGTGTCTTAAAAATGGGGGGATGTCTCATTGGATAGACTTGCATCCAATCAGTGAAGTGGTTAAAGACCACACCCATGCCATGGCCCAATAACAGTTCTTTTCAGGGTGTAGATATTTGTATAATGTCTGGCCACACGTACATGTGGACATGGAAATACACACGATACACAGATGCATACACAGATGCACACAGATGCAAAAGTGTGTTTTACAAAGCTCATTTCCATAGTGCTCAGAACTAACAAAGAATTTTGCTTGATTTTCATATCATTTAGATTACACCACATTTTGTGGTGTATTCTTGCAGTCGCAACATGAAGAGCAGTTCTGCTCTACTTTGAAATAAGTTATACAAGTCATACTTGTATTTACTTGTCTTTATGATTCCTCTGTATATAGCTTTCATACATCTATATGACTGGATGCTCTTACTGCAGTCCGCTGTGGAAACACACACACACACACACACACAAATTTAAAAAAACTTTATTTACTATTTTATGGCATTTTTACAAATGAGCGAATCCCCGAAAGGAGGTTTGCCTCTGATTTGTCAGGTTTTGCTCACTTTTGGGTACAAATTTGTCCCCAATACATGGTTAAGTAAATGCACACGTCTTACAGAAACCTTTTCCTCTCTCATAAACCAATGCTGGAAGGTCAGTGTGTGTGTTTATGTGAGGATGGGGTGGGTTGACGTTGTGCATGTGTATGTCTGTAAGTGTGTAAATATTGTGTCTGTCTGGGAGAATGGTTGTTGTTTGTGTGTATGCGTGTGTATGTGGGGGTGGTATCTTCTGATGAAAACAATCAGGCCCTGTGTGGTTTCATTACAGGGTAATGTCTCGCCAGATTGTTACGGATAGTTAAAATGAAATGAAGTGAATTAGGGAAACAAGGGGGAGAGCGTGCACAAGGCTTTATTGCTTTCTTCTGAAGACCCACACTGACAGTGATCTGACTTCAGTTTAGTGCATGTATCCGATAACAGATCAAAAACTACCTCTGTGTGTGTGTGTGTAAAGGTGAAGTGTGTGCTCATCTTGCACTGCATTCTTGTCAAACACAGGCGATGTTGTTTTTTCCTTCCTGTCTTTGACTTTGTGGAGGTGTGTGTGTGTGTGTATGTGTCTTAAGTAATTAAAATCTCTCTGTTTTTGTGTGGTTATGAAAATTTAGACATCGTAGTTAATACATAACATTTTATTGGCATTGTATCAATACCTTGATATTAAATATAATTACATATCAGTCTGAAAGAAAGCAAATAGTAATACTCAGATGAAGAGCTTATTGCAAACTTTCACATTCACTGAAATTACTTTGATTATTAATTTATCTGTCAGTTACTTATTTGATTATTTGATGAATCATTTAATCAAGTGAAGAAAACAGATTTCATTCCTTCTTTATTTTATTAAGAACCATGTTGTTCAGCTCTCTTAAAACAATGTGTAAATTCAGTGTATATATAGACACAACTAATTGATAGTGACAGCCATTTGTTTTCATGGTTGATTTTATTGACCTTATTGATTAGGCTAGTTGCTGCAGCTCTGAACAGTATGTTTTAATTTTGGAACTTACAATCAATTTAATGGCAGTTTACATGTATTTCTCTTTTCATATATATCTTTTTCACTGTGCTGTAATTCAACAGTACACACAGTCCTCCTGGCTTTTCCCATGGTGCTTCAATGTGAGATTGCAGTGTGAGGGATGGTAGGCACACATGACCTGCCTGTTCCACCGGGGCTTGTGGGTAATGGATGGGTCAGAGCTTTTTTTGATGTTTTATTGAAAGATCACCACGGCTGTCCTGGCTTTCGCCCAACTATAAATCAGGGTCCTCTGTGGCCTGCTGGACTGTCCAAAGTGTGGTTTATGTCAGATGAGGCAGGAAGAGCCTCCAATCCCATCACTCCACCTCACCTATATGACCCACCCACACACAAAACCTCACCGACCCTCAACAGGCCACTGGGGCCCCTAAACAATGTGTCTGTCAGAGACACATACACAAATATGCAGGAGTTAATCGGTTTGTTCTTTGCACTCAGACGATAGCATCAGCTATATATTGATGTTATCAGAAACTCCACTGTATTCAAAGCATTTTTGAGATTTTTACACCTGTTGTTATACATAAGATATATATATTAAAACAGTGATGCAACTGATAAAGCCAACAGAATTAAGAAATGAAAGCAAGTTGCCAATTAATGCTATAACTGTAACATTAATGTTTTAAACGTTTAGCACTACAGTGTACATTTACATCTTATATTTCTGGCCCAGTTTGCACATTGTTTAAAGGAGAACATTGGACAAGATGTGAAACAACATGCTTTCATTAAACCCTTCTGTAATCCAATTATTGATCAATGGAGAAAATAATCAATTGATTAATGGATTATCAAAATAGTAAGTTAGACAAGCACAAACTGTACCAAAAATGTAATTGTCTCTTGTAGTTTGTCAGACAACCATAAATAACAATTTTTAGCCTACTTTAAAATGATGTCTTTTGGGGCAGAAAGGAATCTCTCCTGAGTTTGTTATAGTCGGACTGCTGATGCAGCACAAACTTGGCCGTTTTCTCACCACTCTCCCTTAATACCACCGTTAATGAGTAAGTTGATGTAGTTGAACGTTTTAGTTAATAAATATGTCAAACTTCTACCTCTCTCTCTCACTCCCTCCTTCCACTCCTTGTCTCTCTCTTGCAGTTTCCCAGGCTTGCTGAGAAATTGCAATTAGTTTTAGATTTACGCTACGATGGCAGACAGTGGTATATAAATAGAGGTTAAACACACAATTTACATATTAATTTCATGATTCATTTAATCAATGATTTATGTGGATATAGATTGCTTTTAATCCGCCTCTCAGCGGCAACGTTTGCTCTCCCGCGCTCACTCTTCTCCGCTCTTCACCGAGCATGACAGGATAGAGTGCACTCTCTTTCTTTTCCTCTCTCTCTCTATCTCTCTCTTCCTTCATCTCTCTTTCAGAGCTCTTTCTCAGAGCTGTTCACTGGCTTGGAGAACAGTGCGAACGGAGGAGCTCCAAACGGCACTCCTAATTGGTTTAATTTTTCAGTGCGTGCACCGAACCTGACACTCGTTTACTGCGCGCCGCTGTATCTCCTTTCTCTTTCACCGTCTCTCCGATCTCCCTCACAGCTCTCTCTCTCTTTCTCTCTCTCGAAATCCATTAATAAAAGGGTAATAATAGCTCCGGTTAAAGGGATGGTAATGAGAGCAGTGGTTATGGTGATTGGTGGCAGCGGTTGTGTATTCATAACAGATCTCTCATACTGAGGCGAGGAGGCAGTAATTGAGGCATGATTGAGACACATGCGCTCCCCTCCACCACCGGATCAAGGAGAAACTGTGGAACTGAACGAAAAACTGCCTCCGTGGCAGCAAAAGGTGCCAATGGGTCTAAATTTTTAAACGCGGCTTATTATTAAACATGTATGCATCAGTATAAAGAAACATATTTTACAATATATTTTTACTGTTAAAGTTTTTGCCAATTTTGATAGTAGTTGACAGAACACAGGAAATTATGGGAACAAAATGTCACAATGTTACATTATGAAGGTAACTTGTGTTGCCCGAATGGTCACTATGGTGCAGTGTGCTGGAGCACAAACTGCTTTTCCAAGAATATGATTTGTTTTAGAGTTCAGATGACCTCTGGCTCTGCAATCAGTAGTGATAGACCAATAAATTGTCCTTGCCAATTTAGAGGCCAATAGAGGCCAATATTAGCAATTGTAGGAGCCGAAGCTACATCCACAGTCTTAAGAAAACTGTTTATTTCTTGAACTGAAAGGCAGGCAAACTGCAGCAGTCCATGGATTCATTCTAATTTTCTATTCAGTCAATATAGTGTTCCACTGACACACCCATTCTGCCCTTAGCGCGTTTTGACATTTGTCCCCTGCAGATTGTTCACAACTCAATTCTCTTATCACATGCCACATTCTTCTCCAACATATATACAGTAAGACTGTATGACGGTTGCTAAAAAGTCAAGTGTTTTATCAGAATATTCAGACAAACAGGCCTTTTTCCCAAGTTGTAAATGAAGATTAAACCTCATGTTGGTGAAGAAGGAACAAATTGGAATGATTTATTGGCACTGACACAGATGTGCCACCGAGGGGGGAGACTGGAATAAAGGAGAGGAAAAGAGGGGTTGAAAGGTGGAATACGAAGAGGTGCGAGATAGCTGCTCATCTCGCGGAAGGTAAATAATGGTCTTTAATTATTTGCTGGCAGGGCTGTTGAAAGCTCAGGCTGATACTGTCACTGAACGACGCAACTGGCGTGACGTGCGGTTAGGAATGTTAAAGGTGATAATAGCATGCGCGCGTGCGGGAGCATTTAGGGAATGTATCTTCAGACACGCATGTGTGTGTGAATGATGGCGTTTGCATGTGATAAAAACGCTGTGGAATCAAGCGGTCGGTAATAGGGCTGTATTAACCTCCATCCGTTTAGGCAGAGCTTGGGGTACATTGAGTGGACGCCCATCAGCCACGTATAAATCCATCAGCTCAATCAATAAATGACTCATGATTGAACAGCTGATGCTGGATCCCATCATCATTAGTGTTTATGACACATAATCTCTCCTTATTTAAAGGTACAGTTCACCTAAAATTGAAAATTCTGTCATCGTTTGTTGCAACAAAAACCTTTTGATTTCTTTCTGTTGTGAACACAAACAGAGAGGAGGCTTGTGTGCTATATTGTTCTCTTTGTGCTGACATGTGCTATACACTTCTGTTTTCAAAACAAGGGGCGAAATTGCTCTATTTGCCTTGTCTGCCATATCCAGATCGAAAGGGTAGGACTTGATATTATCCAGCATGAATTGATTGGATGCGTAAAAAACTAGCTGGCTATTGGATAACATCCAGTAGCTCACACAACCTAGGTGACTCACTATAAAAATCAAGTAGAGGCAGAGAAAATTATTACATTTTGATGAAAGATAGTAAAGACAAACACCTTTGTTTTCAATAGTGTAGACTGACAAGTAACGCACAATAAGATCAGGAATGTGCTTTCTAAAGTATATTTATGTGAACCTCAGTAATATCAGATGAGATGCTTAAATGAACTTAACTGTGTTTTCTTATATTTAAACCTGTATATCTGCATGCTGTAAGGTAATGTTATGTAAATATAGTACTCTGCATAAAGGCTTACCCTCAGCGCCAGTGATTTGCCAGGCTGGCACCAGACATGCTGGCATGGGTGCATACTGGGAGTCAGAGGAGAGCTCTTCACAAACCCTCACCTGCCGTAAAACCCAGGCCAAAAACCCAACTGCAGGCACGATTCACCTTTTACGAGCCCTGAACAGCCCATAACACATGCAGGCTACATGTGGGAACGGGTGTGCTTGCGTTTTTGGTGAATATGTGTCCCGGGATGCTTGCACAGCGGTGCTAATATCTCTCATAACCATTTCAGCTCATTAATTTTCTCCTCAAAATTTCCTTCAGTTGCCCCTGTGCTGTGTGTACACTGCCTTTTTGATATTCTGAGTGTGTCTGGATGAGTACAGCTCTCTGAACAGACACAGGGTTTCAGGGTTTAATAACTGTTAAAGGAAGGTGATGCATTTGCTGCGGCTGTACGGCACAGCATATGCAATGGAACTACCTGTGCTGATGGTGTAAACTTTATCTGGTCTGGTGTACAAATGGTTATCTTGGCTGCACAAGCTTTTAAAATGAATGTTTACTCTATTGCATGCACATGCATTTTTACATCTCCTCCACACAGATACACATGCCATTTTAGCGTATCACATACACTCAGATGCACCAAGTAACATGTAAATCAAATCTTCATGACTAACACAAGTGCACACATGCATGCATGTGTTGCGTTCATCTCGAATGTTCTTGTCCAACTCCAGTGAACACATCCCCGGCTGCTGAAGGACACCTAAGTCATAAACATGCACATGCACGGAATCACACATCCCTATGTAGAGCATTGCATGGGAATGTGTATTTATTTGAGCAGGAGCACATGGTAAAATGGGCCAGGAAAGAAGCGGGTCAGGGTTAGTGTATACGCAAGGTCACGTTTAAAACACATGGGTTGGAAGGACCCATAAATCAGCTGGTGCATACGGCTGCCCTCCCCACTGCCTGATTTAACACCTGCGCCCAGACCTTCCTTGTCAGGCCCGGCGTTCTTTATTACCCGCCTCTGCTCACTATAGCAGCAGCACAGATAGAGTTCACCTTTGAAAGAGCTGCAGTAACTCTCTTTCTCTCTCGCTGGCATGCTATCTATCGCCTTTCTCTTTTCCACTGTGCCCTATGGTCACAGTTCAGGGAGTGGTCAGATATGAGAGTTGAAGGGGGACGGTGCATGAAGGCACATACAGGAAATTGACCATTTAATGCTTCCTTTTCCCAAAAAAAGCAAGCAGAACGCAACATTGTGTCATGATGTTTATGTACAGTGTGTGGTCTTGAACTTATAGTTGAAAGTTGTTTTGGACTGTTTAGTCCTGCAATATGACACGTGATATTTCATTAAAATTGTTGTAGTTGTTAATAATCTATTATATTTTTATTATTATGCATGGTGTTTTACTTACATTTTAACAGTATAGGTAGTCTATGTAGGTCTGTCAATTAAAAGTTGTTTATCACAGTACAACAATTCAAATGAACTGAAACACAAAAAAATTTAAATGGTGAAAAAACTTCATTCAAATCGTAAGAAATATATTAATCTAGAATCTGTATGTTAAAAAACATTGATGGACATATTGTTTGGTAAAAACTGGATTTTGCCCTTGTTTTATATTCAGAACTTTAGCTGCAAGTTTCCAGGCCAACTCTCTTAAAGTCTTAAAGTTTTCAGAATGTCCACATTTTTTAGGTCACCACTCCAAGTGGTCCCAAATATCTTTTGTCTTTTTTGACAAATCATGATCTTGGTTTTAATGTATGTTAAATAATAGAGCTCACCGGAGGTTGGCTCTTTTCCTCTTTTGTCATTTGTAATAGAATCTCTGCCCCTATTTCTTCTGCTGTCGCCAGGCCGGAGGGGCCCGAGGGGGCCTCAGGGGGACAGTGTGTAAACGATAGACTCTGTAGCCAGGGGCCTAGAGAACTTAAATACAAATGTAATTTTTGATGGATGATAAAGTTGGACAAATGATGATAGATCATTACAGTTAATAATAATTTCAACTGCATGTGATGAGTCAGAAAACTCAGTGCTAGTCAAGAGGGTAGGTATCAGCAGGAACCTGATGATGATTTTTGAGACAATACCCAGATATTGTGTTTTTGTTTAGCATGTAGTTATTTAAAACTGTGATGAATTATGATGTTTTACTCCTTTGATTTTTTTGTCATCTGCATTGAGCTACTTTAGTGAACATTTTTCTCGATTATTTTATTCGCTTGTTCTGAGTTTGAATTTTGTTGGATTTGTTGGATTTGAGAGTGTGAACTGACCTACTGTAATGCAACAGTGTATTTTAAAATATATTAAATATATTAGATAAAATATTACAATACTTAAATATCTGTTCTTTTCCCCAAACCCACTGGACAACTTTAGAATTTGGGGGACTTCGCCATCTTTTGTGGTAGCCTGTCTAATATCTTTTGGGACGATAAACATATTTCAATTTGAGCAAATTTCACAGACAAAATGTGGCCTTCTTCAGAAGTCAAAAATTTGAAGCCTGTTTTCAACTTTTTAACGCAGCATTGAAATATCTCATGCCACAACAAACTCATGCCGCCCAGTACGCCCACAAAGAGCTTTTGTGTGTGTGTGTTCTTCGCTCAACTCGTCAGGTCCTCCCTAATAGCAGCTTTACGAATAAGTCTCAAACATCTGACCACCTTGTCATAACGCAAACGTGCTTGTCAGCAGGTCTGTGAATGTCTTACAGGATCGTTTAATTATAACGTCAGCCCGCAATACACATTCGCAGCCGTCTGACTGGCAGGTATTCGCTCCGCCCGCCATTCCAAGACTGGAAAGAGAAAGAAAAGTTGGTACCGTTTGATTACTGTACCTCTACGGTCCGTGGGCTCCAATTGTTCTCGACGAAGCAAAATGTGAGCGTTGCTGTTAAAATAGCTTCGGCAAATTCCTGTCACAGATGTAGCAGTTTCACGCCTCTCCTGTCAAGAGCCTTTCGCTTCAGTGCCGTTTAAGTCCAAAATGTAGTCCTTAGCATTGTTCTGCATTTCTTCCTCAACAATAGTTCTCAAAATGATGAGTGCTATTATTTGCCTGCTAACACTGACACATAATTGGATGGTGTCGCCTTTAATCTGAGCTGTTAGGCAACAGAGTTGTCAAAACGCTGAACAAGTTATGAGATTAATTTCCTATAGAGTATTGTGTGCTTGTCACTCATAAAGTGGTTATGAATTATTTTAGGGTTGCACAAAGTTTTCACGTCACCTCGAGATGTGTTCAGAAAGATTCGGCTTTGAAATAAAGTCACTCAGTGAGGGCAGTTTCCAAGCAGTTTATAATAAGGTTAAAAGAAAAAGTATTGTTATATTTACCACAAAACCTGTTGAAATGTGCAAGTGACATGTCATTTTACTTTAAAAAAGTGGCACATTTTCACAAGCTTTAAATTTAAGTACTTCTACCCCAGCTCCACACTGTACAGTTGTGTAAACTGTTGAAAGAGTAAACCTAAGGGTAAATGGTGTTGTTAAATTTGATGTGGTAATTGTATTAAAAAATAATCCAATGATCAATAAGGAAATTCCATTTATTAATAACAATTCAAGATTTTTACATTAGCTGAAAGAAATATGACACATAATGTGACCATATATCACACACACACTGAATGCCATATACTGCATAAGCTGTGAGTTAATACATAACAGTCCCAACAGTTACAGCAAACCTTTTGTTTTTGTAAATAATGTAACAAAGGAAAGAGAATATTATCTATATATATATTATATTAACTATAATATTAAAACATTATCAGTATAAAATATTATCAGTAAGTATAATAATTTGGTGTTTATGTAACAGAAATAGGAAGGGTTTCAGGTAAAAGATTGTCCAGCTCTGCAAGTATGACATTGTAATCTCAGGCAGACCGTCGGGCGACACACAGATGTGTATCATACACCTTATTTATGTAGCAGCGAAATAAATAGCTGCACTGCACACACAGACATATGACTTACTCACCAAATGTCCTCTGTAGCTATATCTGACAGTCTACCTGCACATTTACTGCACCAGTGTTGAGTTTGATCAAGTATCTCTCTCCCCCGGCTCTTTTCATATTTCTCTATCAATAATGTCTAATTTATTTCATCATTGCTTTATTCTTTCTTTTGCTCTCTCTCTGCTTTGCAGCTTTATTTTGCCAGTATTATCTCCAGAGTTTACCGGCTCTGTGCCTTTTTTTAAAACAACATAAAATTAAAATTAAATCGCTATTCTTTATACACATTCCTGATCTTATTGTGCACAATTTATCAAAGCAAACTCTCATGATCCAATCTTTCACAATGCATGATACCTATGAAAGTTCCATCCTACATTTTTCTCTTTGAATATGTTTCGAAACTAAACAAAATGCATTTCAAATGCTGTTTTAGATTGACTTTAAGGTCTGTGTGGTTCTCTTAACCTTTAAGTATGTCAAAAATCCTAAAATGAGTGATTAATTGACTGATGCTTGTGCAGTCACTGAAAATAACTTGCTTGTGATGTGGAACAGCATGCTATTAAACTGATTATACACATTATCAAACCACTGCTTACAAACATACACAACCCCTCCTGTGGAATGACTTCAAATGACAATCACACACATTAACACACATTAACACACACACTTAAATTAAGCATTTAAAGCCAGCACCTCTTATTTTAACATCAGGTTTAATAAATCATAAATATAAAATGTAAATAATTTTTTTTATGCAAAAATATGCATTCAAATAGTATTGTCTGTATTTTCATGTTTTTTTTTTATGTGGCGATTCGTCGGCTGTGTTCCTGGGTTTTTCATCACAGGTAAGCACAAACACGCCTTTCTCTCTGGACCTATTTACGCCTTTTTATGCTATTAACATGCATTTAATATCCAGACAGTATTTGGATGTTGCATTCAAAAGCATCTCTTGTATGATCGGATAGAGATCCAATCGCACCTACTCTGTGAAATGGAAAATGGCATTTACATATTACAACAGAGGTTGCGTTAACCAGAAATGTTCTGGTTAAAACAAAAAAAAAATGACAAATATTTGTAAATGCTTTCAGTCAGAGGATGCTAATAGGGATTAGAAGTGGCCTGTGAAAACAGACTTGGAAGGAGATGAGCATGAGGAATTAGAGAAACAAAAAATTACAAATGTTGTCTAGAGTTTATTAATTAATTATTGTTAATCATATTTGGGTTACCAGATAGTGAGAGCACAGTGCCTGTTGACTTCCTCACATTGCAAGAACAGAATAAAAAGGAATAAAAAAAGCCAAGAACCACCAACAAAAAAACTTTAACGATACATAAAAAAAGTTTATAAAGCACAACATCATTAGATATTACTTGTAGTTTATAGATATCACTTGTAGTTTTTCGTATCTGTCCATGACCATCTCCGAATGCATTTTTAGTGATCCAATCACAATCACAATGCAACCTGGGTGCATTTACAACTGGTTTTTAAATTGAAAGTGTTTTCAGATTGTAATTTGATCACCAAAACGTTAATGCCACTAACATACTTACTGTTCAGTTGATATCCAAAGGTCTGATCTGATTCAACAACACCTCTTAAATCACGTGACTCGTCTTCCTTTAAACGCTCTCCATCCTGTATTAGTCAGAGCGGCACACATTGAGGAATGGAGAAAGAGACACAGACATGAAGGTCATGATGTCACAGCCTGAAAAATGTGCCATTGATAGGGGTTAAAAGAAATGTCCACTTCACACACACACACACATCCTGAGAGGTGCATGAACAACGCTCCTTTTTTAGAAACAGGTGCTGCGTCGCATTTCTTCCCCCAGGCCTCCTGCAGAAGATAATGCATGCTATGACATTTGGTCTGGCTTAATACACCTCTTTGTCACAATCGCTGGCATAATTGTCTTCTATAGAAAGGCATGCTTTTAATTAAAGTGAGTGGTAGGCTCTGACAGAAATGATTTATTTCACACGCTCCGCCATCAGGTCGCGTGCACGCACCCACACTCGCAGCCACAAATATGCACACCTCTGACTGTCTCCACGCATGGGGCAAATTAATTACAGCAAATCAAATTAAACAACGCCACCAAATCACACTGTCTATCTGCGAGTCGTGCAGCCCCAACAAGAAGTTTATTAAAAAGAAGGAGGTAAAATAAGTGAGAGAATCAAGCGTGGAAAAGGAGTATCAACGGTTGGTTGGAGTGGGTGACTCAATTAGGAAATTCATGTGTCGTGTTTGGAAAGGAAAATATCACATACTACCGTTCGTTTAAGAGTCTGTCTTTCTCCCGTTTTTTTTTCAAGATTAGGTTCAAAGGTTAAAACAACATTTCTCTTGCTCAGATGTCAGCACACAGTTTATTAACTTACTTGGAAGCTCTCTAACTGCGTTTTTGTGTTCGTAACGTCTTCTCTTAGATGACCCATAATCCCTTGCGAAAGCTGTTAATGTCAAAATATTCACATTTAATCATTTTTATTTGGATAACAGCTGTGCTTTTGGTAACTTTAAATGTACTTTCTGTCTTTCTCAAGTAACATTAATGAAATTGATTAGATGGCTATAAGGGATGTAATGGAGTTGAATACACACCAAATGTTTAATTGTCTTAAGGGACCTGAATTAGCCCGGTTCCTTCCTATAGCTTTGTCTCAGATCGATCTCAGGAAAAAGAATCTGCCTGATGCATTCGTTCAGACTTAAATATACCTAATTCTTGTCATCTGTGTTCGGTGGCTGAACAATTGCACTCTTAAACAATAGCCTTTCTCAGCTCCAACTGCTCTGTGTTTGAAAACATCCTGTTATTCCTATAAAAGTTAATTAATTGTCCCATCCTGTCTGCTTGGGAGGTACAAATGCAGGACTCAGAAAAGTGATTAAAGTACTACAGAACACTATGCGAAACAAACAGCATACTAGAATTGGCGGTTTAGCTCTTTGTATGTTGGTTTTTGGTGATTGCTTGCTACAGCAATAATTTAATTAAAGAAATAAAGTTATTCAGGTTATTCTTTTCAAACCAAAGTATTTAGCTTGGAGTCTCAGCTCAGAGGTCTCTGTTATATTTCATTTAAGTGTCTTTGTCTTGGATGTTTCTCTTGAAATTTCTTAGGAGGAATATAAATGGATACAAATATGGATAGCATAACTTAGATAATTTGGTTATTTTAGAATAATTTGATGAGAGGTGTTTTACTGAAATCTCTGGCTTTTTACTGCATACCTTTGTGTCTTAATAAACCTTATAGGGCAGAGTGAGATGTTGTCTCAGAAACTGTCCCTGTTTGCTCTTCATTTACCTCATTGGAGTCTAGGAGAAAGAACTAAGATCTCAAATTTTTCATATTTGTGAAACTTAGGTCTCACAAGGCTTTTCAGCTTACTAACAAAGTAGAATTAATTAATACTTATTTTAATTTTTACTTAACCTCTCAACTTAATATTTCAATGTAAATTAAATGAAAAAGTCACTTGTGGGTCATTATACAATATACATTAAAGTAATATAACTTCATTAATGCAAATATAATCTCACATGAATCTAACTTTAAACCCAAAATAGGCATACGTTGAGCAATTCTCAAGAGCTTGTTGCTGACCACACAGCAGCAATAACATGCTCAATTAAACTGTACAAGCCAGAATCAAGATGAATCTATTTTTATATCCATGAATTTATTGGGTTTGGTGGCTGTGACAGTTGGCTTGTAAAATAATAAAAAAATTAAGTCAATAAATTAACCAGCTCACTTTAGTACTGCGGAAAACAATAAATGTTGTTATTTGCCAGCTAACATTGTTATGTCTAGCTAATTGCCACAAGATTTTAAAGGATTAACAAATTTTGTTTGACTTACAAAGTTGTTGGTATGGTTATAATATTTGTTTCACAACCTTTGGTGTTTACAAATATAGTTTTTAAAGTTACTGACAAACTGGTTTAGAAGCCATTATTGTGCAAGTGTAGATATGATTTATTGACTTTGTTTGCTCTCACAATTTTGTTTCAGTGATATCTGATTTAGTGAATGCTGTAACATTTGCCCAATAAACAGTTACAGCTTTTAAACAAATGAATAGACATCATCATCAACAAAATAATTACAAAGTCATGAGTACCTGAGCTAAAAATGAAAACACACTTAGGAAGTCTTAAGTGCATTTGTTTAAAAGTTCTATTAATTCCATTATAATTGTTTAAATAACATGGTGGGAGGGATGTAAATAAAAAAATCCAAAAAATTACACACTACATTTTTCAGTATTGATACTGAGCATTTCTGTGTAAATTGAATCTTGAGAAGAGTTCATGACTCCCCTCATGCTGAATATCTCTCTTGTTTCTTATTGCTGTACTTTGTGCACAAAATGAACAATTCTGTCTTTTGGGCCACTCCTGTGATTTTTAATTAAATAAGGGTCATGTGTATAGTCCACCTCCCACGTTTAAAGGAATTTAATCTGGAGTCAGGACACAAGTGTGTGTGTGTGTGTCCCTCAGTCTCAGCCATGTCACTCACAGCCATGACCTACCATACCCAAGGGCTATGTGTGTGTGTGTGTGAGAGAGATTGAAAGTGAGACAGGCTTGCACCTGCACCCTTAATAAATGTAGTCAAGCAGCTTGGACATCTCTCTTATTCCCCCTGTGTGTGTGTATACTGTACACAGATACATCCTCATAGATATTTGACTTCGACTGGTATCACTGTCCCACAATAACAATATTAGGGTATATAATATTTTTAACTTGCTCTTAAAGGAATAGTTCACTCAAAAATGAAATTTCTGTCATCTTTTGTTCACTGTCATGTCATTTCAAACCTGCAAGACTTTTTTTTTGTGGAAGAAGAAGTTTTGAGAAATGATTAGAAATGTTTTACTGATGCCATGCACTGATGACATCACTGTGACACTATTGGTTCACTTGTGCTGCAAAATTATTTTTATTATTAATTAACTTTCTACAGTAAGTTTCATAATAGTTTCAAAATAAACACTTAAATAATGTTACCTGTACAATTTTTAGAAGTCTCGTAGTATTGTGCAGGTGCCATAAAATTTGAGCTTTTAAAGATTTATGTTCTTAACTTCGGCATAAAGATTTAATTAAACATGAAGACCACGAGATGCATGTAATTCAAACAAGGCAATTATTTCAATTTTATGCTGACGCCATTACCATAGAGACCTGTGTCATGTCAAATCTCTGTACACGACTGTACACTTCATTTAGCTTGTAGTTTATGCTGATCAATGGTTAGCAATTACAGCTCAAACCTTTTGAAAATCTTTTGAGAAGGAGAGAGACGGAGACACAGAGCATTACTGAAAACTCCTGAACAAATACTGTGTAATTGGCTCGGGCCAGCAGGGTAATTGGCTTGTTCAAAGTGGGGAAAAAAAGAGGGAAAAAAAGGAAAGATTACCCAGAGAGGAGAAAGTCAAGGGAAATGTTAATATTGCACTGTTGCTTAAAAATTATGATGACATCAGCAGCAAGCGGTACGGTGAGCATGGACGGAGTGTCGACTTCAGACAGCTGCAGGTAAATAAGCATATCATTAACAAAGGATTGTTAGCGTGTATTTTTCTCAGAGGCTAATGTATTCAAAGAGGTGAGCGGAGTGGAGGAAGAAAGGTGGTTTTGCGCTGAAGTGTCACTATTGGAGTGGAGGAATAAAGGACTAAGTAATATCATGCTGAATAAGGGCTTCTACTCTCTCTGGAGGTCAGGGCCTCCCCGGTGGCCGGGTAAGAGTGAGGGGGGTGCCGATAGTGAGGCAGCGCCATAAAATAATTACTTAACACTGGCTAAACAAAGAGACACTTGCACACTAACTTTGTACTCAAATTCACAACAGGTTGTGAATTTTTGTACACAACAACCTAGATGGCATCCATTACAATCAACAAAGTTGTCCAGATCGCAAGCATGCAACTTTGTAGTCACAGTGTAACACTAATGATTTAAAGCGGCATACGCACATACTTAGTCACTAACATCCTTAAAACAAAATATATTTACATGAAATTGTGTCAGATAATAAGAAATAGTGTAAAATAATAAGATGTTTTAAAAGAGTTGTAAGCTTAAACCTCATCATATTTTGTGGGATTTATAGTTAAAACAAATGTAGCTGGAAATTTTTTTTACATTTTAGATGTAGTAGATTAGTAATGTTTAGATTAGTAATGTTTAGATTAGTAATGTTTCTAACTTTATCCCTTTTTGCTATTTTAGTATAAAATCAAAACATTTTTTTAAACTTTCTCATGAGAAATTTTTGTCACATTTATTTAATTTCTTGTGACTATTTTGTCTCCTGTGTAGCTGTGTAATCCCACGCAGACAAACAGCCAAGCCTTTTTCTAAGATTTTCTTGAAATCCTGGTCTCTCAAGCACACACACACGCGCACACCTCGGTCATGCATTTGAAGTTGGGTAGACTTTGTATTAAAGAGGAGGGAAGAGGGAAGAGGAAAGGGAGGCAGGGCAGGCTGTATTAGTTTTGACCTCCTCTGGGTGAGCTGAGAAAAAGGGAGATTTGATTAAATGGATGCCCAGGGATCATGACCCTGTCTAAACACACTGCAGCCCTCAGCATTAATCAAATAATCCTCCAGAAATGTTGACCAGCGTGACACTCCCCACCATCCCCATGCATATACACAACCTGGGGATCTCAGAGTCTGTGTGTGTAAATGTAAACAGCAGCAGTGGTCAAAAAAATACCACTGACATCTATTCTGCACACAGTCCCTCTTTTTCTAGTCAAACTTCAAAATGGACACTATAGTATTTGCTTTTTATTACATGTTTCTGGCTGTAATGTGAATGATTTTGTCATGATGTAAAAAACAAATCTAAAATTAGTTTTCATTCTGGCTAATGTCATTTAGTTCTTTTATTTTTAACCCCTCCCTTCACAGACACTTTTTACAGTTAGATCAATAAAATCCTGTCTGCATTATTTTGACGAATATTCAGTTTCATTTAGAAACGCCACACTATGGAAATTGTGAAATGCACTGTGAACACAGGAGTTGGTCTCATATTAAATACATTTTTACATGAACTAAAGGAAGATTGTAAGTGTTCCATCGGATTTCCTGTAGCACTGCTGAAATGGTGGTTGTATAATCATCTCTGTAGGTGCATTAATGTTCATGCATGTGTTATCTTATAAGGGCGAGGAAGAAAAGAAGGGTTTATTTGTCAACCCTGTTAAGAATTGATAACCAAATAAGAGTAATAAACTGCTAAGAACCTGCTTAAACCATAGCATACTTTCATTTAATTTTTTTGTCATTAAAAGCTTTTAAACACTCTCTGCTAACACATTTAGTACTGATCTAGAAGGTAAGTCAGTATAGTCAGGTTCGCCTGCAAAACTTAGCTGGCGAAGTTGGTTCACCAAAATTGTCTTACTGATTAAACTAGTTAGGAAGTGTGGTGAGACCAGCATCCAAATCACAACATATGCTGGTATTTTCAGCTGGAACAATTTGGTTGTTGCTCAAGATGAGTGTTAGACTACATATTCTGAAAAGATGGACATAGGTCATCATACACAGATCACACAATAGGAATTAGCCTGGCCAAAAATGCAGGCCGATTCCTCTTTGCCACTGAGTGACTTTTGACAATGGATGCTGTCCGCCTGCCGTGGGCCAACAGAAATTAGAGCATAGACCAGTGCTGTCAAGTGTCAGAATGAGAGAGCTGGACCTTTTGTGATGTTTCCAGTGAGATTAAGAAAAGAGCGCTTCTTTGAGACCTCGGATTTATCAGTAATTATCACGCCGCTGCCTCCACACAAACCTAAGCCTTTGGGGCCGATCGGGGGTGGCGGGCTGCTCCCCTTTGCATTTTATTTTCATTAATCATAGACATGTGAAGTCTTAACTAAGCCCCCCCGACGCTGGCAGACTATTGGCATTCTCAATTCTCACTGACCGGACCCAAGTATGTGACACAAAAATACGCGGTGCGGCGTGCGTGAGAACATTGTCCGCCCGAATAGCCGCCCCATTGGGCATTTATTCATCTATTATTTGGTTGGTTGGGGGGATGGGTGATGGTGGTGTTAGAGGGGCTAATGTGGGTGAAATACGAGGGAGAAACCACCACAGCTGAAGGCCTCAGAGAGAATGGAAGTCAACAGGAGAATAATAGCTGGTGTGACAGTCACGCCTGGGGTGATTCGTCTGTCCTCTGTGCATGCCGCTCACTAAACAGTTAAAGATTCACGAGAGGAAGGTGAGCGTGTGTGTGCGTAACAGCCCCCTTGGTAATAGAACGACGGCACAATCGCTGGAACAACAAGGTTATTCTTCAGGACGTTATTATGACATCTGTGTGCTAGTTAAACAGCTTGCGAATATGCTGATAAAACTGGGAGCTAATTTACAGTGCCATAAAGCCAACTTCACCTTCAGTTATTATCTGAAAATATTTATTACTGACTGTTAAAAAGTCTAAATTAAATGCTTTATGGCCATTTATTCACAAATGTAAAGCAAGCATTGGCCCCTACGGTTATTACGAGTCTGCTGTTTGTTAAAAACAAACTGGAATAATATAGATAAGAGCATGGTGCGAGGGAAGGGAAATTTCTGCGCTCTTGGGTAAACATGCCTGCTGAATCAATTCACTAATCTGTCCATTCTCTCTGATTGAGGCCAGGCACAGGAAACTCAACGTGTTCACCCTTTTCCTGTCTAACCTTTTCTTCCAAGCATTCCATTTTGAAATTTATATATAGAGCAAAGGCAGTTGTGAATGTCTGAGGTCATTGATGTTTTCCTCAAGATCCCTCAGCAATGTGTTGAGTACCAGATTGGAACCGCTAACTATGCAACTATTATCGGAGATGCAGGTACTTTTTGCTATGGGCCAAGTACCAGCTGCAATAATTGCACTAAAGCTTGCATGTGCCATTCTAAATTTCCATGTAATTCGTTTCTTTTCTTCTTTTCACTCCTGTGGCTCTAACCCAACGTCTTTTTAGGAACCGTAAGGCTTGGATGACTCTCACACATTGTTGTTAAACTTAGCGTTAGCGCTGTATGCTAGAAAGTTTTCTCTGCTGAAAATACCTCTTAAAACGCTAATTAAAAAAGAAAGTGGTGCAAATTGAAAGCGATAGGAGAGCTACCACTTTGATATGTGCAGATATTAGTTAGTTCTGCTTATATAAGCTGGCATAAACGACCCGCTGACTTCTATCTCCGCCTGACAGAGTTTCCAACCGATAGAACATAGTTTCCACAAATGTGTGTGAGGAGGATATCAAGACTTCTGTAAAAGACAAGAGAGATTATGCTAATCAGAGTGCTTTTTGATTCTACATCCCTGGGGGTTGCTCCCGCAATAGTTATTTACTTATCGCGCCATCCAGATAGCTGGGCAAGATAATGGCCCCCACTACATATCACTGGCTTCATTTCACCACTAATCCTCTTCCCCTCAAGTCGATTCCTCTTTTGTTCAAGTAATGAGCTGTAAAATTTAATAATTCACTTTTTCTTCCTCGTGTGCAGTCACTCATGAGTAAGGGTTGATCACAGAAGTTAGCTGGGTCTTTGTACCAATTGTGGTTGATAGAAAGGGATAGTTCTACATTGACTTTGCCAGACACTTATTTAAAATGTACAGGGCATTCTAGGTATACATTTTTACTTTTTCAATCCTTCCATCCTCTGGGAATCAAATCTTGGTGTTGCTAGCTCAACACTACAAGGTAATCTACTGAAATGTTATGTTGGCTTGTGCTGAACCGAGATATACAAAACTCTTACCAGACTTTTAGCATACTTAGTGAGCGAGTGCATTTGTGCACTATTTCTGTTTGAGCCTAAGACCCAGCAGGGCTGTTCTAGTCTAATCTGTCAGCACTGTGATATCTGTACCATAATTTGTAACTGGTCTCTCTTCGTGCACTTCCTCCTGGCCCGAGTGTATGTGATCTTGTTTGTTTGCTAGTGTGATTCAGATCCTGTTTCCAGACTCATAAACTTATTCAGCAGAGTTATTCGAGGCAGGGAGGGGTCACGCAAAGGGATGAGATGTGTATATATTCAAAGAAGCACCAATATTTCTGTTCCCACATCAACATCCCAGCTGTTTAGGCTAAATGGATACCTGTAATTCATCTTTGCGCTCTGTGTCAGTAGCGTTTATGTGGATTCAGAGTGTTTCTTCCCTCTCTCTCTTGCTCTACCCCCCTTTTCTCAGCTCTCATTCCAGTTTTTGAACTCAGACAATGAAAACAATGGATGGTAGCCTCTTTTTCGCTCGTCTCTTTTCCCACACCCCATCATTCCCATTTCATGCTCTGCCTGTTGGGACTCTTTTGTGGACGGCATTAATTCCGGCCACGCTGGATAAACTTTCCACAAAAACAATACAGTCTTGTATTTGTTTATTTATTCGTTTAGTCACCCTCCACAGAGCCCTATGACCATCTGCCTAGCGTAATAATGTAAACCAATATAAAAAAGATCAGCTCATTCTTTTTTAACTCTCTTAGCACTCTCTTAGTACACTTAGCACTTTTTTAACTCTTTTAACGCTAACTTTCTCCTAGTGTTTATATATAATGCTCTCAGTTTGCGAACAAGGCCTCTAAGTCTGGTTTTTAGACCTTCAGGGTCATTTTTTAAGGGTTGTGCAGGCAGCAGGAGTGACATCATTAGCTTTTGTGGTATAGTCAAAGAGCTGTAAATTCCAGCCAGAGGTCCACCCTTGTGTTCACATCAAGAGCTGAGGGAAATGGGCTGGGGAAAAAAAGTCTGTTATATCAGCAGTGGTAGTATAGTTACAAAAGGATGTTTATGTGGCTGGCCCTGTTGATATTAGATTAAAATAATGGAATTTGGCCATCTTATGGAGCCATTTCTAGACTGCATTAGGAACATACTAGATTACTGCACAGAATAGATACTTTTTGGCTTAATGCTAGACTAAAAGTTAGATAAAGGTGAAGTGTGTAATTTTTTAATGTTAAAATACTTTCTTCTATGCTCTGTTTTTTTTAGCTTCCCGGTACAGCAATATTGGCTGAACCAATGGTGTAAATTTGGGGCGGGACTACTTGCCCAGATGGGGGACTGTTCGGGAAACATAATTATACCACAACACTAGTTTTCAGGTTAAGGAGTTAAACTTAAAATTACAGCTCTACTAACTTAACAACATTTTTCAGTAGTGTGACAGTGACTCAGCTGTTTTAAAGTAGTGTAATCTTTTTACATTTTTTATAGTAGTATGTGGCATGACAAAATGTTTTGATTTCACAATTCATTTTTTTAGTTTCTGTACTGTTTTTGATATGTTTTAATATGTTTTTGATTCAGGTATAAAGATAAATAATTTTATAGAATTTAATATATAAATTCATATTAGAATATTATAGGTAGTTAGTTACAGATATTGACTCCTTAAATAGCTTCAATTTAGTTAGTTACTTTTTGTTAGTAACCTGCAGTGTAGTTAACTACTTGTTTAAAAAGAAAGCCTGACTGTAGTTTAACTTACATTTATTATTAGCTCATACAGTAGCTTAATAAACTACAGTTTAAGAGAAGCTTCCCCAACTCTTATCATTATGTAGCAAATACCCCACAGTACAGTTCTAATCTTTCAGGAACATCGCAAGCCATTCAGAGTTTTTTTAGCCATAACCTCATTCAGCATCTCTTCATGCTGCTAAAACGCAGCTGATAGCTGCCTCAATAATTCACGACTCTTTCTGTGTTTGGTCATCATTTTCATAGGTGCATGTCTTCTGGCCTGTTTTCAACTGCTCCATCGTGTTAGCATAAATAATACATGCAGTATTATTTTACATAGGTGTTAAGTTACAGAGGGGCCGTGTTCATGTCCTTGGGCTATAATAGGGTGGGACACAGAGAAAACAGTGAAGTGTCCCTGAGGACAGAGCAATTGTCATTGATATGAGGCACACAGGTGAATGTGTTTTCAAGCCACTTGGAGCTTGAAACTTGAAAAATTTCAGTAAAATCTGGTGTTTAATCAACAAAGTTGTAGTAAATAAAGTAAAAAAAAGTGCAGTACCAGAAATTTACTGCAGATTGTGTAGTTATTTTGCTATTTTTTGGACCTGAGTTTAATTACTTGGAATGTAATTTTTATACATAATGTATTAACTAAGTACCTGTATACAAAGTATGAAAAAAATTTTCTCTGTGCATACATTGAAAATGTGTGGGAACGTTGTTATATTAACAAATATTTAATATTTGGATTAAGGTTCTATGTTTGCGTTTCCCATATATTTTGATTCAGTTTGAGAGTTATAGAATGTGTGAACACTGTTGTATCTTTTATTGATGTAGCAAATGGATCTACATCAACATCCCCTGTCTGTCTGTGTAACTGTCTGTCGGACCTCTCCTGGGGAAGAGAGAGAGTGTCCTGTTGACCTCTCTGTGGCCCTTTTCATTACTGGCATTCCTACAATGTATTTGTGTAAAAAGGAATCAATTAAATTTAAATCTCTCTGAAAGGCGGCTTTGCAAGAAAAACACAGGCCGCTCAATGTTTACATTGTGCAGCCACTGTCTTTTCTTCTTTTTCTACTACATGGTCAGGTTTTTGCTACTTTTCTATTTCATTTTTAAACACGCAATACCGGAAAGCTCACAACTTTAATTGCTACATACAAAAGTGCAATATGTTGTATTCTTTGCTGTATTTTCTTTTCATATCGCATCAGTGTTTTTCTCGGCTGGTTGGCGGCTGAGTGTTCAGGGATGACCCTTGATCATACTTGCTGAGTAATCCGTGCATGTTTGGAGACAGAAATCATTTTGTAATAAGAAAAAAATCCCAGTTAATAGAGATGTTAAAGTTTGGCTGGGGATAGGAGTCAGGAAATCTCATGGCTTTTAATTTCTCAAAGTTTTCCTGCTTGGGGGACGAGGTTCAGCAGAGGTACAGGGTATGGTGAAAAGAAGGGCTGTTGTTTTCTTAATCCATTTGTCCCACTACTTTCCAAGTGTTTGCACAGAAAACCTTCTTTGTGTTTTTGATGTGATGAACTTGTCTTAGCATTTCAAAGTAAAGCAAAGCGCATACTTATGATTGGGTCATTGGCAGAGCACCAGGTCACCTACTACATCAGTGAAATAGTTTAGGTTCTTACCTACAATCCTCAGGCTCATGAGTCCTGTAGAATGTGTGTCCTGTCCCAGAAAACTTTGTAATTGGGTATATATACATACACAAGTACACAATTAAATTATACTTTTACAGTTATGCACTAAATTACAGCCCATCTCATATTTTATTCTAAGCACACTATGTATTGACACTTTTTGTATCCTTTGTAACCAAATACACTAATTGGTTAGAATGAGAATGAGGTTAAAATGAAACCTCTACATAAAAAAACACTTGAAAAGTAGCAAAAATAAATAATAAAGGCAAGTTTCCAAGAGAGTTTTAATGTGACCTTCATATAACAAGAAGCAAAAAGTTGACATCTGTTACTTTAGATAAAAATCAACTCCTGGGATGTAAGTGCTGTTACCTTTACACTTAAGAAGACAATGGTGTTTTGAAAATTGTCATTATGAGTCCTATTTGATGCGTGAGTGTCAGTGCAGAATATGTCAAATTACCAGGTCGTTGACTTGAAAAGACACCTTACAAACTTCTCTTACGCTCTGTGGCTGTCACCGTAATTTAGAACAAAGGTGTGTGAATGTTAATTGATTTTCTATTTATGGCAGATGTCAAGAACTATTTATAATGAAATTTCACGTGTTAAAACTTGCGAACGAAGACACATCGAGAGCCTCTTTCTCTCATGCATGACCGAAGCTGTGGATTTCATTAACAGCCTCACACTCTTGCGATTCAATTCTTTACAGGCTAAAGGAAGTTAACAGAGTCAACAGGATGTCACGTCGTAGGGAGAGAACGCACCAAATGAACTTCATTTCCCAGATATCCCCAACCAAAACATCAAATGCTCTCCTACACCCCTCTCAGTGGGTGTCCTTTACACCACCCTCTTAACATTTTTCCTTTTCTATTTGTCTATTTTTCTATCTCTCCTGTGGCTTGTGCAGATAATGAGACAATGACGCTCCAGTGTTCTTGTAAGCCCCTGTAAACATGGAGCTGTGAGGAGTTCAAAGGATTTGTTAAATTATTGACATTTAATTGGAGGTGCTTTTGTGCTGGGCCACAGCTCAAATGCTATTCGCCGGCCTGGGCATCACCATGGCAGCTAATGAGCACAACAGCCATTTAGGCAGTCAGAGGCCGAGGTAAGGGCCTCCTGGGTCTCAGATACTTTCATTGTGTCACACAAGTGCTCCTGGACACGGATAAAACAGGCAGGCATTTTTCTTTTTTCTGCAGAAGAGGGAAGAATGGAAATGATATCAGATATATGATATGTTGTGGACTGAAGAGACTAAAGAGAGTTTCAGTTGAGTTACACTAGTAGAGTTAATTGGTTGCTCATAAGTTGCTCTGTCATTACTCAGAAGGTAAATTGAGTTTTTTGTAATGTTTAATTTAAGTACGTAAATTAAACATTACGTAAAGTAATGTAAGAAAATTAAAAAAAGTAAATTAAACTTCAGCTCAGATGTTTACCTTATTTATCTTCTATAGATTTGTCAAGGTAAATAAAAACACAGAGGAATGAGACAATAATCAAAACATATTACACACATAAGGAGCATTTGCGTACAAATGTCTGACTACAAACTCTGGTGCAGATCTGAGCACACTATACAACATTTTTAGATATCTTGTGAAACTCTGTATAAGATTACTGTGGTTTCTTATATTGTAGAAAGATTACTACCAAAAAAGGAGAGAAGCAGGAGAGGTAGGCAAAAGCTTCACTTTGCTTTCTGTTTAATCTTATTATTGTCGCATTTGCCAGTTTTACCAAGATTTGTGATTTGATTTGTGTGGGTGCTCTGCTTGTGGTTAGTAACTACAACTCATCAACGTTTTTTATGAGTATATGTTTCAGGTGGATGGAAAATGACAGATCATCACCACTTGTTGTCAGAAATTGAGAACATTTTAAGTGCATTTATTGTGTATTGGCTTATTTGTTTGTTTATATGCTTGTAAAAAGACACCTTAGGACACCAGGAAACCATTAGGACAAACTGAACACACACTAAACAATGATCTCCATACGCAGAACATGCACTACATTCATCTCTGTACTTTTGGCCAACCCCTTTTCCTCCCCAACCTCTGCTTCCTCATCCTGACCTTGTGGTGAGCGCTTGGGGGTCGCGGCGTATTGCACAAACGTGCCGATAATGCTGTTTACACAGCTTTTAAGTGGGGTGACATTACACTGGGGCACATGGCTCGGCAACCTCACTGTGGCAGAAGAAGAGCTCATTTACATAAGCCCTGTCTATGCTAAAAAAGAAGTGAGGGATGAAAAAAATACAGAAGAAAACGAGTGCTCATTTGTGTGCAGAATGGTAATTGAATTGAGAGAAGGTAGAGGACAGGAGGGATCACCTCTGTAGTGGTCTGATTGTGAACATACACTCAATCTCTTAGGGTTACAGTATAAGAAAATCACGCTGTGGCTATGCATTCGTTGCCAATCGAGGGCTCTAAAACATGTCTATAAACTGCTTGGACGGTGTGAAATGTTCTCATGGAAACATGAGCCAAAACAGTAACCAGGGTTGGCTGCAAATTTCACTTGGCTAATAATAATGAAATGTGTTAAATTATGCAAGATTAACATTTTTAGTTATTATTGATCTTGTTAGTTTAACAAATAACAAATTACACAATGGTTTGCCTGTATGTGTCTTACAGTGTGATATGCTGTCGCAATAATTATATTGTCTATTTTAGCAAGGCTTGATCACTGTATTGACCAATCAGCAGCCAGGAAGGGAATTATCTTTTTTATAATATGAATGTCTGGGTTCCATGTAGTGGCTAAATTAAACCAATCTCTTGCTGTGACAGTTTTGTTGTAACATCTGTATTGCAACACAATATTGCACCATAAACATACTGTATATGCAATATATGGCATGTTTGCATTGACATCTCCCACCATTTGAACTCAGCTGGTCTCCAGTAAGGCTTTTACTATGTGTTCTGCCTTTTTTACTGGCCACGGGGCCCTGATCCAAAGGTTTAACTACACTGTTTGCTCGGAAGGGCTTGTATAACTCTACTGTAAATTACAGATCTGGTTTTGTTGCCCAGCTTCATCCTCTAGGGTAGCAAAAATAGAGAAATCTTGAGTTAACTCACTGATAAAAGTTTACGTCCGAGGTAAGAATCGACAGCAATATAACATTGCTTGATCAGGCTGGGATATCCCACTGCTAGACTGAGAGAAGCAGCAGGGGTGAATTAGCAACAGCCTGAGGTTTTCGGGCAGTCTCGATACAGTTCCCGGTCACATGTGGAACCACTCTAGTGCGTGTAAGACTCTTGCTCTGCTTTCAATTTATGCCCTTCCTCAATGATTGATAGTTTTGAATTGGACCAAATATGTTTTAATGCATTAAAGAATTTTGGGGTTAGAGGAAGTGACAAAACTGGGCCTCTGGTGTCATCGCTTACGAGACAAAAGCCTGCCGCAGTTTGTGGGTTTTCATACTGTGTTAAAGCACAACAATGCAGTTTTTTTTGTAGTAAAGGGGGGCGTGGATGGGCAAGTAGTTCAAAGTTTTTTACAACATCTTTGTTATTTCGTAACAATGTTATTAAATGAAGTGTGTTAGAGGCAAAGTGTAATTTTTGTATACATTAAGGTTTCCTTAAAAGAAAAAATATTTTAGTACGCATAAAAATAGCAATAATAGCACCTGCAATAATAGCACTAAATAGCTAAGCTTTTTAGGGTGTCATGCTGGGAGCATTTTTAAAACACCAAATTAAAATAGTTAGTTATTCCTTACTGTAACTTTTACTGTAACACTTTGTACTTTTGTAAACAGGAAGTGGCCCTTCATGCACCACTGCTTGTTCAGTTGTTGCTTGCTTGCTCAGCAACAGCTCTTAGTGTAAACTGAATTGTTGACACAAACAAACACTGGTCCAGTCTGGAAAGTGAAGTTGTTCTTACACTTATAGCCAAGCCCTTTATTTAAAGTCTTCCTAGGGGCTCTGCGTTAGTCTTGTTCTGCTCAGTTTGATAAGTTGACAACCAGATATCTTTGGTGCTTTTGAGGCACAGGAGATTTTTCAGATTTTTTAGATTGAATCTGTTTGGCAGTGATTGATGTTGTTCGAAACATTGTGTTTTAAGCGGCGGGTGCTGCTTCTTTCAGCGATCTGCCGTGAAGATTGTTCTGATAATAAGTCATTCCGCTAATTGCTATGAAATTAGACTTTGCCATCTAAGCTGTAATTACTTAAAACTTACTTTATATTCATCTCAAGTTTACACCTCTCGCCCACTCGACCGCCTTCATCTATCTCTCTTCACCTCCCCGTACAGCACTAAAATCCTGATGTCTCTCTCCCGTGCAGCTGGCCACAGTGCTGAAGCGGCAGTTTGAAAACCCAGCGCAGTTGTTGTAGTCAGGACGTTTATCGGATTGTGAAGAAGTGCCCTTGCGGGGACAGCGGCAGCGGTGCAGCCGAGATCCTGTCGATCAATGCGGCTCTGCATTTGCATTACAGTGCATGGTTAACTACAGATGTGAGCATTGATCCCGTGTGCTAAAATGCACTCCACTGAGCCAGCACAGAGAGCAGTAACAGCAGGGAGAGAGGAAGAAAAGAACTAGATGACTCTGGGTACTTTTGAGTTTTGGGTACAAGCATTACACCTAAAGCCAGTTAAAAAGAAATCATTGCTTTGGGGCTTTATCATACAGCTTAAAAGAATAGTTTAGACCACAAATGAATATTCTTGTATCATTTAATCAACCTCATGTCTTACAAACCATGTTTTTGTGTCTCTGGAAGATGAGAAGAAAGTTTAGAAGAAGGTTTTGGTTTTGTGTCTGAGCTTTAAATTAAAATTACTTTAGTACCTTAAATGTAAGCTTGTTATGTGTGAGGTGAATTCTTATCTGTACAAATTACAGACACATTGTGTTTGTGCTGTTTTTAGCATATGATCCACCGGTATGGAAAAGGAAATATGCACATAAACTATTTCAACCATGCCATCAACATGATCAATACACACCAAGGTAGCTGGCCCTTGAGTGTGTGATTGTGTGTAATTATCAATGGAAAGATGAGTTGACATGAGCAGTCACTTCAAGATCAACATCCTCCAACCAACAGCACATGCATAAAAGATGATCAGGCAGACATCTGTGATCTAGTCATTTTAAAAGTGTGTTTCACAAGGTACATCCTCTGGCCAGTTTTTAGTTTGTCTGCACATTAAAAGATGAAGTGTATTTTTTTTGCACCACTAGCATCACCAAGCACTAAAAATAATGACAGATTTCCAGTTTAGTACTTATACTCAAGGCATTGGTTGAGACAATGTTTAAACAAACATTACAGCAATGTTCTGAAAGCGACAGAGCCACAGTGTTTTGAGGAGAATTAAAATACTAATAGCTTACTAATAGTCGCTGCATATTAAGCTAAAATGGGGGGAATATCTTTCTCTTTTGAAATAAAACTGTTTGATTTACACACTCTATGTAGACACTCTAACATTAAGCCCACCCTGCAGTCCACCCAGACCTAACTATCTAAGCTGCAAAAATGACTCAAAATGCTGATGTCAAAATAATAAACATGGCTACCTACATTTACTTCACACATCATTGCCTAGTATTCAACAACTTGACCCTCCTCGATGAGTGACAATGATGAACCATGTCAGTAGTGTGTACATGCGAAGAGCTTGGCCAGTCATAACAGAGGTGGTTTGCATGCAGTGGCAAAAACATGCACAGCATCTTGACTAACTCAGTAGTGTGTTTATCAGGAATAATGTTTAGAATTTGGCCCCTTTAAATTAACTTGATATATATCTGATTTTTCTATATTTTTCAGTACCTTCTGAACCAGTGCTGTACAAAGTTTATTTTTGTTTTAGATTAGAGTTTGTCAACAAGCACCCACACTCTGCCCCATATCCCATAATGCCCCCTGATGGTTCAGACTCAATAAATTAAAGAACACTCTTGGAAGACAAGTGCCCACGCGTGCCGGTCGAGGGGGGACAGCAGTCATCACAAGATTCGTTGCACAGGTTAATGAAAAAGATTTATTCATGTTTGTAAAAGTCAGCATTAACATTGCGCTGAATGTTAATGGGGGAATTTGTTGATGCATTCTGAGGCACGATTTTGTTATTTATGACGTGTGTTTTTTTTAGTAAAGATGCGATTATCGAAGGATCTGCTCAAATGCCTCAAAAGAGAAAAGACACAGATGCATTTAAATAAAGCCATCGGAGTGACATTTTAATGTAAACTAATTCATCACACTTTAGTTACCATGTGTCAATAATATTGCCACAAGATTGAAATTCACCTTTATAAATACCATTGAACCATACAAGTAGTAAAAAAATCAATTGCCTGGTGAACTTTGCATTTTGCATATCATAATTTGCTGTTGTATTTGGGCCTCTCTGATATATGTTATATATCAGCAATAGGTACATAATATTTAAAGGAATAGTTCCCCAAAAAATCTCACCTCTCATGTCTTTCAGAAAATAACTTTCTTTTGTGGAAAACAAAACCAGAAAATTTTGAATGTAGTACACAAGTTAAATTAACTAGTTTTTAAAGCTTAAATGTTGCTCATTTGATCTTTTTTTAAGCTGAATGCCCCAGTCCCCATCCACTTTCATTGCATTGTTGTAAACAATAAAACAGCTCAGACATTCTAAAAAAACTTCTTCTTTAGTGTACCATGAAAGACAAGAGTAATAGGTTTGGAATGATATGAGGGTAGTAAAGGATAAAGACTTTTCAGTTTTGTGTGAACTATCCCTTTAATATGATTTAGAATTGTGAATAGAGCAGGCTGACTTCCTCTATTCTCTCTTTTTCTGTGGGCCTCTTGCTTCCCATCAGGCCACAGCTAACAATGCACTCCTGATTAAAGACAACCAAGTCCTTAGCTACCCGCACAAAAATAGACCTGCTCGCACCATGAGGGCCATCCCGTGTGTGTGCTTGTGTGAGTGTTTGTCTGAGAAAAAGATAAAGCCAGTGAGATAAAAAGGTTGAGTATTAACCTATCCAGAATTTTATGTCTGGCGTGATGGCCGTTAATGACAAAGATATACCGTACATTAAGTGCATGCATTTAAAGAAATGCACACAACGTCTCTCGAAAGCCACTCGCAGACACGCACGCGCACACAACGCTGTCTTGTGATGTCTGCCTTAATGGGGACTGGAGTCTTTTTTATGTTTCATTGTGTGTTACTTTTACCCACAGGCTTGCTAAGTGTCCCCCTCTCCATTCTGCACACCTCCCCCCCACGCCCCACATTCCAGCCCCATGCACACAGCTTGTTTCCTGATATTGCACATTGTTTGGCAACTTCAAAAGGATCCATTTTAAACATGTGTCCATTTAAGACTGTACAGGAATTCATACCGTCTGGTCCACATTACGTTGGCCCGGTTAACCGTTCACATGTGGCAGCATTAATCAGAACATACATGTATTTACAGTGCAGGCGGAGCACATACCTGTAGGGTACGCAAATAAAGATGCAAGCTGCTTTTGATAATCTTGGCAAAAGTAAATGTTTCTCTCTGTTGATGTCCATTAAAGACTGTGTACATTCATTTCAAAATGTATGAAGTGTTCCCTATGAAATCCCCCCCAAAAAAATATTGCTACATTAATGTAGTAGTTATGCCTTGATTTGGTATTATAATATCAGTAAATAAAAATAAAACCAAGCCTGTAAAATATTTTAAACTAGCAGGCTAATGTTTCCCTTTGAATACTCATTTCATTTAATCTCAATCTACTGTATTTTTACAGTATTTAGTTTCATGTAAATTCAAAGTTACAACTTACAGTGTTGTTAATTGCTGCCTAAATAACAAAGAAATTTAAGATGCAATCTGACAGCTTGACAGATGTTTTATTGTGACAGGTTTAGTGGATGTAAGCAAAGATATTGCTATAATTAGATAATTCTTTTTTATAATGTATGATAGCTGCAAAACCATATTTTTGGTCTAAATATGCCAAAATGATCATGACAGATAGAAGTGCTACATTGGAGATATACTGTTGCTTGGTTAGTTATTGCAGTGAAGGAGAGGATGCTGGCCTGTGGTGTTTAACCTTAACAGGAAGTTGACAGGCAGGCCAAACACAGGGTCTGTGGTTACAGAGGACACACTAAAGACTACAGGGGAGATGCTAGAGTGTGTGTGTGTGGGTGTGTTTGACTTTGAAAGTGTAATTTAGCCAGGACACAATATTGCACTTTGAACAGTTGTGTGTTAAACTTGTGCATTTCAATGTAATCTGTTCTTTAATTACAAGTCTATATTAAGTAATAGACTGTTCTTTAATGTTAACAAAACCCCATTTACTTCTCTATTAAACAGAGATATGTTCTACACTGCTTTATTCTGGCTCACAATGGCCAGTGTGAACAAATGCTCATTTAACAGGAGAAACCATTAGTTTAATTGAAAGGCCTTCAAAAGAGGAATGTTTCTAGCAGAGTGACAGACATCTGTGGCATCTTTTGATAGGACAGAAATCCACTCTCATAGCCTGCTATTGATTTTCCACGCCTGCGTCGGCCTACATCAAATTAGAGCGGATCTGGTAGGTGTTGCTCATGAGAACGAAGTGAACCGCTCGTAATTCAAACACCGAGTTTTTTCTGTCTCTGGCTGGAATTAAAGTGAGTGATTGCCTGCAAGTGTCTAAGAGGGATTTTCAAAAGCAACTAGTTTCTGGGTTGCCTGAACAACTAGTCGACTGGACTGTACTAAAGAAGGTTAATGTTCCCCCTCACGCCAAGTTACACTGTGTAAATGGAGCATTTTAACACATTGTTTGTAGGTAACATACATCTGTTCCCAACATTAGATCTGCTCTCCAAACATGTTAGCAATCACAGGGCAATGCTAATGAACGTTTATGGCCGTTCGGCAGACACAGGAAATTGATCAGGTGGCCATTGCCATGGTGACCTGTTAGAGCACAAAGATTAGTTGCTTATAATATCTAAACAAGGACTGAATGAAACGTGTGCCCGAACAGCACAGTGCAAACTGTATTAAGGGCATCTAATAATTGAGCTTTATTTAGGGCATCTAATAATTGACTGCTTTCTTTTGTTAAAAATCAAGCAGAATTTTTTTGCACAAAATATGCTAATTAAATGTTGTGTATAGATGTTGTGTGTTGTGTGTTGTGTAAATGCTGTGTATAATGAAACGTTTTAGCTAATCTGAATATTGTTTATTCATATATATATTCTGAAGACAGAAAATAGCATTTTAAAGTCTAGACCACAGTTTGTCAGTTCAGTTTTTGTGATTTATATAAATACACTTGTCATTTGTTCACTATACACACAGAACAGATCCTTTAATGTTTCATTGTCACGTCCTCGGCGCAGTACGAATGGAACTCTATACCGCTAAAAGGATCAAATGCATTTAATCAGCTCAAGCTGCTACAATCTGCCTAAAACAAAAGCAGGGTCAGGGTGACCCTACTGAATGAGCAAAAAGCATTGCAATTTCAAATGTGTGCGAAGGGATTAATTTTGCAATTTATCAATTCACCGCAGCCTTCCGGTATAAACAACATGCCATGAAGTATTGAATGCCTGGCAGCTGCCTCTGGAAAAACTCAATAGTTACTGTGTCAATTGGGCTTGTGCGTTTTAAGCCCCTGACCTTTGACCTTTCACCCTGGCCTTGTAAACAGTTCCTAATTCTGATCTTTGACCCAGGCCTGCACCCAGGAGCTTTCAGTGCGTTGAATGCGGCACCTTGTAATACAATGATAATCTACTAAAATCATTACTTTAAGAGTACTTTCTGCTTCAACTTTTTGTGTTTTTATTTGTAAAATAAGTCACTTCATAAGGCTTTTTTCTGAAGAAACAACATAATCTGACTGCTGTATTTTCTCATGGGAACATCAGAGGTATTTTAATCTGTTCTAATCATGCATTTAGGAAAAAAGTACAGAGGTCAAAAAAAAGCTTAAAACAAACAAGCGGAGAAAGAAGCTCATCAACTTTTATCTTTCAGACCTCATGTAAATGAAGAAAAGGACTTGTTAAATTTGGAAAATACTCTGTTTGCCACAGGCTCCTCATGTTTACATCTTCCCATGACATTTTCCTTCTCTCCAGTGTTTCGCAAAAGATTAGGGTGCGGGTTATTAAATAAATGAGAGTAAACCTCCCTCACCACCTCTCTCTCTCACCCTCTCTGTCTCTCTCTCTTTCTCTCTCTCTCTGTGAGTGACAGTAATCTGCTCTGAGATGCAGAGCATCAGGGACAGGTTTGTTCTGCATCTTACCGACTCCTGTTCCCCACGCCCCCGGCATGGATTCAGCGGGCGGGTTGATAATGTCAGAGAATTTAATCTGCACACAGCTAAGTGGCAACCCTCACTATTGTCTGAAAGCACCCCTCCCATCATCCCGCCCGCCAGGGTCCACAAAGACTCATGGCTGAGGGGACGAGCCGCCACGTCGGAGAAGGAAGAAAGCCGATTGCTGTCAGCTTTGGGCTGAGAGTGGCAGAATTACAGGAAGCAGATCTAATTTAATTGAGTGGGATCTGAACACTTCAGAGGATACGCGGAAAGCGTGTGTGGTGTGGCAGTGGCACATGTTTGTTTGTGTCAAGGTTTAACGCATTTTGCTATTTAAACGGTTTGCTTTTCAGTCAGTGCCAGGCTGATGGAAAGGGCCCATAATCAAATAAGTAATAGTGAGGTCAGTTTTTCAAATCATAGTTTGTCTGAATGTTGCACTTATTGTTCTTGAAATTGTGAGGCAATTTATCAGGTTCTATTAAAGTCATTTTACAATGGCTTCAAACGCAGCTTATCCAATCAGAATTTACACAGAATACTATTCATTTTACAAAATGAATTATAAAAAAAATTCTGTATAGTAGAAGTAACCATTGAGAATCAGTTAGATTTTGTGATTGATTCATCACATAAGACACAACAAAAAAAAATCCCAAATGCTACTGCCTCTGTGAGAAATTGTATGAGATCAAAGACAGAATTTACACTGAGAAACAGGTGGAATGGAAAAAGAGATCAAACATACAGATTGATTAGTGTGTTTTCCCATTTGGTTGTGTGTGTGTGGAGCATAATGGGAAGAGCACACAGACACAGGAAGACTGTAAATGTGTGTGTGTGTGTCTGTATGTATGTGTGTCTGTTTTCTTTCACACTCTGGAGGTCTGGACATGTGCGTCCGCTCACTGTTAACAGGCTGTCAGACTTGGTCTCATTGCTGAAATGCTTCGAATCTATCACGTCTTAACTTAAGCACAGTGAAGCTCATGTGTGCATCTCAGCCATGGGTTAAAGAGACAGCACACGGTTTATCAGAGAGCTACTATTTTTAAGAGCCACACATTGAGTCATATCTCAATGGGCTGTCAGGTAACGACAGCCTCTGTCTCTCCCTCTCTGTCTCTCTGTGTGTCCTTTCCCCGTGTGGTAAATTACTGACTCATCACATGTTGAGCGCCAAGTCAATACAAACTCACAGAATGGTGGATTGATAAAGAAAGTGGCCATATTTAAAGGGGAAGGATTAAATGGTGATTTCAGCTAGAACAGAAGATGGAGGCTTTTAATATGACATGAAAGTATTAGTGCATTGAAAGTGTGTGTGTGGGGTTTACTTAGATATACTTGATGACGAATGTGTACCCAGAAGTAGGTTACAAAACCTTCTTCTGGGGACATGCATATTTATTTATTCTAAAAACGCTAAATGTTTTCTTTAAGGGCTTGGTCTGGGGTTACTCAGTAGTATTATAATAAAACAGTACAGAAGTCTATGGTATGTCTTCATTCTGTAGATGTGTGTTGGTGAGTTGTTGGATACATACAACATAACACAGGTTAGAGAGATGGGTTTCTCTGTGGAAAAACATCTAGTCCTTTGAGTATTAAAGATATGACTTCTACACTGACCTTACCCACATACACACATGCATTTAAATGCACTAATGAACTGTAATGACTTTAATTCTGAACTGTACAGGGACCTGTCGGAAACATAATTATGAATCATATTAATCCAAGCGTTTAGGCACCTGTAAATTAAAGTTTCTTTGGGGAAAACAAAGTTATTCTTCAGTTATTCTTTTATTTAATTTCATTTTTGTTGTTTGTTTATAGTTTGTGGAAACACTTTAGCCTTGGGAAGTTTCAGTGAATGTGTGTTCAGCTGGTTCTATTCAACAAATCAGACAACACTGTATACAACGTCGCATCTGACATATTGTATACAGTGAATGTATGACTGTAGAATATTTCACTTGAATAGATTTCTGATTGTAATTTTAATAAATGTGTAAAGAAAAGTGGGTTTCTGTTATTTGCTGGTTCACATAGAAACTGTTTGTGGATTTGCTGTGGAGAATTATTTTGAAAAATACTGGATTACTGTGGACTGATGTTAAATATGTCAAAATGCATTAAACAAAACTTAGAGTACTAAACTTATATATATATATCTCGTCTCGCCAGACGTCCATATTGACATGGATATTCATACACACAGGCTGCACGCAATCAAATGATGCGCTCACGTCATGCGCTCCTTGGTTTTGATTGATGGCTGAAGATAATGGCTCACAAACAAACTCTCCCTCCCCCCACTCGCCCGCCCACCATGAATAAGGCAACACCTCTCTTTCTCTCCCTTCCACCCTCTTTCTCTCAGAGCAGACAGCAGGGTGGAAGACATCTGACATTTATTCAATACCATCAGTAGCTCTATAGTGGCACTGCTGAGAGAAGGAGGGAAAAATTATGACCGGCGGTTACTTAAGCTAAAAGCTACATGGTGTCAGACGGAGACAGCACTTAAAGAGAATCCAGAGTGCAGATGGCACATTCCACCAGTACATCACACTGAGGTGTTCCATTACTGATTTTTGGACATAAAAGGAAACCCATCTTTTGTCGTTAGATATATGACATATGTTAGATATATAATGTAATTTTCAAATGAATTGAAATCATGAAATTAAGCTAGTTTTTTAACACATCAAATATCCGAAACCCTTTTATTGCTTGTACACACAAATAACACACGTCAGATTTTTTTAACTGTTTTGTGATGTCCCCGATTTTTGTAACGCTTGTAAAAATTATAAACCTCTGAGAAAATAACAGCTCATGTAATATTTAGTTTGACCTTCTAAAGGTGACAGTCAACATTTTCTAAAGGTTAAACATCCTTTCACTGACCCTTGAAAGAAAAATGAAAAGATGAAAAGAAAAATGAAAGAAAACTTTTATTTTGCAATATTTTGTACCCTGTTCATTGAAAGTGTCAGAATTGTCTTGGGAAACCTGGGAGGTTCTGTTCTCTTTCTTCTCTTTGTACCACTGGGACAGATGAATCGCACGTTTACTCTTTCTGAAACGGTTCCTTGCACACCACCACACCAAGTTTTTTAATAAAAGATTGAAGCAGAGGAATTCTTTCAGTTAATAACGCAGAACAAAAGCGACATTGTGAGACTTCTCCTGTTGATAGAGGTCTGGTGCTTCGCTCCGGACAGCATATGTACCAGGTGTATGTGTGCCAAACAGACCATGCCACATAGATGGAACTCTGTTGCTCGGAGTGTTTGACCTTTCTCCAGTGGCGTCCCAGGAGTCGGTCTTTATCAGGGCTTTCTGGGAAAACACACCTTTGTTTATTGTCATTAACTGATTTGAGGTCATCTGTTATGACCTCACTTGCGACCTCTTCTGCAAAAGCAATTCAGATGTTTAGGATTTAATCATGCAATAAAATTAAAGGCACAGGCCTTCAATTTTCCACAATTTTAGATACACTTGAGAGGGACGCTGCAGGTCTACAAACATAGCATGTGTCTATTAAGGCCTGTTTGGCAGAACTCCCACTAAGACACCAACAGTAAAGCCAACATTATCCCTTTTGTTTGTCACTTAGGCATGGATTATTAAACATGCCAGCCACCTTAAAACTCAACTAGTCAACCAGTAGGTGGTTGGAGACAGTTGTCCTAATTTCTTGGCGTCACCCCGGGCTGCACAGCCCTTCACTTGGCTTTGGTCAACCCTACAGTGAAACCGCTAGTTATAGTTAACAATAGTCTTCATCTGACATCTCGTACTCAAAAATAATGGAACACAGTGTGAGACAAACCTGTGGGAAAAATACAGCTCTAGCATGGCCAAAGCCTTTTCCAAATTAAAAGCATTGGCCTTTAATCTGAGAATTTTTGGATGGCTTTATAAGACTGATGACTGAACATACATAGCTGAAAAATTCAGGTGTGACCTCTCCAGTGTTCAAATGCAATACATTTGACTTACAATGTTACTCTGAAATACAAGATAAGGGTTATTGACAGCATTTGTGGAATGCTGTTGAAAGAAATCAGTTGATAAAATATATGTGTTGATCAGACATTGATTTACAGCATCAGTGACTTCACAGCAACAGTATTGATACAGCTTGCCATATATTAAAGCAAAAAACATTTGAATCTGATTCAGATGAAAACAACCGTAGTAACCATACAGGTAAGTGTGAATAACGCCATGTCTGTCTACCACATGTATTTATAGTTTGCTCTAGTCCAACTAATTAGCTCAATAGTACAACACAGAGAGCAGAGTGCGAGCTAAAACTAGCTCCAGTGGTGTGGCAGTGAGAATAGAGCTTCGGTCAGTGGCAGTCTGAGACCAGACAGCTACACGCGCAGTGTGTGTGTGCGTGTGAGATAGGATTTCAGCAGTATTGGTTGAATGCATGGACATATGGAGACTGACTCCTCTTGGGCATCTGTGGGTACCAGGAGCCCCATCATAGTCTCGTGCTGTCTAACTCTCTTTCTCTCTCTGCTGGCACACTGGTAGCTCCTCTCCCTGGGATACTCAAGCCTTTCAAACATGAGTAATTGATGAATTGTATGCAATATGCAAATGTGAATGCATAAATCTTCTGACTGACAGCTTAATTTATGTGAGCCTTTAAGAATGCGGGATTAGATTTTAATTAAATATCTTCAAAGGCACCCTGACTCGTACATTTTTCTCTCGCCTCAGCTGCCGTCTTTGTTGTTGTTTAAACCGTTTTCCATTATAATTTTGGAAATCTGATTTTGTTTTCCTATTTTTGGATGTCCACCCACACCCCCTCCGGCCACAGACCAACTCTCACCCTCTACTTCTTTTTCAGACCACATATTATTATGAACAGGACTCACCAAAAGAGAATATTAAAACAAACTTTCCACAAACAACCTCTTGGACACTTAGGCCACGGCCATTTGCCTAAACAGGGCAAGGCTGGTTGGCCCCACCCACTCTTTTCTGCTACTTGTTTCAATGCAAACAGCAAGAGTCGTCTGTTCATGAATATTGAATAAGGCCGTTTAAAAGATGACAAGGGCACATTTATAAAGCTGGGAGAGAATAAAAAGTGCTTAGTAACCTAGTTTTCGCCGGCCCCCAGCAGAGTGCGATGCTGTCGCCAGGGATTTGAGCAGAGTGATTGGTTGAGATGAGCACATTGACAGGGTTTTCTTCTGCAGTGTGTGGAACGTGCAGCAACGTATGAATGACTTTTCACTGCCATCTGTTCCTTCAGCCCGATGGGATATGAGAACGAGAGAAGAGTGTGTGTGTGTGTGGGATTGTATACACAGCTCTACACTGTCTGTCATGGCTGTAGGGAACGCACATGGGTATCATGCCTGCGAGTTGGAAAGGGAGATGAAAAATATTCCCATACCAGGGAATTCTCAGGGTGTAAAAGGCTCCATTACAGTAAAATTGACTGAAGCACTGAGCAGTTCGCTGGGTGGCCACTCAATATACTCACTAGCAGACTTCAGCAGACCTGCCTCACAGCCGGTTAATGGAGATATAGTTAGGAGACTCACATTATGAGTAATCATGTTGTTTTTGCCTTGTGGGGTTCAGGCTTGAATATTTATTTGTCATAGAGCTGATTTAACTGTATACTGTCTGTACACTGACAATGTATGTACAGTACAAAGGTATATATTGTCACCATTCATATGGACTTGGAGTCTAATTTGTGGTTGTGTTGCAGCACTATTCTAAAACTGTATCTTTGTTCTAAGCAGTCATACCAAGGCACATATTTCCATACAATCAGAATCCCAAGACTCTTTCTGGAACATTGTTTCCAGCACACGACAGCTGTACCTTTCCAATGGTCCTCTTGAAAATGAAAGGATGGGTTTTATATAAGGGAAGCACCTGTCACGAGCGAGGAAAGAACTGCTTGGCCTCTAACAATACCCAGTCAAAGTGGAGCTAAATAAGAAAATAGCTTTAAGAGTCCCGCGGGAGTCAAGTGCCTGTTCACGCACAATCGCCTGACTGCACAGTCCTAACGACTCCAGCATGTTCAGTTTTTTCTTCTGTCATGTTCTTCGGGCACGCCTTGTGCAGGAATGTGCAAAAGAGCAACTGAGTCAGATGCTCCAAATGGGGAAAGGTCAAACAAAACCTCTTTTGGTTCTTCAGCACATGCACGTATGTAGATGCAGAGGAAACTGCTGTTTTCCACCTCACTCTAAACACTGCGGAAACGGCTGCTTGTGGTTGTATATAAGTTTCTTTAGCAGTTGCTGCTGTGCGATTTCAGGCTCAGAGTAGGTCCTCCTTCAAAAGCAGGAACTTTTGACATTTAGCTGATTTCTCTTCCTGCTCTACATTGACCCTACAGATTTGATTGCCGGCCCACCGTGTTGTTTTCTAATTTGCTTTCCTCAAAGGAAATGGAGTCATGTTATCAGAACACTGAGGTAATTGATTGTTTTTCAACACCGCTTTTGTCAGTGATGTAAATAGATTAAATATGAAACACAAACACTTTAGGCAAATAACACACACATGGCTAATTTATCAATATCTGTGGTTTAATCAATATAAAACACAGGTATATATTGTTATTGTTTTGTATTCATAAATATTATTATAAGGTAACAATTTATTTTATTATATTCATAACACAGCACACCCTTTCAATTACAATAATGTTCTGTCCAATCCGTGTCTTATTGGTTAGGGCATGGCACAGGTTTGAATCCTGAATGTTATGTAATAAAAATCCCTCTCTGCAATAAAAATGAATTTCTCAATGAAAAAGTTAGTAATAGTGACTTCAGACCAGAAAGTCAAGCACACCAATTCCCCTCAATAACATGTAGTTTGTAGACCTGTCTGTAAATCAAAGACTCCATTAATTTTATCAGCACTAGAGTGAAATCGTGCTCTTAGCTGCTGGTCTGGCAAACCGTCTGCTGATGTTTTTTTTACAGTACAGTTAACTTCATCGACTGCTCTCCACTTACAGACACTACAGCAGCTAAAGTGATTCATGTTGATTGCTTCCCTTCTCCACCACGCTCTACTGTTCATAGTTTTTAATTGGATTAGTAATGTGACGGCCCAAAATGATTCTCATTTGCCACAGACCATGACAAGCTTGTCAACAGCCAGTGAGTCACATGGGGAACTCTGGGGGCAGGAGGGGGGAAAGATCAGTGAAGGGATGCATGGACAAAACTGGATGATGTTTACCATTGATCCACGTGGTTCGCAGTAAATGTGCCTCTTATTGAAGTCCTTTGGCTGTTCATTCTAGTTGTAGCTAGAAATGTAAAATGTAGCTACTTATAAATACACATAGATCTGCATTACTAAGGTCTTTTGGAAATGAATTGTTTTTTATCTTCTGTTATTTCCTTTATAAACTTTAGCCAGTGTTTCTGAAATAAATAGGTAAAGTTTATTTCAAATTAAATAAAACTGAACCTTATCACTTTTTCAATAGTGTTTCTGGTTCCTGGTCCTGGTCAAACAAAAATGTTTGTCTTCATAACCTTTTATAAAAGTGACTTTTTATTTGATGTCACTACTGTTGAATAATGTTAACAAATCACTGTTCAAGCATTGTGTTAAGCTACTTGTAGGTAAAGCAGCCTTTCTTAAACCTTAACAGTAGTTAATATATTCATTTAATGCTGGTTAGTTTTAACATAATAAATCAATACCGTACAATAACAATAGCAACTGTAGCAATAACATTAGATCTGAAAAAAAGAAGTGACACTATTGGTTAACATTGAGATTTCAAACTTGACCTTCAGACTCCACCTCCCTCTTTTCTGAAACTTAAGTCAAAACATTTCAACAGTGCAATTACATCATGTTTAAAATAGCCATGTTTTGACTTAAAATATCATCGTGTTTAAAATAGCCAAATTTCCTTTTTCAGGTATCTACAGCAGATATTTTCATGGATAAAGAAAAAAGTAATTTTTATGTTTACACAAATTTTTTAGGACTGATTATTTAGGATGAATCGTGCCACTCACGATAACGTTGTTTCTTTCTTTTTACAACCATCAGTTTATTGGTGTTCCAGCTCTGGTGTTTGTTACCGCTGCAGTATTTAAAGAACACTGGAAACACTTGCAGCTTGATGTACTTGGACATGATCCAATGATATGCAGCAGAAGAATTAGCATTTTGCTTTTCTGGCTTATTTTTGCTCTGTGAGCACCTTTGTGCAGGGTTCGAACTGTCATGTACCTGTCTATCTGATCGCCTATTCAACAGTGTGTGTTAGTGTGTGTTTGTGTTTGCATAGAATAATTTGTCTAGCATGTTGTACATTATTGGAAGAGGGTTCTCAGACTGAGCTTGTTCATGTATGTAGCATGACAGAGGTGTGACATGTAACCAAAAGTACATTTGTTTGACGTGTGTGTATGTGTGTGTGAGAGAGAGAGATTATGTAAGATTGTGCATGCTTAATGTTTTAAGACATGCTTATGTTTAAGACAGGACAAAATTAAAATGTACTTTTTTAGCATATGCTCCACATCTTTATATGAATGATTTATCAGTGTGTGTTGTTCTACAGAAAATACATTTTTGTCTTCAAAATCTTAAAATGTAATAACTCACTTCGCCTTTAAAACTTTACTTTTTGGTTAATGTCAACTACACTGAACAGGCTATTGGTTAATGTTAACCAACAGTCAAAAAGCTATTAAAACATTGATTTTGGTCACTGTAGATTATGTAACCTTTAGTTGAGGCAGCAATTTCATGCCAGTTCAAGTTAACATCATAAAGATTATGACAATAATTGAAAATAATTTTGATTGTATAAATAAGCATTATCAATGGGGTATGTCAGGGTACTCTTGAGGGTAAATTTGACCCTCTACCTATATATTATGGTCAAAAATGAAAAATGCTGGTGGGGTTTCAGGAGGGTAGTTTAGACCACCACAACTGACTGCAAACTCACATTCAGTCTTTGCTATGTTCTGGTAGGGAACACCAACTTTTCATGAGCCAATCAATTCACAAGTAGATAATCATCTCACATCATACACATCGTATAACATAATTTTCTCACTTTCTCAGTGAATATCCTGGTTCGCTTTGAACTGTGTTACATTAAAGAAGTTGCGATTTCATGTTGACACAACTGGAAGCACCAATCAAAAGACATCTCAAAATCATGTATATGATATGAATTTCATATCAAATTAAATACTGTTATCTGTGTTCTTCTTCAGTTCTCGGCCTGGTCGTCCTCCCAAGCGTTCTCTCGGCATGGCAATGCAGGACAGCTCACGCCTGCTCCCCCACAGTGTTCACGGCCTGCTCTCCCCCAGTCTGCTTTCCCCGACAGGTAAGACCACCCTGAACCCACCTGGAAGACCTAAAAATACAGATAGTCTCATAGCTGAAATATCTGAATTAAATATCATGCTTGGGCATTTTGTCAGGATGTGCAGCTCAACATATTTTCATAGATTAGTGATTTTTAAGAAAGTCCTGGTTTATGATCATGTCCACCAATCAGACGTGTTTCCAAGGGGACGTTCAAATACAGTAGGACACGCTTTTTAGAAACAGCTGGATGGAGCTCAGTAGAATGGAACAGATCGCAGGCATAGCGCGCATCCAAACAGCCAAATATGTCCATCTGCATGCTACCATAATCCTCAGAAAAACCCAAAACCAAGGATTATGCAAAATAACAAGATCTTTGCTCAGAAGGATGGATTTAATGTTTAAACAAAAATTTGGGGAAAGATAAAATAGTCAACCTTACCAATCAACTTGGTTAGGTCGACTAGTGGGCGGCTGGTCAGTCATCCTGACCCACCTCTAGTTTTCTTACATTTGTGCTTGAATCCAATTGATTTATTGTTCTTTTGGGGATTCTGGGTGTTTTTAAAATTCTTTTAATCAGTGTCTTTTTTCCTCTCTTTCTCTCCTCCTCCCACTCTCCACCTTCTGCAAATCAGCTTCTATTGATTTTCCACCTCTGTCCTTCACTGGCCACCACTGCGTCTCAAACAGAGGTTAAACTATTGGATTTCTGTAGCCTCTTTGCTTTATTCCTGTGCACGCATTTGCTTTCTCTCTCTACCTTCTTCTCTCTCATTCCTCTTTTATCTCACAAGCCTTTTAAATAGAATGCTTTTACACCACTTTTACACCAAATCCCAAACCACAGGGTGTCACATGCATGTTTGTTTATGGGAACACACATATATATTTACAACTAAGCCTCAATAAATGCATTGATGTCTGCACGTCATTTAACACTGCTCTGATGTGTTCAGGTTCTGCCCGCTTTCCTTCGTAAGCCATCGTTCTGTTTCTTCCCTTTTAGCTTCGTCTCTTTAAATTGCTGATGGTAGTGGCAATTTAGCTCTCACAATGGCCGGCGCGCGTATCGATTGGAGCAGCGCGGAGTAGCCAGAGCAGTCCGTTAGCCAGCCGCGCTGATTGATTTTAGATGACTCTGTTGTTATTTTTGCCGGCCTGCTCTGGCGGGTGTGGGGGGAGGAGCTCTTTAAAATGTACATCCACATTCGTCTCAATCCCTCTGCTCATCAGGGATGGCAGGACATTTGGCGTCACCTCAGTGCCAACAAACATCTGACTTCTTAGAAGGTGATGCAACTTCAGAACAATGTTAGTCAACATTTTTTAAAGTGACCAGAAGTTGCGTGTCATAGTGCATAAAACAATTCTTACCTAAATTGTTGCATTCGGGTTAATGCAACTATTTATGTATTTGCAAACAATTTATCTACAATTTTTCATTCTTTCTCACAGTTATTTTTTCTGTGGAATAAATATTTGTTTTGAATTTTACAAACATGCCTTCAGTGTTGCATATCTAATGATCATATTTCATATGGATGATCAACTTTAACTTTAATAAGTCGATTTCTTCCAGCTGGTAGTTACTGACTATATTTTTATACATAAACAGAAACAGCTTTTTTAAATGTGTGAAATGAACTAATGTTTATTTTGCACCCCATCTGGTTGTGTTCTAAACACTTCAGGTCTGTTTGCTGTAGTGTGACCTGAGCTCTCACCAGGGCTAAAGGAACACTCATCAGGAGATCCTGCTCTATTCCCCATGACAGCACTATCAACATATTGTGAAACCTGAGCTGCTAAACTAACTGTCTTTCTGAATGTTTACAGTGAATGACTTCTCTGTTCCGTGCGCATTTCATGACTTGCTTGTGTATCATCTCCTCACTACACAAACAAGTAAATTTGTTCAAAACAATAATTTCCCATGAATCATCTGAACTTATTTTTTAAGACATACAGCCGATATCCTATATCTATGTAATACAGTATTATAGTAAAACATTAGCAGTAGTTGCTTGTATATTAACTTGTAATTGTGCTGCAATTTTCAAAGATGACTAAATTTGTGTATATTCTCTGCAAATTAATTTTGAGATAAAATGAATGTAATTAGTATTGGTTGTAATTTTAATTTTCTATGGATTCTAATTACATTTGCCCTTATTATAGGCAGTAATTATACAATTATGTATTTACAATGACTTTTAATTCTAATCACATAATAAAAGTGCATATATTTATTTAATTGCAATCTGAACTAATGCAACGTTTGGGCCATACATTGGTTCACTCCAGACTTTTTCGTTTAGTAATACATTTGAGTCACCTAACAATCATTGCATTCTAAAAGCATTACTAACACATCAGTGGATTCTGATCAGAGTTGTCATTTAATTATTACCACCAATTTGGGCTGTTATTTCCTGCTAATGCCATAATTAGTTAGAACAAAGTGGCAGCTCGGCCGATGCAGCGTTCAGTAGAGGATGTCAATGCTCGCCGTCATCCTCAGAGAGAGAAAAACAGCTAGAGAAGGATGTCTCTGGAGAAATGAAGAGTTTTTCTCCACTCTGAGCTCTCTGCTGTGCTTTCAGTCAAGATGGAGCAGCTGAACGGAGTGGGGGGTGGTAGCAAACCAGGTGTTGTTGTGGGGTTTGTTTTTGCGTTAAGTTTTCTGGATTGCTGTTGACAGAAACATTATAAGCCTGCAGCACCTCCAGATGCAAAAAAGGAGAACAGGAAGGAGCTAATGTTAATTTCGTATGTTCAGATTATTAGAATACATCTATGCACATGATAATAAGTGTTTACTATTACTGTTGCTCAAACTTCGCCGTGAGGAAACCACCTAACACTAAGTATTAAACTTTAATCTGACACTTTGAGTGATTCCTCAGTTTATGTGGCCTCTTTAAAATTAACAAAATAATCTTACATTGAAGCAGATCCTGAGTCATATGTATAGACCAAAATATCACAGAGATGTGGCGGCAGGATTTTTTGACTTGCTCCAGTACACCCTAGAATACCCTAGAAACCACCCACAGAACCATAAAACCACAAAACCACATCATAGCACAAGCAAGCACATTTTCTTTTCACGTTTTCTTTGTAAACTGTAAAAGTAATTCTTATATACTTGATCGTGAGCAGAATTAGTGGGTTTTACATAGGCTGACTTTCCCAACTTGCTATCTGTTCCAGGTCTGAGTCGGGGCCCACCGCTGATAACAGATAACTGATGGGCGGTACTGATCTCAAATGTCAGCAAAAGGACACCCTCTCTCTCAAACTCATGCATTCCCACACACACTTTTCCTCTCTTTAGTTCCCATCCTTACACACTTAGAAGAAAATGACTCTTACACAAACCTGTCCACGCACACAAATGCACACACTGTTTCACTGTGGGTGAAAACAATTGCAGGCTACCTGGTGACTTTGATGAATGACACGTCCCTTTGGGGAGCAGTTTGCCCATCTGTTTATCCCCCCTTCTGTATCCCCCCCAGCACACTCACACACATGTGCAGAAACACACTGCACTCAGAGCAGCAGTATTTAAGACTGTCGGCGTCTCCGTCACGCACCTGTGAGCACTCTCGCACACACGCTGCCTGTGACATCTTCTTTTTCCTTGTTGTCACTCGCTTTTTCTGTTATTTAGTATGTTGTTTCTTTTGATTTCAGCTGAGAAGTTTCTTGATGCTAGGGATTTGCAAAACTGCATGTTTTCAAAGTTGAGTAGTTGGCATGTTACCTGAACAAGTAGTCGGCTAAATGTTTTTAAGAAAGCCCTGTATAAGTCAGCTGTCCTGGGTCCTCTTGACCCTAATCAAGGGAGTTTAGCAAGGAGCTAAAATAACATAAGGCTACTGTAGGTGAAGCATAACAGTGATGTTTTAAAAGTTGGTTTATTTTTTTAACACCCCTAAAATGTACACTCTATTCTTGTCAGTATACTTAAATAACATTACATATAAAAACTAAAAAAACCTTTAATATATATAAAAATAGAATTAGACTTTACTAATCAAATATCTGTTGTTGGGCAACTAGTTGAGTGTGATAAACCACTCCTGCTTGACATCATCTTGATCTGTTTTACACTTGCTTCTTCTGTTATAGAACTGGTCACTTTTGTAGCACACAGGCTGGAGGGGTTAACTGTGTTGGTGTGTGTGTACGTAGGAAAAGAGCTAGGATAAATAAAACATGGAGATCTGTTTAGCGACATATGGGCCAGTGCAGCACGTCTCTTGCATCCTAATGAACGCTAAGCCTTTCAAACTGCATGAGACGAGAGTTTGTGCTGCCAGGAGTGTAGATATCAGCGAGAACCAGCAAGTGTTTACATTTGCCTGAACTTACAATTTTCACATGGACAATTCATGGAACAATCTGAACAACAAAATAATTTTGTACTTTGGTCAGGTTGTTTCTCAACATAGAACTTCAATACGGATTGTGGCACAGTCGTGTGGTTTTAACATACGGCAGACAATTGACAAGTCAGCTGAAAAAAATCCACAGTTGAACACAAATTGAGCTAGTAATTTGCAAACTGTTTTTCGGTGTAAGTAACTTCTCACAGCCTTAACATGTGGGAGTGCATCAGCAGTGCCATTAGCAAATTTTTTGTACTTTTTTAAAAGTAGACAACATGTTTTTCATGGAAGAAAAATACTTGTAAAATCATTGTTAAGCTGTCTAAATGATGCAAATATAACCAAAGTAAAAGAAAGATGATGTGTATTTTTTTGTGTTAAAATAGTATTTATCCCAGGTTAATCTGTACAGACAACTATAAATCATTCATAAATTGATTTTCCCAAAAAGTGTTAAAATTGTGATCCTTTGGTGCCCTTTTTATTACGTTAAATTACGTACTTCCCCTTTAAGAAATATATGACTTTTTGGAAGTTTCAAAATGTAGGTGTAATTTTTCATTTATGTTTATTTGTTGCATGATATTTGCAACTACCCTGCTTATGCATCCTTTCTGAAATGCGTAGTCCTTGTAAAACACACACAAACAGACCTGCATGGCCCCAGGTGCATAGGTGGGTGGCCTTCAATCCCTATTTAATGAAGGCTAAGCTTTTTTTTGGTTCACAGAGTGATCTGCCTGTCTTCAAACACACTGGCAGAAGACGTCTCAATAGCTCTTCATTATTGCAGGCAGAGCCTGTGGAAAAAACAAAGACATCATAATTACAAGAGCATGCACAGGCTCGGGGACGCAGAGAGGTAGTGGCGCGCAAGAGAGACGGAGAGGAGAGATCTTTAAGTGCTTATTTCCATTCCTCTTCTGATAAAGAGAAGGCTGGTTGATCTCCGCTGGGTTCCAGTACTCACTCTCTTTATTGATCTGTTCACCTAAAAGGAGCAGATGGTAAAGGACAAGACGCTTTTCGCATGTTTTCTTCTCTTTTCAAACAGTCTGTTATCAGCAAACACGTTTCAGCAGGTGATGAAGGCTGCGTATTCCCTGTTTACTATGAAACATTTGCTAAATGTGAATGTGTTCACAATGAGTTTTATTGTCTGTACCTTTATGACAAAACTGTTGTGACAAAGATTAAAAGAAACACACTGTAACCAGCTGAATAACAAAGTGGACATGTGCATTGGTATCTTAAAGATCTAATTTAATTGATCTGTATTAATATTGTAAATATTGATTAATTCAGTAATTTAAAATTATTTTACAGACAAACAACATTAATTTATAGCAAAATACTTGCTGTTTATTTGCATCATGCTCAGACAGTCCAGTTATGAACATTGACATGGGAACACAGTTAACTGCTAAAATAGCATAGTTATGCTACTTGTTACTAAAATAAAATATAACCATGGTTTTACTATGGCAGTAAAACCGTGTAGTAAAACCAGTACCCACAGTCCTGTAGGAAAATAAGTATGATTTTACTATGATTATATGTAGAGAAACCATAGTAACCACAGGTAAAACCATCAATAACCATCCTTTAAATGAACCACGGTTTTACTACATACTCTCCATACTTAAACCACTGTAACCATGGGTGGGTCCACAATCAATGGTTGTGATGTCATCAGTGTAACTGTGGTTTCTATAGGTATTTAATATGTGGTAAAAAACAATTATGAATACAAGTAATTGTATATAAAAGTAGGTATAAAAGTAATTTTGGTATAAAAGATTCAGCAAAGATTCAGAAAAATTCAGCAAGATTTATAAAGAAAATACTATAAAAACTTTAAAGCAACAACTACTGCAACAGTGTTATTTTGGCAGAAACTACATTTACCTTGGTGCGATTTTCTAACAACAGGATTATTAGCTGTTCAAGCATCAGCAAACTTCACAGTCTCTAGAGTTTCTCATAGTCAGTGGTTTTATTGAGGACTTAATAGTTATTGAGACGTCCACCTACAGAGTTTGAGCGATATGATACTCATCTGTCTGTTTGTCAGCCCCTGGCCTCCTTATCACTGCGCCGCTCAGCTGCGTTAGCTCTATAATTAGCCACTTAATTAGCAAAGGGGACTTGATTGACAGTTTGGAGCCAATGACTCATGTTCAGGACGAATGTCTGAACGTATGTGTGTTGTATGAGTGTGCCAGTGCCGCTGGCGACATGTTAAGACCCACCTTAAGATCAATCCTACACTCCTGCCAAAACCTCTTATGCTAGCATTAGTTAATCCACGTGTGTCAGAGATTACAAAAGTTGGATTAGTTCTGCAGAATGATACACATTTGTTAATCCCAAATAAATGATGTCAGCAGGCCTTGGAGGGACTTGTTACAGTCAAGTACCTCAGGATGAAATATCGTAGAGTAAAAGCGCCATTAAGTCCCTGAACAGAGGCTGTAAATTGTTTTAAAACCTGACAACTTCTTTAAGTGAACAAAACAGTAGTTTTTGGTTCAGTTTTCAGTGTAACATCAAGTGAGACTTCAACAAGAAATAACTGAGAACTCAAACAACTTTGAGTAATACAATTGTTTATATATATATTTATATATGTGTGTGTATGTATTTTATACATATACATGAGTTGATGAACCAGCTATGATCTGTATTTTTCATACATGTTTATAGTTTAATTACACTATTGTGGACAAGCAGAGTGATACAAACACTGAATATATATATATACATGGTTTTTTAATTACTTGTACTGTATGACTTTCCGTGTAATAATAAAATGTTATTAAGCTGAGAATGAAGCATCACGACGTTGTATGAATAATATGTCCATGTTAATTACTCATCAGGCCACCTGCAGCTAAATGAGCTTGTGCTTACCAGAAATAGTTCCTGTTCTCCATGTGAAGGGCATCACCACACACACATACTCTGGACACCTAATACAGAATTATAATAGATACAAAAAACAAAGACTCTCAGCACCCCACAGCGAGCTTTATTAATTTTGACAGTGGCAGTATGCAAATACCTATTTTAATGCTTACGCTGCTAGTTAGCCAGGTATTGGCCAGGCTGACACCTCCTTCCTCCATTAGAAAAAAGAAAAGAAGAAAGAGAGAACGTCAATAGCTCATCGATAAAGTCACGCTAATTTTTACACACTGTCCTCGACTTTGCTCTCATCTGCACTTTTTTTAACTCATCATCAAAGTTCAAGATCTGACTCCGTTAATCTGGTATTAAAATGAACAAAAGGGTGACCTTGTCCAAATTAATAAGTCAGTGGCGAAACACGCTTTCAGCATTTGGAAAGGTTACACAAAGGTTAGCGCACTCACCTCTCTGCTCTCTTTCACATAGACTCTTCAGCTTTGTTCATGAGAAATGTAAGTTGATCTTCTTCAAACTAGAATCCTGTCCTTTCTTGCTTTTATAATGTAGTGTATAAAAAATCTCACAAAATATAAATGACCACCAGAAATGACCATCTCATTATTAAGAAGTAAAGGAGAGCTCTGACCAGTGATCAAACGCTGTAGACATTTTGTTCTTCTCATTTTCCTGACAGCCAGGGTCACTGCTTTGGCCGTTTGGTCACCCTCAGACAAACACGCTTAAAATTCTTTAGTGGGTTGCTGTCCAAAACTGCAGTCAGTACCCAGAACCTTGTATATGTGTGTCAGCTTCTGAGGGAAAGTTGTTTATTTGACCTCTGCTCATATCTAGCGTTTGTCTCAATACACTTCTCACCTCAGTAGTAAGAACTGTATGTTGCCCAGGGGCTGTACCATTGTCAAAATTATTACAGTGCACTGTAATTTCCCAGAATGCACTGTATTGTCTTGTCTTCTTCAGCGAGTAGAAATGGAGCCTCTGTGCTTTAAAACAGATCTGCTATAGCATGCTATATATTAATTTTACTAATAATCACCAGTTACCAAATTCATAATGGCCAAACTTGTAATGTAACAGTAACAGTAAAACAAGTCATCAGTGTCCCAGTGTTTAGTGGATCAGGCTCATTAGTAGATCGCCAGTCAGTATTATCTGTTTCCGTGCCTTTAGAGTAACTGGTCACATGGTATTTTTAGCTCAGGTGATTGGTCCAAAAAAAAAATCTGCATTAAAATCTGGTATAAACTGCATATTCATGCCCATCAAGCAACAGAGATGAATGGGAATGCTCGCTCCAGATATTATAGACCTTGTTGGTTCCATACAAGAAACATTAGATGTTCAGAGGTGAGTGAGGTCAGCTCAACAAGTGCTGCATACTATCAGCAAAAAAGGTCCAATTTTCTTTTTACCTTTGTATTTATCCCTCCTTTTATCTCACTGTCTCTTTATTCTCTCGCTTTCTCCGGCCACTGGAGTGGATCAGTCAAATTATCGAGTGGCAAAACTAATTCGGTGCTCAGGGGCCAGCAGAGCTGCCACTTCCCATCAGCCCCACCGCCAGTCAGCGCCCAACTGTTTTCATTTGGGTCCTCTTGTTTCATTTATTATGGCTATTGGAGCTAATCCTACGAGCAAACCCCTGGCCGGCCCGCCTGTCACTATTGTTTCAGCTCTTGGAAGCACCTTCCTTCAATGGGAGGGGCTGCTTCAGGACCAGCTCATGATGGAAGTGAGGTTTTTCACAAGAGGGGAGAAAGGAGATCTCATCAATCACATTAAACTCATTAGGACAGGCCTGTAGCCCCCCCACTTTTGTCTCCTTCTCTACCCCTCTGTTCTCTGTCTGTACTTTAGTCAATGAGGAGACTGGACACATAGGAAAACACACAGGAAAATTCTATTGCTTGGAGGTTGATTGATCACACTTCTGGTTCATACTTTAGGAGGCTTAATTTTCCATTGCATTTAAGTATCAACTTTGTCAGAGTATCAAATTTGTTTTGAACCTGACAAAGTGAGCTGAGATTGATAGGCATTTTTCTACAACAGGTAAAAGTAAAACAAAAATGCAAAGAATTGCTGTCCATGTAATCTCTCTGTTATGTGAGATGCATAGAAACAGAGATCAGATGTGATTTTTCTTTCTTATACCTAAATATATAATAATATTATTACAGATGTTTTTACAGCATATACCCCCAGTAATGGCTTAGTGTATGCTGTGTAATATATTACTATACTCTACAATTCTATGTATTCTGTAATGTAATACATGCATTCTGAGACTATATTAAATATGTTTTAATCCTAGGCAGAAACAGAAAACTCTAAAGAACAGTTTTTTTTATCTTTGATATGTAATCAAAACCTCACTCTTGTGTAGGAAGTTATTGATTATAATCAATACAGCCTCATGCATTTCCATGAAGTACAATAGATGCTCAACAACAGACAAACGTATCAAAATGATATACACAGTTCTCTAAGTAATTCCCTTCGCTAATACATATTTATAAGGGAAATAGTGTTGTTTTCTTAATTAGACCATCCAAAGCCTTGACCAGAGAGAGAGAAAGAGGGAGAGAGAGAGGTAAGCAACAAATTTTCACCATGGGACAATAGTTATAAAGAGGTTAAGGGTTTGTTGAACACATAACACATGCTACTCAAGGTAAACCTTTATTTGTTGAAGTCTGGGCTCTCTTGATTTGCTGTCTTGCTGGAAATAAATGCCTGGGGGTCTGAAGAGAGAATTGGGTGGTCTTGCTTTAATGGCCCAGCTTCAATCTTCCTTTGAAATGTGAGGGAGGTCATACTTCTGCGTCTCTGCAATTAACAATGTTAACGAGTCTAGGCCATTAACGCCAGCTCTAAAATTGAGACGTTACGAGAACAAGCACTTTACTGTTGTTGAAAGATGTACGTGTTGAGCGTTTATTTGTGTGCTCTGCATTTTTGCATCCTCTGCATCTTTATCCACTGTTTAACTGTGATGTTTATGAAGACATCACTGACAATCAAGAATTGCAGTTATTAGTGATATTTGCTGAGGTTCCCAAACCCTAGGGTTAAACTTTGGTGTATAACTTGTTCTGTTTATGCTACAGATGTGAACGATAGCTAAAATACCTTGCTGAGAAAAGGTAGTTGCAATTATTTTTTTAAATGAAGTGGCTTTTGTCCAGCAAACTGTATAAAAATATCTTAAATACCCACATTGATCCATCCATTTGTAGACATATTATAAAGACTTAGGCGTGGTCCCAGAACATCATGGCTATGACTTCTGCATGGGTAAGCACCAGTTGTATTTTCTTTAGACATTTTTAAAGACAAAGTAAAACTCCAGTCACTCCATCTTGTTGAAATTATTATACATTTCCAGGCAGTCAGTTGCTGTAAATGCAGTGGATTATAACAGCTCTGTTTTATTTTCTCTTTTTTTTCTTTGATGCCTGCAGCTGCCTCTTAACTAATCTAGATCAACAACATTTTGAAGTGTATCCGCGCACACACAAACACTAGTAACAGGGAGGAGAAAGACATGCTTATATAGTGGTGGGTCTGAAGATGTTTGTGAGCCTGTTTTGAGTTACCATGCCCCAGGGTTTTACAGCAGTCTTACAACAAATCAGTTTCAATCCGTTTTTTCTGTCAAATTAAACAACATTTTACGCTGTCCACAACGGTACTCAACATGCTGTGGGGCTCTTTCTCCTGGAAATATTTTTAAACTACACTTTCATTAAAGCAACACATTATTCGTTGTGTAATGTATTCTGCGATGACGTAGACTGTTGGGAGTGAAAATAATAAATGAATTTATTGGGTTTGTAAACAAATAGACACGATCATGGTTTACATTATCACTCCTCCAGGCCGCACTAAACCGGATTGTTTGAGCAGCGGTCGGAGCTTCTGTGAACTTTGATCATCATTAATAATATTAATATGAGAAGTGCTGTTTCTCAGAAATAGTTTGTGCTGTCAGGTGTAAAATGTGACCCTTGAAATGATTTTTTCTGTGTAGTTTTATTGTATCCTTATCAAATGCTGTGCTCAGATCATACAACCACAGTTATTGTGAGGTCAATAAAAAGATGGAGTTATCTGCAACTATATACGCCAATTATTGCTTTTGTACCCTGAGATAATTAATACAGCATGTGTCAAATGTCATAACTAATATTTTACGTTGAGAACTTTAATAACTTCTAAGAACTTGATTGAGTAACTACGTGCTACACTTTGTTTGCTTGAAGCTCAATGGTGAGGTATGAATTGTGCTGTTAGACATGAAAACAAGAAACATGAAACTGTACACACTCTGTCAATGCATGTTACTCCAAAAGCTGTTTTTTAATTAAACCACAATAACCAACTAATGGATATAGTCCCATCTGTATAGTCCCACATTATTTCTCAATATATTTGTTGGTTGAATACATTAAATTATGTAAGAAAATGCAGAAGTTTACAGAAAATGAAAATGAAATTAAAAAAAAGCTATGGTGTATGATGCAAATTTTCAGTAAATAGCAACTTAAATCAGTCACTCAAAGATATTATACAGCTTCAGATTACTTGAAATACAGCAATTTGAAAATCTAAAATAATGATCTGTTCCTTTAATTGTGAAACATGCGTCATTCAGAAGGACACATTTGGAATGTTGGTGTTGGACAGATGATAGAAAGAAATGAATGGAGGTAGAAACAGTGTAATTCTGAGCTCAGGACAAAATGAGAGCGTGTGAGAAAGAGGGGGTTGGAAAAGTGCTCTCCACTCACTTTCTGCCCAGTGAGCAGTGCCTTGTTACTCTTTGAACACTTGGCCCATTTATTTCTGCTAAGTCGTGAGATTCTGTGTCGGCCAGTGAAGACTCTAGTGGCTCTTTCCATGAAACATTAACGAGTTCCTGGGGTTAAAGGGATGCCTCAAAATCACTGCTGATTGCAGCTTGTGTATATAGGTGTGTGATTGTGAGTGTAAGAAAACATTAAGGGCAGAAATTAATATACTGCATCAGTAGATGGTGGCCAAAAGTGTACACACATGCAAAAACTGAATTCAGTTCTGAGATATTTCTTCATCAGAATTATTGTGCACACACACAAACACACAATTTGAATTTGATGTTTCGACATCAGAATTCTTGTGTGCACATTTTGTTTCATGGACAGTCTGACCGCAGGACAAGAGGTTATTAATCCAAGCTGCCTTCTATCGCCCACCACTCCTCGCTTCTCCAGGGCGCCTGTTGATGACATGTACAGATCAGTACGCCCACGAGCCAATCACGGATCTCATCCTCAGTGCTTCACAATCCTGCTGCAGTCGGCACTGCCCACTCCACACACACTCAGGAGTGCATGAAACACAATATAATGGAAAGACTTTGTGTCTATTACCATGGTTTGTCTAGAGTTAAAAGTCAAAGTATGTTTAAAAATGAATAAAGTATGTTCTGGTTTGTAGATCATCTAATTCATATAAAAAATCTAATTCATATACATAATTACATTGCCCTGCACCACTACTTATTGGTTTCATAATTTAGGACATCCTTGTTGATGCTTGAACAACATTCCTGTCAACCAATCAGATGGATTTAGATTTAGAGAAATGGTTTAGAACTAAAGTTTCCAGGCCTGCGTACTCTTGTTAACTCTCCATGTTAAACACTGATCTATGTTTAGGTATAGTAATCCTTTTAATATGTATATGAAACAATGCAAAACTGATATCAGATCAACATAAAACATCACCTCTAGCAAAGTCTAGTTAAACAGAGTGGTCATTAATTCCACTCTAAATCACCCCATTTCAGAGCCATTTCAGATGACAACCTTTCTCTCATAACAGCAAATAGAAAGTTATATGCTGTGTCCCAGTTCACATACTTTTCTAAAAGGTGTGTGAAATGCCAAAGGTGTGCTATTTCCTTGGTTTTTCAAAGTGCGTCCCGGCCTTCACCGGCCCTTTCACCTGTCTTACATCACAGATTTAATACATTTCTCAACAAAAGCGTTATGTGCACTTTAAAAGTGTTGCAGATAGATTTTTTGAAGGGCAATTTTACTATTTTTAATGAGCATAGAATATATATGTGTATAGAACATATATGTTTATAATAAGAAGATATAATATTATTCTCTAAATGTCATATACATTTGACCATTGTCGTACGACTCAGTGTATGTAGACATACAGTATCTCTTCCATCATGCATTGATTTTTATTCAGAACTGCCTGTGTAAAAGACACGTCATGCAAAATGTTTTTGTTTTAACTGTAGGGCATAAAAATTACATTTAGTGTTGCAGATTTTGACATAGTATACTACAGCACTACTGTACTACCTTTTCACATCTCCATTCCCATCACCAGCAGAGCATGTACCTTTACTGCATAGTAGTGACATAGTGCCTCCAAAACTAACAACTAGGAACAAGATGTGAGGCTAGCACAAATAATCTCAACAAATAAATAAATAAAAAAGCGATTACTACAGCAGGGAGTTAATTAACGGCTTGTTCCTGTTTGATAGGAGAATAACACGCTGTAATTTTACCTTGATGTAATATAAAACTGCAAGCTGCCACTGCTGCACTGGCTAATTAACACCTGTGTCTAGTGGCCGCTTGGACCCCAGCACCTATTAATGCCGAGAACACAATACAACAATTAAACTCAGCGCTATTAGACTTTTAGACTTTAAATTGTGTTGGTATATAGTGGGTGGTAAATTTGCCCGCTTTTACCTTTAATTGCCCCAGAAATTATGACAAGGGATTATATTAATGTTTTTAAATGTAATGTAGAGGAAATGAGAAGTGCTGAGGGGTAATGTTATGGCCCAATGTTTCTGTTTTGTCGGCACTTTTGTGCAGTATAGGGAAAAAAAGACTCTTTTTATCTTGGACTGTATACCTTTGAAAATCTGAAGATGGAATTAGAATGTAAAGCAGAATGTCATCTCTTAATGTGGATGTGACTTTTTGCAGTTTTGCAGATACTGACAGTAAATTATCCATCTGTTTTCTGAAATATAGCTTATAATCAAAGGTCTCCAGAGTTTACATTATGTCTCATCAGTGACTGCATCCCAATTTGCATACTTTGTGTTCTAAATAGTATGTGAGATTAGAATTAGCATGTCCCAAATCAAACTAATCAAAAATAAGATCCCAGAGGTTTCAGAAGGTGAATTTTGATTTTTTTAAAGTGTGCATCCACACATGCTTTTAGGGCTTATATTACCCACGACCCCTTGCACTTACAGATTCTGCAGCTGCAGGAAACTGGCAAGTAATGAGGCTGAAGCTGCCACAGCGGTTTTTAAATGTATAATAGTAAAAGCACTGCTTACATACTCTGAATTCAAACATAATCTGCTCATGAATCTAAATATCAGAGGTACAATTGATGAACAACTGTCATTTTCAGCTGAGCATCATAATGAGGAAAAACATCATGTGTACTCATGGGTACTGCACCCTGACAGAAATGTGAACGACTGAGTCAGAGATGATCAAATTCATTCCTCTTCCTAGTCTGTCTATTCAAACATACAATTCAATCATACTTGTGTTGAATATCTATTATGTCTTTCTGTTCATTCTTGCTTATGTCCGCCCCACTCTGCCCTTCCCCTGGGTTCAGCCGTCAATGCCCTCATTCCCACGCTGTGTGTGTGTATATATCATCTTTTCACTGCTCCAATAATGGCAGATCCGCATCAGCATCTGCCTTCATTAAAAGTAATTACAGACTCTTGCTCATATAGGCTGTCTCTCAAAAAGAGTGTTTTGGCCCACATGAGCTGACTCAGGGGAGACCCCTCAACCCCAGGTAGGCCTGATCTCGGGTCAATAAATAAGAATGCCTACCCATTGGAAAGCTTAAAATGACTGAAGTGTGTCTGAAATAGGGATAGGGAACTCAGTTCACATATTTTTTTCATTGTGGCAAACTCTAAATAAATTGGTCCAGTTTTTGTCGATTCATTCAAATCGTTTGTGAATGTCACTACACTGGTCATGAAAAAATAGGAAAATATGTCTTAGAAAAATAATATCTCAAAAGAGACATTTATTCTAAATGTTATATTTTCTGAATCTATTTCAATGAGTCTGAGTCTTTCCAAGGTCTTAGCAGCTTAGGAGCTACACATTGGAGCTATACATGTACAACAAACAGGGCTAAATTTTTCCACCCAGTGCTACTCTCCCTTGGACAAAAATCTGGATTGAAGAAACAAAAACACAACCTAGATTTTGTTTTATAAATACTCCATTGAGTTTCCCAGAGTCACAGGGCAGAAATCTCAGTATTCATTTGTGCTTTTATTTACAACTTCCATCGTGCCCCATTTCTCTCTGTGTTTCTCACCAGTACTGAAAAGCACCAGAATCCGGTTTCGCCCGCTGGCCATATGCCTTTGTCAGACACTCATCTCATCCCTTGTTCCGCCGTTCGGAAATTCCAAAGGTGAATTAAATACAGTATTCCGCCCCCATCTGCCTGTGCCCCCCTCCTTGTACCTCTTTGTCCTTTCTCGGTTTACTGTTCAACATGAAATCGGACAGTAATATTTACTCTTCAGTGAATCAAAGAAGATGCCTGGCCTGTTTTTTTCCTCATTTTTGTGTACAAATCCGATACTTTTTTCCCGAGACACTCTGTCAAAGCAAAGAAAAGATGTTGTTCCTTTATTTTTTTTTTCCTCTGAAAAGAAAAAATGCAAAAGGCAATAATGTGTCCGGTTGCACAGAGCAGAGGGTGGGGGTGCCTGACTGACCCCTTTGTGGAAAATATGATCTCTGTGGACTTGTTCTCACAGGCAATCTATGTTTTGTGTTTTGTTGGTCTCCATTTCTCTCTTTCTGCTCTCTTCCTTTTCATCCACTTTTGTATGTTCTAGGACACAAAATCACAGGAGCTTGTCCTGTGTGCAATTGTTGTGAGTGGAAGGGGGTTATGCACATGTTTAGTTGGGCAAGTAAATAGAGGGAATAAATATTTGTTGGGATGTTAAAATACTACAGACTCGGAGTCTTAACATCAGATGAAATTACGTTTATTGTTTGGCCTCAACCATATGCACGTTACAGTTGCATGTAAAGAATCTTTAATTGGGAGAATCTGCAAAAAACGCCCTTTACCAAGCAGTTTACTTGTTACAGTTTCCTGCATGCTGATTGGTCAATGCAGCACTTCAGCTGTGCTAAAAACATGATACAACTATGCAAAGAAACAGCTTAGACTTATCACATTAATAACAACTGATAAACAAAAATATACAGGTAACACTTTATAATAATTTTTAATTAGTCGTTAATTCGTCGTTAAATAGAATTAAACAAGGTTTAACACACAGAATTAGTACTTTGAAAATGCAAATGTACATGGAAATGTATAAAACCAACCTTCATGCTGGAGTACATTACATTTAATGTATAATTTAATATTATATAAGCATGAGTTACTGTTATCAGTGAAGATTATTATGAAGTGTTGAAAAGATATCTTAAAGGCACACACACAAACTGTCACTACAGATATCACTGTACTACAGATACACTGTAGTCACTGGTTTTATCTTCAAGCAATAAGACACTTGAGGATATATTGTGAAGATCTTGTTTGCGTAACAGAACCCCTAAGCTGTGAATATATTTACAATATAGCACAACCTCCCATACCTTATTGGAGTAACACCTTTTAATGCTCCTCAACTAAAGCCATTTCAGCTCTTTCTAACCTACAAGGGACATAGAAATGACCAAGAGTTACTGACCTGTTACACAAACCTGACCTGCAATTCCTCCTGTCTTTTACCCGGTCTTTAAGGTTTCATTACCTCACTAAAGACAGGAATATTAAACGCAGTGAAACAGAGCGCCTCTCAACGCTGAAATGAATCCATTGATGTAACGCTCGCTGACTTTCAGATCAAAAGAAACTTTTTTGGATAAATTTTTTTCTTTGCTTTGGAATCAACCTTTTTCTCATACCACTCTGTAATTAAATGGGACATTGTTGTCTAGGTATGAAAAGGGCCAATTCAAGCACGTCATGGCAGAGGAATCCAGACTGGCCCGTACCTGACCCCCCATTGAGACTCCAAAAGCCCCTCATCTACCTGAACACTTCACCTCCTCACTTCCAAGCCAGGTGAACCATTAGCAACCAAGATGGACCTGTCAGATCTCGAGAACGAGGGAGTATCGGGCAAGGAAAGGAGGATAGATGTGTTCTCCCTCTTATGAATGTGCCCTAGCGCCCTCCATTCATCCGATGGGGGGGTGGGTGCGATGACTCGCGCTGGGGCCCCGAGTGTTCAAAGCGAGAGTTTGAGGCTGAGAGACTTGTAGATCTGAAGGGCCATATGAAAGGCAAACAATAAGCAAGCTGTTTGTCCAGCCCTGCAAAACGACACTCGCCTTTCATCCGCCGGCTCCCATTTCCTGCAGGTCGTGACTTTCCTCAAACATCAATTACAGCTACGTATGCCGTTTGATCTTCAGGCTTCTTCTCGGCATAGTATTGGGAGGCATGTGGGGGCTTAAAGTGTGTGTAAGACAATACATCAATTGTGCATTTTTTTCCTTTCCTTAGTTTTCTATTCTTGTTACTCTGTATAAATGCACGTTTAGCTTGCACTTTTTGTTAGGAGTTAGAATCCTGCGGAAATGAGCAGATGTTTTAAATGTCTGCTCTCTCAATGTCACACTGTAGAGCTGCTATATACTTTCAGAAAAGAACTCAAGGACCCTTCTGCAAAATGTTATTGTATGACTAACTGCTATTAGTTTTCTTAGTCTTCTTAGTCTATTAGTCTTCTTTTAGTTTTAAGGTAACTGACATTTTGTTTAGCATAATGGCACCAAGGTGTGCACTCTGAGAAGGACAGCAAGGGCATCATTTGGGACGGTGCCTTTCTGCCACACACGCACACACACAACAGTTGACAGTTAATTCAGTGTTCTAGAGTATGTCTAAATCCTGTTTGGAGACACGGGCAGCCGTGTCGCTGACAACTCAGTGGGATTAGGCAACAAAACAAACCCATAATAAATTGAATCAATCATGCTGACATTTTGTTTAAATGTAGTTGCCGCTTTTCCCACACTGCACTGTGCGGACAGGGCTGGCTGCGTAAAAATACTGAGATGCTTCTGTTTTTTTGTTTTTTTTGTTGAGAAGTAGATTCATTTATCTTACCCCCACCCGTCGCAGTCCAGCACATCAGAGACTTGTATTTTTCGAAGTATGAATAATTTGCTGGTTTTATTTGGATTACCTGCTGTCGCAGAATTCAAAACCTGAGAACGTTGTTAATTTTCAGCCATAAGTGTTAGACAAGGGAGCGCACAGCCCTCTGGGGACCAAAAAGTGCTCTGTGCTTCCGACTTTGTAAAACAGAGAATAAAGGGATCTTCTTCAGCCTTCTTTTTTGTGCTAGTTCACGTATTCCGTTGGAGGCAAAATTTTTAATGAATTAGATCAAGGTGACATCCATTGTCTGAACCTCGGGAAATGACACAGGACGTAAGCCTTCGCTTCAGCCTGCCCTGATTGGTGGGAAAATTTCAAGAGCGGAGTGCGACAAGGCATCATGTCTTCACTTAATGAATTACTTAATGTGTCCCTCCGTTGTTTAATTGAATTAATTAGGGGACTAATTGGACTGAGTGATGATGCTTCCAGGCCTGAGGAGCCCTTGATGAGCGAAGGGTAGACATCTGGAAGTGTGTGTGAGACAGGGAGCAACACAGTAGAGATCCTCATGGGACACACACACACAGTAAAACATGACCACGAGCAGAGGGCCCTCTGGGAAAAGATTCCTCCCTCCTCTTTCACAGGGCCACATTCCGCCAGTGGGCGGCAGTGAGGACCAGTGTCGATCTGCCCTCTAGAGAGCACTTCCTGAACAGAACAATGACATTCAGCAAAATACAGCTTTGAGGCTCATTTCTAAATAAAGCATGTGTGATAGTGTGCATATTACAGCCACTGGATACTAAGCATACACACACTTCCTTAAAGGACAGAAAAATCAGCTGTGAGATCGCTTTAATATCTCAATAGCTTCTCCTAAACAACAATTAGGTTAAATGGAGAACTTTACTTAACTCCCACGCTTCTCAAACTTTTCTCTTAAGAAAAAGTAAAGAAAAAGTCTCCTAAAGTAATTTTAAAAGGGGTTTTAATATATCTCAACAATGTCTCAACCTAAATTAAATACAAGTCATTTTATTATTTTATTATGAACTCATATGAATTGTCCTGCTATGTGTTAACAATTGTTTCATTGTGCCTCACTTTATTTCTTTTAAAGAATTTAAAGAAATTGCTAAAACAATGTTGTTATTTTAAAGTAACATAAATCAGAATCAGATTAAATCTCTTGAGCTATGACAGAGCCATTACAGAGACACTACCTGCAATGAAATCTGATCAGAAGTGCTCACCGGAGACGCATTTGAGACGCGTTACTTCCAGGTGTGAACAGCAATCTGTGTCAGGTGACCACTTGTGATCGGATGACCTCGAGACAGATGTTTATACTAGGTGTAAATGGGAACAATATATGTTACCATACACACTTAACTGTGTGTGTTTGTACCACAGGTCTGACTGCAGCAGCCATGGCAGAAGCTATGAAACTTCAGAAGATGAAACTGTTGGCCATGAACAACATTCACGGAGCCGGAAGCCAGAATGGTACAGAGTCAGAGAACGAAGAGCTTAACTCCAGTGCGGGTGAGAGTCACACACATACAGATGTACACTGACATATAGACAAACAGACTATATAACATATGGATGCCCAGCAGAGACGTGCATTGTTAGTAGTGTGTATCATTTTTGGAATCTCAATATATATATAATATATTCATTTAATTAAAAAACATATTTTATTCAATATTTTACTGTATATACAGTTTTTAGTACTAATGGTACAAATAGTACTATAAAATCTATAATAATTATTATTGTTATTCTATCTGTTGCTTTAATGTTTTAGTTTAGTTAGATTAGTGTTACAGGAAGTAAAAAAATTATACTTGCTACAGTTTCAAAACATATCAGATCTCTTCTGATGTACAGGGTGGACAGCTATTTCATTTGACAAGTTTTATAATTCACTAGCTTTGAATTACTAACCAGGCAATAGATATTTATAATAAAGAGCAATGTTCAGCAATCTAATCACCTCAACACACACACAGGCATGTGACCGGAGGTAATGGGTTCTCGCTCATGCAGCCCTCTCCATTCTTCTGTGCTTTATTGAAGCTAATGACGTCTTTAATGTTCCCCACCTGACTGTGCATTTAGATTGTGATGTTACCATCACTGCACACACACAAACACACACACAGTAAAATGTCATTCTTTATTATCACAGTGAACAACTGCGAGCACAGACACAAATGCCATCCGTTGTTATTGCCAAGACCTATACCGCTTACATACACACACAAGCACACACACATGCAGAAATATAAACACACAGTGCGTGCGTCTGAATATGTAGAGGGAGCCGTTAATACAAGAAATTCACTATTCATGCTATTTGCTATGATTTTAAAATTCTGATCAAATTCTTTCAGACATTGTAAAACATAAAAAAACAAATACAAAGTGTCACAAAATACATAGATAATTGATCTTTATAATAGTTGTAATAAATTAAAGTAAATTGGCATACATATAGAACTAGTCACAAATGTGCAAATATTCACTCATCCAATCAGAATTTAGAGCCAGAACTTTTGGTTTTATAATAAGCCCTTGGGCAAAGGAGTTTGCCTTATCTAGGATCAGCTCCCCTGCTGTCTATACTGTTCATCTTGTTTCACTGCTGACAAAAATATACTGTTCTTAGTTTAACCCTCCAGACTCTGCACCTTTGAATTTGCTCCATGTTTGCGGCAGTGTGCAGGGAGAGACAGAGTCTTTTGGTAACAGACAGATAGATGATGGAGAGATGGGGCAGAGTCTGTGCCAGGGGTAGAGAGAACATGTTTGTCTCCTGCTCAATCACACATCCTCTGATGTACACTGACTGCCGATACAGCTAATGTTGATGATGAGAGAGGAAGACAGAGATAGAGCTGCATCAATGGAAACTGAGAATCACAGAGAGTCAAATTTCACTACTGTTTGCGGATGCTGGCGTGCTGAGTGAACAACATTTTCACACCATGAAACAAAGTGTTGGCCCAGAACTGCAGATTGCTAAAACTAGAGACGTTTGTTTGCGTGGTGTCAGATCTGATAAGCTTGACACTTTAGCTAGTTTTGATGTTTATATAATGTTCACACTGCAGCTAAATGTGATTGTTGCAATGTGATTGTCGTTCCACTTCTGTTCACTTAGTTTGGTAATTGAGTTTGATAATTCTCCGGAGTGACAACCAAAGTCAGCCTGAAAAATTGACCTTAAATTTATTAAGTACAGAAAAGAAAAACTATTTGTTAATGACAGAATTGGCTTTTATGTGTTTTCTACACTGATTTTGCAAAGCCATTTGTAGGTTGATTTCCCTAAAAGTGTAAGCACTGGTTTTGTGGCAGATTCAAAACTTTGCAACAATGGCTTAACCAATTCCATTAGTGTGACAGTCTGTTCATGTTTGGATCTTGTTTAAAGCACTTTTTGTAACTTCATTTATTATTGCTGTGGCACAGAAATTACTTATCTGTTAATTACAAAAATAAAATTTCGTAACAATGAGAATTGAAAGTTGTTGGTGCAGATGTTGTGTGCCCACTTGTGATTTCTTACCAAGTCTTATTTATTTAGACACTCTACGCCAATCTGTGGTGTTATAGGAACTTTAAGAAACAAGAGATATTTGGCTATTAGACCAGACTTTGAGACTCAAGACAAACCACTTAGGACGCATTTGATCAGTTGCTTGTTTGGGGCTGAGAGGTAGTTGGTGTCTTGGAATCTGACCAAGCCTTCTTACATATCTGAAGTTATACAAACATCCTCTGAAGCTGTCTGGCAGCTTGAACCTTTGTCATTACCTTGTTCTGTGTCTCTACCTCACTCACTCACCAAGACACAGCTCGCTCAGGGACAGCTACAAAGATCCAGTGGCTGTTTTTCTCTCTTTCTTACTTTTCCTTGCTTTCTTTTCCTGTGCCCCAAACCCCCTGTTTTGTTTCTTTACATTCCCACAAGATGTGTTTTTGGTCCCCTCCCCTCTCACTCTTGGTGGCAAGCTCTTTCCTTCTCTTTTTTGAAGGAGAACTTCAAAGGGAAATGGCTAATCTGTGCTTTTCCTTCACAGTGTGGATCATGCCACAAAAAAGCCTGAGCTATCTGCACCAGGCAGTCAACGTAGATAGGCTTGATTTCAATCTCCCTCACTCACTCTTACTCTCTGCTCAAATGATAACCCCACCCTCACTGTTAAAAGTGCTAGAGAAATGAGCATTGAACCAACTGAATAAAAAAAACTCAGTGTGCACTCATACATGTTTTTGACAGTGGCCAAAGAGATTTCACTGGTCTGCCTTTTTCCTGAGTTTATGAAGTAGCACAAACTGTACTGGAGTTCTTTAGTTGATTTGTGATTTCGGCTGTGGAGCATGTGAGTAAGAAAACAATGTTTCCGCTAATAATGTTGTGGCAACTCTAGCCGGTGCAGTGAGTAAATGGAGCTTCCTGTGAAATTGTGTCTTTAAATATAAATATGGTGCTGCAAACCCCTGTTAACCATAAAAAACAGAGGGAAAAGAGTATTTGAAAAAAGCCAAAAGAGTAACATGTGTTTCTTGTCGGAATGTCGGTAGAAGAATAGGCGAGCGAAAAAGGCGACTCATTGGTCTAATGGAGAACTGTCAGTGTGAATCACTGTCACAAATGACATCAGAGAAGAACTGATATATTTTTTTGTGGAGCGACTGACAAGTTAAAAGAGAAATCCCATGCATTATTTAAACAGGCTTGGGAATCTGTCAGCCATGTGATTTGCCACGTTAGCAAAAACCAGGTGTGTGTTGAGAGAGAGAGAGAGAGAGAGAGAGAGAAAGGGAAAGAGAGAGAGAGAGAGAGAGATTGCAGGGCTCAGATTTGTGTATGTTGCAAATCCCTAACTACCAAAGTGGTCAGCACTTTTATTTCTTCTTTTCTTTGTCTCTCACATATTCTTTCATTTTGCCATCACACTTTCAAGAGCTTTCTCTCATCAGAGAGCAACTGTCAGTCTTATTAAATTATAGTGGACTATGTTGCAACCCACAATCTTACATGCACCCCCCACGCTCACATTGCTCTGACTAAATTTACTAGTCTTCCCTACAAGTCCCATTTCATTTACAAACACAAACCTTATTCTGATTATTGTAATGCAGTAATGGTAATGAAAGTTATCCTGTCTAGACGAAATGATTTTTAAGGCACAAATTTAATTATGTACCAATTATTTACAATGGATGCACAGTACAGTCACATTTGTTTAAATGTCATAAAAATATAAAAGCAGCATAAAATTAAAATAGAAATATGAAAGAGCACAATTTTTTTAGCAATACATTTTACAAAAGAATGTGTACTCACTCAGATTTAATTGATCAAACAGTAGACTTCAAAAAGGAAGATGTGTTTGGACATAGATGATATCACATGATAGCTAAACATGTCTGTTTAGTAAATGTGAGGAACTACATCTGTGGTCACTTTGCTAGGACACACATGTGAACATGAGGGGAATCAGCATCAACTCTTACATTCACAGAAATCAAATAAATAATGTAAAAAATAAAATTATACAAAAATGATTCTGATATCTAGCATAAGGTCTAGCATAATTTCTTTACAAATGTTACTGTTTTATACTAATTGCAATGGCATGTAAATATTTTCATTGTTTGATAATGATCAATAAGCACCATATTTTTGTTTTCAGTTTCTTACTGACAATTGTGGTGAGTGGGCTTTATTTTCATGAAAATATCACAATGTAAAATTCATTTTCGGGCTGAAATATGACCCAGACATTTCTTGACAGTTTTCATGAGATTCACCCTAAAACTGACTGCCAGTCCATACCCATAATCCCACTGTAACTGAAGACACTTCTGCCTCCTCTAAGCTCCCATAAATGCCTTCATTTGATCTCAGCTGGCCTTTTGTTTTATGTAAAATATTGACCATGTCGAGAAAGAGTGATTTGTGTTGATCTTGTGGCCAAGGTGGAAGAGTATCAGTTTCCTGTCTCACTCCAGCAGAGCAGTTCTCTGAGACTTCAGTTCACCTTTTGAACCTGGTTTCAGGGTCAGTTTTGTTAGGAGAAGAGATAATTCACTAGGCAATAGCTGTACTGGGATCAGGTCTGACTGTGTGTGATCTCACATTGTCTTTCAGTTGGAGGTTTTCACTTTTCCTGGATTCAGCTGACTGCGTATTGTCCATGGATAGAAAATAGCTTGTTTGTATAAAAACAGGAAAAGATTGAAAGATAGTATAAAGTATTCAAGACATTTTGAAGTGCTTTTCTCTGCCACATAGTTTCTCTACTAAAAGTCCTGTTGACCTTTTAGCAACTTCATTTTTGCATATTCCACAGGTTATTATTTGATTCTTGGCGTTATATAAAATACTTCTTCATCTGTGAAAAGTTGTACATATATTTTACCTATGCTGTACATTCAGACATATCAGAATAAATCAATAGTCACCTATCATCTTGTGTAGAATATTCATAACATCTCATGTCTAGCATGACATTCATATTGCCCCATGTGACCAGAATTTAAAAATCAGGAACATGTGTCAATACTATTTAACATTCTGATCATTATAAAACAAACAGTGTCCATAATTTCCAGTGAGTACCAAACGTCTTAACATAAAGTTAATAATATAATATGTTGAAAATACCAGTTACAAATGACTTTTAAAATGGCTTGGCAGATCTTGGCTGTTTAGGTAATCAGGAGGTTGAAGATTTATCTACTTTTATCATATCAGTTTTTTTACTCTGTCATGCTGACTTATCAGAAATCTCACCCAGTCTTTGTCCCCTGACTGAAATATTCGCCCGGATTCAGCCATTAGAAATTAATGTTTCATAAATCATCTCCCCTGTCGGGGCAGAAGGTGCTTGCTGACCAGTTCCGCTTTTGAACACACAGAACACACACATATTTCAGCTTACACACAGTTATACACAGAGGCGCATTTACACATAAGTCAGCAGACCCAGGACAAGTTCTCAAGTGCACCCAGCAGCACTCTATCTTACACATGTATGTTTTAAAATTGTAATGGCAACCGCACATGCAAGCTTTCACAACAGCTGAACGCTATACATTTACACACAGACCTGTGGAGCAGAGCAGCATCGATTACCCGCCCTGTCTGTCAGGATGCCGTCTGTCAGATAAACAGATGGCTCATGCAGCAAAGGACCATATGAAGGACCCACATTATCCTCACTCACCAGCCTGTGCCTCATCTTCCTTACGCCACTGCAGGTTAATCCTGCTTCTGACCCACTCGCCGTTACCTTGATTTCCAGATGACTGTGCAGTCATCCCGAATTAATGCATCATGAAGAATCTAGGAGAGATATGTCATAGGCACTTCATTCAGTCAAATCATGCCCAAGATTGCTTTTATTGAGGCAACTCAATGGACTTTATAATGATGTGCTCTTAAGGACAAACTTGAAGAGACGGTTCAGCCAACAATTAAAATTCAAACATTATTTACTCACCCTCACTTTGATCCAAATCTTGTTCTTTTATCTGTGGAACACAGAAGTAGATCATTTATGAAGAAGTGTTACTTAGCCCTTGACATGCACTGACATAAAATAGCAAAAATAGGTTTTTGGAATTAAAGCCTGTTGTGTGGCAAGAGCTACATATTTCTTTAAAAATGTATATTCTGCATAAGACTGACAAAAATATAGCTGCAAGCAGCATTGATGGGCCCAAGCACTGCAGCGCCATCACTACCGGTGCTCTCAGAAAACGATGCATAATTGTTATGTGCATTTAACTCCAAAAATAATTGAGGACTATTTTAAAGTCTGAGTAATTTTGGTGCAAGTGGCACACTTCCTGATGCCAGCTGGTGGTGCTATGACTGTGACTCACAATGATCATTGTGATCATCCCACAACACCAAACATGTATATTTGATGTATATTTGATGTAAATAATCATAATCCATGCAGAAAATAGGAGGTACCTCCAACAATTCATTCACAATTTAGCATCTTCAAAGTCTCTTTATTCTGATCTAAGTTTGAAGTGACTTGGGTAAATTTAAGAGGACTTGTTTAAATGTTGTTGTAAGTGACATACTTCCTTCAGCCAGCTGGTGGCTCTGTGAATGTGATTCAAAATAGCCACAGCTATGTCATCAGTCACTAGAACCATACACACAGCTCAAGTTTGATCGAAATCACTCGATACAAGCATAAGATGAGACACTCCCTGTTTTCATGTTTTGGCATGAATGTATTGCCTCGCCATGGCAACACCTTTCGAGGTATAAAAATTTAATTATCTTCAGCAATTTAGTATCTTCAATGTCTTGGCAAAAAATTTGCCAAGTTTGGTGACAATGCCATAAATCCCCTAGGAAATATTTAAAAATTCAGAGCCTGGAATTGTCAGAAAATCCACATACAATCCAAAATAGTTTACTTCCTGTTGGGAGGAGCTAATGAATGTAATAGTGAAAGTTGTCCGGCTACATGAGAACAATACATGTACTAAGTTTGGTGACCACAGGTAAAACTAACCCCACCACTTTAGTCAAAAGGGGGTGCTACAGAGCCCACCCACCACTGCTATATCTGAGCTTTTGCTCACACCTAACAGTCGACCACTGTGATGTGTGTGCAAATTTCATGCCATTTCAAGTATGTTAAGCACCTCACATACATCTGAATACAGTTTTAACTTTTGACACGTTACCATGGCAATGATATTTAAGACATTACAAATCCTTTTAGAGTCAACATCAGCCATGTCTCTGTATTATTCTCACCAAATCTGAAGTGACTGTAAATGCAAATTGCAAAAATGACTATTTTAATGTTTGTTTTAAGTGACATGCTTCCTGTTACCAGGAGGTGGTGATATGACCGTGACTTACAACAGTCATATCAATGTCATCAGCCCACCATTTCAAACATATTTGCCAAGTGTGAAGTAAATCACTCACTGCATGCTGCAGATATAAGAGGCTTCCTTTTTCTCATTTTTCAACCATACTTTTACTGCCTCACTATGGCAACACCATTCAAGATATCAAAAATCCCTTTGCAATTTTGAAAGTTTAATGTCACATTTATGATATATTCACCATCTTTTTGTGCCCCCGTACCAGGTGGAGCTGCTGAACCCCCTGCCCCACCCATGTGTCACCCTTTGTCCAGGCCTAATGGCCGACACTCTGATGTCTGCAAAACAATAGGGCACTTCAAACTTTCAGCACTTGAGCCTTAACAAGGTTTAGAATAATATCAGGGTGAGAATTAATGACAGAATCTTCTGAATTTTGGGTGAACTCTTCCTTTTGACAAATTTTTAAGTTTGCCTGAAAGCAGAAACCCCTTCTGAAAACATCCAAGATTCTACTGCCTACCTAAAGTGTTTCAACCTTCAATTCTCTCAAGTAATTCTCACACCTTGCTCTCATCCAGAAGTGTGTGAACAGGTTGAGAGTGGCTGAGGAGTATGTAACAAAGTCCTTCTGAGTATATGTCCAAAACCTTCTGTAGTTAGTCTCAAACCCTCGGTTCAGCTAATGGGAATCCATCCGCGTAATGACCCACAGTTCCTGTCGGTAATGAGATGTGGGAATTGCCCGTCCGTTCGACCAGATGATGCTGTATTAACTGACTGGGCCAAGCAGGATGGACGGAGGGTGCCTGGAGCCCCAATACCCCGCCTCATTTTTCATCCGCCTGACACTGAAGCTGGTGTGAGGGTCCGAAGGGGGATTGATTTCAAATGAGCCTCAAAATTATGTCTAATGAAAGTCCATACAGACATGGGGCTCTCCACTCTAAAACAGCCAAACGAACCCTGGACCATCAAGAGTAAACACTTTACAAGCTCTTGCTACCCGATGTTTGGCCCCATCTACAGAATTGACGAACAAATGTATGCATTTACTGGTGTAGTCAGACACAATTGTATTATTATTATTTTTTCCTCTAAACCACATTTCCCCAAAAGTGTGGCATACAAGAGTCACCCTGGCCCCCATCTTCAGCTTGCTCATTGATATGTAAACGCGGGGCGATATCAAAGAGACATCTTTTCAGGCTTTCTGTGAAGCGAGCACTACTTATGATCAAAGGCTAGTCGCTGTAAACCGTTCAAAGAGAACAGAGTTCTCTGATGGCCATTAATGTGTGTCTGTGATAAGAGTAAGTGAAAGACTGTGCCATCTTATGCAGCACAAAGGGCCCAAGAGAAACACAATATAGGACTCAGTTAGTGAGGCTGATGAGATGTTGAATATTCAGCTGGAGGTGGAGGTATAAATATGACATTTATAATTGAGAGGCCTTGGCAAGAATAGCAACTTATTTACTGAAGCAGAGAGATCCAGAAACTCACCTAGATATTTAGGTTGCACCCTTTTTGCTACTGTTTTTTAAGATTTCGACTTATGCAGTGTTTTCTTTACTGTCCCAACACTTATGAAGGGCACTGTGTATATATATATATATACATTTGACTTTGAATAACTAAGTGACACAGAGTCTTTATTCAGAGTAACAAAAATTGCAAATGCTTATGTTTATTTGTACAGTATGCAATTCTTGTGATTTTTTCCTTATGTACCTTTCTCTTTGTGTATGTATGCAACTTCTTATCTAATGTGATCCTGTCTGTTCTGCTGGGCCTCCTGGGCTGATCTGGTGCTCTGTTTTCTCACAGTGTTTAGGTCTGCATCAGTGTAGAAATGTGCTGTGGCGTTCACTCCTGTCAAAGCAGTTAATGTCCTCCAACTTCATTCTCCCTCTCACAGCAATTAACACTTCATTAAAAGTGCTCTTTAATCATTTTCACTTTCAATTCAAACACTTTTACATTGGGTCTCACGTGGATTTCTTCCTCATTGTTCTCAGAGGGAATTAATGACTTACAATTTATATGTTTCCCCCTCAATCTCTCCTCTTCATGATTACTACTTTGTTATTCTGTGTAAATAGATTTTTTTATACCCCCCAAACCCAAAGCCTCTGCCGCTCTTGTGGGGCTTTGTGCAGAGGTGTTTTCATAAACGTAAATATGTCCATGATTTTGTGTCTTCTTAGTCATTACAACATCTCTAACACCGAGCTGTTTGCGAGCGAATCCCTCTATGTAATGCAATTTGCCATCGCTTCGCACAAAATCTGCCCAACTGGCCAGGCCTGGATGTTAACAATTAGGTGCAGTGTATTACATTAGCTGCAACATGAAACAGGAGCATATTTAGGGTAGACTTGTCAAAGTGCTTTCCAGAAACATCATAGCATGCTTGATTACAGTAGGAAATGTGCCGATAATGGATTTCAAGGTAATGATTCCTGTGCGATTCACTTATGTGCACACACTCATGCTGTGGTTTGCCATATACTGCTGAGAATCTTCTATTCTAGGGATGAATCAAGTAGTTTTTTAAATTTTTTGATATTTGACATGTTTGATGTTTTTAGTGGCAACTCTTAATAGCGTACTTTAGCTGCTAGACGGTTTGCACTGTAAAACTCTCTTAGAAAAGTCTTTAAACTTGCCCCTATTAAGCATCGCAGATAAAACCCTGAATGTTTAGACTGACATCAAGAGCTGATGCATTGTGTGTGTGTGTGTGACAAAACTGTGACAGTTTTGTGTAAAGTTAAAACCTGCCCACCTTTAAAAAAAACACCAAGTAGTTGATTACAAAAATATACGATTTTGTGCATACATGCTCTGTCCCAGAGCAGGTTTGGTTATATTTGTTGTTATCTGCATGCATCATATTGCACAGAGTGCAATGTTTGCGTGCAGTGGGACTGAATGGAGATCAACGCAGATGTTGCATCACCATGCCGGCTAAGGCTGATGTATAGCCATGAAGGTTGTCCTCCTCAGGGGGCTGCAGTGTGTGAGGTGTGTCATGGTGTGCAGGAGGGGGGACATCTGTGCGGAGCAGGGTGGGTTCGGCGAGAAGGGCAGCCAGAGGGGTGTCTGGCACGATATAGAGGAATATAGAGACCTCAGCGAGCACCCCACATAGCATCTAAAATGCACCGCCATTCACAGAAGCGAATTCACGCACGTTCGTCAACCACGTAACTTTAAAACATGCAGCTGTAGACACAGATGTCACACTTGACACTGTAAACCATATCTCAACCACTGTGTTATACATGGATATTCCTCCAGGCTTCAAAGATGGCAATTATGTGAGCTGCGCTACTGCAACACTTTCCAAACAAATCTCTTAAGAGGTTGAAGCCAGGTGCACATTGAACAGAAGCTTTTCTATAAAAATATTAAATACTAGAGCCATCAACCAGTGTTTGACAATAATCAGATTCTTGATTTATATATCAGAACTTTTTTATCACTATGGCAAACTCATCTGATCACCAATATATTATGGTGATCAGATGACCAATTATATATTATAAATATGCATTTGTACTATTGACCAATATATATCAACCAGGTCAATCATCTGTCAATTATTTCTGAACTATTTATTTATATTTCTGAACTATTTACCAATTAACATAAATGTTAATTCATCCTCCTATCAGTTCAAAAATCCCCCAAAAGCCCTTTTCAATGGTCTTGTCTGTTTTTATTATTATGTTTTTTAGTAAATTTTAAGTAAAAATAAAAGTAAAACTTTTTCTACAATCTAAGACCATTAAGGCACAGTCAGAGGTATAGGTATTATTTTGTGTATTTCTTTACACCCAAAAACTTGAATCCACACCAGGATGAACTGTAGGGCTGTGCTGCATTCACGTGACTGTTAGCCTAGCGTATTTGTCATTAGCCTGAATTTGCATGCACCTTGTTGAGCGTGAGGTGACGTGGCAGGGGGTGTCGGGGGTCTTGGTTTGGCCAAAAGCACAGCTGTACTGCCTGCCGTACTGATTGCCTCTCCTTCTCTCGCCCTCATTTATCTTCATTTCTTCCCAATTACACCAAATTAGCAATAGTCTCAGTTGCATTACCAACTTAATCCTCCCTTTTTTTGCGGGCTGCATTATGCGGTGGCAGATGATTCCTTGGCGGGAGTCAGGGTAAACAGCCATGAAAATGCCACCCCGGCAGATGGCGAGGCCCACAAGAAATATGACAAACAGAGTGCCAGCGTGCCGTCCTCTGCCCGTACCCGCTACAAGCTGTTAATGCGCTCCTGGACAATTTCTGTGTGTGTGTTTGTGTGACTGTAAGGCTTGCTGGCATAACAGTATTAATGAATGCATGCATGCATCACACAGTATTTTTAGCTTTAAATAGATATTGCAGAACCAAAGCAATGGTCGTGATTTTTGGTGCTATATAGGTCCACATGACATTGGAGGGCTCTGTCTATGATTTTCATTTATGCATTTGGTAGACACTTCAAATGCATCTTCCAAAGCATCTTACAGTGGATTTACAATATGTTTCCTGGGAACCCATTTTTGCATTGATAGCTCTACCAGTTTAGCTACAGTCCGAAGGTTATTTAAAATCTGTCTGACCTGTGCAGCGTACTGATTGGTTGTCATTAATACTTATGCTTGTTGTTGTACACAGTTATGTGTTATTTCCTGATTCATGTTGTGTCTTCTGATGCAGTCTCCTAACCATCACTCATTCCATTGACACGATTTGTGCTCTGTATGGAGACTCAATTCAAAGTTGATTCCAGCAGAGTTTGACATTAGCATATTGGTATAAAAATACATTGCACATACAAATATTCTGTAAAATGAATCCATTTTTAATTACATTTTAATTAAACATTTTTATCAATACTCTTCAGTATTGTATAAAATGTAAGTATATTTAAAATCTATAAACTTTTCTCTTGCCTTGTAGGCCATCTTGGATTTATTTCTTGAAGGATACATGTCATATTTCTTTTAGAATTTAGCTAAGGTAGCATAACTACTGTAGGCAGCTCAGTTGGGTTTATAATGAAGCAATAGTCTTGGGTTTCGACAGAAATGGCCTTATAGACACTATGAACTTCATCTCTGGGTCACATATTGACAAATATCCCAAACCTCTCTGTTCTTAAGTGTGTGGGAGTTGTTTGGCCAGGGTGTTTGGGGTGGAGTAAACAGACACTCATACTTCTTGACGTTTTCTGACCAAAGAGAGTTTTGAAGGCATAAACATACACACACTGTTTACCGCACCACACACAGACAGGGCCAACATCAACATATGCGACCGATCAAGCAGGGGCCTGAAGACCCCAAACCCATCACAAGCCCAAACAACACAGCTGACAGAAGGATTCACTGGCCACAAAAAGTAACAACCCGCCGCAAAGAAACACTTGAATATTTGTGTGTTTCTGTGATCAAAGCTAGCTCACTCTTATTTGATTACTCATGTTGTCATTTTTGTGCAGTATATTGTGCTTAGTAATGCCATGGAGTTTTAAGACATCACAGGTTTGACCTCAATGCTAATGTGCTGGCCAGATTTTACTACTCACACACACGCATGTTCTTGAGACTCCAGGCAGTGGTTGGAGGGATGGGGCAGGTGAAGGTAGGCGTAGATGGCAGATGGTGGTTCTAACAGGCCAAAAACACTCTGGTGAAGAGGACGTTCTTTATCTTTACACATTGTAGTATGTTATCTCTATACCCTATTCTGGGCATGGCAGTGTGAGGGTATATTGTATATATACTGTGTGATAGTAAGAATGTGTCAGCCAGTCTAGATTTTGTAATACTGTCTGTGACACAATGTTGTAGAATTCTTTCTTTTCCTGTTGTTTTCTGTCAACCACTAAAATAGGTGACAAAATGCAAAAATGAGAAACAAACCTTCTTTTTGCTCAATCACAGGTTTGATTCTAGGGTAACACACGTGATGTAATGTGTATTTGAACTGTAAATGAACTGTAATGTGTACGGCTCCATAGAGGCCACACAAGAGCTGCATTTAGCAGTGACGCATCTAAATGTGTTGCACACTGTATCTGTGATCTCTGGATTAAATTAAGCCTCTATATTCAAAACTGTAAACAGAGGAAGAAATTGTGCTATTGCAAAGCTTAACGTGTTAATGATTTTGAAGGAAACATGCAGATAACAGGAAGCTTGATATGAATTTGATGTTGACAAATTCTGGAAGTGTCAATACATGTTTATCTGATTGAGCTAAAATGAGGGATGTGTGGTGTTGTGTGTTTGCATTAGTTATGCGCAAAACAGCAGGTACAGAATAGAACAGACCACAGGGTTTCTAGAGTCAAATTTTTAAATCAAATATGTATTTTCAAACAGTATATTTAAAAATCCTTTCAAAAAATTGCAAGATTCAACTCAATGGCCATTAACACTTTTCTGATAAAGGTAAACTAGTCAGCCTCACTGATCTACTAGTCATCTATGGTGACCTATAGTTTGCATTTTGGGAATAGCATTTCTTTGCCCATGCATGCGTGCTGCATATGCAACTAACTTTTCTGAAAATTGCAGTTAACTAGCCTTGTCAGCGTGTGGTTAAGGAGCATTGCCGTGATGGACACATTCTCAGAGCGTGAATGACAGCTGGATATGATGCAGAAACACAGACACCCTTCTTCTCTTATGCTTGCTTACTCTTCCTCTATCTCTGCTGGCTGGCATCACTTTTAGGCTAATTACTTTAGCAGCCAACACTGGAGGAGCTCTTGGACCAAACCCAAATGGGCCATCAGCACCAGAGCTGTGGATGGTTCAGCTCCGCATTCGCTATGATATATTGCGAGCATATACACATTTTCACTGTCTCACAGACATCTAACTTCCTTTGCAGTTAGCTTGTCACAGAGGTCAAACCCAGTGAGTTATATGTAATAAAACAGAGAAATGCCAATTTAGAAGTGTGGAGGTGTGCTAATTTCTTTGCCATGAGATCGTTATGAAGCCAATTTAATGATGTCACTGAACAGAGCAAAGCAAACTCATGCGTACATGCACATAAGAGTGAACTGTGGGCACATTTATGCTCCAAGGGACGATTTTATTAAAGACAGCAGATTTCAACTGCTTTATTTTTGTTGTATGAAGGTCACATCAAAACATGTGTGGAAACTTTTTAAACTGCTGAACCTCTGAGCTGACACTGACAATTATGAATTTTTAAAAATGAAAATGATCGACTCGCAGTCATGTTGTTGCATGGGTGTTTTTTGTTTACTTTTTCTTTTTAGACTAATATTTAGACTTAGCAAGCAGACTTTTCATACAAATTGTATGGGTTGTATGGCGCACAAAGTTTTCTTATAAAGCATGCATAAAAAGTTTTCAAAATTATGTTTTCAATTGACAAAATAAAGCCAAACAGGTTTAAAATGATGTGAATATGACAAAATGAGTAAATTATACATTTTTATTTTTTGGTGAATTCATTCATTCTTTATTCTGAATATGAAAGCCACTCTTTGCCCCTGGTATCTGTATGGATATGTTGTCACTATTATACTTTATAACTGAAATATAATTTTCTTTCTGTTAATTAAAATAAACTCTTCTGAGTACGCCTGTACAACTGTATCAGTGAAAATATTTATGAAATGTGAAACCCTTTCAAGTCAATTTACAAAAATACAGTACAGGATGCTGTTCTGATTTTTACATCATGTTCCAGGGATACTAAAACTGATTAAAATAACATAAATAACATCATTATGCAGAAATGGTTTCACAAATGGTTTCAGAATTCATTGTAAAGCAGTTTACTAAGCTATTCTGATCGTTACACAGGCTGCGTATTGCTTATGAACTGTTTATCAATATCAGATATCATGGATCCCATGGTTTTATGTTTCATCAACCTTCCGCCTCACTCATCTCAGATACAAACGTGTGCACACTCCGGTTTGGCCTCAGGTGTTTGGGCACAGCCATTACTTTATCAGCTTGTTTTTTCCCGCTCATTCAAATGACTCCCTGATGAACAGCACCCCGCATTCTACAGAGAGAGATTTTAATTCGTATTATTATTAAAAGAATCACTCACTGCAATCTGTTGCAAAAACACCATCTGCTGGATCACTCGTAGGACCTCCATTGCTTATTAGACAGAATTAGACAATGATTTCCTCTACTCTGCCTTGCATTCATTCACTTTCTCTTCCTCTTCTCTCAGCTAATTCAACTTAAGTTGTTTTATGGCACCTCGCAACTAGCTTTTCTACCGCATTTTATTCCAGTGAATAATTCCCAGATGTCACCTGTTCTGGGATGAGATCTGAGTGATTGGCAGAGGACTTAACCCTTTTCATGGCTGCTGGTGTGTGTAGAGGATTCTGGGATGGGACGTACTCTCAATACCAAAGTCCTCCCCACCACACTGAAGCAGTGTTGCAAACGCATTTATTGCATTGTAACATTTCCACCCCACTTTACCATAATGTTTCATGACCATTATCCACTCACTCCCTGGCCCCCACTTAAAGTTAAACAGCCTTTGTTACTGTACATTTAAGACTTTGAGATATAAATTACCTGATTGGCTAACTTTAGTGTACCAGAGTAGTTCATCAGTGGTGTTTATCAGGGTGGAACATGTTGTTGAATACATAATTGTTGATATGCAAATGTAGGCAGTCACATGTAAATGTATCTATGGATGTAATGTCATTACCATGATGACTTGACAAAAACAAGCTTTTTACACAGTTAGTTTTTATATAAAGTCAGGATAGGCTAGGAAGTGTGTAAGTTTTAATATGTCTACCTAATTAAACTTTACTTTTACAAGAGTAAGGAAAATGTAGTCTATGATAGATTTAGTCTACTAGAATATTATTCTGGCTCCTCAGGCTCACTTTCGCTCAGCCCTCCCTCTCTATGTGTCTGCTGTTCCCAGGCGGTAGTGAGTCTTCCTGGGATAAAGAGAAACTCCAGTCCCCCCCACCTCTGGAGCACAGCACGGTCTGGCTCATGCCGGGCTCTCCGCTCAGCACAGCCTGTCAGGGTCTCATCTCTCTTCCCTACAGCAGAGTCATCTTCTGGCTAACCGTGAGTCATTCATTCATCATCTTCACTCATTCACTTGATCACCAGGTACAGGTCTCTTGATTCTCCTCTGTTCCGTTGATCAGCTACCAATGTCATGTTAGTCATTCATTCTTTCATTCAGTGAGTGTATGCTTATTTAGACAGTTTTTAATCACTTTATCTTTGGTTTATGCCTGTCAAATTATTCTCATATTTGGCTTAACTTTATTCATTGCAATCTGATTGGATTGTAAAAAGAGATGTGATTTTTTTATTGGTTAATATTTTTCCTCTAGCCCACATGACCTTGGTTACATCAGAAATGTTTCAGTGGTGAAGGAAGTTAATAATATTAGTATTAAATAATGATTTGGATAAAAACAAAGAATACATTTAGATGTAAATCTGTGTGTAATTTCTGTGCCAATGTTGGCAACAAACAGAATTGCATTTGTTTTTATACAGGTTCTCACAGATGATTCTGGCATCATTTACACCCTCACTTTGTCTTACACCAGCACAACTTACTTTCTTTTGTGGAATACAAAAAGGAAAAACTCTGAAGACTGTGCTGGTTGCTGTTTTCCAGACAATTGTAATGAATAGGGACTAGAGCTTCTTTGTTTCAACAAAACAACAAAAACCAACAATACATTAACTGCAACTGTACAGTATAAGGAATTGGAGCCTTAAAGAAAAGTTCTGAAATGTACATATTGTATTGCTAAACCTTGATAGCTTCAACCCACACTCATTATAACTGTATGGAAAAGTGCATGTTAAACAATCTTTTGAAATTTTTCCTTTTGTGTTCCACAAAAGAAAATAAAGACATGAGAGCAACAGAATTTCCATGTTTAAATTAATTTGACAATAGTCAAGAAATTGACAACAGTAAATATTAATTTCAGGGTATCTATAAAGTAAGATTAGATTTGATTTGAAACAACACAGATCAGTACATCGCCACCGTATACCAACTAATTGCCTTAATACCATATAAACAGATGTAAGACGAGTTTGTCTCTGTCTGTCTGTTTTTCTCAGGGCTCGACCTGCCATTCATGATGATGCCCCACCCCCTGCTGCCCGTCAGTCTGCCGCCTGCCTCCGTTGCCATGGCAATGAACCAGATGAACCACCTGAACACCATCGCCAACATGGCTGCGGCTGCTCAAATGCACAGCCCCCTTTCCAGAGCAGGAGCATCTGTCATCAAGGTAACATGCAAAGTTTTAACAGAAAGCCTCTCACTTCAGTGACGTCTTGAATCCAGGGCAGAAAAAGGCACACATGCAACACTTTCACTGCATTTCATTATGACCGTCTATTTCACACAAGCACCGGAGACCGTTAGAGTCAGCTTGTTTTGAATGTGCACATCACCTCACTTGGAGAAATGCACGTCCCCCTCGGATTGGCGAATCATCTCGTTCTATGAGCCAGTTAACATCTTGGGAGGGAGCTGTATACCAAACCATCTTAATTTCTACAAGGGAGAGTTTGATTTGAAATACTCAGAGGAGAAATAACAGAATAAATGTTGTGTGTTGAGTCCACACAGAATGGGTATTAGGGAATATTTGATGCAGAGTTTACAGTCAACACTATCTGTTATCTTTTCACCATGTTCCCCCTGAGAAGAGACATTGTGAGTGTGAGTAAATTTACAGCGTGAGGTGGACGCTCGTGAAGCTTCTCCAAGATGCAGATATGGCCCAGGGCATACAGTATACACACACACACACACACACACACACTAACTCAAGAACAGATTCATATAGATACTGACCGACACATACATATGAAGGTAAAATATCATTTCCAAAGCTTCTGTTCTGGTACCAAAACCAAAGCATAAACCATGTACATGTTTATGTGATGTGTGTTTATACAGAATATACATCTGTGTTTTATGTAAACATAAATCTAGGCCGATTGTGTTGCTCAGAGGCTGATCCTTCATTGCTCTGGAGATTGGTGTTAGTCAGAAATGAACTTTGTTATTAAATGGCTATTTTTGCCCCCTGGAATAGATTTGAAGGGTTTGTAGAGTTATTTGCCTGTTTTAGTTCTTGTGTAAATCCAGTTTTAACGAATATGAATGTGTGTATCAGGAGTGTGTTCAGGACAGTCCATCTCCCGTGCCGTCTCTAGAGGAAGCCCCTCGTCCCGGATCACAGCCTTCGTCACACCCCAGCAGTAGTGTGTCCAGCTCTCCCAACCCACACACACAGAGCCCTGAACGTCTGGGTCAGTACTTAATAAACACACATAATAAAATACATTCTCTTTGGCATTTTGTATTTTTGTATTTATAGATTTTGTATTTAAAGGTAAAGTAGTTATGTTTAAATACAATGTAAGCCAAACACAAAAGTAAGCCATTCTGAGGTTCATTTCTCTAAAAATCTATTAATCAATTTATTGGTGAATAGAAATTGCACCCTTTACATTTCACTTGATTTTATTTTATATTATCACAAACTGTAATCTGCATTGTTATGACAGCACATATCATGAAACAATGTAATGTATTGTAACAAACAGGTTTAAGTATATTTTTTAACTCTTTAAACACATGTATGCAGTTCTGAACCCGACTGATGGAGATCTGCCAGAACGAGACACAGGCATCAATATGAAGAAAATCCTCAAAGAGAAAGGTTAGTGTCTTTAAACCTTCATTATTCACTCTTGATTTATAACTTTAATCATTTAACTGCAAGTGTTGCAGTTAAGACTTGTTGTAACAACGTAACTGGATTCAACATTTCCTGCGTTAAGTCAGTTTTCTGTTTTCAGTGAGTAAAATTGCTGTGCAATACAATACTCTTAATGCAATGAACATAGAACCCTAGTTCTATTTAAGTCTAAGTCTATTTGCAGTCACATTTGCAATTCATTACCTTTATAACTTATAACATAGAAGTCATATTGCTCAGCTCGTTATTGTGTCTAATCTGGTTAAGACTTAACCAGAGTAAACCTAAATTTTAAACATTTTCAGGAAGAGTGTCATAAATCGCAGCTGAATTCTAGCCGGTTTGGTTTTAACGCTGCCAAGTGTATTGAAATAATGTGCAACAGAGACGTTTTAATGCAGGCCGAAGCTCGTTAGTTAAATTTACACCCCCATTGGCTCACACTGGCAGTATATCAGCGTCACAACACTTCTTCTTTAATTAATGACTTAATTAGGAGCTAACTGAACATGTATGAAGTTCATATTTACGGTGTGGGGTGTACGCATTTGTATATATGAGTGCAAGAGAACTGTTAGAGCAGTTAAGTACATAATTCATCATTATAAAAAAATGCTTTTTCTTGTTTGTACATCACATAAAGATACGCAGGTGTGTGAGTTCCAATCTTGGATAATGTGGTGTGTGTGGGCTTTGTTTTTGTAGTGTAGCTTGAATATTTCGTTCAGGTGTAAATGTGTGTGTCGGTATAGCAGGTGGCGACCCCTAACACACATCAAACCCAGAACTGTTTGGAGGAGACGATGCAAAGATGGCCCCAGGCTCTCTTAAAGAGATTCAATGTGCACCTGGCCTCCGAGCATATTTTATTAATACGTCTGGAAAAGATTCCACAACACACACACACACACACAAATGTGTGAATATCACAAACTGCTTCTGTTTTCGCAAGTGCATATCATCGCATTTAATGCCGAGTTCAGAAAGAAAGCTGGACTTTGTGGAGAAAGCATAGATTTAGGTCAACGACCATGCGCACATACACACTTGATATTGTCTTCCATTGTCCTAATTTCTAGCAGCAGATACATACAGTATTGCTCACATATTTTTTTTTATGCTTTGCAACTGTTACTTTTCTATACTTTTATAATTCACCAAGGGTGACAGTCACATGACAGGAAGCAGTGCTTTTACTTTACATTTACATTCAGCAGACGCTTTTATCCAAAGCGACTTACAAGGTGAGGAAACACAAAGCGATATACATAGCTACAATTTTACCAAGAGTACAGCATCTCCGTGCATGAGAGGTAAAACCTGTTGGGAGAGAGAGGAGAAGCAAATGTTAGTAGTTTTTTTAATACTTGTGTAAGGTATTCGTGGAAGAGGCAGGTTTTTAGCTGTTTTTTGAATGTACTGAGAGATGTAGCACACCGAACAGAGTTTGGGAGATTATTGCACCAGCAAGGGATAGTGAAGATGAACCTGCAAGCAGTTGTAGTGGTTTGAGTGCCTGTGTTGAAGGCCGGCCTACAGAGCATTGAAGAAGTCCAACCTTGAAATGACAAGGGCTTGGACAAGGAGCTGTTGCATGTTCTGATATTGAATGTGATTGGCTGATCAATGCCTTACTCAAACAGACATTATTGCTTTGAAAATCATGTTTGCAACCGGTCTGGGTTGAACTGGTGAAAAAACATAATAAAATAAAAATAAAATAAAGTTTAAAAAGAATTGAAACACAAAATGGTCCATGCCCATCATTACACTTGCTGTGTTTAAGGAGGATTTGTCGACAAGTTGACTTTTATTAATAATGACTGAATGAAAGTTACAATACAATAAAGATACAATAAATTATTTGTTACTATATTATTGGGCAACATGTAACATGTTATATTTAAGTGATTTAAAAAAGTGTAGAATGTATAAACATGAAGACACATTGAAATGAAACATTAACTGTTATTGGACTAAATAAACCCCAAATGCAGAGAGGTCAGTTTGCCTCCTCACTGCCGAAGCAAACTACATATCACTGCTTTCCCCATGACTCTTCAAGCCCAGCATCGGTTTAACCTACTTACACACACACAGAGCAGATTGTGTAGAGAGCAGCAGGCCTCTCTAAACACCTGAGAGGATTGACTTAGTAAAGATTGACCACGAATATATCAAATATGTCTGCTCTAGTTTACTTCAATGATATACTCTACAATTGTGTTGAATGAAATTAATTCTCTTCTGTTTTGTTCTGTTCTTGTTAGTGGGTCTGTGTCTATTCAGTGACAAAATCATTCTTCATTTATTGTTTTCTCAGTCTATTTTCTTCAGTCCTGTATAAACTGTTTATTGGAATATGTGGCAGCCCAATAGATAAGGATTTTTTAAATCCCTATTTCTGAAATCAGTACAGTACATTTTTAGATTTTCTGAAGAACAATGTAGTGTGTTCTAGTTTATGGCAGGGTGTTGCTAGGGTGTTGCCATGCACTTGGCTGTGTTCACACTGAAGCTTGGAAGTGGCATTGAAATTCAAATGCAGGAATAAACCTTTATATTCCTTTGTGTGTGTATAAAATACAAGAGTCACTCCTGAAATTGTGATGGTTGAAATAGTGATTACTATCACAACAATGTGACTCGTGGTTATTTGGTGGTTGTTACAAATACCTCCACCTACAGTGGAGAGAGACAGTCTTTGTGGTTCATGGCACTGCACCTTGGAGAAGCTATCTGTGTCCAAAACTAGTTCTATCAGTGAAACTAGTTCTATACACACTATGCAGATTTAATGTAAACCTGAATGTTTCAGGAGTTAATTCAGTTGTGGAATGTGGTTGTCTTTTTTATTTTTATTTCTTTATCACTTTGATAAATATCTGTCTTCAAAAAGCTGTATTTTTGAGGTATTATCCATAGCTGTAGCACAACCAGGGCAGGACAAGTGTCACGCTAATGGTTAATACTTAAAGCTTTGTGTGAATAACAATAATAATAGTAATGTCTTAGTGTTCTTCACACTTTGATAACATCACTTAATTTTGTTCTTGAATCAGTCACAGATTCAAATCTCCTAGTCTTTTAAAAAAAGAAAAGAAGGATCTGCCTCCCAGACGTAGATTACTCGGGGCCCATTTTTCTGAATCCTGGCGAAAGGGCCACTGAATTTTAAACACTGTTTGGCCTGTGTGTGTAACGGTGATGATAAACAAAGTGACGTTGTGGTACGTGGTGATGAATGGTGAAGCCCGGGGCCAGCAGCACTGTGTTTCAGTGGGACCTGGGCGAGTGAACCCTGTCTTTAACTCTCCATAAATCACTCTCTCTCTTTACCTCTTTCTCTTTTTCACTCAGGGCTGGTTGAATGCCAACAGGAGCTGCCCTCACTTCAGGCAGCATCTCTCCTTTCTGCTGCTAAAAAGTGAAATTCTGATATTATTCTGGGTAACTTTGGTTCATACGTAAACCTTTGTAGCTCACGCATCTAACATTAAACTTACAATCAGGCTGTTAATTCTCACAGGCCTTAAAGAAGTGTAACAAAGACCCCTTATGTCTATGAATAATTTTTCCTTCAGTTGGTTTGGACAATAAATTAGAGACAGAATGCATCTGTGCACTGTAAATAGTGCAGAAAATCTGAATTAAGTGAAAGTGACATATTTGTCAGATATGGTAACCCATACCTGAAATGTGACCTCTGCATTTAACCCATCACTGGTGAGAAGTGAACACACACTGCTAGTCGTGAACACACATTACAAGCCCGACTCACTAACCAGTAGGACACAACTGCCTCCAGTTGTGGGGGCAGTTCTGAGTAGCAATTAGCAATGCTACTCACATGCCAAACGAAAGTGAAAAGTAGCTACAACTTCAGTGTGTATTTTTTCACTTTCTGACCATAAGAGAACATACAGCTGTAAGAATGTAAGCTAGACAACGATAATCTCTGAAAGTGGCTTCCTCATCTTAAGCACTTTGTTTAACAAAGGTAAAAAAGACCTGACGACATGCCATGCAGACACCAATATTACATTTTTTCATGCTTTTAGTACCTTTTAAAAGAAATCTAGCCTTTCATAAAGTCTGGTTTAGAGTCTATACAGTGCATATTGTATGATAATGTGCTAATGTATTTGGCTTAACCTGATGCTGAGCACTTTGGCCATAGAAGCACTTTGTAGAAATGTACATTTGTGTGTGTGTGTGTGCATGCACGGGCAGGCCAACAGTTTGTGCTGTGTAATTGCTTTGTCCAGTTTTCCACAGAGCAGATATGTGGCATCTGGTTTCAATCAATGTTTTCCTACGCCATTATGAAATTAGCTGCGCGGAAATGATTTGAAATGGCCTGTAATGATTTCTGATAGAAATGTGCGCCATTGTTTCGTCCTTTGAGATAAGCATGCTGGTAAATAAATCACAACAAACGTTAAGGAAACCAAAGGACAGAAACGATTGCTATACCGAGTTCCAAGTCTAGGAGCGGCCCTCAAATTGCAAGTTTGGCTTTTCTAGCCTTGTATTTTTAATCTTCATTTTTGTTTGTTTATTCGCAAGCTCCTCCTTCAGATATGTGCAAAGGGGACCATCCGTGGGCTTTGAAGACCCTTTTTGATCATTAGGTTGATTGCTGTTCTAAGCGCATTTGTGATGGTTTAATTAAACCAAGACCCTTTGTGGGGCCTCAGTGGCCCTTGAGAGCTCTCTGGCTTGAGGGTTTGAGGTGTGCTCACGGCACACACTGTTTCTCTTTGTGTTAAAGATGAGGAACGGATATTAACTAAGGAAAATCAATGACATGTTAAAAAGAGAAAGTAAACTGTTTCAGTTAGCAATTTGGGGCAAGGTTAAAAAGGCTGAAAGTCACCCCACAAAAAGCGACATTTTTGGATGAGACCACAAGTGATAAATGATAGCGTGCTCTTTCTGTCTCTCTCTAACACACACAAATGAAGGTAGAGATGAAGTGAGGGTGAGGACAGGTGCTTGTGTTCTGCTCTGGTTCTGAGAGAAGAGCTGGAGCAGGTTTTTGTCTTTCAGGCTTGTGAGGTCTCCTGTGTATGCTAACAGTGTCATTGCCACGTTTGAAGTACAGTTGCCTCAAGGCTCACTGAGATTCTCGTGCAGATAATAGAGAAAGACCCACTAGCCAGCTACAGGATGAAATCATGTAAATAATCAGTTTTACAGAGAAAACAATGCTTTTAACATGGTCCAAATTTTTCATTATACAGATGAGATGTTTAAGATCCCATGACATGGTTTGATCCTATTTCCTGTTTTCTTTCCTGTGATTATGCATTTTCTGTTGAAGTAGGACATTGTGATCTGACATATTAGTCCTTTAGCTGACATAATAACCATGAGTTTATGTATTATTATTAATTTTATTATAAAAGCTATTTTTTCTTGCTTGTCAGAGGCTTTCTATAGAGCATTGTATTGGACAAACTAGCAATTCGTTTTTAATGTAACTGACTTAAAAAAGTTATGACCAGTCTTGAAGAAAAAAATCTTCTGATTCTCTAATCACCATGTCCTTTAGAAACAGGTGAAGTTAGCAGGTTGGTTAGCAGTTCCTAATAAAGAAATAAAAGAAAGAACTTCAGACTACATGCATTAAACTTTCTCGCTGGCGTCTCTGGTTCTCATTGTGTCCCCTGAGATGCTTTCATCCCGCAGGTCCATTCCTCCTGTGCTTAGGTTAAGGGCTGCGGCGTTGACCTAGTATTCCTCTCATTTAATATTCCACCTCCTGCTCTTCACACACTAATTGGGGAAGAAGGAAACACTCATTAAGGCTCATTTCATGTACACATATTCATTAGACTCCGGGCTGGAGTGTCATGAAAACGCAGCCTGGCCTCTTTTCTAGTTTGTTTACTTTCTTGTTTATTTGCAGGTGTATTTGTTCATTTAAATTGCCCTCTCCCATAGTCTCTTACATGTTGAAAATAAGTGTGAACACTACCAGATTAGTTTAGTTTGTTCTTAGCTTTCAATGTTTACAAAATCGACACTTTGAGCTGATCTTTGCATAGATATTTAGGCTGAAGAAAATCAGTGAGAGAGTGAAACATACTGTACCGTATCATTTGAACATACTCGATTAGTTCTGTAAAAGCAAAATCCAAATTCATTGCGAGCCAAAAGATAATTGTGCAGTGTCCATTTTAATAGTTAAACTCTTCTCTTTGACACATCAATAACCATCTCTGCTACTCATGTCACCTCAAATCATCAATTCTTTTTGAAAATGAGTGACTTTCAGACTCATATCGCTGCAAATCTCTTGTCAGTTTAAACATTTAGGCAGTTATAGGCTGATTGGGCTGAAGATGCTCTTCTCATAATCTTAAAAAAATGCTCTGGTACTTACAGTCCTCTAAAATGTATAGTTATGATATACGGTGTGTCTGGATAAGAGCAGTAAATGTGATTGCATATAGATATAGAATCACTATGGTTCTGCATTCACACAGACTGCTGGAAAACTAGTGCACTTGTCCAACTGCAGTGTAATAGGCCAAAGATCATTATTATAGCTAACAACACCCTTCAGACTGTATTCCTTAATTTACATTCCTTCATTTACAGTACATCTTCAGAAGAGCCAGAACGTGTTCTGCGGTCCAGCCCGCAAATGGCTGTTAAAATGTAATATACACTAATACCCCCTCATTCACTTCCACATCCAACCTATTACTGCCATGGCTTTTTATTGTCCTGCTTTCATCTTTCCTGTGTATGTGTGTGTATTGTGGGGGTAAACTGACGAATATTGGTCCTTTGCTTTGCTTGAGCTCATTAAGTGCTTTGTGCATTTCCTTTTTGGGGGCCTGGTTTTAATGTAGCTTGTTATTCTGAGCGCCAATGAATCAGGGGCCCCATGGACCTCAGGTTTTGGAAGTGTAACCCCTGAGAATTATTTGAAGTTGAAGAAAGAAATTAAAAGGTGATACCCTTCGGTGTTATATTGCTTCCATCGACTTTGGTGTTAATATCGCTTGTGGTTTAGTGCTAGGAAGTTTGTGCACTTTAAGTTTTTGTGTAATAGTGAGCAGCGAGCTAACAAGCTTGAGGGTCTTTCACATCGTTACTGTAAGTTCAGCTGAAACATTTTAACAACATATGAATGCCACTTACCCAAGCAAAAGATGCCGCCGCCATCCTAGGGTGTTGTGAGTGTTTGTCAGGGTGTGGCTTTGTGGTTGCTAAGGTTGCTAGGTCAGTTCTTACAGGTCCAAGTCAAATAAAAAGTCTTTATGATATTCTGACTCCGAAATATGACTATTGTTGCTTCTTCAGTGTAGGTGTGTGTAGTGCAGACTGTGTGGGAGTTATGTGCTAAAGTTTGTGTTTGGAGTTTTCTAATAATTCAGATTAATAATATGGTTGTAATAAGTGGATTAATTAGTTACTGTTAAACTAATTTATCACATAGATAATCGATAGAAGGTTTTCCAGTATTGTACAGTTAGAGGTGTCTCTTGTGACAAACATCTCAATGTGTTTGTCTTGTTTTTCCTCTGTGAGTTGGCTCTGATTGGACCGTATCTCACAGCTATAAATACCACCCAGGCATTCGGATCCCCATGTTTTAGGGCTCCCCTGGCGCATCCTGTCAAACACTGCCATCTTGTTGGAAATAAATGTCTAACTGGCAGAGGGGTGATCTGTCTCTCTCTAGCTTCTACTCTTGTGGGCTAATGCTTTATCAGAGGCTGTGTTATCTGCCTCGACTAGACGGTCTGATCACTTCCTGTTCTCCTCATTCTCTCAGTCTTATTTTTGTCTCAGGTTTTCTTGTTGTTCTTCTTCAGCTCTATCCTGTATTTTCCATCTTTTCATCAAGATTTATCACAGCTGCTTATGCTAACTCCTCTATCCATCGTCAAATCATTCTCCCAGTGAAACAGAACAAGTGCTGGTTGCTTTCTCAATCTGACATGAGATAAAGGTAATGATGTTTAAAACTGACAAATGAGATGAAATTAAGAAATGCTTTTTGTTGACATTTCTTCACCTAGGCTAATACATAAAACTGTCAAGAACATATTTGAGTAGTTTTACTAACTACAAATAAGGAAGAAGATATTACTAAGATAAACATTCCTATTATTCTAATGCAAAGAAACAATACTATTTAAATTGGGTTTATGCATTATGGTGGTAATTTTTTAACTATATTTAATTTCGTCTGTCACAAACAGGTCAAACCTAAACAGTAACTATTTAGACCAAAGTCAGCACCTACAACTTTTTGCCCCTGCTGTACCATTACATACACTTGTCACTTATTTCCTGTCTGGTTTTGACATTATTAATCTAGTGCTAAAATAAGGACCTCAGTTCAAAACAACCTCATATAATTAGCAGCAGCCTGTCTTTTAACATTTACTCTGACAATTATGTTGATTAGTCGTGCGCCTTGATCTTCATATGTAAATCTTGAATAAACAAACCTACATTAGTGTGTTTGCGCATGTGCCTTCATGTACACATACCTGACAAAAGCACTGCGCTAGAGACGCGCACTAAATTACCACCTAATTGGATCCCTTTGAATATTCAAGAGACGTCCCCTCCAACACATGTACAAAATAAAAACGAACAAATATGTGGGGGCAAAAAAAAAACATTGGGGTTAAAGGCGCTGAGGGAGATAGCCTTCTTCCTTTCGCTCCTGTTCCATTGCATCTGTTCATCCATATGGAATGTGGGGAAGAATTATTCTCTGGGAAAGCTGATATTGTCAAGCAAAAAAATGAGTAAAATGCCTGTAGAGGAAAAGTTTAAAAAAGTGACACAGTTTTCAAATCCTGGACTGGAGCTTAATCCCTGGAGATCTTCAGTAATATCTCCTACCTTGATGGAGATGATGGAAATTCAAACGCACATTCTGAAGGAAACATTTATTACATTTTAAAATATTTACATCCAGGTATATTTTTATATTGGATAGACAAATTCTTGCTTCATATTTTTCTCACCAATATGAGTTAGAAGATGTTTAAAGGAGAGCCTCAAACATTCTAAATCACTAGGGAGATTTAGTAGTGACACCAACAGTGATGGTGTCATTTTGTTTGTCCTTACGTCTTTCTTATATCTATTTACATACTGAATTCTGATTGGTCCTGTTATCCTTACATGCATGAATAAAATGTATAGCCCTTTTAAACCATGCATAAACACGATATGCAATTTGCCTTTCTTTTTTGATTCTCTGTATTCTCCTCTGATGGTCATAATGGTACTTGAGTTTCTTTGTTTGAGTCCAGTAAAAAAAGCATTTCTTCAGAAACATTGTTTTTATTTTTAGTGGACATTGATAAATAATTAATCGCAGTGGTCAGTTAAAAAGAGAAAAGCACTTCCCTTCGTTTTGTTAGTTTATTTATTTATCTGTTTGTTCACTTTGCACTCTCGACTGGTGGTGTTTTTGTAGGCTTGTGTGTTTTTGAGAGAAGAGATGTGATTGTTTTAAGCTCAACTCTAGTATTTCAATAACTCTTATGGCCATGCTTGCATGTCTTGGAAATACATGTTAAAATTAGCAAAAAAAGATTTCTGTACTGCATTCTATTCTGCCCGGAACCAAAAAACACTTTTACACAAAAAACATTTTATCCAATAAACATCCACACGCGATGTACAAACAAACAGATCCCATTTTGCTTGGCCTGACGCTCACCTACGCACACACAGAGAGTATCATCACTCCTTCACATTACAGAGAGAAGAGACAGAACGAGGGCACTTTGTAAATGTCATGGGCCGAGGGCTCTTCCACCCTCTTTGCTGGATGGAATAAAATGAATTGAAGTGAGCACTATCAGCAGCTGCAGCAAGATAAATCTGTCGTTTAAAAGGGAATTGCAATTAGGTGTGCAGGGGCCAGTAGGAGGGCAGGGCTTTCAACAGCCTGCTACCATTAACCTCCTTTCTGCCATCACGTTAACCTGGGATTTGTAGTTTTTTTTAGTTTCCCAGGCTAGTCATGTGAGGTGTGTGGTGATGTTGGTTTCCTTTTCCCAGACTTTTGCTGAGTTTGCCTAATATGAATTGACTAAATCATGCATTCTCTACACAAATGAAACTAGATTTAAGCTGACTGAATTCTTTTGGTGTGGCCTAGTGGGAACATTGGCCAGCACCATAACACTAGAAAGTAAATAGGACGATCGAGATGTCATATTTGCTTTAATGCCAACACTAGCTATAATTGGGTTTAGGGAGCAAACACACCGTTATGTCTGATAAACACACTCTCATGTGGGCCTTTTAACATTTCTGCACTCTTCACTTCAAGCGTTATCTCACAGTTCACCTCACACCTCTCTCACTCTCTTTTTCTCTCCAGCATCCCCTTCAGTTTACCCCTTTTCTCACCCTATTCTTCTTTCTCACACACACTTTCCTCTTCACACTCTATCTGCGTGACCTTCATGTGCTCGCCACTTTCAGCCAGCACCAAAAACTTAATCACACACTGTCAACCTGTAAGGAGAGGAGGAGGGCCACTCCTCTCTTCTTTAATGCCCTTTGCAGTGGTGAGGAAGAAGGGGGAAAATTTATGACTGGTGGGACAGGTTGGGTATGAACAATGGGCAGAAAGAAGTGCGGGGTTATCTGGTGGGTGCAGGAGAGAGCGTGGTGGGGAAATCGATGTGACCCGTGATACACTGTCATCACAATTCCCACCCTAGCCATCCTATTTATCTTTCATCTGGATGGGCCGTGTCAATGTGCGCAGAGAGGCCCTAGCCAGATTAGCCCAGGTGAATCATGACTGCTCCGTCTCTGTCTCTCTCTTATTCTCTCTATTTCAGCTCTAGTTCTGTCTGTTATGGCTAGAGCAGTGGGGCTATAGTTTGTGGCCTGGTATTGTGGATGGGAGGGGCTGCATGGGGCCTGTGGGTAAAATATGGATTGTGTGTATGAAAGAGATTAACTGCTGTTCAGAGGTTTGGACACAGCAGCTTTCTGTTTCATCAGAAATACACTGCGAAGCGCTCACTTGGTTTATCTTCTTCTCGCTGAATGATGACCATATACACTTTCTGAGTCTACTGGCAAGCCTCACTTTGAGCTTAGCTAGTTCGTCCTCTTCCTATACATTATATTGCCGTAAATTACATTTATAATTTCTCCCTTAATTGTCTAAACACCTTGGCTCTTTTTGTTTGAGCATATTAACCAATCGCCTATCTGTTTGGGGGCGGGGTTGTCTGGTTTGTTACCAATGACAGAAGGTGGTGTTTTTGTCCAGTACTTTTTACAGGTCAAAAAAACTTGGTCATTTCTTTGTATTGGATTGGTGATAGTAATGTTACAAAAGTTTAGTTTCAGAATAATAGCATTTAATAATAAAACATCTAGTCTTTTTTGTCAATTAAGTAAAGGATGTTCTGTTCTTGTGTGTCTGTGTGTGATCTCAGATGAGGCTCAGTTAGCTTTGCCCATGCAGAAGCCAGGGTTTGAGAAACTTCCTCTGGGCACTCAGACACTTCCTCCAGGATTCCCCGCCCCCTTCCTGTTTGCAGATGGCCTCTCTTCCGTGGAGACATTGCTGACTAACATCCAGGTAAATCTACTATGTGTTCTTGAACATTAATATGTACAGGGTGTTGGATGTTTGTAACTTTTTTGATTATGTATTATTAATGTATTAAATTTGAGTGTGTTTTGTGTGGTGTGGGCGGCTCAGGGTCTGCTGAAGGTGGCTGTGGATAATGCCCGCGTGCAGGAGAAACAGGTGCAACAGGAACGCAAGGAGTTAAAGATGGAGCTCTACAGAGAGAGAGAGATGAGAGAGAGTCTGGAGAGACAACTCACCTCTGAACTACATAGCCGAGGTACACACAAACACACACTCACTCAGTCACTCACTTGTTTGACTATATTAGTGAGGTCATTCTTCCATTGATTTTATATCAGGCTAATGATATTTCTATCCTCTAAACCTAATCAAATTTAAAGAAAAACTTTTTCCAATTAATTTATTTAAAATAATTTATTTAAAAGGCAAATTTATCAGCCTTTTAATCTAGTAAAGACCAGTAAAATGTTTGAAATAAATTGGCAAAAAGTCATGGAAAGTACACACTTTAATGCATGAAGAACTCTTCAGAAAACCAAACAACATGGACGAAAACTTTGAGTTTACACTGCCAATTCTCCCTACATCACAACCAAACCATGTCACTAGTGGATTTTCTGCCAATTTCATTTGTGCCAATTATTCAGCTGGATAACAGCTCTGACAGTATGTACAAACACCTCAATAATTTATTAGCCATGGTTGTTACAGCATTTCATGTTATTTTAATGCACACTCTTGTATGGTGGATGATTTAGCCAATCAAAGACAAGTAATTAAAGGTGTAAGGAGGAAGGGACATTTAATGCTTTACGCAAATGAACACACAGTGAGTATTAATGCTGCTCTGCCAGCCTACGAGTGTTTCAAAGGCTTGTTAATTGCTGTGAATCCACATATACACTGAGCTGATTATGTTTGCACATATTCAAAGATTGTGTTGTGTGAAAACATTGTAAAGTGTGAAGACTACGTGTTGCTACTAGGTGTGTGTACAGCAATTCTGTTGGCCCCCATATGCACTTCCAGTAGGTTCATACAAACATTATTACCATTTTTTGTATTGATTGTCTTTTTTATGTATTGTAGTTATTGTTCAGTTATCAGTTGATTGGAAATTGTATTGTAGTTACAATTCAAATACACACAAACATACATATCACAATATACATATCGCATAGCCTGAGTCACCTGCAGCTTTATATATATATATATATATATATATATATATATATATATAAAATACAATAAGTTAAACAATAAGTCAGATTTAGAGATCTAAACCCTTAGTATGAGCAATATCAGAAGTGATGCTTGACTTAGCAAACGCTATCTAGGCTACAATCTGATTGTTTAATTCATTTGATTTTTCAAAAGCAGAGTATAAAGACCTAGAAGTGTTGTATATACTTATCAAAAGCTGTTGCATGTAGCGCACCATATGCTTGTGTTTTGTTAGTGATAATGAGCACTTTCAAGTCTAATGTGTGAAAGTGAGTCCACGCTGTCATCTCATTGTGTTCATAGACAACATGCTGAACGAACAAAGTTCATACGTTTGAATGTTTGTTCATGCCTCTTTTTTCTCTTCCTCAGCTACTATTCAGAAGCGTCTTAAGAAGGAAAAGAAGGCAAAGAGGAAACTTCAGGAGGCGCTGGAGTTTGAGTCTAAGAGGAGAGAGCAGGTGGAGCAGGCTCTTAAACAGGCCACTTCTCCTGAGAGCCTCCGGATGAGTCTAAATGGTGAGCTTCTCTCTGACACATCAGAAAACTTGGTGTTAACTTGATGTAACGCAATAAAGCAACCTGGATAAAGTAGACAGTTGACAGGAAGTATTGTTACGTATTTATTATTATTTGTCGTATACAGTTTTATTTGTTGTGTACTGAGTAACCCTGCCCCCAGTGAAATTTTAATGGCCAAAAATCCAGCTCAGGAGCCAGAAGTAAAAAACACATCAATTTCAACCGAGTCTCCCTACACTCTCAAACAGCATATATATTGTATTTCAGTATATTTAATATATTGTAGTTTATACAGTCTTCAATGACTTGTGTTTTATATGACTGTGATTCTTTCACAGATTTTCATTTTCAGTGTCGACAGAAAAACTTGTAACGTCGGGCCTTGATATCTTTCTTTCCAGTTTATCCTGTAATATTCTCAACAATCTGTGTAGATCTGCTTGTTCAGAAATTCCATCTGTTTTACCTTGTCAATATTTTAATAAAACCTTCTGTTCTTTCTCATATTTCGTTATCGCCGCTGATATTGGTATTTCCGTTTCAACTATTAGCAATGCATTAGCGTCATAATCTCATCTGAGGAAATGGAGCCTGATGTGTATCATAAACGCTCTAAATGTGCACACTTATCAAGGCTAAACTGTTTTCCTAATCACTTGCTGTTGTTTTGATTACACTTGTTTAATTGTGAATATTTTAACAGAAGCAGAATTTGAATGAGGGAAAAACATACATTTGTAAGACATCTGCGAGCATTTCCACGAGTGCTGGGGCAATTATGCTGGGCCAAGGCTGATTAGATGTGAATTCATTAAGAAAAATGGCCTTTGTTTTTGCCTTTCATCTGAGAGTACGGAGGGGAATGCCAGAATAAAATCTGTTTTGTGAATGTCAACTCTTACGTCACATCTCTGCGTGGATAAAGTTATTTCCTTTCTGCCTTTGTTGTGAGAGATTATTTCCATCTGTAATTCATGTTGCTTCAACTCTGCTACAATGAGCTCACTGTATTTCACTCTGTAAAGTATTACACATTCGTATGTTATAGTATTATGACTATCCATCTTACATGACTGAATTAATGCCATTTACTGTTTCAATATACATTACTTATCTTACTTGTGCGATTCATCAGTGCATGTTATTCTAAAGAAAAAAAATTATGTCTTTTTTAAGTGTTCATTAAAATTTTATAACTTGCCACTGAAATCATCATCATCACTTAGACCTGAAATAATTAACCCATAGATATTTACACTACTGTTGTAGGTAATGCAATCTTTCTTTAATCTTTCCAATAATAGATAAATATAGATAATATAGATGGATTCTAATAGATAAATTATAGACAATAATAGATAAAAATAGATAATAGATAAATTATCATTGGGATACATTGTGTTAAATGTGATCTGGCTCCATTCTGGTATGGAAAGCCATTTTTACAGTCCTGTTTTTTCCTGGAAATGCATCACAATATAGAAGTAAAATGGGTTGTAAGTGATGTTTCATGTAGACTTTAATCTGACCAGACCTGTGTTGTGTGTCACGCTTGTGTCACCGACTGTGCCTGAGCTACAGTCTGCACAAATTATTGTACCTGTAGCTTAGAACTTTAAAGCATGTTACCAAGACAAAGAACCTAGTGGCATGTTTAACTGTTAAAAGTCATGTAGTGAGAGCTCTAACTGTTTGACTCTAACTGTTGGATTTTAGAGGCTGTGATACCAGAGGTGAAGTCCGAACATAATGGCAACCAGCAGGAGAATTCAGCTGTACAAGGTACGAGCCTTCTGCACACCCCATGTACTCTGAACTACAGGTGTACCTACAAATAAATACAAAACTCAAACCTCAAGGTAAAAATCTGACATCATACTGTCAACAGTTTGAATGAAGGATAAAAACAGACACAGTTGAGAAGATGCGACTAGCCATGTGCTGTACTTATGGTTCAGGGACCCCACCCCCCTTTTTCTCTGTACACTGGCGGCCTTCTTCCTCAACAAAACTTCTAGAACAGTAACCAGAGACAATCTGTGAACTAGGCTTACATGTTATTGGGTCTCTTTAAAGATGTCTGACTCTTTCTGTAGGGAGATTGCAAATGCGTGTGCCTTTTACGCTTCCTTTCCCCGAAATCTATTCGGGCTTTCACCCCTCCTACGCACTCTCATATGGTTGCGTTCTTATCTCAGTTCCATCTGCCTCTCTTTCTTCCTTCTGAGCTAGCCTCCCAAATCTGGCCAAAAGTTGTTTGATAAATGGGGTCTATTATCAACACGTCTGACGGCGAATTAAAGAGCCGCTGCTGTACGTCTTATTGAAATGTGAGGCTGGGGGAAGGTGAATAAATACATATGTTTACAGAAGGTGCAGTGGAAATGGGCTGCAGAAGTGCTTTGCTGAAAATTGGCAAAATGTTTTTCCCCCATATAGCCAATTTCACAGTCTGCAAATAAAGAGACGTTCATTTTTCTTCAGGCTTTGACAGTGGCACTGTAACTGTAACAGAGGACTGCTACAGCATTTGTAGAGTAGATTTTGCCTGATTCTTTTCCTCAGGGGCGGCCCCAGGGTTCACTCACAGTGTAAAAGGGTCATTGACGGGTGATTGTAGATTTGTTTTATTAAGTCAGAAACAACATTTACCCTAAATCTGTGGCCGAGCTCATGTTTCAAAGTCCCTAACTTTAAACTAAAGGTCAGATCTACAAAACCCACAGATCAAAGACATGCAGCCTCAAACCAGACTGAGAATATATCAGTTGTTATTTTGTAAGCCAACATCTGGAGACACAATAGCGCATGCTGTTGTCCAATCTCATGAGATGTCAAGCAACTTGTGGCTTTTTAAAGTTCAGTGATTTAGAAAAGTGTTTCGCAACTGGTTGTGCTTCAGGAACAAGATTTTATGTTGGACGTCATATAGTGACCCAACAAAAAAACAGATTTGTTTATCAAACAAAGGTAATAAAGTTTAGCTTGTGCCAAAATACAGTAAAATTGAATTGGACACATAACCTGTGCAAAATAATCAATGCGTTCATAATCAATGTGTTTTTTCTTCCTTTGCTATCCATGCTATCTGTGATCCAGTCAGAACAGTCCTGTGGATCACTAGTTGGGATCCACAGCAGTGGAAATCGTACATGATCTTCTCTGGTATTTCATGCAGTCTGCTTTAATGCCGCTGTAACTTCAGTCAAGATGTGACTAATATGGGCATAACAGCAGGGATTAGTGTTAGAGCACCATCACAATGCCCCTGACCTTTAGAGCAGTGAGCATAACCGGGCCAAGCACCGTTATCACACTGTAACCACTGTCATACAGTTCCTCACCTTTTGCCTAACCTGTTTAGGCAAATATTGTAAAATGAATTTTATTCATTTACGAAGGACGTAATTCTGCACAATATGCTGCGGAACCCATTTAGCCATGACTATATTTACAATATAGCATAGTGAGCACTTTGTTTTTACAATTACAACATTAGGGGGAAATAATTTTTGTCACAATCAAAAAAAATCGCACTGAAGGTCAAATCTGTCAGTACAGGAACGCTCCGTTTTTTTTCCAGGAAGAAGAAAAGGTAAAGATTGTAATGATCCCTCAGTCTCATCCTCTCGGATGCAGAGATCATCACTTTATCTCCACACTTCTTTATCTAGAAGTTCCATCAAGTTAAAAGTGGAAAGGTGTCTGTGCAATCAGCAGAGAGTCTGGCAGCCGACCCACCTGGGGAGTTTGTGTATGAAGTCTGTTGTGCGCTCCTCCCCTCCCCAAGCTCCAGAGCCTCACCACATTTATCCATTACAGCCAGCAAAAATCTAATTAGCCTGTGCTTCTCTCCCAAGTTGGACTTCACAGTTTTGCAAGCTTAGCAGTGACAGCTGATTTCATTAGGTTTGATTGTCCTTGCCGAGATTCCACTCGTTGGGCTAAAAGCTTTTTGCGCTTTCTCAGGTTCCACCCCTGTGTTGGGCCATTACGATGACCCGTGCCTTTTCTGATTAATCAAGACAAGTGGCGCTAACAGAAAACTGCTGAACACAAAAGAAGGTGACATCATTTTACAAGCCGATTAAGAGAAGTGTGGAGTGGTGGAGGAAAGTGAAAGAGAGAGGTGAAAATGTAATTAAGAAGGTGTTTCATGTTGGACGAGCAAATTGAACTCCACTGGAAGGTTGTTTTGTACAAACATTCTCACAGCACGTCACTGCATATCCTTGTAGAGAGAAATTCTGTACTGTACTTATGTATGTTGTTAAAGTTGTTGAATCTTCATGTAACATTTATACAACAACAGTTAGTTGTAAAGATCTGTAAAGCATATTAAATTACCACAATAATAGTCCATATGGCTTGTGCAATGATGTTTGGTCATGTGACACATGGGAGCCAGTCATGTTTCACGTTATTGACGTCTATGGTTTTTGATTTGAGCAGGTGACTGAATTTTATTGTTTAGTTGATTTTTTTTAATATTTTTGCTATGTTAAATTTAGTACTGTACTGTTGTACATATTGTACTCTATATAAAACCAGTTCCACAGATGTTTCAACAATCAGCACAGGTGATGCATTAAAACTGCAGAGTTTGTATGGGCTTATGACCTGTTCTATATCCAAACACACATACCATTCATATCCAGAGGTTCTCGACCTACTAATTGGTATCATGGGGTGATATAATGAGGATTCAAAAAAATTTGGTGTGAGGAAGATTTGGCAGTGGTTTGTGTTTAACCAAAGAGGGCAGCATGAGGATTACAGAGTGAATAAATGAGGCAGGGGTTATAAGGAGGGGAGCGGGGGAGAGTTAAATATGGATTGTGTTGGTGAAGGAGGTCCCAGAGGAGGACCACCCTCATCTGCACATGCATCTATTTACAGCATGTGGGGCAAAAGATCCAGAGATACATAGGGTTGACCTCATGTCTGGAAGCAGTAACTGAAATATAAGAATGTAATATCTGACTTTGTCTTTGCGATATCAACTGGCTGCCTGCATGCTTTGTGTAATGTGGTCCATAAATATTTGGATGATTTCTAATATGGCTCCAATGAATTAATTAACAATTCATTATTTTAACAATTAATTGATAAAATAGAGAATAAACATTATTAACAATGATGGCCATTATGGAGTTGTTGATGTTGTACTTTTATATTGTAACATTCATTTTTTTATATAGATATAAAATATCTGAATAAACTAAATATATTTTTTTTTTGGTCTGAGTATTGCAGTAGAAAAGAATTAGATTGGAAATGCACAGTATTCATAAAAATAAATGAATTTTCATACAACATTGAGTACTGGTACATTGGCCCATCCCCTGCTTAACAAGACAGATGTGTACTGCTCTGTCAGGTCCATCTTAAGTGTATGAACTATTTGTGCCTGTGTCTCCTGGGTACAGCTCCATCACGGCAGATTTAGTCTGCTGTCAGCCATAGGACTCAATTAATTGCACTGGAGGGTATTACTCATAACTCATATTTTAGAGCAAGTGAAATACTTCTGTTTATCTTTGCACAACATCTCTCTATCCCATCAGCATCAGCAGGCAGTGTTGCATCCATACACTGCTAATGGTTCATGTATAGCATGACTGTCATATGTTTATAATATACCCACATTCCAACAGTCAGCATGCACGCATCCATGTATGTTTAGCACTTAAATTCACAGACATTTCAAAATACTATTATCAAAATATCAATCAACATGTAAATTTCACTTAACCCTTTGACAAATATAATTTTCTCAGTCCAGATTAAAAGTTGACAGATTCGGGGTGGTCTACAAAGCACACATAGACATCAACATGCTCCATTCGTTCGTTCGACCGTGTATCATGTCGTTTAGTTTACAACCCGCATACGTATCAGCTCATCTGTTGGTGCTTGCAGAAAGGAGCATGTTAAACATGTAAAAGCACTCAAGTCCTAATGAACTGACTGCTGTCTGCTGGTGTGCTGCGAGCTGGGCGATTAACATGCATCTGCAGCTCTCCTGCCCCTCAACCGCCAGCTGTTTCTCTCAGATCTAGTGCTTCACCAGCACTGCAAACACAACCTGATTCATTCCCCAACTTGAGAAGTTTTGAGAATAAAAGACATTAATGTCTTTGTTTTTGTTCCTTGTGTTATGGTGCCTAAAGTGGCATAATTCTGTTGAAGGTTGAAAAATGAATTTTAACACTATTATGCTAAAATTGAGCTTTCATACCAGCCTTGATCTTAATATATACCCGTAACTTTAATAAAACAGATAACAACATAGCAAGTTAAGTACAGTTACAGATGTGCATTTTTAGTGATCGAACACCACTCATCCAATCAAAGTTGTAGTTGCAACAAACCATTAAAAGGTAATTACATGACAAATTTACCCAGCCCACAGTATACTGAAAAGTTGTTTACTGTGATTGTCATTAATGTAATTATTGAATGTTCAAACATTCACTGCATTAAATTACGTTACACCAAATAAATGAAATTTGATTTACTGAATTTAGCTGACAAAGCAGTAAGTCGTGGCTGTTTGTTACAACTACCTTTAACTGTGGTAAAATCACTGTAATGCATGTAATGAGTTACATCTTCTTACTGTAACATTTGACTTGACATTAGTAACAGTGTTTTTCTTCTTTCTTACAGAAAACAGACCCTACTCCAAGCCTCCTATCATGTACTGAATCCTGCCACACCAGAGAAAGACACCCAGCTCACCCCGCAGATGGACAGGGCATCTGGAGAGAGGCATTGTGGGGCTTTTTCCCAGAAGCAGTGCTGCAGGTGCTGACCACCAGTCACCTGAAACTCGTGTACAGGACTTGTGTGTATGTACATGTATGTGTGTGGAGGTGCAGTGCGTTCATGCTCCACATGAGATGTGTGTGTCTGGAGCACTGCTTGTTGCTGACCTTTCAACACCGTATACTTGTAAAAAAAAAAAATCTCTTTTTTGACTACTTCTACATACAACACTTTATGAGACTAAAATAATTTTGTTTTCTGGACGAAACTACTTTAACAGATGAATCATCTTTCTGTGAAGCACACAACACCACCTCATAAACCTGTTAATCTCCTGTTAATTATTATTATTTGTATTATCTGCTGATCCCCCATGATTCTGTGCATCAGTGATTCTGAACAGCACAACAGTCTTGACAAGTCTGTCCACAGTCCACAGCAGCTCTACATCAGCCAGGAAGACAAGAGACAAATATTACATGGACAGTGATGAAAAGGACTGCAAATCATAGTGTGCTTCTGTAATTAACATTGTCTACATTTTGTTGTGTTATCTGTACAAGAAAGGGACTCTATATTAACATTTCCTACAGTTCTAATTTCTTGTATTTTTTTTTTTAAGTGTTGAAATCTTTTCCTCATGTTGCCGTTCCCTGCCCCATGTTTATTATTCTGATGTTTATTTTATTATCTGATTTGTTGTTTTCATTGTATTTTAATCAGCATTTGAAACAGATGCTCAAGTGATCTTGAAACATGTTCTTTGTACATCTTTGCTGTCTTTTTTTGCCCCACACCAATGTTTTCTCTATTGCTCTTTAACTTAAAAATTAAAAAAGTGTTAATTTGATGTTGCTATAAACACAGTATTACAGTATCCCCCCTCCCCTTCTGTTTTTACCTTTATAAAGACTTGTAAAAATGCTTTAGCGTTTGCTATCCTAACATTGTTATTATGTGGATACATTTTTAGTGATGAAAAGATGAAGAGATGAGAATTACCCTTATGCACACATGAAGCGAGCATGCCTGTAAATACAACAATGAAAAATGACACGTATCAATTGAAAATAAAAAGCTGCCTCTTCAAATCTATTTTTAAACATTTGTAGCGACTCCCTAGGAAATAAAATCACAAATCGGCAGCTATCAATGTTTGAACCTTGTTTTAAAATGGCGACAGACACTTATTACAGCCTTGCACATGCCACAACAAGTAAAACGTCCCTATGGACATCTTGGTAGGTTTTGATTTGTTTTTTTTGAGTAATAAAACTAAGGTGAAAACATCTTCTTCTGAAGTTATTTTAAGAGCTGTATTATCCAAACTAATGATAGACCAATATTTATTGCGACCAAACCAATTAATCTGCCGATATTTGGTTATCAAATCAAAATAACAAAAGATTATCAAATCAATTCCAGAATCTACTCACAGCTTCAAAATATGTTAGTTTAATTTTGAATAAACATTATGTAACATTTTGCCTAAACTGTTGTATTGTGTATATTACTGTATTTCAGCCATCACAATCCTGCTCTCTGAAAAATGTTGGCCATTAAAAACCTACAAGCCTCTTTTAAACCAATACTTCAGATTGTCTTCATTTCAAACGTACATGTGGGCCTCAGATTACTGGAATCATATCACCCCTGCAAAATATATAACTCCAAGACTTTAATGCCCACCCGTCCCTGAGTTGTTCAGCATGAAGCAAACACAAATAAGAGCCTCTCACCTGCATCTGCAGAGGAACTGACCTAATTAGTCACATACTCTCAAGCCCCCCCCACCCCCAGCCTCGAGCAGCAGTCTTCAAGACTGCAGCTCCCACAGCGTCGCTGCACCTCACCTGCTCTCCGTTAGTGTGAACTTGAGGGACTTTAAGGAAACGAGCGGGGCCCTGAAGGACCGGAGCCTGAATTGGCCCTTACGTAATAAAAAAGCAAAGAGGCTCCATGTTTGCACTTCAATTAAAGAGGACTCGTTTGATCTGGTCTTGATTAGCCCTATTCTCCCTAACTGGCTTTATGTAAAGTAGTCAAAATACTTCATTTATCATTAGTGATGTTTTTAGAGGTGGGATTGTGATGAAAACAATCAACTGCAGTGGACTATTTGATCAGTGGAAATAAGATTAAAAAAGCTGAATAATTTGCATATATTCCATTAAAACATTGAATCTAATTACAGCTCATAAGACAGGTATTAAAGGAGTGGACAGATATAGAGTCAGGTGTGTTTTTACATTGTGTTCCAAATGTCTTTTCTGTAGTACCCTGTAATCTATGACAGCAGATCCATGTTGATTTAACATTGTTCCTGGTAAATTATAGAGTGAACTGGAGAAAAGTTTATGGAGAGATCGGTGAGATTATGGCACCATGGCTCTGAACTATTGACTGTTAGAGGGAGCCTGAAATGTTTCAAAGACAGAGAGTTCCTTTTCACATACTCACTGTAGCTGTAAGTGGGTATCAGTATTTTTATAACAGACCTACGTTTGGGTAGTTGAACATTACATTTTCTCTTTAGGATTACACTACAATTAATGTTTAAACAAGAATTTATAGTATAAAGTAAATGTTTTATTGCATATGGCAACCATTTATAATTAGTTTTTAACATTTGTTGCAGTTTTAAATTGACCAATGACATTTTACTGATTTAATTATTAAATGCAAACTAAAACATGTTTCAGAAAAAAAATAATCTGAATTAATATGAGGGCATAAACTGCACATAAACAGCATATCAAACTACAGGACACAGCATTGACTGCTTCATATGTCATGTCAATTGCCCATGTTTTCAAAATAATTAATGTGGTAAATGTGGTCTTGGATTTCAATGTTCATATTTCTATTTTTTATGAATAAATCAAATTAACATAACATACCCTGAAACTATCTAGTTTCCTATACAAATTTTAAATTATGTCCATAATTTTTAAATTATGTAAATTATATCCATAATATGTTATAATATTTGTATTAACTATTTGTGTAATTATTATATAACCATTAATTATAACAGTTTTTATATACTGTTATGAAATACAGACTGTGATGTTTTACAATAAGTTTAGTTAGGAGTACCTTTAGGAAATACCCAGCAAATTCTGTAAAATTGTATGTCCTGTTGGTCTTCCTGTTTGTTTTCTTTTCTTTTTGTTCCAAAATAGTGATTTCTTTTTACAAGAAAGCCAGCACTTGTGCCCACAGTTGTTCCTAGTACATTTAAGATGTTACAAGCAAAACACACACACACTAGCAAACCTTACCAACCACTACAAGGCTAAATAAAACGCCAACACAGGCTGTTGTCAGTTGTTAAAGTCAGAGTATGTTATTGTAAAATGAAAGAATAGATGAGTAAAGACAGTTGAAGGGGGTTAAAGAGCCCACTAAAGTGGTTGTCTACTGAGGAATCATGGGATATTACCTCCAGGCTGCATTAAAGACAATTCAAAGAGTTGTAAATTTCATTGTTAAAAGATAATAGTGAATAATAGGTGTCTGGATGTGGGTTTGTCTAGGAATGTTCTGCTGTATTTTCCTCCCCTCACTCTCTCTCTCTCTCTCTCTCTCTCTCTCTCTCTCTCTCTCTCTATCTGAACAACTCGAGTAATAACAAGAAACAACTGCAACAAATTGCTGCGTTTGCGACTGTTAGTGGAAATGCACCGCAGAGATTTTCCTGTAAGGCAAATGATGGGGGTTAATGCTGTTTACAAAGAAATGCTAATTAAGAGTAATGAATTTCTGCAGAGACTGTAGTTTTGCAAAGGTATTACTGTATGCTAAAGACCAGATCCTTGTGGCTCTACTGTATTTTCTTTACTAGTAAGGATTGTGACATAGGAACAGTTACTGGATTTGTATAAAGTGATTTATTTTTGTCATCATTGAATAACTGTATGACCGCAGCAACTGTATGTATTACACGGTGCTAGTCATATGACCTGTGCAAATGGGCCATGGAACATGAAAACACCTATAAATAAGAAATGATTTGCATTGCGCCAAATGTCAAGTATTTGCACGCACAGATGTGATTGTTTACTAATTTATTAGTTTTCTTTATCTTACCAGGTAAGCGTAAGCGTCACTGTCAGCCCTGTTCATGTATTTAGGGGTGACTGGAGCAGTGGCATTATGGCCATATGGAAATTTTGGGGAAGGTGAGAATAGCGAAGCACAATGAAGTTGCCCACCCCTGAGACAGATCCACACATGCTCATTCACTCATAGTTGAGGTGAGTAGGTTTATTTTACTGGGTCGGGAATCGCATGGGGAGGCTCATGTAATGAAGCATGGAGCCAGAACTGGGCTACGCCACAGCAGGAAAATGTCAAGTCGCATCTCACCACGCTAAAAATCATAAATCACTACCTGTACTATTTGCGTGAACCCACACGCACATTTATTTACGTTAAAAGTTGAAGGTCATGAGCATATGCCCTCCTTCCATAGTACATCTGCATGGAAACAGTGAAGGAAACACCATGTGTAGGTTTCAAGAATGTCGTGCATGGAAACCTGCCCCCTCAGAGATAAGGGGACTTTCAATGCAACCCAGCTGCATGATTATTGTAGGTTAAAAGTGTTTTGTTTAAAATGCTGTGGCATATATAAAGCATTCTCATGTCTACATTTGGTTAGGCCAGTCACATCACACCTTTTCACCATCATGCCACTTAAACCCATAATGACCTTTTCCTGTGGAACACAAAATGTTAAAGTGGCTCTTTTATATTTAATAAAAATGCATGGCTGTCAAATACAGTTGTAATTTTGCTTAGCTTATCAATACAAACAAAAATTGTAGTCTGTTGTTTCAAAAAATATAACTGGAGTCATGGATGGTTTAGTCTTTTTGATGCATTCACACTTTATAAATGTTTGGATTGGAGCAATAAAGGGAAGAGGAGGAATTAATTAACCCCTCCTCTTCAGGAAATGAATATGAAGGACATGAAATGAGGTCAGAAAATGAAAGGGACAGCAAGTACACATTAACCATATTATGTGTAATTACAGAGAAAAGGAAAATATAAATATGTTAGCATACAACATGAGACACAAGAACTAGACCTTTGTTTATGCATTATCAAATGAGCCAGGATTGCCAAAAACTATAAATAAATGCATTTTACATTTACACATTTATTCATTTAGCAGACGCTTTTATCCAAAGCGACTTACAAGTGTGGAATACAACAAGCGAGTCAACCTGAAGAGGCAACTAGACACAATAAGTACTCACAATACAAGTTTCAGACATTGCTCAGAGTATCATATGCTACAACAAGGGAAAGAGGGATAGGAAATGAAAATATTTTTTTTTAAAGATGAGGTTATTTTAAAATATTGGGAGCATGATAGCCCGATAGTCTTAGAATTATTCCAAATCTCTCGTTCTTTACTCATTGCCAGTGTTTGGGCAGGACAATACAGAAAGCAGGTACCAGGCGTGCCATATATAAAAGTTGTCATCTACGTGTCTAACTATGAAAGGGAGAATGTGAAAAATCTCCCCACTTACTCTTCAGAGGGTTTTCACCCGGGAAGTCCCGCGGGCGATGAGCGCTAGTCGTTCTGCACTGTGACGTCTAGTTTATGCATTCTTCCAAAGAGCTGAGACGGCGGGACGGTGAGTTGAAGTGGACCACGTAGCACAGCACTTCACAAACGGGCTGTCAGTGCGTGATAAATGGCATCATCACAGAAAAACCAAACAGCACCAGCGGTCTCTCCAACAAGCCTTCCCAACATATTAACACATTTATTTATTTCGGGGCCGCCGCGCTGTAAATAGTAATGTTTTAAAGCGGGGCAGCCTCAGATGTCTGCGGGCGATAATGCTGGTCAGCAGCTCTGCAAGTTATGTCCACTGAATGCCGCCGTTTCTTGCCAGATGTGTTTCATTATTTAGTGCTGCGAGCAGTTGTGTTTGTTTGGTCCTTGAGTTTAAAAGATTGCAGTTTTTGTCAGAAGTTATTTAAGTTATGTTGTTGAACAAAGAGCTTGGCATATATATGTATCAGGACAAATACTGAATTATAAATTTACTAGATCTTAATTGCTAATGTTAAAAAATTGAACACAAAATATGAAAGTGGACAACACGGTTCAAATCATTCGGTCTTCGCTAAGAGTCTGTGATATACTTTGAGACATACATCAGAACACTGCAAGGAGACACATGTAAGATCAGGGGGGTCTTTTCCTCAAAAGAAAAATTTGAGAAGAGACTTTCTAATTTCTCCATTTGCTCTGTATTTAATCTCACTAAATCTGCTCCATGAGAAAGAAGTTTTAAAATAATTTAATTTGTGACTTTTTTCTTAGGGGACAAGTATTACGCACTGTTACACTGACAGACAAGAGACTACTGAAGAATTGTGAGGCGTGATGAATTCTCATATAAGTTGAATCACTTCCACGAGTTCCACTTCAAAGTATACGAGAACACGAGTGCAGACTCAGGACGACACTCTGAAACATGAGGGAAGACTCCCAGATGCAAGATCCATTTAGTTCTCCCACAGTTGGTCCAGTGATCCTGACAACTGATGGATTGTTTTAGTTTTCCTTGTAAGTGGAGCAGAACTGCAGGAAAACATGTTGTTCTTTGTTACAAAAATCCCACTGAGAGCGAGAGATCACACTTCTACAAACAAATCTAGACAGAAAACCTATTGACAAACATTGGTAAACATTTAGTGTTGTCCAGTGTTAAGAAAACTACTTTGAAAATGTAGCTTGTAATGCTTGTCATATTTTGCTTACAAACTACAATCAAACTGTTCTTTAAAAAGTATGGTTTGTTAGCTACAAAATGGGCTACTAACAAAACGTATCTAACTACACTGAAGCTTTTAGTTATTAGCTTGTATGATTCCGTTACAATGCACTCATTTAAATAAGTGAAGGAAATTATGTAGTGCTCAATACCAGTATTTAACTATATTTACTGTGTTATAAAGCAGATATAGAATCACTATGACTGATTGAGAAAAGTGGCTTGTAATTGAAAAGGTGCGAGTGTGACATCTGCTTGTGTCACTGTGGTGACTGAAGCTCAGTTCTCAGGACCATCTGCTAATACTGTGTGTCTGGCAGACAGATCCTTACAGGACTTATGTATTATTGATGCTCCTCTCAGAAACATATATAGACACACACACATATATATTGTTCCTCAGGTTAAGGAGTTTTATAGGAACATTTAGCCCATGCTTTGGATAAACGGCTCAAATGACATCAGAGCCGAAACTGACATCGGCCACTTTTCAGTCATAAAAAGACTTTCTTTATATGTAAATTAAACTTTGTGAATGTAAACCATCTGAACAGTGGTGCTGACAAGTAAATCTGCTCTATGCTTTATCTCGAAGAAATGTCAATGGTTTAATACTTAAATTATACTGTAACAGAACCAACTGAGGCCTGCTATGAAAACCACAGAAAATACTTTCAACTCATTTCTCAATTAGCAGAAATCAGCAAAGATTGTGTTCAGGGCAATGCATTTACAATGGAAGTGTATGTTCCTTCCACTGGGAAAAACATTAAAATACATATTGTTTTGTAGCATGAAAATGGGTTAACCCTTTAACCCATGACTGAAAGTATGTATGTGTGTGTGTGTGTGTGCAGTGGCTCGTCAGGCTAATCCAGATAAAGCAGCGAAGGGTAAGTAAACATCAGTGGGGGAGGACTGGCACTGTAATTAGCGGGTGGCATATGCCAGAGCTGTCAGAAAGTGTTTGAGTGTAGTGTTAACGTGTACGTCGCTGCCGTCTGTCCCTGCAGAGGAAGAGGACGCAAAGACACCGCCAGAGCCAAACCACAGACCTACTGACCGCCGTGGACTCAGAGCATTAACAGTGCCTTTCTGAACATCTAAATATACCTAAAGCATCCTATTTACACTGCAGTAAAGGCAGGGAATCATGCGTCTGTTTTGGTTTTCATTTTTTTAGAATAAACTTTTTTAGAATAAATTTAGAATAAAGCATTAACATAAAATGAGGGGCGTAGTGAAAAGTGTGTGTGTTACAGATGGACAGTTGGATGCCATGATATGCCAACTATGATATGAGGCCTTGTCAAATTTAAATAAAACACAGTGTTGGCCCTGGTGCCCTATGCTAATCAAACAATCATCAATGCTAAACAGGCTGATTAAATGCCTTGTTAGTCTAATGTTTTTTTGTTTAACGCAACAGTGCAATGTGATCCAGGATCAAAGACCTATTATAAAGTTTCAGTAAAATTACAGCTGAGCTTAAAGTCACCATGAAATCCAAAATATACTGTTGATAATATTTTATGGAATATTTCAGTGTTTATTATAAATGATTTATTTGTCCAGGTCAATTGTTTTTAAATTTATGTGCCCTCGTAATCTTTAATCAAAAACATTAACCTCCCCTCCCTCACAATGACATCTCCTTTTAATGATGTATGTCTCTCCTTAGGGCGGGACCATATTGACCGTCTAATTGGCAGTTTCTACCCCTACAATGTCTGACGATACAATCAATTTCCAAAGGATGAAATCAAATACTGCCCATTTCTTTCCTCATTCCAGAAGCTGTTTCAGAAGCATAGGAAACTTCCATTTCAGTGACAGCCAGTGATGAGAATGCAATTTTATGGTAATTTTATCACCCAATGAACACCTTTGACTGTGAACCAACGTTGACTATGAGTGAGGCCCATTAGTGCATGACCCCACCTCTCATATGAATGGGGAGCAAATTCCTGTATCCATGTTCCAGCATCTAGTGGAAAGCATAAGAGCGAAAGTTGTTGTTGCAGCAAAAAGGATTAACGCTTCTGGAATGCTTTGAAATTAAATATTCAAGAAAGGCATCAGTGAAAACTGGTGCAGATGTTGGGTGATGGGGCTTTACTCACTGTTCCAATTCTTTCTGGACTTAGTTTGTGGACACGGGCACTGTCATTTTGAACAGAAATGCCCGTTCTAAACTGCTGCAATAAAATGGGAAGCACATTATTTTCCATGGTCAAGCATTAGGATGTTGTTTTCATAAAAATTAGTCAAACCTGATTGATTTAATAGACTTGTGTGTGGAGGGGAGGTGTCCATATTCTCAAATCTGATTTGTGTGTTAGGCTTTGCAATGTAAATTCAGCCCAAAGAGGGGGTGATGTCTCAAATCTGATTGAGGGTGAATTTTTCCAATTTGTCTATTGAGGATCACAATATGAAGAGCAAAGGCTGTCACAGTTACAGGGCTCTGTTTGTATAACCAGGATGCATGGCAATCAATAGTGTGTTCAATTAAGCAAAATCTGATAAGAAATAGATGTGCAACATCGATCAATGTATAGTTACCAGAAAATCAGACAGAGACTCCGATTTGGACCAATCAGACAAGGAGAAACCACTTGAGTATGCTTTAAATCCTGACACAATTCTAGACAAAACCTTAGTGATCAGTGTTCAATAGATCTGCCTGATTACACACAGGAAACAGGCCAGTCAACGAGTGCTGCATTATGGTACGGAAACAATTACAACTGCAGTACACTTGGAGGATTGTAACAGAGAAACATTGATGAAGATAACAGACAACACTAAAATTTCCAAAAGCCAAAAGCAAGTCTTCGGAAATGTACAACAGCTTTACAATGTTTCCCTACAAGATTACACCATTTATACACCGATTTATTTAGTCTGAGTTTCCTGTCATCAACCTAATTATGGAAAAAGAATTACAACGTGGTAGTTTTCTCACGACATAGATAAACATAAAAATCCAGGCCTGTGAGAGAAGGAAGTGCTTTTATTAACTTCAGAAAACACTTCCTCCCCCAAGGCAAAAGAAATGATCTCATAAACAGCCATTTCAGGCATAGATATATAAATATAATAGATATAGATATAAGCATTTAGTGAAATAGAACTCTATGTACAGCAGGGGCAAAAAATGCATACTGCCTCCAGTTTATACACCACAATGACCCCTGTGACAGGGTCAAACTACAAAATGAATCCTATTCTTAATACTCAGTGTTTAATTTTCTAATAAAAATATCTTAGCAAAATAAATGTAAAAAAAGGAAGATTGCAAGGGACTTCTTTTAAAGAATTACATCTAGAATAAGTGGGTTTTGTTTCTTCTGCATATTCCACTTGTTTTAAAGACCCAGTGAAAAGCAGCGACATCCTCTTTCCTGTGCTGACATATTTTCTAAAAAACAGTCTATATTTACTTTGTCACAAAGATGTATTGTTTCAGGAATCAAAATTTGTAACTTTGTACTATGCTAGAGCACTATTAGGACACTAACATAAAACACAAGCCTACATTGTAAATGGGGCAGCTGTGGCCTTCTGGTTAATGAGTCGGGCTTGTTATCAGGAGGTTGCTGGTTTGATTCCAGTACCGGCAGGTAGCAACTGAAGTGCCCCTAAGCTAGGCACCTAACCCTTCATTGTGTTCACGACTTGCAGTGAGTGTTCACTCTTTACCAGTGATGGTTAAATGCAGAGGTCACATTTTGGGTATGGGTTACCATACCTGACAAATATGTCACTTTCACTAGATCAGCCAAAAGCTAACTGTTTAGTCTAACAGTCATAGACTAAAACTCCAACATTTTGTTCCATGTGATTATCATGCATAAACCTCACTAGGTGTAGTCTTAAGGTATTTTAAAGACATGCAATTCCAATCCACTGTAGTTTACAACATAGCAGTAGTATAAAGCAGGGATAAGCAGTATTTCAGATACATATAGTTAAAATGTGTATTTTAAAGACAAAATACTACTTTGTATTTTGTATTTCAAAATAGATCAAATACGTTGTGCCCGTCAAATTCTTTTGGTCTGGTGTGGTGCTACTGATTTCCTGTTCAACTAGCTCTATCCACTAGCCCCCCAACCCCAGTATTCATGGTTACAGCTTAGTTACATTTTATTTTTATTCTATTTTTAACTACGGTATTTTGTCTTTTTATTTAAAAACATTTGCACGTATTTATGCCCATCTCTGGTGCAAAAAAGCCTTGTGACTTTGCTCAGTTGAAGTCGTTCCAGCTTCAAGAAAAGGTGAGATATTAGTTTAGACAGACTCAATGCTCAATGCTTTAACGTATTTTTAAGGTCTTCTAAATTTAATGCTTATGTCTTTCTATGTAAACAACAATCCAGCAAAAAGCAAGCTTCACAGGTGATTTACAGAGGGACATTCCTGATGGAGATCAGCTTTAAGATTTTGTTTCTTAACTTTTTCTTTATCGTCAGACTAATTAAGATTTATTGAGGTGCAGTTGAGATTAATAACCTAGAGCAGGCCAGTAAAAACTCTTTCTGTGCTTTCGAGACAGTCAGCAGCGCTGCTCTTTGAAGTGCCTTTTTTACACGCGGTTTTAACAAGACTCTGTAGGAAACTGTGCACAGTTGAATGTTTCCCTCTTGCTTTGAAGTGAAGCAGAGGTGAGCTCTGTCTGGCTGACCGTAGAGGGGCTTCAGGGCAGACGCAGGAGGATGTGTGCCACCGTTTACACTTCCTGAATACCCGCTCTCTGTAAACAAGGGCAACAACAATAACCAAAACAATCACAAACGATCACCATGGAAAAAGGACAGAACGACCCCAACACGCATCTAATTATGCAGGAAAAACCCGCAGCTCCTATTAATGCATGTGGTTTCTTGTATAAATAGTGCTCATGGAGACATCAATCATGCCTTTAAACTCATCATGCCTTTAAGTAAATATAAGTTAATAGCATTACCCTCGGAAAAAGCAATCTCTTACACACCGTATAAAGTTCAGGAAAGAACGTGACAGCAACAAATGAACACAGACGTTAATTTTGTTCCCAAACCCTTTAACATCAGCAAAGGTCATTCATTAATAATGGGGCAATACTGGAGCTATGGGGGCACATGCCTGTCCCGCACCAGCGACGCATTACGCACGCCTCGGTGTTCTGCTCTTTGTCATTGCCGCTAATTATCCTGCTCGCCTGCGCCGTCTGCGCAACCTTTGCGTTTGGAAGCGCTCATTTATAGTGACACAACCACTGTGCTAATGTCACTCACTCTAACAGTCGTACAGTAAGTTCAGCAGAAACACATACATAATGAAACAACAGTTATTCATACAAACTGACTGTGATCTCATCTTGTTGGATTCCTTACCCCCAGACTGATCGTTTTTATATTTTTAAGATTTCACATTCCAAAAATCGTAGTTAATAAAGTGTGCCGATTGTGTCATTTCGTTTTGCATTTGTAGTTTGTGTTTTTTTCATTGCTCACAACTGTGGTTTAGTAGTAACTGCATGAGTCAGACTGTGCTTCTAATGCAGGTTATGTAGAGTTGAAAATTATACTCGGTTTCCACTCACCCTGTCTTTCTCTGCCTACTTATATCATTTAAAAAGATTACCATTAGGTCAACATTTATGATTTGATCTGAATATCTGATCTGTACGCTGTTCTACATGTTAAAATATGACACAAAGCACACTGTTTGTAAAGAGGGTTCAGGACATACTCAGCCCTTATGAAATATTAATCTGTAGCTCTTCCCAATAAAGTTTTATATCTCCTTGTTTTTCATTCACTCACTCCTTTCACTTTCAGAATCCTTTGTAGTACCCCCAAGTCCTGCTACCTCAGTCCATTATAGCAAATTGGTGAACCTGGCAATCGTAAAGGCAAAAGCGGCCATGAGATCTGTTAAAAAATTCACCAGGCAGCATGACAAAAGTGTCTGTTCAGCAAAGAGTTGGGGACGGGATAAAAGCACATAAACACGTGTCAGAGCAGCACTCAAAAGAGGGGGTGGCTCAATCCAAACGCCAATGAAGAATTCCCTTTAAATATTTGCACAGTGACAAAGAAAGAGCAGAGTGGCCTGTATCCATAAATGGACAGATGAAAAAAATCAGTTGTTATGAAGTGAATGTGTGTGTACGGTGTCTGGGTGAAATATTACTTATATAATATTTATTATATTTATTTATAGTTATATTATTATAAGTTATGTATGAATATATTTCCATCTGCATTCCTAGAAAGTCTAAGAATGTGTGTCTTTGAATATGACAACTACTCAGCCCTACACATGATCATGTGAGGAGTGAGGAGTGAGCTTGACTTTGTAGGTTAGTTGATCAGTATTCAGGTGATTGGGAGCGTGTCAGCGGCTGGTGGTAGAGGTGTGTCCCTGACATCTACATACATATATACTGTTTTTCTTCTCTCATCTAAAACCCTGCACAATCATAAGAACCACATTTTAGCTATAAAAGGTTAAAATGCAATTAACACACTTTTTAAGGATTTGAGTTTTTTAATATACTTGTCCAGACTCATAAATTTACTAGGGGTTAAAAACCAACTTGACAAGTGACAAGAGTGTCCAGATGTAGTACTTAAAAAAACCTATTTAGGTTTCGTTGGTTTGTACATTTTTTATCTTTTTCATCAATTTTTTAACTTAATCCTTGGTCAAATTAGTTAGATACCTACAGTATATTAACAGAATTGCAGAGGCTATTATGCTTATATATTTTATATTTATTATATGCAATTATTATAGAGCAGTTTTGATGTGAAAAGCAATATCAGTATGTCAAGAAAACTTTCAAGCAGCAATCACAACAATACTGTGAAACTAGATAAATCATCTAAAACAGAGAAATTTAAAGCAAAATGTTTTAGTAGAGAGTATTGTGTTATAGTTTGTGAAATGTTTACACATAACTGGCTTTCATTTTATAAGAACAGCCATAATAGTTCAGAATGAGAGTATATTTCTAATTATTTATTCAGCTGAAGTTTTTAACGTAAATGGACAGCCATTGCTTTGATTATATACTTCAGATCGAAAATATGCCCTCATTAAAGAAAAAATCTCTCTACAATCCCTTTAAAAATCAGTTTCAGTGGGTAAATATTACCCTTTAAAAAAAAGTATAATTATACAATTATAACAGCATGCCTGACAATGAACTAAAGAAAATCTTAGCAAATCTCTGCATAAAAGATTTTTATGGGGGACTCCTGGAGACCTTTAAGGGCACTTGAAAATCATACAGGGTGTAATTTCTGACTCAGCTAAAACACCTTTCTTCCTTTTACCTTTATTGTAAAGACAGCAAACCAATCTACTTTTTATACAATGCATATTTGTTTCCCCAGTTTATTCCACCTCCCTCCGTGCTGCATGAGAAGGCTGGACCACAGCGACGCTGAGGCAGAAATGGGAAAGATTGTTTGATTAATGGGCTTGTACAGTGACTCTGAGAGGTTTCATTTGGCCCACACTGTCCAACCTCTGGTTCTGGAGTGCATCTCCAGCAACCACAGAGGTGTTTCAATATCATAGGCATAAGGTAGATTTGAAACGTGTAAGCACAATGTGCTATGAATCAAATTACACTGCTGCTCTGCTGTATGTTGTGTCGTCAGATTAGCGTGGGGCTTGCAGAAGGCAGTGGATGTCTGTTATTACAATGCCAGCCAATCAGCAGTGTCATTAAAAGCAGTCCCATGAGCACCTAATGGGGGAATATAGATACATAGTCTATGAAACACAACATACAAATGCAATTTAACAGCATATCAAGATGACCAAGCAAGCACTCAGTGGGTATTTTTTGCAGTGTAGCTAAGTGTTGTAGTGAGGAAGCTTAGATAAAGAGAAACACAAAACAGAGATGAGCGGCAACAGCTTACATGTTTTATATTAATTTATCATGTTTAAATAAATACCCACAGAAGACTTCCACAGAAGTCAACACAACAACAACTAACCAAAAGGGTTTGAGAACTGTAGCAAAAGCAAGCATGCATGTTACTATGGAGGAAGATTATAATGTTGATGGTTTTTATATTGTTGGATTATAAGGTTGATCTCAGTAAAATAGAGATTATTGAAATACCTTATGTAGATTGACCAACACAATTAAATTAAGAGGGTTAAGACCAACTCTGGTCCCAATTTTAATATATGGAAAAGAACAGCTCAGACATTCTCTTTTTCTAGTATTACAGTTATTTTGAAAGTGACACTATTATGTACAGAACACCTGAAGAATCATCTTGCCTTTTCATCTTGTATGCATGGTCCATCACATTCTCTTCTGAACCTCAGCTGGTAAACACAGGCCGGGGCAGCACTGCCTCATTGTCAGACAGGAGTATGCAAGCTGTCAATAAAGACAAGATGGCATGACAAAGAGTAAAGCAGATGCACTTCATAATGGACAACATTCAAATATGAAGACTGTGTGAGCCGAATGCTTTTCAATTTACATATTCTTACAGTGTCTTTTTTTTAAAAACGTGAATAGTTTATTCAAATAAAGGGGAGCTTTTAATGTCCACCTCTGACAAACAGCATTCAATAAAAGGAGCATACGCCCGTGTGGGGCAAGATGGGCTGCTGCCAAATATTTTTGAAATGGCTTGTGCCGGAGCAATCTGAAGATTAAAAACATCTCTTGAATTACAATGACACATCACAAAATAAAATTAATGCAGTATTTTCATTACAAGGATTGAGTCTTGGAGTGTTTGACCATCCATTAGATGAAGGGTGGGGGTAACACCAGCACAAAGATCCCAGTGTGAAAGGTCTTTTAGGCAAATATGCAGCATCACATAGTAGATCATCTCACTCTACTGTATGTCCTCAATGAGGACAGAATATCACAGATACCCAGAACACCAAAACGACATCGGTAGATATAATAATAATCACAATATTTTAATAATTTTGGTTTAAAATAATGGGTTTATTTTCAAAAGTGCTAAATTCTTTAAAATCTTGTGTACAAAAAACTGAACATTTCCACTGCTAATGCCTGGGAAAAGAAGGTTATTACAATATAAACCTACCTAAAACTCTACCTGCCCTTTCAGCACCAACAATTCATGAAACAGTAAAACCTGAAAAATAAGAAGTATCAAGCCATTTTTTTGGCTAGCAGAAACTGTAATTATTTGATAAAAGTAATTAAAGAAAATCTTTAAAATCTTTGAAGGAAAACACTTGTTTAGGTTAGCCTTCTGGTTAAAATCTAACTTCATTATATAATTCCTGCCTTCATGTATCAGTGTGGATTTTGTGGTAACTTGTACGTCAACAACCCGTTACAAAAATATGATTTTTAATTCCATCATGTTTAAAACCATCATACAAAACTACTGCTAGAGGAAATAATGGTTTTGTATTTGGACTTTGATTCAAAACCTTGTAGTTAATATAATATTTGACAACATGCCCATGTGATACTTATGATGCATGTTTACTAATGTTGGGACTTCAATGATTTTCCTGGGTCCATTTTCCCAGTTTATTTACTTTTTTAAGGTGTAGACTACCTGCTTAACTCAAATTTCAAAAGGTTAAACTATAACCATATTTCTGTCATGGCAGAACCTTTTTTCTAATAATTCTATTAGGTGTTGTAGGCCTATATGGAAATAGGCCTACTCTTTAACAATTATTTAATGTTAATATTAGTCTTGATTTACCTTAAAGGTAAATTTGTCTCAAATTGTCTCTCATTCTCTTTCATTGTGTCATTTTCAGGTGTATATATTGTATATATTTGTATATATTGTATGCATGCATTTTACTTTGTGTTGTGTGGATTTCATGGTACTATTGCAAATACCCCTGATACCCTTGTACAGTAAGATCTTATCTTTTAAAATGTCTCCATGTTAGCTGGAATGGCATATCTTGCTTATTGACTTTGTAGTTTTATTGGTTCAGCCCCCTCTTTTTTTAAACCTACTATAAACCTAATATGCCTAATTAGTCATTAATATACATCTTACAAATTATTTGCAATAATACATGTATTCTTTGTTGAACATGTCTGACATATGTATTTTATATATAATTCTTTATATATATATATATTCTTTATTATATGTAAAGCTGCTTTGAAGCAATGTACTGCTGTAAAAGGGCTATATAAATAAAATCAAACTGAAATTGAATTATTAATTGTTCAAAGAACTTGACTCATTCACCTACAGTGCATTTATATATTACAGGGATGTTTAATTGTGATTTTGTATGCAGTACCTTGTTGTGTTCATTAACCCACACAAGACACTTTGAATGTGTAATTTTGTACAACCTACAGATTTGTTAGTAATTGTTAGATCTGTTTGTTTAAAGGTTATTTAAGGTGGTAATAGTATGCTGTGGAAGAGAGACATTACCATTCAATGTAATATTAACAAAACCTACACTGGCTATGAATTAGCGTTTTTAATTTATGACTGGCACACTCTGGTTCACGCAATAACGTCTCGTCTCTCATCGCGAGCTTTGGCTCCACCTTGTGGATTCTTTGAAAACAAGCATTTTAAACAACACCAAAATATTCATTCTGTGTGAATATTCCAGTGAATGTTCCATACACTTGCACTGTAAACTTTGAGAGTTATCTATGAAGTTATCTATAAAACCAAATTATTGTTTTGTTCAAGAAAAGCATGAAACAATACGATTACAAATGTTAAATCTTAAAAAGTGTTGGTCTGCATGTAGAGTTCACTCATTGGTTACTTGAAACTTAAAAAGTAGGTCTAATGTCTACTGTAATTATTTTAAAGATATAGTATATTTTGGTGAACCCATAAAAGAGAGCAGAGCTGTAGCTGAGCCTCATTCTTGGACAGTTGTTCTTTGTTTATGGTATTTACCACTGTGACACCCATTCATTAGCACAATACAATAAAGTTATATGTTGTAGTAGTTATATGATGCATTATGTGGCCAAAAGTACAGTGGACATCTACACATCACACCTATGAAATCATGAACTATCCAGTGGATGCTGTGGTATGTCAGAGTGAGTGAAATAGGCTTTATGGTACGCAATCTCGGCAATTCCAAACCATACACAATTTGCCCCTTTGTTAGATTGTAGTTCTTTTTAAACCATAGCTCTGGTGTTTTGTTTTTTTTAAGCACTACAGTATTACCTGCGTACACTCGTGATCTGGATGTTGAGGAGGAGGAGCTGCAGGTGGCCCTGGAGGCTTTCAGAAGAGGGGGCGGCGATACCAAAACAGCCAGTCAATGTGCAGTAAGGACACTGGCTATGATGCTCCTGAGGAACGTGCTAAAATTATTCTATGTCCTGTCCTCCGCTTCCTTGTGCACTTGAATGCTGTCTGTTTTTCTTGGAAAGAAACTTGAATGGCTTGTTTTCAGAAAGGAATAGGAGCCAGGTGGTGATAACTGCTCAAACTACAAATCCAAAGTTGGGGCTGAGGACCAGAAGGTGACTGAAGATAAATAATGTGATTTAAAATCGTCATCTATGCTTGATTGATATATCTGTCTGCCTTAGGCTGCAGAAGGGTCAGGCAAACCGGCTCTGCCATACAAGGTGCTGAAGACTTTAGTACCGCAACATGGAGTTTGATGTGTGGTAAGACAGTCTCAAAGGTCTGTTTACTCTACTACAGTTCCATTGAAGAGCTTTCATGATTGACTCTGAGTTTGCTGCTAACATAATGTTAAGCTAGTAATCATTCTGTTGTGAGCAAAAATTCTGTGCAGTTTGATTCACTGGCAACAAACTTATTGTTTAAATTTTCATCAACAGACAACAGAGGTGGGGGGACAAAACTTTATATCTTTATATCAGTACTTTGTACTTTCCTGGTGTTATTCATTCAGCTGGAAAGAAATTATATGGAAATCATGGTCATAAAATTTAACAGGGACAATTAATTAGCACAAGGTCAGGTCCATCCTTTGTCAGTAGTTATTAATAATGAAAAGGTGTGATGAGCAAACAAAGTAAAGAAATTGTGTATGTGTAGGAGTCACCAACAGATGCACTCGTTAAAAAGTGTCTAGGCTGCATTCCTGAACCAGGAGAGGAAACCCAGAACATGGTGCACACACACACATATCTTGCAGAGATGCACAGGTTAGTGTTTTAACCCCAAAAATGGTTTTAAACCAATTTATATTTTTGCTGTGGTGTGACAGGTGGAAATATCAGTTTACATTTCCAAACATTCCTTTTGCCATTAATTGTTGTTATCTAGTGAGATTTGTCTATGCACAAAGAGTCTGACAACAGTAAAAAAAAAAAAAAAAAAAAAAAAAAAAAAAAAAAAATAAAAAAAAAAAAAAAAAAAAAAAAAAAAAAATAAAAAAAAAAAAAAAATTTTTTCTCCCCCCCCCCAAAAAAAAAAAAAAAAAATCCCCCCCCCCCCCCCCCCCCCCCCCTTAAAAAAAAGAAAAAAAAGGGAAAAAAAAACCAAAATAGTTTGATAGTCACCATACGTCACTTCAGACGTAGATCTTTATACAGACTGCTGAGATGTGTCTTATTCAATCCTCTCAGGTAGTTGTGAAGTCATCTGTCACCTCTTCTTCTTAGCCAATCAACTCGGCCCCAGTTCGAGTTCACCTCAAACTCCTCCCTTCATCCTCTGGGAGCTCCCAGTCCAGCCCAAACCCCCTGCAGCCCCAGACAGCCTCTACCCCAGAATGTTCTGTGCTGGCCTGGTATATGGCAGTGGCAATGACCTTCCAAGAGGTCAGAGAAAACCCTCTACTTTTAATATACTTCTACCCAAAATGTTTGTATATTTTTTACGTGTTTCTTTTCTCAGACTGTAGAATGCTCCAGTATTATTACAACTCGGGGGTTCAGGTAAGCTGAGTTTGTGTTGCATAGGGATTTTTTGCAGGCTTTTCTGGGTGTTTTGTTTTACTTGGGTACCGATCTGAACAGAAATAATCTGGGATCTATCTTAACTGGAAAAAGTCTCTGCTCAACTTTGCTTCAGGAATTCCGACTTCCACTTTGTTGCTGCTAACTGCTGTCAGTGTGAACAGGGCTTAAGTGCCAGCTGATTACTGTATTATTAGCTGTATAACATTCTTAAAAGTTCTTTCAGTTTTCTGCTTTTATCCAAAAGATGAAGTGAATTCAGTGAATCCAGGGGTAGCAGTAACATAAAAATTGCTAATTATAAAGTAACTTGTTACAGGTAAAAGGTTGTGGTAAAAACCTGAATGTAATAAAGGTGAATGTAAAATCTGCAAAAATTTCATCCTGCTGTAAAGGTGTGTGCAAATGGACAAGTTTTTTTAGAGCAGCAGAATTGCAGCTCTACCCCCCCTACAGATGTCAACTGTATTAGACCACAAACACAAGGAATGGAAAGGAAACATCATTGACGCCTCATTTTAAAATGAGTTTCTTTTCAATCATCTTATGATGGCAACAAAACATGCCTATAAAAGATCTTAGGTTTTTAGAAAATAATTTTTAAATTTACTGCTGATCATTAACAACATAAATGGCTATGATGAAATAATGCAAGTTAAAGGTTGTAAACACACAAGAAAATGTGTAATGGGTCTGTTATTTGTGACAGATTCAGTGTCTAAGAACCAGATAAAGACCAACCACAAGGTACAGTAACCTAAATTTGCAGCACCTCCCAATGGTGAATTTCTACACAAACTGTAAATATTAGATCACAAATTCATCAGCAAAATGAAACATAATAGTTCACAATTTTAGCAGATATATTATTAAAGTAACTGCAACTGAGTTTGGCATAGTTTAATCATGGTTAATCTTGGTGTCCTTTATAATCAATAGACCTAATATTACAAAGTGTTTACAAAGATGCATATTTGTTAAGACCATGTTAAACAATAAAAGAGATGTTTGATGATGCTGTGCCTGAGCGTTTGCTGCCTCCACTGCCGATGGTTCATGGACGAGATGAGATAATACAGATTTATAACCGTTACATTTGATCACATGATTTTATTTTATTATAATAAACCACAAGTACTGATAAATTACTACAAGTACATGTCACTTTATCTGTCTAATTAAATGGTGGGGTAACGTTTTCAAAACAATCATACTAAAAGTAAATTTGAACATGCCCACAGCATTTGTAAAAAGTCAGACTTACTATTTATGTGTAATACATGAAAACCAATATTGATCCTCATTTAATTTCTCCTCTTGTCCAAAATTCTTCTTGGGTTAATTCACTTATACATTTGTGTGTCTTGGAGTTATCCTTGGTGACAGAACCTGCTGCAAACTATAACAAATAACAGCTCCATTCTTGATGCTATAACTTCCTCAGTCATTGTGCTGCCATGGTTTCTACATCCGTACAAGCGTAAACCTGGGAAAACTGAACAAAATATATAACACTGTAAGTTGCTTTTGGATACTGTGCCTTTAAGAAGAACAAAAATGGAAGTTATCTTAGGTGTCAGTATGGCAAATGTATTACCCTGGAACAAACATGACTTGACATTAAAGGTGATGTAGTTTCTCTCTTATCCCAGTTTGATATGAACTATCATGTAGGTCATTTGTGGGCTGACTTACCCAAAAAGTGTAACATCCTAACCAGCCTGACACAGCAACCAATGATTGAGGGAGGGCTATCTGTTTGCTATAGGCTTTCAGTCTCAGTTGATCTCAGTCCCAGCATGTGGAGTTTGCAACTTGCTCCTCTTTAATGTTGACAGTGCCTGGGGGCCATGCCAATCTGCTTGTGATACTCTGTTTGAGATGCTGCACGCAAACTGCTGGACTCCAAGACTTGGTGGATCTGGCACATGTCCGTTCATGTGCGACATCAATGTTCCCAAACGTCGCAAAGAGTTTTTCTTGGAGTGTGAAAACCAATGCAGCAGGTTGCTGCATTGAGTAAGTGCGAGTGCAGTGTGGAGGTTTATGGTTGCCCAGCAGGTCAATAACCTCATAGCGGAACTGGAGATGTCCTGCTTCAGTTCCTGAATGAGCCACAGAGGGTATAATTAATTAACTGAGCAGAAACCACATCATCTAATTACAGGAAAAACTTATAGGTCTGAGATTTGGACAATTATAAGAGCAGCACTTATGGAGAAAGTTTTCTTTAAAGGTCCTCAGTTTTGTAAAAATGATTTCAGTATAATTCTGAATTTGTTTTAGATCAAATTAAATGGATAATTCTGACCCTCAAATCTGAGTAGATGGGACACATACAAAGCTGTTGCGAGTAGCCAATACACAGTTTATTTCTATAATAATGTATTATTCTAGACAAAAAAACATATTTATAAATAAACTACAGTAAATTAATGCTAAGATAATGCTCAGTCCTGGAGGGCCACTGTCCTGCAAAGTTCAGCTCCAACTTGTCTCAGCACACCTGCCTGGAGGGTTCTAGTCTGCCTGGTAAAACCTTGATTAGTGGGTTCAGGTGTTTAACTGGGGCTGAAGCTAAATTCTGCAGGACAGTGGCACTCCACGAGCAGAACTGGACACCCCTGCTCTACACTATCCAAACACATAAAAATGTACATGCACATTTGTGAATGACTTCACTCTGACCTAAGACAAACTTAAGTGCTGCTAAAAGGTTTAAGGTGATAAAAAATCTTCACACCTTAAAGTTCTCCTCTGTCTGACCTTTATCTGTTTTGGTGCTGTGGATCATGGCTGCAACGTAGTGCTTCACCAAGTTTCTGATGACCACCTGAAAACCACGAACAGGATGAACTATGGATGAACTATGCAGACATATTTTTGCTATTTTGCTATTTATATTTACAAGGACTTCCTATATCCCCAGAAGAGGTGGTATAATCTTGGATGAGGTGGAATAAGGTGATGGGCTCTAAATGTGACTGGCATGTGCATATTTTGCAATTCTACATTAAAAAGAGAGAAAATCAGTTTGGGGTATATTCATCATATCAGTTGGAGGTGAAAATCTGGACATGCATTCATTAACATGCATTTGCATATCCAATAAAGGACAAGCAAGTCGCAGCTATTGCATCACTCGCAAACATTGGGGAGTGAAGGTTGGCTGTAGAACTGCCGCTAATGCAATTTTCAATTATATACCACCTTGCGCTCACAAAGGCCATCGCTATTGCTATGCGTTCTCTCATTGGTGACAAAAGCCCTGATAATTTTCCCCGCTGTTTAGTAACAGAGCATGACAGCTGTGTTGTTTGATAATGCGCATTCATTAAAGCGTGGTGACTTGCACCAGACAGAGGTTGCAGGAGCCTGGCTGGCTGCGGATTAATGCATTAGCAATCAGCAGGGATCCTGCGGTTATACAAACTACAAGGCAGGACAAGGTGCAGAGTAATTAAAGTGTGTGCTGAATATGCACTGATAAATGAACGTATCATTCAATACATGCTATCAAGATTCTTTTTCAGTGTCATTGTGTGCTGTATACTGCATCGATTAAATTTAACATCTCATCTACATAATTGCAGTCTGTTTATAAGCACCTAAAACAATCATTTGCAATGGCTTGCAATGCTCTAGTAACTTATTAATATGCATGATACCCATAGGCTAATGATTGTTTTCTCATTTAAATAAACTGATATTTGTTAACACCGGGTTATAAAGCTAATCTATAATCCGATCTATGCAGCATGCTCATGAGAGATGACTATCAAAATATGATGGGATGAGCCGATGACATCACCTGGTAGTGCTGGTTCTGGATGAGGTTCTGAATGAGGTTTGCATGTCTTTCCTGAAACAAAGACAAAAAATATTATTTAAAATATTGCCATAGAACAATTAATTTCAACAGCAATCGTGACTTTCTGTAATGGTTTATGACAGTTTGGACAATAAAACCTTTGAATACATTGAGCACATACCCTTCATGCAAACTGAGGGAATCTAAACACATCACCTTTAGTTAGCTCAGTGGAGAATCTTTAGTTAAAATTGTTATTATTGTTACAATACCTTTCTTTTGTGCTAAAATATTTCTATTTCTGTGAAGCTGAAATAATTTTGCTACAGTACACACTGTGAAAAGAACTATTGAAATAAAATTGACTGGCTAGGTAGCTGACAAGCTGATACTGGTTAATTAGATGTTTACATAATTCACACAATTATGTTTTAAAGTCCAAAACTGTGAATTCTGTGTGCAGTGTGTGAGAGAATGTGGGTGAGTGATTTTGAATAAAGGTTCTATATAAGGTTATAATATAAGGTTCTTGTGTTTACACTCGTCCTCATGCCTGGACTGTCCGTGTCCACACAGGTGACAGTGCAGCCACACACACAGATACCACATTGACTTTAGACTGGGTATGATGAAGGGTGGAGGCAATGTTTCTCCTTCATCAAAGTAGCTCATCCACAGCTTGGTGCGAGCAAACTTCCACTCAATGTCTGCGTGATCCTACAGCAGAACAACAGAAAGCCAGTTGGGCAGAAGGCAGCATGTTGAAACAGCCAAATGGGACAGTGTCCCAGACTGGCTTTTGTTGCAGTAAAACACAGCTTCTGATTGGGTGATGTGTATTTACTCAGAATTGTGTTTACTTGGATAACAGTCCACATAGTTAGACACATGCAGGAGTGAAACATGCTGTAAATGTAGCTTATGTAACAGCTCCCAGAATTAACTAATGCTAAAGTGACATAAGCCTCACTAGGTCTCACTAAAAAGTTATAAAGTGTTAAAATGCACCTCAAACAAACTAATAGCTTCAGTATTCCATAAATGCACAAAACACTCAATAATTCATAAATACGACCTGAAACATTTTAGGGGGAAATGAGTAAAAATGAAGCCTTGCATTTGGAGGCTCACTGTCCAGAGTTTAGCTTTAATGCTTATCAATCCAGAATATGTTAATCATGGTCCTCCATATGAATTACAGGCAAATGTGTTTGATTAGGGTTTGGAGCCAAACTCTGCAGGACGGTGGCCCTCTATAAGGGACGTCCCAGGTTTAGACACTGCTAATTTTGCTCTAAAGCTTTCAAACTTATTTTCAAACTGAAACTTAGTGTAATTATGTAAAAACCTTAAAACCAAGCTAGTGTTTGCTGGCACTTACTGCGATAAGCTGGTAGGAGTTGTTCATCATAGCAATGAGCATATTGAGCAGCACCACCAGTGAGATGACGTTATAGGTGCTGAACATGGTGGCCCCCACAAACTCTGTGAACTCATGACGAGCCTTCATATTGGTAACATACAGATTCAAGAGCCCAAACACGGACCAGAAGAGAGACTGTAGAGTCTCAAACAGCCTGAGCGAGAAAGAGAAATACAGCATGAAGCAGAAACACATATTAACAAGTATAGTAAGCACAGTAAAACCTAGAAATTGTTCTGCGTTGAGAGTGGCATATCAAAATAAACAATATGAATAGAAATACAATGTAAATACTGTATATTGTTATTATGGGGGCTATTTTCAAACATGACTGGTCATAAATTTGGCATATTGCCATAAATTTTGTATGAGTTCACTGGTACATTACTTTACATTACATTTATATTACATTACAATCATATTTTAGAAAAAGTGATGATTACATTAATAAGCATGAAATAAGTTTACTTGATTTACTCGTTTATGTAGATGCGGCATATGAAGCTCTAACTATTGGAAACAATGTGCATACGGTGCGTCAGCAGTGTCCTGTAGTGTGATATGCTAAACTCCTAAAAACATAACACTATTTTAAACAGCAATTTTCATATTATGAATCATTGCATACAATGTTTGTATTTTTACAAATTCATTTGTCACCACTGAATGAACTAATAAAAACAAAAAGAAATGTTCAACAGTTGCAGCATCCAATAGTAATTTTCCTTATACAAATACTGTGTATAAATTCCAACTTGAGAATATAGCTGTTTTCTCTTAAAACAAATCAAATACTTTCCCTCATTGCTGAACTTGTAATCTGTACTTATTCAATTCACATTATTACTGCAGCAAAGGCTGCTATCACACAGCCGTTGACTGACGAAGTGGCTCTCCCTCTTCCTTACCATTGTAGATCAGATGACTCTGCAGGGCTCATGCTTTGATGTCAAATCTCAGGAATCGTTTGCACTTTTATTTGGACCTCTGCAGGGTTCAGCATTGTTCAGTCACACTGCTTGTGGCATCCCAGTCACGTTATTTTCATCAGTCAGGTTTTAAATCAGAATTTAGGCTTTATAACATGCACTACAGTCTGTCTGATTTAGATTATTAACATGGCTCAGAAATATATGCTACTACAGAGATGAGCTATTTGCACAAAACCAGGCAGAAGCTGTTTCAACATTAGCTAACATCTAACATCTTTAACACACGCAATCTTTTAAGACAAAGTAACTGTTAAAGGAATAGTTCACCAATTATTGCAAATTCTGCCATTGGGTGCTTCTCATTTTTTTATTTACACAACGTCATTTCCTTTCCTGGCATCTTAGCCCTACCCCCTTAGGATGCAAGGTAAGGATACAAGGATGGGAGTTGTGGACATAAAACTTCTGCATAGAATACACCTGGGAACAGAACTCCTATGAAAGTTTCCCAACTCCTAGTAGTGTGATATAGTTTGCACTTCAGGCTGTGTGCATTGCAAACAATAATTTGAATCCTAATTTGAATAATTTGTAATAAAAAAAATGAATCATTCAGGAGAGCTACAGTTTGAAGGCAAGATTTTCAGTGAATCTTACATTATGGTCTGTTTTGCTGAAACCAGCTTAACACCAGCTTGTCTAGGCTGAGAGACCCACTAGACCAGATGAAAGTCAGTTTGGCCAGACTAGAAGAGCAGCTAGACCAGTTGACCACAAGTCTGACCAAGCTGAGAGACCCACTAGATTAGCTGAACACAAGTTTGGCCAGGCTACAAAATCCATGTTACTCACGTAGAGAAGGCATTGTTCTGCCTCTCACAGCAGATTCCTTTACAGTGATTGGGTTCATTGGCCACCTGCATCTCGTAATAGAAGTACAGCTGATTGAGGCCGTTGGCAAAGACCAGCAGCACCAGGCAGTAGATGAAGAGGAACTTGAGAATGTCCAGCAGCATTCAGCCAAAAGAGACCTGCAGAGGGCCCAGGTGAGAGGTAGCGGTGAAGAGTGAGATGAGATGCAGTGAGCTGAAGATGTTGGCAATGGCAAAGAGAGCCTTGAGAGATGAGGATGGGGTGCCACATCTCCCAATCCACACAAGGACGAGAGCTATTGTACTGATGGTGAGAGAAGATGAGAGAGATAAGTCAAAACTTTGTGGTGAAATATGATAATTTCTGCAATTACATTATTTGAAATGAAATCTTGTATTTAACCCATACTCTATATTCTGAGTATTTTTTTACTTTTTAATGTTTTTTGTCCTTTTTCAGAGCTTGCCTGTGTTGACTATGAACTTTGTTGTATGAAGAAGATCTTATATTTATGCATTTTTTATACAAAGCAACTTCATTAAAATTTGTTATATGTTGCATAAATTATATTTGACTGAAATCCTTCCACTGTACTCCTATACACACAATTTCTTCTTCAAAATCACTGTAATGCATAATTTGTATTTTAGGTATGGAAGTGGCATAATTAGAGTTTTGGTGTTTTGGATGGGTTCATTGGGCTGGTTTTGTCTGGAAACTCTGCTTGGATATCAAACCACTACACAACCCCAAATCCAAACTATAAACACTGGAATAAATGTGGTCACTAAAAAACTCTCTAAAAACCTTTGCGAACCTTGGATACTCGCCTCTTTCTGGTGGTACTTAATAGCAAGTTTGAGCTTGGCCAAGTCTCTGCACTCGTGAGGGTCCAGCTCATCACTGTAGTCGCCCCAGTGGTTCAGGATGGTCTCCAGTTCACGGGAACTGTGCGCCTGATCCAGCAGGTCCTTAAAAAGTCTGCACTGCAAGCGAGAGGTCCTCGTACTCCTGACGGAACTCGTTCTCTGAAAACTGTATGTCCATCATGAGAGAAGGTACCTGTGTGAAAGAAAACAAGAGCAATAAAATACTACAAGTTGTGCTAAAAGAAAGCGATCATCATTAATCTTTGCCATTGTGCTTAATGTACAGAAGCTGTTTAAAGGAGACATACATTTACCCATCAAACCAAGTTATAATGTTAACAAATCATATTTATTATGACAATGTTTATTCCAGTATTTTTAACAAAATAACTTAATATGCAGGTAAGTTTTGATAAATGCTCATTTTGGATTGGGGAAGATGTTTTGAGTTCTGAAAGTTGCAGTGTGTTTTTAAATTACATAGTAACATGATACCATTTATTTTATATAAGATCAAAGAGAATGTAATTTCTCATGACATGAGGCCTTTCTATCAGCAGCCACACATATGATATGCATTCACTCTGATCTCTATACTTTCATTGTACTTGAAAAAGGTGAGTGAACGTGAAGATCTTTCCTAAAGGCACCATATACACTCACTGGCCACTTTATTAGGTACACCTTGCTAGTACTGGGTTGGACCCCCTTTTGCCTTCAGAACTGCCTTAATTCTTTGTGGCATAGATTCAACCAGGTGTGGGAAACATTCCTCAGAGATTTTGGTCCATGCTGAGATGATAGCATCATGCAGTTGCTACAGATTTGTCAGCTGCACATCCATAATGAGAATCTCCTGTTCCACCACATCCCAAAGGTGCTCTATTGGATTGAGATCTGGTGACTGTGGAGGCCATGTGAGCAAAGTGAACTCATTGTTCAAGAAACCAGTCTGAGATTATTTAAGCTTTGTGACATGGCGCATTATCCTGCTGGAAGTAGCCATCAGAAGATGGGTACACTGTAGTCATCAAGGGATGGACATGATCAGCAACAATACTCAGGTAGGCTGTGGCGTTTAAACGATGCTCAGTTGGTGCTAAGGGGCCCAAAGTGTGCCAAGAAAATATCCCCCACACCATTACACCACCACCACCAGCCTGAACTACTGAGAGAAGGCAGGATGGAGTCATGCTTTCATGTTCTTTACGCCAAATTCTGACCCTACCATCTGAATGTCGCAGCAGAAATCGAGACTCATCAGACCAGGCAACATTTTTCCAATCATCTAGTGTCCAATTTTGGTGAGCCTGTGTGAATTGTAGCCTCCATTTCCTGTTCTTAACTGACAGGAGCGGCACCCAGTGTGGTCTTCTGCTGCAGTAGCCCATCTGCATCAGGGCTGATGTGTTGTTCTTACAGAGATGGTATTCTGCATACCTTGGTTGTAATGAGTGGCTATTTGAGTTACTGTTGCCTTTATATCATCTTTAACCAGTCTTCCCATTCTCCTCTGACCTCTGACATCAACAAGGCATTTTCATCCACACAACTGCTGCTCACAGGATATTTTCTCCTTTTCAGACCATTCTTTGTAAACCCTAGAGATGGTCGTGCATGAAAATCCCAGTAGATCAGCAGTTTTTGAAATACTCAGACCAGCTCGACTGGCACCAACAATCATTCCATGTTCAAAGTCACTTAAATCCCCTTTCTTCCCCATTCTGATGCTCGGTTTGAACTTCAGCAAGTTGTCTTCACCACATCTTGATGCCTAAATGCATTGAGTTGCTGCCATGTGATTGGCTGATTTGTGGCAATTTGGCAATTTGTGTCACCAAGCAATTGAACAGGTGTACCTAATAAAGTGGCCGGTGAATGTGTGTCCATAATGGTGGTAAAAGACATTTAGAGCAAATGCAGGCAATATAATTGAACTTAAACGTTTTTTTATACAAAGCTTATATTGCAAAGCCTAAACCTCATATCTTTCTTTTTTGTTAATTAGTTCTCTCCAAAATAACAATGAATTTATGCTCTGTGCGTCACTGCAACCATGAACACACCCAGTGATTGGACAATGCTGTTCCACAACAGTTTTGGCATTGGCTTTTTTCAGAACTACTTTTTGTTGGCAAAACAAAAACAAAATAGTTTGTCATAGTTAGTGTCTAGTAAGTATATATATATATATATATGTGTGTGTGTGTGTGTGTGTGTGTGTGTGTGTGTGTGTGTGTGTGTGTGTTATACTGTCAATTTTACTTATACTGTGACCCTGTTAACTGGAATATCATAAAGTATTATTTGATGCATTTTACACACAGTTTCATCATTTCATTGTGTAAGATGGAAGACAGCCTGTTTTTCCTATTTGCTGCTGTTCTTTACACCTTGCTGCTTTATAAAGGCTGAAAAAGACTTTCACAGGGAATCCACCCCATGTTTTATTCAGCATGTTTGTAGAACTGGCCTGATACTTTTTTCATTAGTGGAGTTTGGCAGCGAATACACACAGACATGTGCTGCTTCACTTACAGACGCTTAAATACTGCCTGTGAATAGGGAACAAACTACATTGGTGCCAAACTAACTGGTGTAGCCTGCTGAGTAGCTTAAATCAGGCTATGTTTGGAGCCCTGTTTCCTTTCTAACTATTCTTATTGTATATATCTATTTATGTGTGTATGGTATGTTTGTATATTTATTCATTACTTCTTTACATTTATGTATTGTTACACTTACGTTAAATGTTACAAAATCACTCAAACTATTTTAACAGTCTTAATTTCAACTGTTTAAATACTATATACTTATAATACTATAGAGAGTAAGAAATAGATGTTGCTGTGTGTTTCAACAACAATTACTCATCTGAAACTTAAAAGCAAAAGTCAAATCTTCACTTATTACAGTTCTTGTGATTAATACAGGCTTTTGCCTCCAGCAATAACCACAAACTAAGCTTTTTTAAGAAGAGGAACCAGCCCAATGCCTTGATTCTGACAGTGATGGAAGTACAGCGCATCATATCTTCTGCAAGCTTGTCAAAACTTTTCAGAGTGTCAGGATTTGATTATGTTTCATGAGCATCTGATGGAATTTAATGTGGAGACACGTATTTAGATTTACTCTGGTTTCCCACAGCAGCTTTTTGCTTTTCCACCTTCTCACTTCTCATTGGTTTAATACAGTTTAGCGTTGACTCAGCGATTATAAATGCTAAGACTGTATTTTAATTCCCTCCACAATGCCTTTAACCATTTACGCCCAACAACAAAAATCTGTTTTTTCTTTATCGTCTTATGAGAGTATTAAGTTCAGAATATAAAAGGATATACAATACTTATTTTAGGGTATGGAAATATGTTAATTGGGAGGTCAAGATCTCCAGCTATTTGACCAATGGTACATGTTAATGTTGTGAATATGTAAAGCTTTGATTTGTGTTTGTGAAAATGACCACAATAGAGCCTGTGAAAGCTTTTAAAATAATATTACAACCAGGATTCAAAGTTTATTGCAACTGAGTCCAGTCACTGGGGTCTATAGACAGACCATAATTTTGGTAACATTCAGGAGTATGTCTAGATCTAGTAAGAAGCAAAAGAAAGATACAGTATATATGCTTTAATAAAACAAGGTAAGATCAAATCAAGTTGCATTAAATAGTGTAAAACAGTGAAGAAAAGAGGATGTAAGCCAAGACTGAGCCTTAGGTGAACTTAGTTTATGACAAACGTAGGTGGAGATAACAGATGTTATGTTTTTCCCCGAGTTCCGCCATGAAAGAAAAGAACTGAGATCAAAACATTATATACTGGACACTAAGGATTTCAAATAAGGTCATTGGTTTGGTACATTTTTCAGCACTTTCTGAACATTTCCTGTAGGATTTAAATTTGCCCTGAATAAGTGATACACGGATGATAGTTTCCAGTTATTTCAGCAGTGAGGCATGACGGATTGAAATTATGCACAAGTGCTGCTGCCATAGAAGCTGAGACCTTAGGAGAACTAGGTCAAGACCATAAGACCCAGCAGGTTTTCCCAAATTTTTGATTCTTATACTCTTTTAGATGCTGGGACAGTCTAAGGACTAAAAGCAGGCAGGCATGATGAAGTAAAAGAAAAGACAGAATTAATTGAATGACAGAATTTTGAAACAATCAGTATTATAAAAATATTGCAGCTCTAAATTCCGATTTCCATTATAACTGACTGCACATCAATTGAATTCTATATTAATGTGCCAATTTGCTATATAATATAATATATATAATACTATATACTATATAATACTTTCATTATTAATTTATCTAGTTTATTTTTATTATACTTTCTCAATTTTTAAGCAATAGTCCACTCAATGTTGCACTTGACCAAATGTACATCCACTGTGCATTTATATCATTTTATCTACACTACCTAACAATGTAAATGATTGAAAGTGGCAGTGTCAGGAATTGCTTAATAAGGACCATTTAAATGCAAACTATTAAGCAACATGCATGCACTGCTAACAGTAATGATCCAATTATCAGCAACACTTTGAGTGATAATTGAGTGTTTGAGTCCCACCCTGTTGCTGTCTTTCAGTTTTTACACTAGTGAGATATTTCTGGAAAACCTACCACATGGAGAACTCAAGCACGACAACATATTTAAAGTGGTAAAGAGTCTGTGCTCAAATGTTAAGAACCTACAGAATTCTAAAGATTGAAATGATCAGAAGTAAATTAACTAAATATCATGTTCATGTTTTTGAATTGAATGAGGTAATAATTGTTGTTGCAGTGACGAAAAAATTACAAAGAGATCATTTTGTGCTGTAGAGTTGTTTTATATATTAGTGTATATACTGTTTTCTTAAACATTATTTGTGATGCCCTTTCTTGATATATTTTTACATCTTCCCATTCTGACATCATCCTTTCCAAATTCACAGATAGTAGATAGGATAAATTCACAGAAACCTACATCAAATATTTTTGATGTAGGTTTTCATTTAGAAACTGCATACACATATTTGAATTAGTTTAAAAACACCAAAATGGTTCAAACTGGTAATGCATGCAAGGTTAGGAAAATGTTCTCACCAGGCTTCATCTGCCTTACATGATTCATTTCCTGTATCTCACCAGTGCATGTCAAGATCCTTCCATTTTTAAATCTGCTCACAGTGCACCTGGCTCCAGAAAACAAAAACTGAGGGGTATTAATCCCACCACAAGCACTTTGAAGAGTCACAGTGGCATAGCCTTTCCACCAGCCTGTGGTTTCCTGCTGTTTGCTTTGTTTCCAGTTCAACTCACCCTGATGAGTGGCAGGAGAGACCTTTATTCAACCCCACATCTCTACAAATGAAGAAGGGAAAAAAAAAGAGTCAGAATAATTGAAATTAGTCCAAGTTTCTTCAGGAAAAAATGTTGATTCCTTTCACGTGAAGACAGCTGTTTTTAGTTTCTTGTTTTAATGTGTTTTGTAATCTTCCCCACTGTCTGTCGAGGTTGATAGCCCCCCTAATGGTGCTGTGAGGGTACAAGAGGCTTGGTCCGTGCTTGCCTTGGTTGTCATGGTTGCCTGTTGGAGTGTGGCGTCTCCTGCCCCTGTTTTACCTCTGTCTGTCTCCATGCTGCTCTGGCTGTCTGTTCTCTCTTGTGTTTTTCTTTTCTTTTTTACATCACCCGCTTCTCTGCGGTTTTCTGTCTCTATCCCTCCCACCCTCATGCAGCATCTCCAAGTTTCCCCTCTTCGTTCCCTCTCCCCTCCTCTTCAGCACCCAGGTTGTGTTCTTGTTTGTCATGTTGATGCAGCAAATCTTGCTGAATTTTACAGTGGGTGTTCCTTGCCTGTGCAGCTCACAGTCTTAAAGGAATACATAAAAAATTAATTTTCTGTTAACCAAAAATGATTTTGTCATTCTCTACACACTTATGTTGTTACAACACATATGAATACCATTCTTCCATAAAACACAAAAACATTTTGAAGAATGTATGTGCTGTTCTTTTTCACAGAATGAAAGTGGATGGGGACTAGAGATGTCAAGGTTAAGGTAATTAAGGAATAAAGCACCATGAAAGCATCAAACGAGTCATGCTCTATATTCCAAGCCTTCTGAAGCCACCTGATAGCTTTTGTGAGGAACAAACTAAACATATAGGTGTTTACTGAATATCTTGCATTAAAAACTGTGGTCAGCACTCACGTTCATTGTACATTAAATAGCAGTTTAACTTTGTGCAAAGAAAGAATCTTCCACAGAAGAAGGAAAACCATAAAGGTTTTGAGAGAGGGTAAGCAAACCTTTTTTATTTATTTTATTTTTAATGAATTTTTATTTGTGGATGAACTATTCCTTTAAGAAACTATTAGCATTGCTCTTTTTCTTCCAACAGCTGGGTGTGATGGGAGATGTTTAACAGTCATTACAGTGCTGTTGTTTGGTGTTTTCTCCTGACTGTTCACTTTCTCTCTGCTTGTTGGGAATGGCAGAAGGATTACAGGTGTGAGGCTGCTGACAGCTAAGCACACTAGAGAACCAGACAAGCATACTGTGCTTAGTGCTGTGGTATGCTCACCACGTTTGCCTGTGTGTGTACATACACAGCAGCAGAGAAAGTGAGAAATGACTTTCCATAAGTCTATTTAAAATATAAATCTATTTCACATTTACTCACCATTAAAGTCATGCTAAAACAAGCTGAACTGGTGGTGGTCACTTGTCAAAATTGTGGCAGCTACATCTAATGTACGTGTCATTGACAGCTATCATGTAAATTTGCATCCACACATTGTCACCTCAATAAAAACATTTTGACTATTCCTATTCAATCCAGATGTAAGTGTATATGATATGTGTATATGAATACAAGTGTAGAATATGGAAAAGCTCTGGCAGTGTGAATGAACAAAATCCTGTTGGAACAGTTGCCGAGACAATTCTTGTGAAAACATGTCATTTAGCTGTGAAAAAGAGGCTTATGGCTCCATTTCAAAAACCTAGTGAGCTGCCTTGCCTATATAGGCAGCTGCTTTCCACGGCAGCATTCTAACTGAAATAGAAGTGATTAATTTGAACCACTATACGTAGGCAGCTCTTCATTTCAATTACACTCAACCCACAATTAATTTAATAGTTTTGCATTATGCTATCATGTTAAACTGACCGGGCAATATTCTATATAGAGTATAATACATAGCACACAAAAAAATTATAAAATGGGGTAGTTTTATTTGTTTTGTACTATTTCTATCAATTCTTTTTGGTATGGAATGAATTCCATGAGTATATTTATAATCAACATTTATCTGTCTTGTTTGCTCTTTAAGATGTGTATTTTTACTTAGATGTCACAGTGCATTGTGGGATTTCCTTCTCTGTGAAATATACATGTGATTCTGCCTTAGATTATGTTTTTATGTATTGTTATTTAGTAGAGGTATGCACAGAGGCACACCTAGTTTACGAAGCTGTATCATTCTAGAAATTCAAGAAATACTTTGTGCTGAAACTATAATCTTTGAATGATTTCTTATAGACTTAATGAATCCGTGCTTATCGATTCATGGTACTATGGGGATGATACAGTAAAATCAGGTAATTTCTTTCAGACCATTTAAGACTAATTTTATTTATCCCTTGACCGAACTGAAAGCAGCTTACACTCACTGCCAATAAACTGACCTGAACAGCAGAGCAGGTTACTGTTCATTACTGCTCCTATTCCTGACAATGCAACTGCAATTTGCCACCCCTCTTTGTGCTCTTACCCCTCCCTTGCCACCCATGGATAAAATCCTGGACACGCCCCTGAGGAGGGGTGAAGAAACACATTGCCTCATTGGCTTCAATTAATCTCGAGTACTAGTGAAGCGTAACCCATACCACAAGCAAATGAATACTGAAGCAGCACATGCCACACACAAGTGCAATGCCTGCTTAATTCATTTTAAGTACCCATAATGATGCCCGGTTCTTCTTTACAATGCATATATGATGAATAAGTAGTAAGATCAAATGTTATTTATGAAATGAAAATGTATTAATGGAAAAAGTGTTGATTATCAATCATCTTTATTGTTCATTTTATTTAATGTAGAGTTAAATATTCAAACAGTGTGTGTGTGTGTTTCAATATACTTTGATTTTAGTTTCTGTGATTTGTGTCATTCAAATGTGGAACTTCTGGAAATGTTCCAGTTTTGGCCGCTCAAGGGGCACTTTGGAAATTAGGAAAGGCAGATTTTAAGAGACAAAACTTTTGACATCTAGCTGCAGATTTATCAGTTTATCAGTTTAAATTACAAACCAAAAAATGTAACCTTATTTAGTATAATCAAAAGAACAATCTATTGTAACAGGAAGAACAAGTTTCAAGTGAATAAAAAATTTGTGTGTTTGGGGGGGATTCAGGGCCTCTTGAGAATGAGTGGATACATCCAGAGGCAATCAGACAAGGTGATGACAGCAGCACACAGCGTCCTGTGGTCAATAAAGCTATTACCTGCCCAGTGAGAGATGGTGCATGGAACAAACAGTGTGTTTGCATGCTTTACCAAAAAGGGGAATGATTTATATCCTTACCATTAAGCCACACAGTATTGAAAACAGAATAGCAAACCTTTTCTAATCACCTTTTGCAATTACTGTTCAACATTTGGACCGAGGGTGGTTTTTTGTGGATGTAAGAGGCTGTTCACACAGTTGTACTAGCAGAGTAACATGTCCACATAACTAATAGACCTACCTGACAACCAGAAAATGTCCAAATAGCTTTTTATCTTCATGTTTAAAACTATGCCTATTAAATTATATTCTAAAACAAACTTGTTTTGTTTGTACTAAAACAATTTTTTGCTTGAAACATTTTTCTTCAGAATAAATGGTATTTGGTTTGATATTGTGTTGCCTAATGCAAAGATACTCTTGAAGTGTGGCTTCATCATTATTAAAGTGTTGTAATTCCATTGGACCTCTTATATCTTGCCAGTATATTTTTGGAGTATAAAGAGAGACAGTATTAAATGTGTTTTAGGTCTAGATCTCAGGGGATTACAAAAGGGCTTTTCAAACATTACTTTTGACCACATCCCAAAAAGGGAAGGATATTCTATCAGGCAGGAAAGGATATTCTATGAGGCAGGGAAGTAATTTAAAAAGTGACTTCACTAAAATCAATTTAGCAAAAATGACCACAAGCAAAGCTTATTAAGGCTGATGTGGCCATATTATTTACACTCTGTTACCCTAATATTTAATCCAATGTGATTTGAGGAACACAAAACAAAAGTGTATTCTGGGATCTAAACTTCCTAAATATGTTTTTTTTTTATAAATCAAAACTGCATCTGGGTGTCAGTTGATATTAGGAGTTGAAAGGGACACACGTTTTGTGCGTTTTGTGATTTAAAATTGAGAACAAGCTACAGGAAAGTGTTATACTGGAGCACTGGAGACTTTGAGAGAATGCTGCTGCTATCACTCTCTGCCCTGACGACAACCTGAGCAATTACTTATCAAAACATTACAATTAACAAATTCCAGCAAGAACATCACTTAGAACACATTAAAACTCCTTGTTTTAAATGCATCACTTTCACAAGCTATTTTTATAAAAAGGTGGGAACACCTGCATCCAAGTTTGAGATCTTTCATAAAATGAAAATTGAGTTAATTGCTGCTGCCTTTGGTCAATTTGGATTTGATGAGTCATTTATCTTTTGTTGTTAGTAACAAACTGAATCACTCGTTTTTGGCCATTTTGGTAGATCTGCATCGATTGTTAACAATACTTTGGCCTGTTAATTGAAGTGGCCGTTCTAGTCTGTTCCAAAATCAACCTTGTCAAACAATTAATTTTTGTAATTATGTAAAATTATGCAATCCAAAATGTCTGATAACATTTTTACAAAGTGAATATTTAGAGGTCTGTGTTAAAGCTCACATGCTTTATGCAAATGTCAATCCAATTGTCTGCCTACACTGACTGATCACCATCTATGATGTACTGAGGATGCATACTTTACTTTTACCCTCTATTGACATCTAGTGTACACACCTCTCATCACACTTATCAGATCATATTTTGTAAAAAACATTTTAATTTTGTTTTCACCTTAAACTTAAGATACACTTTTGAAGAAACCTGTCCTTTACTGATGACCAGTATCTGCAAACACACCACACAAACGAAGTTACTTGAATGTGGAGATCTAAAAATGCCATGTTTATTTCAAATCACAGTGTCACCTATACATAAAAAAAAAAAAAGTAACAAAGGTGCAAATAAGAGCTTTCCCCAGCTAAAGTTTAGAACACATGCCTCTGGTTAAAGCTGAAATATCCCCCAGACACTGCACATAAAATGATCAAATGCAAATCATTCAAAATTACACATAACACGCACATTACAAATATCCTTTTAACAATGCAGGAAGCTTATGGGATCAAACAGAACAAAAAAAAAAAAACATATCCACAAATTGTGCATTTTTAAATCTGGGAGAATAAAAAATAAAAAGTCAACGGGCTTACAGAAACACACCACCTTAAATAGTTTTTAAAAGAGTATGTACTGCTACCACTGTTTTCTTTAACAGTGTGAAAATTTTGCTTTTTGCCAATACAGTTTAATAGCAAGCTTTAACAGAACCACCAGCAAACCTGACACAGAGAGAGTCTGGCTGTCTAAAGTCAGAGCTTGCATGCATTGGACATCTCCATGGGTGATCAGTGTATACCAGCCTTGACACAAAGACCTGTTAGAACCAGACTCAACTGAAACTAATTGGCAGTGAACATTTAGAACTCTTACTGCACAATTAGAAGACAAAGTTCTTTAGTCATCCTCATCTTCATCATCATCCTCTTCCTCCTCCACCTCTTCATCATCATCCTCATCATCGTCATCCTCATCATCCTTGAGTTTGGATTTGGTAGATGTTGCTCCTCCACTTCCTTTGCCCTTTCCTCTGTAGTTAGCCACGTCCTGTAAAATTAGAAACACGACATAACTTTGCAAGAAAAAAAAACTGAGAATGTATGAGTATGAGAAATTTTATTTGGACCACCATTTTGCAATATACAAAATGCACTGCTCTACCCGAATTAATACAATGGTGCAGGTATGCATTAATCCTCAGCAAATGAATCTGCTTGTATTTGGCTGCATTGATTTCTTGTAGCTTGATTGTAATACAGAATCTATTCAGTTTGCCACTTGTTAATGATGATGGATTTAAGATCTGAAGGCAGTGCTGAACATTAATGGATTATTGAATAATGCCTTAGTCGATTATTTTTAGTCGATAACAACATGCATGTCAAACACACTGCTCCACAAATATTGGCATTAGCCACTTTTCAGTAAAAACAACACTGAGAAATTTATTATTCATTCACCATTAAAATTATTATTTTAATGCAATTAAATTATTCATTATTATTAAAATAATAATGTATTATTCATAGAAATGCCATTCACCTTCTGATACTTGTCCTTCAGTTTGTTGGCCTTGGACAGGAAAGGCTGCTTCTCAGATTCAGACAGATTGTTCCACATCTCACCCAGCCTCTTGGCTACATCTCCAATGCCCAAGCTGGGGTTCTGGGCCTTGATACTTGGCCTGTGCTCTGCACAGAACAGGAAAAATCCTGACCTGATAAAAGAAAACAATTGCAAATATAATTCTATTCAATTCTGAAGGTCTTTTTTTTTTTTTTTTTAAACATGGCCTAAAAATACTCAAGAAACAACATACGGTGGCCGCCTGGGAGCATTGGGGTCTTTCTTCTGCTTCCGACCCTTCTTTCCTGGATTGTAGTGCATCATTTCCTCATCATAACGGGCCTTGTCCTGTTTGGCCATGTCATCAAATTTAGTCTTCTCTTTTGGTGACATAGTCTGAAACAAAATTTTATTAAGATGCCATCTTCAGCCTTTAACTTTGGAGTTGTCTGTAAAGTTAAAATGTAACAGAGAACTCTCTAGTCTACCTACCTTCCATCGCTCGGAGCACTTCTTGGAAAATTCTGAAAAGTTGACAGAGACGCCAGGGTTCTTCTTGTTGTGTTCCTCACGACACGTCTTCACAAAATAGGCATAGGCAGACATCTTGCCTTTGGGCTTTCCTGGATCACCTTTAGCCATTGTTACTGCGCCACTCTAATATCACCACACCTAGAAGCAAACATTAAGCATACCAAACCAAAAACTTAAAATTAAACATAACTTTTGCTATTTCTTGGATAACGTAATCTTGCACTTAAGAAAATATATGTATTCACCCATATATGAAGATTCTAATTGATTACACACCACTGTTGAAGTGCAAATAATTATTTAAATGCATATCATACTTTCATTTGAATTCGTTTTACCAGAGCCTCTATGTGGCGTCTGCTTATTTTAGGCATACATCGCCGGATGTGCCCTCAAACGCAATTTATCCATCTTCCATTTTGTGCAAAGTGATAAGAGAAACTACACTTTATTTTAACGGTAAAGATTTGCAATACTGATGGTTTCCAAAATAGGCTCTCATTTTATGCTTGAATAGTTTAAATGCCGGTAACGTGTAGAGTATAGTCTGTAGAAACATTGGCCGCGTCTATGCAATCAGACTCCATTAATTAAAATGGCCTCTATCTGTGGCGAGGAACAATGACTTGCACACTCATCTTTACTGCAGACACTTCGAAAACAGTTTTAAAGCATATAGTTTAGGGCAAATAATTTTAAAATTAACCTTTAAATGGGTGCCTTGTGAGCAATTGCCCGAGTTTACAAAGTTGTACCAGTTCCACACGGCAAGCGAATTTGCGAAACCTACTAAGGCGAAATCATGGCTCATTAATAATATATTACGAACGGTGACGTTTACCTGACCTGATTGGTTAGATGACAAGCATGGGTAAGTGGGCGTTAGTAAGATGCTGAATTCATACTATGGCGAAGGTTGGCTCATACATATGAAACAAGTTACGTGACTGAACGCTCTTGGAAACTAAACAAGCAACGCCACTACGCAGTGAATATTTATGAGCCCATCCTTCGCCATGGTAGGACTCGTAAATTAGCGCCCGGCATAAAACCCGTTTGTAACAAAGGCAGAGTCAAACCAGCTATGACTGGCAGTAACTGTCAACAGCGCTTTAATGGAGCAAGCCTTTGTATACCTTGCTAAACACAACCGTAAAACTTAAACTTTCTTAGCAAACACGGCAGTTGGTTACGGCAAACTTCAGGACATCTTTTCGAGTTATTTATTAGCCAGTTGTTTATTTGAGGCAGGTTTTAACATCGCCAGCCATTTTAAAGCACGTTCGTCATTCAACTTCGGGTTGACCGATAAATATAACCACTTTACGATATGGCAACGACAAGCAAACTAGTGCTGAAAGAATTAATTACGCACAACATCTAACATTCCATTGTAAAATAAAACGTGTATAAAATAAACGCGGATAGTTAATATAATTGTCGTTCATGCACTAAATAATCCTTGTAACAATCAAAATAATGTTTGTAGAGGGATACAAGCTGTAAAGATAAGATTTAAAATGTAATGTCTCATAGATACCTTCTGATAACGTTTGCCCTGTCGTTGATTCTCCTCAGTCACACTAGCGGCCTCGCGCTTCCTCTCTATAGAAGACCACACAACCTCGCGCTAGCTCACTACGAGACCTGTCTGATTGGTCAGCCCCGGCACACGTTTAAAACAGCCTCCACAACTGTGGATTGGATGAAGGTTTATACATATGTATATACTGCTTGCCGCCATTGGTCAAAAGCACAAGCCACGCTCCATTATTCAAAAACAAGGCGGGAATGGCTGTCAAAACAACAGTTAAAAAGGTCTGTGGCGAACCACGTGTGAGAACCCCTATGCAGTAGTGCTGACTGAGAAGAAAGAACAAGAAAGAAAGAAAGAATTCTAAGAAATAGTAGAGGCTGACTGCCTCACGAACATGACAAATATTTACTTAAAGAGAATCACAGTAAATATGAAATACTGTTAAGTTAAAGTTTTATTAATGCAAGACCCAAAGTGGATTAGACAACACTCAACTGTTACGCAGAGGTTTTCTATTTTTTTAAATGAGTGATAAGAATCTATATTTTTTATATGAATTTTTAAATTATAAATATTACAAAAACACAGTTTAAATGTCATGTAATTTAAACTCATCTTTCGGAAATAAACAGCTTTTATTATCAACATTTGTAAAAGCAGATTTAAATAAAAACTGAAAAAGACCAAAGACGTATATAACAATTTTTATATGATATTTTTTTTTACAAAACCAATTCCAATTTTTGCCACAACATCAGGACCCACAACAAATTAGAAATTTGTTATAAAAAGTTATAGATGAATAAAAGAAATGATGTTACTAACTTTTAATTTGTGTATTGAAAGCAGTACTATACTGTTTCAGATAAAAACCTTTAGAGTAAAAGTAACTATGTATGAGGCAGATTTCAGTAATTCTTATAATGTGATAGTAGTATGCATTTAAAATAAAAAAATTTAGTATTGAGCAATAAATGGTGTAGACAATACAAAAGCTGCAACATTCCAAGCAAAACTGGAACATATGCACATGATTTTCAGTACACAGAATCATAACTACATTTTATTTTTAATAACAAAACTTGCACAAACATACTTTTCTGTCTTGAAATAGTGATGTTGAAATCAGACTTGTGTTGCTTTTCTCTTTTAGTCTGATAATGATATATGATGAAATCAAACCGCCCATGCAGCTTGTGCACTGAAATCTTGTCATTAAATTGAAAGCTATTTTGAACTGTGGTGTTATGTGATTTATGGCCTTTAGGGGGAACCAATGACTACATCAAGGTCACGTGTGTGCACAGTGGTATTTAGTCCAGGGCTAAGACAAGACTAGCTTATCAAACACATGTAAATGTGTTTTGTCTTTATCTCTCTCTGACAGCAGAGCTGGACTGAGATGCTGGATGTGTGATTTTACAAGACCAGTGTTTACCAGGCCGATGAGCTCTATGCTCAGACAGTGGTCTGCATGGGCATGCCCTCATGCTCTGAGGAAGAGGAGAAAGAATGTGATGAAGCTGCATCTCGTTTCAGCTCCTCTACTCTCTTCTGCAGCTCTGACTTCAGAACCAATAACTCTTTTAGACTCTGATGAACTGGAACCTGACAGAAAGAGGAAGAGAGAGAAAAGGAAAAAGAACCATAACATTTATATACTATACTAAAATTATGAGGAAAATGAGAAAACTTGATACATAACATTAAATAATAAAAATGCTCTAAAAGTTTTTTTCAGACATTTAAATAATAAATTAATACTGTGAAATGTAGAAAATCACAGTTGTACTTAAATGTACACAAAGTAAAAAAAAACACTTTTACCTACAACCACTGAAAAATGCTTAATTAAAAAAAATTCTCTCTCACATTTTTATGTATTAATAATAATGATTAAGTTTTATTAATCATCTCATGCTCACCTGTGGCCTTGTGTGAGGGTTCCAGCGCACATAATAACTGACCCAAAGCTCCAAATGTCTCAGACTGGCGACTGGGTATAAAACATGGTGCTCATAGTTTACATAGAGAGGGTTTGTGAATTCTTCAACCTGACTGTTCACATACGACCACAAAGACACTGTCTTACTGTAAATCTCCTGCAAAAACAATATGTAGCACCTAAAAATCTATTTATTTCATATGTTCAAATGACTTTGTGTCATATATAATTAAGAATAAACCACACAATTAAATGGCTCATACATTATTAATACACTAATGTCATGTAGTACACAGAAGAAAGTAGTTTGAAAAGAATTTGGAATAACGTTAGGGTGATTAAATGAGGACAGAAGTTTTTGGTGAACTATCTCTTTAAACATTTTTAAAAACAACCAATAAAATGACATAATTGCACGTGTGCTCCGTGTACAGTTATTGCTATTGTTCTTGCCTTTGAGACTCGCTCTTGCTCGCTGTTATATAGAAATGTCCCAAACAGGCAGCTGTACAGATGATCAAGAACAGTGATGAGAAACAACTCGTTGAATTCGAACGCAGAAGGAAACTACAGAGAGTACAAAAGAAAAAGCTTCACTGTCTGGACACATGCAACAACATGTAAGAATACATCATTGATTGAGTCAATGTTGCCATGTTGGGCTGGTCTGAATGCTGAATGCTCAAGCAAACAGAGAAATGCTTTGAAAATGCCACAGTTTATACTTTATACACAATTATTAGTGGCTTATTAATAGTGATCTGTGCATTTTATACTGGGATAGGTATAGTATAGTATGGGTAAATATCCCAACATTACAAATATAAAATTATACACTTCATCTTTAATCAATGTATGTATATTCTTCCACCTTTAATGATATAGAGGGTGACACACCTGTCGGGTCATTTGCCACACACAGTCTATGAACTGTACAAAGAGAGGAGAGCGCTCAGAGTTGGCATGATTCCCATCTCCATGTCCCACACGCTAAAAGACAGACAGAAATACAGACAGGGAAAGAAACCATAAGCCGTCAGCACACTTTACACACATTAAATGCTTCCTAATTTGTTGCAGCCACTGCAACAACTATATACTTGCATTGATTTAGTGATAAAAGTACTCAAGCTTAAATTCCCTGTTTGCATGCAAAATAAATTTCAGTAACCGTAATTTAGCCTCCAGCCAGTTTCACTTCCAATTAAATTATATCTGACCTAAAAGATGATACAGTGTTGTTAAAGTGTAAATGACCCTGAAGGATTAAGGTCCAAAACATCTGTACAAGTGTGTGATTTGGCTGCACAAATTGTTTTTTTGTTTGCATTCCAAAATGTGTCAAAATGCAATTCAAAATGTAACACAAATACAACAAATAGCAACAAATAAAATTTTGCATTCTTGGCATTGCTGCATGCTCATATAGATTATTTATAGACTCGGCAGGGCCATTGTCAGTTGAGGACATCCAGGAGTGTTGTCCAGGCCCTCTGACAAGGGGCCCATTAAGGACTCCTGAGGTACCGTGTACTTATTAGGCCCAGCAAAAGAGGGCCCACAAAAGGCATGTAGTTTCTGCCCCAATGAATTTACTAACAGCCCTGAAACTGTGGATCAGTCTTCACCTACCGAGGAAAAGCGATGTCCAAAACTCATCCACTCCTTCTCCAACAGCACCTGGAAGCCCTTGAGAGATCGGTAGTGGGCATCTAGCATGAGCATGGCCAGAGAGGTGAGCTGAGCTGTGCGGTCCCAGCCGTCACTGCAGTGGACCACCACTGACGTCTTACCCGACTCGATTCTGTCTGCGATACGCACTGCACCTGCTAGCAGAAGCTACAGAGAAAACATTTGATAATTTTGTTAGGTATGGCACCCTAAGAAATGTTTTACAATACAACCAATGCCATGTTCGATTCTCCTCATTTGTGTTGATTTTTTTTAATGGCATAAATCACAAAATCGCAAACTTATTGACACACAAAATGCAAAAGATCACCCATTTACATTATGTAGCCACGCCCACTTTTAATTCGAACCCAATTATGGCGGCTTCTGCCATCAACACATAGGAGCATACTCTTTCAACAAAGCAGCGGTGAGATGGTATACATGTATGGCATCCTTCAAGGATGTGTCTCAGAAATAATGTACATGGATATATTTTGTAGGAATTATTTTGTCCCTTGGCGTAGATGGCCCCCATGAAAAATTACAAGACTGAAGCCACAACAACCAGAAAATAAGGTGAATAAGTAATAACACACCCACTGTCCTCTGTTGTTAGGACATACAAACTCCATTAGTTGAGCCAGACGTTGACATTTCAGGTAACTCAAACAAACAGCAATGTTTTGAAAGCAAAGAGCCACAGTGTACTATACAAGACAAGAGGGTTCATCAAGGCTGAATGACTTATTTGTGACCAACTACAAGGCAGTTAACAAAATATCACACTTCCCCTTTAAGCATGACCTAAAGTACTATTACCAAACTCTTTTACGTAAACACAAAGACAGAAGAGAGAGGTCAATGCAACCTTATGAGTAAATTTGAAAGTCATTTGTTGTCTGAAACAGGATCTAATGACCACCTGATTTATTATTATGGTGAACTCAGTTTCAGACCAGGCATGACTTCAAGATGAACCCTTTCAGTGATGTGCAGTCCTAATTCTCACCCTGATGTATTCCAGCCAGTGTGTGGAGTCCACAGATGAGAACCAGTGCTGTTGGTCGATGGCAGGATATACCACCTCCTTAAGCTTCCTCAGGGATTCTCTCATCACATGAATGTTGGGGATCTCCAGGAAGTTCAGCTCCACGTTGATGTAAAAACTCTCATTCTCATATCCTCCATCTTTGGCCTTTAGAAAAGAAGCCAGTGAATATGTATGTACTGGCCAGCTACTCCCTGCTTAAAGATCAAGTTTTAACTGGTAGTTGCCTTTTGGAACATGATAACTGGTTTTTAGTTGGTCTTTAACTGGTTGATCAGCTACCACATTCTTATAACCAGCTTATCCAGCTTATACTGAAATAACAAGCTGGTAACAAGCTGGTTAAATAGTGCTTGACATTAACTATCTAGTTGGTGATTTCCAATTTGCAAAATTTACATTTATGCATTTACATTTATGCAGTGTACACACATCTGTACATGTGTTCCCTGGGACTGAATCCATGATCTTTGTGCTGCTGCTATAACACAATGCTCTACCAATCAAGCTACACACATCCACCCATCACGAAAGCAATCCAGTAGGCAAAAAAAAATTTCTGATACCAAATGATGCATTTGTAAAAGAAACGATTAACATTTTGATCTTTTTAAGCGATCAATACATCACGTATCCATGTAAAGAAACAAATCCCAGCGCTAATTCAAACAAAGCGAAGCGGCTCTAAACTATCATTGATTCTTATGTGTGTCATGATGAAATGCACATGAAAAGCAGCCACAAGAAAACCAATGAGATTAAAAGTTGTGCCTCCACACTTAAATTACAAGTTTCAAGTTGACAGCTTGCTAACCAAGCCCCCTACTAACCCTAACTTTGTGAGAAATAAGCTTTGAGTTCTGCAGTTGCATAATTGGATTGGGGGAAAGTTTCTGTGGTGTCTCCTGCAGTAAATGTTTCCATGGGTCGTATTTCAGGGAAGTGACAAACAACCTATATGGTTGTATGGGTTGGAGGACAAGCTGAAAACTACCATGTTCCAAAACATACCTATCATGTTTTACTATGTTTTAAGATCTAAGCTGGATCTTATTCAGAACATCAAAACTGGTCAAAATATTTGGGAAAGGAATTTCATGCCAATAATTCTGAAAACGTTTGTTTTTCTTGTTCAAATGGTATTTTATGCCAGTACACATGATGCTATGATGTCTTTGTAATTGAAACATGCTTTGACATGCTATCAGGATAGACATAAACATTTCTTCCTATCATTTCTTAACTAAACTGAACCTCCAACATTTACAAGCCTTGTCCTGTCCTCTTTTTAATGCTTGAGTCATTTCATTAGCAAGTAACATTAATCTAAACAAGGTAATGTTCTCACACCCAAATTCTACCTGAGGGCTGATTCTCCCCATAAAGTTAGGTTTTAATTCTAGCTAAGGCTTAAAATGGGACAGTGAAACACTTTCTGTGCTTATTAATCAACAGAGCAATTGTTGAAAGTAGATCTCTAAAATGAAACTACATTTATGTCATTACCATCCTGAAATATAATGCAGGTAAACTTCACATCTCATACATATAATTTTATACTGTATAATTATACCGTTTATTAAATTCTGTATTTAATATGCAACAAGAGCTTTTAACTGAGGTCCAAATCAAGGATTTTTAAATAAGTTAAAAGATACTACTATTATAATTAAAGTAACCATATAGAATGAGTTGGTGTCCAGTCTTTTGACAGGTAATGTATAGCATGACATATCATTATAAAAGCATCAATATTAAAACACCATTTCTTACTTTGTTGGTGTCAGCCACAGTGCTTTGCCGAGCATCAAAGATACAGAGTTTATGAGACTGGGCATTGGCATCAAGTATGGTCTGCAGGTAGCGCTCATCTTCCCTGCACCGGCGGTCTGACGGTCCCACTTGTGGCTGACCACAGCGAACTATAGCAGCCTGACTCTCCGGATGAATCCAGGACAGCACCTTACAGAATTACCTTAATCATTATTATAATAATGCACAAACTGTCATGTAGGGCTGGCAGTGGGCAGTGCTTCATTACATACAACAGCAAAAAGTAATGTAAAAAAACTGAGCAGAATATATCCCAAAAATGTCAACGCCTTGCCACATTCAATTGATAGGTTTATGTATACTAGCCATTTTATGACAGCTTTGTATGTGGCTCATTCAATATGAGTTTTTATTGCTTGGACTATTAATTTTGTAATACTAGTTTTACCATTTTGAATCTTCTGGGTTTTTTTGAAGCAGCTGTTTTTTAAAGTCAGACACATTTAACCATTAGGAATATTTTTTTAATTTTGCATCTATTTCTCTGATTTATATAAAAATGCATTACCACATGGCTATATAACATAAAAATTCACTGAATATGCAGCAAAAAATAAGTTTAAAAATAAGACACACACTCACAGGGAAGCGGCGTTTGGCTCTGAAGGCTGCCACTCTCTTCAGTTCATCCTCTGTGACGTTTGAGGGCGTGACCAGCAGAGCAGGGTATGTCTCACACACTTCATAACTGCTGTTCACTTTACTTATGATCCAGCTCTCATTCGGCAGGCCCTGTCATCACAGACACATCAACATATGTTTAGTGAGCTTGTTTCCCAAATTTCTGATGATAGATTTATGTCATATGTAATGGAAAACTTAAAATTGAAGCATACTTCTGGCATAAGTGACATTAACAGCACAGTTCCGGTGTTTGCTATAAAACTTTTAGACAGTAGGAGACCTTTTTAATCAATATACTATTCAATATACAGAAGTCAATATACTATTAGTTTTATTTCTGTATCATTGATAATAAACCTCATTGGCCTATAGTCCACAGTCCTGTCAAACTTGTGGACTTAGTTTACACATTTTTGCTTTTTGTTTGTGATGTATTTTGTTTATATTTATGTTATATTTTATTTTATGAAGAACATGTTGTTTTGATTCTGCACTGTTTGCAAACTCTTAAAAATGTGGTTATGCTTTACAAATATACAAAGTGACGTATAGGTTTTAGATTATTACTTTTTCATCATTTTTGGGAGGTGTTTAAGTTGTTACCTGTCTCTTGTACTCAGCAACTGGGTCGTAGATCCTCCAGCCATCTTCTGGAAACTTCTCTCGATACTTAAAGGCGAAGAGAGGCTGAGGGCAAAGAGAATTAATAGCATTAAACATGGCAACACATTTTAGCCACTGTGTTATGGAATATACAACATTAGATGTGTGGCTTTTTTGTCTGTGTGTCCTACCAGGTTGTGGGACAGAGGGAAAGCATACTGTGACAGTATTTCAAACACCTCCAAATTACTCTGTCCTTCCTTTCTGTAAGCAAACCGGGGGTTCCTTAAGTCCTGTCAAAGAAATAGGAACACAAATAAATCTGTAAAAAAACAAAAAGAACTGGAATATATGAGAGACAGATGAAAAAGGAAGAGAGCCAATGAGGTTTAGAAAAAAGACAGATGAAGAGATGGTTTGAAATCTTTTGCCTTGCAAACAATCTCAAGTCCTTGATTGTTTTCTCCATGACTTTGAACAGGGATAGACTCTAGCCTGCTTACTGCTCCAAGATTCACATCCAACACAAAGGGAGGATCCTTTTAACCACACACAGAAAACACAACATTACTAACAAACCAAAACATTAATTCAAAACACCAATACTCTGCAAACCTACATAATTCTATTTTCAATATACTACAGCTTGAAACACCATCATTTGACAGGCTAGGATGGAAAGTATGCAAATTGTAACTTGGCTTTCCCTGACAAAAACAGTCAGAAAAGTGTATTACCCGAGCCAGACTCTTAAAGTAGAGCTTGTAGTCAGTGATGGTCAGAGTCCCCCTCAGCACCCCAGAAAAAGGACAGATATACATCACATCTTTGACTAGAAAAACACCAGAAAACACACAAACTTTGTGTAAGGTTGACATGCAGAGCAAGGTGAGGGAGACCAACTAAAGCCATTTATAAACTATACTAACTATGGAGAGCTTTTATATTATAACCTTTATAACCTTATAAAGGATTATAACCTTGTGACTTTAATATCATTATCAAAAGGGAAGACAAGATAGCAGTGCATTATATTAAACCAAAATCAGCTGATGAAGTTGAAGAGGAAACGCATTTGGCTCTCATTGATGTGGTTGGTCTGGTAGGCCTGATCATGGTTCTGTCTAAGTAAATCAGTAAAAGATACTGAATGAATGTGGCCATTGCATCTGCCAAGTTTCTTACCAATAGCTTTGATAGTTTCTCCAGGTACACGAGGCGCTTCCTCCATCTGAGCCTGCTTATTTCCTTCTCTAAGTGCCTGTCACAATACATGCACAAAAAAATATAATTAAGACTATAATATAATTAATTACTTTTTTTATGGATTTCAGCAAATCAAAACATTGCCTTAATCAGGTTAAGGCAAACCAACTATTAATGAAACATAAAATGATATTAATGGGGTCATGACATGAGGAATCAAATTTCCTTTGATCTTTTGACATATAAAAGGTCTTGATATCATAAATACATCATTTAGCTCGTCAAACAGTTTACAACATCCTTATCTATAATGAAAGCATTATTTTATCATTTTCTGAATGGTTTTATCATAATGGCTGAATTTGTGAGGTCACAAGGTAGATTAATTTTCATATGACCTGCCCGAGAGAAAGATAACAACACCTACTTTTACATTATCACATCGTTGGCTCTGCCCAGTCACAAAGAAGTGGAAACCTCACCTGACAGAACAACATCACAGCAACATCCTCTTTGTTTGGGATTAATCCAATCCAATATGACATCGCACAACAGGCTGAAGAGATTAATTTGGAGGAGCGAGTGGATCTGAAGGTCTTGTTACACTCACGATACGATTTTGATAGCAGAAAGATGCCAGTCCATTGCTGTGCTGTTTCTGGCTCTGCTGTTGATGATTATGCCCAAAGGTTCTTAAAGGGGAACGCTTAAATCAGACATTTTTAATCACCAGATTGAAATTATGATGATAAAGTAGCATAAATTAGAATTTAACTTTTTTGGCCAAAAAACTTCAGTAAATTATAATTATGCCTCAGTGAACAAACTAAAACCTGTGTCATGACCCCATTAAATTAGAAATAAAGTTTTACAGAAAAAGAAAAATATTATAAATCTCCTCTTGGAGGCATTTTAAACCACACAGCTCTTCATCAGAGCTGATTTCCTCTAACAATAACACTGATGCTCACAATCATCACTGATTAGCAAAACCAAAAAAATCATATATGCAGAAAAAATATGAGGAGTTTCCAATCCCTCCAGTGTCAAAAACAGATACAGGAATACTCTAGAATACTCATGTGGTTTTTTTTCACCACTCCCTGTTCTTTTACTGTCTGAAGCAAACTGTCTGTGGCGCTTTAAACTAAACACGCAAAGCAATGCTGTAATTTGGAGTCCTGAGCTGATGATGCTAATTCAAATGCAGAATATTTTAGATCCATATTCTTTGACAAAGGGGAATATGCACGTTGCACTATCAAGAGAATGTCTGCACAAGATTTTTTATAATTATAAGTTTATTAAAATTAACTCGCTGATTAACTAGTTGAAAAATTAGTGGTGCTTGCTTGTGCAAAACCAGCCAGAAATCTCACAACAACAGTTCTAAGGTCTTCTAGATGGTTGTCAGGGCATTGTTATAGCAACACCATGACAACCATCAAGACCACCCTTTCTTCAGAAAACCTAAACATCTAGTTTATTTGGTATATTTAAAGCAGTATTTAAGTATCTAAGCACTTGGTTGTGTGAAGGCCCACTATGAGCAGAAGGGAAATCTGTGAGATGGGGTAAGAAGTGGTGGGGTTTGTACCGCCCACCATGACAGAGCTGTTTGGCAGCTTCATAGACATTGTGGAATAAGAGAATTCAGTCATTCTATTAGGGCACAGCTGCAGGACAATGGCAGCACTGTGGAATTCCATTGGCTTGACCTTCACAAAGACAAAAGATCTATGGAGATCTGTTCAGAATTATGCTAATAAAGCCCTGGAAAGATGACACAGGGTGGTGACATTTCATAGGGACATATGAGTCAAAAACATCTGTACAATCTCAATACTGAAGACCTACTGTAAGAATATTCCAGATGAAAATACAACTAAGGCTGATTTTGCATCTGTAGTTGTTGTCCCTCTGTAAAGCACATTAAAACCACATGTGCAGTAATACACATATACAATGTAAGCCCAGCATACAAATATGCAACTCTGCAAAAGGGTTTAAAAGATGCAAGTATCATAGAGTTGTGTATTTAAGTATTTGAGTTTTTTTAATATAACCACCTCCGGCCTGTGAAAATATACACCCAGAAAATGCCCTGACCAGCTAAAAAGGAAACCCTGCTTTCACCAAGTATCTGCACGAGTAACAAGAGGGGATGTGATGTAACTGCCTACATCACCAGTCACAAACAGCAAACTCCAAAACTATTGTATGTCAGTAACACAGCCAAAAGTTCTCTACCTACAAAGTGGAGTTCCACTTAAAAAGGATGTTAGACAACTTTACAGCTCTTAAAACAAAATTGAGAAATTAATGCAAGCAGTTCCTCTGGCCTGCTTGCCTGTTATTTCCAGTACACTGTAAACACATATTTTTGATTGTTGTTACAGCCTAAATGATGGTGTTGAATACCACAATTACATTTTATGTTGTATTTATGTTAAGGTTTACGTTTTACTTTTTTTTTTTAATTTCCAGTTTATTGCTTTTATACATTCATCCAGGTGTTTTTGTTTTTTATTTTCATGTATCTGTCCCTTTAATTTAAGTTTTCTTTTTGCATTTATGTATGTCTCTGTAACAACCAATTCCCTATCTATTAATGATGATGACAAAACTGAGTTAAACACACACAGACAGAAAGAGACTTGCCGAAGAGTGGGCAGTCTGCTGAGGGTCATTGTCCAAGAGAAATCCTTTACCTTCCACATCACAGTCCTGCACCAGAAAACACCACAACACCATAGAAACAGAGATAGATGAGAACTCAGTAGGAAAACAGAGGAGAAACATTACAGGGCATACCAGAAAGATAAAGAGGTGCCATAATCTCAAGAAAGAGAGACCACAAATCACTCATGCATCTAATAAAATGATGAAGGTGTCTAATAAAGGGGCCATATACATGTTTTAGTACTTGAGGTCCACCAAGAAATAGTTTTTATGTCAAAGACAAAATTTTCATGGCCATTTTTACCTGCTATCTCATCATTATTAACAGCCATTTTTGAATTAAGTTTTAATAGTTGTTTTGAAGCATAGAGGACAATTTCAGTTCTGTAGCTTACAGTATGTTTTCATAGTACAATGAACAAACAATGAATGGAACTTTATTCCAAAATATGACAGAACGTTTGATTTCTCATGATATGACCCCTTTAAAAACAGAAATAGAAAGTATCTGATTGAGTCAGAAGTTCTGCATGAATACCGGAGAAGTTTATCTCATTTTATAAGAATATATCATACCTCATTTTATTTGTCCTTTATGAAAAATTTCAAGCAGGCAGTTTTATAACAACAAAGACTTGATGACAATTCATATGCAATATTCAGGGCCACTATGGTTCCATGATAAAACAGCAGTTGTCTGAGGAGTGCTGACTCTTGCATAAGAGAGTTGGCCTGTAAATTAGAAGCACTGGGTGGAGACCTCTGGCTCTCATGAAGACAAAACCATAAACCTGTTTTGAATTAGTAAGTGTTTAATCGTTTTGTCACATTGTTTGTCTTTATATGCTCTATCATTACTAATACTGTATTCTACTTAGTGTAGTAAATAAAAGTGGAAAAAAAAACACAACAGGGTACATCCCTGGCATCAACTACTGAAAGAAACCAGGTTTTCTCTTTGTGATCCTCTCGCAATAAAAACTGAATGAGACATCTGTGATGTAAACAACAAGTGTGTTTAATATACACACCAACATGCCAGTACCTTGTACTCTCTGGAGATCATCTCTGAGCTGATTGGTCCAGAGATCTGACTAGACATAGTGGCTGCAATCAGCTGTTTGCACCATTCAACGTGAGCCCCTGTGGGACTATAACACACATGCAAGAAGTTTTGGTGAGAGTAAACAACATCAAGTGTGCACCCGCGAATAATAAAGTACATTGACTTCAGAATCTGATTATATGACATTAGCAAAGAATATCAAAACATTGGTTGCTCTGGAAGCAGGTAAATATCCACAATCATTGGTCATGCTGATAAAGAGCATTCTTATCACCATGTCGGGTTAATGTGACACAAATATGTTCTGTTTCAATTCAATTTTATTTCTATAGCGCTTTTCAGAATTTAGTTTCACAAAGCAGCTTTGCAGTAAATACATTTTCGTATAGGCAGTAAAGACAAAAAAGTAAAGAAATAGCTTTAAAGACCTACGTTTTAGCACAGAAATAGAGATATAAGAAATGTCATTAAAACAGATCACGCAAAGCTTTAATTTTACATTTGTTTATTAGTTTCTTTGCATAAGCTTTCATGGTGAACGTAAACTGGAGCAAACTGAAGTTGTTGTCAAGACTTATTTAGTTTATTATGACACATCTATAGTGCGAACGACGAGACAAACAACAGTAACGCAGCTGCGGCCACTGCTCAGCTGATGACAGCGTCGGTAAGTATAGATGTGCAGTTATCTGCGCTGACCTGTCTGGAGCTTCAGCGCTGGACCCTGTGGAGCTCGATCGCTTGTCCATTCTTCACCAAAACTGACAGAAGAGCGCTATCTCACTCTGCCGTGTCTATATTTGCATACCCACCGATCATTGTGTGTCTGCTGCTCTATATAAGCCGCTAAAGCTTTCCTCCAAACTTTACTCCACCACGAGATATTACGAACCCTACTATGAAGGCTTTGCTCATAAATATCAATTACGTCTGAGCGTGAGTCCGCCCAATGCGATGGCTTGAACTCGGAAATTAATTAGGTAAAGCTGACGTTGAGCGGTGACTTTCCAATGGTAAAGACCGGGGTTATGAATATTAAAATCAAGCAGCCACTCCCCGTTTCTCGACCGCCACGCCAGCGCTTATGAAAAAGTAAAAACTACGCTACCCAAGATGCAATAGCCAGACACGAGAATCTATCTTCTTTGATGAGGAACTGTTAGGATTAGTATCTATATATTTAATAAGACAGGTTTTAATTAATACAAGATTCAGTGTGTTATTTGGCCTGAATATGTGTACAATTGCTAAATGGTTAGAGATTATGAATAACTACTGTATACTTTTTCAAGCCATTATCTTTTATCATCTCCACAGCTTTCGTTTACCTTCTACACATTACGAACATCCAGGTTTATACAACATACTTGCATTTTGATTTACAGAAAGATATTTTATGATAAAACCATCATGTATTACATTCAATGCAAAGCTCTACAGATTTTAAACTTTACTGTTATGTATAGACACAAATTTAGAACTAACATACTTCACTGTTTACTAAAGATGAGAAGGAGCAGAGGGCAGGAGATTAATGGGAATGTGTACTGTCCACAAGTCTTTATGGCCCCTAGAATACAAAGGTTCATTGAGCCAGCGTGGGTTCGAGAGTCTTGTAAGGTATTTCTGATGGAGTTCAGTCAAACAAGCAGCTGTCTCCAGCTCTTTCATCTCTTCACAGGTTACATCCTCTGAACAGCACCATGTCTCGCCAACATCCACAAGACCTGCACAGAAAAAAACAATGGTTAATGCACATCAACTGCAGTGACCTTTTTCAACTGGGCCATTATACATTTATTAATTCTCACCTGCTATAACACCACGCCCAAACCTTTCTCCAGACTCCAGAAGTTCCGCAATTTGCATGGATGTCATTCCCAGTCTATTTGTCAGGATATGCCTCCAGTCCTCCCCTTCCCAGTTCTTCTGGGCGATGTGCACTGCTAGAGTGCAGTTCTGCAACTCTGACAGCAGAGGCCGCCAGCGGGTCTCTATTGTTTTTACACCGTTCAGCACAAGGGCAGCATAAGGCTGCCGAAACGACAAACAAGCTACTTCTAAACTCATTCTGAGCAAACATTTAACTCTCCATCTCTATAACACACTATTTGTCGTTAAATATGTGGCACATACATTACATCCACAGTTAGGTTCTAAGTGGTCTATGAAATAGCTTAGTTAGTTTACTAAGACTATGTGTTAGTTACAGCTTTTTAAAATATGAACTGTCGAAGTTTGCTTTTAATCCATGTAGGACTGAATACGTCCTTGCAAGTAAGAAAAACACATCTTGTTGAACGACTGGAACCTAAAGCGCTTCCTGATTAAACGGCCTCTCATAAAAGACAAGACACTGTTATAAAATAAAGACCATGTTAAAGAAACAGCGCTACCTAGTGATACACAATAGTTACTGCAGGCAACAAAAGTGAACGGGGAGACCAGGGCTAGTTGTCGCCTCTGGTTGTCACATGGGAAAGTTGTCAGAAAGTCTACATCTCAGTAACACAAGGTTCAGGGTCAAATGCCCAGCTGTGTGTGTTTTGTTTTGTAAATTGGTTTCAATATAAAGTAGAATCATTTTTGTGATTTTGTAAAACAGAAATCCACTTTAAAAGTAAACATATCCTGGGAAATATTAGTACAAAGTAAAAAGTGTGTCAGTCTGCACCAGCCTCCCCTTTCAATGTATCTTGTGGCCCCAAAAGAATTTGTACACTTAAGGCTTAAATTGTATGACAATCATCATTTATTAGATAATAAATCTTTTATTTAACAAATATGAAACAAAATTCCCAAGCAAACAATTCATAATATGAACTTTAATCTGAAGCCTACAGCATCAAATATTCTTTTAAAAGTGAATTTAACTCTTAGTGAACGCTTTCTGATTAGAAAAGGTTACTAGTCAATGTGGTGAACTACACCTGTGGTTACTCTGCAAAACACCAGTGAACCTGAGGGCAGCTAACTTCATATGACTACTACAAATAATTTTGAGACCAGTTGGTTATAAGTAACTGTTAGTTCTGAAATATTTCTAGCAAAATTTGTTTGCACATTACATCTTTTTCATGGCTTAAGTGTCCAAATGGTTAAATGTTGTATTCATATGGTTTTTACAGTATTCTGTATTTTCCCAAATGTATCACTTATCTTTGTAGTTATACTGAATTCTATCAACTTTGATTTACTGGCAAATACAATATAATTCACAGTGCCAAAAATATCAATAATTAAGGAAGGGAATGGCTTAAATTGCTTCACAAACAAATTCAAAACAAATGAACAAAAAAGTATCTTTAATTTTAGGTCTCCAGGCCACTTTCTCTCACAGTACACAGATGACCCTTCTCAGTATCTCTGTGGCGCCAAAGAGCTCCAGCAGCAGTGCCCATTTCTGCTTCCTGTTCTCAGTTTAAATGGTTGGACGTCTCTGGATCACTGTGACTCCATAATCTTCATCTGAGCTCTCCCTTTTTAGTGATCAAGGAAGTAATATAGACCTTTGTAGTGTTTCCATCTATCCCTGAACATCTCCACAGTCTCAGTCACATCAGTAGCTACTTTCATGGCCCGTGAGGATGTACAGATTGCTTGTGGCAGATGGATCATCCGTTGGGGTACTTTGCAAGATTATATCCCTGTACAAGCAGATAACAAGAGTTTCAGTAAGTCATAATATTAGTATGTACAGTATGTAATTAGTATGTATAGGCCTTAATACTGCTTAACCATCAATGATCCAGGCACAAATGTATTGAAAGGATTCTGCTGTGTAAGTTACATATTATTGGTGACCACCAAGGCCTACACAACATTCCCAAAAATTGTTTTAGATGTTGCAGCATTTCTGACAGGTCAGATGCTTTGAAGATCACTATATCAGCACTGATTGGTGTTGATGTTGCTTGACTTCGGCATGCTGGGATATTTAAGTTGTAAATACAGTATTTTCCTTTAAAATATTTTTGCTAACACACTGAGCTGACAGTGTAAAGTGCTGTTTATGTATTTTTAAACCATAATTATAAAAATCTTTTAACAGTGGTTGCAAATGTAGGTACAGTAGATCTCCAAAGGGTTAATGAATATTACACTGTCTTTTAAAATTGTGGCACCTTGTTGTTCCCAAAACCTGGAAAGCTTGACTTCTGTCTGTGATCTCCTGGGTAACCTGTGACAAACAGCACGTTATTCCATGAGTTCTTTTCTTTTTTGTCTATTAATGAAGCATTTGTTGTTCTATACACTAGGATTACCTCATTAGTTTGTAGACTCCTTCCTTTCAGACCATGTTTCCAGAAGGCAAGAACACTGTCCTGTAGACACACTACACAGAAAATTGCATTACTTGTTTTGGCCACTAGGGGCATTATTTAAAAAGGCAAAACATGCAAGATAGCTAAACAGACTTACCTAGGGTCTGAATAGAAAAATCAAAAGTAAGTTCAGAGGTGTTCTTATCGCTTGGACATCCCTGTAGATCCACAACCTTCACTGTGTCTGAAACAGAAGGGTCTGTTTGTGGATTTGTTTATTTCATAAGATCAAAATATATTTGTTTATTTCTGGAATGTTCAAAGATCAATGACAAGCTCTATAGCGTCATCTGTAACATGCTGTCTATTTCAGTACACAATAATTTAAATTAAATGTAAAAAAGTAAACATTAGTCAAATAAGTTATTAACCTTATTATCATATTGTAGACAAAACCAGAATAAAGTCATTTAAAATATATCAGGCACAAGAAAAGGTAAAATATGTTTTTTTACAAAGTGTAAAGGTTACAAAGTGTTTTAAATTGTTAATTGAAAAATAGACGTGATTTCTCACCTTCCAAAGCGATGAGAACAGTGTCCCTGTCGAATTGTACAACTTGCTTGACCTCCAGAGCTTCCCCAACTGTGAAGTCACATAACATAAGTTAGTCCAAGAAAACACTACTGATCATTTGATCATGTTGAAAGGTCCAGATCATTCAGTTGAAAGATCCGTCATAAAAATAGTTCATGAACAGAAGCAGCAACATGTTAATTGTGAACATATTACCAGTGACATGAAACATCCTGTGGCTATTTATTGTTTATATTGACTGTTTCGTCTATTGCATGTGTAACTGCGGTCATATCCACATATGGGTGAAACCTGTTATGTTGCATGGGGTGTCATCTAGATGGATGATGTCAAAGTGCATCTGTCCAGTGGTGCCTCTTTCTCTTTGGTCAGATGGGTGTCTCACCCCCACACAGACCTGTGGCAGCTCCTCAGTTTCCTGTACCAGGAGCTCAAAGATGGGCAGAGACTCAGGCAGACTGAGAGCAATGTGCTGACAGAACAAGAGAGAGGGGGATGAAAGTCACATTGCACGTAATAGTGTTGATATTTTTACAGTTTTCCATCTCTCTTTTTTTTCACCTTGAGCTGCATGAACTTCTGCAGAGGCTCATACCACATGAGAAGAACCAGGCCAGTGGGCACAGCAGCACACAGGAACACACTGTCGTTGTACAGGTTTTGCACTGAAAGCAGAGAAACAAATATTAGATGTTCACTGAAGGTGACACTAAGTCTACCGGACGATCCATGGGCTGCTACAAAACACTGTCATTAGTCCTTACCCACACTGCATCTTCTACAGCCCTTGGTGTCTGGGATCTTCACTGACATGGCATACTTCCTGGAGACAGAAGAGAATTATAGTCTTTTAGCAGATGCTTTGATCCAAAGTCTCTAATTCTAACCCCCAACCAAGAAGTTCTGAGGTGTCACCATTATGTACAATGAAACAGCCTGTTTGCAATGTGTTAGCCAGGCTGATTGACTTGAATGCTACAAACCTGGAGTTGATTTTTGTGCTCAAACGATGAGCATTAATTGCGAGGTGGCCCTGCCTACGCTGCATGTTTCTGCGATACTCAAAAAGTGCAGGCAGACTGTGAGATATCAACTGTGATGATTTTCCTGTAAACAAAAAACATTGGCAACAAGACAGCCATTGAAGGAAGACTTCAGATATTGATGGCACATTCACTAGGGCAGGTTTTTTTCCTGTTTATTGGGGGCCATAACTTGAAGAAGTTAAATCATCAAAGTTTATCATCAACCTTAATTAAACCATGGAATTACATTTTTAAGTAATTGAAAGTGAAATATTCCACAGGTTGACTCTGAAAGGACAGTGGCCCTTCAGAAACAAACCTAAATAACTCTGGAATAGGATCATTATCAATGGTTTTGACATACCTGAAACGGTCATCAGAACATTGTTCATCACATACAACCAGCTACATCTCTGAGGAAGTAACTGCAAAAGAAAGAAACTCTCACACACTCTTCATGGGTTATAAATTGTGGAAATTGAAAATGAGGGTTAAGTAATATGGCCACCTTCTCTATGATGTCTTCGTGAAGCTCATTAAGGTTAAGAGTGTATACACCCTCCTCAGCACCCAGCATGAGATATTGATCTGTCGGACATAGATAACCAAAGTTTGGGCAAAAGTTTTCACAAGTATGTGTTACAATGTATTTACACTGGAACCTCATTGGCTTGAGGTTGTCTACACTAGAAGATATGAGGAATATTTGAGGTGTAGACACGGTATTATTCAACTGAAAGCTGATAACCTTACCTCTGGTCTTTGGCAGAACCCATGTACCAGCACAGTGAGTCTTTAAGGGACATCCATTGAATACTTTGGAGAAGCAGGCCCCCATCTTAAATACATTTAAAATTGTTCATTACACAACAGCAGACATGAAAAACATGGAATCAGAAGTGACTGACTTGGCCTGGCTATTAAAGGCACTTACATGCACTTGTGGTGTAGGAGGCAGGCCATGGACAACAGCTTTCTGGATTAATCATGAAAACAGTAGGAACAATCTATTTTCGTTCTTAATCTCATTAAATTGATTTTATAATTCACAGCCCTACTTTGCCACCCCCAACCCTTGCCCACTTACTGAGTCCTCTGTTTTCCTCCTCAGGGTGCTCCATTCTGGCAAGAGTGGACGTTCAAGTGGGGGAAAATGATTTCTGTTTCCTCCTGGGTCTACAGCGACAGACCCCTCTGAAATCAAACCTGTTCAGCACAGCTGCCTTATTAAACACCTTCACACATACATTGCAGATAATTGAAGCTGCAATCCTTAACCTTTGCCTCTCTATGATCATCTGTGTTTCAAACAATATCGCAAGTTAATTGTAGAGTTATTTTCTGTATGTAACTGCTGTAAGCTTTCTCAACACCCATACACACTGCATAGTAGCCGGGTCTTCTTTCTGTTTACAGACATGACATACATGCATAAGAAAAGGAGACTGTTGAGAACTTCAGCTTTATTAAAATAATCTGATTATAAGTGCATTTAGATAAAAGTAGATTTCAGGCCTCTGTAATAAGTGTGCTGCAAATCTATTGAAGAAGATTCTCTTTGAAGATACTGCCATAATGAAAAATTGTGGTACACACTATGTGTGTTTAATCTGTGGTTTTAAGGCCAATTCAAACAGCAACAAATGCCAACAAACCCCAAGATTCTGATAGAAATGTTAATAGAATGTTTGTTGGATCAGTGTAAATTTGCATACTCTGTGACTATAATATTGATCTCACCTTCAGCTGGTGTTGAGCAGAGAGAACCCAGACTTGTGGAATGACTGCGAAAGGAAGAGTCTGTGAACAGGGAGCAGTTGGTGAGAATGGACAGGTCAGAAACTGTTGAACCAATCAGCAAAGCTGATTCACTGAGCAGGGCAGGATTAGTGTCTGGGGCCGAGTCTTTTAGAGGGGTGGAGCCAATGAGAGGTAAGGAGCGGGAACAGGGAGTGGAAGTTTTTCTCTCCTGATTAGTGGGGCAGTGGGTTGTTGACTGTGGAAAAGTGACCACTCTCTTCACAGTGCCATATTTATCCTCCTCATCTGGCAAGTGCTGTGGATTTACCGCACAGGATTTATGTTATTCCATTAAAAACATGTATTGTTATTATATCAACCTTCTTTAATTGTTTCTCACCTCTGTTAATGATCCTCTCTTTATAGTCAAACTCCTGCTAAAAAATGTAAGACATAACTTCACTAATGTTCACTAATTGTCCTGAGTATTATTACTTTTTCAGAGAATGTATTATAAGTATAAATATATTTTGTGTTGTTTCAGTTTTGCACTTTTGTACATAAATTAATTTAAAACATAAATTTATCTTGTTTTAAACATTTCCTCTATATCTGTGTAGGAAAACATTCTCACATCTCCATCAAAGCCTCCTCTACACACTCTAACCGACTCCTGCAAAAATACAAAAAAATGTATTTGGGAAATTATTTCTTTTTGCTTCCTTATGGCCAAATTACATTCATCATACTGGTCTGGTAAATGAGCTCAGTGATTGGAAGATGCCAAATACCACAGCCAATCAAACACTCTCTTAACTGTTTTGTGCCAGCAACATGTTTCTGGATGTGCACTAATTAGCAAATCAGACTCAATATTTACTATTGTCATCATTACTTTAGAGTGTCAAGAGTAAATATAACCCACAGTGAGTCCTTTTCCTCAGCAGTAGAGCTCCAGTCATCATATGCCCCCTAAAGAAGAACAGGAAACTGTTCAGGAACAGTACATAAGCATGTGAAGCATGTGGTACATTTTTTGCATATAAGTGAAGCCTTAAAGATGCAATGAAACCGAAGTTGTGACTGTCTTTTCTTCCCTATTATGACACATATCTGAGTGAATTAAATAAAATGTAGGACAGGATTTGATTTCGTTCTTCGGGAATTGATTGGATCATTGGAAGTTGGAGGGATGGAAACTGTCTTGCCATTGGACAGTCAATATGGCCCCGCTCTCAGAGAAAGACATACATCTTCAAGACCAAAGATTCATTGTTTTGTGGGGGAGGTTAACATTTTTGTTTGAAAAATTACGAGGGCATAGAAATTTAATAAAATAATGACATGCATGGACAATCCATTTAGAATAAACACTGCTATATTCCATATAAAATAAGGCTAGTACATTTTGATTTTATGGTGACTTTAAAGGTATTATAGCAGTTCACAAATATGCAATTTTTCCATGCCATTACAATAAATGGGGACTGGAGTTTTCCAACTTTAACAGGAAGATATAAACGTCCATAAGACTAATGTGCTATGTGACTGATGTGCTATGTGGCAAGTCTGTTGAAATCACCCCATAGCTATTCATACATGAGAACCACTCTGCATTTATTTTAACCGCATGAGAAAGTGTGACCAGGACATTCAATAAAATTTCTCTTTTGGTGTTCCAAAGAAGAAAGTCAATCATACATGTTTTGGAACAATGTGCAATTGTATGTAAACTATTCCTTTAAACACCTAAGTTTGTGATAAATGAACATTTAATTTCCTTTTCTGTGTATGATTCATTTAACTGTTCATTCTCACCAGATCAGGGCAGGGATCTGTCTCCTTTCTCATGGGTGGTCCAAACTTCATGTGATCAACTGCAAGACAGTCAACCAACAGTTACCAACTGATGAATGTAACTGTACACTAATCACTTTCTCTTTCATACACAACAAGATGAAACGTTCTGCTGCATGTAGCATTATCTGTTACAAGCATGCAGATTTGGCACAAATACACATGAACCTAAAGACACTCTCATATACAATGCATCCTTTCATAGCTCTAGTGTGGGCGGGGCTTGAAATTAACACTTGTCTGTTTGTCCGGCGGAAGATCATTTTTAAAGCGACAAGTGCAAGAACATTTTTATCTGTCTAATTTTAGATAATGTACACCACAAACTTTGACAGGTTCCTACCAACTGAGCTAAGGTTATTTTAATTAAGGTTATATTATAAGGTTATTTCAGTAAGGTTATTTTGTTCCATATATTATTCCATATTCAATTTACCTGGAAAGGTTTCAAAAATAAACACACAGCAACAAAAATTATGATGATAATAATGATATTGACACAAAAAATTCTTTCATCACGCAAAGTAGTTCATTAGAAACAGCAACACACAGATGCAGTTAGATGCATCATAATCAAGGATCACAGCCACCCATATTTACATTTCCACAATGTTTAGTGGCTGACATTCATTTTTAGCAGGATCCCTGATAATTTCTGTTTGATCCTAAAGTCACCATGAATTTACTGAAATTTTACTACTAAAATGTTTATGAAATATTGCAGTGTTTATTATAAATGATTTATCCAGGCACGTCATTATATTTTTAATTACTGTGCCCTTGTAATCTTTATTCAAAAACATGAACCTCCCCTCCTCTTTGAAACAACATCTTGATGATGAACGTCTCTCCCAGAGGGCAGGACTATATTGACTGTCCAATGGCCATGCAGTTTCTATCCCTCCAGCACCAAAGAACTTCATTCAGATATGTGTCACCACAGGGAAGACAGTCACAACTGTTTCATGGTGACTTTAGGAGTCTGAGTGGCACATTTCAGCTGGGATTGATTTCTGTTATATATTAAAGACTGTTCAATTGCAATTGTCTGAAAAGGTGGAAATGGTTATTCAAAACAAAATTACCAATATTTTTAAACTAAACCTAAAGTAAAACATTATAAAAAGACATTGGGGAAAAATAAATGACAAAAAATGTATGCTATGATCTCTTTAAGAAATAAAATGGCAGATTATTAACTAAGAGATGTTTATGACAGAAAACGTAGTATGCTTGCCATAAGAACAATACATTTCAAGTGGTGTGTTTTAAATGATTTACACCTAAAAATCACAGAAACTGGCATTCAGAGGCAATAAAATGTTGGCACAATATGATACTGTGAACTGCCAAAGTGAACTGATAATGTGAACTGTGCATTAGAGTATTAACAGGACTCACATTGCTCTTCAGACTGAGTTCTCTGAGCAGGACCGTGCTTCACTAGAGAATGAATCTTATCAGGTAGAACAGTGCATGTCTGTAAACACACACAGACATATACTCTAGGATCACATAATGTCCTTATAGTAAACAAACATTCATGTATATCATTGCATGATATTGAGGTTTAGCCGTTTTTTTAAGTGTTGCCATATTTGAGCTGATGAATACTTTGATATAAGAGTTTGGAACAGAAATCACAGTATATGGCAAAACTACAACTTTCTTAACATACAGCTCATTGGGACTACAAGAAGCATCATCTGGTGTTTGTAACATCACAAGCTCAGAATTTAAATAAACCCCCCCCCAGGAATATGCAAACAAGATGGCAAGGCCTTGTTGAGCTGCTTTATAGACGATAAAGAAGATTTATCGTAGTTGTCTGCTAAATAAAACTACTGCCATATATTTACCTCCAGGTCGCTCTCATCCATAGTGTGTGTCTGCTGCAGGTCAGGATTATTGACTGTGTCCAGCAGCTCTATAACCAGGTTACGGGTGAGCAGCTGGGTCACAAAACCATGCTTAGAGAGCATGAAAACAAAGGTTAGAGAGGTCACAAAATAGCCCATTTTACCTCAAAAGAACAGTATTGAGAAGCCCTCTATCAAAGAGAAATCATATATAACCTCATATATTACAGAAGTACAGACATAGTTTTAAATGCACCTGCAGGATCTTCTCTGCTGTTGGTCTTTTGCGAGGGCTCTTTGTGAGCGCCATTTTAATGAAATTGTGGAATGCTGTGGACCTAATATTGAAAGAGGAAAATTGTTTGTTGTTAATTTTGCAAACTAAATAACATTTGTGTAAAGAGTAAAAAACAAATCAATGGCTAAAATTGACAAAAGTTACCATTTGTTCTTGTCTGTCAGTTTGGGAGGCTGAAAGCTGCTCTTGGACATCAGCATCAAAGCTCTGAAGGGAAAAACAAGACAACCAAACATTCTCAGCACCTGCATGTCAATTTGTCCGAGCCACCAGTTTACCAGTAACACTTTCTTGTTTAGCTTCCCCAGAAAGCCTATTTTTGCTGATGAATAACATACAGCATGCTGGTCATCAGGTCTTTTCAGCAGGTTAAACTTTACTGTCATGGGGTGCCAAAAGGTGGAAATACTTTTGCAAGGCTCTGTGTTTGTGCTTTCACACCTCATAGGATGGAGATCAAACATTGGTGGCTGCAGCTCTGCCAGTTCAATGGCTGTGATACCCACTGCCCAGATATCACACAGCTGGTTATAGCCGCCCTTTCTTTCCACCGCTGCCACTTCTGGTGCCATCCTGAGAGGAAACCATGCTCATTAAAGCAATATATATAAGCAGCATGTTTTTGATTGTTACCTTTATTGTTTTACACCAGCTAATTTTCACCAGCTAATTTATGTAGGGTGCCAGAGGAAAATTATTGTAATTGCATGAATAAAGCAACCAAAAATTGTTGATCCATGAAACAAAGAAAGACATACTGCATGGGTTTGAAAAAACATGAGTGTTTCACTTTACTTATATTTACATTTATGCATTTAGCAGACGCCTCTACCCAAAGAGACTTACATTGCATTCAAGATACACAATTAATCAGTGCATGTGTTCTCTGAAAATCAAGCCATCAACGTTTGCGTTGCTAGCTCAGTGCTCTACCAAATGAGCTACAGGAGCATTCCCTTATATTAACCTTACACTTGCCTAATAGCACTACAAATATAATGGTCCAATTACAATCCTATAATTAATTATTTTTTATGTAGTATGTGCTATGAAAAATGTGCAATAACACCATGTATTCTGTGTAATTTATACGTTTTCAATCATTTCCTTTTCTTTATTTCTATATATTTTTTCTTATGTCTCAACTGTTCTATAAACATTGTTTCTGTAAAGCTGCTTTGCAACAATGCAAAACTGTAAAAAGTGCTTACAAATTTTTTGTAATTGAATTTAACTTGAATCTTTAAATCAGGTTTCTGTCTGTTATTACATCTGTCACACATACAAGTGTAAAAAACAAGTGTGAAAGTGTGAAAAATTGAGTGTCTGTCTTTTTGAGTGACAGTTCCTACTCATATCTCTTTAAAGTGACTCACCAGTATGGCGTTCCAATGAAAGACTTTCTCTTAGCAACAGATGCGTTGATTTCAGCAGCCACTCCAAAATCCGCTGAGAAAGACATGAGACTTAAGACAAACTAAGATTTGCAGACTATTAGTTAATATATGTGTGTTTCTGTGTGTGTTTAACATGTGTTCAGGGTAAACCAAGACTGACCTAGTTTGACATCTCCTCTCTCTGTCAGAAGAATGTTGGCACCCTGTGGGCAACCGAGAATGACACAATGAGCATATCCACACTATTAAACCCAGACTATCATCACACACACACATAGACACTACTGTGCTATAAAAGGGCTCACTTGTAAACACAGCACCAATCACATCTCTCCTTACAATTAATAAAGTCTACTAATATAACAATATATCAAATACACTGCGTGGTGACTTGAACTTTGTTGTAGGCAATAATTGGTTTATTGACTTATAAAGTTACTTTTATGTCTCTATGCATCTTTCCCTCCTGATGGAGATGATGTAGACCCTATAAACAAACAAAAAAACTGTAAATGTACAGACCAAACACAACATAAATGGGCTTTACCATGTAACATAATCCTGGGTTTATTTATTTCATGTTTTCCATTGATGATTTGACTGTTGAGTTAACCATTGGTTTGTATTAGGCTGTCAAGAAATTAGAAAGAAATCAGCCAGAGGGCATTTCCTCCAATAAATAATATGGAGATGTGCTCTCTCTATGGTTTTTCAAATTTTAGTGATTATTTTAGGTTATTTTACTTTGTTATTTCAGGTTTTAAGTCTTTTTAATAAAACACTATCCCTTAATATTAAAGAAGTGTATTTTTATTGACCACCTTGTTAATAATATTAACAGAAATGTAAGCGTTGCATCTCAAAAAACATGTTTTAGATAGTTGGGTTATACCTTTAACACCACAATTAAAAGTTAGAGCCACTAAAATGAGGAAATGTGAGATATTGCTTAACACATGGTTAAAAGTGGGCTTAAACAGGGGTTAAAAAAGACATTCACCCAGGGTTAACTGTAATGTCTGTGTGAAAATCTAAATCCAGGGACATTAAAAAAGAAACAAGAAATAGAATCAGGAAAAATGGACCTGTTTTTATTGGCCCAAGAACCCAAGTAAGGATGTAAAGATTAGAGTAAATGTGTCCTCACCTGAAGAGTCTCTCTGCATACATAAGCTATTTGTCTTTCTTTCAGAGGGCCAGTGACTGCAGAAACACAATGACTTAATTTTGTTAATCCTGTTACAGACAACATTAACACCCACAAAAAACCTTCACAGGAATATGAAAACAACATATAGAAAGAGATGTTTTTTTAAACAATTAACAAAAATATCTACTTTGAATCATACAGTTCTCTTATTTAAAAATGTTTTTTAATCAAATCAAATGATTAATCAAAGAAATAAACAACAGATTAATTTATTATCAAAATAGTTGGAGCACTAATATTGACCTCATGGACCATTACAATTACATGTGTTAATATGCATTAAATACAGCACATGGCAAATAAATTTAATGAATTCAGTTAAACTCAGGTCTTTAAACTGTACCATGGTAAATATCCTGCAAAGATCCTCCTCCACAGAATTCCATGCAGATCCATAACTTGTTATTTCTGTGGAATATGGAGTTTCACCATTAGTGACTTCTCTTCAGTATATTATATGATCTTCCACTATCTGCATTCAAATGTTTTCTTTTCTCAGTTTATTTGTTTCTTGAGGGATATCGCTGAGCTAACCTGAGGTAGCTGCCGAAATAGGTGACAATGTTTTTGTGAGTGCAGTCTTTTATCATGGTTATCTCATGCTGAATGCTTGAAAGATCATCACCTGACAGAACAAAAGAGATTGTCTGTTATCAAGACTTGATCTGATGCAGCATTAAATATTTGAAAGTATGTCATTCGGGCTCTCTTAAAATTAATGGTGGTACAGCCCTTTCTAACATTCAGTTATAAAACTTGACAGAATAACAATATGGTAATGTGGATGCTTTGGTTTGGAAAGCTCAAAAATTAGATGATCACATTTCCAGATTTTCAGGTTTATAACATTTCATCCTATCAAATGTTTGTATTGTGTATATATGGCATTATATCAGCCATCGCCACTACATTTTAGATCAACATCTGCAAAAACCCATTTCAGTTAATATCTATTAAGACCTCACTTAAAAAAACAAAACAATATTGTTCACGACATACCTGGGTCCAGTTTGACCACTTTGATAGCTGCAATGACTGAAGTCTTAATGCTACGGGCCTATAAAGACAAAGAAACAAAGTGGGTAGTGTAAACAGGTGAGTGTAATGTCATTTTCTTCCACAAATAAGCAATGCACGTTGATGTCAAACTTTGTAACTGATTTTGCATCAGTTGGCAATCTTTGTCCTAGTTCTTTTTAAAGACTTCCACAACATCACTTTCTACAGTATCTTTGTGATAATAGTTTATCATAAGGTCAAGTATTCATGGTACATTTACAAAAAAATGCTACAACTTCTGTTTAACTGTGGTTCAGTTACACCTTTACAAAGCCTTATAATTTACAAACATTTGTTTCATTCACATTTATTGAGTTATTACATAATGCCATTCCACACAACAAAATATGGCGTGAAAACAAAACTGTAAAACTAACAAGCTGAATGTGTGCCAATGTAGTCTATGTATGCCACCCAAAAAAACTGTCTGCTTGTAACCGTGGTAACCAGCAGCCCGTTGTGAATCAACAGACACTGGAAAGGTGAAGTAGAGATGAAATACATAGCAGTGGTCATTTCCTGTTTTCTTTTCTGCTGTACCAAATCACATCCTGCAATGTGTCTATCTCTGTTATCAAAGCCAATGATTCGTGTTTGTTCAGGCAGAGAGACATAATGCACAATCCACCCTACAAGAGCACAAGGTACTGTTAAACACTCCACATGAACATTTCAGAATGCCAAGAATGTTGCACAAAAGTACGTATGGGTTTGCAAGACATTTTATTATTTGATTGTATGTATTTTGATTCTTTATATGCAAAAGACAGCACACTGTTTTTATACCCTGTTATCTCTTTTGTGATTAGAGTTATTCCCTGTGAAAAGGATAAACATTCTAGCCTAGTTTTGAGCAAAATGCAAATGTACTTAATTTCGTCCATAACCACATAAATAAAAAGAATACAGAGAGTTGAGGTGAACCATGGCCAAGGGAAGGTAAAATTACATGCACGTAGAATTTCACGTGTGTCGATGCATGGAGAAATGCAGGTTTTTATTGACGCATGCATGATTGCAAATATGCGTCAACTGTCAGCACATGCACATGCGCGTTTACTGAATATCAACGTCAATGAGGTGTGAAAGTTTGGTGTGAGGTGTGAAAGTCATACTGGAGCACCAGTTAATACACACACTTCAGTTTATGCAAACTATTGAGTATCATCAAATACTGAGATGTATACATTTGTTTTTCCCTTCAAAGCATAACGTAATTAATATAGTCGCAAATAAATTTTACAAATGCAAATTAATTTTACAATTAAAATCTATTTAAAGGAATGAATTGTCAGCAACAACACAATTGGCCCAAAAACGCGTCCCGTTATCTTACCTTAAACACATCGCCGTAAGTCCCGCTCCCTATGCCATGTATCAGTTCATAGTCATCGAGCGGATCTGTGTGCGATACGCCGATCGCATCCATAGCAGCCCGACATCGATGTGTTTCTCACGGTTCAACAGACAGCGGCTAAATATCACTCACCACTTCCTAAACATCCACCTAACAAGTGCAAGAGGCTGTTTCTGTACATAGAAGGAGCTCGTTCACACAGGAAGCGCGTTCTAGTGTTCAAAAACATTTGGACTAAAAAAAGCAGCTTTTAAAAAGTCGCACTCTTCATAAGTTGACAGGCGTCGACGCAGGAGACGCAGCAAACGTTGACACAACGGAGACGACGCGACGTAAGACAGAGTCGGCTGCTGGACTGCAATTGCAAAGGCGTAAATTAAAACAGATAAAATACACTGTATTATTTTCATCTGGCTGCAGGTTTGATCACATGTGCCATATGCACTTCATTAATCGTAATGTGTTCTTATTTTAGATATCCCGATAGGACGATACTGTATATTTCTTTATCAGCCTCATTGTGACTGAAAATCTTTAAAACATGGGCGACATTTTCTATTCAATAATTCTTTATATGTAAGAATGGTTTTATAAGTATCTACAGCATTAGATCTTAACACTATGTAATTTAGCATGAAAAGGATCATTTTTGTACTTCTAAACTGCGCGTAATTTGATAGCTTTGTTTAGATTTGACAGATATGTTTAGTGTACGAATGCCACCTACAGGCTCATTGGCCTTATAACAAGATAAACACTTGCAGAGACCTGCAAGTGCTCTCCATCAGAGGAATGTGCCTCGAATTTGGGCCAGAATACTCTCATGATGTCCTGAAACCTGGCCTGGCTATGTGCCCAAAGTTAGTAACTTTGCTCTTACTACACATTACCATATTTGTTAATATATTTTTAAAATTACAGATTGCAGTGAATCATGTAAATTAATGCAAAAAGCAGATGTAAAATGCAAAATGTAACATTTTTTAAATGAAATTACTAAATTACTAAAATTACTAATTACTAATTACTAAAAATAAAATTAGAATAGGGTCTGTCCTGTAATGTGAGGTGGATTTGTTTTAGATGCAGGTCGATACCAATAGGTATACTTATAAAATTTGTTTGGTTTACTTGTATAGTCTTAAAATTTGTATACTTGTATATTATCTGCATGTTCCAACCAATACAGAACTCTTCTGTCTCTTGAAACTTTGATTTGTGGTGATGCAATGTTTTTCTGAAAAATTAAAATCAATTAAACAAAAAGATTCTTCTTTATTTCAAATCACAAAATAAAAAAAAATCTAGCGAGCACAAATTTTGATTACATAATACAGGAGGCCTCTTTTGTTTTATTTGTTACTCTTACATGCATATTAAGCCATAATACTACATTGCGACAGACATTAATACATAAGATTGCCAATTTCATCTTTCAGGCAGCGTTACAAAAACCTATACAACAATCAGTTGTAAAACACACTGGATATACGTGTAAATGTGAGTACTGACAAATTATAATAGCATGTTATAGCAGTGCTTTTTTAGTCATGAAACTGTGTGTTTACATCTAAACTGTTAAAGTGTTTTTTGAGGATGACATAACACAACAGAAAAATAAATTGCCTTGCACTCTTACACCTCATCAGATACATTTAAGCACAAACCACACACAAACACACACTGTTAGACAACTGCAAGCAGTAACAAATTCATAAGCACATTTGTTCTTCAAGGAATAAAAGCATAATGAAAACATCAAGAAATTCACTGCTATATTGGGGTATAAATATTCATCACAACACTGTCCACAATTGAACAAAGTGACAAAATATTTAAAAATGGAGTTTGATTAAACAACTTTCAATATTTACTATACCACTGATTTGATTGTCCATACTGTATTCAGGGCATCTGACACAAACCAGCAAATAATTCTGTATTACTAACAATACTGTAGCAATGATCTTTAATAAAGTTAATACAAGTGTGAATATCACTATTGACAATCATTTTTGTGTACAACAAGAGATGGATATTTATTTAGCTATATTCATGATCTGGACGGCTACCCCAAAATATAATTAAAATCACACAAATACTTTTATTCAATAAGTATTCTGTTGGTAGGTTTGAAATAAATGCTAACACGTATAATTACGAAACACTGTATTCTGAAAGTTCATGTGCTTATCTCACCCACCTATATTTCATTTACACAAATAATATCCATTCTATCCTTATCATCTGTCTAGCTTTGCACTTGACCTGGGTACTTCACTTTTATTGCACAAACTTTCTTTCCTTCTTTCTCTGAGTCAGTTGTGACCTCCTTAGCATCTCACTCTGGCTGTAGCCCCGTACGCCTGAGACACTCTCATAGTGTCTCATAGTCTGACACTATGAGAGGTGTGGATGTGCAGTTACGGAAAATAGCAGCATTATGTTTGTCTCTCCCCTCCTCTTCAATCAGACCACTCATTCTCCTCTGGCTCGGAGTCCTCGTCTGATTCGCTGTATTCCACAGCGATGCGTCGGGACAGTATAGTGGCCACATCATTACCCACTGGTTCTTTCTTGGCCTCCTGCTCTCTCTGCTCCTGCACCTTACGCAGCTGGATACCTAGAGAAGAAGACAGCGGTTCTAATGTCTAGCCTGCAAATACATTCTTAAAAATAAAGGTTCAAGAAGAGTTCTTTGTTAGGCTGTACCTGAACCTTTAACATTTCTGTTGCACAAAAGGTTCTTTGGAGAACCAAAAAAGGTGGCATCACTATGAGGAACCCTTTTTAGCACTTTAATTTTTTATCAGTGTAGTTGCTATTAACAAACTTTTACAGAGTATATTGTTAACATTAAATAACAAATTGTCGGTAATATGGTAATATAATAGTTCTGATTATTCTAGGTGAGTAATGCCTTGGCTTTTTGTTCTGTGTGCTAACCTCTGCGGATGGCAGCCAGAAGATCGCTGCGGGCGTCGCTCATGGGGATAAGTGGCACCTGACCCTTCCTGGGGACAGTGGGCTCTCCAGATGGATGCGTGACCCGGGCTGGGGATGGGGCATGGGTGGGGGGTCCTGGTGGGGGAGGAGGTGGGGCCACTGGTGGACCGCCCATCACAGGATGCGAAGGGGAGGGTGTATAGGCAGAGGGAGGTGCTGGAGGAGGAGATGGGCTGTAGGGTCGTGTGAGGGTAGCCACGGTACCTGGAGCCAGTGATGGAGGTCCAGACGTGCTGTCAAATGCGGTCTGAGATGAGGGGATGAGGGGAGGCGGTGGAGGAGGTGCGGGTGGGACGAAATGTTCAGGTATTTGATGACCGCTGTAAAGGGATTATAAGGGTAACATTTTTAAGCAAACATTGCACATTACTATGTTACATAACTTCTCTACAACATATCATTGCATTAAGAACTGTACTAAAAACAAAAATAAATGAATCCTGACCTTTAAGCCTTTATTTGGCAACATTTCTGTTTTTGCAAAATTTTGAAGTGAAATTTCTTTGTGACATCTATTAGACTAGACTGTTATTGAAATTACCTTCAGTAAAGCAACAAAACAGGTAAATAGATGCTGTTTATCTTAAAAATAGAAAAAATTAAGTTTCTCCACAAGGAAAGAACATCTCATGTAATTAATGAATTGGTTGTTAACTAACTCTAAATCACATCTGTGTTGTGACAAATGTGTTTGTAATGTGATAGTCATTGGAGATTTCTGAGGCGAGATCAGATATGAGACAACAGGAAGACGTGAAAACTGCTTGAAAAAATTACCATCACTCAATCATGGCCAGCAGAACAGATCTGATTCTTTTCAATGTAATTAAAACAGAAAACCTGTTTTATTGTGTCTTAATTATGTAATGCATTATTCAGTTTCCCCCTCAGCCTGACTATTAATAAAAGATTAAACTGCTCGAGATTGTCAGGTTGTCTGTAGCATTCATAATGTTTAACACAGTATATGGATAAGACCATGCCTGTAGTCTTTGGCAGCTGTTGGGCGTGGTCCATTGAGGGAGGAGTCTGTCGGTGGGGGTCCATGGTGTGCCTGTACACGGCCCAGAGAGTGTTGTCGGGCAGTGGCGGAGGATGAGGCTGGTGGTCGGTACGCTCGATCCAGTGACTGAGTCTGTGTGGGGCCTGTGTCTTTCCCATCAGCCCCTACTCCACTGGCATCCTGTGGGTGGTTAGGACTAGCCGGGTACGAGTGTTCATCTGACATACCAGATCTGGATTAAATCAAAGAACACTAAATAAATTTACACATGCAAAATATGTACATATATTAACATGTGTTAAATTGCCCAGAAGAGGGCAGTGCAACACTCATGATTAAGAGACATCAAGAGAAAAATGTGGTTTACCAAAACCTGAATATTCCATCATCATTTACACCAAAGATTAACAAAGATTTCAGCAGGAATACACACATTTCTCTTCAAATGTATTCCAAACCCGATTAGCTTATCTAAACACTCCACATTAATTGTAAAGCTCCATAATCATAATATACTGAATCAGTCTCATTTGTATCTATTTCTAAGCAGTTTTAGGAGAAACATTTGAGACACAGTTACTAAAATAAAACATAACTGAGACCTTTATCAAATCTCCAGACCTATTAAAGAGCAACCTCTAAACAATAAAAATTGTCTGTGGGGAGTAAAGGGAGTAAACTCATGTAGCTTATATATGCTTTATACAGAATATGTCACCCACCTGTCAGGTGACAGTGAGCCCTCAGAAGACATGCCATGGTAAGGAGAGGGTGTTAGCCGAGTATCTGGGCGGAACTCCTTATCATACGCCATCATATTCCACTCCTGCCGGCGATTACGAGCTTTACGAACTTTTTTCACCTCACGAGTGGGATCTTCCATATGTTTTTGCTCTTGCTAGGGAAGAAAAACAGGAAATGTTTGGGGTAATTTTTGTTCTGCAGAGGGAACAGATTAGTGGGTTAGGAGTTCAGTATATTTTAAGTGTGTAAATGTAAATTTGTCATTTCTTAAAAAAAGTGTAATAATAATTTGAGCTCTTTTGTTGGGCTGTGGTAGCTTAATGGTTAAAGGAATGTTCCAGTTTCCATGGACAGTTTTTGTGACATGTTGTCAATTACCACAGAATATCCACAAAAATTTGATAATAAAGTCTTTGATAATGGACAGCATGTCCCTAGAGCTTCACTTTACTGAACACATAATATTGTTTTAAAGAGGTCTGGATGGGCTAAATGCCAAGTAACTGGTTTCAATGACTCTTCTAGATACTCAGCCAGCCCTCATTTTTTCCGCTTAATGCATCAGCTTCCTTGTTTTGTTGCCTGCTGTCAAAACACACACTCATAGACCAATAGAATTTAAGGGCTTGTGCTCAGCCTGTCTAAATGTCATGAAGTAAAGATGATGGGGCTAATGGTGAGCTGCAAGAAAAGAGCACAGGAGGGAGAGAATAAGAGGAGAACACAGAAAGACAAATTGGGGGGTATCACAAATGCTCACACATAACATACTGAAACATAGCTACATGAATGCCAATGCCTGACTACTCATGCTTGATGTACTCACTACTTTATGCACAAGTACACACTTCATTCTCAGCACTGCCACTGGGGAAGCTAGAGTGTATAAATGTATTTTGTGGTTTGTTTTCACAAAATACATTTATGCCTGATTAACAGTCTGGAGTAAGTTAAAGTAGGTTAAACTGTTGACATGTTTATATCTACATGAATAATAACATATAATGGCACAGATTCTATTGGCCCTTCAACAGAACCTCACAATTCCATTGTAATGGGGAAGAATGCACATCTGTGTTTGTGTACTAGCATAAAATGTTTCTTTCATACCCCCACATACACACACACACCTTCTGCCTCCGTTTCTCCTTCCTTTTGTTTTCTGTGGCCTGCAGCATCTTTTCCTTCCAGAGGTTAAAAAAGTAGGATGGATCTGTGTAGAATTTCAGCCCATCCTTTTTGTCATCCCTGTAAAACGGCAAAATACTAACTTTTGTAACTGCAGATGTCTAATAATCTAAAACATGCAGTGTACAAGATTTTTTGCATTGTGATATTATTTATTAAATTAAACATTTAAAAATATTTACATATTTCTTCTATTACATTGATAATATTTTTTTTAACATGTTAGTAAGCTACTGACAAATAATGCCTAATTATAATATTAAAAATGTCACAATGCAAAAAAAACTAATAGGTGGCATTGTTTTTAAGCAAAATGTATTTTTACGTTTCTTGAGGTCTTGACTGTCTGGACAGTTTTTGTGTGTATTATATTGACCTGTAGGGTGTGAGGATGTTGAGAGGAGGTGGTTTGTCACAGCGATGGTACATCTCCATGACAGGGTTAGGAATAGAGTTTCTGGACACCACCTGTTGGTCCTGGATGGTGGAGCTCTTAAACGCCTTTCTCATGTTGATGTCCTGCAGCGACACTGTAGAACAAACACACAGACCCGGGAAAACTATCAAACATCATCAGAAATCATCAGAATGATCATATTTAAAAGATAAGTGCACATGATCAGCACCAGAAAGTGGTAACTGCTGATAGGAAACTGAATTTTAACTGAGCAGCATAGTGGAAGCTAATTATAAGCTTGTTATATACAAACTGATATTACTAATAAATTGTCAATGTTGACTGTACAATCAATTTGTATACATTTTGTATACTGAAAAATAGCCATAAAGCCTCCCAGAAAATGAGTAATAATCATTAAACCAGTTTATAAGACTGCAAAACTACACTTAACATAATTCTTTGTGGCACAAAGAAAAGCAATATAATAGGCAAAATAGTTTTTCACCCAAAACCAAAGACAGCATTGCTTTGCCACACCACCAAGATCCCCTTGTCAATGACCTCTTATTCAACTTAACATCTCTACGGCACTTTTAAATAACCCAGCTAGCATCTACACACAACATCCTGTCCAGGTGATCACACAGAATCGCATCTATGCTGTTTATTATGCAGTAGATTATTTGTGCCCCAGCTTTTTAGTTTGGTTATTAGATGGATTTTCTGCACTATACATGCTCTCATTATTGAGATCCTGCACCAATATACTATTAACCAGACCAATGCCTCCAACATCCCTTTTATATTTTATTTTGTTGTACTTTCAGGCACATAGGAGGAGGTAATCAATGGGCATATTTCATATGCATATTCATTTTTTACATACCCTCTTCCACTGTGGAGTCCAGTTGTGTGACCTTTACTGCCAGCAGGTCGACACGTTCCTGTAAACTGTTCATGCGCATGTAGAAGCTGTTGGCTTCACTAAACAACTCCCCAAAGATGTCCTCCGCATGTCGACCTAAACAGATAAACACAAGAACTCTAGTGCAAAAAACAAACTTCATGCATTCCACTTTAATTCATACTTGTTAACTCAAGAACATTTTATATAACATTTTACTCAATACTCATTATAACATATTTTATTACAATTAGTGCATTAACTTTCATTTTACAGACCCTTCAAAAACAATAATTTTCCCAGAATGCTTCAATTTACTTAAGTCCTCAAAATGGAGTCAAAACAATATGGAGCAGCTTACAAGAAACTCCCAACAAAACACTTATTTTGCTCAAAACTCACTCATTGTCATTTCAGTGTAAATTCCAAACCATCAACTGAAAGGGAGCTAATTCCAAAATGCAGAATTTTTGTAATTGTTTAGCAACAGACAACCAATCACAAATGCTTTCCTTATTAAATATTCATGTGCAGTCATAGAAACCTCCACATGCTGTGTTCAGTTTCAGCATCTGAGTGTATTATTTTAAGTGTTATTTGCTCAGAGGGAGGAAGTTTAACTGTGCTTACTGAGTCCTCCCAACTGTTTGATAATGGCTGCCAGTGTGCTGTTTGTGACACACTCCAGCTCATTGGTCACTCCGTCAGGCAGGGCTCCCCGACACAGGTGCCTGGGCTCAATGGTTCTCTTTACAAGAGGCATGGCTCTCCTCAACTACACTCACCTGTAAGGAGACAAAGGGTACAACATAATGTTTCTAATCAAACCGTACCTTGTAATGAGTATGACTCTAAAACACCTTATTATAATGACTGTAACAGCTGTTCCCTTCTCCCCTACAGCAAGAATATTTTTGCAAAAGTATTTGATACTTGATCCACATGTTGCAAATTGCCTGGCTGAATTTTCTTTCTAATTTAATATATATTTTACACTTGAGATTTTAAAATAAATTACAGTACTTGTGGGGCGAATTTAAAAAAATGGTATTTCATTATTTTGATGTAATATCCTATTTGAACTCAGGGTATTTTGACATAATATATTGTTATTTCCACTTATCATCTCATAGAAAGAGCCTTTAAACACTGCACTTTTTTATATATTTATTTAAAATGAGCATTAAACATAATATCATTTATTTAAAGTATTTTTTTATTATTAAAACACTGGCACTAGCAACACCAAGGTTATGGGTCTGAGTCTCAGTGAACAAACCTAATATTAAGTGTGAATGCATTTGCCAAAAGAATACATGTGTAAATGTACATACACAGACAGACAAGAAAACTATTTTCTATTCTATATTATTTTGTTAATATATTTTAGTCAACATTTAAATATTTTAAACAGAAATAGTTTTTATTCAAAATAAATAAAAAAAATTTAAAAAAATTATATTTTTACATACATATAAACAATACACATAAATACATATACAATATTCTTTTCATATTTGTTCGGACACTTTTAATTTAATTTGCCTTTAAGGCTAGGACAATTTCCATGACAACCACCCAAGGCCTTCTCTCATGCTCTGTTGCATATTAGCCCTACTACAGTCAACACTCCGATCATGAGGAAGTCTTAGGGTTAGCAGACTTTACAGTCCTCTGAAATGCTACTTTAAACACAGGCTCTATTTACAGACTTATTTTGTTATTGTTACTGTTATTGTTTGTTTGACCATTTTTAACTGAAACAATGTTTGATACAACCAAAACAATATTACTTTTATTTTATCCAAAGCTAAAAAAAAATAGGCTGCAGTGCTTCCTGAGGCAATGGATACGTTAACAGCTGTTAGAACAGTAAAATATACAAATACACAAACATATTTATGAGGGAAACCTCAGTCTGTGGCACATGAGATGCAATTCTGCTTAAACTGTTTAAACTGAGAGACTTTCATGTTTTGTTTGTACAACATATGTTACACATACATTTCTAAGATGCTGTGTTGTTAACAGGTTGTAAAACAAGGACTAATATTACCACAGGGTTTAACAAGGTTTGAAAAATCACATTTTTTTTAAAACAATGAGAATTTTCAATTCCTGAGGGAGATCATGGCAAATTAGCCTTCCATGTTGTCCTACAGACTGGCATCATGAGTGAACAGCTCTGTACACATTAAACATACTTACATAATTTTAGCTGTGTGGGTAACCTAGCAACTAGTCTGACCAATTCATGTTTGTGCCCAAACATTTGCTAAAAGGTACCAGACTCCTCTTTATTACCTGCAGTAATACAAACCATTGACTTATTTTAATCTATATAATTATAATAAATATGAACATAAGCCCTGTGGGCAATCCACACAAGATGTAGCCCTTTGTAAGAACCCAGCAACGACATATTATAACAAAACTGCCTATGTGAAAGAATAAACAATCCACAAGCTGTTAAGAATAAATGAAGAATTTATTTTTGCTATCAGAACAAATTTGTGCACATTTTGACAAACAATTTAAAAAATCTCTAAAAAAATGTATGGTGCTTTGGACATGGTAATTATTTTCTACATTACCACAGCTTTACTGGAGACGGTCTTGTCTACAGTAAGATGTTAAAAATACTTCATTTATCAACCTATACCTTCATGCAACACAATGTCTGGTCTTTCTCTGTTTCAACAACTTTCACAGGACCTTCACAGAATAAGCTTTATAGAGATACAAAAAGCTGAAAAATGTTCCAAAAGCATTGCTTAAAACAATGTTCATCAATCCACAGTAAATTATTTGAGTCTTTGAAACTGTTTGTGTGTTACTGAAACTGTTTGTATGTTATGAGTTTAGTCAGATTGTCTTTGTCTAAAACTATGACTTAAAGATTAGACTATATATTATAAGTATTCATTGCAGAAAATAATTCCAGACAATTTCAAACATTTTCTTGCAACAATATCTGAAAACTATAGTCTTGTAAGATACAGGAATGAGTCTTTCTATGAGTCTGTCTGTCTGTTTTTTAAATATGTAACATGTTGCGTTGTGTATTGCATCCTGTATTAAATCCACATCAATATCACGGTATGTTGAAAAACAGCATTTGCTACTGCCATAGACTGAAAACATTACACAACAATATTTGTCTCAGAGCTGAATTATCTCTTAATTCTGAGTGTAAATACACAGCCTGCCTCCACAGTCAGAGGCACAGAACTGATTCATGACAGGAAACCATGGCAACGCCTCATCTAAGCTGGTGGCAAAACACGCTAGGCTCCTTTAGCAAAAACACATTTATGTAATCTCTTGCCATCCCTACACCCTAAAATGTGACTTAAACCCCACATTCCCTAACGCGCAGATGCTTTTAATTTTGTCACTGCAGGAGGAATTGAGTCACTGACGTTGCCCCTAATTTGAGGAAGCTTGAATATTACTGAACTATGATCAGAATAACCCTCAAATGAAACGTATATGGATTCATGTGTCTCTTAGTATCATGAGAAATAGTGCAGCGACTTTAGATAGTGTATTTTAATGCGAACATTAGGAAGATAAGAGCTTAACTGAATATACTCTATTAAAATGTTCTAGTTCTACACAAGATCAGAGCTGTTCATCATTGGGTGGGGGGGACAGTTGGTGAATGACAGATCACATGGTTTAAAGCTCTTCATTGGATATTGAGAAACTAACTCCCGATAATTTAAATAGTGAATAATGAACAATGTCTGTTTTATACACTTGCAGTGAACTGCAATAAATACTGTAATTATTGTATAGGCTACAAAACAAGTCCTGTGACAAGGAAAGCCCTAAAAGTAAAACTGTTTACACAGCTGCATCCTTACATGATCAGGCCTTTCAACCAGTCCAAACCTTTATGTAGGAAATAGTATAATTTTCAGAATCTTGCAGACAACAAATTCAGTCTCTGATACCTGTGTTTAATGTCTTCTCAAAGGATTTTAATGTAATACATACTGTAATTTAGGGTCATGGAATTGTCAAGATATTATGCATTATTTATAAGTTATTGATAATACTACATGCATATTTATAGCTTCAAGAAATCCTGTACTGTATATCATAAAATACCCTGAATTATTAATGAAAACTGATTACATTTAAAAAAAAACCCGGAAAGGAAGGAACTAGAGTGTTCAGTCAGACAGTTACAAGAATTTTAATACTATAATGTAAAAATGATCATATCACTGATTATTAGCTTCAGGCATTTGTACATTTTCTGCCAACCGGTCAGTTTAAATCATACTATTAATTAAAGATAATAATGTTAATTCACTTAATGTTAATAACAAATGTTCTCTATTTAGTTCTACTATTAAAGTAACTAAAAGGTGTAGCTTTTGACAAAATTTGATTTGGCTATTTAATCTGTGACTGCTGATGATCCTGACGTCACGCATCCATACCAATGTATCGGCATGACGTCAGTCACGGCACTATGCTGGCATGTGGTAACAAGTGTATGCGTTTAAGCCTTGTGGAAAATTAAAGAAACGATCCTGTTAGCAATAAATAACATGAAAGTAGCGATGTACCCTGATTAGCTTGACGAAGCTTATCCTAAGGGACAGACAATATTACAGATGTTTACCAAAGATGCACCAGGCACCGTTACATCTATACACGTCATATTTTTATGCCATTTCAGCTGGTAAAATGACAATCACAAAAGATGCAAATGAAAGCGTTCAGGTTACGTCAAATGTGCGCTATTTGGCATGATGTCTACAGTTATAATTTACTTACAAATGATCGTAGTTGTCTTCTTCAGCGTTCTTGTTTTACGCTGTCCTTTAGCTGGTGTCGTTTTCGAGGAGCTATTCAGTGTTACATGGCGTTATTTATAGGCGCCATCGTTATCGATGGATTATCGAGCGAAGGACGGCGGAGGTGGTGCTGAAATCGCGCTGTATGCACGCGCGCGTTGCCTTGGAAGCGTCGCTTCTGGTCTTACGCGCTGCGGCAGTGCCTCCTCTGCGCATGAGCGCGAATGATTCCCAGACCACCACCCTGTATGTGCATCAGGGAAACACTGAGACATGAGTCAAAATATAGGAAACAAAAATAAACCAGCCCATATTCGATGTCATATCATTACATCATTTATAATCATGTTAACTAGACATTCTTCACACTTCGTATATTACGGAATCCGTTCTGCTTAGGATTTGTCCTATATATTATGCTAATTACCTAATTCAATCATGACAAGACTTCCTCCTAAACTGTTTTTTAGGCTCAGAACAACGAGGATCCTCTTGTGGGCACTGTGGGAAAGAAACTAGAGTGGAGGAGAGCCATTGTTGAATGGAGAGTGTGTAAGAATGCCCCATTCATGGTGTTGGAGGACAACATTACCCTAAAGCTCAATACAGCAGCTCTCTGGAGGTGCCACTGTCACACACCTCTTAAAGGCTCACTCATCACTCTCTTGTGCTTTTCAATCCATGTTTCCGGAATAAATTACAATGCTGAGTGTGTTTTCTCCTTTGTAAAACAGTTTATGGGAATATGACCTAAAATGTCAAGCAATCAGTAGTGTAATGACAAGTTAAACTTCCTCTTAAACCTAACCAAAACTTAATATTCTTATAACAATAAATATCAAAAATGTAATGAATTTGATGTATTTTAAAATATTAAACCGACATATAAAACACTACTTTGCTAAAATAAGAAACATGAGCACAAAGACATAAATTGCACATGTTCTTTATTTCATTTTTTATAACAGATCGTAACAGTGTACAAAAATACAAAAATAATATCAAATAAATTCTAAATGGTATTAGTTTAAAGTGTTTTAAGTGTTTTGCTATTTTCGCCGTAGTTCAACCACACGATTCATACTCACATTAAATGAATGTCACCTCCTGATGTCGCTGTTTCACTAAAAACGATCAATTTTCAATCAGTGCTGGATTTATCATTAGTGCAGGCCTTCAGCTGAAGCATAAGACTAACATACTGTACTTGATCCCAACTGATTAAAGGTAGTCCACAGGAATATAATTGTGTGAAAGGAAAAAAAACATCACAGGGTGTGTCTGGGGAAAGACTTTTAAACACGAAATGCAGTTAGTGTTGCTGCTGTCCCTAAAAGAAGCCATCTGCTGACATCTCATGTTGGATTGGCCTGACAGAGGCTTTACTAGCCTCAGAATTGCAGTTAAAACTGTGCTCATTGAACGTGATTTCATCAAGCAGGACAGGTTCCTGGATCAACATCCTTGTTTGTTCTCGAACAACATTCTATCAACCAGTCAGAATTAAAGATATTGTTTAGGTATTGTTAGACTTTGATTTAACCTATCAATACCTAGGTATTGATAGGTTAAACTATAATTTCTCCCTGATTTGACGTAGGTTATGGTTATGGTATGGGTAAGGACTATATTTGTTTGTTTTTGACAGTAATGGTGTATCAGGACAAACAAATATGTCATCCAAGAACACATCTTACATGGCCAAAACACTACAACCAAATGCACTCTTAACCAGTGCTTAAAGCTTAACCATTGATTTAACAATTTAGTAATCAAAACACAATTTCTTAGAGAAATCTCAAAAACAGAAGCTACAATGTTAATCTACGCAGTGTACAGTTGTATAGTTGCATTGTGTTAGAAACATGTAATATCTTGTTGCGCAAGCACAATAAATTATGAAGAGAAACCATCATGTCAGATGGTTTCCCTCATGTCATGGCAGTAAACACACTTCGATCCACTGTGATTTCTATTATGAATATTTACAATTTACTTTTTTAAGATGTGCTTTAAAGGGATGAGATTTAACTTTTTAGAAAGAGTTTTTAGTGTGCTGACGGCAGGACTATTGTCATGTTAAAGCCCTCTTTGAGACATTCTCTAAATACATCTCCTTTAAAGCACTGTCACTACAGCTATGAAACCCCAACATTATAACAGATCCCAACAAAAGATGATTACCGTAAGACTCCAAATATTTAGCTGTTTTTGTTGCTGTTTCTAGAAACTTGCACCACTAGCTTGCACCATTAGAGTTTTATGACTTGTTAGTACTACATGCAAGAGACCTGCATGTAGCTGTTTCTTATAAATACCTTTCAATCTAACATAACTTCCTGTGTCTTTTGTTCTTAGTTCAAATGTCCAATTTCTTGGCATGTTCATTCCCACCGCAGTCAACACTTTCTTACTCACCATTGGGCATAACTGGCTTCACTGAAAAATATGGCGTGCTTTTCTTTTGCGACGTGTCTTCATATTTACATTGCAGGTAGCGAGCAAACGCTTGGCGATATGTACTGTTGAAGAGGGTGTAGATCAGAGGGTTCACACCAGAGGAAACATATCCCACCCACACAAAGATGTTAATGAGCTGATGGAGGTATTCACTGCAGTTGTCCTGACAGATAGCAATCACAACATTGGTGATGAAGAACGGACACCACATCACCAGGAAGAAGAAAAATACAATGCCCAAGACTTTGGAGGCCCGTTGCTCATTTTTGATAGCTTGCATCATGCCTCGTCTACCTTGATCATTTGAACTACTTAACTGACGTTTTTTGAGTAAAAATGCCCGCTTCTTGGAGGAGGGTTTGTTGTTAAGCAGACTTGTATCACTTATCTCAGCTGAGGAATGTTTGCAGTGGCTGGTTTCTTGCGGGAAGGCAGTGCTCTGCTGTTGGAGAACCCGGAGGGTGAGGTAGTAGCAGACCACCATGATGACCAGAGGAACGAAGAAGGCAACAAATGAGCCGACATAAACAAAGTGAGGCTCGTTCAGGACGCAGGTGCCATTCACAAATACCTTTTTTTTATCTTGAAAACCCATTACTGGAATGGGAAGTGATAGCACTGAGGGTGGAGAAAAGGAAGAGGAAAGGACAGAGGAAACAAAAATGGATAATGAGATCATCAGAAATTTTTCAAGAGTTACAAGAGGAAAGGCAGCAGTTGAGAGAAATATCAACTACAAATAATTTGATTTAAAAAACAAAAAAAGTTTTAATAAAAGCTGTGTCAGGCTTGACACTATGGGGGCACCCGAGCCTGAACATTAGGTGAGTAACCCTAGCACTCATTGTGATCCATTGAGATAAGCACTGTTTTGTGATCGCATTACCTCGGTCGCGGCCACCAAAACAGACTAAGAGCTAAGAGGTCTTATGCCACTAGCCCGAGCGGTGGACATAGGTCCTCAAAGTTCTAACTGGTGAAGCCTTTCCTGCTTTGGCAGCTCAAACGACGGAGGACAGAAGGCTTGAAGTATCACCGGGTGACCAGTCGCAGTGGGCAAATCCAAACAGGCAGGATCTACTGATGGAGCCTATAGATCGCCTACCCTTTTTAGCGATGTTAGAGCTAAAAGTGGAGCCACCTTAAGAGTCAGAAACAAAAAAAAACTCCAGTCCTGAACCAACAGGGCAGTGAACCGGGTCAACATGATGTTGGCCACACCATGACACAAAGAGTTGCCACTTCAGGGCATACAATTTCCTAGTAGATGTAGCTCTGAAACTCAGAATAATCTCTACAGCTTCAATTGAGAGCGAACAGATCCACTTCCGCTCAGCCATACCTCTGCCAAATAGACTTCACCACTCGTGGATGTAGCCTCCATTCTCTGGATCTCAGCCCCTGCCTTGACAGAATATCTGCTCCCAGATTTGCATGCCCTGGGATGTACATCGCTCTGACGGAGAGCAGCCTGGTTTTTGCCTAAAGAAGGATCTGCTGCACCAGCCTGAACAGGGGGCGTGAATACAGCCCTCCCTGGTGATGTACAAGATCACAGTGGTGTTTTGTCAGTATGGACTAAGATGTTTTGGCCCTTTAAGGTGTGGGAGGAAGTGTTTCAGAGCCAGAAACACTGCTCTCATTTCCAGGCAGTTTATGTGCCAGAAGAGATGAGGGACCTCCTACTTACTATGGACAGCCATCAGGAACGGCACTCCAGCTCGTGAGGGAAGCATCTGTCTTAAGAATCCTGTGACGGCATAATGCTCCTAGAGTGGGACCCAAGGTGAGAAATCGGGGTCTGAGCCACATAGAAAGGGTACGAAGCCCTCTGCATGAAACACCACCCTTAACGGGTGGATTTTGGGAACAGAATCACATTGGTCACTGCTGTCATGAGTTCTAACAGCCACTGAACCTGAAGAACTGTCAGCTGCTGGCCTAGCTGAACGCTGCACACAGCAGCAAGGATCGACTCCACATGTACAGGAGACAACTGTAAACGCATCATAGTGGAGTCCCAAATTGGCCTAGAAAAGTATCTCTCTGGACAGGAGAAAGCATATTCATTTTGGGGTTAAGTCTCAACCTTAAGCACCTCATATGAGTTAACATGACATCTTGATGCTGTGTAGCTAACTCTTGGGAGCTTGCCATGACAAGCCAGTAGTCTATGTAGTTGAGTACGCGGATGGCCTGGAGTCTCAAAGGAGCCAGGGCTGCATCCACATCCTTTGTGAACGTGCAAGGCGAGAGGGCTAGGCCAAAAGGAAGCACTCAATATTGGTAAGCTTCATCCCCCAAGTGAACCTGAGAAACTTCTTGTGTTCGGGCAAACCTCTATATGAAAGTGCGCGTCCTTCAGATCTATCCTGACAAACCAGCCCTCGGGCTGAGATTGTGACACACAATCTGCTTGAGCGTCAACATATTGATTCTGCATCTCCTCAGAGAGTGATCCAAGTGACACAAATCCAGAATTAGACGCAACCCAGTCCGTTTAGGAAAATCAGCTGTAAAAGCCGAGACATCTCATATGAAGGGGAATACATTCTATAGCCCCTTTCATCAAGAGAATTTCTAGTTCCCGGCCAACACTAAATGGTGCTCTCTTACTACTACAGTCTGCAAAATGGTATTGAAACAAGAAGGACAGGAGACAAACTTAATTCTGTACCCTCTCTCTACTGTACTTAACAGCCATAGGGACAAACTGAGCAGAAGTTTCCATGCTGCTAGAACTGGCAAGAGAAATCTGGACAGATGAACCACCGGGTGCTTCTACCCCTGAAACAACTGGGGTGGCGAGGAAAACAGAAGCATCCACTGGGGCCTCCGAGAGAAGTTTGGCATGGGATGTTGGCATGCGCAAGGACCTCTAGTATACTGTTGGCATCAGGTGTTCAGCTTCTTTGCAGCTTTCAAGGAGATCATGGTCCTCAGATCGAATCTCCTCTTAGGCTGCAAGGCCTGCATGTGCTGCCCAGTCCCCTTAGGTCTCTGTGGGGGAACTCAAGCTGCCACGCTGGCCTTCTGTTAAAGCAGAAGATTTAACAGGAAAAAAGTTGGATGGACCACCTGACACCGCAGCTACCTGGCCTTGGTGGGGGAGGAGCTCCTTAAACATCTCAGAGTGCTTATTAGCCTAACGGTATTTGTTGATGATGGGACAAACTTTGCTGCCGTACATACCCTGAGGAGCAATCGGATTGTCCAGCAAGAAGGCCTTATCCCTGCCCCGATTGCCGGATAGGTTGAACCATAGATGCCCCTCCGTTGCCACTACAACAGCCATAGAATGGCCGAGGGCAAGATCTGTGGCTCGGTGGAGATCCTGAACCACGTTCGGTGGGACATGATATAGAGTAAGGCGGGACCACATACATATCATGTGTGTCACCTGCCATGATACAGCGTGGGCTGAGTGGCACACATTTCTTAAACTTTTTAGAAGTCACATTTTTTTCTTTTCTGCTTTCTGAATACTAGCTGCTTCCTAGCATTAATATCTTCTTTTTCTCCCTCAAGCTTAGACCTAACGTGCAGAAAAACGAGCTTCCTGATAAGAAGCTCATATTTTGCAAGCGCCTTTTAAAGGCTTTGTGGAGCGCAATGCTACATCACATGATATTGACCTGCCTTTGAATAGGCATGATTTTACACGTGTTCAGATTCGGGCACACCTGAAGCACATTCCCCATAGCAGCAAGCCTGACGCAGCGCGGAGTTCCTTTGAAAGGGAATCATTCAGCATAGTTGTTTTCATTCAATGGTTTATTCTTACCAATAGATATGGTCCAAACAGTGATGATTTTTAGCATGGCCTTGAAGGATGAGTTGCTGCGGCTGTATTGGATTGGATTTTGGATCCCGATGTAGCGGTCGAGAGATATAGCACACAGGTGCATGATAGAGGCTGTGGAGAACAGCACATCCAAGAAGATCCACAGGGGACACAGCTCTTCAGGGAGAGGCCAGGTGTAGTCTAGAGACAGACAACAAGAGGAACTGAGTTTTAGAGATGCAGGTGCAGTTTGGTGCTGAGTACAGCTGACAGTCAAGTGCAGAATATTGGTGAGTAATGCATTACATGTATTTTTTAAGCTTACACTTGCATTTTATTCTAGTTCATAGAGCTAATAGCTAACATTGTTCCACACAGCAAAAAAAAAAAACGCTATTAAAATGCCATAAAGTCTAATTTCTTTTGTGAAATAGTGATATATTTTAAAAAATGATGGCCTTTTTTATGCGACTTTAGCCAAAATATTTTTTTAACTTCTTAAGTGAAATAAGACCAGAACATGTTTTGACAGGTTTTGTCATATCAGGGGTTGCCAACCAAATTTTAATTCCAGCTCTGCTCCAACACACCTACCTAAAATTTTCAAATAATTCTGAGCATCTAGATGAGCTGGTTTCCTAACCCAGAACAAACTGCTATAGGAAAGCCCCGAACTGCACAAACACCCAACCCTACAAACACCCTGTCTGTCATTTTCAATTCCAAGAAACTTTGATGAGCTAGTTTAGGTCTGTTTGATTCATCTTGGAGCTATATTACGTTTTTCATTGTTTCATCACTGTTTTGTTAATCTTTTATAAGCATTTATGTAGGATAGTAACCTTCAGCGTGTACTTACTGTAAAGGACACTGATAAAAGATGCTGGCATAACTAGGAAACCCACCAGCATGTCCGCCACGGCCAGTGAGCAAAGAAAGAAGTTTGTGGCATTGTGCAGCTTGCTTTCGATGGACACTGCCATAATTACTAGTAAATTCCCCGCAATGGTGAAGAATATGATCACCAGGATAAGCAGGGCTGGCCAGTTCTGCTTTGTGGGTGCTGTAACCTCTACCTCTGAAATGTTGGATATGAAAAAGCTGTGGTTGATGTTCCAAGAGGCATTCCAGGTAAGAGTGTCATTTAATGAGACCATCGTGGTAAAAGTAGTAAACCAAAGGTCTGATAGGAGCTTTAGCAGCTGTCAGTTCTGTTTGACTCTATATGATATGTAAAATCAGTCTCAGATGTCAACAGACTTCAGGCAATCTTCATCAGAACAGCTTGCTTTGGTTGTGTATGCGACACCTATACAAACAGTAATAATGTTAGATGAAAAGTTACAGTGTAAAAACAAACAAAGAATCATACAGCTGTTCAACAAGTTCATTCAATTATGCGCAATCAGTAGGTGTATCAAAAATAAAATTTGTTTTGCTGTATTATTATTCCTTACACTAAGGGGGCTTGAAAACATGATTTCAGCCTCAATCACCTCACTCTAACATTACCTCTTAAATGCATTTTATTATTAAACAAAATGTCCTGCGCATTATGCTAACTGCAAATTTAAAATATATAATAAAAATACCTAGAACACTAAAAAATAGCATTTGCTGCATGTCCCCAATCTCTATATCTATATTTTACCATAAAATATGATTAAAATACTTCAGAAATCTATTATTTCGCATTGTTGTGTGACCTTATATCCAACCTATACTTTGGTCAATGAGAAATCTGTAATATTTTAGGTAAAATACACATTTTTGGCAGGTCCCTAGGTTTTCACTCTGTCCTGTTTCCCTAACACACAGAGGGCTTCCACCTCTGAAAAACTTAGAACATTCCACAAGACACATTTTCAACAGGAAACTGCATAATTTGGATCTTCTGATGACATGGGAAGACCAAACTTTAATTTTCTCATTTTCTTTTGTGTATATTTTATCATATTGTTGGCTATGACTGACAAGGTAAACTTAGTGTACTGTCCTATTACCTATCTGTAACTTGCCTAGTATCCTCATACTATAAGCAGATATGCTGTCCAGCTATATTTTACATATTTGCTAATTCTATGTTAAAAACAACTGTTACTTTCAGTCCTGTTACAAATTCATCAATGTTCCATTAAGGACCTATGCAAAACAATGATTGATCAATACGCATTTTGAATAGTAAAGTTATGTTTTATTAGGTTCAGTGTTGAAACAAGCTACAATTTTGAAGAGCTATTACAAGCAAATGTTACAGGTTTGGTGGAATAGCCTGTATCACTTTTCTGTCAAGCTCATAGGTCACCAATTCCAGCCTATTTACAGTAAATGTTACAAACTGCATTACATTCATTATACATTTTGTAACCAGATACAGTAATGTTTTGTAAAGTAATGGCAGCTGAATCAGATTGATTAACCCTGACCTCAGCAAAAGGTATCATTTGACATAATTTCCAAGATGGTGACTTATATTTTTTTATTGCATTGGAATATGTATAAACATACAATATACATTTTAAGTGGTTCTTCTATGATATTCTGGTCTGTAGATGTGGTTCTACATTAGATTCTATTTGCCTGTTTTATTATCTTTCAGGCACAAATCCTATACATGCATGATTTTAACATCTATCATTCACTTGCAGGACGATGCACACTAAATTTCCAAAATGAAATGCTGAGGCTTACAGGTTGTGCTGAAATATTTTTGAGACGTATCTTTTGTGCCTGCACTTGTAACTTTTGAAATGCCAGGCTACAACTGCTAGATATTCTGTATACAAATTAAGTTTTACATAGACAAGTATTATGCATTAAGTTTACATAGACTAAATGATTTTATCACACTAGTCTCATGTTAACACATGTATTTTTTCTCAGTCTTGCGGCTGTACTCTCACTCCCACAATAAAATTACACAAAACCAAACAAGATCCTGAGTTATAGTTCTTTGTCATTATACATCTTTCTAACTATACAGACATACAGACAGCAGCACCCATATAACACAGAACATTAAAGAAAAACACCCACCTGTATGTGTTATGCACAAGAGTTTAGAGTTCAGAGTTTCCTCTGCTGGGTCTGATGCATTTCTCTCCTGTCAACAGAGACTGACATTTCAGTTTCATCAGTCGATTTACATCTTTTCTGCAAGTATAGAACAAAAATTCCCCACAGTTTGTTTAAGGGTTTCTTTTCTGCATGTGAACTGCCTGTGTACATTGTACTTTTCTGAAGCCTTCATTAACAAATATTGACACCTGCGAGTGTCTGTATAAATGTCTTATCACCTTCCTTTTGAAGACTGATCAGAGATCAACCTTGTGTTGAATAATTCGGCATTAGTTTCTGTGTTATGTATTTACATTGTATATGCTGCATATAAATATAGTACTGTATGCATATACTGTGTTCTGCATACACAGACACTTGCACATGCCATTAGGTAATCTCAATCTCTTTCTCTTCGTCACTCACATGTTCATCTGGCTCAGTTGGTAGAGCATTGTGTTAGCAGTGCAAATGTCATGTTTGAGTCTCAAGATACATATATCATCTCATACAGATACATATATATATATATATATACCCTGAATGCACTGTAAGTTACTTTGGATAAAAGCGTCTTAAAAATATGTAAATTTAACATACACACCGTGTATACAAGCCCACACAGAAATAGCTCATAATATTAGTGACTCTTTTGAATTAGTAACAGTAGCTTTGGTGAGTTATTTTAACTACTATGGCAACAACAGTTTAAATAAGAAGAAACAACTCTGTGCTCACAGTGATTTTGCTACAGGTAATGTGGTTTTGTTGGACCTGAGAACCTGCTCTTACCCATGGTAAAATCATTGTAACGCACAGCTTCTCGTGGCTTATTGCTTTAATTAATATCTTGAGATGTGGCAACCACAGTACAAGAAGAATAATTGACTCTGCACCACCTCTGCATTGAAAATGAATGCACACCCCAAGGTGTAACAGCCGTTTTGCATCATGGCTGTATTACAACCCCAAGGCAATAACTGCCAAAAATTCAACAGCCTATCATCAGTTATTCCTCACTTAAGCAGGCAGATACAACGAAATGATGCATTCTGTTTTTACTTCCACTTGAATAGTGACAAATGTGAAATGAAATTCGACCTAATAAGGTGCTAATGCTTTCCATATTATTTTCCATATTAAATATTGATTCAATATTCAATATTTCTATTCACTTACTGCCTGTAGCAAAAGATGATTTTTACATGTGGCAAAAAAAATCATATGAGATATATGGACATGCAGTATCAATTAATCATAGGGCAGCTTTAAGAGCAAAATACTTTTTATAAAAGTGTATGGAAATATAGGCATTTTACTTATAAATTTTGCTCTCCTGGCATTTTTGCTTTCTGTCACGAACCCCACAGACTAAGAACTAGTTATGCAGTATGTAAGTCCAGCCCACATAAGGGTAAACAAGAATGCAAAGTAGCACTTGTGCTCAAGGAAATATATCAAGATCATTAAACAAATATTTGGAAACAAATATTTTTGCGTTAAACTTATGATGTTTGCTGGCTACTTGTGCACGTAGAGGAAAAAGGAACTAAAATAAATCAACTAAAGATTAAAATAGTAAATATAAAGGTCTCATGTTCACATTAGTTGCCAATATTATTTTTTGTGACAAAATAGGCAACATATAACAAAGGGCAAATCAGGATGATCTCACAAGGTCTTGTTCAGGTAAACTTGTTCAGGTAAATCTTAATCAAATGTAACTGGAAAATGCTGTTCATATAGGCTATTTGTATAAGGAAAATGTTTGTTATGTAACTGATCACTGTGTCTTATGTTTTTTACTTAATTTTTAATTACCTTTTATGTTGCAGGCTCATTTAAATAGTCCTGCAATGTGACTATTTAAATGATGAAAGTACAAATAAAAGATCATAAAAACAGCATATATAAACCTAATAATTATACAAAAATGGGAAAACACCATAAAACAGACACCCAGGTACTACCCCTTGCTTCTCTTCCTTTCTAACTCCCTTTTTCCTATCCCTCCTACTTCCTTCCAGGGCTCAAGTCACTGAATATTTACTGAACATGTGCAAATACCAAGATTAACATATACTTGTCCTTGAGTTTTCATCTTCATGTTTGGTCTCATTTTAAAGGTCTCGGCGGGGTGGGTAAAGAAATGTATTTTTAAAACTACAATATAGAGTGAGAAAAGGGGTTGAGAAATCTAAACTCCTCTTTTGAGTATGTGAACCATCCCAGTTGGGTTTACTTCTCAGGTCCTGAGATTCTGATGAACCAAATTCCAAACTGATGATAGAATTTGACTCTTTGTGTCATCAGTGTATACAAAGCTTGACAAAGGGCTCAGGGAGACATACTGTTACCAGAACTACGCAAACAATTACTATGTGTGTGTATTGATGTGTCCAGGATAACATCAAAGGGGCTTAAGTTTGAATTAGAATATGACCTCTATTTTTCATAGCAAGTTGTATGAATGTGACTAAAATAACTGTTTAATTATAAGCAAGCAGGCGGCCAAATTTAAAAATATTAATGGACCCTGCATCAACTGATTGGAAATTTTGTGACCATAAGATTCACATACACCAGCCCTCATGAACAAATAATTGTAAGCATGGGGATTTTAAGAATAATCAAAGTAATTGGATAATAAATAGTAAATGGACATTTTGTCTGAATTGTATAACATTAAAATTGGAGTCATTAATGTTAATAACAGGGGCAACTCTGTTAAAAGTGCCAAGGAAAGGCAAACCGTGTACCCACACCATTGTATTCTGTTGTTGGGACAATGGGTGGTAGTTATGTCTTTTAAGTGCAAATTCAGATTTGCCCAAGGTTTGCATTTTCCCTTCTCTCCCTCCAGCTGTTGTAGTAAGTAAATTCTTATTTGCCATTTACAAAAATTGAGGGAAAGATAATATGAACCTTTTGTAGACAGATTTATAAATTGGGTCAATATACCCATTGTTAGACCAGAGACCATAGTAATCTGGTGGGTCTTAAAAATTAAATGTCAGGAAAATTATAGCAATAGTGTAAATGAGGAACAAATTCTGTTGCCTATTAATTTTGGTATTCAACTAAGGATAAAAATTAAAAACCTAAATGTAAAGCAAAACGTGATTGTTTTTGTTGCCATTTCAAGAGAAAAATGAAAATTTCTCTTTACTTTTTTTTTTTACTTGCATTTCTAGTTAAGATAACCCCCCTAGAAACCATAAGTGTTTTAGACAGAGTGGAAATGGAACAGAAAAATTATAATTTTTACAAATACTTAAAATTTTTAAGAAAAACTTCAGAAGCTAACCTCCAGAAATCTGGATCTGGTTAATTTCATTAACCCTTTGACAATTTAAAAAGTTATCAAATAAATTAAAATGACAGTGAAATTTGTTTGCATTTGAAAAGAAGATTGGGCAAAATGAAATTATGTGATGAAAGCCCAAATTACATCCCAGCTTTTAAGAACTACTGCTGCAGTGCAGGATTTCCCATTGCTGAAAATAAGAAGAGCAAAATCTCTAAAACTGATGCACAGAATGACAGTGATGACAATAAATTGTATTGTTATATTTGTGTAAATCAGTCAAAAGGGCCATGATTAACATCATGCAGGTCCATGCCTGATTTTTTGATCATATCATATATCTGATGATTTTCTAACACCAAGTTAACATCATCTTTTAAATGTGAGCAGATCTAACCAGATTGGAACAATCCAAGGTAGACATACTGATGCAGAAAAGCTTAAGCCACAAAGGATTGAGGAAACTGAAGATGGTACCACATCTTAATGAGTTTAGCATTTAATTTTAAAGGTTTTTAAAAGGTTTTAAAGGTTTTGAAATGAAATGTTTCTGATTCATGGTGTCTGGTCCCACCTGCAGACACACAACCTGAAGTGCAGGAGTGTGTAGGTACTTCAAAGGGCCATTTGCATCTCACAACATTATATTACCACAGAAGTAGTTACATGGCCTCCCAGTAAAAGAGCAAAACTTGAACAAAAATTGTGCAACACAGATCCGGACAGAATGCAATGATTGGATGAACATTTTATGGTCCTGTGCCTTCCATACAAAATATATGTGAAGAGACTTTCAAGCAGCAAAACAAAAATAAAATCTGTAAAAAAGAAATCACATCCTCTGCCTTTAATAAACCATTTAGGCTCAAAATGTGTGATTAATGTCCTAAATTTAAAAAAAAGCTACTTGACTAAGATCTAGAGTCTGACGAACATACAAAACCACACCATCATGCATAGGAAAGAAAAACTTACTCCCATGATGTTAAATTCTATTTAAAATGTTCTGTTGACTTGTGTGAGTGTGCACGGTTACAGTCACACATCCCTGTTTTAATTTTAGACTTGACAATCTAATAAATAAGTGAAGAATGAAATCATTGGCATGGTTTCAAACCACAGAGCCTACTGGTACATGACAATGCATGACATTGCAAACATAACAAAGCAGTTAGATCTCAAACACAGGAACTTCTATCAATCAGTGACATAGCCTGCACGTCAAATGCATAGAATTTTCATTATGTTTTAATTATCTATTATCCTTCTGCTTTATCTGGGATGGGCTGTGGAGGCAACACAATGACTAAGACATTCTGAATCTGATTCTGTAAGATCACTGGTATATTACTATTGAAATCTTGAATCTACATAGTTATGATGTTGTTTGTACAGGCAATACCTCATCATAATCTTTGTCTTACAATGAAACTTCTTAAATGTATCAGTTTTTAGCCATTGTATGGCCATTGCAGATGTTGCTGGGTCAAATTTAGTTATATTAGTTAACTATAATTGTACAGACTGATGATTTTGTGGGTCCCTAATAAACAAATAACTAGAACAAGAGACACCTTCACCCACACCACTGGCTGCAAGATTCATGCTTTTATTTGAAAATAATAGCAATTTTAAATATATTCAGGTAACACAACAAAAAAAGACTACCAGCAGTATCTATATTTCTAGTCAAAAGTCCATTAACACAAATACTTGTTTTCTCTAGCATTTTTTTTTGTTTTTTTTAAATTCTGCCCTCAAAACACAACTTCATCATTAATTCCAATCTATTAAAATAGAAATAATATCTTACCCTTATAGTTGCGATAGGTTCATTTGTGTTTCTTCACAGTTTCGCGCCGCTGCATGCTTCTTACCGCGAGGTGTGCGTGCAGGTATCATTTATCACTGCTTAGAAGAAGGTGTGTCCTCGTGAGAGTCATGCTGTGAAAACTGTTTGTGTTTCAGCTTGAGCTAGAATACTCATGTTTACAACTGAAATGTGTCAGTGGAGACCAAGGCTGGTTGGAAAAGAATCCATATATGGCTCAATGTTTTACGAAAAATGCAAATTCCAAGATTTTAGAATTTTTGTCTTGACCTAAAATGTGGATGTGAGGACATTACAACATCTGGTCCCACCTGCAGACACAACCTGAAGTCCAGGAGACGGGTGTGAAGGCACTTCAAAGGGCCATTTACATCTCACAACATTACATCACCACAAGTACTTACATGGCCTCCCAGTGAAAGAGCCAATTGTGCAACACAGATTCGGATCAAACGCAATAATTGGATGAACGTTTTATGGTCCTGTGCCTTCCATAAAAATACACAAATATACAAAAAGGAACCCTTTAATATCAAATACTAACAAATAATCTTTATTATAGTTTTACATTCTAGAATAATAGTTCTCACCACAACTATTGAATAACACAGAAGTAACTGCCTAAAACATTAAAAATAAATCAAAGTAGCCACCCTTTAGAACTTGCAAAAATGCACTATTAGAATTTTATTGCTTACTAGAGACATTACCTTGAGATGCTTTTAAACGGTATTGAAAGCGTGGTTAAAAAGGACAAAAATGTGCTAACCAATCCTATTCTATCCTATATTCTATTTATTGAATATGCCATGTATGTATTAAACTAGTCTAACTAGTCATGTTTGCGCTTTACAATAACTCCAACTGAGTCTGATGCCTTGTAAGGGTTTTTAGGTCTGTTACTAAACGCACATATATAATGAACACACAAACACACAAAATATAATGCATTTATGTATGTATGTGCAGCTTAGCTGGAGTAAGCTTAAATCACATAACCAATAGAATAACTGTTGCAATACACAACACTGTTGCCGGTTTTGTTTTCTTTTTGAGTTTTTCAGTATCACCTGAGTGGTCTTGAGTCTGGTATGAGTGTGTCAGACAAGGAACAATGGCTATAGCACTTTCTGACAGCAAATGATGCAAAAGGACAGGTGGTCTATTTTAAAACGACATTTTTGTTAAATATTCTTTCAACTAAAATATTTCACTACGTAAAATGGGTTACATAGTTTTACACTGACTAAACACGTAACAAGACACGTTAGTGGACAAGAATAAATAACTGCATTCCAATTATTCAGAAACCATTTACACACAATATTCATATAAATAGTGTAAGCGCTGTGTTCACACTAAAAAATGCACACTGAGAAAATAAAGTGTGGAATGTTAGACACTTTATACACCAAACAGTTGCAGCTTTCCTAATGTTGCATATGCAGAAGGGCTAAACATGCTAGCAACATACTTACACTGGAAATGTCATTTACCTCAACTGTGTTGTAAAAATCCATTATATGGATTTTTAATTTTAGATGACACTTTGAAAATGAATACATACACTAGGTTGCCAAATACATGGGGCATAATATGTGCATGGTGTATAGCACATTATTTAGGACACAACTAAGGAAACCACAATAAAACAAGAGGACCATCATCTTTATTTTTTTTTTAAACAAAGCCATCTAAAAATAGCAATTTTAGTAAAACAAAATGGTTCATAAAGTTATATATCACAATATAAAACTTCAAAAACCTTGTTTTTTTAATAAAAATTCTTTCCTTTACTAAAATCCATATAAATGCACCCACAAAGGCTTCAACAAGGCATAATATTACACAAACTTTTCTACACGCAATTTCTAAAATTACGTTAAATAACAGCTAAACATATTCTTGCAACAGTCTTATCAGTTTCTGCCGAATCTGTGCGAAGTTATCCAACATAGGTGGCTAATAATTAAATAAAAACTACAACAGCACTAAACATTATTGCATCTCTTTATACAAATTAATAAATAATATATTTACATAGAAGAAAAGGTAGTAACAATCACAAAGGATGATTCTCAAAACACTGTTAATGCCTCTTCCAGTGTGTCAATATGAACCAAAGGAATTTTTGCCACCTCAAAAAAGACTCTGTGTACACACACACACACACACACACACACACACACACACACACACACACACACACACACACACACACACACACACACACACACACACACACACACACACACACACACACACACACACACACACACACACACACACACACACACACACACACACACACACACACACACACACACACACACACACACACACGATTATGCATTAAAGAGGAAGCGAATTCAAACACTACAAAATTCCGCCTAAAGGTCTGTAATATGATCCAAGTGATTTGTCTATAATTACCTGTGGGAGTATTTGTTGTCCACAGCTTTAAGTGTGTCATTCAAAGGGCTTGCCAGCATTGCATACAACCTCCTGACCAAACAACTCAGATCAGCCAGAGCATAGCCACTATGATACTGGAGAACCGGTGTCTGTGAAAGCAAACGTCTGCAGTAGTTACAGACTAGCTACTAATGGACCAGCAACAACCATTTTAAAATGCAGTAAAAAAAGAATTGATTGACATGCCAAAACAGAGACTAACACTGCTATTTTCCAAAGGTGGAGCTATAGCTCAATGTTGGCCTTTTCCTTACCCATCCTCCAAGATCTGCGGTGATTAGAGCCAACAGAAGGCAGGCACAGGCCAGACGAGATGCTCTCTCTGACACAAGCTCTAACTCCAGCAAGCTCGACTCGCACACATAGCGTGCAAGCGTTAGGGTCTCCATATTCACGCCGGCTACCTGCAGGGTTCGTTTATGAGAAATTGAAATTTATTGAAGAATGCAGCATTTACAGCAGGTAAGCGTAACCTAATGACAAACTGTAATATGGGGAGACAAATTTCCTTAAGAGCCCTGTTGTTAGCAGTTATGTGTTTTGAGCGCTCTGACCTTTGCATAGCGTCTGAGGAACCGGTAAGGCACCGGTATGTTGATATCAAAGTTGAGTGCCTGCAACAAGTTTACTTCCATAGTGAGGAGCTCTCGTCTTTTATAGGCATCATCACAAATGTACAGGAAGTCATCGACACATGGAGGACAACGTTCCTGATGACATAAAAAGCATCGTATTGCGTTATTTAAAACAGTTCCTGTAACTTTTTTTTACGCCTCTATATCACCATCTCTGTTTGAAACATAAAATTGCAACTTTCTTTGAAGTAAATTTTCTTTAAAATTTACTATCTTTGAAGTCAAATGACCCAACAGCTCAAATTTAAATCATTATTTAAATTTACCATTGCAAATCAGGGTAAGGTAAGGACACCTTACCTGTACGTCCTTAATACAGATTTTAATTGATTTTTAACAAAAACATTTCTGCTTTAACACTGCAGTCTGAGATCTGGATTTGTGTTCTGTGTCAGAGGAGTTTAAAACAACCTCAGGGTGAGCAAATTATGTCTGAATTTTACAGAATTTATTCATGAGTGCTACCCTTAAGTTGGGGTTATTTATTATTGGAAATCTAACAAACATTTAGAAAGAAGTTTTGTTCCGTCACCTCAAACTTGGCAGCGATGAGCATGGCAGTGGAGCCAATGAGCTGCAGGGATTCCCTCATAACAACGGTCTCTGACAGGTAATGGTCTGTGATCTTTACTGCCAAATAAAGGGTCTCATGGTTCAGCTCAAAATTTTCCTTCACACAAAGGGGGTAAAATTAAAAACATTTAAAAGCACTGCAATATTTCACCACAAAAATACTGTATTCATATTCTCATGCCAAATTTTTAAACATTTTTGTGAATCAGTGTCAGTCCAATTCAGACACCAAAGTCCCAAAGACCTTGAACAGCTGGTTCAGGTGTGCTTAATTAGGGATGGAGATAATTCTGCAGGGCTGTGGACCACATTAAAGACCTCTGCACTAAACAATGGATCACAATATATCATACTGATAGAACATTACATTACAACATCTCTGCTGATTCATCTCTGCTGAGCATACCCACCTGTACCTCCACCATCCAATCGACCAGAATACCTCTCATGTCTGGGGTTAGGTCTGGCTGCTTTTGCATATAATCACTTAGTATAAAATTCTCCTGAGGGAAAACAAATAGTTTATGATTAAATGTAAACTCTCAGTTTCACACAACTCTCACACAAAAGTGACAACTACTAAATGCCTTGTAAGGTGGTTTTAGTAAAGTTATTTTGGGTAATATGCATATAACTGACCATGCAAGTGATATTTACAAGTGGAAAATTCTGTACAACAGCACTCAATGGCATGTTAATAGTTTAACAGCTTATCCACAGCTATAACAGTAATGAGAACTCTTCTCATCATCTTCCATATTTAGGACTTGAATGCACAGCATTTCGTAATACCCAATACTTAGCTTGAAAGTAGCAGCTTGCCAGGTGCACTTGAAAGCAGTAATTCTCACCTCTCTATTTTTGAGGTAGTCAAAGATGTCTTTGGCATACTCAGGGCTCATGAAACAGTCCCCACTATGTGCCTTATCAACGTCAAACTCTTCAGGCACCTTGCCAACACAAGCATCAACACAAAGCTTTAAATACACAAATTAATATGAAATACTATCAATTATATTCCATTACCAATTCAAATGTACACATTATATATGGAACAAAAATGTGCCTCTACTTTTCTTGATTCTGGCAAAATGTCAACTGAAGCTTTAGCTTTTGTTTTTATGTACAATGTCTATCAAATTCAGTGCTTCAGAATCACTTGTTGCATTATAAATTTGAGTATGCTTTTAAGCTAGTTATAAGTATACAGTTAATGTAATACACTGCCACAGTATCAGATTTTCAATACATGGTTATCATGGACAAAAAATTTATAATAATGGTATCATTACAGTATCTACTTAAAAAAGACCAAATAAAGCTATCAATTCATCTTTAGTTTAGTTTATGTAATCATTTAGTGTTTTCCCTTTTGTGGCCAATGAATCACACTGAAAACATGAGCGTAAGGAGGCATAGAGAGAGTTTGTGACCATTGTGGCTCTTAAGGGAAAATGTTTAATAAAGGCAATATCAACCAGAAACTGATGCTGAATTATTTACGATATTATCACATGCAGAGTTAACACAGTATCAACAAGCATGGTTCTTAATATCACAATTATTGTCAATACTGGTATATTGTGACAGCCCTACTCTCACACCACATGCAAAGAATACAACTTTATGTGAATCTTAAAAATGAAGTTTGGCATCACTAGCATTAGTTAATCAAAGTGTGATGCAGAGTTGCTGAGGGAGTTCTAACCTTTTGTTGTTGAACTGTAGACCGCTCATCAGGTTGGCACACACTGAAGCCGTCCATTGGTAATTCCTCTGCTTTAAATTCAGCTTTCTTGGGCTGTTCCTCAAGAGAGAAATCCTTACTGCAGAAATAAATACCATGCAAATGCTGTAAATATACAAACTTCTGAACCAGTACAAATATATGATGGTTAACGTTCATAGAGTAAATTACTCTTTCTGGATTGCATCTGTCCTGACAATCCCATTGCGGGTTGGAGCTTTATTGACTGTTTTGCCACTTTTTGCTTGGATGCCAGTCTGGGTTTTGTTTATCTGTCGAAACAGAGACTAATCAGAGCAATTGAACCTCCTCATACACTATTCTTCCAAAGTTTTAAATCATACATTATATGATGAAGTATTTGGACACTTGTCATTCTTTAAAATCTTAATGACTGTCACAGATAATATGTAAACAATAATACACCAATAGTGTTGGAGGTGAAGACAACAGCTGTTAAGCTAGTAGAACATGTCTGCAGTTACTGAACTTTGGGGGATCTGACTTAATACACTGACTGAAATTCACTTTTACACTAGTAGGTTAAAAGTCATTGCAAAAATTATTCTGAAAGGTGAACTTAGCACCAAGTAACTTAACTAGCAACATTTTTGCCTGCAGACTTACTTGGATATTCTGTCATCTAACAGTGTGCAAACACTGCTTGTTTTCACTTTAAAAGGTGTAGTCTGTTGCATCATATAAACAATGTTAAATATTTTGGTTAAAAGGTATGCTTGTCCTGAGCTAATAGCATTCACACTGTAACGTTAATGCATTTGAAAGACGCTTTAATCTAAGTGCATTCAATGTATACGTTAATTAGTATGTGTATCCACTACTGTACAGATACATTTTGGGGCCTCTGTTGAGGATATATGGTTTTGCTTGTATTGTAAGGAAATGCAAAAGAAATCCATAATTTCTTAAATCATTTCTTTGCGTTGAGCTCACATTGGTCAGATCAACAAAGGCAGATCTCTTCTTAGGGCCTCCCTGGGGAGAGGATGGCGTCCTCTTAACATTATAAACATCCTCCTGGAAAAAAAATAATGATAAAGAAGAGCTAAGCAACAATCATGCAATAAATAAAACCGTGCATTTGATTACAGGCATCTGAGACTCGTCTTCATTCAATCACTGAGGATCATGGCAGTTTAAACAAAGCTCGGTCGTCATGTTTCTCACCTGATTCTGGTGACTGCTCACCTTAGATCTGATATCCGATGAGTGTTTTTTATTACCCTGACGAGGCATGGCCTGTTGCACTAAAATACTGCGCTAAACCTCACGCACTTTCGCTGAAAAACGACTGTTTACACAAACGACTGTTTTACAAACGATTGACTGTCTACAATCACCGGTTTGTCATTTAGGCTACGGCCAAGCGAAATATATTCTTAATTAATTACAAATATAAATCTTGACACAGTTTGTTCAGGTCTATATTATACAATTATCTGTAGCTAGCACCGGTAAACAAACACAATGTTCGACGATTTGATTTTATTTGTTATTCTCGAACTGCATTCAAAACATAGTAGAGGAAGTGAGCGCACTGCTGATTGGTCCTGCCGCTTACGTCTTAGCCAATCAGCATCCTAGAATGAATACAATTACCAATGTGCGTTGTAGGATTTTCCATATTAAAATATAAACCAATCAAAACTCTTGCTACATTCTGAACGTTATTTAAAGGAACAACTGCTTCGTTATACAGTCCCTTCTGTCCTAAGCTCTTATTGTCTGCCTTTTCTTCATTATTTGGTCCAAATCATCTATTTCAGAAGCATTTTTTAATAAATATGTAATTTTCTAATAACAGAAATTAATATGTTGGCACAATTATATTTATAATATTTAATTATATCTATAATAATCATTTTAAAAATTTAAGCTTTAGATGAAATGATTTTTAAGATGACAAGAAACAATGCAGTCATGTGTTTCCAGACTTTTGATGCGTAGTGTCTATATATATTAAATCACCCAACAAGCAAGGTCTTAAATACTTTATTAGAGCTTTCGATTCACAATACAGGACAGCAAAAGTAAGGACATGACCAGCAACAACAATGTAGCTCAGAAAAAGAAATAACATACTGTTCATGTAAAATGAAATACAATGTCTTAAATGTTTTTAATGCAACTTTTTGTCATTATAGCTTGCGCAACTACAAAAAGCACAATTGTTAAATGTTTTTTGTCATTATCTTTCAAAAGCAGTGTCTAGCCTCACACAACGATTACCTTTGCTTATGAAGAGAGTCGCTTTTTGTCAACCTTTCATTACAGTGACTACATTTCGTGCAGTATAGGGTTGATTAGCGTATTACCTGTCAATTCTCAAATCTGTTTTTCTTGTTTTTGTTCTTTTGAACATGTGCCAATACTGCCACATGTCATGAGCACATGCCAACATAAACCAAGTTTGTCATATTTTTGATTAAGTAACATTACAGCAGAGCAACACAGCCAAAGTTGCTGTGTTGCTTTGGCTGAAATTCAACAGGCCATGACTATGTAAAATGGAAATGAGAACGATCAGTTCATACATATATACATGTGTGCAGTGAATTGAATTGTTGACAGCCATTAACTACTAGTTCAAAAATTCTTAAGTAATGCTAATATAAATTCTATCATAACTTGGAGCAAATCTAAAGTTAAAGAAATGATTAGAATGCAATGTATGTTTTCAATGTAAAATGTATGTATAAAGTAACGTTGTATGTATAAACCTGAAGGAAAACATTTTTGGATACATTGAGAAAGAGAGAAAAACATTTAGAAATAAATATGGACAATAATATTTTCTAAATTTAAAAACATTCTCACTTATTTTATTTAGTTTGTAAACCACTTCAAAGAAGCAACTGAAGGTAAACAGATTCCCTCTAGTGGTCAGATGCTAACACTACAAATTACGAACCTGTTGGCTTCTTAAACTGAGGTCTCTTATAAAATGTATAAATATCTGAATTTCATCTTAAATACAGAATTTAGTCAAGTATGTAATTGTATGTTAAATAACTGTAACATTTTCGAGCCTAAAACTGTGGAGGCACTTTTTGTCATTTTGTTTCCAAACACCCATTCAAAGTGAAGTCACAAAATTAAATGAAATTTAAATATTTATATGTTCTCTATATAATATTTTCACTGAAAAATGTCTGCACAAAGTGTTATGTCAAGTTTTATTTGTAAATTATTTAAATCTGCTTTTTTATCTATTCAGGCACTATTCATTACCCTGTCAGTTGCTATTTAGACACACAATACTGCAAAGGTCTGCAAAGGGAGAATATATAGTGATTTCTCAAGCATTACAATCAATAAGCCATACAAAATATAACCTTACATAAATCCATATACTCCTCGAAGTAACTGTTACAGACAAATAAAAAATAATAATACAATAACATAAAACAACAATTAATCTACTATTCAGTTATCTATTTAACCATCAACAATTCAACTCTTAACTTATACTAATACATTAATGTTACTATTAAGCTTACTATATAATCTATTTAATTAAGAATAATTAAGAAGATTAACAGGTATGCTACAGTTTCAGAGTATTAGAAGCTCTCTTTAACAATTTTCTCATAACAGTTGGATATAAGAGACCCACATCCTCAAAAGAGTCTTTGGAGAGTATGGCAACATCCACATAGTTTTCAGCTATGGCCGTGTCTGTGAAAAGAGTTTGTTTCAATAAAAACTGATCTCCAAAAACTGTTCCAGCAGAGAGACGCTGAAGGATCTTTGTTCCTCTTGTGTCTGGGCATAGCTTAACCTTGCCAATTAATATCATGTACATTCCAGTACCAGTGTCTCCCTTTCTGTAAATATATTCCCCTGAAACAAGAATTCAAAATGTAACTCTAGTCTTTTAGAAAAGTCCCTGCAAATGAAGTTGATAAACATTAGCTGTTATTCCATTTAAAATGTAAAAATCCAACAAGCACTCACCAACAGGGAAACATCTGATGAGCATTCTTGAACAAAGTGCCCTCAAAAATGGTTCTGGGTGGCTGCTAAACAGCTGATGTTTTCTCAAAATCTCTACGCAGATTCTATTTAAACACAATAGTAACATTACAGCTACAGTATATTGTGAAACCACATGGCTTTTGGAATATACTGTATACTCAGTAGTCACTTTTCTTAGGAATACCCGGCTTCATCTCTCAAGAACTTTAAGTTTGGCAGATACAGATAGATGCTGATATTTAAAAAAAGGCTGTGACACAGACACGGACACAGACACTGATACAGTATGTGTGGCATGTTGTTTTCTCACCTTGTTTTTGGACCTTCACAGAAAATTCTCTCAGCTTGTAAAACACAACAGGAAATGCTGCCCAAAAAGCTATCAAGGTAAGTTTGTTTACCTTGACAAAATCTCAGTTTTCATACAGTGAGGGATGTCTTTGAACAAGTCTTCAGCGTCTGTCCCATTGGTGCGATTCCAGCGATAACTGTAGAACTGCATCACTCGTTTCTGTAATGTGGGTGGGATTCTCTCTTCCTTCATGTATGTCTGAATAGTCTGACAAAGACAGCAGGGTTATTCAAAAATCAAGGCATTAGTGAGTATGGTTTCACCCCCCAGTTAAACACCCTTCAATTATTTTCTCCCAAAAAACAAAATAGCAACAAAAACACCATATCACCAAAAAAAACCCTGTTTGCAATATACAGATGTAGTTAATCAGAATCTTTGAAACAAGGATGTTTTGAGACAAAAGATATTTTTAGTTTTGTTTAATGTGGTAAAATTAACAGTTTTCAGTAACTGTCTTAAAAGGAAAAGGATCATTTTATATGATAAATTTGGGGTAAACGGCCCCTTGATGAAGGGCAAAAGGATCTTTTATTAAAAGACCAACTGTTACCAAAGTGCCACCAAGTTAATCTGTTGTGACAAAGGGAGAAGATACTGAATACTGCAATAAATAATCCTGCTTCAGTGGGGGTGTAAAGGTTTTTTTGAACAGGGTGTTCAAAGTTCAAAGATTAATTTGTGAAATATGCCTATATACTTCACAATACTAATATGTACAGTAGCTCCAATCTGTATACTTTCATTTATTAAAATAAGAATTTTGAAAAAAAAAACTGTAAAAAAAAAACTTTTGATCAGGTATGTATGTTGCTATATCAAAAGTATTTCCATATGATTATACATTATACACTATAGCCCCACAGGAAAGAAGACCCCAGCTGCTGTAATGTTTACCTGATTTGAGAAAAACACACAAAATATGTTGCAATCAAATACTATAAGAATTTTATATACATACATATACAAGTTTAAAAATTACCTTTAACTTTTCTTCATAGGCTACCTGGAGTACCCTTTTATTTGCTTGTGTAGATGTGAGACGTCCCATTGTATAAATTACTTGCATTTTGGCCAGGATCATTATCATAATACACAGTATCATTTCTCCAAAGGTTGTTGCAGCTATATCACCATAACCTGTGGTTGTGTAGATTTGTATCACCCAGTAGGAAGCATATCTGTACATTTCAGGGAAGTAGTAAATCTCTGTAAAGAGAAACAGCGCACACATACTACATATTAAAATTACTTCAAGAAAGACAATTATACTCAATCCCATCAATCCCATTTGTAATTGTGTCAATTTTAAAGGACATTAAACACAACACACACACACACATATTAAATCCCTCACCTGTTTCACCCACCCAAGACATTTCTCCATAAATCCTAACAAATAAAATGCACAACACTGCCCCACAGTGAACAAAGAGAACTGCATGCACTAAATACTTGATAATCCTAATCCACATGAGACTGAAAAACAAAAACAAATTATGTTTGTTCAATACGTTAAATTACATTTTTAATTTATACTTTATATATCATGTCCAAGCAAAAATAAAGTGACAAATAAAATTAAAACATACTTGGTTGTTATTGATTGTTCTTCCTTCCACATAAACACTAATAGGGCAATAATGCGTGGTAAGTGTGCCATCCGTGCATAAACAATCATAGACAGGAATGCTGACGGCTCTTTGTCATACATTTGGTGCAGCACTAGAAGACCATATGGAAATGAGCAGACCAGATCAAAGACAAATCCCACTTTTCTCTTCAGGTAGTTCTGGGATGTTGATTTGTAGTCCGAAAAATATGTTCCACTGTCATCATTATAACAAATGTGGAACTTCAGGATGATCTGAAGAAAGGTGGAAAGGAACAATAAAAAAAGTTGTTTGATAAAGCAACTTTTATTAGACTTCTGTAAAGTGATGTTGCCATGAGTTTCACTGACAGCTCCTCTGAGAATAATCTAGAGCTGAATGTAATACAGTGCTGATCTTTATTCCTAATGTAACTCACCTCAACCATCATAATGAACTCAATAATCAGTGTGAGCAAGAAGATATACCAGTTAACCTCAGATACAGAATGCTGTGGGGGGAGAGAAAAGAAGAGACCCTCATAATTCATTTAAAAAATATGAGTAGTATAATTGCATGACTACAGGTAGGCAATGGCGTCCACACAACAGAAAATCAATAGAAAATCAGTGATATTAAAAGTTTAGCTTAGATTATCTTTGCGTTTTTTCTAATTGCCTAAAGGTAATTAATGGTTAACGGTTATGTACAGTTGAAAACAGTGCTGTATAATGGTGTATTTCACTCAAATGCGTACAAGTTCACTCAAATGCATACAAGACCAACAGTTATTTTTGTAACTTTTGTAGCTCTCTACTGTACAAAATTGACACTGCTTTCGTTTTTCATAAAACCAGAGCAAATCGTGACTGAGGCTATCAGTCACTAACACTGTGCATCTCATTCTGTAGTCATCAGGATGGGTAAAAGAATTCCATTTTTGTGTGGAGTATCCCTTTAAGAATTCAGTGAACTGAACTGCTGTGCAAAATAGGTATTATACACACCATGTATGTTATTGCCCAGAAAAGCACAGTAATCAGGAGACAGGATGTGTATTGATAGACCACTCGGAATGTGTTCTCTGGATCAATGGTTTTGTTATGTATTCTTCTCATGGTGTGGAAAAGCCTCATGAAGACTTGTTTGACTGCCGTCCATAGTTTGACATGAAATGGACGTGCTTTGAGTTCAGCTCTCTGCTCCTCCTCTGCCATGTAATCCCTATACAGTTTCACATCTGTAAGAAAAAGAAGCGTAACATTACATGTGATCATCTGATAAAAATTCAGTCAGGGAAAACACACCTGCCTGGAAGTTTGTCTAGTCTGTCAAATAAGACCTTAATTAGCTGGTTCAGATGTGTTTAATCAGGGTTGGAGCTAAACTCTGCAGGACTGTGGACCTCCAGCAGCTAGACTGGACACCCCTGCTTTACATTCAGGCATTTGGTAGTCTTTGTATCCACCTTAATTTGCATGACAAAGTACAGTAAAACTTATTGTGCTATAAACCATTGTGTGTTTATAATTATGTCAATACATTAAAATGAAATGTAAAGAAGTTTGCAACATCAAGCAGCATAACAAGCTTGTATAGCTAAAAATAACTTGAAGGATGACACTGGAAGTATAACAAATTCAAAAATGGCAGGACATGCTCTATAAGGTTGATACCATAAAATTTGCAAGCACTCTTTGTCAGCTTGTTTATGTGTTTCCTGAAAATTTAGTCAGTTTATGTGTTTCCTGAAAATTGAACCGTGTACCCATATCCTTGTTGTTGCATGTACTACCAACTGAGCTGGTCAGATAAGGCTTCTTATGTCAAACCCATCTATTTAGTTTTTTTTTTTTGGTTTAAAAGTGGTTACAGAGGGTTGCTACACTGTTTCTGTGCAGGAAAACAGTTTTTTGTGGCTTGCGATGGTAACATAATCCCCATCACCAGATCATAACAAAAGCAGTGTTTTCCTAAATAAAAGACCCACTTTTTAAGACCTACTTTTTCCTAAATACAGACTTTTCAATGAAGATTTTATCTCTTTGCTTTCTGCACATCCAGTTCTTAATTCTTACTACTTTATCAAACAAATGTTTTTATTACACCTGTTCATTTGCACCATCTTGGCAATTTGTTAAATTACATTTATGCCTCTTATTTTGAGACTTTGACTGCTGGTCAGGGTTATAGCAGACAGATTGAAAATCATCCTTCAATAGATCAATTTAAAAAAACAGGCCTCAGACAACTTACATCCAGTTTCTTGCAATAAAATCTCTTCTGCTGATTTAGGCTTTGCTGAGGTTGTGATGTGATTATCTTCTTGGTGTAAGTGGTCTTTCATTGCATCTGATGCTATTTGTAGTTGATTGTAGATAGCAGGGTAATACTGAAATGTTTCATCAAGACTTTTCTTTGATAAAACATATAGATCACAGTTTGTTGCAGCTCTGTTTAAAAGTTGGGAAAATAAACACTTAACATACAGGACTGAGTGGTAAAAACAATAATTAGGTTTAAACCTAGATTAAGTCAATGTTTATTTTAATTATTCTGTTAGAAATAAAACATTAAACCTTATTTAAACATAATTAGGATCCTAGTTTACAGTAAACCTAGATTAATTTGAATCCTGCTCCATTACTAACTCAGGGGTTAACTTTAAACATGCAACTAAGGAGGCTTAAATAGAATAAAGTAAAATCTACAATTAAATGTGTGGCTACGTTAGCACTTGACAAAGTTTAGAGTGCGACAAATTTTAAACAAATTTCGAACATACTTGATGTACCACAAAAAAGATATTAATAAAAGCAATATGAACCTTACTGAGGCAGCTCTTGGTTCTCCCAGCAGCAAACTTCTCTCACCAAAATACTGTCCAGCTTTCAGCGTGACAACTACTGTTGATTCATTGTTTGATAACACATCCACTTCACCCTTTTCAATATAGTACATCTAGGAACAGAGGAGCAATCAATTAAAAACATCCTGTTTTATCTTGTGAAGCTTCTTTTCAGTCTTATATGGACATTACAATACAAAATGTTTCCGATGTAAAACTACCATCACATCCCACATTACTGAGATGTGCGTCACACCATGACACCAATGAGAGATCAAGGTCTACACACAGAACCTTGTCATGGGCACCTACTAGCCCGTATGAAGTCTCTAAAAAAGAGCAACCCTCTAAAAATAGCCTCAAACACTCTATAAGTATGAAATAATCTACACAGTAAAATATTTTCACCTCAAATAAACATTTCTTACCAGCTTACGAACTTATTTGGTTAAGGGCAACCTAACAGTCAGGAAGATTTATAGTCGTTACCTTAACGTTAAACTATTTAAATGTTTTATAATGTTTGTCTTTTGCATGTCAGATATATCTTTAGTATTCGCTATCTCCATAAGAATAAGAATAATCCATATTATTATTAAAACAATGACCTCTGATCCATAGTCGTTTCTCTTGTAGATGAAATCACTGGCTCTATAAAGACATGGCCGGATTCTTCTAGCTAACAGGCGAATGAAGCATCCATCAGTTTCTAACTGCTCCCTACAGTCCCTTGTCAACATCATCTCAAAGAATGGCTTCTGCAAACACCGTGTTAATGTCAATTTGAGAGTTCATGCTTTTCATCTCATTTAAATAACTAACAACACAATAACTTAATGAAACAAATGAAGGCGTAATTCAAAAGCTCATTCAAAAGCTGTAATTACGTTGAGTTTTCCTGCTTGTCTGATATTTAGAGGGGACAAAAGATGTGTCTTAGATTCTTGTCTTTCGTTCCTCTGGATATTAAGACCAAACACCTACAGCAGGTAGGGAGACGATAGAGTTATAAATTAAAAGATGACATTACAGTGTTACATACTGCAAGTGATAGTGTAGAATATATTTTACCTTTGCTATAAAATCCGCATAAAGAACCGTTGATATATCACCAACTAGTGAAGAGGGTAAATACTCAAACAGTTTGTCCTGATTGATTCCTTTAGTGCGTATCCATCGAAATGTGTAAAATCGAATTACACTCTCATATAAAGCCCCAGATATATTATGGCTCTAGACAAATGATAAAAATTAGGTAATACAAAATACATACAAGCATATTCATATAACCACCATACAATACAATACATACAATACCTTTAAGAATAATTTCATGCTCTCAGTTCTCTCTGTGTAAGCAGATCTCACAGCATCTGCATTGGACAGCATTGCGGTAATAGTGCCAGACAAGCAGCCCCAAAACAGCATTGCCGTAATAATGATGATAATCATGACCATTTTCTGAAAGTTTTTTGTATAAAGAAAAAGGTCAGTGGCTGAAGCGCATTAAGAAAGCACAACTTGATTGAACGTCATTTTGAGGATCTGTACACATGCGCAGCACATTTTCTGTCAGTTAAAGCACTGACAACTTACTTTATTTAGTATTAATCAATATTTTAATGCATTAAAAGGGTGAATCTTAGTAAACCTGTCAAGAACATTAAGAAAACAAAAAATTAAGAAAATACTGTAAAGTATTTATACAGTAATGAGTATTATGGGTTGATGTGGCTAATTTTAAAAGGTTTTTTTAGATTCATCCATAATTTGATTACTGTGCTCCTTTACCGTTAAAATTAGATAAGGATGGATGTCTCCAAATCCAATGCTGCATGTTGTTGTAGTGGCAAAGTAAAAGCTGATTGTATACAATTGTGGAAAGGTTACAGTTGCTGAAAGAACAAATTCAGCTTTTTTAACATACAAAGTATACAATTACAATTGCATTATGAAATATATTTTAAAGGATACAAAATCTGACAGCAGTTCAATTTATACCAAATACATACCAAAATTAACATCAAAGGTGCTGTCCAAGTGTGACACCCATGACAACGGAGTACAATTATGCTTTATCATTGGCAATATATAACTATTAATGTCTCCGTAGAGGTCTGCAGCAGGGCACACGCTCGCAAACACAATACAAGTGCTGAAGTGTAGAAAAAGAGCACAATATAACAACAACTTCACAAAAGTAACAATGTTCTTTTCTGAAGCAATATCGGCCTGCAAGAACGAAAATGCTAGAGGAACGCGATACAGCTGGAAAACATGTGGAATCCTGAGGTAAGCGTAAAGATGCAATGCTTCGTTATTGGCATAAAAGCCATTTTCACTAAATGGTGAAACCACCATCCAACCCACAAGTTCCCAGGGAAAGCAGGTTATGAAATCCATAAGGAAGCCAGTTTTGATGTAATGATGTGCTGTTTCCAATGGGTCAACTTTGAGATCATTGTCTTCATAGAAAGCGACATGCATGCGGATATACATGTCTATCCAACAAAGCAAACCAAGTACGTAACAAGCAATCCACAGCTCTATTTTGTAGTGTAGAAAAGCAAAAAGCAGCGAGGACATGACGCTGACGGCAATAGCTAACATGGTCCGAAAAATTTCCCATCTTACATAAAGTGTGCTGCTGGGCAAAATGGCATTCCTGAAACAGAATTGAAAACATTTAAATTTGCCTAAAGGAAACTGTAGTAGGGTAATGTTAGCTTTAGAATAATACTTAAGCTTTCAGTCCACTGGACCAATCACATTATCTGAAGGGTTGTCCTTCTGATGTAAGGTCAGGAGTCAACTATAACAGTATCAGTATATTAAAAGCAGCCACTGCAGTACCTCATTAAGAAAACCGAAGGGCATGACCAGAAGAGAAAATGAGTTATGTGCTCCTTTAAAGTTCTGTAGAGACAAATACACACACACAAACACACACACATATATTTCCCCCCATCATAGTTGACACAATAGCAAACATCATGTATTTTAGCAAAGCTGGAACACTGCATTGACCAACCTAGCAACAGCATTTTATGACTACCACTGTCAAAAGCTAGTTATTAACAGTGTCACACTAATGCAATTTTCATCTCTTTCATGAATCACCAAGCAAATTTTCTGCTTACTTTGGCCTCCGTGGTCCTAATCGTTTGTTCTGAAGTTTCTGGTATTTTTCAGCAACTGTTTCTTCCTCTGATCCAGCATAGATCGGAATGTTTCCAAAGTCCTCAACATCTAGAGAGATTTGTTAAACTTAATTTCTAAAAAGTAAAGTAAGCTTAGTCATCCAAATTGTCTGACATTATAAGACCTTACAGACCTTACAAGAGCTTTAAATTTTGTTTTCAAAGTTGTTTTCAATAGAACTGTTGAGAACTGTTGAGCCGTGTTTGCAAGTATCTTTCAATAAATTAACTGATATGCAAAGCTTAAAATTGCGGCATAATTGTTACGAATTGTTATCTGTTTTATGTAGTTTAACCAGTAAAGTGGACAGACTCTCCTCCCTCCCTCAAACTTCAAATTAAATTTTAAATTACTCACAGCATTTTGACTTTTTGCAATATCTACGACCTTGAAACGTCAATAGGACTTTCTTTTTCTTCTGTATTGCATCAGTTTCCTCTGATATATTGCTCTGCTTCTTCATTTTGTGTTCCACAGTTTGTACCATAGTTGCAAAATATTCTGAATCTGCTTGAAGTTCTTCAATTTGCCTAGAAGAGAGATGAATATTCTCAAACATTCTCATCAAATATTCTCTAATTTTCACATTTCACACATTTTATTCCACTAATTCACTTTTATTAGGTTATTGGGTTAGACTCACTGTTTCAGCACAGGATACTTCTCAAGAAGTGCTCTGACCTTGTCAAAATCAATAGCTAAAATTTCACAGCATGTCATAGCGCGCACTGTCAATGTGGCTGGTTTTCCAAACAGAAAACCTGCCTGCAGGAATGAAAACAGAAAAAATGCAACAAATGAAAATACAAAACTATAAAGAAACAATACATATCCAACTATTCAAATATTACCTCTCCAAAATACATCCCCTTCCGGTAGCGTCCAACAATTTCTGAAAGGTCATCACTCAAAATCTATAAAATAACAGCAGTCAGGTAAACAGAGTGATGCAGCAAAATGCTGAATTTTGTACATACATATAAAAAAAATATATGCTGACCTGACACGTTCCTCTCCGAATACAAAAGAGCTCTCTTGTGATAGCATTACTGTACTGGATAATTTCTCCTTTAGGAAAGAAATACATAGCTGAGGCTGAAGCAAGGTCCTGTATAAATGAATGTCCAGCTTCTTGAAAATAAGGAATCTGTAGAAAAATGAATTTTTGTGTCTTAAATCTTTTGAATCTTATCAATCTTTTGATCTCTTATCATAATCATATTCCCTTCCAAATTAATACTTTAAATCTGTTTCTTTACTCTTGTGTTAACAGTGTTCTGTGATGTTGAAAAAGTGTAATGATGGGTCTGGCACTCGAGGATCCATATGCAGCATTTATCAGAATCAGACAGGCAGGAGTCGATAAACAACAAAAAGGTTAGCAAAGGCAAGACAGAGGCAAAACAGTACAGCCCCTACGAGTGGCTCCTGAAGCGAGAAGGGAAGTGAAGCTGTAGTCTACCGCAAGATCGAGGGGTGGAGAACAAACAGGAGACCAGGGTGGTGCTAACGGAGGGAGAAGCCAGGACCGAGACAGGAGGGAGGAGCAGATCGCTACCTTGGTAACCCACAGTGGAACCGACTGAGGGAGGAGCCATGGTAGAAGAGAGACCGACAACTCCATGGGGCCGATCAACGGCGGTGGAGCAGGTGGTGGCAGAGCCAGAGACGGAGAGCCAATGAGCCAGGGTGACGACAAGGATCCGAAGGGCCAAGGTGGAGCAGAGGTGCCTCGGCAACCAAGGCAGAGACGGAGATCCAGAGGGACGCAGTAGAGTCGGAGCAACAAAGGACTGAGGAGAAGCTGGAGGGAAGGAGGCGCTCAAGGGAGCTGGTGGGATGGAGCAACGAATTGCAGCCATAGGAGTGGAGTCCAGAGGTGATGGCGGGTCGACGACTGACCAAGGCGGAGCCGGATGGACAAGGGAGCCTGGTGGACCTGGTGGACAGACGGGCGACGGTGAGAACGAGGGAGCTGGAAGACCAGGTGGAGTCGAAGGGTCGTAGGGCTGATGGGGAGTCTGGGCGCTGAAGGCAGAAGGCGGAGTCGAGGGATCCTCCAGCCTCAGTGTGGGTGGAGCAGGTGACTGGCAGACCCGTGGAGAGTCTACAACCCCAGTGGCAGGCTGAGGATGAGCAGAGGGGCAGACAGGCTCCGGCAAAAATCACCCTCAGTGATGGTCCTGTGGACGGGGTTTTCCAACATCCCCTCAAACTCCATGATTGTGTCCACCACGGCGTTCCATTGTGCCGGCTCGCGCACCTGGTCAGATGGGGCGGGCTCCAGGGCGACCCTCGGCTCTGTTGCTCCTGTTGGTGAGGGTTCGACGGACACGGCGGGCATCGGCTCTCCAATCCGCGGTGGACTTTGGCACGGGATCCGTGATACAGGGTGGTGGTCCTCTGGGCTCTGGTTTGGCAGGAGAGAGATGTAGGCCCTGGAAAGCTTTCACAAGCTTCTCAGTAAGCACAGTTAGCTGATTCAGCTGTAGGTCCTGAGCTGCTAGTTGAGAGGCCCGAAACGATAGCTCAGTGTTTATTCAGGAAATTGCTGCTGAATAGTTGTCTGGCAAAGTCTTCTGTAATAATGGGTCTGGCACTCGAGGATCCACATGCAGCATTTATTATCAGAATCAGACAGGCAGGGGTCGGTTAACAATAAACAAGGTTAGCAAAGGCAAGGCAGAGGCAAAACGGTAAACAGGCAAGGGTCGTGGCAGGCAGCAAACAATCATAGAATCCAGAACAGTCCAATAATCGGGGCAGGCAGCAAACAAGGGAAAAACCAGAGTAAACAGTCCAAGAACAAAAACGGGTAATCCAACAGAGTATGAAAACACTCAGCGTTGGCGCCGGGACAAAACAAAACATAAAAAACATGTTTGTTAGGGTTTATTAGTCTGTTAAACCACAAACACTGATAACACAAAAAACTAACCTTTGATAGTAGTTCCCCTCTCTCTGCCAGGAGGACAGTCTTCTTCAGTTCAACAGGCAAGTCCCGCATAATAAAGGGCCCTCTTGGGTGTGCTTCACCTCTGATAAAAGAATTTAAGCATAAAATTATAACATTTCTCAAAACATATAGTGGTAAAATCTAGTCATGTCCTTGCATGGACATATAACAATATGAAGACAAAATGATAAAACTGACTTTTGGGGATGATTGATTGTATTACTGAAGGCATTGCTTGCATTCAATATCAAGAACCATACTGCACCTCTCAATGTTTAAATACTTGGCATTGACTACATCAGCTGCTTAGGGTCTTTATATAACCTGTTTTCATAGATATAAATATGTAATAAATAAAGAAATATATAAATATGTATATAAATAAATAATATAGATATTTTACTCAGTGATGGAGTCTTGAAAATATGAGAGAAACTGAGGCCATAACCAACACTTCACATGACTAACAGATATAAGGGAAATTGTAACAAAGTAAAACATACTGGTACTTTGACCACAGAAGTTTCATATATTCCATCACTCTGTTTTGTTGAGATACAGTGAGGTCGTGACGGTCCATGAAGTGATGCATTGCCGTAAGAAGATTCTGGAAACTCACCCTGAGCAAAGAAACATGCATGAATTCAGCACAATTACTGAAACATATTGTGCTAACTTTAATTGTACAAATGAAGTTAGAAATAGACAGAACTATGTTTACTGTCTTAAATGAACCTTTTGTTCGTCTTGTGAATCAGAATAAAATGACTGTAGTCTGTAGTCAGAAATTTACCTCATAGCATTTTCACCAGATACTGTGGCAATAATCTGGCTAATAATATAGTTAAAAATCAGTATGCCTGTAATACCAACAATTACAGACAGAAGTTGTTCTAATGAAGAGCCAGGCAGAATGTCACCGTATCCTGAAAAGAAAAAATGTCATTATGCTACAATAGGTCCATTTTGTTGATAACTGTAATGTAAGCTGTAAGCTGTACAATAATTATGTTTGCATAATTCGTCCATCAGAATGTGAAGTTCTAGTTGACATGAATAGTCTTTACACTTAAAATGTATTTATATTAAGGCAGTCAAAATTAACACTGAGGAAAGAATGACCAGGGTTCAAAATTTCAAAAAGTGTAAAGCAGCAGTACACTGACAAGACACCGTTTTTAATAAATGTCAATGTAGACAGACAGACAGACCTAGAAAATAACAACCCCCCCCAAAAGCTCTATTAAGTCCTTACCGACACTTGACATAGTTGTAGTTGTCCAATATGCTGCATATATATAATGATAAAAGTTGGACTGAGTAGCATTAAGTCCAACGTTCCATGCCCATGAATCTTCAAGACATCTTAAAATAAACAATAAAAAAGTATTTATTTACATAAATATCTATATGTTCTATTTTTCTTCTCTTGCATACAGACTAAAACTCTACAGAACTAAACTTACTTTACTTCATAGCATGCTGACAGGTATAACATGCCAGCACTAAAATGCACACTGAAGATCAGGAGAAAAAGGCATTTTGCTGTCCTTTGTTCAAAGAGGTTCTTATATATGTCACATTCCTTTTTGCTGAAATACAGATAAATCTGAAAGCAATAATACAACTACTGTGGTCAATCATTAGGGTTTAATAAAAAATAAAACAAACTAACTTCAAGTGTTTGCGTATATAATTTTGAATTCAGCAGTACACTTTATAAAAAACAAGCGAATAAAAAAATATCTAACATACCCTTCGAAGCCAAATAAGTCTATTTGCCCTGACTTGGCCTAACATTCTCCAATGTGTTGCACCGTCATAGGCAAAAGAAATAAAATCCAAGGGTAAAATAGCAAGGACATCATAATACAAGTTCCAAGATCTTCGATACGTTTCAAATATCACTGTAAAATCGGACACATATCCTAGAAACAGGAAATTCCAGAGAGTTTTAGGCTTTAAAGCATCAAACACTGCAATCAGTTAGCTCAGTTGAGTTCATCTTCCTGCATGATGCTTATTATAAAATCAGCTGATAAAGACTCAAGGCACAACCAAGCCAAACCAAACTCTGTCAACATTACACACCCTCATGTTGTTCCAAACTCATATGACATTCTGGTCTCACTTTATATTAGGTGTTTTTAACTACAATGTACTTACATAAGAAAAACATAATACAATATACAGGGGTTGGACAATGAAACTGAAACACTGGAAAAAAATAGTGTCGGGGGATTCATGGCTATATTTGCACAGCCTGATGGCCAATCTTCACTGATTGCACATTCCACCAGTAACAGATGAGTGTGAAGGTTAAACTGTTTGTCAGGAGCTCCACAGGGTGAATATACATGGCTGGACTGCTATAGCCAAACCTTTGGTCACTCAAAGCCCCAAAGAAGCTTACCACCCGGACTGTTGCATTTCCAGAGTAAAGCATGGTGGTGGCTCAGTGATGGTTTGGGCTGCAATATCGTGGCATTCCCTAGGGCCAATACTTGTGCTAGATGGGCTTGTCACTGCCAGGGACTACCGAACCATTCTGGAGGACCATGTGCACCCAATGGTTAAAACATTGTACCCTGAAGGTGGTACTGTGTATCAGGATGATAATGCACCAATACACACAGCAAGACTGGTGACATGGTTTGATAAACATGAAAGTGAAGTTGAACATCTCCCATCGCCTGCACAGTCACCAGATCTGAATATTACTGAGCCACATTGGGGTGTTTTTGAGGAGCAAGTCAGGAAACGTTTTCCTCCACCAGCATCACGTAGAGACCTGGCCACTGTTCTGCAAGAGGAATGGTTCAAAATCCCTCTGGCTACTCTGCAGGACTGGCTATCCCCAAGACGAATTGGCCACAAAAGGAGGCCCTACACCATAATAATTATTGTGGTCTAAAACCAGGTGTTTCATTGTCCAACCCCTGTACCTATTGTGTACATACATTTTGTTAAATTGTACATATTTAAAGTGTTGTTGTGTAGTTTCACTCTTCACCCCAACTCTAAAACTAAACAGATCAGTACATATGCCCACTGTTAGTAGATCTATCACATGCTTTTTTCTACACACTAATTACACAGTATTTAAAGGCACCTAATATAAAGCGTGACAAACTTTCTTTTGGGGAACACAAAAGGCAGAATACTGGAAAGTCACCATTCAAGTTTATTGTATCTTTTGTGTTCCACAAGAAAAGAAAAACAAAAGGGGTTGGAACAACATGAAGATGAGTACATTTTCGTGTTTGGGTGAATTATTCCTTTTAAGTTCCTTTTAATTCTTTGTAATTTAAGTCTAGAACACTTTTCTGTGTACAGATAAAAATCACTTTTAGGTGGCTGAATGTTAATAGGTATAAATAAAAGAGCACAACATAAATGTAATACATTTTTGGCGTGTTTGCTAAACAAATTTAGCATGTGCCTCTTTAAAACATAGCATGCAAGGTAAATATTACCATTTTCTGTCATAACTTCAGTACGAAGATTTATAAGTATGTCAAATGCAGCAATAACATCAATCAAGCCACCGACTGCAAGGTAGAGAGCACCCCAGCTTCTGCTGTACAGTCCTGCATAGAAAATCACTATTGTTGTGTATACTATTACTAATGAAACAGACTATAGTGGCAATGATGCAGAAAGTTCTACTACATTGTTAAGCAATTAAAAAACATCAGTTCATTTTATGAGTGTAATTTATTCATTTTTCTACTGTTTTAATACAATTTAACTTATGTAATATCGTCTAAATTAGAGCTTGCAAGTCTGCAACTAATTATTATTTTGAATGATTAATAATCGATTACTCTTTAGATTTGTTGATGATAGATAGATTTGTTGATACATACCCATTGTGTGTGTATTGTTGGTGAAAAAAAGGACCCAGGTCTCCAGAAACACAGAGACAGTGATGCAGAAGAAGAAGAAGAGCTCCCAGTTCTTTCCAAAAGCACTATCAGGGTGGACAGTTCTCCTCCAGAAAGACTAATACAACAAAGAGTCAACAGCATTCCAGTTAATATGTAGAGGTGTACATATTTCAAGAAAATAACATATGAGATTAAAGCAAGCTTTCAGGATGACTATGTGAGCATTTGCTACAAAAACACAACATGCCTAATTATATATTCAATATATATATTGAATATAAATTTAGCTCAATATAGATTTATCTTGTGTCAAGTTTAGTTGGTAGCCTTAATTGCAATCTAAAATAAAACACAAAGAACCAAATACAGGTAGGACGTAAGTAGCTTAGCTGTTTTTTTTATTTCAGAACAGGGCACCAGTGAAGGTCAAAGTATTATTCTTATATAGAATTAGGAATTCTTATTTTTAAAAGCAACTAACTGGTAAGACAACATCTACTCATATTGGGTACATGGAAAATGGTTAATTTGGACCCTGTTTCAATTGCAATTTATTGTGAATTGATAAATGAATGGACCAAAATGTTGTTTATTGCAAGAGATTTACAAAGAACGGGGGTGGATTTATAAACAATTCTGGAATATGAAACTCACAAAACAACAATATACAGACAAACACTGATAATTTGATACAAGAATTGTTTAAATAATCTCACCTTGGTCTTTTTGTTTTTTAAAAATAACTGAACCTGATGAAGCTGGTTTGAAACATTTTCCAGGAATGATCCAAAAATCCTTTTATCTCTCACCTACAACACAGTTCCACAGTCATGCTTAAAGTATTGTAAATTGTAAAGTTGTCTTCTTTCGCAACTGCTCTAAAGAACAATCCTTTTCATTACTATATACTTTTAATGTAGACAATTCTAAACAAACTAAACAAGATTTATATTTGTGACCTTATTGTTAAAGTTCTCCTGCACATACCTTCCCCATTCCAAAAACAGCCAAATAAAAATACTAGCATCTTACTTGAAGGCTGATGCTCAGGTCTTTTTCAAATACAACATTTTGTGGATGGAAGGCAAGTCCATATGCAAATGCTTCTTGTAGTGGATATCTGAAATTCTTAAGGCGTCTCTTGGCAGCTCTGGCGATCTTAACACCGGCTTAAGGAACACATATTAACTCTTTTAATGTGTAATCATCTGTAATTGATGATTCATGTCCAGTAAGAAACCACATAATTCATAAAGTCACAAAGAAACCTTTTAAAACGTTATTACCTTCAGGGTAGTCAGCAAAGAGAGAAAGCAAATCTTTTCGTTCCAATATGCAAATTTCACTCAATGTTGATGCACATATTGTGGCATTTCTTGGAATGTTGTACAGCAAATGGGCCTAAAACAAAACAATCTACATTTAACTGTATATTTTTAAATGAAGTATTATACATTTTTTAAATTTGTTTTAAAAATACTTCAAAAGCAACAATGTCTTATATACATACTTCAGAGCTTCTAATGGATGCTTTATGAACACAGACGCCATTTTTAACAGCTACTGCTTATATTATTCATGGTTAATGTATAATTCAGTTTTTAAAATGTGAAATTAAAACACTTTTAGGTGTTAGCTTGTCATAGAGCAAGCTTGAATGAAAAAGTTATCTAGCACCAACATAAAAACATCAAGCACAAGACAATATATATGACACAAGACAATTCAACAATAAAATATTATTCTAGTTGATTAAAAAACTAAGTGAGACTATTTTTGTTTGAAACTATACATTTCAGATTAAACCTGTTCTATTTTAGTAAATAATATATAAAATATTAGTGTTGTGATCTGCAATTTATACCTCTCCAAACAATGATCCAGGCAGTAGTGTTGCAATCTCATCACTGGAATTTTCTCCAAGAACCTAAAAAGAGAGCAAATGATGTTTAAAAAGATATACTGCACTTTAAACAACATGAAAATACTGTTTACCTTATTACATAATAATAAAAAGCCACACCTGAACCAAAATGTGTCTGTGGATGTTAAAGGTTCTGTATAGAACAATACAGCCTGATAATAAACCTTTTAGAAATCTTTATGCATAAGAGTGTATGTCAGGCATACCTGTACCAGTCCATGCTTAATATAATAAAGATTTGGATAAACTTCTCCTGTTTCAGCCAGAATCTGTCCAGGGCTGAATGTGTAAGTGTTACATTTCAATGACAAAGCTCTTTTAAAACCACCTTCGGCTCCTTTGAATAACTTTGCCTAGAAAGATAAGTAACAACTACTTTAATTAATCCAAGCTAAACGTTTGTTCAAGCCTAAGATAAGTATCAGATGACTCACTTTTTCCATTAGAGATTTGTAACAACAGCTTAAAACATCTGAATGCAGCACAAACGGGAGGTCATCCATGAGTCCTGCTATGTCTCGGCCCTTCTGGTGTGTCCAGAGACTGTAATAATAGGTGTGCACCCAAGTCTGAATGTCCTCTGGTAATCCCATGTGTTTCTTAAATTACGGGGGAGGGGAGATTTAGATAGTAGAAATGGCAGATGGAGAACTAAAATCTTACAATTTTATTCTACAAACCACATAATGGTGAACGGTTTCCATTCTGTGGTAGAATCTTCCTCTTTGTGCATCCATGTTGCTTATCAAAGAGCTCATACCAGTCATGATGATTCCAGAGGCAAGCATGCCAGCCACCATCACAAATGATGCAACTGTGACCTCCTCCAAATTTGTAGCATGTACATCTCCAAATCTATTCAATACATTACATAAGTAAAGAAAATGATGGAAATAAACTTTTATGACAAACATATAATGTTTGCTTTATAAAAATAATTCATGGGATGGCAGTGATTGACATAACCATTACTTTACTGTCATATAGTCAGCTTAAACATGTCAAGTTAATATTTTAAAATACACGTGTTTAATGCATATGTAGGATCAAAAATGTACATTGTTATTTATAAAATGTAGTTTTACTTTTGTTTTATTATGTACTTTTTGGGTTTGTATACCTACTACAAATAATTTGTTTGCTATAAAGGAGTGTTGCCAAAATAATATAACCAGCACTGCTATCAGATGTATGCTATAGAGCATCTTTGTTTTATGCTAACTATAACTGTGATGGTATATAAAAATGACATGATGCAACTGGCACAACAACTTGACATGTTCTTTAAAAAAGCAAGAAGTTTTTAATTTACTTACCCTATGGAGCAAAGTGTGACAGTTGACCAGTATAATGATGTACCATAGAACTCTATATCTGAGACTCCTGTCATATTTGTAGAAACTGTAAAAAAGGTCAAATAATTATTATTATCCAGAAACATATCTGTTACAGTGGAGGCTCCCGTACTGCCTCCCTTGAACCACCAGAGGGAACCGCCACCTGAATATTAGGTTACTTTGGACAACATTTCCCATAGGGCCACATTCCTGGGGCTGATTACTTCCTATACACCTGACCCTCATTAATTCTTGTGTATATAAACCCTAGCATTCGATTAGCTCACTGTGAAGTCTTGTTTTGCACTGGCTAACATTTCTGAGTGTTTTCTACTGTTGTTGGATTATCTGTTATTACCTGGACTGTTCACCATTTCTCTGATTGTTAGCTGCCTGCCCTGATCTTGGATTGTTTATTGTTGCTGATTAGCCTAGCCCCTGCTATACCTGTTCTCTGTTGTCGACCCTGCCTGTTCTACTACTCTAATAAACTACTGCAAATGGATCCTACTGTTTCTGTCACCGTTACAATATCATAGAGAGATGACACTAGACATATGTGGAAATCCACAAAGTATAAACTGATACCTCAAAAAATTAAACCCTTCATTTATGGTTACAGTTCTCAGGAGAAATTACCCATTTTATTATATAAAAATAAATATAAATTAAGTCTATGTCAAGAACATAAAAATGCAAAGAGAAACAGACATAACACACAAACAAACCAAAATAAACTATTGCAGCAAGGTATCTCAGTAGCATATGGGGGCAGTGGTCGTTGTAAAAATAGTAGAAAATTCACTGCTGTTGGTATAGACAACTAAAATTGTGGTATTGTGGCCCTGCATGTCAATAATTAAAGTTAAAAAACACACGCATATGCTCATTAAATTTTTCCTTTACTTTAAAATCTGGAAACTACACCAATACATACAAAAACAACAATGTACATTTATGTACTAGTATCTTAGCCACACAAAATCACATTAAAAGTCTAGGACCTGGAAGTGTTGACATTTTACTTATGATGGAATCACATCTCTGTGATGTGTAGCCGTGAATAAGTGTTTCCTTTGGCCAGCAACCTAAACAAATTCTCCTGTATTTCTGTGTTAAATAAAATAATCTGGAGTCTAATTTAATTAGATTGAGTTTTGTTGAGCTACTTTTTTTGCTCAACAAACAAATTTTAAGTATTTGCCTTTTTACATTGTAACAGGAAACTTACGGTCTGGTAACAGCTGCAACCAGTTCACTTTGAAGCAACGCCTTGGGTGACCATCAAAAGTTCCAATACATGCTTGATGAAACCTGAAAAGTCAACAAGATCTCTTTATTTTTACAGCTCTGACACAAAGAATCACTATATTTCTGATAGGAAAATAAGACAATATCTTCATTGAAAAGAAGCATTTAGAGAGTACATTACTCATCCGTTTAGCAGGTTTACCAAATACATGCTGAGGTTTGAATACACAGGACCACAATGGAAAAAGATTGAAGGACTGTAACATGAACTTTGTTGATGTCTGGCTCCTTACTAAAAGAGGCTAAAAACAAACAAACAAAAACAACACCATTACCACGAGTATACAGATTTATCTGAATATTTATTACATAAAGCATTTACATTATACAAGTGGAAAAGACTTACATATTATACCAAACAACCTGAACACCCTCAGACATCTATTAGCATGCATGAACTTCAGCTCAGGGAAGGCTTTTTTCATTGTTTCAAGGGGTAAAACAGACAAGAGGTCCAACAAAAACCAAGTGCTGAGGTATTTTTTCCGGACCTTCTTAGGGTCTATTATAACAACCCCGTGATTTTCGTATCCAATGTAAAAGCGTGAGATGATGTTAAAGATGAAGATTACATCAAGACAGTACCTCATAAAGACGACCCCTTGCACAGTGGAGTCAAAAAACAGCTGGAAATAAAAGAATATAAATAAATGATGATTTTTAATTTAAAAAGGAACAAATTAAATTAATACAAATTAACATTAATTTAACGAAATGACAGTGTTGATTGTCATTCCTAATTAATATAATTTATGTTCTGTGTAAACAAAGCCAAAGGTGCTTTGGGATTGCAGAAAGGTCAAATAGACTAATGAGTCTGCTGAAGGATACAGTTATATACTCATTTTGATATTTATATTGTATCTATTGTATTCTTCATTCACGTATTGATGTTCATATGAACATATCACTATATACTGCATATCAGCACCAAGCAACTGACCCTGTATATACCAAAATGATAAACATTGTTTTCCTCAGCAACGTCTTATACTAGCAACGAATGTATATTTGAAGAGAACTGAACGCCGTACCACCTACAGCGGTCCAAAATGAATATATGAACGTCGTACCCGAGGGACGCACGGCTGTAGACCTTTACTACATCCTCCGTTTATTGCTAAAAGTCACATCTGTTGAAAACATCTTACCTCGTACAGAGACAGCGTTACAGCAGCCAAACACGTTATGGAAATAAAAACATTCCATATTCGGACAATATGCTGCTTTGGAGAATATACAGATACCTCTTCATCCAGCTCCCTGATGTCATTAGTATCTTCAAATACCATTTTCAGATAAACTCAAGCTGTTGCCTCTGAAAACAATAACTTCCACATAGGTGTAGCTATATAGCTGTTACAATGAGATAGTTAACGGTTTCAGTCACAGTCGCAGTTTTATGTATTTTCACGAACGTTACACATTTCAATGGCTTCAAAAGCTCGCATCTTCACATTTCGTTTCCGTTAACGAATTCACGTTTCCGTTACTGTGGCACTAGAGCTCGAGTCTGGAGTGTGGCATCTGTGCCACAGCACCCACTGAAAGATATGCTGTTTAAAATGTTGAAATATTGTCCCGCCTTGAAACTAACCAAACATTGTCCAGCATAAACCATAGTAAAACATTTATTTACTATCAGTCAATATTGCGGGAAAAAATCAAATCAATTTTATTCCAAGTAAAAAATGAACGTAAAAACCCTAAGGGAGTTAGGAACATGGATAGTTTTGACTGCTGAGTAAACCATGGGATTAATGGGATTATTTGTGTGCCAATAGAAATCAATGCAAACTTGTCAACCCAATCGCAGATCCATCAGATTTATACAAAAATTAAACTTTATTTAAACAGAACTCCCACTAGGGGGAAACATGAACCAAAACATGAACCAAAACAAGACTGCAAACAAGACTAAATCAGAACAAGACATCATGCTCTGACACAAAACACAAGGGCTGTCAGGATCCTGGCAAGAGAATCTAGGAAAGTCAACGAGGCTGAATCTAGTGTCTGATTCGCTGCTTCTTATTGACGCTATCCGTTCCACCTTAAAAGACGCAACGCTTCCGTATTGCCGGCTTCTAATTCGCGCTTAATTTAGGGACCGTGTCGCTTTTCTCTTATTTGCGCTCTTGTAAAGGACCAAAATATTTTATATTTTTAAAAAATATATACAAATTATTGTGTATCGCTCAGTTATTAAACGTGTCATATTTTGAATGTATATCTTGTGTGTTTAGAAGTGTGGATAATTAAAAAAAAACCTCACCTGACACAGACGGTGATAAATCGGCATACAGAAAAGAAGCTGCTCTGCTGGCTGTCTGGTGCAGTCAAAACAAGCTTGAGCTCAAAACGCACAAAACTTGGAGATGTAAGAGGCTTTATGAGGAACCCCCATCACTCCCTCCCCTTACAATTCTTAAAATCACTGTGGCAGAACAGTTTTTATTTTTGACAGGCCATCTTCACCTTGAACAGTTAGCACATTTACTACAGCCTGCCTGTTTTAAAGTGCAATATTTTAAAGGGCAATATCCTACACTAGGGTTTCTGCATAATCATGTAAATGCATATTTATATTTGTAAAATATAAAAGATATATAAGGTTTTAATATACAGCACTTACTGTGCATATATAGACTCATTCTGATCCGGATACTGATAGCTGTTAATACTATACAAGATAAATTGACACAACAACAACATTGTGTATCATTCATTATGCTAGTTATGGCTTATACCCAAATAAGTTATGGACCCTTTATAGTTATTCTATTATCCCAATGCCTCCACTTAATGTGTAACCTTACATTTACCTGTGTGTCTTATTTGTTGTACTGTCATGTTACTTATCTGTCTGGGTATGTGTCCTGTTATGATGTTGTAAGTCTGATCCTCTCACAAGCAGTTCACTGCCCAGTTTAACAAATAATTTGTGACAAAACAGTTAATTGACATATTGCAATGATAACCAATTTGGAGGCTATATCCCAGCTGTCCTTAAGGGTGAGTTGAAGCTTTCACTCAGTTGTTATAGCCAGTGTCCTTGTCTATCACCATGCAAATAACCAGAACTTTTTACTGTAGCATTTTGAAGTAATGAACCAATGAAGTTGACATATGTCATTGAACTACATGGTGACATTGCATTTTTGGCCAATTGGAGGCTTTATATCCCAGCTGTGCTTAAGGGTGAGTTGAAGCTTTCACTGCGGGGTTATAGCCAGTGTCCTTGTCTATCACCATGTAAATAACCAGAACTTTTTACTGTAGCATTTTGAAGTAATGAACCAATGAAGTTGACATATGTCACCATACAGTTCAATGCCATATTGCAATATTAACCCAATTGGAGGTGCTATATCTCAGCTATGCTTTAGGGTGAGTTGAAGCTTTTTACTGTGGGGTTATAGCCAGTGTCCTTGTCTATCACCAAAAACTAAAGCAACATGTAGCATTAGTGTTGTTATTCTTCTTCTTGTACTGTCCACCTGACTCGTTTTGACATTTTCACTGAGGTGGTTTGAAGTTGTCGTGCTTATCGTTTCATCAGGTTCAGTGCTCCTATTGGTTTTTGGTTTGATGGTTGTTGTAGTAGTCACACTGCAGGAAAGTGTCTGTAATTTTGTCCTGGTTTGTCTCAGACAACCAAATCGTGGCCAAAATCGCACAGTGTGAGCCGGGCTTTAGCCAATGGTTCTCAAACTTTTTACACCAAGAACTTTCAAGCACCACCATAATGACCAACATTAAAACACAGTAGGCCTAATTATTCAGCTACAGCTATGCACAGTTCAAATACAAGGCAGTTTTATTCCTAATAAGAATATTTATTTTTTGTATTAAAAAATATTTAAATTACTCAATTTATGATTTTTTCCCAGTCAAAAAAAATTAACAGGCTATATATGTGTAGCTGTGAGTAACAATAACAGCTGTAACATAATTGTACTACTGTACTACTGTCAACCAAAGCCTTTTTTGCTGCATCCAAAATTTGTACAATGACTGTTTTCAGAAACAGAGAGAGAGAGAATAAATAAAAACAAAAGCGAGGAAGAGCATTAAGAATAACAACTGTACTTAAAACACACACACTTCATATTGGTGACAACTTACGTGATCTTAATGTAGTAGTTGCGCATGCCTCTGTGAACACAGTCCTGCAATGTCTGGGTCAGTGGAGACTTCAGTCTCAGGTTTGGCTCAGCATCCACCCTGCTTCTGTACTTTGTTTTCATGACAAGTGTACCTTTCTTGCACAGATACATGGTCACAAAAGGAAAGAGAAAGCACATGGCCATGTCGGAAAAGCATAGGATATTCACTGTGCTGCTTTATCCAAAAGTCCAACAATGTCTGCTTTCTGAGAGCTGCCTTCAATTTTTTGACAAGGCAGCTCTATTAAACTCTCCTGCTCACCAACAGTCAAGTCCTCTGAAGCCATTTGAGAGGTGGCGATGCTGAAAGGGTTCTTCAGCCAGCTGCTGATTCAGGTTCATGCATCACTGGGAAATCACGGAACTGTTTCCACGGAACTGTGTCCTCCCTGATTCCATCAAGCAGCAGTTCATTTTCAGACAGAAAACACTAAAGCAGGAAAAGCAGAAACCATCCATTTTTGATTTCAAATATCTTGAACTTTTCCAGCAGTGCATTGATTTTGTCCTGCATGTCAAAGATGTCACTGAATTAAATGTACTTTAAATTCAGTGATTCCTCTGGCACGCATACCAGACCGAGACGCCCTACACTAGTCCATACAGACGGAAACAACTTTCGTTTAGCCATAAATGTGTTGCAATGGTACTGGAAATGGCGATATACTGCTTCACTTACTGGAAAATGCATGCATAAGGGCTATTGTACTGCATCATTGCATTGTGAAAATGCACAGAGTACCATAGTAGGGCCCACCCACCCAATTACAGTGGGAATTAGGTTTGTGGACCGTTCATGACTTAAGGTTTAAGGGCAAAAATCAGTGCATTAACAACTGCGACAACTTGCATGGGCTAAAGGACAATACACATCCAGGAACTTACAGGGCAAATAGTACATACTTGTCACATTTACCCTCCTGGTCTAATAACTGAACTATGCATTATGGCCATTGCAATGCAGTTGTGTACCACTTGAAAAAGCAGAAGAAAGTGAACAGAGGCAAGGGCATTTAAGACAATTTATTAAGGCAAGTTAACGCTCAACGGTTCAGAGGTGTTGGCAAGAAACTCATTTGTTGAATTGTCATCTTGGCTGAAATTGCCATACATGACAAGGTCATGACCGGACTCCTCAGTGAAACCAGTATCCTGGCTAAAGTTACCAGGCACAATGACCAGATGAGGACTGAATTCATGAGAGGAATTAGAACTGGATTCCTCAGAACCACCAGCGGTGTCATCTTGGCTGTAGTTGCCATGCAGGCCAGGACTGGATTCCACAGCAGTGTCATCTTGGCTGTAGTTGCTATGCACATCAGGAGTGGATTCCACAGCAGCGTCATCTTGGCTGTAGTTGCTATGCACATCCAGAACTGGATTCCACAGCGGCGTCATCTTGGCTGTAGTTGCCATGCACAGCGGTGTCATCTTGGCTGTAGTTGCCAGGCAGGCCAGAACTGGATTCCACAGCGGTGTCATCTTGGCTGTAGTTGCCAGGCAGGCCAGAACTGGATTCCACAGCGGTGTCATCTTGGCTGTAGTTGCCATGCACATCGGAACTGGATTCCACAGCAGTGTCATCTTGGCTGTAGTTGCCAGGCAGGCCAGAACTGGAATCCACAGCGGCGTCATCTTGGCTGTAGTTGCCATGCACATCGGAACTGGATTCCACAGCTGCATCATCTTGGCTGTAGTTGCCAGGCAGGCCAGAACTGGATTCCACAGCTGCGTCATCTTGGCTGTAGTTGCCAGGCAGGCCAGAACTGGATTCCACAGCTGCATCATCTTGGCTGTAGTTGCCAGGCAGGCCAGAACTGGATTCCACAGCGGCGTCATCTTGGCTGTAGTTGCCATGCACATCAGGAGTGGATTCCACAGCAGCGTCATCTTGGCTGTAGTTGCCATGCACATCAGGAGTGGATTCCACAGCAGCGTCATCTTGGCTGTAGTTGCCATGCACATCGGAACTGGATTCCACAGCAGTGTCATCTTGGCTGTAGTTGCCATGCACATCAGGAGTGGATTCCACAGCAGCGTCATCTTGGCTGTAGTTGCTATGCACATCAGGAGTGGATTCCACAGCAGTGTCATCTTGGCTGTAGTTGCCATGCACATCAGGAGTGGATTCCACAGCTGTGTCATCTTGGCTGTAGTTGCCAGGCAGGCCAGAACTGGATTCCACAGCTGCGTCATCTTGGCTGTAGTTGCCATGCACATCAGGAGTGGATTCCACAGCAGTGTCATCTTGGCTGTAGTTGCTATGCACATCAGGAGTGGATTCCACAGCAGTGTCATCTTGGCTGTAGTTGCCAGGCAGGCCAGAACTGGATTCCACAGCAGTGTCATCTTGGCTGTAGTTGCCATGCACATCAGAACTGGATTCCACAGCAGTGTCATCTTGGCTGTAGTTGCCATGCACATCAGAACTGGATTCCACAGCAGCGTCATCTTGGCTGTAGTTGCCAGGCAGGCCAGAACTGGATCCCACAGCTGTGTCATCTTGGCTGTAGTTGCCAGGCAGGCCAGAACTGGATTCCACAGCTGCGTCATCTTGGCTGTAGTTGCCAGGCAGGCCAGAACTGGATTCCACAGCTGCGTCATCTTGGCTGTAGTTGCCATGCACATCAGGAGTGGATTCCACAGCTGCATCATCTTGGCTGTAGTTGCCAGGCAGGCCAGAACTGGATTCCACAGCAGTGTCATCTTGGCTGTAGTTGCCATGCACATCAGAACTGGATTCCACAGCTGCGTCATCTTGGCTGTAGTTGCCAGGCAGGCCAGAACTGGATTCCACAGCAGTGTCATCTTGGCTGTAGTTGCCATGCACATCAGAACTGGATTCCACAGCTGCGTCATCTTGGCTGTAGTTGCCATGCACATCAGAACTGGATTCCACAGCTGCATCATCTTGGCTGTAGTTGCCATGCACATCGGAACTGGATTCCACAGCAGTGTCATCTTGGCTGTAGTTGCCATGCACATCAGAACTGGATTCCACAGCTGCATCATCTTGGCTGTAGTTGCCATGCACATCAGAACTGGATTCCACAGCTGCATCATCTTGGCTGTAGTTGCCATGCACATCAGAACTGGATTCCACAGCAGTGTCATCTTGGCTGACACTGTCATGAAGATTGTCAGGCTTCTCTTTGACAATTTCTTCAGAAGTGCCAGCACTAGTTTTATGGGAGGAATTGCTATGCTGCAAATCATCTCTCAGCATTCCTAGGAAAGATCATATGAGCATTAGTTATCCATTTACCCAGTAGGAAATGGTCCTTAAATGTGGACAGTAACAAAGTTAAGACCATGCACGCAAGGGAAAACGGCTCACCTTTTAAGATATGGTCAGACGTTTCCTCCCATGAAAGAAAGTCAGCAACACGCTCTGCCTCTGCTGATCTTGCATTGTGGTTGTTACCTTGAGACAGCACATTAAAACAAAGACAGAGTTTGTGAAAAAAAGAGCAGCATTTTGCCACATTCATTTCAAAGGTTACATATTAAAACATTGTTCAAATACTCAAGATCAATATTTTCTCATTGGAGTCATCTTAACACCAAGCTAAACTAAGGGCTCTGTGACTACACAAGCACAGTTTGCATAGTTACAAAATATATTTAGACCTACACATACATGCCTACTTACCATCACACACCCATTGGTGACACACTAAAACAAAAATGATGACTTCAACAAAACCCATTGTGGCCACAACTTTAAACTTTCACACCAACATCCCTCTCTTTATAGTGGTAGGACAAAGGCGGGTTTTTTTTCATGTGTTTGCGTTAAAAGTGTGCACCTGGGCACCTGGTAATTAGATCACTGGTAACAGGTGGTTCAGGTGCACACTCCTAAATTAGTTCATGAAAGTAATGCACTGATTTGAGATTCGTTTGGGTAGAACCTAAAAATATATATATTTATTACTGTAAATGGTAATATTTTATGTGTTTTTTTAAGGAATAAATAATAGACGTAAAACCAATGTCTAAAATTATAGGCAAACTTTGTATTGTGTATTCTAAATTATATATATTTATTAGTAATATTTTGCATATTCAAATTCTAAGTTTTATAATTCCATTATAAAGAATAGTATAGAACACAGTACCAGGATAACATGGTGTATTTTGGGAGATGTGTTTAGGAATTTCATTTAAGGTATTACAAATGGGTCTTCATAATGTTTAATTACTTTATTATTATATATTTTAACATATGTGCACCATTGTACTATGCATTAAAGTGAAAATATACAGAATTGATTTTAAGTAGCAAGGCCTAATAGTCAAAGACAAACAACAAAAGTGAATATATACAATTAAATAAAAGCTACATTTAACAATCCAAGAGATAAAATGTTTGTTTTCTGTTCCTCCAGGGTGTCTTATTTAGGGAGGACGAGAAACGACTTAAGTATAAATAAATGTTTGAATAAATAAATATTTTTAAATGACAACGCTAAATTCAGTATTATATGAATGAACTGTTCCAACGCCGAAGGAAACGGAAGTAGGTAATAGATGCACGCCTTTGATTGGCCGGAGCGGCATGCAACACGGAAGTGTCGTGGGCAGTCAGGTTGTCAGTGTTCAGGAAGATGGCAGGGGTGTTTGAGGTGGAGGTTGACGGTGTAGAGCACGACCACAGACATGGACATCGCGACGAGGCCTCTCAGGTCGGAGAACAGCACCATACATCTGTGGATAAAGCCATGAACAAACCAGTAATTTATTCTGCGCGTATCTGGAGATTGTTGATTAAACGCGAGCGGCTGGCTGCTCATTGGTCAGATTATCTAATAGACACTTTGATCAGACACGTCAAGAGCTCGCATTACATTGTACATTTTCACCATTACATTGTACATTTTCACCACAAATAACAATTATTTGTGCTCTGAGAGTCGTATAGTGTGAATCATGATCTTCAAACCACAATTAGCACAATAAAATTACTCTGGGTTGACTGAAGGTAATAGCCAACTATGCAATTAAGGTAAGGCAGATTTTAACCAAAAGGTTGAACCGTGTTCTGAGAACAAGAGAATTTTTCATTAATCTCAGGTCAGGGAAAGCTTTCTTTTGTGTTTCAAATCTTGTCTTTTATAGAATTTATCAATACAGTTTCTATTGGCTAGGACATCCCCCATTATAAGGCCATTTTGACAATCATTCAGAAATCAATTCTTCGGATTGAATACAGTGTTATTTATGTTAAATATATATACATAAATATAAAATCTTATGACCTGAATCAAGCTTTTGCTGAAAGAATAAGGGTTTGTTATGTGTTTATGTTGTAGTGTGCTTCTGTTTAGCAAATATTGCTGGAGCTCACCACTAAAAGTGAGTCATATTTCAACAGATTGATCTGTCCCAGCTCTCACCAGAGGAAGAGTGGAGGTCTGTCTCTTTTTGTTATTAAAAATCCTTTCTTGTGCATTAGGAAGTAATTGTGACACACAGGATCAGGGTTTTATTGTTTATCATGCAAGCTACTATTATGAAGGTTGTAGCATTCCTGTTATTGCATATCATTATTCCTGCTATGCATATCATCTTATATTAGTATGATTAGAGTAAGTGGTAGCATCCAAAAGAACAAAAATATTATAATTGTGTTTCCCAGCCTTTGCTTGTCTTGTAACCCCACAGCCGCATCTCTGAAACTAAAGTACCTCTTCATGAACACCAAACCAGGAAATTTTTTTGCATTTTTTCATTTTATTAAAAGGGACATTGTTTTAATGATTTGCGGTTCTGGGCAGTTATAGAGGCACTTTCTGTAGAAAGACACAGCAGTAAATATATATTTCTAAATTAAATGTAATTTAGTTTATACTAACTGATTTAAAGGTTTAATAAAGCAAAATAAAAAAATTAAAAATGGGAAACATTAGAGGAAAATTGGTTGGGAATCACTGCTATAAAACACTGACTGATTTCAGAATTGACCCAGCTTAATTATAGACAAATGTTTATGTTTTTATGTTTTGGCAGGTTGAAACATGCTAAGATGCATGCCAAACACAAGGGGCATGATGCCATGCATGCAGAGATGGTTCTCATTCTTATCATCACGCTCGTCGTTGCCCAGCTTGTCCTGGTCCAGTGGAAACAGAGACACCCTAAATCATACAACGTGAGCCCCTTTTTCACTCCTCGCATGCACACACATGTACATACAGTGACAAACAACAAGTCTGTACTACCCTCAGGTGTCCTAGGTGTATATGACTTTCTTCTTTCAGTTGAACAGAATCTTAGTGATTTTTAATTATACCCTGGCTCTTTCCAGCTTTGTAATGGCATTGAATAGTGCCCGGGATTTTGAAATTCCGAAAGCACATCCATATCAGAAAAGTAATCCATGCAACTCCAGAGGGTTAATGGCTGTGTGTAAAAACAATTACTATTTTGAGCATATTCAGAAATCGATATGGCATGTTTAAATGTAAATGCATCTGTATGAAAGACTACACTGAACATGGCGGCACACCGACTCCACGTCAATAATGCTGAATTTTATTGGTTCTAGCATGTCTCGTCACTGCATTTTTCGCCAGAACCAGTGAGATTTCTGCATGTTGCCATGTTTGGGAAGAGCCAGGATGTTATTTAATATAACTGTGCTTCTGTTCAGCTGAAGGAAAAAAGTCATACACTTAAGATGCCTTGATGAGTAATTTACCCCAACTACCCCTTTAAGGTCATGTGTGCTTGTTGTGTTAATGTTTTCTTAAATTGTCTAACAATCTGGTTAAAGGAATAGATCGCACTGGTGAGTAAATGAGAGGATTGGTATTTTGGTGAACATTCCCTTGGTTTTCTAATCCCACTTTGCTTTTTTTCTACACCACTGGGTGGAGAGATTGCACATTAAATGTGCAACATTATACCCTACGTTTATGCCCATATTCTGCAGCCTTACCCTTTGAACTGAGAACAGAGCTGCTTCATATGAAAGATCCGCATCAGGGTCTTCTCTGTAGTTCAGAAAGAAGAAATTAAATTTGCTAAAATAAAATGGAGCCCATATTTTAAAAAATTGCTTGAAAGTGGAAGAGAAGGGTTACCATCACATGATAATTTCCTGAATAATGTGCTTCTTGATTTATTTTTCTGACAAATTGCTAATTTTATATAGTATTCAAAAAATTTACAAAAACAGGATTCTCTCTTTATTCATTATTTTTTAGTTAGTAACCCTCTTTCAGATGTGGGTGGTTCCACTGTACTTCACCACAAAACTTCACTGGTGGAGGTTTCTTGTGACATGGTGCATCTTCTCTGTTGTCACGGCATTCATCACTTTTCGCGCCACCCGCAAACCACTGGACTGCACAACGCCAAGGTAACCACAAATAGATTCACCATCATACTTTGAGACTACATTGTTAAGTTGCGGTAGATTTTCCATGTCATAACAGTTTCCACGTTAACTGCTTGCATCACTTCTCTGCTTTTGGACGTTAGTACTTCACTAACTATAAAAACACCTACACATCACTCAGTATAAATTTTGTAGAATCTCATTAAAACAAACAGTAGCTGGATCATATCATACTCCTAAATCAATTCCCTTTTTCTACATTTGTATTGTGACATTAGTTTCTTGGTAACTATCAATTTCTCTTAAATATAAATAAATAAAAACAAACAAGAATGTTTTGATCTTTTAATTTTGTGGTGAAATGCATCCCATACATGATCTTGATGGATTTAATCAGCTTGTGGGATTCAGTCAACCATGTTTTCTCTTTGTCTCCTTACAGGCTTGTGTATAAATGGTTCCTCCTTTTGTATAAGATCAGCTACACCACTGGCATTGTGGGCTATGCTGTAGTTATGTTCACTCTCTTTGGCATAAATCTTATATTTAGGTGAGTTATAAAATTTTAAATAACTGATTTACAGATAGTTAATTTTTATTTATCGGCATCAAGTGTAAATGTATAAAGTGTATCTGTCAGGTCCTGAAAGTTCACAATTCCTTTTTACAGTTTTAATCATATTCATTTTAATTGGCCATGCAGTGTGTGCTTTTATTCCATCATAATTCAAATATTGTGAATTTAATAAAGCTACTAATGATAATTTGTAATAATAATCAATTAGTTGATTTTGATTAATCAATTAATGAAAACAATTAGCACATGCTGTTTAAAGTAGGATGTCAGTTTTCCATAATTACAAGTACTTCAATTCAACTATCCATAATTACAATGTCAAAGTCTACTGAAAAGTAATTTTTGCATATTTTGTTATGCTTTGCTAATACTATGATGATAACATCTGCTATCTGCTATACATTTTATGCAGAGTCACACATATATGACATTAACTCTGCATGTTGATTATTGTGCTATGTTACACACCGCAGTGAAACTGTCTCACTGTAGCAACTTCAAATGCCCAGTCAACAGACAAAGTTGTGTGTATATGATCGGTCATATGATCTGACCATGGGATCCCCTTAATGTCAAAGCATGCTTCCTGTTTTAATGTATTTCTGCAATTGTAGTTATAGTTATATAACTGTACTATACTGAAGTGTAGTGTTTTGTTTTATGCTACTACAAAAATGTAAACAAATAGTTAACCCCCCAAAAATTAAACTTATTAACTAACCTTCATATTGTTATAAACCCATATAACTTCGTTTTGAGGAGCACAAATGGTATTGGAAGAATATTCTGGCATCTGGGGCATACAGCTAAAAGATGAAAGCGTTTGTGTTTTGAAACTATTTTTTTTGCTATGCAGTTTGAGAAAATTTATCAATACTTTGTTGGATAAACTGTCCTTACTTGGAAGCATTAAACCCTTTGAAAGCAGGCACAATGACCATTGGTGTCATGTTTTATGTTTTTATGTGTACATGGATCTAAGAACAGTGAAATTATGTTTGTGTTATAATGCCTCCCAATGTGCTCTTAGAATAAAGCCAGAAGATGCCATGGACTTTGGTGTATCTCTTCTCTTTTATGGCCTGTACTACGGTGTGCTGGGTCGGGATTTTGCAGAGATGTGCGCAGATTTTATGGCATCTACAGTTGGTGTGAGTGCTTAAATACACACATTGCATTTTGCCATCTGCAACATTTCCAGTCTTAACCCAATTTGCTACATTTGCTCAGCATGATCTGAGCACTCTTGGGCTGGTCTGAACCAATGCCCTCAAACTTGCCCCCCAAGGTCTTTTGCATATTGTCTTAACTGGCTCTGAAATACAGAAATACATTTGAATATATAGTACATTTGAAATTGTGAGGTAAATGTTAGCACCAACTGTTTACTTTAACCACCTTGGAGTTCTCACTGCCAGCTTCACCAGTTCCTTATTTTAATTTCTGTGTGTAAAGCTGTTGAGTGTGTATTGTGAACTTCTGGCCTGATCTTTGAAATCTTTTTGTGTGAAATTTCTGTTGTTTCAGTATTACAGTGCATCAGGAATGCCCACTAAGCATCTGTCAGACAGCATCTGTGCTGTGTGTGGGCAGCCAATCCTTGTGGATGTCAGTGAAGAAGGAATCATCGAAAATACCTACAGGCTTTCCTGTAACCATGTGTATCCTTTACAGTTTTTACAGTCACCTTCACTGGTAATGGAAGGATGTAATGATTTGTCATTTTTGTTAGTCTCTAAAATGTTTTAGTTGGTGGTTTCCATGTTGCCTTAGTCACAGAAGCATCCCTAAAATGACGTGTTCTAAGAGCAAACCAATACATAATAAAACCAGCAAACTTATGGTGTGAACACTATGACCTTTACGCAAAGAAGTGGGGTTTTTTTAGCACCACTATTGTTAGGCTGAACTTCCTTTTAAGTGTCTTATGTTATGACTTATGTGTTTGACTAAGACCATGAGTTGTCATGTTGTATTTTTTACAGTCGTCTGTTCAGATGATTAAGTCTGAGGTTTACACACTGTAAAAAAAACTTTGCTGCCTAAACTTTTTAAGTTTAATCAGTTTAGATGCACAAGTCATTTTAACTTACTCTTGTAATTTACTTTGTCATTCAGTCAAAATGTCATTTTGACTGGTCTAGAGTTGCTGTAACCTAAAAGAAATATTAAAAAGTTATACCAGTCAGGATTTAAAATCACGTTGAAATGACTTGTACAGCCATACTGATTAAACTAAAAACTTTAAAGCAGCAAAGTTTTTTTACAGTGCAAGGAAGTTAGTATAATGGCACAGCAGTTCTTGCTGTGTGTTAGAAATATGGAAAAATATCTTTTCATTAAGCATGAGCTGGTGCCCCACGTTTACACATGTTTGCTCTGCACTGAGATTATGTCCTGTTTCCTTAACCTGTTTGTTTCCTCAGATTCCATGAGTTTTGTATACGAGGCTGGTGCATTGTGGGTAAGAAGCAGACATGTCCATACTGCAAAGAGAAGGTTGACCTAAAAAGGATGTTCAGTAACCCGTATCCTTTATTGCTCTCAAAAACACTTAAATCAGTTGGTGATATTGATGTGTATACGTAAATTAATTTTCTTAGATAAACATTGCATTATACGGACGGGACTGGTTTTCTAAACAACATTTGTAAATTGCTGTGGAATTTTTACAGATTATGTAAGAAAAACTTTTTTTGCAGATTCAGACAGGAGTAAAATCACAAGGTACATCTGAGAAACACAAATTTCTACAACCTATCTGAATAGGGCTTCTGAGTCCGTTTTAAGAGTGTTTGTGCGGTTAGTGGTGTTTTATTAGGCATCTTTTACCATCACTAATCATACTTTGAGTTAGGGTTTTTTTCAGATATGTATTAAACTTTGTGGCATGTGACAAATGTTGTGGGATATTTAAAGATGGGAATAAACATCCTACAATTCCCATCACAGAACAAGAAAAACATGATATAAAGCCAGGAAATGGAACAGAAAAACTACTGGTTAACTTTGGTTTTATTTCCTTGGGTTTATACCCAGTGGGATATGCCCTGTGTACTATTACCACTTTAGAAACATGAAAATTGCTAGGTGTACCAAAACTTAACAATAAATATTTGGGTTTCCCACTTCTTACACATGGTAGATTTTACAGTAACTTTGACTGTCAAAAGTAGCATTCTATTCAAATCAACATCATCTTTTTTTAACAACAGAGAATGTATGATCGTGACAATATGTCACACCCACCACAAGGGAGATTCTAGTTTCAGGGAGGAAGCTGCTGGTTATGCATTTTTTGTGCTATTACATGCTGTCCTTCACATTTTTGATAATATTGCATTATCTCCATTATAGCACACAACTCCACATTCATTCATCATAAAGTTAAGAACATTGTTAAAATAGTCCATATGACAACATTATTTCAACCTTAATTTTATGAAGCAGAGAAAATACTTTTTGTGTGCAAAAAGTATTTCGACTTCAACATTATGCATTTCTTCTTCATTTGTCTCTCATGCGAACACATGAGGTTCTAATGGAGGACAATATGTTCTGATATAAGACACTACGATCTGGCGTAGAACCCAGAATCACTGCACTGTTTACAAGCACACTGTACATAAGACAATCTTCCTAAATACGTTACCGATATCAACATAGAGAATTATATGGATTTTTTTGCATTCTGGGTATTATGTCAGAATGCCACCTCCTCCGTCAGCACCATACACGTGTCCTGGCATTCTAATGAAGGGGAGGTTGGGGGGGTGATAGGGGGACAGAATGCGCTCGAATTTCTTTAAGAATATCTGAATTTGTGTTCTGGAGATAAAGGTCTTCCAGGTGTGGAACAACATGAGGGAGAGCAATTAATGACAGTGATTTCTATTTTGGATGTACTTTGCCTTTCATAATGAAAAAATAAATGTAGACAGATTTTATTTCTTGTACGTATTCACCCATTTTAGTTTTCATGGGAGTTTAGCATCTTAACTTGGTTCACCAGATGGGAAAGACCCCACGTCATGTACGGACAGCTACTGGACTGGCTGCGCTACCTTGTGGCCTGGCAGCCTGTTATAATCGGACTGGTACAGGGTATCAATTACATCCTGGGTTTGGAGTAACTACAATGGCCTGTGGGACAAGCATACCTGACTCAAACTACAGTGAATACATTGGTTTGATTCCAAGGATGCTGGGACTTTTCAAGGACAATGTGTCTGATGTGTTACGTACTGTACACACAGCAAGCTAATATGTTTTCAAATGAAATTTTACTTGCAGTCTGATGTTGGATGTTTTTGTTGATCTCTGTTTATGGACAACATGATGTTTGGACCTTGTTGTTAAATCACCTGGTCTCCAGAAGGTTTTTTGTAAAGAAGAAAACTTGACAATTTACTTACTGTATTTTAAATCAAATATTTGGCTGTAGATTTTTCTTTCATTGACAGGCATTCACGTTAATTGTTCCATGAAATCCTTGCACCATTGTATTAGTATGTTTTTGGTTTGCACATCAGAAACTAGTTATTCGAAGGACTGAAAAAGCCTTCTATCTGTATGTGTGTGTGCGTGCGTGTGTGCGCGTGCGTGTGCGCGCGTAGGAAATGATGTCTAACCAGTAATGAGTAGTATGCGGGACAGCCTCAGGTGATGTTAGTGTATTATGTTAGTATATAATTTGATTCTAATTATTCTAATTGTTCACCTGTTATCCACCATGTTTACTTGCACCAGGTTCACTGTGTGGTTACACCCAACAACACAAGACAAAGGTACTTTAAAGGCTATGTTGAATGGATAAATTACATGATGTTGAATTATTTTACAGGTTGACTCTTTATTAGTGGTATTTGCTGTATCAGGCATCAGTATTACTACCTCAGATTGGATGATAAAAAATTATAAAATGACCATTAAGCCATATCTAGAGACTAAAATAATAGTTTTGGTGGTTTTTATGTGTCAATATTTCCCTGGAAACCACATTAAAGTGTGCTTAAAGCTATTTAGGACACCTTAGTGACCACTTACCAATGCCTTGGCAACCACCCACAATATCTTAGAAACCACATACGCTTTAGCGATTACAGAGCAACAGAACACCTTGGAAAAATGACAAAAAACTTACCTTAACCTAAGTAACCTAAGTAACAGCCTTCAAGCAATGGCATAGCACTGTAGAATTAATATTGAGTTTTGGTCACAAATAATATTTAAAGCATTTTCTACTAAAATATATAAATATTCAAAAACAAGTTTTGCTCAAAATTAATGTTAAAACATTCCATTGTACACCATTCCCTTTGTAAGGGAAACAAATACTCACCTATATTCATCTATAATTATAACCCAAATTATGAATATAAACTTCCACTATCACGTGTGATGTACGTGTCTAGCGTGCTAAAAAGAACACACAGAAAACATTGGAAACAACAAAAAATGTACAGGTATTTAAATAAAACAAGGGAAAAGGAAAATGTGATTCAGGTATCTAAGGACATGTTATGTTTAAAGAGAATTGTGACTGCTAGCATTGTGACCTGCTGAGTCACTGATTCAAGAAAGTCTTCCTGTTACTTTTCAGGCTGTGTGAGGGCTATAAGTTTGGTGACAGGCTTTTCTGTAATTTCTGTAGTAACGTCAACTATTACAAAGATCAACAAATGTGAGTGTAGTAGCACTGAGTAACCTAAGGAAACTCCCATGCCTGTATGCACATGGAACTGACATCATAACATCAACTTCCTCAAAACCTTTATAAAAACCCAAAGCAGAGAATTCCAGCAGAAACTTGTAAAACAAGTAGTTTACCAGCAGCAGCAGTCATGAAATGGACAAAGGCTCACACAGGTAAGGCTCTTAGAGGCATATATATGAGCATTAAATATTAAATTATGTGATTGGTGAGAAATAATGCTGTATTCATTGTTTATTTGTGTATTTGCTAGATACAGTAATGACATAAATGGATAGTGAGTATGTACAGTCTCTAAATGTAATGTGTTCTTTCTCTAGGGTCTCTTTTCATGCTCCCTGCCTTGATATCCTTCTCATGTCTACCTGACACCACTGAAGCAGGTGTGTTTGATACTCAATTTTAGTGAGCTAGGACACATGACACTTTAGAGTCTACTCGTACTGTTTTAATGAAGCCTGTTAACATGGGACAAACATTCTGCTTTTCAAGGTTGCATTCAGGTCACAGCTCCTAATATTACATCTGTGTGCAAAAGTAAATCAGGTAAGATATGATACACTTTTTATATGTGTATAATCTAAAAATATTAAAATATAACTACTAGAATTATACTATAATATTATAATGTGTATATATACAAATTTTAAATACAATGTTAATAATATATTTTATAATTTTATTTCTATATTGTTTCAGAATTTAACTCCTGTAATAACTGATTTACAATATCACAGAAGTCAGGTTAAGTTTGACCTCAGAAAATAAATATATCCAAAAGTAATATGAACTATTAAACAAATTTCCAGGGAACCAATTAAAATGGTCCTGCCGAGTGGATCCTGGATTACTCAGAGATGAAACTCTGGTGTACTGGTTGGTTAATGACTCCTTTATTGAAACGGCATTTCCTAGTGGAAGAGTGCAGGAGTCCATGTAAGAACACCTACCTAACAATTATCTTTATAGACAAGTGATAAAATAATATTTTCATAAACAGACACATGCTGATTATTTGTTAAGTTTATTTGATATTTTTCTTTTATGTCATACAGAAATGAAAGCACGGACTATATCCAGAGAGATTTGATATTTCAATCAGTTCAAGACTTCAAAGACAACACCTTCACTTGTGTAGCACTCAATCCTGCCGGGATGGATAGCCGGATTTTAACTAGACAGGTGAGTTTTTTTACATTGCCTCTTATTATGATGTTGGAGCATTATCAAAAAATTAAAATTAGAATATTTTTCAGTGTTTTACATGAAACTTTTTTTGTCAAGTCAAGGAGATGGCTGTGTAACAAAAAAAAGAGAAGACAGCAAAAACACACATCTGCATTTTCCAAGAAGCTTGATTAATGCACCTGAAATTAAAAAAATAATTCGCAGAAAATGTCATTTGATTTTTTATTTTTATGTAGCATTTATGCAGCATTAAGCTAATTATAAAATTAGACTATTATTTATTAGTTTGTTTTTTATTTGTTGTTTTTTTTGCCTGCTCTTAACACAGTATATTTGTGTATCTTATAAAAAATCTGTATATTGAAGTAAACAAACAAACTTCATGGTCATCTTGTGTATCATATGTGTAGTTGTTCAGTTCCTTTCTAGAATATGTTATGAAAGTAAGACATTTTAATATAAATTAATATTCAATATAGCTTGTTTAAAGAATATAGGAAATCCTATTCAAGCTGTAAGCCTTGGGAACAAGGGAACAATAAAAGACACCAAGCAATTCAACAGTTAAATTTATTAAAAACTGAATTAAAAAATCCTCGGAATATGGCACTTAAGCAGCATGGAGAGTCATGTCAAAAAGACTACATTAAGTCTTTTAAAACCCTATTTAGATAAAGACAGAAAAATGATAAGGGATGAAACAGAAATTAATGCAATATTAATGAGACAAATAGAAAGATATAAAAACGACATTGTTATTCCAAATCTTATCAGGACATTAAATATGACAATGAACAGATCACAGGCGTACATTTAAAGTATACCGAGCCCCAGTCTACAGGGACTGTAGTAACAAAGACACGTTCAGTATTTATTTTGTAAAGTTAATTTATATTATTATTTACATAATAATATATAACATAATAATATTATTATTAATAATATTATTATTTACATAATAATAATCTGTCGTTGACAAATAAACGTTAGCTTGTTTTAATATTATTTATATTTAATTCACAGGTCTAAAAGTGGGGGTAAAATGTAATTTCTTCATTATGTATTTTTAATCGGATGGCTAATACAGTTTCTCAACTGTATTATGAATCATCCAAAGTATGCTTTTAAACACAAGTTTAAGCAGAGAAAAGGAAGCTACTTAAAAGTCCTTTTAATCTGGTACAATATAATTGGAGTAGGATTGTCACGTTACACTGTTACTTTTCTCAGCGCTGGTGGAGACGGACCAATCATCAGTCAGTATTGAGTAAACGATTAGACATTTCGTTCAATGAATTTAAAGACTTAAACGTATTGACGTTTGTTAAACAGGTACTAATGCTTGTTTTTAACAGATAGAAGCTATTATAATACTTAAAATACAGTTGTAGCACGAACGCGTTTTAGAGTCTCTAAACTCCTGGCGGATAATGGCCAACAATGGGCGGAGCACGACATATCTGTCGCTACGTAATGACGTTGGAGGCGGGACTGATTGTTTGAAAGTGGCGGGCAGGGTCTTTCTTCGGAAAAGCAGCGATTTGCGTATTGCTTTATCCGTAATAGTTAATAAAGTCTACATAAGTTAACGGCATTGTGCAAGGGCGACTGAGACTATGTTTTGTCCTGTCTTTGTTGAAATTGTTTTCGATTTGGTGTGAAAAGGATTATTTACTAACATTTACTCCTCGGTCAAAATAATAACAGACTACTGTGGGCAAGGTAACGACACTGCTAGCGTTTTAAACATCTGGTTTTGCTGTATTAGTTCAATTGCATGTTTATATGTGTGTTGTTTAAGGTAAATGTGTAATTTTGCACATCTATAGAAAGACTGTTAGGTGACATGATGAGTTTGCTTTCAGTGTAATGTAGGCCCTAGGCCTGAGGTTTTTCTTGTTTTAATACAACATTGCCAGCCATTTGAATTAAGTTGTAATTTGTGAATCACCTGCTTCTCCAGCATGACAAAGGATGATGATAAAGCTATTCCTGTAAGGGTTGCTCTGAGATGCCGGCCTCTGGTTCCCAAGGAAATCAATGAAGGATGCCAGTGCTGTCTTACTTTCGTGCCTGGTGAACCACAAGTGTGTATCATTGGACCTTTTCCATTTCGTTAATGTATATAAATGCATGACCAGTTTGTTTTTTTGTGATTTTTTTTTTTTTTTTTTATGTTCACCCAAATATTTTTTTTTTGGTTCCTTCAGGTGATAGTTGGCAATGACAAAGCATTCACTTATGATTATGTGTTTGACCCAACAACCGAACAAGAAGAAGTGTTTAACACTGCAGTGTCTCCATTGTTGTCTGGACTTTTTAAAGGTTTGTAAATGGTGTTGTCTCGTGATTGTTCTCATGTAGTCGGACTTTTGAATTCCAGCATAAGTTCTGGTTCACTTTGCAGTTTATAGATGAAACTTGTGTCATGCAACAAACAACCTTACTTTATTGATAGATGTGGCAAAATTAATACTTAACAAAAGTGTATCAAAATATACTTTAGCATGTGAATAAAATGCCAATGGCTAAATGTTTAAGCCTGCAGTTCAATTCACCTGCAGCTAAAGTTAGACAATTTTAACATTCTGACCTTATGGGTAACTGTTCTGTGCTTTGTGCCATTTAAATCAAAGACATGTAAGCCTTCTGCTAACTTTTGCCTTATTTTTAAATTTAGCTCAATATGAATAAATTGTGAATCTATGTCAGGTCTTTATAGGGGGTCTAAAATTGGAAGGTTTGGTTATTGAGAATTTGTTTGACGATGAAATGAAAGTTTACTATTTAAAATTGCAGGGTATCATGCTACAGTTCTGGCATATGGGCAAACGGGCTCCGGCAAGACGTTTTCCATGGGTGGCACATACACGTCAGAACAAGAAAATGAGCCCACAGTTGGGGTTATCCCACGAGTGATCCGAAGAATCTTTCAGGAAAGCTCAAAATCTACAGACTGTGATTTTGTGCTTGCTGTGTCTTATCTTGAGGTATGGACTTTCATGGCATTATATGCCATGTTCTTCTTTTTTTAAAATTATTTCTATGATTTAAGTTATTTTTTTGCTCAAGGGTATTGCTACTCTGTTTGATCTTAGATTTACAATGAAGAGATTCTGGACCTGTTGTGTACATCAAAGGACAAACCTGTCATCAGTATTAGAGAAGATCCTAAGGAAGGCATCAAAGTGAGTTCTAGAACCCTGCAGAACTATTTGATTTCATGTTGCTCTAAATAATTTAGTCGTAAAGGATTAATCCATCACAAAAATCCATCTGTTTTGTTCTAAACCTGTGACTTGTTTTATTCTGTGGAACAAAAAAAGTTTTGTTTTTTTGGTTTTTTTTTAAATCTTCAAGCATCTTGGTTTTATACAATAGAAGTGACTGGGGCTGTCAAGCTCCAAAACCACAAATGCATAATAAACATCATAAAAGTAAGCCTTGTGTAGTATATTCCAAGTCATACAATGGTTTTGTCACAGATGGTTGTCTGTGATGTTTGGTCAAGTCGTGCGGACCAATTGTTTTTGTAGTGCCATTTTTGTAAGTTTATAGAACTTTTGTGGTCTGCTTCAGAGCTTATATAGAGTTGGGGGGGGGGTTGGGGTGCTTAATTTGAAATATTTCAAAATGTACCCCATTTTATACAGTACTAGTAATATTTTGTTGTGCTTCAAGCTCTACCAATTGTCAAAGGTCGGATGTTCTGACTGTTTGTTCTGTATGGTGTAGATTGTGGGCCTGACAGAAAAGGATGTGTCCACTGCACATGAGATGGTGGGCTGTCTGGAGTTGGGGAACTCTGCACGAACAGTGGGTTCAACTGCCATGAATGCTGCCTCTTCCCGCTCACATGCTATCTTTACCATATCACTGGAGCAACGGCGCAAAGGAGACAAGTGTGTAGAATGACAGCACTTTTTCTAAGGGCCCATTCACACTGCAGCTAAATACAATTTTCACTCTTCTTTTGAGAGCTTGTACGTCACAGTTTGCTTGAGTTAGGGTTAGCTATGTTAGTTCACTCAAAAATGAACATTCTTCTGAACCAAAACTGGAAGTTTTTTCTTTACAATGGCAATGGATCTGCACTGTTCAAAAGGACACAAAAGCTTTGTTATATAAAAGTTTGGACATGTGCTTTTTCTCTCTGCACATTCTCTGTGCCTGAACTGCATTGTTTCGTTGCAGTTTAGAAAGCTTGCGTTTAAATATGCATAAAAAACATGATATGGAACATATCAGTTTTGACAAACACAGAGTAGATGCAAACTTTGTTGGAAGTGTCCTCTTGGCTTCTGAAGTCTTCATCCATTTTTATTTCAGTTGTGTGCTCGTTTTATGTCCTTGTGCAGATGTTTTTAGGTATTGTCTTTAGTTACTACGGCATTAAATTTTGCGCTTTTGCACAGAAAGAGGTGGCACAGGTCAAAAGTTTGCTTTTATAATTTTTTTTTTGTTTCAGCAAACCTAATCCTGCCCTACGACACTTGCAATATACGACACATGGTTGTGTGGAATTTAAATGAAACTTTGGCGTCATTTTGAAGCTTTAAAAATTAAGTCCTAATTCTCTACCATTGTAAGGACAAAAAACGACCAGAAAGTCCTTTTGGTTTAGAACAACAAAGGGGGTGGGTTTAAACGACACCATGTGTAACAAATAACTCATAATTTTTGGGGGTGAATTAACCCTTTAACCAGCGTACTGCCACTATCTAATCTGTTAAACCATCTTACCTTTGTGTTTGTAAAGGAGTGATGTCATGGTCTCCAAACTACACTTGGTGGATCTTGCTGGTTCTGAGAGACAGAAAAAAACAAAAGCAGAGGGTGATCGACTCAAGGAAGGTAAGTTAGCATTAGATTTGTATGAAAATAATCTAAAAATAAAAGGAAATTTAGTCCACAAGTCTTTACGTTGACAGATTCTGATGCATTTTTAAAACAACCGATATCTGCTGCTAACGTGTCCCGATATATTTCTAGATTTTATGCTTTATAAAATGTATTTATAAAAGTTGTCAGTGATCAATTGATGGCAGCATTCTATTTTTGTGACATAAGGAATCAGCATTAACCGTGGGTTGCTGTCTCTTGGGAATGTCATCAGCGCACTTGGTGATGAGAGCAAGAAGGGAACCTTTGTACCATATAGAGACTCCAAACTGACGCGCCTCCTGCAGGGTAAGAGTGATACAGTTCATGTCAGCTGAGTTTAAGAGTTTCATACCCATGGATTTGTATTTCTGAGTTTATAATGCTAGTGGGAGGTTGTTTTATGTATTTCATGCAGTGTTTACAAAATGCCTTTCAAAACAGACTCTCTTGGAGGAAACAGCCACACGTTAATGATTGCGTGCGTCAGCCCGGCAGATTCCAACATCGAGGAGACAATTAACACATTGCGTTATGCTGATCGTGCCCGTAAAATCAAAAATAAGCCAATTCTCAACGTTGACCCGCGGGCAGCAGAAATGAAGCGACTTAAACAACAGGTATTTAATCTAGTATTTGTTTGGAAATGACAGCTAATACATACACAATTTTAACTCAGGAGAATGTTGAGTTAGTTCTTGACCTTTGTGTGGTAAAATATAAGGAGTTTGGTTCTTCTACCTCAGGTTCAAGAGCTTCAGGTGATGCTCCTGCATGCACGTGGAGGAGTCGCACCTGTATTGACTGGGTATAGCCCATAATTTGTATTTCACTTATTTAAATGGCTTTTAGAGAGCATAATTATAATTGTTATTATTTAATAATAATAATAATATCTGTTAGTTAATATTCAAAAATTTGATTGGATAAGCTGAACTTTAAGCTAAATTCACTTTTTTTACTTATTTGAAACCTGCTGCAAATGACTATCAAGCAAAATGGATAGTTCACCCGATATGTACCAATACTGTCATTTGTACTGAGATATAAATACTTGTCTGATTAACCAACAATTTTTAAAACCCATGGTGACCCATTGGGCCTTGGGGAATAACAAAGCACTGTTCCATAGTAAATGTCTAAGTCATGTAACTGTATTCTGTTATGCTGCATTAGGATAAAATCAGATTAATGCGTTTACATAAAGAATTAACAGCAGGAGGGTTTGAAAATAACAATTTTCATCTATCTTTTACTTGCATCATAATAAATGCTTTTTTTTTTGTTGATTAGCTCTGGTCATCTGTGTAGTCATGAATATTAAGATGTGTGTTTCTGTAGGTCTGAGCCAGCGGAGAACATTACAAAGATCCTGGAGCAGAACCGTAATCTGCATGATGAAAACAACAAGCTGAGCCGAGAACTGAGTGAGGCTGTGGGGCAGACAGCACTCATGTTTGAGAGAATTATCATGGTAATACATGATATGGCAGTAAATACATTTCAAGGATTTAATTGTCATAAAATTATACATTTAGGAAAAATTAGGAGCAAAACTGTTTCATGGCTAAAATATAATTGTGGCCTTTAAATTCTCTTTGGTTTCAGCAGGCTAAAAATTAATTTCAAAACCGTATGATGTTAATTTTGTCACTTTATGCCATTACTATACTGTAATGGCTGATCTATCTATTTATTAGTTGTGGTCTGGTTTCTCTAGACAGAGCAGGCAAATGAAAAATTGCAAAGCAAACTGGAAGAGTTGAGGCAGCATGCAGCGTAAGTGTCCCTTTCTTACTGATTACATTCATTAGTTTATTGAAAAGACTAAATGAAAGAATGTCCTGGCTGCAGGTGTAAGGTGGACCTACAGAAGGTTGTGGAGACTCTGGAAGACCAGGAACTGAAGGAGAATGTTGAGGTCATCATGAACCTTCAACACCTCATCCTGGAGCTGCAGGTGAAGACCACACAACAGCCACATAATTGGCACATAAAACTACACCAGTATTTTAAAATTTTTTGCATTTTTATTTGGTTATTTGTGATTTCTTTTAAAAAGTGCAATACAATCACATGTCTTTGTCCAGAGTGAAAGTGCTGGGATTGCAGCCACCATTGATGCCATCACCTCAGGCAATGGCTTTACTCTTGATCCACAGATTGAGAGTGGCACCACTGGGGGTTCTACTGCTGGCTCACCAGTGGTATGTGTTCCCATGTGTTAGTCAAACATATGTGTACCTCACTATTTTTCATGTTTACTCATCTGGCATGTTAAATGTGAGGTTGTTATTTAACTCCACACATTTAGGGTTGCATTGCTGATCCTCAGGCCAAAGATTCTCCTGAGGCATACACGGCCCAGCATGCACTACGGCAGGCTCAGATGTCTAAAGAACTGATTGAGCTCAATAAAGTTCTGGCCCTCAAAGAGGCTTTTGTCAAAAAGATGTGTCAAAACGACAGTCACTTGGAACCCATGCAAACTGAGAATCAGGTATGACTTAAATCAAAGGATCAAAAGTCTCTGTCTCATAAATTTGTTTATTCTTGTATGTGATGTGAGTGATGTGACACTTTCATGAGTTTATAGCTAGCTACCTAAATAATTAAAGCTTAGTTTGCTCAGCAAGATTTTTCTCAAGCTGTCTCCTCAAACTGCCACAATCCTATCAGTTTCTGAATGTCCTGCTTTAACAGTGTAGTTCATTTAGTGGGCTGAATGAAAGTCTTGATTGTGCAATGTTTGAGAAAACTAGGTAGGGGCATTTACAGTAATTATAATTAGAATTAATTTCTCTAGGAGAACATTACGAGCCTGCAGAGCGCAGTTGGCTTCCTACAAAAGGAAAAGGAAGAGCTCATCCAGGCCCTGCAATCTGCTAAAAAGGACACCAATCAGGCCAAGTATACATATCCTTTATATACATGCCTGCTTCAAAATTTAAACTGCCTGCACCAGTGCTAGAAAATACCAACATGTTGATGGTAAACCAATTAGCATTGCTATTCCCCTTTCTCTTGTTTCACTCTAGACTCAGTGAACAGCGCAGAAAGAGACTTCAGGAGCTAGAAGGGCAGATCACAGAGTTGAAGAAAAAATTGCAAGATCAGTCCAAACTGCTGAAGCTCAAAGAGTCATCTGTGCGCAACGTAGCCAAACTCAACCATGAGATCCAGGTTAGTACGCAGTACAAAGTCGATAAAGATAATGTTTGGAGAAAGCATGGTCTCTCTGCTTATGCAGATTGCTGCTCTTATTAATTTAAATCACATGACTTCCTAATATCCCATTTCAGATCTCTGTGTTTCTGTTCCAGTTAGACATTGGTAAACATCTGAAGAATTACTACTGGCCAAAAATCACTTGAAATGAAAAGTTCTGTAACATGTTTTTGTGCAGCAGAGATAAATTTGATCCAAGTGTGACGTTTCAAAGGAAAAGTTTAGGAGGGTCCCTATTGTTAGAAAGTACCAGTAGATTTTCTCCTCAGTCCACTTGCTGAAGATGATTTGTGTTGTGTAATTGAAGACTAAAGTATGTATTGTAGTCATGCGGTGTTTTGGTGAATGTGTGCAGGCTATGAAGTCCCAGCGGGTTCAGCTCATGAGGCAGATGAAGGAAGACTCTGAGAAGTTTCGTGTGTGGAAGCAGAAGAAAGATAAAGAAGTTCTGCAGCTCAAAGAGAAGGTGGGAGACCTCAAGACAATGTTAAAGGATATAGATCACCTTAGGAGTGTGCGATTATGATGATTTTTAGATTGTGGACGAATAAAGTGTCTCTATGATCTGCTTTTTAAGAAAGATTGTTAGATTGCACATTCTGTGGCTGACGCCCCATCCTAACGTGACATTGCAGTTACTTATCACAAGTTTTTATATATATTATTAAAGATTTGTCAGTTTAAACTTTCAAATGAATTTATGTGCACGTTCATACAGTTTTCTGAGTATGCAGACCCAACGTGAGTCCTTAACTAAGTTTTCTTTTGCGTCTCATTGTGCTTAAACATTAACTGGCACATATAAGTTTGTTGAAAAAACACAATGTTCAAATAAACAGGCTGTTATATCTTTAGTAAATGTAAACAGAAAGATATATCAGTATATTGAATCTGTACCGGGGTGCCGCACACCCAAAGCATTTGGATCGCCCCCAGGTGGTTGCAGAGCAAGTGCAGTGTTTTTTCTTTTGATTATTCAGTTTCTGCCGAGAATGCTACTGTTATATTGACCTTAAATTTAAAAAGTTAGGATTTTGGTGATATTACCCACCTCTTTTAGTGTAAATGATCTGTCATTCTTTTTTTTGTATGATTTGTTTCCTTATAGGGCTGTATTTTTTAGTAAGGGAAATTATATAGTTAGGCTATGCTACTCAAGAACTTGCAAAATGTTAGTACAACCCCAAATCAGAAAAAGTAGGGACAGTATGGAAAACACAAATAAAAGTAGTGATTTCTAAATTTACTTTGACTTGTATTTCATTGCAGACAATACCACAGCACATTATTTGTGTTCCTCATGATTTTTATTGTTTTTTCTTCAAAAAAAACAAAATTCCTATTTTGGTTCTTGCAACACATTTCAAAAAAAGTTGGAACAGGAGCAATTTAGGGCTAGTAATCAGGTAAATTGGTTAAATAATGTGATTTGAAACAGGTGATGTCAACAGGTGATTGTAATTATGATTTGGTACAAAAGCAGCATCCAAGAACGGTCTAGTCCTTTAGGAGCAAAGATGGGCCGAGGATTTCAATAATTTTCTCAAATACGTGAGAAAATTATTGAAATGTTTAAAAACAATGTTCCTCAAAGAAAGATAGGAAGACATTTGCTTATTTCACCTTCAACAGTGCATAACATAATTAAAAGATTCAAGGAATGTGAAGGAATTTCAGTGCGTAAAGGACAAGGGCACAAGCCTAAGCTGAACAACCGTGCTCTCCGATCCCTCAGGTGGCACTGCATCAAGAATCGTCATTCTTCTATAAGCAATATCACCACATGGGCTCAGGACTGCTTTGGCAAACCTTTGTCAAGTACCACAATACGTAGTTACATCCACAAATGCCAGTTAAAACTGTACTGTGCCAAAAGGAAGCCCTATGTTAACAGTGTCCAGAAGCGCTGTTGACTTCTCTGGGCTCAGAGGCATCTGGGATGGACCATCACACAGTAAAAACGTGTACTGTGGTCAGATGAATCAGTATTTCAGGTATTTTTGGGGAGAAATGGACACCGTGTGCTCCGGACCAAAGAAGAAAAGGATCATCCAGACTGTTACCAGCAACTAGTCCAAAAGCCAGGGTCTGTCATGGTATGGGGTTGTGTCAGTGCCCTTGGTAAAGGTAACTTGCACTTCTGTGATGGCACCATTAATGCTAAAAAGTACATAGAGATTTTGGAGCACAATATGCTGCCTTCAAGAAGACTTCTTTTCCAGGTACGTCCATGCATATTTCAACAAGATAATGCAAAACCACATTCTGCACACATTACAAAGTCCTGGCTGCGGAGGAAGAGGATACAGGTACTTGACTGGCCTGCCTGCAGTCCCGACCTGTCTCCAATAGAGAATGTGTGGCGCATTTTGAAGCGCAAAATGCGACAACAAAGACCCTGTACTGTTGCCCACTTTAAGACTTGTTTGCAGCAAGAATGGGACAAAATTACACTTGAAACACTTCTTCACTTTGTGTCTTCAGTCCCTAAACGTCTTTTAAGTGTTGTGAAAAGGAATGGCAACATTACAAAGTGGTAAATGCTTTACTGTTCCAACTTTTTTGAAATGTTGCAAGAACCAAAATAGGAATTTTGTTTTTGTTTTTGAAGAAAAAACAATAAAAATCATGAGGAACGCATTAAATAATGTGCTGTTGTATTGTCTGCAATGAAATACAAGTCAAAGTAAATTTAGATATCACTACTTTTTTTTAATTTGTGTTTTCCATACTGTCCCAACTTTTTCTGATTTGGGGTTGTAGGTACAAACATTTAAAAAAAGATCTTAATAATAAGTGGATTGTGATCTTTTCTGAAAACATTGTGATTTGATATTATTGCCATATCTCCCACCCTTCACTAAGAAACAAATTCTCTTAATTTACTCATCCTTGCCCCTTCCTTTCTTCAGCGATTACAGAATTAGATTACAAAGCTGGGAATATTCTGGGAGCCAGAATATTTAATGTTATTAAATAGTGCCTGAGATTTTGGAGTTGTATGGATTATTTTTATAACAAAATTAATGCGCTTTTTGGAAAGGTTTTTTTTTTATTTAATATAACTCAGATCGTGTTCATCTGAAGAAAGTCATGCACCTAGGATGGCATGAGGGTGAGTAAATGGAGAATTTTCATTTATGGGTAAACTGTTCCTTTATTGCAGCCTAACAATTCTAGGGAATTGCACCGGTTTTTCATTTTATTTTTATATTTTGTGGTGGGTGCAGGATCGTAAGCGTCAATATGAGATGCTGAAGCTGGAGAGAGACTTCCAGAAACAGGCCAACGTACTCCGGCGCAAAACAGAGGAGGTGAGTTGTTTTTCGCTGTTGTTCAGTGATTGTGAACTTGTTTAAACTTTTGACGTCACATTCCTGTGATGGTTGGACAGTGTTCACTGATAAAGTATCTGTTTGTGTTTACAGGCAGCTGCTGCTAACAAGCGACTCAAAGATGCTCTGCTAAAGAGGAGCGAAGTAGCAGAGAAGCGCAAAGAGGTTCAGAGCCGTGGAACAGAGAGTGTTACTAGCAGAGTCAAGGTATCTCGCATTAAAACTTCAGTTTGTTTGTCCTTTTAAAAGGGAAGAAGAATGAAGGCAATAGGAATCTGAACTTATTAATTATACCAAGAGGTCTAATATGTAACATATGTAAATAGTTGTGACTTTGGTTAGCCAGAAAGTTCATTAAATCAGTTTTCCCCCTAATTTTAGGAAAACCTATTTTTGGGGTCACACATTGATTAAAAACTCAAAACTTTTTGCTGTTTTTGGGACTTAATAGTCCTCTAATTCAGGAGATCTCTAGCTCATTTATTCATTTTAATTGGTTTCAGTGCTTGGAAAACATTAGAAGCATATGGGTGTGTATACGCGTTGATGTGTGGGTAGGAAAAATACTGTATTGAGTATGTAAATACTAGTGATTTGATCGGTTTAGGCCTGGTTGCTGAACGAGGTGGAAGTGCTGGTGAGCACAGAAGAGGCCCGCAGACACCTACAGGACCTGCTGGAGGACAGAAAGATGCTGGCGGAGGAGATCGCACAACTCCGCCAGCAGATGGAGGCGGGAGAGAGATCTGTAGCCAAAGTCAGGGTGAGAATTGCACAAGCTGTATTCAGAAAGGATTACTACACACAATCATTTTGACTTACCTTTTGCCTTAGACTTTCAATGTAGGTGTGTTCATAAGTGTGTTTGTTATTACATCTACCTATGATGAAACCTTCCTCCGTTCAATTCATGTGATGCTTGCATGTGTTTGCTATCACAGCGTCGCACACTAACCATCTCGGAGTTGGAGGGCCAGGGTGAGCTGGAGGCTTCCATCAGCAAGCAGGTGGAGAGTCTGGAGACTGAGATGGGGCTCAGGTCAGATAAAATACATTTTGCCAATCTAACAATTGAATTTAAAACACCCTATTTCCAAAACCTCACCATCCTGTCATTTCCTCACACAAACTTATTCAGCCTAAGAAGACTTATAGAGCATAAGTTGTATTTTATGGACCAGAACAAAGCTGGCATATAGTTTTGAAAATTCAAAGCTAATTCTGTAATAGTTTTATTGTACATGTATAATAAAAACAAGCTCTTTTTCCAACCTCACACAGGAGTGCTCAGATAGCTGACCTGCAGCAGAAGGTTCTAGATGCAGATAATGATGGGAGAGTGAAGCAGCGCTGGGATTCCGTCACCACCACAGTAGAGGCCAAGAGTGCCCTCAAAGTCCTTATGGCTGAGGTGAGTAATGAAGTAGACAGTTTAAATGTTTTATTGATATGTATTTGTACTGTAATGTTGTTAACTGACTCCATTTCCATGCACCTGGTTTAGGTTGTAGCTTCCAAGACTGCTAATGCCAAGCTGGAGAGTGAGCTGAAGCAGGAGAAAGCCAATCTTCTAGACATGCAGAAGATCCTGTGTGATGAGAGGAAGCTCATGTCTGCTATGGACATGGAGCACCAGAGTCACATGGTAGAACTGGAGCAGAGACATCAGGAGAAGGTCTGTTTTCATCCAAGCCCATGTTAGATCACTTATACTCTAAATTTGATTAACTTAAATTTGTAACAACAAAAAAAATAATTCAAGGGAAGTTTAGACTTATGTCCAAAAACAACAGAAAGACACAAATTACTAAACATACTAGTACAGGTTTTTGAACACAGTCATGTTTGCAGCTTTACAGGCCAAATTCCAAAATCTGACGATCAAATGTAACAATGCCACTGTTATCAAATTTGTGCTCCAGGTGCTGTATCTTCTTGGCCAGCTCCAGAATAAGCCTGTGAAGGAGGAGCATGAGGAAGCATCTAAACGGGAGAAGGAACTGCTGCAGCGTCTAAAGTTCCAGGTGTGAAATCCTGGGATCATAGGACACTTTCACGTTAGCACTTTCAGTGCACCTCCGTGTTTGTTTGATGTCAGGGATTGCTTTGCTTAAATAATGTCATGCCTGCTTCCTGAAATTAGGGACAGTTTACAGGGACCTTCCATGCTGATGCTTTAAAAACAAAATCACATAAAAGCAGTTAAAAGCACAGAAATGAAGTTGGTGCCTACTTCATAGCTGTTACCTAGATATAGGTACTTGATGCTTCAAGTGTTCTGCTGTTCACACCAAACAAAATACAATGTAAAGAAAGGCCTGTGGGAGATGGGAGGTGTTGCAGACTCTTTTGGTTTGGACCAAGCAATCCAACTAATTGTGAAAGTAACCTTGCTGCTCATTGCTATTTTTAATAGTTCAATGTTTCTCAACCTTTGTCTACCACAGCCCCATCAGTATAAATTGCGAGACATTTTTGAGTTGCATATTTTCTGTCATAGGAAGAGGAAATCGAAAAGATGCGAGAACTCAATGAGCAGAACCAGAAACTCAAGGAGGAAAATGAACAGTACAAGCAGGTACTGAAAAAACCTTACTGATGCAGTTCACACTGACATTTGAACTGAAGCAGCAATTGTAAATCATTCATTTTTAAAGTTGGTGATGAAAATGAGCGGCAGTGAGGTGCAGTTATGTACCAATGACAGTGCAGATAATGATCCACCAACTGATACAATTAGATGCTGCAGTTAGGTAGAAAGACATACACTAACCAACAGCACATAGAATCTAATTGTTTTCGGTTTGAACTAATCTTTGAATGTCATGTCACATTTACTGTGTTTTGATCAAGTGGACTTCTGCAACAGTTTCTATGCAATGTATGCATATAGTATCAATGAAGACCATGATCATGTTTCTCTGGGTTCACTCTTAGAAGTTGCATCTGTCCCAGCTGACCAATGCAAAGAAAGTTCTCTCTGCTGTGAACGAGTCACCTGATACATCTTTTGAATATATTCCTCCTAAGGTAAACCTCACTGCTTTATGCTTGTTTCCTTGTTGTTTGACATGTTTTGGAAATGTAATTTTAGTCTATGTTTTCAAATTAGCCCAAACCCAAAAGCTACTCCACTGCACGGGCACGTCTGCAAGAGCCCATAGATCTGGATGAACTGATATCTCCATCCGAGTCTGAGAAGGAAGACGAGTGGCGTCCAGAGAAAAATGACAGAGCCCGAAGAGGCTCCAAAAAGTCCAAAATGACTGGGGTGAGATTTTTTTGGGGGGGGAACTAGGGTGTACATTTTAGAAAATAATGTATAATAAATATCGTGGCTTAAACCAAAGGCTGCCTCACTGCCATGTGACTTTTAAACACACAACACTGCCTGTAAGGTACCATACAAGGATAGTTTCCAACAGACTTCCAAGTGAACTGTAGGCAAAACCAAGCACATTTATTGACTACAGTGCTTTTTGTTTTCTTGGTTTCTTAAATCTCAAGGTCAATAAGACTTTGTTTTATGGCCATTTTTACAGTAATGTTGGGTCAAATTATAAAAGTTAATTTTATAACCATAGCTTGGAGGATGTTTACGCAGCCTCTGGCTTTCTCGGTTTCAAACAGATAAATAACTGCCTAATTTGTTTTAGCGCTTTCGTAAAAAAAAAAAACCCATTTTGTTCCAGCAGTCCATTTGCATGTATTTGATTTTTTTTTTTCTTTTTTTTCCTCTAGTGTGCATGCCGGGGTCGCTGTGTTAACAAGCTGTGTCGCTGCCGCAAGGGAAAAATGATCTGCGGAGAGAACTGTCTCTGTGATCATGAGAAATGTCGCAACATGGAGAACCGTACCAGTGTGGTTAGTAATATGTTCTTTCAGAGACTTTTGTTTACTCTGTAATGCATTTTTCTCATTTATATTTTTTTCACTGTCTTCAGGACCAGGCTGAAATAAGTGATGTGTCTAAGGATTCTGTCGTAGTTCCTGAGGACCCCACGGCAATCAGCCCTAGAGATGCCACATTTTTCAGACCCCCTAGTGTCCCACTTACTAAGAAAGTAAGAACAAATGTGATTTTTTTTTTTTTTTTGGCTGATCATACTATAACCTGTGTCGCCATGTTTTATGGAAAACAGAAAAAGATCAATTTTGAAGAATCTTTATGTAAGCTCATTTAATATTTTGGAGCTTCATAGATGCTCTTCTGTTTATTTAAAAATGCAGATGCTTCAAAAATTGTTCTCGTTTCCCCAAATAAACATTTTTGGATGAACTTTTCTTTGAAGTCTAAATGTACTTTGTTTATTATGTCATGAGCAGGAGATTGGAGACATGGGCCACCTGCCTGCAGACCTAAAGCTGGAGAAGAAACCTGTCCCTGCTCACAGCGAAAGTGACAGTGATGAAGCAGATAATCTGAACAGCACTGCCAGCTTTCTTCAGAGGAACAAGCGAGGTCTGAATAACTTTAAGAACAGTTTCTTCTCTGGCTGCACACCAATCCGTGAAGAACATTAATGTTAATGTAGCTGAATGTGGTAATTATGCCTGCCAACTTGTATTGTCTTTGTTTCGTCGTCTTTTTCTGTGGTTTAAATGTATCAATTTATATAAATCTGTAGTTATAGTTTACATAAAAAAATATGCCATTGTTTTACAACAATGACTAATGCACTAGTAAAATGAACTGCATCTGTCATGACTAATTTTAAACCGTTTGGCATTAACATTTGAAATCATACTTTTAGATTTTTTTTTTTTCCTGTTACAATTTCAATAAATTGATTTTATTTTTTTGGTGTTGTGTTAATGTTTATAAGCATACTGCTGTCATGATCAAAATGTACAGTACCAAAATGCTATGCTTGATGTACTTGTAATTTTAATGTTACAGTTGTGGAAGTTTACCCAAATACAAAACAGTAAAAATTCAAATTAATTAGACTAATTTTACCACACTCTTTTCTCTTTGGCTATAGACAACACATTACTTCACTCTCCCTTTTTCCAAAGGTCATTGAAGATTGCATCCACCCAGTGAACATGAAATGTTCTTTATACATTCTCCTAACCTCTTCATTCAGAATCCTTTGTGTGCGAAAATGTACAGTAAACAATCCATGTTGTTTTTAGTGTAGTTTTTAGTGATGTTTTTGTGTAGTCTAATAAGTAACATTCCACAAAATATGCAATATTAAATGAACGTGAGTTTTTGTTTATGGCGTTTTAAATTTAAACATTTACAATAAAACTGCACTTTACCTCAGCACTAATATGTAAATAAACTAGTTATTGATTTTTTTTTTCCAATTTTTTTTAAAATCTGAAACAATATGCAGGGTGCTTGCTGGGTACTTGAGGTATTTTAACATGAATGACAAGACGATTGAGTTCTAGCCAGCTGCTGTAAGAACAAGCTTCAAATGCTACACCATATACAGTACCCAGACATATGATACAGTAGCCTGATATTTTTGCCTGAAAGTTAATATAAATATACTAAAAATGTTCTGTTACTAAAATATATTTACCCTCATATTTGTGAGTCTTTAATAAAGAAGTGGATCCAAGGTAACCTCACCTTCAGTGAGGTAAAACAATGATTGTTAATATTTCAATTATGCGTGGGTGTGCTTTTTTACGTTCTGATTAGTTAACTGTAAAACGATGAGAAACGAGAGATCCCATCATGACTTGAGGCACATGTTCTTTGGTAACACCATTAAGAATAGATCTTAAATGTTTCTCTGTGCTTCAATAAAAATCTCATTAAACAGATGTGTTAACATCACATACATGAGCTCAACACACTCACAATATTAAACACTTTCACAAATGAGAAAAAGAAATCAAACTAATCACTATCAATGCAACCTTTTAAATTGAATATATTTCCTTTTAATGTTTAGCTCTGTAGATATACATGTCAACCGCAAAAGTATATCACAAAAATCACATATCACAAAAGTAAACCTTAACTTATCAATCCATCAAAGTATGTAGTCCTTACAGCAACACTTTGAGAAGGTGCTTTCCAGTGTGCATGAGTTTACTTCTGTTTGAACAGGTAAACAAACAAAATGTTTAGTCTTTTTCTGTGTAGTAAAGTCGTGGAGAGGAGAGCAGAGGAAACCGGGCCAAGAATAGCCAACCAGGGGAATGTCGAACTTCCCCAAGGGTGGTGTACACGTCAGAAGAGGAAAAAAAGCACAAGTCATCAAAAGCAAACAGGTAAAAAAGCTCAAGAGGGCGAGTGCTGCTAGGGCAAAAGTTAAGGCATGATCAACTTCAGGTAGGTCACTAGGGTGCTTAAGGGTGCTTAACAAGCTGCATGTTTACCAAATTACCAAATCAAAGTCTGGCTAAATTGAAGATTGTGGGCCTTGTGAAAGAAGAGGTGTACTCTGCACATGAGATGGGCTGGAGTTAGGAAACTTTGCATGAAAAATGGACTTAACAGTCACAAACACCTCCTTGGCTCGCTCACGCCTTTTTTGTGGAACAGTGGCACAAAGGAGGAACATAAACTAACACATTTACAGAGGGTGTGTTCACACTGCAGCCAAAGTTGTCACTCCTCTTTTAATCCTGTTCTGTAAACACAAGTTTGATTATTTATGGGTGTTACAACTGCATTCTGCAGAGTCTTCTCCTGAATGTTTAGCTAGTGATAACCAAATTTTTGTTAAATCTATGTACAGAACCAAACTGAACAAATAGTTGTTCTACTGCTGCAACAGTAGAATGGAGCAGCACAGAGATGGAGGTACTCATCTCCTAAACTGTCTCTCTCCACCATATCTGCTCCCACCAGCCTCTGGTTAAAGCAACCTAAACATTTCAGCCACACTTTACTAGGTTATATGATGACAGTGTACAGTGCAGTGCAGGCTGTAAAAGAGGAAACTTAGCTGTGCTGTTATCAAGCCCCTGTGTTTGTCCATGCACAGATCATGCAATGATCAGCCAAAGGTGACTCAGCATTTGGTGTGAGATTGCCAAAAGATGATGATTTTGAATGTGTATATAATGTCTAAGACTGTATTTGTATTATGTACATGTATGTGTTGTATACAAATTGTAGTTATATTTGAATTATGGGTACATAAGTTTAATAAAGTTTATAATTTGTTTGAATAAAGTACAACATACAGTCTTTTCTAAATAAATTATCTGAATTCAGACCTTTGATAGTAAATTAAAAGACATGAAGAATAAAAACCAAAAAGGTCAAAATAGGTATTTTAAGATTAAAGACAAAAAAAGAAGCAAAGAATACAGAGTGGTCAAGTGATTGGTCTTTAGCAATACCGATTTGCATATGCACAGCTCATTCACATCCAGTCAGCTGCTGTGAGGTCAGCTGAATGTGCTGCTCTTTCTGCTGTTGTCAGAACAGAGATGATGTTGAGAGAGGTGATCCTGCCCTGGGGAAACCACCAAACCTGCCATAGTGTCTCTATTTGTGGAAAGTGGCAGTAGTTTTTTTCCTCAGTCCATCTGCTGAAGAAGATTTTGTAACACAAGTAATTGAAGACTAAAGTGTGCAGTGTAGTCATATGGTGTTTTGTTAAATGTGTACAGCTCATGAGGCAGATGATAAAAGATTCTGAGATGTTTCACACACAAAGTTCTGCATTTTGCATTTTAAGGTGCCTGAAATGTTTATAGACAGCACCACCTAATGTTCAGAGAATAAAAGCCTTTTTAAAAATATATTTTTTTCATTTTAGAAAAAAAAATCTTTGTTGCTCATTCGTACATTGAAAGATCTTTTTAGGGTCAGCACAAATGTGTGTCCGACAGCTTGGACTGTACTCTGCTTTACACAGCCTCTGGCTTCCTCAGTTTCACTCAAATAAATAACTGCCTAGTTTGTTTGAGTGCTTCTGTAAGAATTTTTTCCAGCAGTCCATTTGCATGTATTTGATTCTGTGCATGTGTTAACAAGCTTTGTCGCTGCTGCAAGGGGAAAATTACTTTGCGGAGAAAACTGTCTGTCATCATGAGAAATGTTTCAAAATGGAGAACCACACAATGTGGTTTGTAATATATTATTTCAGAGACAGGGAATGTCTGTTTACCATGTGTAGTGCATTTTCTTAGATTTATTTCCATTTTCACTGTCTTCAGGACCAGGCTGAAATAAGTGATGTGTATAAGGGTTCTGTCGCAGTTTCTGAGGACCCCACAGCAATCAGCCCTTGAGATGCCACATTTTTCAGACCCCCTAGTGTCCCACTTACAAAGAAGTTAAGAGCAAATGTGATTCATACTTTGTGGTTTATACTCTCTCATCATGTTTCATTTTAAAGAAGCAGATCCCCCCAGAATATGTGAAAAACAGCTGTGTGCCGATTCTACAAAAATTCTCCTTGTGTTCCAGAGTAATAACAACAAGTTAGGGTGAATTATTCCTTTAAAGCCTGAATGTACTCATTTACTGTGTCACAAGCAGGAGACTGGAGACATGGGCCACCTGCCTGCAGACCTAAATCTTGAGAAGAAACCTGTCCCTTCAGACAACGAGAGTGACAGAGATGAAGCAAAAACTGTGAACAGCACTGCCAGCTTCCTCTGGAGGAACAAGAAAGGCCTGAATAACGAACAGCTTCTAATAGTGCCTGCTATATCTCTTTTTTATGTGGTCTAAATATATGAATTTGCTAATTAAATTTGTAGCTGTATTATTGTCAACAAATTTCTTCAGTGAAATATCGATTTTATTGTTTATTATTACAAACATATTACTAATTAAATAACAGATGCTGTTATGAATAAATGAATGGCAAGCTGGTCAACAAATGGCCAGCTGGTCAATTTATAACATGGTTGTTTTTGATGTCACTTTGTGCAATTGGTTAATCAAGTAAAATACCTAGATGTCTGTGTTTTCCTTACGTTTTCAATAACCTTTCCTTATGTTTTTCAATGGACACAATTATTGCATATTAGCAATATTTACTTTATTCAAATATCATGTTATGTGTATTATAAATTATTTATATACTCTTCATAATTATCTAACAAAGTGCTTCCTTTTATGTGAATTAGAGAAAAAACACAGCTGAAAGGTAAAATCAACATCATTTATTATTACATGGAAGCAGTCTGCATAACTAGTAATAATTTGGATTGTTGTATGACAGATAACATAAAAAATATATTTTAGAGTTGCAACGTTTTTTTTTACTTATTTAACATTTACAAAAAATAAGAAAAAAATTATATTAGCATTTCTTTCTGCTGGTTATGTGCTTTTTTAATGAAAAATACAATATTAAGAGAAAACAGCTTGAAATTCACATTTTTATGTCATGATCTATGAGTTGATTCCTATTCTGTTTGTGAGTCTGTTTTTACACAGCCTGTGCAGCTCACGTTGATAAAAATAACACTGTCATTTATTTAAAGAAATTACTTAAAGACAGTACATTGGCAAAATTTGCAAAAACTAATTTGCTCTGTTGGTCCTTTAAATGTCTTTGTGACCTTGTTCTGGTTTGTTTCTGTTATTCTTTTATTCTCTGTTATGCTCTTTTGCTGCTTCCTGTGTAATAAAATAAATGAATATATTTGACTAATAAGAAACAGCAGTGGTCTGGGCATTTTCCTCAAGGCATATTCCTAATTTATTAAAATAAGGGGTATATGTCATTCATGGCAGGTAAGGCTATATTAGGTGATAACAGGCTGTCCTCCAATTGTCTGGTAAGTTTGAAAATAATAAAATCTTTGCAGACTCCATACATCGCTTCAGTGACTGGAACATACGCTGTTCGGTCAAATGGTTCTGGTCAATGCTGGATGTTAAACCGGAGGCAACCGCGCTCTCCAACTGCTATAATCTTTCTCTGCTATATTCTTTCTCTGCGAAGATTGGAATTTAATTGCGAAAAACGGATTAACGCTGGACTTATACGTTACGTTAAATCATTAAAGGAATGATTGTGTTCTCTTGTGAAAAAACGGCACCGTGACCACGTACTCAAAGTTTTAGCCTAGCCGAGATTGTGAATACGGGGAAATGCGTATGATACGCAGGAATTGGTCGTAAATACGTCCTGGGCTCTGCTCCGGCGTGAAACTAGAGAATACGAGTCTGAGCGCTTCAGCTGATCGCAAAGGGTATTTTCTCCACCGCAACCGAGCTAATGTTAGCTGCCCTGAGCGGAACACTGGGAGAGATCGGGGGAATCCAGTGGACTTCCGACGGAGGTGATGCTATTATGCAGTTCCAAAATGTACCCGAATAATCGGATGACAGCACTCCGACCAATCGAAGGAAAACTTTTAAGTTTGCTTTACACAGTGGGCTTGCAATAAAGGGGTCGTGTGGCTATCAGGGTCCTGCAGGCCGGTGCGAACGGATGAGCTGTGTTTGGCATGACTCGCATCCCATTGGTGCTGTCACACATGCAGCCGACCTGCATCGATTGAAAGCCATTGTGACTGCGTCAATTGGGAGCACGGTGTGTTGTTAACTTCGGGTCATCTGGTGATTATTATCCGGGGCGCAGTGACTCGTTTATCAGGCGTGTATGGGTCCTGCGTACTCAAACTCCACAATCCCTTATAGGGATACCTAAATCTGTGCAGTGCGCTGCTCCATATATTTGTCTAGCTTGACTGTCACTCTTTTCATGCATGGATGGACGTGTGCATGACGTGTGCATGCTTTGACAGAAAGCTGCGTGCATCGTTGCAGTTGGTACACTACATCCCAAGGAGGGGCTGTTACTCTATACATTGGATCCACAGAAGCGTTTAATTCGCAGTTGTCTCCCTAAGAACATTGCGTAAGGCTTCAGCGTACGCTGCGTCTTTTCGGAGGCAATCGGGTGACATTGCAGTCTCTCCCCTTTCTTTTACAGAGATCTAAAACGTAAGCTCCTCTCCGTTATTACGTCTGTCAAAAGGAAGGGAAGGTGGAGCGTTGTCCGTCTTACGTGCTGACGCAGTGGGATTTCTACGTGTGGTCGGCGTTTCGCCCCGCCCTTCCCGCGGTGACGGTGATGGGTCGGAAGCGGTGTGTCGGTGCAGATTGTTCGAAGATGGCGGCCGGGTGCTGCGGGGTGAAGAAGCAGAAGTTGTCGGGATCCCCTGGGACGGGGGGTCCCGGCGGGGCGGGGAGCGGGGTAGCCGGGACCGGACATTGTGGATCGGAATTAGGGATCGGGTCCTCGTCGACTGTTGTGGCTGGGAACGTGAATCGGGTGAACGGCCTGGGGGGTCCAGGAGGTAGTAGTAGTAGTAGCAGCAGCAACACCAATGCTCTGTCCCCAACTCCGGGAGGCTATAACTCAACCGGTCTCTCCCCGAACCTCAGTCCTGGACCTGGCTCAGGAAGTGGAGCCAGGAAAATGGTAGTTTCGGCGGAGATGTGTTGCTTCTGCTTCGACGTGCTTTATTGCCATCTTTATGGATACCAGCCTCCTCGAACACCCAGGTTTACAAACGACCCCTAGTAAGTAGCAAGATGGCTATTTCTCTCCTTGTTTTGTCATATAACCAGATGGTATGATTTTGTTAGATCCACGAAAAAGTTTCAGGCGTTAACGAAGTTTTGCGCGAAGAAACGCTGCTGGTTAACAATGGTTAACAGTCTGCTTGTTAATGTTAATTACTCGGGTTAATGTCTTACTGCCAAGTGCAGTAATTAATGTTTCATTTCGCAACGTTTAAACCAATATTTCCCGATGAAAGAAAAATGCTTTCCATTAACAACAGAAATAAAAACAGTCATCGTGTTTCCAAACATCAGATGTTTGAGGTTAGAGAAATATTGCTTATGATCAACTAAAACATTGCTTTAGATCGTTTAGATTAATTTAATTGATGGTGAATCAACTGTTTATATACTTAAAACAAAACATTGTGTTTTAAAGTTTTTAAAAACATTACATCGTATATAAAATTAAACCATTATTAGTTTACACGTTAACCAGATTACGATGGTATTTATATTTTCTTGAAAGAGATTGAGCGTAAGTAGTGTTAGCCGGCTGTGCTTTATTCAAGCTCGACTGCAAGCTAACATGCTAAACTACGCGAGCCTGGTCAAACGTTTAATACTTCGGTAGTTATTTATCGTTTCTTTCTCACGCATACTTTAATTTACATTTCTTAAGTTCCTTTCGTTAATTGGTATATTTGCAAAGGCGTGGGGTAACATTTGTCACTAAAGCTGTTGTCACCGGTTAGCTGAAGTTAGCTAGTAAGCTAACAAAGCCCAAGAGTTGTTGACGTTCAGATGTGCATTTAAAACCTTCTACAGTCTTGTTGTTTACTCAGTCAACAGTGCATGTTAGTAAAACGCTAATTTTACAGTAAAAAATAAATATATGGATAAAAAACATACATTATCAGTTCGGATGTTCTGCTATTAAATAATTTGCTAAACAATGACTTTATTATTAGGACCCTGACAGGTCAATGTTCTCTATGACAACTAGTGTGTTTTTAAACGATTACATGTATGAGCTAAATCAAAGTAGATGTTGACTATTTCCTCAAGCCACAATACTTTGTCTTGTAAATTAATCTTCATTTTTTCCGATTAGTCAGGGGTCGTCGAACTAGTCAACGACTGAATGACTTTATCGCATTTGCTCCCTCTGTTGCTGGCTGATAGTAACACTGCCCCTATACGGACAAACAACACACACTGTTTATAGGCCGTATAGACAATTTGCTTGTCTTATTCCACCCATTGAGCATTGAGAAAAAAGCATTGAGGAAAAAATACTGGATGATTGGTGTATGTTTTGGGTGTGTCATGAATGGTTTTCTGATACTCTGATAAATACTTGTACATTTGAACTTTATATTAACATATTTGACCACATGTAATAACACAACTGTGCTACAGTTAATTTTACACAACAAATTGTTCAACATTATTTTTAATACTAAGCATAGATGTTAGAGGCTACATTTTTCTGCATGGAATCAGGCACAAGTCAGTAATAGACATAGCACAGATTCTTATAAGAAACAAATCACTATGCTGGTGAATAATGAGTGACAGTGCCTGTCAGTGCCTTATACACAATCCATGTGCGTTATATAGTTATGGACATCTGACAAAACTCCTGCTAAATTAGCTGCATTAGCACGGCTGCATTAGCACAGCTGCATTAACAGACTATACACCAGCTGTCAATTGTAGGTTTCCATTTACTAATTATGCTTTAACAAAATTGCCTGTATCTGCAGTGTTTTGGTTTTATGTGTTGCAGGTGACAAGCTAGCCTTCCATAATGAAAAAGCATCTGAAATGTGTTGACCTTTGTTGCCATGTGTAACATTGTCCTCTGAGACAGTGAAGTGTTCACTTAATTTAGAAGCTTAAGTTTCCTGCTGTACACAGAGGATCTTTCAAGGGCCTTCAAATAACAGCGGGGGACTAAATTTCTACGGTTTTAGATGACACTTTACAACTAAAAAAGAGCAACACAAACTGCTTGAGGATAGCTTTTTCAGTTGCATTGTTCACATAAAAAGTCTGGAGTAAAATAAAAAATGTACTTGCCAATGGCGACTCGAGCTTCATAGAGGGTTGCACAGTGCACTTGATGAGACACTGAAAGCTCCTCTCCTTGGCTTGTGATTGGGGAGGTTCTCTTTCAAACAGCAGCATGAGTGTGACCTGCAGTCATTCTACACAGCTGTGCGTCTAAGCAACTGAATCATCACTTGCCTTTTTATAAAATCTGATTGCATTTAAAATGTGGTTTGGGATGTTTTAGTTACATTTCGGACAAACAAAAACATTAACCAAACACAGTTTTGTTCAGTTTTTTATGCATACTTTCAAATTTCAAGGAAATCTCTGCCAGATTAAAAACAGCAGTGTGTGACTATGCTTAATCATGCAGAAATGAAGTCAGTGTTGAATTTTGCCAAGCAACAAATTTCATAGTTTGTCTTTTACAGAGCATCAAATACTGTATGCAAAACTACATATGTTCATAATCAAAAGCCGGTGTGTTGTATAAACGGCTAGTTGTTCCTAAGAAAGCACTAATGATTTCGGCCATATTTATTTCCTTGGTAGTTTGCTCGTGCCTGAGTTTTATCATCTAAGCTTTCACAGTAACCAACCAAACAAACTGTAGTCCACACCAAAAGCTGTATTGTGGAAGTGCCCTTGTTGTTGGCACATGAAAGCACAGCATCAGTACAATTAACACTCCGGAGAATTTATATCAAGATATATTCTTCCCCTTTATAGCACCACTGCCAAAAATGTTAAAGCTGGTCGTTTCTTGGTTGATTAACTGATTCTCCATAGCTGCTACATTAAGATACAGAAACCGAGAATGTACCTTTTAAACTGACATCTGCATATTGAAATGTTGTCAGCTGGAGTGATTTTGCAAGAAATATTCTGTCCTTGGTGTGTGGAATGGGTAGGACTTATTGTTTCAAGACTTTTCAGCACATTAATTGTAAGGTTACATACAAACACGCAGGGGGTATATGAAGGGTATTTTTATTTTGAAGCACTGCTGGAGTGTTTCTGAGTAACTTTCACAGATCCTGCTGCTAACTCTTGAGGTTTCCAGGACACCAGTGGCCTTAGTCTGAAAACGCTTATTTCACGCTGATGCCTATGAAAATATGCCCTTGGATCTCTTTTTTTGTCTCTTTCAGCAGTTTGCATGGTCATGTGTTTTTGTAGAGCCCTGTCTTTAGGAAAGCAGCCATAATATAACTATAAAAGTGTAGCGGTGCATTAAGGTTATGGATTCTTAATGACAGGATTTAGTTAAATGTTTTTAAATGTACAATCATTGGAAAACGTTTTTTATTGCTGTCAGTACCCCCTGTGACCTTTTATAAAAGAATATGGTTAATTAAAATTTCAGTACTATAATATTGGAATATCAGTTCAGAGATTATAATAGCCACATATGTGAAAGGTGTAAGGTTCCTTTTCCATTGATTAGAAACGTGCGTTTATACAGACTTTATAATAATTAAAATATATATACAATATACATTCAAGTTGCATGTTTAAAGCTGTCGTGTGTAGTCATTAGAGAACATGATGCATACTGGTCATCATGACAGCGGTAAGTTGCCATGATGCATGTATTGCATATTTTATTACAGTGTTTCATTTGTCTTTTCTCTTTCTCTATTAAAACATAGACATTGCCCAGATTTTACTCAAGCTTTGTTTGTTAGTGAATGTCTAATGAATGAGTGTTTTTTTTGTCCTTACTCTCTAACATACTGCCATTGAGGAGGTCATGTGAGCAATGTCTTAGTTTACTCACACAGGGATTTCTTCAATTAGTCATCTATTTATAGATTACTAAAGAGAAGCTGGAAGCTGGTCATACACTAATGTAGTTTTCTCACATATCCCATCACTCATTTTTTAGGTTTGTTATGCAAAATGAAATCAAGCAGTCAGCCCTTTTAAACCTAGCTTTAAATTTGAAAGATTCTGAATGGCTGTGTAGAGTTCTGGTGGTGAGACCTAGGAGACCCATATTCTGTGGTCTTGCACAGCCGTGGGTTGTTTTCTCTGATTTTCTGGAGGAGGAGAGAGACTGAAATGAGGCAATTGTTTATGCAGACTTTCCAGACTTGCAGTGTGTATATGAAAAGAGAATGTGAACCCCCAACCCCCCCAGCTTGTGTTAATTTAAGAGATCCAAGTGTGTGAGAACGTTAGTAGAAAAACATTTCGGAAGACAATGTTTTTTGTGGACTAATATGAGACCTTTTTGTCCTGCAGCCCCTTGTAACCAATTGTAAAATGCACTCATGCTTAACAAAAACACTTTTGTAAGGGCAAATTTAGGGATACGCTGTTATATTTAGTATTGGAATCTCACCGATACAGGCCAAAAATGCTGGATTGGATATTGCCAAAACCGAAATAAAAAAATCTGATCCACTATGACTTAAATGCGTTAAGTGACATGCTTTAAAAAGAGATGTGCCATGACACTGTACAGTTACAAAAAGATCTGCTATGTATTGAATGAATTTATCACAGTATCACCTGTGGGCGTGTTTGTACGTAAGACAGACGGAGCAGTAAGTGCAATTCCCACTGGACACGCACAGCATGTAACGACTTCTGTAAAGCAAATAAAACTAAAACATTTTCTGTTTTCAATGTTTCTAAAACATTTATTTATAAATTTATTTGTAAACAGTAATTTATCTTCCAAGTGTCATCATATATACAGTATATTAAAGACAGACAATATGTATAAAGTATGAATAAATAAATGTGTATGTGTATCATGCATAAATGTGACAAATGTGCTATAAGGTGGTGATCATGGAAGTCTTAGGATGGGGGAGCAGGGTGCCGGTGGCGCTTGGTACGCCATAAAAGTATGGCGGTACATGCCCTGTGTGGTGTATCATGTTTTTTTCGGTTTGGAATATTGTTATACCCCTAATACTTTGGCTTCAGAGTTGTTAGTATAATAGGTGGTCTGCTGTTGTACACGTCGTTTGCTTGTGTGTGATACTGTTCAACACTTCATATGCTCAATAATGTCCGCTCAATCAGTTAATGCTCGGGATGACCTGGAGGAAGTTCAAGTTCAATTTATTTATATAGTGCTTTTCACAGTGGCACACTGTTACAAATCAGCTGTACAAATGAAAATATCCAAGAGTATAAGTGAAAACTGAAATTGAAAATGAAAGAGGAGGAGAGAAAATTAGGAAGAGAAAAGAAAGAATATTCAAAATTGATAAAATTAACAAACAACGAATATCACACAATGTACAGAGCAAATGTTCAGCTAATATAAGCTAATATCAGAGGTCTTCCCATAAGCAAGCCAACAGGGCAACAGGAAAGTGCTGCTCAGAGCTGCTTTGATGCAACCTAATCTTTTTATCCATTTGATGTGTCCACTGTCCCTGGATTTAAGGGTCAGGAGAAAAATCCTGATGCTGGAAAATGTGACTGAAAATCCAAGTATGAATGGCAGATGGAGGGGGGAGGGTTGGCTTGCATTTATGCAGCCGATAATGCAACAGAAGTTTTCTCTCTTGCCATCCATTCAGGTATCATTTGCAGGGATACATGTGATACATAGACTGATTATTTCAATGGGTTTCCATAGACATATTCAGATATGCTTTTCTGATGAATATTCTTGTTCCAAACTGTTCATGTTCTTTTTTAAATTGCTGTAGAAACTTTCTGTAATTATGTGTCCTGAATTTTTTCATGTAAATGTCAGTCATTGGCAGTTTGTTCTTGGCCAGGGGGCTTTAGTTCATAAATTTTCATCATAATTAACTGGTCTTCAATCTGTGCTTTAAGCAGTGTCCTTAATTTTCTGTCATGAAAAGCAGTTAAATATTGACCACAGGGCATGTATTGGTAATCCTTGTTCCCTGTCTTAACCCTTTATTAATGAAGTACTTTTCCAAACACACTCCTTTATAATTGGATGTTTTGTGATCTGGAACATGCACACCATAGTATGCATCATTCCTGCCAAGGAAAAAATGCCAAATCTTGAGCCAAACTCATGGGCCAAAGTCTGTTATATTTTGATTATTTTGACATCATAGAATCACTAAGCTCAGTGAATTTTTCTACCCAAAAACCACTGGGACTGAAAACAATCACCACCTACCACGTTCTGGTTTGCATCATAGGTAGGAGTAGCTTGGGAAAGCTGATAGCTTTGTTTGATCAATATCAGGTCTCAGACTGGGTTCAATGGAGCCTTTGCCACTCCTCTCTGACCCATATACCATTATGGCCAGTTGCTTGACTGTAGCTTAAGTTTCCTTGATAGATTTTCCAAAATCCCTTTAAACTTCTGACTGTTATATCACAAAGGTATATTCATAATTAAGCACATATTATGCCAGAATTTTGGGGCAAAAGCAAATTTAAAAAAACAATGTGTAACTTTCTGTTTAATGATGTAGTTAATGTACTTGGCAGGCTTAATACAGAAGGCAATTGCAAGAACATAGAAGTAGGCTTGCCCCATCCACAGTAATTGAGAAACCACCCTCTTTTATTAGTTAGTTGCCATGATAACTGAGTGCCTTGGTTTTAAGGGTCATTGTTAAAATGTTCTTACCCATGTATTAATCCCTTAAGACATGATGCTCAACTGTTATTAATGGCTTGTCCTGACTGCTTCAAGCGAAAACATTTCTGATTCGCATATAAATCATTCTTTTGTTGAGAATTTTGTTGGTGGAAGTAGGTTATAAAATGCAATGATGTGAATGTCAAGGGCAAAATTGTAAAGTATGTGTTGAGCAGAAATGTTCTAAAAATGTAAGAAGCTTCCTGAGGATTAAAGTTGAAAATGAGTAGAGCTTCTTTAGCTCAATAAGAGAGTTCAGACAGTCCGTGTCATGGGTTACACAGAGTTGTCACTTTGATGCTGTACGATTAGCTTTAACACTGCTGTAAACCTTGTGCTTTTCTACTGGCTGGAAGGTTTTGTAAACAGGGCCTTCCTGGGAGTGATGTTCATCTGTGAGGGCTGTTTATCACTGCAAAACTGACCACTATGATGCTAGGGTGTTCTGGCAATTTTCCAAGGCATTGCTATGTGGTTACTAAGACATTCTGAGTGTTTTTTCAAGCAAGGTAATTGTTAGGGTGGTTGCATACTGGCCCAATTCAAAATAACTGACCACCAAATCTCCACAATACTTTAGTCTTTAGATATGCAAGTCTGGGTCCTGGGTTTGGATCCTCAAATGGAAGTCTGTGGGATTTTAATATTTAATATTAACCCTACGTTTCAGCAATAAAAATTGTAATGCTTCTATTAACACCCTAGAAAAGACTCTTACGTTTTGATAAGTGAGGGATTGGCTTTAATTTTGTACATAAAACACCTGAATGACTTTTCATTGTTACATTGTTTGCACAGCTTTAGTTTCCAAAATAAAAACTAATAAAAGCTTGGCCTGTGTAAGTTATCTTCAGCTGAAATAATGAACCCATTGACCTCTTTTCCAAACAACTTCTTTTTTATGAATTTTAGCTCTGCTGGGTTAGAGCTATCACGCTACCAGTTGTTCTTCAGTTGAAATTTTAACAGCTTTGCTTAAAGGGTCACTGGTTTCCTCTCCAAAGAGACAAGGGAGTGTTTCTGCCATCCGCATGTAAGTTTACCATCCACACCTATTTTTTTCCTCAAAGATTTATTACTGTGCTCATAATGGCCTTTGAAGCTGTTGTTCATCTCATTTGCAGTTGCGTTCTGCTCTAGATTAAAAGCTATTAATCTTAAATAGGCCGCTGCGGGCCCACACGGCCCCCTGTGAAAAGTTAGGGATGGGGATCTCTGTGACATGTTAGTTATTGCTTGATGGTCTGTAAGGCTGCAATGAATGCTGATGTGACACAATCCTAAAGAATGACCTCTAACACTTGTGCTATATTTAGCAGAATCTGTCACTTGTGTCAACTGGTGTCAAGCCGCTGTTGCAAGACTCCTACCCTCCTTTCTTATTTGTGAGTTTTATCAGGTCATTACATCTGCTTATATTTAAGGAAATGAACAAACTTCTAACTATAAGGACCAAAACCTACTCTGTGCCAATACACAAATACAGGCATTCCCTGATAGGCAAGATTTTATATTGTTGTATTAGTCCTTATGTTTGTTACTGTCAAGATCTTATTGTTCCTGTTGACCAGTAAGCAAACATCCAGCACACCATAGCACCATCATGGCTGTAATTTATATCAACACACTATCTTAAAAAACGCATTTTCTTAAAAAAAATATACAACTGTAATCTAGTTTTACATTTTGTATTGTTGTATACAACAAGAAGTTACTTTTTTTATTAGTATTTTTTTTTCTGTTTACCCTTTTCTGTCAGTGATCAGACTAAACACAGTCAATCCAGCACATTCTCAGAATATAAACTGGTAATGTAAATACAGGGTGGTGGAGGCAAACGTTTCAAAACTTTGATATAGATGATTCACAAGAAATGAAGAGATGGCTTAGATTTTTTTTTTTTGCATATTTAATCTGGTGGGTCTTGTTTAGTTAATTGTCTGTTTTTCCATATATGCAAAAATGGTTCTTCACAAAATGGTTCTTGCTGAATTCACATTAAGTGTGCATGCATGCCAGTTTGTTTTACCCTGAATCTGGAGTATTCTAAAACGAGGAGGTACATGCACACTTCATATGTCATATGTCTTTCCACACCTCACCTGCTGCCATTCTTCAACTTGTCCTTCAAAAAGGATCTAAAGTGTGACACTGTCTTCAAGCTAAACCAAATGTGCCATTCTCAAATCCATTTAATTAAATTCAACACAATTTTATTTATATGGCTCTTTTTACAATGTTGAATTGTTTCAAAGCTGCTTTACATATAATGAAAAAAGAAAACAGAAAAATATCAGACATGTACAACGCAGAAAATATAATACATGGTATTATGAAAACTTTATGGTCGGATTGTTTTTGTTCATTATAAAATGTATATTAGTGAAACTAATTAATTAGTTAAAACACAATAAACATACTTTATTAGACCTAGACGTAATCAGCTGCTTTTTGGTGTCTAAAGCTATTAAGCAGGAAATTAATACATTGTCAGCTTTTTTGTAACAGAATTGGTTATCTAATGTCTCTGCTTGTATAATTTGTGATTAGTGAGATCTGAATGGTTTCAAACTTTTAGATTTCCTGGGCTACCTTTTCTGCAATTATCTTAAGCAGTATTTCTTTGTATAGGTTTGATATGTTAATCACATTATATCTGGATTAAAACTGTTCACACTTTGCATTTCTCTTCATTGTCACTTGTTTAAGTTCTAGTTGTACGAATGCTGATATGTTGTTTTCTTCTGTTCCGACAGCCCACTGTTTGTCACTTGGAAAATCGGCCGGGACAAACGGTTGAGGGGTTGTATAGGTACATTTTCTGCCATGAACCTGCACTCAGGACTCAGGGAGTACACCCTTACCAGGTAACAAGTCTTGTTTTTGTGTTATGTATATATTAGAGGCAATATAGAGGCAAAAATTGCCTAGAAATCACACTATTGGTTGAGCCAGATGTTCAAGCTCAAACCATTAATATGAAATGTTTGGAAACTGCCACAATGCCACTGAATTTCACAAATTATGTCTATGAAAGTTTAGACATAGAAATAATTTGTAGAGTTTATCACATTATCTGTGCTGATTTTGGGGGAAAATCAACGGAATTTCACAGCATGATTTAAACTGACCTTTGAATACTACACTGGTAGTTGTATGAAAGTATGGTCAAATTACCCTATATATGTATATGCATTATAATTCTGCACATGTAATTCTGTGGGGGTTTCTGTGTGCACATTTAGTTTGGGCCTGGATATGTCTTTCTTAGTTGCCTCTGCACATTAAAATTAACATAGAAGAAAGTATTAGAACAAATTACTGGTAATACAATCCGTGACATCTCTATCAGCTCTTAAAGAACTTAGAAAAGTTGTGACCTTGCTCCCATGCTAGGCATCCATCTGTAGAAGTGCAGCCACATCCTTTCCACTGCAGGGATGGAGACACCAGAACAGACGCTTGGGCCCTGGCACAGCTCAGCCCAGTTTCTGCTGCCAAGTTCCCTCTTCTCTTTCCTCACGTTACCTTTGAAGCATTTCTATATAATCCATAACAGTGTTATATTAACCTTCAGGCTTGAGGTTGTGAATCAGTCTTATAAATATTGCAAACCTATGGTCCAGCGGAAGATTCTTGAACAGTGAAGACCATCACTGGCTGGTGGTCCAGTGGAGGAAAGGAACTTTGTAAAATTTATCACAATTTATATACATTTCTATAGATTGTTCATGTTTGAGCATTATGGAGCCGAGCTGTTGCACATAACCAAAATTAAGATATTGATTAAAAAGTAATGCCGGACTGATTGTAACAATGTTATTTTCTTTTTGTATTATTGTATTTTTTTGGTCAGTCTTTCTCAGTGGTCTGCTCCATATCTAGTGTTTTTATTAACAGTTTATGCTTGCATGCTATACCAATGCTACAAAAGTACCACAATACCCTGCTGTTAAAAACTGTACTATTTCTTGTTTAATTGGTACTGATACTTAAAAACGACAGAGTTTTAATAAGAGTTTTAGTTTTTGTTTTTACAACAGGGCAGTGTGTATGCATGAATGAGTCATGTCGGTAAATATAAGTGTTCAAGCATTTGTTCACGTCTTGTCAACAAAGCAAATGCGTTAAGCGGCACTATTTTGCTCATGTTAGGACAAGTGCAATGGACAAACCTGTCGATTAAAAGATGTTTAAAATCAACGTAGCTTAAAAGAGCCAACACAGCCAACTTAGCAAAGCATGTCCCCAACAGCCATCCTGACCCTTCAAAGAATTTAAAGAGTGACAGGTAGCAAATGTGACTGATAACATGAGCCTTCATGATGCTCATCCCTTCAGATATAAGTCAAATGTGTAGCTTGACAACTGTCAGAATATATTGTATTTAGTAACACATTAAAGTAAGGTTCTGTTTGTTAACATTAGTTTACAACTAACAATGAACAATACTTCTACAGCATTTATTAGTCTTAGTTGATGTTAACATATGTATTTGTACATTTTAAAATCCAAAGACTTGGCTGTATCAGAATGTGAGCTGCTGTTCACCATAGGCCTGCATGGTGCCATGTATTTTTTTTTAAAAGGAGAAGGAATTGCTCAAAAAGCAGGGCAGGAATATGCTGGTCAAATAAGTTTTCAGGTTTTATATTCAGTTTTGGTATTAAAAAAATTCTCAGGTATTGTACCAAAGTCATAATTTTGGTATTGAGACAATACTAGTAATTTTCTTTTAAGCATTGTGATTACACCATATCAGTCAGCTGATTCAGGTATGTTTGTAAAGGGAATATTGTAGCTAGCATTTTTCACTGCTTTAAATTCACAGCAGTTTTGATTTTCTTTACATCTTTTAGGTGTGAAAAGCATATTGTTTTGAGTTTACATTACAGCCTAAAAACAGACTAATGAGAAAGAGGAAGGTGTGAAGGAACAAATTTTTCTGTTTCTTCCTTTCGTGTGAAATCAATGGTCCACATTTGATTGTCCAGCCTCATTAGCTGTCAGGATTCAACGGGCCTGGTCTCATCGTATGGATAACAGGGCAGTAGGGAGTGTGAGGGATGGCAGGAGGATTGGGCTTGTTTTCCACCCTTGAGATTTTTTACTGCGTAAACACAAACATAAAAGGGATGACTTTTTATTCTGCATAGATGAGGGAATGCAGAATTCATTGTGCTGCTGTGGTGTAATGGTTGCTCCATCGTCAAAGTGGTCTAGTGTTTGGTTTTGTTGTACTCACTGTGGTGGCTGAATCGCCTTCACAAATGTTTATCATGCAGCCTTTTTTGTCAGGTCATGTAAGGAAACTGACTAAACTCACGTGAAGCCAGGTGGACAGGAAAATATATACGGTCATTGGGGGGAAGGCTCTTGAAACCCAGCATCTGCTCTCGCACATAGACATCTGGAACAGGAGTTCTTATTGGTTGGGAGTTTCAACAATTGCTGGTGTCTCATTGGCAGATGCTGTTGCTAGGCTGATTTCACTCTGGCCTAAGCGGTTGGTTGTGCATCAGTAGACTTCAAGTGTTTGTCTTTTCTCACATGAAAAGAGAATTTTTATGATTTGCTGGACTTGTTAATTTAGTAATTAGCTGAATCAGGGGAATACAATTAAATTAAAGCAAGTTAATTCAGCATTCAGTGTGACCAGATGTTGTGGACAAATGCACCTATTAATTTCCCATTTGAAATACGCATGAAAATTGCAATTTCAATTCAAATTGAAAATTTGAATCTTTTGGATTTTTTATTAACCTGCATAAAACAAGGAAAACACAGGTTGGGAGAATAGGACATGACTTAGGCAGGCAGAAAAACTGAAAAACTTTGTGCCACTGTGGTCAGTGGCAAATGTCCATAGGTTTTTTGAAAATTACTTCAATAAAAACTTTATTTGTCTCCGTTCCATAAATATTCAGTTTTTTTCCCTCAAACTTCTTTGTGAATGTACAAATGCCTTTTGTCAGGAATTTAATACTTTAATTTACCTGCCATGTGTTTGCGGTTATTGGCTTGATGCAATCATCTGATACTGGACAAATGTTGTCCTATTTATAAGGCTGGCTGATATATCAGTCTGTCACTACTTTTCTGCAGAAGAAACATACAATGAGTTAGAATTTTGTAAGAGTAACCCTAACCCTATCCTGAGCAGAGCTCTAAATATTTTTCCATATTGTCCAAAGCCCTGTTGGATTTTTGTTGGACTTTTGTTGGACACAGGCATTTATTAGGGAAAGTTTTGTTTTTATATCCTGTGTTTCTTTTTGCCTAATTATGCCAAGTATGCCCCAAGCTTACAAGAGAAAAATCACAAAAAGTCCAGGCTTATAGAAACAAAGGCAGTGATTGAAATATGTTGGCTCTTGTATAGTTCAAGCAACAGTGTGTTTCTTTTGAGCAGTCTGTTCATTTTGGTGAGACAGCCGCTACTCCTCAAACTTTTGGAACGGTCCGCTGGATAGATGTTGGAAAATTTTTGCAGCCAGGAATTTAGGAGCCAGATATCTAGATGCAAACTGTTATAACAACAGTGTCATTGTCTTCATGTTCTCCTCTCAACGGTTAAAGAGAGTTGGGGGAGCAATGCTTGTTCAAATATTTGATGTTGCTCTTCAAACAGTCTGCTCAGCCTTTGGCTCTTAGTGTAATAACATGGCACAGCACCTTGTTTGAGTTATGAGTTTGTGTATCGGCCCTTATCATGTCTGTGTATTTGTAGACTTAGACTGCTACTTGTGAATTTGTATGTCTTATTAATTATGTTTTTATTTTAGTGTTGCCAAAAATGCTGTCACCTCTGTCTGTAAATGAGTCACTGACACTTGTCACCTCAGAGTCTAATCTGATGAATTCGGGTCTTCTGAGTGCTGGCAAAATGCTTTCTAAGAGACCTCTTCCTCTGTGGTTGTTGGTCTTTTTTGAATGATGGAGACTCCTCATGGATTTTTCTTTTTCTGAGACGTTACATCACCTTCTCTTATGTGTCTGCCAGTTTGTGTGGGTGTGTTTATGCTGTACACCATATTGAGTCCCCTGAATAGTTAATCTGTCTAAGCCTTTATTTTGGGTACTAATAAACAGTCATGTGGAAATGATAGATTAGATGAGGGTTCTCAGCCTTAAGGTTGTAACCTCACATTGATTAGCCGGAAATGCAGATGGGCCATGGGAGGTTTCTGAACAGGTTTGCAAAAAATGTGACGCTTGTGGTTCAATATGCTAAAAAAATATGTGCCAGACGGTAATTATGAAATTGACAAAGTAAAATTTGTTATACTTGACATAACTATGAGATTCTAACGTGTAAAGCTAGTGTTACATTGCTGTTTAGATAATCATACTCATTGTAAAAAGTTAATCTCTAGAGATTAAAAATGCTTTCATTCTGTAGGTAATTAGCACATGTCTTTTAGGGAAATGAAAGGCCCTACTCTTTGGATTACATTAAGTAAGAGTCTTTGTAGAAAGAGTATTGAGTCTATGTAGATGGACTGCAAAAGCACTGAAGAACTTTCAGGGAATAGCAAGAATTTTGGGGCTCAGCGATCTGCTGCGATAAACTGAGGAACAGTTTGTCTCAAGATTGGCTGTCTTGTACTGACCTGTGAGTGTCTAAGCTAGTGTGTTCATATCTTAGAGCCTTAATATAGCATATCTTTAATATCCTAAAACATTAAGGTATTTTCCATTCTGTACTGACAGAGTAAAGCCCCCCAAAAAAATTGTGTAGGACTTCATAAAAGCTCTCTGTTTAGTCCACAAAATTAAATCTGAATGTTTGCTGCTTGTTATAGGGCAGATTACAAAGCCAACTATTAAACTTAGTTAACATGTCATCATGTTTTATAGCAGGATGCCGCTTTGTGTCCTTAATATTAGTTACTGTTTAGACACTTGAGGATGTGGTGTATTGTAAATATAGTCATTGAAACACGTTTTTAGGGTGTACTCACACTAGGCACGGTTGCCTTGTACTGAACCAGAGAGCAGTTAAACGAACTGCACGGGCATGGTTTGGAGCGATCAAACTGGTCAAACACACCAGACTCTGAGGGTCAAACGCACTCAGGCGTAGTTCAGAGTGTGAGTACACTATAAAAGTGAAACTTTTTTAACTTAACACTGTGTCTTAAGGCAAAGCTCAAGGAATGACACACTGGAAAAATAGCAAAACACAGCAAAATGGGCAAAAATGTTCCACCAACCATTTTAAAATGGCGTCCAGCGACTAAAAATGCCAGTGCTGTCAGTTGTTGACCTTAAAGTCCTTTAATGTATATTGCAGTCTGATATTAAAGACTGTTGATGTTGCCTTGGCTGGCTTGCCTTGGCATTAATCCAAGACCTCATCATACAATCAGACTTGCAACAATTGTAAAAGACAGAAACAACGTTTACTGTTTTGACCAGGACATGCACTTGACCATGCATGTGTTTCCGCATCACTTTTGCAGAGCACATACAAATATAGATGTGTATACATGAGTGTTTGAAAATCTGTCAGTCAGACAGTGGGTACTGAATTGAGTCAGTTCTTGATATTTCAGATTTTGTATTGGACTAAAGAATGTTATTGTAAAATTTATTTTTTTAGTATCAACTTAGTATCCGTTCTTTTGCATCCTTAGTCAGTGCAGAAAATTTTTGATAAATCATCTGTTCTCTAAATGGCTAATGATGTATTTTATATGTGAAAAGGGAATAAAATGTATTTACCTCTTTAACTTGCATTCTGAATTTATTTTAGAAAACAAATACAAGCCTTATTTCACATTCCAATATTTTCATTAGGGTCTTTGCTAATTTTAGCGCTGCTTAGAATGTAACCAGAGACAAAAGTTTCAAACCTTTTATTAATTTTTGTAAAATTAGGCACATCTGTATAATAAACCTTCAATGTCCAATTAGAGGGAAAATGCATAGAACATAAGGTGTTTGTCCAAACCATTTAGAGAGTGCTTTTGATTCAGACCAGTGTTGTCTATATAAATGCCACAGTATGTCAGAGCACCACCATCTTGAGACCATAACAAGCAGGATATATGTAGGATTAGTATATTTATTTAGGTTGACATTGACAGATTCATTCTTCCATAGTCCCACCCATATCACAGGCCTCCTGTTGTTTCACAATTGAAACAACACAGCTCCAGTAATGAGCTGGGCTCCAATAATATGTAGTAATTGCTGACTCAGTTTGATTGTTTATGTGTGGAGAGTTCGTTGCTGTCAACACTATTTTTTTAATTTGCTCCTCTGTGTGAAACCCTGCTGTGCATGACAGAAATTGTTTTAAACAAATTTCATGCACAATTGAGATACAGCTGTCATGCATTGTTACATTAGACACATGCACACAGCGGCCATTAGCTGCTTTACTGCCAGAGGACCTGCGTCCCCGTCAAATCTTCTTTGGCTATCATTGTGGCTTCAGTTAGTGAAACACATCGCTGACTGGGTAATTCACCACATTGGATGGTTCCAGCATTTTGTCTCGGAAATTGTCTGTTCCATTTTGTCTTGCTCTGCTTCTTCCTTCTCTTAAAGAAAACAGCCCTCGTCTCTATTTTTTTCTTCCAATAGACAGAAGCTTCTGTTGCTCATTACAAAGGTCATTTTGTCTGTAGCATCTTTTCAGGTACTGTACTGTAGTATATTATAGCTGACAAACTCCCCTAAAAACATGATTAAACAACGCAGCTGCCGGCTTACGTCACTTCAGAGTACGAACTTCCTGTGCAAATGCAACCAGGAAAATGTACAAAGGGTACTAATGGTTCTCTGGGAAACTTCTGGATTCCCATTGCTAAAACGGCTATAGTTCCTAGTGACTTTTAAGATGTTATTTTAAGGTAGGTGCTAATTTACTTCCCCGGTGGTCCTAGAACTAAATTGTTCCCAGTTCTTGTAGTGTGAACACGACAAAAAGCATGAACTTCCACCAATAGTTCTACGAACTACAAAAAAGTTCCTGTGGTGCAAAATCCCCTTATGCTGATCTTCTGTCATTGATTTTTTTTTCAGTCTTACACTACCTTTTTAATGTAAGACTACACCTTACAAGAATACACCATCTAGCTTTTTAATGCAAGTGTACTAGCAGAAATGGGTTTCCCAAATTACCCTGAATTCCAACATAATCACAGAATTAAAAGTAAGGCTCTGATCTGGCACATTTGTGTAGAAATGATTTTGGATTTCAATCAGTGTGATGTTTTGAAAAGCGGTCATGCAGAGAACGAGTGATGTTAGCAAACAGTTAAGTAAGCCACAATTGAAATTTAACCAACTTTAAGAAACTTTAAGTAATTAATGACAAAAAATAATCTATGACTGCATAAGGGCTCATGTGTGCTCAGATACACCCTCACAATGCCACTCTTAAAAGTATTTTAATATCGCTAAACAAGTGTGTGCCACATTATGCTTTGCACTGGTGAACTACTAAAGTGGCTGAACAAACAATGCAATTCTATTTCTGAGTGTTTTTATAGGTCAGTTTGTTATGTTGGCATCTAGTGTGAAAATGTATGTACATATGAGCCAGGCTTTGGATTATCTAAATTATGGCTTCCTAATTACTTTCTGATTTTGCTAATGGCTTTGTTACTTTCAACTGTTTCTAGGAGTGTCATCTCAAAATAAACCTCTCTGAGGGGAAAAGGCATCACCTCATTTGTATTTTGTTCTGTCTGTTGCTGTTTTGCAGCAGTTTTACATTTGGCTTAAAACTGTGCTCACAGATACACTGATGGGATAAAAGCAGCCTGAGCGTGATGTTGTAGTTTTGACTTTTTTTGTCAAAATGACACCTAAATGTTAATTTTATGACAGGGTGATGTGGATTTATTTTGAAACACTTCATGTTCCCTCCACAGTGCCCTTAAAGACAGCCGCTTTCCCCCTATGACGAGGGACGAGCTGCCGCGCCTCTTCTGCTCAGTGTCTCTGCTCACCAACTTCGAGGATGTTGGTGATTATCTAGACTGGGAGGTAAGTGTGCAGGAGCCATCTGCTGTGAATTATTAATACGTGAGTGTTCTGTAAACAATCAGTTATTCTCATCTTTCAAACAAACAATTTCTGTTTTAGTTTTTTAACAAATAAAATTAAAACAATTAGCATGTAGTGTTCAGGTATTTTCTTTTAAGCATATACTGTCTGTTCACTGTAGAGAATTTGACCAAGTTTACCAAGAAGTTCATATAATGGTTCACACACAAGCTTTTGCACTTGGGTACCAAACTGAGTATGTATGATTTCAGTCATTGGTAGCACTATTTAGCACTATTATATTTGTTCATTTTAGCATCGGCTTGCTACTTTTCACCTCTTCAGAAAAGTTGCTCATTCCACCTTCAGGTTTGAGGTCATATACCATCTGCGAAAGGTTTCTTTGTACTCTTTTTGGTGGTGGGTTTCCCCTTAGAGTGCAGTGTAATTCACACTGCAGCTCAGTCTGGAACCCTCCCGACACTTTCAGAGCTGAGGCTCTTTCAAGTTCTCCTCACATACCCAAGAGAAACGCCGCCTTCACCTTTCTACAGAATATTCAGACAGCTGCAGCCCGTTGTCGGGCAGCTTACAAATTGCAGGATCTGAAGGAAAGCGAGGGAGTAGAGCAGTGCGGCATCAGCCACTTGCTGTGTCCTCGCATTCAAATGAACCACAAGGCCTGCTGACTTAGCCTGGCATTGTGCCATAGAGTCTCTAATTCAGGGCAGACGCATACACAGAGGAGTGCACGCATACATGCACTAACATTCTCTATCCTCAGTGATCCAGAGCAGCACAGATAGAAATGCACCCTGGGTGGGGAGTGATGACGTATACACGTGTGTGTCACATTTGTCTGTGTGTGTGTTGATGCCGAGGGAACATGTCTGTCCCATTGTTCTAAGTACACGGCTGGGTTTATTTCCTCCCACTTCCTGTACAGTGTGAAACTCGCTTAGACAGTTTGACAGGATGCATCTTTCTTCACGCGTCCCGCAGGTAGCAGTCACCAGTCCTCACCTTTTTCTCATTCCTTTCCCATCTGTTCACACAGCTGTCTTTTGTTCAGATCTTGGAGATTAGATCAGAAGTATTTGTGTTATTTTGCTTTGTTGCTGCTTCACATGCTTTTGTCCCCTTTGTCAACAGCGACCCAGTTCAGAGCGAGATTGTTTACACATCACAAACCAGATGTGATGTTTATTGGAACCACACATACCTAGGGATCAGAACACTGTACAGGAGTGCTTTATAATTCTGAATGGATTTAAATTTCATAAAAAAATAATTTGGTTCTGTTTGTGTTTCATATATGAGGCCCATATTGATGCGAAACATGTTTTAGCCCAGATAACTGTTTGAAGGATTCATGCTAGCAATGTTCCTTAAAGCTTCTAGTGATAGTCTTAAAAATTGTAACGTTCAGTGATTTTAAAATTACATGTGAGACATTTATAATAAAAAACACCATGAATCCCTTGTATTTGTTCCAATTTGTGTAAGCTATTGTGCAGATTTTTTCCTCTTCAGCAGGCTATTTTTGATAATGATGTCATTGTCAACACCAAATTGTGTTTTTCAGCAGCATAAAGATCAAATGTGAAAGAGGACTGTATTTTTAAAATGTCTCTTCTTTTTATTCTTAGGTGGGTGTTCACGGCATTAGGATAGAATTTTTTAATGAAAAAGGATCAAAGCGCACCGCCACCTACCTGCCAGAGGTTGCGAAGGAGCAAGGTGAAAATATTGCAGTTCCAATTTGAATTTCCATGAATTCTTTGTGTTGTTGTCAGCTGCAGGGTAAACAGAAACACAAGGTAAAACAACTTTTGCATTTTTCTTTGGGACTTTTCTTCTTAGGATGGGACCACATTCAGACCATAGATTCCTTACTTCGAAAGGGAGGTTACAAAGCTCCCATCACAAATGACTTCAGGAAGACTATAAAGTTGACCAGGTGAGATTAGCAACTTTTGGTCAGTCTAAAATCGGATGAACCTGTTCAAATGCTTAACTTATTTAGTTATGTATATATGTAAAATGTAATACTGTATATTTACACTGTGTGTGTGTGTGTGTGTGTGTGTGTGTGTATATGCTGGCACATGCTACAACTAAACCATTTTTGGGAGTAAAATAAATCATTCTGCAGTAGTATCATTTTTGGAGGGTTTTTAAAAATTATTTTTCATTATCTGCTGCTTTTGATGTCTCATTTGGGATATAATCTGTTATTAATTTAAATGGTTAAATGGTTCATTTAAATGTGCTAATTTTTTAATGTGATGTCAAGAAGAAAGTGTCCTTTATTTAAGTTGTTTGGGGGTGTTTTAAATTAAAACAATTCCCATAGAGTCTGAAACATTGTTCTGTCATGATTTTTGACATTAAGATACAAATACGTGTTAGATTTATGTAAATGTAAATTAGATTTAACATTTAAACAAAAGACATTAATTTCTGGGTCATGCATCTGTAACTGTCATCCAAAATACAGTGGAGTGGTTGATATTGTTTATCTCGTTAATTTGTCAGAATATAAAGAACATTTTGTAGGTCTAATTGATATGGAACATAACAGGTAACCAGTGGAGATAATATAATTTGACATGATCAAATTTTCTCAATGTAGTTAGAAATCTGAATTTTGGCAGCTGAATTTTGCACTGTAGTTTATGAAGACAAACAGGCATCCAGCCAAAAGTGCATTAAAATAATCAAATCTTGAGGTTGTGAATGTTTGAAATTGAATGCTTGAAACCAAGAGACTGTTCAAAAATGTATTATTCTGAGGTTTAGTGAACACAAATCTGTTGCTTTCAGAACATTTTGGAAAAAAAAACTGCATAATATAATGGTGTTCTTGTCATTTTGCAGCTCAACAGAGTCCATTCACTTTGATTGTATTGATACACCCTGAAGACCATTATTAAGGCTATATCTGACACTTATCTGCCCCCTTTTTCCCATTGCTTCAGGTACCGTAGTGAAAAGATGACTATGAGCTACGCAGAATACATTGCCCATCGCCAGCATCATCACTACCAGAATGGCATCGGGCACCCTCTCCCACCGTACAACCATTATTCCTGACAGCGAGCCGCATGACCAGTCACTGGACCTCTCCGCGGACCTCTTCCCGGGAGAGCCCGCCCCCTCGTGGTCTAGCTATCTGTACTACTGTACCATTTTATGATGATAGTTTCCGTTGCCATGTCGACAGTCAGATGGCGGCATGGCAGCGGGTGGCAAATAAGCATTAAGTGATTGTGAAGCGAAAAAATACAAATCATTTAATTTCTCATTTTTATTCTTTGTATTAATTTAGTTTTTGCAGCATATATATCAACATATAACCCCTTGTTTTTTTAATAAGCAAATAAACAATTACTAATTTGTTTTTTTCCAACAAATTTCCTAATCAGGTTTTTGAGTCTGTGGATGGAAATAAGTCATATTAATGATGGGCTAGTCTTGATGATAAGAATTTACCCAGTTTATGTATGCTATGCTTTGGTAACTCAGTTTATTTGGCACAATGTAGTTGCTGTTTCAATTTCTCATTTCTCATTAGAATAATGTTTTATCAAATAAGCAGCCACGGGGTTCAAAGGATTCTGTTTCCTCTGTGCGATTCCTCTAAAAAAGGGTCCTTTATGAGGGGTAATTTTCGTTTTCCCTATTATGTTTTATTGTGAACTGTTCTGTTGTGTATTGATGTAAGTAGGATTGTTCAGTGCGACTGAGTTAGCTGCTAGTTAAATCAGTCACGTATTTGCTTCTGTATCGTATACAAAAACTAGTCAGAAGTTCGAAACCACTAGATACAATTAGCCATTAGGTGCCCCAGAATAATTTCCCATAATGCAAAGCAGTGCTGCTCTTAGCATTAACGGAATTGCCTTGATTTGAATTGAACTTGAGATTAACAGTCAGTTGCTTTTTTTGTGTAGTGTTGCTATCCTTATTGAAAAACAATAGGCATATAAATCCATTATGTCCAGTGGTGTCTCATTTTTGTCATGTTAACATGCTATATTTGGAATTAGTAGCATTGTTTGCAAGATGTTGCAAGTACAGGTCTGTGGATCAGAGTAAGGCATTTAACGGGTGAGGATTTTCTGAGTCAGAGAGACATTGCTGGACAACAGCTAGTGAACTTGTCCTAAATTAGTTACTGGCAAGATATGTGACCACAAAGGTTGTCTGAATTTCGTCTTGAATGCACTGTTTTGTATCTCTTATTTCATTACACAGAGAGGAAAACCTTTATAAGGTCAAATGACGGGTGATTTTTAAAAAAGCCATACTTTCTTTCAGTGCATGCTGTGACTGAATGGCTGTTTTTAATTAATTATACCCTGGTCTGTTTGCCTGGCACTGTAATCTTCATTCTGCTCTCAGGAGGACTCTTTGAAAAGCTTAATTTTTTTTTAATGATCTGGATTGTGGAGGAATCACACCCACATAATATATTAGACATTAGCTCAGCATCACATGCCACTGTATCACCTCGTCATGCTTAAAATGAACAATGTTTACATCTCCACAAGCTTGCTATAATGAGTTACTATAATCAAGAAGATTAAGGCAAGCAGATATGGCTGGATATGGTGACTCCTTAAGGTCTTATGGTGAAGCTTTTTTAATAATGTTGTCCATTCTTTCTTGTCACATGAGGTATTTTAGGATTTTGTTAACTTCTGCACAGCTATTATGAAAACGGCTCTGCTGTAGACAGAATATTGCAATGCAGTGAACTGGTTTCTTAAAGTGAGAAGTGGAAAGGCTCTTTTGACATTAGAGAACTACTTTCATCATTGTTTTCATATGCAAAATGTTAAGGGCTTTCGGGGTTCCATCCACAGTCATTCTCTAGCTCACTAAAACCTAAAAATACCTGATTTCAGTTGTGTTGCCTTAAGAAAAATAGTGGTTATGATGTGGACCAGAAAGTGTCGCCCTGAGGGCTTGACTATTGGCTCAAATTTTTGAGAGTTTGAGGCTGATTCTGTTTGGCTGACATCACGCTGTTTAGGTTTTGATTACAACTGGAGTTCTGGAGCAAGGATGCCTGTTTGCCAAACCAAACAGTGATAAATACTTTTTTTAATTTTTACTTTTAATTTTTCTTTCAGCAAAGCCCTTCACTGCCCAGTTATGACTGTTTTCAATGCATTTATCTAAATACCATGTATCACTAAGTAGGTCAGTTAGAACAAGCGCAGTGATGCATTTGTTGTGTCCAGTTTTTGTAAATACCCATTAACTTGACAGTTTACAGCCTTGGTTTTGAACTAATTTTTTTTTTACATCCTATGGTTGACCAATCAGGGTCTCATTTTGTGGTCCACTAAAAATGAACAGCACAAACTGAATATTTTTTTCTGCTGCAAAAAGTCTTTGCATTCATTACTTCACAAGTAAGATATACACATTTGCAATACATTTGTTGCATGAATGGAGGGCCTCCTGTTAAAACATGGCATGCTCGTTTCACTGCTATATAGAAAAAGACAATATGAAATGGTGCTATCGGACCTCATGTCGGGGGTGGTTGCAGTAAATGCGACTGGTCATGCGGACTCATTGTTCATATCAGACTTTATTATTATCCTCGATATATGCAGATCTGTTTTACAGGTGTTTTTGTTCCTACCAGTGTAACAATCTCTTGCAGGTTTGAAAGGACAAGTAGTCACGAGTCTAACCCCAACCTTCCCTCATGGCCGGGGGGATACGGGCATATGCTTACCATCTCATGTGTTGTAGACCTGAACATTTACACTATATACAAATATCATGGAGCTTCACTCTCCGCATGCATCGTTAGGTGCAGTTGACATTTGTGTTGTTGTACATTGCTATTTCGAACTGCGTTTGGTTTAACCAGCCTCTATTTTATTTAGAGGTGTTTCCTGAATTTGGCCAAAACCTCAGTTGTGTTCTGTTCAAATATCAATTTTGTTTTGCCAAGGATGCACGCCTCATTGCAAAGTTCTGTCAGACCCGTCTGCACGCGTTTGGTAAAATCTGTCTTTTGTCTGACTGAACGAATACAGATTGATACTTGAATTTGAATATTTAATGATTCTTAGAGTAGTCCACTTTGAAACTGCACTTTGGGTATATTGACTAACTTTGGCATCCTAACTTGGCTGAATAAATGCACATTTGAACACTGTAGAAACTTAAGATCGCCAGGGCCTTTGCTAAAATTCACAGGGCCAGGGACAAAAACTTAAGGTAAGGGTGGGGCCCTTTTTGCATCAGAGAATTGATGATTTGACATGTACTAGAATTAGTTCATGGCCATGTTTTTTTTTTTTTTTTTGTGAAGACCCATTTGTTCCAAGCATTACCCTGTCTTCTGTAATTCTCGATACAGATCATTAGTATTCGATATTTACACCTTATTTCAGATGTAAACGTCGGGTTCTAACACCAGCATTCGAGCTTGGCACTCCCCATAAAATCCATAGTTGTTCGAAATGTGTTAGGCTCATGTTACCTTTGTGTGTTCAACCGAACCAAAGATGCCTCCAGCCATGTCCAAATGCTGCTCTACAGACTTGCCTTCCTGTCCTTTCAAAACCTTTTCCTGCAAGAGAAGTGTTTTTTTATTTCTGTGTATGTTTTTCCTGTTTTTTTTTTTGTACAATTTATAATATTGTTTTAGGTTTTGGCAACCTAAGTTCAATGAAGTTTCATTGTAGCTGTCTTTGAGACCTCATGGTATCAATGAATAGGTTGCACATTTTTTTATTTTGTTTTTCATCGTTATTATTATTATATATTTTTGTAAAGAGAAAACCCCATAGCGTGCCTCTTAGATTTATGGGTTTCTTAATGTTTTTTCCTAAGACCAGCAGTTATACTTTATACAAAAGATGCGTTAATCCTTATTTTTAAATGCCATTTAAGGAGAAAAAAAAAGCCTCTTTTCTTTACTCTGGACCCAGTAGCTGCACTGGCATACAATCGCACTGATATAGAAAAAATTATAAATAATAATAATGATGATGATAAAAATAAATGTAAGAACTACAATAAACTTGTTTAAAGACCTTTTTGTAAAAAATACAAAGAAAAAATGGCAAAAAAAGATAAACGCAATGACTGTTTTTGTACATCGAGTTGATTCTTTTCAAAAAAAATTTGGACCTAGTTTCTAAATTATTTTAGTGGTTTTGTATGTTCTGGAACTTTGAGAAGATGTGTTTTGAATGTGCCCCACGATGATTGACAGCTTGCAGCGTCATCTGTGTGGGCGCTGGGGTTGCCTGGCGTAGCCCCCCCACACCCACAGTTTTGTTTCTATTTTAAGTTTGAATTCTCTTTGCTTTGGAAACTTGAAATTGTTAAAGTAATAACTGGGTTGAAAAATTTAAATAAAAAATAGAAACAAAGAAAACACTTAAAAAAAAAACCTACACGAATCCCCTGTAGAAGTAGATCCTTTACCCCACTGAATTGCTGTTAGTGTGATGAGACTTGAAATGGGCATTTATTATGAATTATGGTAGTACGGCTCCAAAAAAAGACAAAAATTACAAAATGAACAAAAGTTTAAAATATGTTTGGGGGGGTGGGGTGACGTATAGGTGGGTTATCTGTGGGTATGTGAGCTATGGCTGTGGCAATGATAATGTAGTTTTAAAGCATTGTTATTACCTTTTAAATCATTTATCCAATAAAAAATATGAAAGAACAAGAATTGAGTGTCATGTATTTTAATGGTTGCATTTCTGATGACATGGCATGAAAAATAAACGGGGTGCAAAACCTTGTTTTTTTAAATACAGTACATACTCCACAAAAACGATATGTACAAAAATCACGTCGACTAATTCCCTTTCAGTCGAATTGTATATATTGAAATGAGAGTAATCCCATAATGACACTGCTAAATCTGAGAATGCCTTGATTTCCTGCAGGAGAAGCTGGATAATGCTTCCAATGTCTAGAATTTTTTTGTGGGGAACTGGCCAAAAGAGATATGTAAAGGGGACATTGGATACCCATTTTCCACAAATTGGTATGATTCTTTTAGGGTCTTCATTAAATGTTTGTAACATAAATTCCTCAATGGTTGTTTAAGACAAATCCCCTTTTACCTTGTCAAAAACAGCTCTGTTTACAGCCACCCATTTTGGTGCATGTATCTTTAAATTATGAGCTACTGCTCACACTGGCTGGGATTCGGTGCAAGGACACCTGTGAGCCATTATAGTTGAAAGTCACAGAGTAGGTTGCATGCCAGGATTGCTTCATTGTGCAACACTTATTAAAACAAAATATACCTCTGTTAACTTCACTACCTATATACAAAACAGGTGGGAAGGGGCAGTCTACAGCCATAAGGGGACTTCGTATGTGGCTCGGAGGTGGTCATTCAAATAGCTAGCTCTCTATAAAGAAATTGGCTGCAAACTGAAAAGGTACACTGCTCGTTTCAGACTTAGCCAATAACAAACAGGCTGTCTGCTGGATTTCGGTTTCAAAACTGCTATTTAAATTTTTTTGCAAAGAAAAGGAACATAGTAATGCAAATTTAGGTCTTTAAAATAAAACAGCCCCCTCTTAAGTCATAATTATTTTGTTTGGCTGTTTGTAATGTGTGTTGATAAGAAAATAGTGTGAATTAAAGAGAAACCTCTAACTTCCTCAAAAAGGAAAATATATTGGCTTAAAACATTACAACAAATAATAAAAAACTAAAACTACCAATAAAAATATTGTACTGGCTATCAACTTTTGTCAGTTTGCTATGACACAAAACTGCCATTTTCCTTGGGTAACAGCATCAGCTGGGCATGACTAGTTGATCACGTAGCACCTTCAGCCAATAGAAATGGTTTCAGATTGTGGACGTGGCCAAAGATAATAGGTTCTGCTTGGTCATAGTTTAACTTAGTTTAACTTTACAAACCTCATCACAGAAAAAAACTGCTAGGGACTTGGATATACCCAGCAAAGTCTTTCAAACATACAGTGCCACTACACAGATGCGTTCCACAATTCACAATATTCACAAAGTGTACTTTTAAGACAAACTTTTAAAATGGCAGCGCAAGCAAGACATACAAAGAAATACAGTGCTGATGACAGAGATTACAGCTATTCAGCAAACAATTCATTTAAAAGAACTGGGTTGGCCCCATTTCCATGTTAGCTGAGTGTAAGTAAAGAAGGCAACTTGAACAATGATGATGTCTGGTTCAGACTTTCGAGTTCACAGAATCTTCATTTGAGAAGATTCCAAACTAAAAAGAACAAGACAGGTTTTGTGTTGCTTGAGTCCAGCTGTTACCAGCTTCTACAATGCAAGAGCAGTCTGAATATCTAGTCCTCCAACTTTCAACTTGCAGGTGTGACCTATGGTTTGGACAAAACGTGATACTGCCAATGACAAATAAATGGTATATAGTTAAATAAAGTTCAGTATTTGGGATACTGGATTAAGGTACAGGACTGTCCAAAAGATTTTGTCAAAGACTGACAATTGAAAATAAGTTAGTCCACTTTCTTGTTGCGAAGACACACTATGTCCAGTAGACAGCGGCACGTGGGGCCGGTGTGCTGAGAGAGGATGGTCAGAGCCTTGCCGTGGAGTAACGTAAGGGCAGTCTGGTGGCCCGTCGCCCACACTCTGTACCATGGTCCGTAGAAAGGGTCCGAGACAGCTGGACACAGCATGTTGTTCAGATTCACTTCCGTCAGCTGATGGGAAGGAAAATGTAAGACTGAGTTAGTGTAGGGTCAGGATGACTAAGACTCTTTTCTCAGTCTTTTTCTGAGAAAAGACATACTTTTCTCAAGTACATAAATGCAAAAACTTTGTGATCTGACAAGTGTGTGATGTATTCTCAGGGATGCTAATACAGGGGCTTTTCAGGTCAATAATTCCCATGGCACAGCAGCTATTTAAATAGTAATATAAATAGTTAAATAATCTTATAAATGTTTATAGTTAGCTACCTGAACAACACCCAATTTAACAGCACAGGCATTTGAAGGTATCTCTATCACCGCCTTCAAAATACTGATGTTTGTTACTGCCAGAGTAATGCAATGTACAAAATTTATAGAACAGGACCACATGCTTAAAATGCAACCCATTATTGGGCAATTAATTGCGACTGGCTTTCTTTGCTTGTGTATAGTATGATGCTGGTTTTAAATCATACTGGAGAAGTAGTTCAAACTGAGCAGCTGCATAAACTGTATATGCATTGATACATCTTAGGTGTAGGTTGCACCATCTGCACACCACCAAACGTGTGAACTAGGAGAAGCTGCTAATTAAATCAGAATGATTGAAGTGCTCCAATGGCAATCAAAACAGTCACACCATTTACTACAGTAACACCTGCTTGACAGTTAACCGAACATTTTTCAACAGTGCCGGCATGTGAACTTTAAAACAAAGCAAAGGAAAGGTGCAGTTCCAGGAAAGTGACGAGTATGAGATAAGTGGATAACAGTTATCCAGATAGACAGGATAACTGTCTATCAGGATAGAATAAATTATCACCAAAGCCAACGTTATGTGGACTCAAAAGTCAAAAATAATCTTAACAGCTTGGAGTGTATTAACAAATCCTGCGAATGAAGCACTTAATAATTATTTACTTTATAGTGGGCTATTGTCACCAGGCAAAATGACAGAAAAAGTTTTAGGACATAAGATAGCCTCAATGGGAGGGTTCATAATACTTGCTGTGCATACTAACACACTACTTATATGTGTGGTATGTATGCAAATTTTCATTTGCCACGTGACACAATGTCATTCAATTGCATGTTTAATTAAATGCAAATCCAATTTGCCCATTGAAAATGCTTGTTTTGCCTTTTATTTTTTTCCGTTTTTGTGCAGAAATGACTTCAGCAGTCTGATCAAAGAACCAGATCTTGGCTGATATTACTACTGGTTCATTCTCCCTGGAAATCTTAGGTCACTTGAAGCACAATGCATTGTGGGATACAGCATTCTGTATTCATGTAGAACTGGTAGTGCATGACACTTCCAACGCCAAGGTTGTTTTTTAAATCCCACGGAACACACACAAAGTAATAAAATATATACCTTAAATGCACTCTAAGTCATTGTGGATAAAAGCATCTGCCAAATTTACGAATGTATTCTAAGCAGAGTGCTTTGGTTGTAAACTTCATGTTTTGACAAATGTAGTATAGTGTATATAAAAGTAGCACATAGTGTATATGCCCAGTATTCGGCATCATGTAAGCTACTATTTCATTCTTCACATAGCCATAGTGTTTAATTGTGTCATACCATTCCAAGGCCCTGCAGGAACACAAAGTGGTAGAGGAAGAGGATGCCTGTGGACAGCAGCGCCCACCACATGTCACCCAGCGGCTCTGGTTTGTACACACCTATCAAAAGAGACACATACCCATTCAGTCTTCACACTTTAACTGTATGAAACCAGAGCAGGTTATTTATCTGGATGGTTGGTTATTTGTTTCAATTGATAAAAAAAGCCTGACCAGAGCATAAAACTCTACTTGTCATCATGGAGTTACTGTAAGTGGGATCTTTTTGTCAAAAGATCTTTTTGCTTTTTTTAGTTGGTCCTTACAGAGCATTAAGAAAAATCTGAGCTCCACTCATAGAACATCAATAAATTCTTTCTTCAATCTGCAAAACTTAATTACACAGGCATGAGGGATCTATTTTAAATATACATTAAAAATGTGTTTATCAGTACAAAGTACAAAGAACTGTGATTGGCTGCTTTACTTGTTGGTGAGACAGACCATTCTTGTCTACGTAGGTAGTTCTTAACCAGAATAAGCTGTAAAGTGGACCAAATGATAGTTAAAAGTATGCAAGGGTGTCTTCGTTACACATATGAAAGGTTCTGGAAGTTAACCATTGTTATCATTGTTCATGCTTTATAGCGTCTATGCGGAGATGGAGCTGCAGTACTAATATCTTAACACAAGATGGAGTTATATGTTTACTAATTTTGCTCACTGAACACAATCATTCAGTCAACACTGATGTATCTGTTCTGTATCAAAGTATGTATCAGTCTATAAACAATGTGTTACTGATTTTAATAGTATTTACATAACTCAGTTATCAATGGAAACATGTAAACAGAGATTATAATAATGCACTGAGTGGCACATGTGGTTCTGTGAGAGTAAAATGGGAGGTGTAAGAGCTCCAGGACTTCTGGCTGATGGCAACACAGTTTGCAACAAAACTCCAGAGACTCACCTCCTTTTCTGAAAAGGTAGACTGGCACGAGATACAGCATAGAGTGTTGAATATAATATATTTCCTTCTCAAATGGCAGCTGTAATGGAAAGAAAAAAGGCAAACAACGCTCACATTGTCTTCAGAAAATCTACAGATCTATTCCTTCACAATATATATATGCAAATGTATGAGTAAACTCTGAAATATAAACCCACGCTAAAAAACTGTATATATATTATAATAATAAATCATGGCAACATGTTTTTTACAATTAACAAAGTAATTTAAGCAATTTCAAATAAGTTACATAAGATTCAACATTTATTAAGCTGACCTAAACAATGTTAAAATGATTTCTACAGCCAATGTGATTATGATTACTTAAAAATCTAGATTCAGTTGCCGGCTTTTTAAGGTGAAATAACAGGAATTTTTTTTACAGTGAAACATTTGCAAAGACATGTTGACAACAGACAAAGAAACTGCACCATGGTTCAGCTAAACAAATAAGGGAGATGAGAAGATAGAAGATCAGAAGTAAACTATGCACATGATCACCAAGCGCTGAGCATGCTCTGTGCAAGCTGCAAGTTTTGTGTACTGTTTCATGTTTTTATAATTCTATATCCATACTTTCATATATCTGTATTTATGATTTTATAAAATTGTTTCTGCAAATGTAATTTTTGTGTAAACACATTTATGCACCTCCATGCAGTATTAAATAGTCATAAATATTGTGGGAATGTTATGGCATCTATACCACTGTGTAGTGTATTGATTGCATTATAGTAGCGTGTAATAGATATGTTGCTGTACTTATCAATAATTTGGGAATATTCAGAGTAAAGAAACAATTTTTTGTGTGTGTGTGTATACAAAGAGTCAGCTTGTTAAACTGCCTGACATTCAGTGAGCTGCTGACTGAATAGGAAGGAAATGCGGTACAGTACTGGAAACATATTTAGGGGTACGGTACACAGAAACAGATGTGATCTTAGCATGTGATGCTAACAGACAGAGCATTTAGCTGCATTACCACACGGCACAAGGTTGACCTTGGCACATTGAAACTGATAAAGTTTTCTACACCTTCACACAGGATATACTATGGCTATTTTCCTATGCAAAAAATGGAGACAACAGTGAGAAGAGGTGAAATTAGCAAATTATTAGTATCAGTTGTATTATACAGCTAAACAGATGACGCTTATGTCATCCAAGATTTGTATGGAGTGATACAGTGGCCCCAGAAGTTGTTTTGCTTTTAACGAAATAAACCAAGCAACATTTACTTTAAAGCACTTTTCAAAACATTTCACCAAAAAGTTTGGTAGGTTTTAAATGATAAAACAAGAGCTATAGTGTTCAAAACAAAGACACTTTTCTGTTTGTACACTTCCTGATCATAAAACATTTCCATAAACATTTAACCTGCTAGACATGATCAAATCAAAACAACCTGTCAAATAAAACAATCTATACGCAACAGTCGGCAGAGTTCAAATTAAATTAAAATATTAATTTTTAAAATTAAAATAATTTGGATGAGTTTTGGATAAAAAAATCTTAAATATTTTGTGATAACGCCCCTCAATTTCACACTGACTGTTTATCATCAAAGTGTGAAAAATATGAACCCTGTCAAATATTTCTGCTCCTTTAGGCCCGCAAAGGTTGTTTGTTTAATTTAGATACCAAATTCTGATAGATGTTAGGGTGTAACAACTAAACTTTTATTAATTTTTGTTTTATAAACTTATTTATTCTGTTTGTCATCTGTTCTACACATATACATCTCAGTCACACAATTCAAAAGTGTTGACACACTAAAAGAACAACTGATCAAATGCAAACAGAACAACTTATGCTGTACAGTACATAGCATTTCCTTCCCTAAATTTTCCCCCCAATTTTTTACCCTGTATAAAGGGTTAAATTAAGATATGATTACATCCATAAGTAACCGCTTTACTTAGTTGAGACTGTGCTTCTAATGATAGTATTACTCCTTACACATATTAACACTTTTGTGTTAGATTTTGTAAGATTTTGTAATACAAACAAACACTTTTTTTTACTTACATATTGAATAATATTTATTGAATAAGATTATTTAATAACTGAAACAATTATTTCAGCATATTATGATTAATTACTCTATATTATGATGAACTCACTGACCAGCCTGGTGTTGACCACTGGGAAGAGGAGTGCAAGAAGAGCCCCATTCAGCATATGAACCTGAAGCCTTCAAAACAAAAGAATGCAGTCAAAATTTGAGTCAAATATGCACAATGAATCAGTCAATCCAGTTTGCAAAACCCATATGAAGGACTTGTTTACAAACTGGACTTATTCATTTCTCAGACTGAACTTTATTTAAATTTAACTTAAATTATCCAATTGCAACAGTTCCCATCCTACTGGAAGAGACGTTTATCAGTGAATAATGATGTAGATATTAGTCTGCTTCTCACACAAAACTACTAGGAGACTTCAGAGGTCTTGGAATATATATTGCAAAATTTGCACTGACCTGTATGACACCTCAACTGTTTTTTGTGTTGTTTTCAAGGCCCCATTGGTTGTAAAGATTGAAAACAAAGCATAATCATTTGCATTCCATCCACGTATATTTACATAATTTGCATATTTACATTTATTGAATACAGTGACACATTCTTTGATTCCAATGACGCTAAGGATATATCACTGAAAAACTGAAGGGACCATTACTGGCCACCTCATTAGTACTCACTGGAAATGTCAACTAATGATCAAGTTTTTCTGCTCATAAAAGCAAGTACAGAGCAGAAGTCTTTAAGCACATAGACTATAGATAATAAGATTACTGATCTGCTAACAGATCACAATAGATGACAAGCCAGGTATTTGTGCTTAATGCTCAACCAAAAGTTACTGAACTATTCGGTTACAGTGGTCACTAAGGAAACACATTTGTCCAATCACAAGGCTGTGCATTAGGGCACAGGGAACAGGGCTAGATTGAAACTCACACAATCCACTTTGGTGGAAAACCATTTATAATGTGACTTATCCAAAATTCATGTAATCTCTGATGTGATTTATTATTTATCATCATCTGAAAACATTACCAGTACAGTTACATCTCACACTGAGGACTTCAGAAGTCCCACAAAGAATTTAGCACCACTGTGTCGTTATGAGCAGTCAAAACAGAGCAAAGAACAATTAACAGTCTGTTAAAGCAGATGGGCAGTTGTGGCCTACTGGTTAGTGAGTTGGGCTTGTAATCAGAATTTTTGGGTTTGATTTCAGTGCTGGCAGGTAGCAACTGGCGTGCCCTTGAGCAAGGCACCTAACGCCCAATTGCTCCCCAGGTGCAGCAGTGCCGCCCACTGCTCCAGGTGTGTGTGTTCATGACATGCAGTGTGTGTTCATTCCTCACCAGTGATGGGTTAAATGCAGAAATCACATTTCAATTATGGATTACCATATCTGACAAATATGTCAGTTTCACTTTCAAAAGACAGCTACAACATAGTAAAGGTTTTACACAAGCTCTTATTTTTATGTTACACTATAAGACCACACTATCAAGGAGATGATACCATATTAGGCTTCTTTGAGTAGGAACTCAAGTTCATAACATTAAGACAAGATGAAAGAAGCTCATTAACAAAATTCCAAAAATACCAGGCTACTATCATGTTCTGGTGGACATGGTTAAGTTACTGTGGAGTAATGTACTGTAAATGACACAATGCTTAAATATGGTAATCCTTCAATACCATGGTATAAGCATATGTTAACATCACTATACTAAACAATACTATTTTCCCTCAATAGCTCCATAATTTCTTGCTTTTCTTTACTGTCCTTTACAAAAAGTACAGTGTAAGAATTGTTATTATTAGTACTTCAACTCAAGTGATGTTTACCACAATCCTGAGAAGTCAATGCTATCTGTGGTCATTTGAACTGGACTGGAAGGCTTGTTCTTGCTGAACCCACATCATTTTAGTTTTCTTTATTTCAAGCTGTAAATAACTGAAAGTGCATTTGCATGAGGTGACAGAGTAATATATCACATGCCCAGTGACATACCTGTACATTTGCTTCTATTTAAAATGATTAATCGCTTGAAACTTTCAGGTCATAGACAGTTAAGTTATTTTTTAGTTAATCTGAATGGAGTTCTTATATACTGCACCTGTAGAGAGTGATCCTTGAACTACAATATAAACTTTACAATATAAACATTTATTAAATTTAAAATCATTTATTCAGTTGTAAAATTTTAAACATTTAAATTTAAGAGAATGGAGTCCACACTACAAGTGTAGTTCATACTACACATCTTTTTCCTTAGCAAAATGTAAAGCAATTGTCGGTCATCTCCATTTGTCTTTATGACTGTGAAACTGCAGTGCACAAGTTTATAATATACTGAACGTTTTTGTTCATTGATAATGGTTATAGCTATCTTTGTAGTTATCTGTAAATAGTCAATTTACGTTACATTTTAAAATGACAAAGTGAATGAAAATGAGCAATTCATTTTCACACGATCAGCTAATGAGTATTGCAAGCATTCACACAGGTCATTCAGACAAAGGCGCTGACAGGCTGAGGAACTATTTTAAAAACCATCTGGTGATCTACACACGTCTGAATTCCTCATACGCTTGGAGAGGCCAAACATGAGAGCTGCTGTCTCTTGATTCAAATTGCACAAGAGCCCCAAGGGTTAAGGTGACTGAGAGTTATCATTCAAACGTTCAGAGTTCCCTGCTGTAAAACCTCAGATACTCACCTAAAGATGACCATGGCGATTTTGCAGGGAGGACATGCGAGCAGGATAATCTGCAAAAGAAGTGAGAAAGTTTAACAATAATTCATTTTAGGATTTTTTTTTGTTGTAATATTGTTGATGAAGTGGATATTATTTCAAGACAAAACCAGTGGCACTGTTTTGATCAGATTGTCTCCCTGAACTTGCTAATGCAAATCATGGAAACTAGTGCAAATATCTCCAGTCTAAAGGCCTGATCACACCAAGTGAAGCAAATTTCCTGGTATGCAAACTTCTCATCTCTGAGAAATGTTTGCATACCTGAAAGAAAGCCAACTGCACTTTTACATGTTTTAGTCCCAAATACACCTACAGTGTTCTAACCCTAAAATTTAACAGAGATCAAATGTATATATATATATACAGTACTGTGCAAAAGTCTTAGGCACATTAGTATTTTCATACCCAATAAGCAAGTTATTTATATCTTTTGTTGTAGTGTCAGTAGGAATTATAAGATTACATTTCCAAACATTCTTTTTGCCATTAACTGTAAAAATCCAGTGAGATTTTTGTATGCACAAGGAGACTGACAACAGTAAGTGCTCCACAGAGAGATCTGATCTCACAGTCATCGAGTCATCATCATTACATTATGAACCAACAGAAAAAACTGAGACAGACAGACTAAATCCAGAAGAACTGTGGCAGCGTCTCCAAGACACTTGAAGAAACCTGCCTGCAAGACTTTTGCACAGTACAGTATATATACACATACATATAAACATACATATAACAAGTATAAAAAGAGTATGCCTGATGTAATTAACAGGGCTTGGATTCATTTTGCACCAAATTATATTTTCTCAAAAACATTATGCAGTTACTCCAACTGTAAAAACTGTGCAAATGTATTTAATGTTATTAAACCAATGTATAATAATATTTATGTACCTTACAATGCAGCTTTTAAAAGATTCACAGTGTATCTGCTACTTTGTGTTTTACCCGCTCTGTCCTTCATGTGGAAGCTTCAAACTATAAACCTCTGAGCACAGGCCAAGACATGCATATCTTATCAGCTCAAGTTATCACATTATTAGTGGTTGAATGTTAATCAAACAGTCTTTCAGCTACTGAAAAATGGAGACCTACATACATGAAGCAAGAGATATTTTATCATTTGAAACCTTTTAGATGTCACTTTGAGAGCTAAACTCAACACAGCTTGGGTTTTTAACTAATAACTGCCGATTAATAAATCACACATCTGTATTATCTTTACATTTGTTTTTATTTTGTATATTTTATTTGTACAATATTATTGAAGTTACACAATATTCATTGTGCCATAAAAATATATGTTCACTCGTGCAGCTCAGCTGGTAACAACACAGGATCATGGGTTGAATCTCCAGTAAACACGTGAACTGAATTTATAGGCCCTACATTTTTTTAAAGTGTTTGACTGAAAAAGGATCACCATTGCAAAGGAAGAAAAATAATTTAAATGTTCAGATAAACCTGCATGCTTTTTATCAAAATGTAACTTTCTCATAGGCAAATAGGGGCAGTTGCGGCCTACAGGTTGATGAGTTGGGCTTGTATTCGGAAGGTTGCTGGTTCAATTCCAGTGCCAACAGGTAGCAAATGAATTGCCCTTGACCAAGGCACCTAACCCCTGATTGCTCACGGGCACAGCAGTGTTGCCCACTGCTCAAGGTGTGTGTGTGTTCATTCTTCACCAGTGATGGGTTAAATGCAGAGCTCACATTTTGGGTATGGGTTACCATATCTGACAAACATCTCACAAATACATTAATTACATATATTTTCCAACTTCCACACTGAGCACTAGTCTGAACACTGAGAGAGACAGTGACTTCCAGAAGCACACAGTGACAATGGCCACAGAGGACATTTTGACAGGGATACACGTCTGCTCTGGGGTTAATGAAGCCACTGATTGAATTGACTAATTAGCGGCTGCCAGGGGTTGCCACAAGTAATGTAATGTTTAATACCTGCCTTTTCCCTCTTGTATAGAAAGAGAAGCTTGAGTGGACAACACAGGAAGTGAAGAAGTAGCTGTGCGATGCCAGGTGAACTACAGCAGGATCTGACTGTAAAATGCTGTTGCTGGCATCTAAATGCAGAGACGCTATCTCAAATTAAAAAACAGTAATGTTTATGTCTATGGTTACACAGAGGTCTCTGCGAGGAATGTGGGCAATTTGGCAAATACATGATAAAGAGATTTGGAAAAGTGTTTCAATGACCACATGAAATGCATCATCTATGTGGGAATGCTTAATGACAGTATTATTAAATGTATTTTTGAAAAGGTCCTGTTCACACATGATTTGTTATGTGTAATCTGATGTGTAATATATCAGTAGACTGTAGCCCCTTTTAAACAAACAAGTCTGTAAAAGTGTTTTTGCCTTAGTAAACACCACTAATGAATAGTTCCTACAATTACAATTAAAAAACTGATTTGAGTTATTTGTAATCATTTCAAATAAAACAAGCAAACTGATGACTTTCAAGATTCCAGGCATCTTACTGAGACATCTGAATGTTTCAAATAATTTCTACATTTTGTACACTCCTCCCCCAAACACATCTCACACAGGTGTCTTAACCCTGAACTAACACAGCACATTGCTGATTAGTCACATGACACTGGAAATTTAAAGGGACATGATGCAATTTACATGGATCTGATAAGACAGTGTCTAATCATATGACGCTTAAAATCATCCCGTTCATCTCGTTCTTTTAACACAAATGCTGCCAGACAGCATAACCCAAGAGATGACATCATTCATCTCCAATCCCAATTAAAAAGAAAGTAGTATGTTTCTCATAGAAAAAGGGAAGAAAGGTAAAAGGTTACATAGTTTGAGTGAGAGGGTAGAAAAGTGTATGTTTATTTCAGCTTTATTTCACCACAAGTCTCTACTCTTCACGCATCTGCATATGCATATGCATAGCAAGAAACAGCAAGAATAGTGAAATTATTTTATACTGGGTTTCATTCTTGAAAATTAATTCTTGTTCAGGAGATCTGGGCAGTAAATTCTATTTTCTTTCTGTTTGGTTTGTCTTCTCTCCTGGACACCTAGAGCGACTCCACATGCTGTCTCATATTCACAAACAATACTTAGTCTAACTGTATCTGTTAACCCTTAACTGTCATTAAGGATTCTATGTTAGATCAGAATAAAATGCTCATATAATAAATTATTTGTCATAACACTTGGGCTTTTGGAAAATAAATAAATCCTTGTGTAAACTATGGGTATGGTCAAAATCTTAAACTCACAGTAATTCTATTTCACCGTAATGGTACAGTAGTTATTTATTATCATGTAATTAAAACATGTCTTTAAAATTGGAACCTAATGAATGGGCCTGAACATAAAACTACAATTATTAATTACTGCAGCTTAATACTATATTAATGCCACATGTTGCTCAGTAACCAGAGACAAGTAACAACTATTTCTTGATAGATGCATGGAGACATCTATAGAAAGGACTGATTCATCTCTACTGTCACATGGTATACCCATACATCACACTGCTCAGCACTACTGTAAACTACTGTAATAATAACTGTGCCAAAAATGGAATCTGACCTATTACAGAGAGGGAGAGTAGAACTAAGAACATTTAAAAATTAAGATATAGTTTATTACTAAAAGTTAGTATGTTAGCACACTTGGTGCTATAAAAAAAACAAAAAACAATAGTATTCATGTTGTAATCTTGATCTTGTTTTATTATTGCTCGGCTTTTATTTACATATAACCACTACGCTGGCCTTAAAATTTACAGCTAATGATAAGACCAATGACCTTGTTCAAATAAGGCTTGTACACAGGGGTTTGACACAACTGAAAGTCACACCACTAGAGTTCAGGAAAATTTGCTCTAGTAGAGTGACATTATATAAAAGACAGACACCCTTGGGTTGGGCCGTGCAACAAGAGACAGCAACTAGGAATTCCTGATCTGGTTGCTCATTGCAGCAGAAAACCTTGCCTGGAGCAAAGGAACGATATACTGCAGTAGATAAAGGTCTGGGTAGGGCTTGGTGATGATAATTATATATGTATTTGTTGTCACAATACCAAAATATTTTGATAAGTAAACATTACAGTTAACATTAACTAAGATTAATAAATGCTTTAGAAGTATTGTTAATTAACTAATATTAACAAACAGAACCTTATTGTAAAGTATTACCAAATACAATATATTGTCACAGCTGTAAAGCTACATGTGTGACTTATACCTGAAGGGATGAGCATTACATTACATTTGCTACCTGTTGCTCTATAAATTCTATGAGGACTTGGAATGTCTGTCGGTGAGATGCTTTGCTGAGTTGGCTGTGTTGGCTCTCTTGGTCTTTGTTAACTGAAACCATCTTTTACAGACAGGCTTTGTCCATGTGCTTACGTAAGCAGAATAATGCTGATTTGCGTCTCTGCTTTGTTGACGTGAACAAACGCACAAGCGCTTATGTTTGACGCCATGACTCTCGTTGCGACATATGAAAGTTGCAGTGTATATGAGAGGAAAGTTTGGCTGGATTCCAGGTTGCATGCAGGAAAGCACACACATTGACACAAAACAGCTTTGCTTATTTAAATGTCTCTTATTAAATTATGCTGTCATTCTTACAGTATCAATACTAATTAAATGAGAAATAGTACCACAGTAACAGCAGGGTATTATATACATATATACATACATACATTACATACATACATACATATATATATATATATATATATATATATATATATATACACATACACTGTGTGTCTATCTCCAGGTACTGTGAGTCACCTACACTGGTACTACACTTACATGTTCAACATCAAATCAGCTAATAAAATATATTCCAGTCAATATAGTCAATATAATATATTTTGCGTCCAATTCTATACATGTGACAAGTAGCCATGTAATATACAGGATAATGTACATCCAGACGGTTGTTATTGCAAAATAAACCCTTTCAGAGTGATACACGACACTTCTGTTTCACAACTGGGTGTACCCAACAACCGGCTGGGTATACACTATCCCTTACTTATCAACTTACTGAAAAAGAAAGATAATATCTGAGTACATAACCAAAGGGCAAATGTTCTTTGTGACAACAAACAGTACACTATGATATGTGGAAACTACATATTGAACAACAGGAAACTCTTTATCATTATAAAGATCTGATCCACCAGCTGTTATTGCCCTAGGAAAGATCACAACAAGGTGAAAGATTGCTTTAATCTGTCACTGCAAAAGTTGAAGCTTATTTTGTAGTGTTTGCACACACGTTAATTCAAGTTACAACAACATTCTGCTGAGAAAATAACATGGATATGAAAGGCCATTGTATTTAACCATGAAACAACAACAACATAAACAACTGGCTGTAAATTTTACAACAAAAAAATTCCAACAGGTCCCTTTTCAACTGCAAATTAAGCCTGATCGTGCTACAGAACGTTCCATCCATCCAGGTGAGAAACAACCAGCTTCCAACCTCTCATGACATGCTGGGATACGTGCAGTCCCTACATCAAATAGGTTTGGTGGACCCAACAGTTTCACTTATGTCAATAAACTCATGCATGTCTTATCGTTTTGCTAGCAAATATTAGCTAAAGTCATACAGTGAGAATAGTAAATAGCTATGATCATTATAAATGAGAAACTCATTATACATGAGATAAGCTTCCTGATATTACGAATCCCAGCACTGGGGGTTTATGGGGAAATACTGACAGATTCACTTGATTACAGAACCAAAAGTTTTTTTTAGCAAACTTTGGAAGGGTGTATGTGCTGAGGGACAATAAAGAGCTCAAACTCCAAACTCAAGAGACTGCAGTTTCATTGAACTAACTAATTAATTCAGACAGTATATTTTCATACAACAGTATTTTTACATTTGATTGACATCAAGTAGTGACAGCGATATTCTACAGACTGACCTGCTAAATGTCATCCACACCATAGCACATTTTCTGTACATTATTACATTATTTTATTGTGGTCTTACATTAATTATGAGACAAAGGTATTTTAAATATTTACTCAGTTTTTAAATAAAATTGACTGATCTTATGCTCAGAACTTGAAATATGGGTACTTCATACAGACCATGGCACAACTATAAAGATTCATTTGTTGCGATTAAGGATAAAAATCAATAAGAAAAACATGTTGTGGTTATACTACTCACGATACACTGACTGTATCATTTCCATGTACAAGTTTCTCTGATGGTGAAATCTCTCAAAACATTAAAGAACAGGTAAAGATTTTTGTCAACCATGTGCTGGCTTGAAGGTATCATCTCTCTCTTCTTAATAATGACTGCATTGATCCTGTCAGATCAGATGTTTGGTTGCTCCCAACATTCAAACATGCTTTGGCAAATGTGCTTTACCAGACTTTAGCACATAAATCGACTGTAAATGTAGCACTTTTTATTTTGTATTTTTTACAAGAATGGGTGAATCTCACTAAGAAATGCCCAGTTCATACTCCCAAATTAAATATATAAAATTTAAAAATTATTTAATTTTCTAAGAAGACATAGCATAATTGTTTTTTGATTTTGCGGTTTCATGAGGTTAATCTCACAACTCTTTATGGACAATATCCATTTCCTTATCATGCTGTTCTGCCAGTTGTAAATTGTGTCTCACTAAAAGATATTATCTTTGAATGTGAATTGTATGTAAAGCATAAGCAACATTTATCAATTATCTACAGATGCATGAATTTGCAACTTTAACAGATCGTTTACTAATTTATGTACTCATTTACCCAAAGCAACTTACAATGGTACTGAGGTTATGTAGGAGGAACAGAACAAAAATAGTTCACAGATCAACTGAGCTTTCAGTTACCAGTCCAGATTTACACCACAGCAACCTTTCCTTTTGTACAATCATAATTTTAGGATAACTATACTTACTTGTACCATTGTAACTACATGGCATGGATTGAGGAGGTAGATCACAGTCTTTGTGGCAAATTTAAACCCAACCTCCACCCCAAAAGTCATGCATAGAGCCACCAGCAACAGGTTCTTGCCCCAGCTGTCTTCTTTGCTCCAGCGTCCATCCTTCCCCACATCTCTGACCTCTTTAGGGACATTGATCTTTCTGACAGCCACCACCACCTCCAGGATAGAGATAACTACTATAATGAGACTCTCAATGATTCTCTGCTGCGGTGAGAGGAAGGCTGCGCACTCGGGCCCTCCGTTACCTTCAAACTTGGGGTCCACCCCTCCATAGATCCAGTCCAGCAGACTGTAAATGTTATATCGAGACATGTTCCTCTTCTCGTATTGGAAAAGGTACGAACAAGACGGAATGAAGGACAGAACACCGACCTCTTGGCGAAACATTAACTTCAAATCTGGATTCAGAGCAAGAACAATGAAATGGTCCAGGAGGTGCGCACCTCAACACTGAGAGCCATGCACCTCAACACGCACCATGCAGACTAGGTTGCAGTAAAAATGACAGTGAAATCCTTTACGAGAAAATACGGCCGAAATAAAACCACCTGTTCGAGAGGTCAGATGAGAATAGTGATGCATCTATATTTCAAAGGCATCTGTAGTCTACGATGGGCTATAATGCACACCGATCATAAGGGCTGTTTCTAGTCTGTATCTTAGAAGAAGGCGCATTTTCAAATGTGATGTCTTGAATGGAAACCGATTCTTCGTTAAGTCCAGAATATTCTTTGCCAAAGCAGAGTATTACATAAAAAAGCTCCTTGTTCAGCGTCAAATGGACCTAAATATGTCCATTAAAATGTAAAGCACAAACCGACACGTAACAGATCCAGGTCTGTGTAACTCACTGACGTAATGCGTCGTGTGGTAAAATACGCTCAACGCAGACACAGAAAGTACGATGAATCCAGATCCATATAGCCCAGATATTTTAACCACATGAACGCCGCCCTGTTCAAGTTGGGCCCCAAAATTCAGAGACCTCGACGCATGCGCGCCTCTCTTTTCCGAGGTCTGACGGGGTCCGTTTCTGGAACTGGAGAGCCAAGACCCCGCCCAGAGATTATTTGCCCCGCCCACGTTTCCCCTCTCAAAATCAATTTTTATTTGCATTTGTTGGAGTAATTTTTAAAATAAAATCATGGTGCAAGTACATAATATAAATAGGCTGAAAATGATGAGGTAACAACATAAATAAACAATTAAATAATTATCTTTTGAAACATAAAAATAGCCCATTTACATACATTCAACAGTCGAAAAGCTTTAAATGTTATATTTTTGTAAATTTATACATCTTATAAATCTTGAGGCTAGTGTTGCAAAACACTGGCAAATACGTAAAACATTGTTTATACTGTTTTATTTTACGGGTGTCGACCTTAGCAAATAGGTGTTTGCGTTCCCAAATGAGCGCTCATTAAAAGGCGACCCCTTGTGGGAAATGTAAGAATTACATTTTAGATATCCAAGAATTCAATAAACTCACAAATAACATAACCCAACAATATAACCCAACACAAGGCGGATATATGTTGTCTTCAGAAATGACCGACATAATACATTCATAACATATCAGAGATATTCACTACATAAATAAGTAAATACAGTAATATACACAGTAAATTTCCAATATAAAAAAGAACTTGATGTTTACAGTCGCTTTGAATGAAAGCTACTAAATGACTAAATGTAATATGATGAATGTAATATGATGGTACTGTGAGAGGTTTATGCATTTGATAGGCACTTTTATTCAAAGTCATTTAGCCAAAGGTACATTTAGCCAATTTTATCAGTTTGTGTGTTCATGTATTAGCAAAATGCTCTATCAGAGCTACAAGATTCCACAAAAACCCAAGAGGTAGCAAACAGGTTGTAGAACTGTAATTTAAATTTAACCTACAGAAGCAGAATTCATAAAACTGCTTAAAAATTGATAGAATTCCCATCACTGAAAAGGAACAGAAAACATACAGATTTTTTTGGTACGCAGGTATTCTACATATCAGTTAATATTTAATGCATGAATCAAAATAATTGTTGTAATAATGCTTTGTTTCTTTTGTTGGATTTATGAAATTCTGTCTTTGCCGTGTGAATATTTTTATTATTATTTCTTGATTCTTACATTTTTATGAATCCTTTTAGTCCATTTGAATCAATCAAGGATTACTAAACAGTTTAACATAGCAGAGGCTTCATGTTTTGTTCAGAATTTGTTTTGACTTCACTCTGTAATCTTCACTCTACATCTTTCATCCAATTTTACTTGTACAACAAAAATTGTAAAGAGAAAAAATAGGTATTGTTCAATAATAACTTGTATTATAGTTTAAAAAGAGATCTGATAATGTAAAAGATGTAAAACATGGTCCAGATAGCAAATGGTATGGTAATGTAGTAAAATACCATTGAGATTGATGTTCATTGACCATTTTTAATGTCTTGTTGTGTGACTAGGCCTGTGTATGCCACAACTACAGGAAAACACAATTGCAATACATAATAAAAAATAATAATAAATTATTTTTTATCCAGGTTGAATTAGCTTGCAGCAACGCATTGTTCATGAAATAATCATTGATCATCATAAATTGATCATGAAATAATGCTTTAACTCTCTTTTCTGTCTTTGGCTCTAACCAAAGAAAACAAATAACTTGTCATTTATACAAAGTAACAAACCTGGTAAGTATATTTGAAATTGTTCAATCATTTTCAATATTTTACCTGTACTGTCAGCTTTCAAAGTGATCCCTGTATCTGAATGAACTAGAATATGTCCAGGCTTTGAAGCAGTACTGAAGGATCTGGATGACGTTATTGTCTATGATGTCTTCAGAGGAACTTCATCATCTAGATGTCTAGTTATTTTATCCACTTGCATCATCTAGGACAGAAAAAGACTGGCATATTACACTGCATATTATATTAGAAGTCATGTTACTGGGTGGAGCAGCTGTATGTGAGAGTTTACACGTGATAAAATTCCCAGAGCTTACATGACAAATTAAAACTGATGACAATCTTTGTATGTCATAATAGAATGTACTTTCTCTATAAACATTTTACAGTGTTGGTAAATATATGTTTTAAAATAAATAAAATTAAAAAATAAATTTAATGATCACATTTTAATTTATGTTTATGGCAAATTTAGAATACCAGACAAAGAACATTAATTCAAGAAGAATCCTAAATCTATTAAACAAAAACATAAATAGCTGTTAATAAGCTGTTAATAAAAAAATAAGAAAAAACTAAGCAAATAACATGAATAAGTAAATATGTATGTATTGTTGCAATATACTAAGATAGTATCAAGGCATGAAGGCTGATATAGCTTGTGACAGCAAATTGTTATAAATTATTGTTTGCACAGTAAAGTTTGAAATAGAGGATGTTTACAATGTCAGTACTGATGAGCACTTTACAAGTAATTTCCAAGCAATGTAAATTTGGTGGCAGATGTTCCTTTTGCAAAGAAAACAAATACATACAGTATGTTCATGAGTTGTGGGAGGTCAATTACTAGGTACAGATGAACTTCATTGAGTTTACTGGCACTGGCTCCTCTAGGGTGGGGAGAATACAGTGTTTTTTTCTGTAATTTTTAATATAGATTCATTGAAACCACAAATCTGCCCCTACAGTTGAGCTGTGGAAGACTAAGGGCTAAAAAATGGCCACTGCAATGATGGAGCTGCTTCATTTTGTCTTTCGCTTTTATCCTTAGCCTTCATCATTTTAACTGATGCACAGAGTCTGTTAAAAATGCAATATATGTATAATAACCATAACAGCAATTCAAAATAAATAAATGAAAGAAGAAAGGAAGAAGAATCTTGATTGTTCTATTCTGTTGGTTTGAATGTTGTTCTGCTGTTTCATGGCACAAATCTTTTTTACCTCATTTGATATGGACATTTGATAATTGTCACTTGTTGATTAGAAGACATTAACATGCCCCCAGAGTGAATCATTGGCCACTGAGCAGATAAAGCAATATATTATGCCACAGACCCTTGTCATGCATATCTGTCAGTTTAATAGAGCGTGTAGAATATGTGGTAAACAGCTGGTTTTGTATGATTTGTCTTTGTATAAGATTCTTTCTCCAAGGCAACATCAAAAACAATAAGCCAGTAAACAAAAAAGGCCCCGCCCACAAGTATGATGGGTAGTGATGAACATTGCGTCGGCTTCCTGTACGCCACACTCGCAAACTTTGTGTCGACTTCCTGTATGCTACACTCCTTCTTTTAGATGGCAGGGTCCTTTATGATTCACCAAAATGTTTATGCAAATATAAGCCTTCATAGGGACAGTTAGGGTTGGATTTTAGCAAAATCATAACATCAGTACAGAGGCCACAGAAGGTCAAATAAGTACATGAGATACTTGAGATAAATAATAATGTTATGGTCTTACATAAGGCACAGACATGTCACTAGATATAACTTATTCATATACTTTACTTTCTGTTCTGTTGCAGAAAACATTGACCGTTCCATGGTGCCATGAGCCAATGTAAATCAGGCAGATGTAAATATTTGTTATTTTATAATAATACAGTAAGTAATTACTTTACAGGTGAAAAAATTATAGCTCTTGTTTACAGCAAAATGTTTTTACTTTATCTGAAGTCTGTTTAATATTAACAGATAATAGATCTTCCTTTTTGGTATATTGTGAAATCACCAAACTAAATAATCAGCAACAATATACGCATACGATTTATTTATAACAAATATTTTTTTAAAGAAAAAATATTAGTATGTATATATATTCATTTTTAATGACCTAAAATGTTGGTAAATAAAAATTGTTTTATGAAATCCTTACAACTTCATCAAAGGTTTAGGTTTGATAAGATTTAAACTGAACAAAAAACAACATTTAAAAAATATATACAATGGAATAACTTGTTTTTTTGTTTTTTTGTGTGTTGCTTTTGCTTTAAATGTTTAACAAATGCCATTATGATCCATCCCTTTATGCTTAAAGACAGAAAAAAACTGTTTTTTATTTTGGTCATCAATTGGTCATTTTTATAATTGGCTTATATTTTCAGTACTTCAAATGTAATGAATTACACAAGAATGAGCTTGATAATAATTTGTTTTACAATTTTGTAATTAAGTTTAAAAATACATCTTCAAAATCTGATATATGCTAAACAATGCACTTTTCTATGTAGTACCACATAGTGGTACTAAACTGTCAATATGACAGATATTGACAGATTATTATTATTTCTATTATTTCACCAAACTTGACAAGGGTGCAGGAGTCCCTGTCCAAGGTATTGCCTGTGGGGTTGACTGGGCTGAGGCAATTGTTGAAAGCTATGAAAAGGGACTGCCCCTTATAAAGTGACAAACACACACAATTCCCAGCCAGGTGAAGGGAGAGACCCAGGGGAAATTTATAGAGGGCTACTGATAAAACCTGGCCACCCGCACACCCGACGATCTCACGAAAAGTTTCACAGAGGAGCACAAATCTTCGCCATGTGCAGACACAACACGCAGTGGGGCTCTTCTGCGCCCGAGGAAGTAGCTTTTTTCCGTATTCTTAGAATTTAAAGTAGACTACTGCAGGAGGAAGGATGTGGAGCAATAAACAGTTGCGTGGGGCTTCAAGTGAGGAGTTCAGTGGAAATTGGTATAGCTGTACTGCAGGTAGGGCTTTGAGCCAACCAACCTCTTTGTTAGCACTTGATCGGAACAGTCGAGAAGCTCCTAGATGTGCAATGGTGTAGACACAAGATTTGGCAACGCACAGAACAATGGATGGCCCACAAAGATGAAGTAAGTACTTGCTAGGGGGTCTATTTGACCTTCTCTATAACTACATCAAGAAACAACATATTTAGGCAATATTTGAATAAATTGCTGTTTTTTTAATCTTCGTTCATTTTGTAACCTTTGGTTCCAAATGATACCAGTAAGAATGATGCAACTGTAATTGTATCTTTGTTAACATGTGCACAAATGTCTTACACTGCTGCAAAAAGAAATTACATTTGTTTATAAAAAAAGGCAAACCCCTTTTCTGGAGAATGACATAAACAATGTTTCCTCTGCCAATAAAGAATGCTCTATTTGTAGAATTTGTATCCAGCAAGCGTGGACCCTCTTGGGAAATAACCTAGTAATATGCATATATAATAAGGACATGGTATTCCCCCTTACAAACACCATCAGTTTCACTTTTAATGAACAAGAGTGCTTTTAAAGAGAAAGCCACCAAAGAATATGACATTATGACTGTCAAAATAGATTTTAATTAGTGGACTTTCCAACCATCCCTGTTAAATACCTTATCAAACTATATAATTTAGTGCTAGAACATACTGTGGGCATTGAAAATGAAATCATTCTGTGATTGTTTCCTTTTAATACGTTTTATAATAAAAACAATAAACTGTGGTAGTTACGGTAGAGCTGTTATAGATACATTTATGCTATTCTCAAGGACTGCAATGAAATCATTTGCTCACTCAGTATTCAGTGTAGAATCTGTTTGCTATCTAAATGCAGCTACATCTGATTACTGGGTCAGTAAAGATTTCACACCCTTCAACCTGAGCGATGCCACTACAAATCAAATCTTTCTTTCATCTGTGGAGGGGATACATAGTGATTTGCAAATCAATGTGTTACCAGGAATGTTTATTTGACCAGGAATGTTTAGTTGTTTTTATGCTTTGCAATGCATTTACCTTTATCACAATAAAGGTACTAATAAAATTATTAAAGTGAATCTTGTACATTGTGACATACCTGCAGAGACAATATGTACAATTAAACAAATAAATGTTATAGTAACAACTTCTTTGGACAAAGTATACTCTCTTCACATTGATGCATTTAAGTAAGAGAATATATATTTTTTATATATTTAAAAAAATCATAAAATATTGAACAAGAAGACTGAAATCAACTGAACAGGTTGAAAGTTACATCAAACATAAAACTGAAGAAAAAAAATGTAAAGAAAGTAAAAGCAAAGACCATTGCATCACTGTATGACATATAATGTGACCTGATAAAAATGTGACCGCTTTGTTTAGGAATACTTTTTAAATTACACTTAATTTTTAACCTTGATAAATATATACATAAACTAAATATATAAATTTAAATAAATAAATACATAAATAGTTAATTTTAATTAAGAAATTTAAACTATGGAATACTCTAGTTTTATACTTTAAATGATGGAATACTCTAGCCCATTGTAACTGTACATAGGAAGTGTATACGTTTCATTATGTGAGTTTTATGATCAGTGATATGTAGAACATGGGAATTAGAAACACTAGCAGGAGATAACAATATGCCCCTATAGGTTTATGATGCAACTGCAGGTGGTGGTTGTATGGGTGACAGAAAAGACGACGGCAAATAAATCATTCATGCATTTATGTAAATACATTCTGATTTATTATTTTTAAAGTTATTTTATTCATTTTAATTTATACAACATTATACTTGTCTTGCAAGTATTGAAAGAGAGCAACTACAGGCCATTTTATTTATGGACAGAACTGTCAGTGTTATATGAAGCTCATCATTTATGTTATTGGTTTTGAACAGACAACAACTCTTGGGATCTCCTGATCTTTAACATCATATCAGCTCAATTAGCACCACACAAAGAACAGAGGAAAGGGAGAATAAAATATAAAACTGAAAGACAAACATAAACCTGTCGAGGTCACCAATGAGGTCCATTGTATGAGGTTTGCAGAGGTTCAAAAAATCAGTTCTGTTTGCAAAGTATGGTTTATTGTCATATTGTATTGTTTTGTTGAATGTTTTATTATTTATTTTACAAACTTTTTATTCAAAACATTTCTAATGTAATATATTACACAATACTAAAAGAAGAACAGGCTACTGAAATAACTTTTAAAAATACTAAAGGAAGAACTCTGAAAAACTATTACAGAATATTAATGAAAGAATACTGATATACTATTACCGAATACTATTGGGAAAATACTAAACAAAGTCGATTTTGCAGCGGTTCCAATATCTTGGATAATTCTTGGACGGTTTTATTGCTGAGTAAATAACATATTCACACACAGAAAAAAAATGTTAAAATATCCTCCTTTAATCCTTTTTTATGTGAGTTTGTAAAAATATTTCAGAGTTTCAAATAAAAAAAAAAAAACTAAATTTTATGTCCCTCTATGTGAAAATATAATTTTTTTTGTGTTTGTTTGATGTATTTGCCAAACGTTTGTCTTTGTTCTTGCTCCTTGGCCTTTTTTGTGTGTTTATTTTGGTGGTTGTCTTACATTGTCGGTTGTCCCCTGTCTTGTGTTGTTCAATAAACAAAAACGAACAAACAAATAAATACCTAAATAACACTGTGGCTGTCACGTGACGTCAGGATGCGTCCTGGATTGCAGTCCGGGTAGGAAACGCAGGGAAAATGGCCGAGAAGAAAGGTAAGTGTTTTGTCTTCCGTTTCTGTGATTTTGTATTACACATTTTACAGGTTGCAGAGTGTGTTCTTTTACTTAACACTATAATAACTCTAACCAGTACGGGAAACGAGCTTCGGCGCTGTTAAATTATGTATATTGTTCATGTCTTTAATATGCTGTCCGCGAGGAAACTTTAAACTGTGTTTAAACTGCGGAGAGAGAAAGGTTATGGTTCTCAATTAAACAGCTTTGGTAAAGATGGTAACATTTTAAAACAAACTGCCGCTATATTTAAAGATATCCAAGTACCAAAAGTCGTATGTAAAGCACCGATGTGTGTGGTTAATATGAGTCATCTTACCCACACATTCCTCCAGCTCTTTAAATGAGCTTATATAAGAGAAGCTCTGCATGTGTCTGCAACAGAATAACTGCCTGTAAGAGACAAAACGGAGAAACTGTCATCTTAACATTTGTTTGACAGGCCCTTCAGATTTAAAACTTAAAAAAAGATTTAAACAGACCCAATTGACTTAAAATCTATTTTAACGTGATACTGTGGCCCATCTGTTGGTTGCAGTAGGTGTGCTATTTTTGTGTCTGGCTTATGTCTGAAGTCCAGCAAGGTCACATCATTAGACAAGGTTACTTTCAAGGCGTGAGGCCCTGTGAGGACACCGACAGTCCACGGTACACTATATAGAGCCCCATATCTTAACTGGGATGGAGAGCAACCTCAATATAAAAAATCTTTGGCTTTATTTTTGACCTGTGGCATGATTTGTATCAGGTTTTGTTCCTGCCCACAACATTTAAAGAAAGCAGGAAAGTGATAGTGTACTTTCAGGTTTGACAGGTAACCGGATCAAGCTTATGATAAATGTTATCCTAAAGTGTGTTTATTAATTAATATTTAATTGTGCATTAATGATTTTTTTATGTTTTGCTGATCAATGTGACAGTGGTCTTGGACTTTATACTGACATTCACATTTCTTTGTAAACTTAATTTAAATGTTACATAAAATGCACATTATTATGTTCTGACAGAAGCTGAAACCTTTGATGTTTTGGAACTTGCTGAGCATGTCAAGAAACAAGGGTGGTGGAACAAAATGTTTGGCAAAAATAATTCTGGACCAGCTGCTGAGAAGTACTCTGTTGCAACACAGCTTGCCATTGGAGGAGTGACTGGCTGGTAATTTGTATTTAAAATGACATATCATAAATATTAAACTAGACCTCTAACTACAGTACTGAGCTTTGTTACCATCCCAGTAGCAATGGTACAGACACTTAGCATTAAGTTTGTTTCTTGCCAAACAATTAATATAAAAGAGAATGTGCAGGATCATTGTTTTTTTTTAGTGTGAACAAAATTGTCAAATCACCTTTATTAATATATCTCTTTATATAATACCAATTGTTTCAAATCAGTTTTATGGTTAATTAATTATTAAAAGTGCCTTTAAGCAATTATCATTGTTTACAGCTCTTGTTATAACTGTATGTTTGTGGTAATAATAGATTAATATAAATGTTGGACATTTTATGTGCAAAATGGTCTGTGTTGATGTTCACTTATCAGACAGCTTTGTGGAGATCATCCAGCTCAAAATATAGTCTCTTGCATTCAGTGTAAGTTTGTTTTTTAGGTGTGCAGGGTACTTGTTTCAGAAGGTTGGGAAACTTGCAGCATCAGCTGTAGGTGGTGGATTCTTTTTGCTTCAGGTAACTGTAAAAACTGTATTTTAATCAGGTGCATATATTGTCATTTGACATGGTAAGTGACAGAAGAAATCTGTTACATTTTCAGATTGCTCATCACACTGGCTATATTACAATAGACTGGAAAAGAGTGGAGCAAGATGTAAATAAAGCCAAGAAACAACTTAAGCTCAATACAGACAAGCCACCCAAAGAAGTGAGAACAAAATTCAATGAGGTAAATAAATAGCATTTTAACATACACACAAATGTAAATTTATTATTTCTCATTATATGCTGGTAAGCACACAAAAGCAGGGTAAGCTAGCAAAAACATGTTAGGTCTTATTTCACCTCTCAAACAAGCAAAAATTAACAAAATAAGAATTTATATTTTGCCTAAGAAAATGAAGACTGTTTTTAGGACCATTGATATTTTTTGATATTTTGCATTGTGACATTGTAATGACAATTAAGCTTTGTTAAGCAACTGTCATATTTTGCCTTTCCATAGGTGCAGGTATTTGTCAAGAAAAACATTGTTCTCACAGGGGGCTTTGCTGGTGGATTTCTGCTTGGTCTGGCTTCATAGGAGCTCTCCCTCTCTATTTGTCTCCTTCTTATACTACATTTATGTCTTATACGATGAGGATACCAATCAGCACGTATACAAGAGATTACAGCTTTTAAAGTGTTTATTGCAGTTGTATTAAACTTGGCACTCCTTTATTAGTCTGGGCTTGAATAAGTTTAGGCATATTATCGTGTTCAGTGGGAAATACATTTAAGCATAGTAGAATGTATGTGTGACTTTTTGAATAAGCATTGTTTTTTTTTTAAATTTGCTCTTGTTGCCCCTGTTACACTTTTGTTATTCTTTTATTTAAATGTTTTGCTATATATTTTGGTACAAACCATTTTTTGAAATGACTAATTTTGGTTAAATGTGTAAATAGATTTACATTACATCCTAAATTCATATCTAAACTTAAGAAACTGTGTGGCTACCAAAACAGGTGAATTTAAATGTACAAACAAACTCAAAAGAATGCTTTTGTGCATTCCTATAAATTGCTGTAATAAATGTGTACATTATTTTAAAAAAGAAAGGTCATTATAAAAAACTTGTAATAAATTGTAATCAGAATTTACAGGACACTTTACACAAATCTCAACTTTAAGTCTTGTGTGCACTGAGTATTAAAAACTGAGTAGAACTAAGTATAAGAACTGAGTATTTTCTATTGGCGTTTAGTGTCATTAATAAATATATAAGAAGTAACTGTACCTACAAAAGCAAAAGAACTCATAAACAACATTCTTCCAACTGTTATACTGGGTTTAATAAACGCTGATACCCAAAGGTGACCTGCTAATTTAATTGAAAGTTTATTTTTATGAGTATGTCATAGAAGCAAAAACAGGATGACTGGGATAAATCCACAAAATTACAAAGTGTCTCTGTTAAATTTTAGTTTCAGTGTGCAGGCAACATGAGACAAAACGTCTGCTGATGATTGTATTAAACACACAGCGATCACTCAAATACATAAACATATTTATGTTGATGTCTATAGATTTGTGTTCTTCGGCAAATCCACAGCAGCACAGTTATCTCTTGAATGGGCTTCACAGCACATTCGCACGACTTTTGATGTATTTATGGCTGATTAAACAAACCAAAAAAAAACAACCCAATATGGATACATTTTTTAAAAGTCCACAAATCTACCTTGTAAGCATTTCTGTATCGCACAAGCCTGCTTTTGACAATGATCCTTCTGTGACACTTTATTGTAAGATAATGTGCTAGAAAATGCTATATTTTCTGTTATTTCTCCTGTCAGCTGCAATAGGAAGAAATAATGTTTATCAAACTCTTGGCGTCACTCTCTGTGCTGATGCGCAAGTCTATTTCGTCCGGTATGAAAACAACATTGTTCATAGATACAAATTAAATTTATATGTCTATGGTATTGCTCAGATCTCAATGTTTTATTCGTCATTGGCATACCATATCATAAGGAATATTATTTTAATGACCTCCTACTTCTCCTAAATGTAGTTTATATAAAATATAAAATATGGTGGAAATGAGCCTTTGTTTTCCATTTCAAAGACAGAACGTTAACAATACCTATAAAAATGTTATGTTTGGAAAATAAGAAAGCAGAATGTGTTACTATTTGTAAACGTTTTAATTGAACTTTCTATTTTTCATCCCAATGTACCCTATGGCGATGTTTGTAATTTTTAAAATAAAATTTAAATATTATTTAAATAAATAAACAAAAGAAAATTAAGTAAATAATGTGAATGAAAGAAAATGTTGTATTTTTGTAAATGTATTTATTACAAAAACAATCCCGAAGGCTTTGATGTGTTGATTCCTATCGGAATGAATTGATGTAACACAGACGAAGTTGCGGAAGTGCCGCCTAGTGCCGCCCAATAAATTAAAAACATTACTCGATTGTAGCTGTTAATATGGCAGTGAGTGCGGTGCATTTAGAGTCGGATGCTTTTCTTGTGTGTATGAATCATGCTCTCAGCACGGAGAAAGAGGAAGTAATGGGACTGTGCATTGGTGAGGTGAATATCTTGCGTTATTTATTCTGTGTTGTGGTTCAGTACGTGCGTGGAAGGAATCAAATGTGTTCATGAGACTCTTTGTAAATATTAGGTGGACACAAACCGCATCGTACACATTCATTCTGTCATTATTTTGCGTCGGTCAGACAAGAGGAAAGACAGAGTGGAGATTTCCCCAGAGCAGCTGTCAGCAGCATCCACCGAAGCCGAGATATCCTTTCACATACACTGATAATTCATTATGTTTATGTAAGATGACTTTTTGGGAATATCTGGGATAATTTATTTTGTTTTTCTCCATATTGCAATAAAAAACATTAACCAGCAACACTACACTAACAAAAAGTTACTTATCATGTTTTTAGGGCATGTACCAATGGACCTCTTTGAAATCAAATCAAATCAAGTTTATTGTCACATCACCTCAACACGTGTAGAGGTGAGTGAAAATCTTGAGTGTGACTCCAGACAGTGCAGTACAGTATGTAAAACAGACATGTAACAGTAGCAAAAAAAAATACACATAACAGTATGTAGTATATAATGTAGTATACAATGGCAAAATGGACAGAATATACAAAGTTACAAATTTACAATATACATTATATGCACATGGACATGTTGTAGTGTACTTAAAAATATGTACAAATGAACATATGTAACAATTTACATTTGTACACACAATATGTGCATTTACATGTATGTGTATATATACACACGCATACATACATACATACGCACAGTAAATATATTATGTAAAGTGTGTGTACATACAAGACCAATGAACATGGACTCGTAATAACACCTTGTTACATGGTCCGGATGCAGTGGTACCGTCTACCTGAGGGCAGTAGGGAGAGCAGACTTGGGTGGCTAAAGTCACTGATGACCCTCCGGGCCTTTCTCAGACACCACCTGTTGTAGATATCTTGGAGGGAGGGATGCTCACCTCCTGTGATGTGATGGGCAGTTTGCACAACCATCTGCAGGGCCTTGCAGTTGAGGGCAGTGGTGTTCCCGTACCAGGCCGTGATGCAACCAGTCAGAATGCTCTCCACGGTGCAGGTGTGGAATGATCTGAGGATGTTGTGGTTCATACCGAACTTCCTCAGACACCTGAGGTACAAGAGGTGCTGGTGGGCTTTCTTCACTACTGCATCTGCGTGAGCGGCCCATGTGAGATCCTTAGTGATATGAACACCAAGGAACCTGACCTGCTCCACTGGTGATCCATTGATGGTGATGGGGGTGTGTTCTCCTGAAGTCCACAACAATCTCTTTGGTCTTGTTGATGCTGAGTGAAAGGTGGTTCTCCTGGCACCAGTGTGTCAGAGTGCACACCTCTTCTCTGTAGGCTGTCTCGTCGTTGTCGGTGATCAGGCCTACCACTGTTATGTCATCAACAAATTTCACAATGACATTAGAGCTGTGTGTGGCCACGCAGTCGTGGGTGTATAGGGAGTACAGGAGGGGGCTGAAAACACAGCCCTGAGGGGCTCTATTGTTGAGGATCAGCAGGGAGGAGATGATGTTGCCCATTCTGACCACCTGACGCCTGCCTGATAGGTCCAGGATCCAGTTGCACAGGGAGCTGTTCAGACCCAGAGCCCGTAGTTTCCCATCAAACTATGGTGTTGAATGCTGAGCTGTAGTCCACAAACAGCATTCTCACAGTCGTGAACTCCCTCGGCAGCCAGTATGGTCGACACAAAAGCATGAGGTATTCCAGGTCAGGGGAACAAAAGGACGTGATAGAGTGCACATTCCTTCGATCATCACACCAAGCGTTGTTGATCATAAAACATACACCCCCTCCTCTGCTCTTCCCTGAGAGGTCTTTCGTCCCGTCCACGTGGTGCACAGAGAACCCCGCAGGCTCGATGGCTGGGTCTGGAACCTCCGCAGACATCCAGGTTTATAAAGCAGCAGTGCCTCGTTTCTTGCTGGTAGGAGATACGTGCACTCAGTTCGCAGAGCTTGTTGTCCAGTGACTGTACATTAGCCAGTAGAATGGTAGGGAGCGGGGGTCGGAAGGCATGGTATCTCAGTCTGACGAGAACACTGGCTCTCATTCCTCTCTTCTGGGTGCGTTTCCGAGGTCGCGGCCGGGCTGTCCAGACAAAGGGCTCTGTTGTCGTGTTTGTAAACAGAACGTCTCCGGATAACCTAAAGTCTGGTTTCCGGTGAGCAACAGTGTAGCCAATATCCAAAAGTATTTGTTTATCATATACAATTAAACTGACAACGTCACGCACAAAAGACAACATGGTTACATAAAGAATAAACAAATAAGTAAACAATAAACTGTAGTGTCTCGACAGAGCTCGCAACACCGCTGCCATACTCTGCGCCATCTTGGGTCCAGATGAAGTACAATGTAAATACTAAGGTACAATATTGGGGACAAAATTCAGTACCAGGGTATTTATTAAAACTATAGTATTATAATCAGTATTCACAGTATAATCAGTAAACACAGTATTATAATCAGGTACTAACACAGTATCACACTGCTGTTATACTGAAAAATTATTGACAAATATTATTAAAACGCAATGTTAAACAGATTACTATTTATTATACATTCACGTTGCTGGAAATGTTATGATTTAATTTGATTCATATTTTTTCTTTAATTGTAATCTTTATTTCTGTGATTAATATATTTTCATATAGTATTTTATTTAATTCAACTGTTGATCCTTATATAATGTTTGTTAATAATTTACTAATAAACGTTATTATAAAGCAAATCCTGACTGCATACTGGATTAGTATCTTTACAAGCTCCATACAGTTTGTTCTTAATATGAGACACAGGTTGGCTGAGATGACAGGACGTCCTATGAGGGTTGTGGGCTGGTATCACTCTCATCCACACATCACTGTGTGGCCGTCTCATGTTGGTTAGTATTATCCTACAGATCCTCTTTAATTGTTGGTTTGGAGTTTGGATGTTTTTGGATTATTAAGGACATTTATTCCCACACTGTACAGATGTTCGGACTCAAGCAATGTACCAGATGATGGATCAAGGTTTTGTTGGCCTCATTTTCTCATGTTTTATAGAAGATAAAAACACAAAGGTATGAACCATCTTGATGAGAAAAATAAAACATTATGAAATAAAATGAAAGGTTTGATTAAATGAAAGCATAATAATGCAACTTGGCAACGTCACATATAGTACAGTGTGCTTTTTGGTGATGTGTCATGCAATTTGTTATATGTTGCGTCATCTCCTGTTAAATCAATTGTCATTGCCAATCTTATAACGTTTGGGTGGTTTTGACCATGTTTTGTCTGTTTCTCTAGACTGGTAGAGTTCTGTATACCTGTTTTCAATCAGTACAGGCCCAGAAGGGTTCAGAGTAAGTAAAGCACTTTTCTCTCACTTTTTTTAGCATAGGTACCTTTTCTGTCATTTCCGTTTCACTTTAATGTTAATTAAACTTCTAGGAAAATATTTAGCTTCTAGGAAAACTAAAAAATACAATAAGGTACCTTTATATTAATAATATTAATAAATGCTGTAAAATATATTGTACATTGTTAGTTTATGTTAGCCACTATATAAACTAATCAAGTTAGTTTTAAGATAAGAGAACAAAAAATAACACAAATGGATGTATAAGTATTATGTAGTTAGCAAAACAATCCAAACTATCTTATATTAAAGCTTCAAAGTAGCTGTTTTTGGTCTAGATTTCACACTGGGCATTATCTCGACCACCTTTATAAGGTGTATCCTGGGATGCTTTTTAAACAGTATTAAAGGAGTTTGCCAGAATGTTTTGTCTGATCTGTCATTAATTGATACAGTTTGATTGCTTCAATGACAAAACCAAGCCAAAGCTATTGACCCATGTATAGTGTGCTAGAATAATCTTTATTTGCTGTGATTTTGTTCATAAACGTGAGTGTTACAAAGTGCCTAAGACATGTGTATGATCAGGTATGAGCGGATTGAGATTCCAATCCATGTAGTCCCACATGAAGCTATTGGAAAAGTTTGCCTGGAGTCTGCTGTGGAACTGCCCAAAATTCTGTGTCAAGAAGAGCAGGATACATATAGAAGGATTCACAGGTAGACAGCCATTACCACAATAATCAAAGTTTCAGATTATATTGTGCCAAATGGTTTCTTACATGATCTCTCATTACAGGCCACTGGTTAATCTAGAACTCATCAATATTGTCTAAGGACTCTTTGTGTTTGACTGTGTTCCACCCGTTTCCTTTTTTGCAGTTTAACTCACCTGGATCCCATCACAAAAATTCATAATGGATCAGGTAATGCAATTCTAATCTCTACATTTGGTTCAAAAGGAATTACATTTGCTTGCAAGTCAAGCAAGGAAGGAAAGTGTAGCAGAAAGTTTTAGGTAGACTTGGCTCCCACTTTTTGGTTTTGTAAGACCTTTCATCACATATTTGAGGAATAACAATACAGTGCTGCTCTACAAGCACTGTAATATAATATATGAGGTTATGTTACTGTAATATAATATATAAAATATGAGGTTCCCTAAATGTGTGATTTGTAAAGGTGTGTGCTTATGCCATTTGTATGTGTGTGTTGTTCAGTGTTCACTAAAAACCTGTGCAGTCAGATGTCAGCCATCAGTGGCCCACTGCTACAGTGGCTAGAGGACCGCTTGGAACAGAATAAGCAAAGTATTGTGGAACTCCAGAAAGAGAAAGAACGACTGACACAAGAACTGGCCTCATTATGAGGAGAATAGCAGGATGACGATGAAGATCTTAATGGATCTATTAAAGGCTCTTCCCTTTTTTATTGTTGCACTGAAAGCGCTGGTCTTTCTGCCCTCCTGCCACTCTTAGATCAGAAATCACTGGGTGAGCAAAGACAGAATGTCTGTAATTCTGTAAATGTGTGACCTCAGCACATTTGTAATCACTGTCTCCACCCGGAGATTTGAATTATGAACCCTTTTTCCTTTTAGTGCTGTTTGCCTTTATAACCACTTCTTTAACTGGGCCATCAGCTTCCTCTCAGTTCTGTCATGTCTTTGTGCCACACACAGATAGCATACCAGCGTCTTTTTTTAAAGCCCAGATCTGCATTTTAGTATGTACACTCACTGGAAAATCTTAAGAATGACAACATTTGTCAGAAAATGCAAAATGGCAAAATGCAGATATGCCTATGTTTTTATATAAAGGTTGTTGATTTGTTTCTTGTACCATTGATGTAATTTTGATGGTCAATATCTGACAGATCTTAATAGCTGGTGCTATTTAAACATAAGCTGGATGTCTCTGAATGTACAAACTTGCCAATTAAATGACAATAAAAAGCTGAATATATAGTTTTTCTTTATGAATTTTCTGTTGCGGAACTGAATTTCAGTTTGGAATATGCTAGAAATCATGGCTATAAAACTCTAAATTATAATATTATACTATGCATTTGCCTCATTTACTCATTGCAAACAGTTATATCCATGTATCCTCATTTACATGCAGAGTTTTCTGTCCAGACTTGTCACTGAATGTTTCTGTGACTATCAAGTAGCTCACCAGTCTAACAGTCTGGCACTTGTGTGATGAAGATAGCTGTAAGATTAATTTAAGATGAAAAATATATTTATAATGCAAAGGGATTTTATGGTTTTTAATGTATTTTTAACAAGATAAACCTCACTGGTGCTGATAGGTTAACTGGTTAATCTTTCCTAAATGTGTCTACAATGTTATATTAACTGTATAGTGCAAAACTTTTGACACCGAGTGTAGATCAAAAATGCTGGTTTCCATTTGAGCATCTACTGTCAACTGTTAGAACAATGACTCTGTTTTATCAGACTCACAAAATCACACAATTACTCGGCAATGAATGAAACAAATCTGGTCAGAGCATGTGAAAAACAAACCAGTATGATTTTAATATTACCATTAGGTAGTATTAAAAAATAATTATAGCCAAAAATAATTGTATGGCCTTGTAGTGCCTTAATAGTGGGATATACTTCATTTGAGAAAAAACATTCATTGTTTTTATTGTTTTTTTTTTAATTTGACTGAATTACATACCTCAAACATGTCTTCATTGTGATGTGTTTCTAAGCAAAGCAGTTCAAAATAAATTTTGTGTGACATTCGCAACAAAAATGGTCTTAACAAATAGAATGTTAAATTTCACAAGAGAAAATGTCTCAAGTCAAGCAGAACATTAAAATGAGTTATCATTCAGTGTAATTCAAGCAGAAAACCAGTGACAGGATTTTAATTTAATAGTGTAATCGAGCAAAACATTTGAGTAAATGGTCTGTCTGTCTACAGTGTCTGTCTGTCAAAGGATTGTGTTCAAACAAAACAGAACTCCTGCAGCAAAAGTGACAGCAAAACTCAATATTCACCTTAAAGAGCCTATTTCCACCAAAATAGTTTGCAGAGTACTTCACAAAGCTGATAACTGGAACAGCTGCAATTGCTAAGCCATTACAGACACCAGTGCTAAAATAGGAAAACATGGTGCCATGAAAACCTGGAAAGCTAAAGACTGAAAAAAGTTATATAATCTGTTGAAGCATCATTTACTTTATTCCCAACATCAGGTCACGCTTTATGTACGTTTATGTATGCAGAACCCCCAAGGACTGGTATGACTTGGACTGTCTTATCAAACATGGGGTGGATCTGTGATAATTTGGGTGGCCATATCTCATTCTGCTAGCCTGTTACTAGCAGAGTTACTGCAAGCATTTGGGAATTGTAGGTGCTCAGGTACATCCCAATGTAGAGATATCACCTATTTCCCAGGTGTTCACATTTTGTCCAACCCATGTATATTCAGCCTAAATCTACAACATGTTATTTTATATCCTGCCACCAGGTGGCCGTAGATACCCTTGGTGAAATGCAGTGCACAGAAGGCTTTTATTGAATACAGAGTCGTTAATCTCTGTCAGATCGTGAAACTGCCAATGCAATGCAGACAAAATGAATACTTTTATCTAGCAATGTATCTGGTTTATATAGAATGCTTGGGTTTTACAGCATGGAGTGGTGCAGTACTAATAAGCACAAAATAATCAGATCTTTTACTGTGAGACAATCTTAAAGCATTGCATACATTTCTGTTTTATGTTCTGTTTACTAAAACATACATTATTACACATTGTTTCAGTCATGCTAAAATACATTTGTGATGCAAAACACCTGTTTTTACAATATCACTAACACTCAAAAAGGTCAGCGGGTGGTTGTAGATACCACTTAAATGTTATTAAATCACAATATATTTTTCAATTAGTTCAATTGGCGTCCTTAAAGATTTTGAGTGGTATATATAGGGTGACTGCTGGGCCTCAAAAAAATAGTGAATTGTTTGTTGAATGTTGGTGGAAAAGTTGAATCAGATCTTTAGTGTATTTTTTGTTTCTTCCTAATATTATGCAATACAAGGAACCCTACAGTACTTTTGTTGACCTACATTATGGGGTGAGAAATTATTTTAATTAAGCCTAAGTTCACAGAGGGAAAGACTCATTACACTGATTGTGACTGCGCACAAAACAAAAGTACATACAGCAAAACTGAATCAAATACTTAAATTTGGCTAAAATAACATTTGAAATTGCAAATATTTACATGCCGCAATATTGAAACTCATACTATACTTTGATTAAAAACACAAAATTGTTTAATTGCAGGGGGTTATGAGTATTTGAATCCTTAAAAAGCCACAACATTGAGCACACAACAACCATAAAGTTCATTTAATTCTGTAGCCTAAATAGCTTTACAGCAACAAACTTGCAATTCTTTCGCAAAAAAACATGCTGTCTACAACAAATGTTCATCAGCAACTACACATCAGACATCTAAAAATAAATATTACTTTTATTCTTTGCACATCATACACTACATATTACATAACAAAATGTTACCCATCAAAGTAGCAAATCATGCTGTAAAAACCCAGCTCGTGGCAATAATGAGGATTATTCTGATCCAGATAGCTGCCTCAGGGCTGAGCATCCCCAGTGAAAAGTACAACCAATCTTTAAAAAAACTTTCTAAAAATATTGAAGCTGAATTTTGTACAGTGAAGTGAACTGTAATGTTCTCACAATGACAGTGGAGGTTTATGACATGCTTCACTGCAATACTGAACTAAGACCCCTTCATTATGCTTTACAGCATTCTTGTCCTCCAGAAATGCGATCTCAGGCATTGATCCAGGTTTAAATTTCTTGTCCAACATCTGGAAGTGCCAAAGCTCATTTAAAATAAATATACCATGTTTATTGCTTTATACAGCAAGCAATAAACTTATATCACTTTGTATCAAGGTCTGATCTATAACAGCACTAAAACAGAATGGATTGTGTTTGTGTGAAAGCACTCATCCTGGGACTGAGAGCCGACAGGTAGTAATATTGTGAAGGTCCTGCTCTGAGACTGATGGAGTAAGAGCAAAGCGTTTCTCCCTCCTTGCACATCAGCCTGCTGGTTATTACTCCTGGCAGAATGCTGCCATTTATTGAGTGTGAAGGCAAGATGACTGTAAAGCAGAAGCCTCTATAAATCTGAAATTGTGTGTGTGTATATATACAGGAGTTTTCTGTCCTGTGTGTTGGAAGTGATGGAGACAGAGTTTGTGTGTGTGCTTAGAGGGCATTTTGTTTGATGAGATGTCTAGGGGCCAGTGGCCCCTGGATATATTTATGGCAGAGGGGCTGATGAGGCAGTGGACAATGACATCCCAAAGGCAGGCGATGTTTAATTACCACCTTCAAAATAGAGGAGCTCATACCAACACACACACGCACAGCTTTGCTTTCGATTACAGAAGACTGCTGGAGTTCTGCATCACATATGATGCCACCTGGTCACAAGTTGAAAGACATTTGTTTTTAGCTGTAATTTAGGGTTGTAATAAGCAGAAGCAGAAGTCTTTGAAATAAATTTCTACATCTCCATGATTTGTAATGTGGTCATCATTCAAAAGCAAGAGGTAGAAGGAATAATGAATTTTGATGTCAAGGTTAGTGGAATAGGATAAAATGTAATAAAACAAAATGATTCTGCCACCAAACAGGTACATTTAGATTTCCGCATCAGCGACCTGTTCTATGGCTGTCAGTATTTTCAGATGTTTCAGCAAACAGTGTTTTAATTAACATCACTCTGCGGGACGGACACTCTCATTGCTCATGTCCTTACTGTTTTGCTCCTAACCTCCACCCTTGAAGTATTTACTTTTGATTTTAGAGATTTATTTGCCTATTACAAGAGGAGTTCTCATTTCAATGGTCGTAAAAGCAGATTCCTGGCAATCACAAAATGCATATCCAGTCTGATCCTTTTTTATCCTCAAATCCATTTAGTAACATCTGAAATACTATAAATTATAAAATGCATGAATACAAAAAAGACGAATGTGGCAGTTACAGGCCAAAGCTGCAGTTATGTAGGAGAGGGGTGGAGGGATGGTGGGCGGTGAATGCTGAGTCCTGATTGGCTAATAGCTGTTGGCTAGAAAATTAGCCATTTTGCTACTGAGGCACTTCTTCGTTTGGGTCACTGACCAGATTCTGCATTCAAGGTCTTTATACCCTACTACCAAATTATTAATTACATCACATTTTATTCTGCATGTAAAAGAACTGTTCATAAACCAATGCTGTAAGATTCAAGTAAATGTTTCTTTCAGTTAGTATTACAGTACAGATTTGATTGTTTATGTTCTATTAATGTATTAATTAATCTATTGATTAAAATACTTTCTCCTCTCTGTTTAACATCTCTGTTTAATATGCAGTGTCAACTACATATTATTAGGTTTGTTCAGCAGTAATCACTGTACTTCAGTCTACACAGTCTCTATGCAGTGTTCACTGCTACCTATTCCCTCAGTACAGTATATCATTGAAAAAACATGCTTATTGACTTGTGGCTTTGTGCACTGGATGACGAGTAAGAAACCAGTAAAAGATGTTTTTGTATACAAAGCAAAATATAGAGCATGTCTCTCAGATTTGACTTTCATACACAATTCTGACTGTTCCAGCATTTAGTTACATTTGTGCCAATAAACAGTCAGTTTGATTCACTGTCTGTGTGCTGCAGGATACACCGTGCAATCTTTTGAAATGGATGGATTTCTTACACCATTTTTGATAGAAGTCAGGAGCTAGAGATGTGGCAATTGTCACTATTACACTCACTGAGAGGAACATGGTTTGCTTACAGTGAAAGAATCCCTATACAGCTCTGAGGCTACAAGCCACTAAGCTGGATGGAGCTGTAGAGCACAACTCTCGGCATCTATGAGAGGCTGCCTGTCTATATAGGTGTGTCGTACACAGACAAAGAAGGGATTTTGTGAGTGTTCTCTGATATTGTCACAGGAAACACTTGTAAGACAATTGACTCCTGTAAGACAATTGACCCTTTTCTTTTGGGTCTACTGACAATACGTCCAAGCCTGGCCTTTGACCACGGCTGACAGCTCTAGTTTTCTGGCAATGTCAGGGAGGGCTGCCTGAACCACTGAGGTGGACTAGTCAAATCCATGTACACTTTTTCCCCTGTGTGTATTTTTTCCTGTTGTGTCCTCTATTTAAAGAAAGCACATTCAATGTCATTGTTCTAAAGTAATACTCTGGATTAATTACAAGTTAAGCTCTATTGACAGCATCAGCGACAAGATGTCTAAATCATCTTTTAAAACTGGTACTACTCTAGGTGGAGGAATGTCTAGTGGTGTGTTGCTGAGGTAGTTTCTGTGGGTGGAGGCTGCATGTACTGACATTGTCTGTGAAAAGCAACAGTGCACCAAAAATTTTGATTTTGGATTTATCTGGGAATATTCTTTTTATAAATAAGGGATACAATTCTTACACACAGGTCCTTACTGTATTACTAGCATTACTATATGCAAAACATTTTTTAATGCAGTTCAAGAGCCATGAGCTCATAAAGTGACGTCCTCTTGTTGTAACAAATGCTTCTGAAAGTAAATATTGTGTACTAGGAAATGAGAGACCATGGGGAAGTAGGTTAAAAACATGTAGGTCACTGTAACAGGAATCTCGTCCTGTGGCTCAAGGAAAACTGTTGAGCAATTTGTGTATTTGTGTGTGTACAAAAAATATAGACCTCTCTTACAAAAATTAACTGCAGTTTTACTACAAATTAAACCACAATGGTTAAGAGTTAAACCACGGTATACAACAACCAATGTTTAACCATGGTAATTGTAGCTAAACTGTGGTGGTACAAATGGTTTTAGTTGTGGCAAAACTACACTTTTGGTTACTACACTTTTACTATGATAAAACAATGGTTATTTTTTGTAAGGGTTTGTCCATCATCCAATGTTTAATGTTCAATGTTTTTGTATTTTGTACTTAGGATCAGATCATTATTGATCTGCAGTTAGATTCTGCCTCTCCATTTCATGGTTGTTTCAGTAAGTGACAAAACTATTGGGTGAACTGTTTAAATAAAGACTCAATCTATTTACACATTTTGTGACATTGGATATATTTTTGAAAATATTGTTTGGAAATATGGACATAATTCCAGTTCTGAACCTTCAAATATGTGTGTGGTATACCTCTTGTATCCTTTTGTATTTCTGAAAGTTATTTTAGTTGCTTTGTCAGGGATTTAAAAATTTCTTAAAGGGGTCTTTTATGTATTTGTACTTTTTTTAGCTGTAGTTAGTTTGCTGTTTGAGCATAAACAATATCTGCAAAGTTACAACACTTGGAGTTGTAACACAAACTACAGCTCTCTTTATTCTGGGTTTGTGATGTATGATCCCTAAATTTTGAATAAACTCTGCCCCTCTGTGTCAACTCTGTGACATTCCGGACAACGTGTAGTAGGTGGTTAGCCATTTACCACACACTGGGCCAGCTAACCAATCTGAACCAATTGAGCTCCATTGAAGGGATTCATAGAACCCGGAACTCAACAGCCCATTTTGAGGAGAATGAAAACTGTGGTGTGGAATAAGGTAGAAAAATGAAAAATAATGCAGTTTTTGAAAAACAAATCATGAACACATATTGTAGTGCACCTCAAAAACATAATAAAGACTTAAGAAAAAATTTAAATCCTTTTTTTAGCACCACAGTTGCTAAATTCATACAGAATGCCTCTGTTGCAACAAAATAAATAAATAGACTACACCTACTAAAATGATGTAGCACTAGACTGCACAATAGTCAGGGTTACATTACATACTAATGTAACCCTGACAAGTACTGATGGCAACCAAAGCAGAAAACACATATTAGTATTGTGGCTCTCTGGGCTTTTGTATATGGCAGCATTTTCAACGAGCCCCATGAGGGCAGAATCCTCCTCATAAAAATGAATATTAGAGCGTGTAAAAGGAAGGATTGTGTGACAGGCTATTCTCAGGTTCAGTGGTTCATTTGATACGGGCTTTACCAAGCAAATAAATAAAAGATGTTTTGCTGTATCAGGCACTTTTCGGCAAATTAAACTCAATGTAGCAGAACGGCCCATCTCCAGTTACCTCCTGCTCCTGTGGCGATGACGTGGAGGGGGCGAATGGTGAGTGATGTCATTTACTATCCCACTGGCGTACTGAGGGGCTGCTACATCATTCTGAATGCAGAGACATCAGGCTTTACCTAGCTTGTGTGGTCTGCTCATATCAGGGAATTTATTGGAAATTAATAAAAGGGCATTATTTGAAGATGCATAATTGAGCGTTGCTCTTGACTGCAGCAATAGCTGATGTGATAGCTGGTGGTATAGATATATAGATAACTTATTGTCTCCTGTATATAGAAAATTACTACATTAAAACGGAATTGAATAATATCATGTTACATTAGATAATGTGTAACAGACAATAATTCATATTATGTTATTTGATATTATTTATCTGCATTAAAATTATTTTATTTAATAAATGTATTGATTTGCATAAAGCTTCTGCTTAAATAGTCCATTGCACAAGCAAACAGATTAGTAAAAGATAAACATTGTAACATTAATTACTTAGCATTTTACATAGCATTTTATTCATAGTCTGCATATGGATGTTTTCTATAATTGACCAATTAGTATCAAATACTCCAGAGAAGGGTTTACTGCTGTAAAATGATAGAAGAATTTACTTTCTCTTTCACTTTTTCACTTTATTCTTCGATGTCCTGGAAGCTTAACAAAGGCTTCTTTTAACAACAAAAAAGGTCCAATTTAAAGACTTGAGGAACTTTTGGGAGCGCAGTTATTTTCTAGAGAACTCCTCAGACTCCTCAGATCTTCATAACATTTCCTTTCCATATTTTTTTCTCTAAACTATACCAAACTATACATGACAGCTTTCTTTTTAAAAACTACAAACCATTCATCTCTGTTTTGGTGACAACATTTACGACAACGTTCCAGCCCCGATCCACAGACCATCAGGAGAAGTTTTTTAGGAACCGTTGGGGACTTGGATCAGATATAACATCTCTTCCCTTTTAGCCACCTGGGGTCTTGCTGCTGTCTGTTGAATCCTTTTTTGTTTTTCCACACTTTCTCTCCGCTACTCAGCACTCTTTTCCCTTGTGCTCCGAATGTAGCTTCCCATGTTTGCCAGCTGTTATCTAAGTGCCCTAATTCTAGCTTGCCCTCTCCCCACTAAAACTCACTCAGTTCTTCCCTTTACACATTCACCTTCAATTTTCCAAAGAAAGTTAATGATGAAGGTAATTGAGAATTGGAAGTTAGTACCTTAAATGAAAGTAAAAATGAAAATGAAATATATTTTGGGCCAAACAAAAAACAAATTTACTCCAGTCCAATAGGTGGAATTAATCAAAGTATAGTAGGTGGCACAATCCATGTTTCAGCTGGTCTTTTATACACCTATCACAGAAGAAAGGAAGAAACCAAAAAAATTATCTTTATATATGGAGTACACAGGAATGAGTTTTGATTCAAAATCTTGTTCACAGCAAATATTCGCTCTTGGTATGAAAATATAAGACCTGCTTCTGAAAAAACTACAGTGCTTAAAGATTTGAGCATGAGCTGGATTTTAATTGAGATTTTCTTCCTTCCAGTCACCTTTGATAGTTTACTGTTTACACAATCAAAGTCTATAGTTAGACTAATGCACTTTATTACTTGTCTTGGCCGAAGAACTGAATTACTTCAAAAAACGAAATGTGTTTAGCAGTAGGTCTTGCAGGCCAAATGTATGATGGATGATGCTAGTGTGATCTTTCAAACTTTCTGGTGACATTTATTTTCTCATAAGGGTACTTCCAAAAATTGGGGTCTTTCACACAGTTCTTGATTTTCTTAAGCAGGTCTGCTGGAACGACCAGGTATTTAGAGAAATGCTGGAACATAATAAACAGATGTGGTGACCAAAGCTCGAACACAGAGTTCCTCAGTATCTCAGATGCAGATGTTTTCTGGGATGAACACCATGTTTTCCATGAAATGTGGCCATGTCACAGGCCCTAGTTATCAGATCAGAATGTTTCGAGGCCAGCACACAGTACATGAGCACTCTGCCAGGCCTGTTATGTTTGGTTGGACATATAGAAATAAGGGAGTGTGTGTATCTGCAGCAAAAATATTAAAAGCATTATTTGAAGTTCAAGGAATGTTTAAAACAATAAAAATATGTTATTGACCGTTATATAAACCGTTATATAAACTTTTATTTTTAAAGCATTCCACTATAGAAATAACATTTTTGATTTATGTGACATGTAACACTAAAAATGTTCTACTAACATTACTGCAGGAACCTTTTAATAACTTTGAGAGAACCTTGAGAGAACTTTGAGAGAACATTAGCCAATGATCTAAGAATGTTCTCTGTTAGGTAGTTTTCAGCAGAGTGCTGTTGGATCAGCTCCTATTGTCATCTGTTATCTGCATGTCCATCCATGCGGAACAGGGAAGAGGGAAATTTAAAGTGTCGCTGCCCTAAACATAAATTTTATTGGCGAGCGAGTGATCAACCTGCTTGTGCACTGCAGCAGAATGGCCTAGTGTAGACTCCTTCACTGCTGTGATTTAAAGTGCTTGAAGGAGAGAGGGGCTGATTGCGGGGGTTGTCTGAAGGGGTACATATATTTTCTTGGTATGCGCCCACACAAACACAAAAAAACCCATCCCAATCGAACTGAATTATAGACAGAATCAGAAGTGGGTAATTAAGGTTTGGCGCTAATGTGGAATTCACATATTAATACATCATGATCATTATTATAAATTCAATACCAATTTTTTGATTATTTGTAAGCCTGTGTGGAATGAATGATGCAGCCACATGAACACATTATGTAGTCTATATCACCCTGTCATATGAGATGTTCACTGATATTTGGGACAGGTCTAATCTATGAAGCAGTAGACTGACATTCTCATCACATCAACATTTTGAAGTAACTGTATTTCGTTTGCTCTCAGGTCTAGTCTGCTGGTAAATTTATCCAACTTGTGCAGACAAGATGTTAACATATTTTCAAAAACAAGACATACTTATTACAAAACATGTTCATGACTATAACAATAAATCATTATTATATATGTGATAAATCCTCTCTTGTTATATAAGGCTTTTGTATATAAAAACTTAATTCTGGTGTCAAAATCATCATCAAAAAGAAACATCTGTTGTGCAGTAACCCCATGCAAAGATGTTTCACTCCTAATATTTGAAGCTAATGGATATTGGTACTATGCAGCTCTTCAAGGTCTTACCTTGTCTTTCCTTACTGTAATTTGTAATTTGCTTTGGATAAAAAAGTAACTGTTAATAAATGAATAAATGTACATATGCCATATATATATTTGTTGGTAAATTGTGTATTGTCATCACAATCTGTTGTCAAACTATAAAATCCTTTCCATGTAAACTGTGAAATCATTTTTGAAAATATTAAACATGTTCTAATTAGTTGCATAGTTTATGCATTATGCATAAATATTATTTTGTAGAGCTCTGTATTAAAGTCTATTCTAATTTAATTTTTGCGACTATACAACTGCTGATTCACTGAGGTGCCATGTTTACTACAGTACAGCTCCTGTGTTTCTCCATCCCCAAGTCTTGAAAAGAATGTGTTCACATTAAAGTATGAATTATATGTTTAATAATGGTAACATTCCTTATAGAATGTTATACAGCATTATCTTGACAAACAGTTTTTGAGATTGAAGTTTATATTCATATACAGAAGCTTTATGTGTATGCCTAAGATAGCTACCCATGAGCATTACCAACATTTGTGAACTGTCACCACTTTTTATGTTTTGCTCTAAAGTAAAACTAGTTGACATCATTTGAGCCTGTATTAAACGGTGAATGTGGCTTCTGCTGATAAATATTTCAGCAGGTTGTGCCATCTTGCTCAGGGGCTTTGGCAGCTTTGGTGCTTTTACCTTAACAGCTTGCCGCTAGCGCCCTAAGAGACGAAGTTTGGTTCTGCCTAGTTGTGAGTTAGACGCTGAGGGCATGTCCACCAGCCTGGTGAACCTTTACCAATAGAAGTTGGTTCCCAGCAGTTCCCCAGAATATTTGAATTCTGTCATTATTTACTCAAGCCCATGTTATTCTGGTACTGTGTGATTTTCTTTTCCCTGCAGAACACAAAAAAAGTTGATGCTGTTCTTCTCCATACAATGAAGGTGAATGATGACCAGAAATGTAAAATTTCATAAATTTCATAAATAAACAAAAAAACCCATAAAACTAGACTCAATCTAGTTCATGTGCCTCAGTGAATCTTCTGAAACCATACAACAGGTTTGAGTGAGGTGAAGACCAAAACTTCCAGGTGGTATTCACTGATAATCTACTGCTTCATTTTAGTGTAAACTGTCCCTTTAAGAGCTTAGCTTTACACCATCACTTCTGCAGGAGTTGAGCACTATTTGACTACTGTTGACCTTTAGCCCTGCAGTTATGGCCTAGATGGCTGTGGCATTTAATGGCCATTGACACGGAGTGCAGGTTTTATGAGGCTAAGATTTGCAGCAATGCCTCAAATATGTGGGTCATAAAAACTACATTGTGGAGATCTACATCATGTGCTTAATATGTCAGTGTGTCATAGAATGATGTAGATTCCATGGGGGTCATAACACAGGGGGTAATATCTCATGAGTTTGATTTCAGCTAAAGGAGTATAACCCAATCCACCCTGCCAACTCTAAAAGGAAAAAAGAAAAGGGAAAATTTATGTCGAAAATAATCATCAAGACCAAGAGAAATGTGTGAATTATCGTACAGTAATTACATATTGATTAGAAAGCAGCACTATTATTTGCAAAACTGTTTGCCAGATAATTTATCTCTAGCATTCCACACTCTACTATCAACAAACCTCTCTGAGATCAGGCTCTTTTGTTGATAAGTTTAACTCTTCCCTTGACTGTTCACGTTACACTGTGGATGGTATTTCTGGTACTCACACTCCTTTATTACTATTTAACTGGTAATCAGGCACTGGTAAAGAGGATTTTGAAAAATCTAAATGTGATGTCCAGTGGTCTGGGATTTGTGCTTTGAAGTATAATGTTGTTTTTATTGCCAATGTCCATATCTTTCATTCTGTACCACAAACATGGTACAGTAATTATAAAGATGTAGTCAAAGCTCTGCTGATGGTGCTTTTTGATTAATGCTGATGGTGCTTCAGCATCTTCATACATCTGATCCCTAAAGGTGTACAATGTCATTGCCCACAGTGCTGTTTTGTAGCTAGTGGGCTTCACATCTCACCAGAAGATGCTGCTGTTGCTCTGTGTTGTATTGTAACCTTCTGTCTAAATCCAATTTATCTTGTTCCCTTGAAAAAAATAGGGGGTTTGGTGCATCAAAAACTTCCCTGTTTCACATCCAAGAACTTGCTGACTGTTTATTTTATTTGCTTGGATGGCGGTTTAGAGAGCATCTTAATGTGGGACTGTTTCAGTCCAGCTCTCTGCACAAAGTAAAAGTGTGGTCTTTACCTTCAATAAATTAATGATTTTCACTAGATTCAAGAGATGCTTCTTCTCAAATGGTCAACTGAATTAAATTCTTAAATTAGCATGAAAGCAAAGCGAAATACATTCAACCCAGGCTTTCAAGACTCCATTTACCTTCAGAAGCATCTCATAAAATGTTACGGCCTAAGAACAGTCCTCATTTGTCCTCTCTGAGGGAAACCCATGGTTAAATTGGACACCTGAGGGTGATACCCACACAATACGCTCCAAACAAGCTGTTTGTGGGAGGTTTTGTATGCAGGAATCAGTAAAGTAATGTCAGCGAAGCGTCACTCAGGCATGCAAAGCAGTCATGGAGCAGAATGCAGGTACTCATGTATGCTGTTCCTGAGGGAAGATGTTGGAAGCAGAGGTACTGAGAAACAGAGCTGTGCTGAAGTTACCAACAATACAGACAATGCTACTTCCACCCTGGAGACCTCCATCATTAGATGTGCTCTTCTTTTGTGAGCCTCTTTTTCTAAGTGTAATCTGTATTACCAAAAGCTTTAGTCAGCTCTGACAACGGGCTAATGATCCGATAAGAAATTAGTAATGAGCCTGCCAGTTGTGACTCCCTTCTGTTTTGAATGTTGTAAACTGGTTTATGGTAACTCTGTTGTCAGCGAGTTCCCGCATGTTGAGAATTACTCTCAGTGGGGGAGAACGAGGCCACATTATTTAAATATTTAAAAGACGCAGCACCCTGTATCTTCGGATGGGTTTTGCTATTTGCCTCCTGGAGGTGCAGAAGTTACAGGTGCTACTTAAATCTTTGAGAACTTGCAGATGTTTAATTATGTAATACCTTTGGGGTTTGTGATGGCAAACGTGTATGTTTACAGAACTGTAGGGGGAGCACATCGTGTTTAGAAGACAGGTAAATATTCTTTGGTTTGTCATTTAATGTTATGCTCCTCCCTCTCCTTGTTGTCCTCTTCTGACTTCGTACCAAGGACATTGCACAGCTGTTGTAATTTGCTCCATAAGGGATGCCTGTCTTGGCAGTGGGACACCTGAGGTTATCGCTCCACAAATAATCTAATGGTTTAGCATCTCTGCTGGAATGCCAGCTGCAATAGACTCAATGACATTGTGGAAAGACAGAAGTGCGCGGTTTGCGCTATTTGCCTTTCACCTGTGACTGTTCCAAACGTCAACATTACTTCATAAATCACACCGAGAGAACATCAAACTCAGCTAGAAATCAGATGTCTCAACTGTGCGTGTCATTTGGATGGATTGCTTGGAAAGTTCTGGCTGCCTTATCTACTTTCAGATACAATATCTCATGTTTTAAGTTCTGAAGAACATTTAAACATTTTAAGAGTGATAACTGCATGGAGAAAGTTGGAGACTTTTTAATTGCAATCTCCCTGACAAATTGGGCAAACCAGGGATAAAGGCTGCCGGGGCTTTATTCCTGCCAGATAATGATCCACTACTGATTGCGCTTTAAGTGTCAGACTTCAAAATAATTGGCTACAATTGCTGTAAAAGCAGGCGAGTGAATAAACAGCACCTTGGAGCAATTTGTCATCCGCTGTTTTGGCCTGTGTTGCCGTGGAAATAAGATGGCCCTGGGGGACCAATAAGATGCTGTGTCAAGGCATGAGAAGAAATGTACAGGTGGAGAGCAACAGAAAGAGAGTTGTGCTTTGTACTCAGAAAGAACCTTAATACTATCCAATTCACCCGAAGACTTTGCTTTCCTGATACTAAGTTAAAGATATGAATCGATATGGACAAACAGTAACAGTGAATTCAGGACCCTGCAGGCCACAGATAACACATTGCATTGTCAGATAACATGCATTTTTGCAAGTGCACTTTCCATCTCTAACAAAAACTTCTCCATGCCTCCTCCAATCTGAGACAATAAATCTCCAGAACGTATTCTTAAACAAGTTGTCATGTTGCATGTCTGAGTAGCACTTCCTGACATGGTGGCTATAATGCAAGCAACTTCATGAATTAGACCCAGCCCTGGATATTCCTATGTTTAGAAATGAGAAGGAGAGCTGCAAGGAAGCCAGAAGAACAGTTGGTGCAGCCCTCTGTGAAACTTATAGCTGTAAATTATACAGTATAACACTTTTTATTTTGAATGCTGTCCATGCACTGTAAAAAAACCTTGCTGCCTTAAATTTTTAAGTTTAATCAATTTGGTTGTCATTTCAACTTATTCTTTGTAATCTTGACTGGTGTGGAGTTGAGGTAACTTATAAGAAATAGTTGGAAAATTGCTTAACCTATTTTTTTTTAAGTTATTAAGGATTTAAACCATTAAGTTGAAGTTACTTGTATAGCCAAGGTGATTAAACTTAAAAAATTAAGGCAGCACAGTTTTATTTACAGTGTGTGTAATTTAGTGATGTTGTGACAATCATTATAGATAGTAATAATAGTCATTTAATTCAGTGTTAGATTATTAATTTTCCCCCTATGAAAATTGTACATTTTGTTGCAAATACAGTGCAGAAGAATAACATTTCACACAAAGACTCCATTTCAATTTACCTGTTTTAGAGCAATAGTCAGGCATACCCTCCTGTTATAACTGTCAGGGTTTAAGAGTTTTAACCTCTTGTATGTGCCTGGGTATTTGTTTTAATATTTTAGCATCTTGGACTGTTACAACAAAAGCAGCTTATCCTGGTATAAAGACACCAAATCAAATGGCCCTGAATGTCAAAATATTGGTTTAAAACTAGAAGCAACACTTGTAAAGACAGTGTGGTAATGTAGGAAGTTATTTTTTTTTCCCAGTTACGTTTTCTCATAATTAATTTTATTGAATCCTTGAAATATATTGTTAAATATTGTGTTGACTTTCCAGTTTTGGCTAATATAATATTTATATCAGTTATCCTTCCCTCTACAGAGCTGAAACATCACTTTTAGTCAGTTAATTCATTGTTTAGCTCTCTGGCTGGGCATCAGCACTGTATTGGTGGGAAAGTGGTAGCAGAGCAAAACCTCTCCTACAGTACGAATTTTACTGTAGGAGATTACTGGCACGTATCTGATGTTAAAAAGGACAGTCTGTCAATGGGAGGGTGGGCTCTGCTAGCATGTCTGCCATGTGTTATGCCTATGACAGTATCTATATACAGAGAGTTTGGCCAGTGATATGATCAATAGGACACAAGCCTTTCAGGGCAGCAAATGCATCCTGGGGTAAAGCCAAGCTTTTGATTAAATTTGATCAAAGAACTGATGCTTGTCATGTGGTCGGCTATGTATGCTTCAAATGACAAAACATTGGCCTATTTTATAGGAGGAGGAGCTTATTTACAGGAAGTGTCTGACATTCCAATCCTTTAAATACATTTATTAATGTGTTTGAAACATGACAAATGCAAATACAAATGTTCTCAGATTGGTGCATGCTGTACGTAGAACAAAATAATCAAAGCTAAACGATACTTAGTTTTAAACAAATGTTTGAGTGACAACGCTATTTACTTTGGATTATATTTCAATAAGTGTTTCATTGTACTGGTTTTCATCTCTCTGTTTTTTCTTTCCCATCTTTCATTTTTAGTTCATATTCACATAGAACAATAGGGGAAGCATGAATGTTAACAAGCATGAAATTAATAATTAACACTCTACTAGCCGACTTGAGAAAGAAGACATGATATTTCATTTTTGTCCTTATGAAACGCAAACAGATAGTCCTTGCTCTCATGTTTGGCCATAAAAATGAATGTAATTGGTCCTGGCTGTAATCATTATTTATGCAGGGCCTCGTACAATGAGGTGCCTAGTGAGTGAACTTGATCAGTCTAGTCATGCTGACAGTCAACAAGATGTGCCTCAATGTTTTGTTTTCTTCATTATTTCAACTGGCTCAATAATTAATTAAAAATAAAAAAAATTAAATTCCTTTTGCCTCAGGACATCACGACAAAAAAAGCTGTTAGAATTGATCTTACTGTGTCTCACCCACATTAACCCCAAAACATAACAAATATTCTCAGAATAAACACTGACCTGCCACTGAGCCTTTCCTGGCACCTTGGAGACATCAGTTTAGAAAATCTCACAATCTTAGGATAGATTTCCTATAGTGTAGCTTTATATAGATCAGAATCTGTCTGTATGTTTTAAGATAGCTGCCAGCATGGATTTTAAGTTATCTGTACAATTGTACTTTCTGTTTCCTTATTAGTTTGTATGGATTACCCTGTGTGGCATTAGCATAATTGATTTGGTCTTAAGCTTTCAGTGTAGCTGCCAGAAATTGACAGGCTAATTCATTTTTGTGACTTCAGGGTCTAAATGGATGATTGTGTCGCACAACATTCTTAAGAAGATGATATGATGTTAAATCAATGGAACAAGCAGTACGGTGTGACCACTTTAATAAAACAGTAAAACATTAGCAGTAAAGTGGTGACTACACTGAACTAGAGAACAGTTGATGTTGACAGCTTTGTACTTTTTTAGCCATTTTGTTTGTTTGTTTGTATTTGTTGTTGGGTGTTTCTTCTGCTAAAAGCACTTTTGACTTCATACACTTAAGCTTTTACGCTTAAAAATGATTTTTTGTGTTTAATGATATTCAGAGGTGAAAATGACTTTTATACAGAACATTTTTTGGAATAAGATAGCAGAGTACTTTGTCTTTCTAGGACTAATTTCATATCTAGCATTTTATGTGCCTCACATACACACAGTAAAAATATCTGTTTATTTTTTCATAATTTGTCAGAATTTCAGCTTTAGAAGTGAACAATCTTTGCAAATGATATTTACAGTATCTTGCTTTTTCATTCATACATCACAAACTCAAATTTCAAGCATTGAACATTTCAAATGTTCTTCACTTACACTGTTTTCCCCTTGGTGACCAAATATGGTAAACTTTGAAAAGTTTTTGGGACTTCGTTACAAGGGATAGTTGTAATTTGTGTATAAATGTTTGGTTATATAAATTATAGGAATTAAACTAAAATAAATATTGAAATGGTTTACATTTTTGTTATCTATGTTTACTATTTGTAATAATATGTATTTAAATAGATTATAAATCAGTAATTAATTATCATTTTATAATGATTTAATTTTTTAAGATTGTATCTGGGTCTGGGACAAGAGTTAAAAGAATAACATCTATACATAAATGGTATTGAAAAGTAGAAAATAAATGATGAAGGCATGCATAGTAAAAAAATCCAATAATTTTAATGTGACCTACAAAAAGAAAATAATTCTTAAAATATTATGTTTTAGTCTTAATAAAAATCAACCCCCGGGCATAAAGCGACGGGCATCTGAAAAACACCCTGATAGCTTTAGAACATGTAATACAGAGATTATACTGGCAAAACTGTACATAACATAAACAGAACTGTAAGCAGTACACTGACATAAATGGATCTAAGTATAGAAATATTACCAAAGGATCCAGGAGCATTTTAACAATATTTATTATTCTTATAGTTTTCAATTACTGACAATGTACCAGTGAATTAATTGAGCGTTATGAAGCATAAAGCTAAACATTAACAATATAAATATTGTTTGGAGTGGAATCTACAAAAGTTACAGAATATGTGAGGTATGGTTGGGGTTGGGGTCAGGGCAGTGCATGTTGACGTGGAGTCTAGCACAAGCAAGACTGATGTTACATCAAGGAGTGAAGATTTCACTCTAGGTGAAATGCGTCAAGATAGCTGATACAAGTCTGTTGTGGCTGTTTAAAACAGGTGCCAGACTAATTCTGAGGCTTGTTAGCAAATGCTTTTTCTCATTGCTGCTTGTGTTCCTAGTTCTGACATATGAAATAGTGACTGGCAGGGCTGTTTATAGCATCTCTTGGCTTGGCATAGGGAAGATGAGTCCAGATGGCAAAACTGTCTTCACCGCTTAATTAAATTAGCTGATTTCATCAGTGCATAGGACACCAATGAGACCAAATGTATTGTCTCTCCCGCCCAAAACAAGAACAGATATTCAAAAGGCAGAAGTGTGTGTTTGCTTTACAAGCCATTCATGCTATTTAAATTAGGTTTACATGTGATTTACATATATTTCACAAGAGCAAACAATACCTAAATTTACGCAAATGATCATGTTTAAAATTTTACATTTGTTTATAAAGTATATTGCCTTCTTGAGCATCAATGAATGTTTTGTAACATCATCTTTGTTAACAGTTGTGTAGTATTTTGACTTTATTTAGTGTGTAATGTTGTTGTCTGAGCATAAAAAGATCTGCAAAACACTTGAAGTTCACTGCAAAGGAAGATATTTTCAATAACAGAAATGTCTTTTTAAGAACTACAACAAACAGCCCGTAAGGACTGCAGTCAGCTTCTACAAGGTTTTGTGACATTGTAGCATAATATTTTGATTTTTATGTAAAATTTATGTATTCAACATATTCATGTTTAAAATGACTTGTGGGTGAGTAAATTGAAGAATTTTTATTTCTGGTTGAACTACCCCTTAAAATGTTCAACAAGACAGTCATTATTGGTTTATGACTTGAAAAAGCTTTTATCACCCATGTAACCTGGTACTCTCTGAACAGAACATTAGATTTACTGCATGGTCTTAACTAAAAACCAGCTGTGCAACTGAAAGCTGTTATCCAAAGTCTGCACTGCTGTGCTCTGATTCTCAAAGCATAGGGAGTCACAAAACAGCATTTCCCCTTAAAACCCTGATTTACCATTATCTTTGCTTTTAAAGAAGTAAAGAAGACTCAAATCAAAACTAACAGCTGGAACGCAGGAAGCTGGAACTCTTTGTGCTTGGTAAACAAAGACTCACTTCTGCTCCATCTCCCCCCAGATGGATGAAGGTTTTGACAAAGTGTCTGAGCTCCCTGGTGATTGCTCTGAGCTTCACTGATGCTATCACTTAAGAAGAAATAATAACGCAGAGAGAAAATGGGACACGGTTGTTATGACACCTCTCCTGGGTTGAAAACTTTGGTTTTTTAAAACCCTGGTGGTCAACTCTGTGGAGTGGGGTGATGAATTCAGACTAACACTGGCCTGAACCCAATTTCTGGGCTGATAGTTCCCTTTCAGTTAATCATTTTCAATGTTACGTCAAGGAGTGAAGTATGGGGTCTTGGTTGGGAGCTCCAATCGCATTTAAATAATAGAAAAACAGCAAACAAACACTGGCAAGTGAAATTTTCACGCTGAGCCACTCCTACCCAGATGGATATATAAAGCAGCTTCAAACACAATTCATTGGCTGTGGAGCTGAGGAGTTCATGTCTGAAAGCTTGAAACCTTTTGTCTACAGTTGCGTAAATCCCTCTCTTTAGTGTATTCAGAGCTGCTTTCACCAACCCATTGTGTCATTCAGTCTACCTCCAGAGGACCATATTGCTGCACTTTCAGCCTCTGGTCAGACCAGACAAGTTCAGGGAAGCGGCAACTGACAGTGTCTTCACCAACTTTGAGGCCAACTGGGGCTCAACGGCGATTGGGGCCGAAACCCCATCATACATCAGTCTTTGATGTAACATCTACGTTCCCTCCTTCAGGCAATGAGGAAGTGCCTGAAAGATGAAATGGCTAACCCAGTTCAATTAAAGAAGTCAGAATCCAATCTTCAGCAAGTTAGACTATTACCTGGAGACAAAGCCGATTCCTCAGTGTTTCTGACAAGATTTAGTTTTTATGGCTGGGGGGCTTTTTCCTAAGAAATCTGTTTTTTATTCAGTGAGTAATGTAATAGCAAATGCAACAATGCAAATGTGAGTTTGGACATAAAGCTCACTGTCAAGACTACAGGCATCTTACCATAAAACATATGACACACTTTACCACACAGTTAGCATTTTGTGAAAAAATGCTAACTGTAAAATGCTAAAAATGCTATGCTTATACTTTTTTTATAAAAAATGTATGAAAAAAGTATGCGTTGCCTTCTCAATGTTACATACAAGTATTTTTATAGCTTAAAGAATAGTGCTGAGTCCTGCCAACAGCACAGATGAAAAAAATCAGGTGGTGACTTGAAGAATTTAAGAAGCACCATCTATTGACTGTTTCTAATTTTCAAGGGAAAGGTTTCAGTCAGAAGACATAAATGTAAAAGCGAATGCATCTAAAGATGAAATGTGCACGACAGGATTCACTGACAGCACAGAAAGTCATTTGTATCATAGAAGACTTGCTGTGTGATGAAGTTTCGCAATTTGAACATGATAACTGCAAAACAAAAAAAACTGTCATTCAGACATAATGAGAAATTCAAACACTTGCTTGTCCTGTGTTGTGAGTTTGTCACCTTTCCTCACATCATTAGATGGTGAAATATAACTGGAGTCAAGTAAAGTGAGGTGCTAACACAAAGAAATTAACAGTTTTTTAACATCACTCTAAATGAATCATTTTTTCACCTAGTCACTTACAAACTCCTTCAGTCTGGTGATGCAGCAGCAGGGGTATATTTAAAAAGAAATATGTCTGCTTTTTCAATCTCTAATATATGTGCTCTAAAAGTTTGATAGACTTTGGGTTTGTAGGAGGAGCAACAGCCGTGAAATGAAGCGGAGGTATTGAATAATGAAAGGGTGACATTTAATATAGTTTATTAATGGCAGAGTAGCTAACAGTAACTCCTTTACTGCTGTTTGCTCTACTTTTAAAGTGCACAAAACAGGGTTTTTATTTTTTGCAAGTGTCACTTCACAAAATCTGTGAGGTTTACACGAATAGTTCCCCCAAAAAAGAAAACTATGTCATTATTTCTCACCCCAGTGTTGTTCCAAACCCATTCGTTGTTATTTTTTACATTGAACATAAAAGGAGAAATATTAAAACATCTTCACACAGAAAAGTACAAATGTACAGATGACGTAAACCTTGCCGAAGTTAAGAAAGTCAATTTGTGCAATAATGTATCCATAAAATCTTCTCTTGCAGGCCACTTAGGAGCGAAGTGACAAATTTGTGACCATGACAAATTCTTTAGATTATGTTTTGTTGATTATGATTGCAAGATAACTAATTTCCCCATGTGAATCACAAGGCCAGTAATAGTGGATCTAATGGTAAAGCCAAGTGATTGAGTAGTTACCTTATGATCTCTTAATTAGCCTACTTAGTCCCAGACTCTTCACAGATGTGATGCCTCTGTTCTGCTTCAATGTTTTCATTTCCTTTATTGCAAATTACTGTGTTACATTATGTATTGAATTCATAAAGAGCCCTGGTTAATATACTAATAGATTAATAGTTAATGCATTGACATGATTTTCTAGATTTTGTGAGGAGAAATGTGCCAGTGAAGTTGCTAGCTTTATAAAGCAATCAGAATTTTGGCCTTTAATTAAAATCCATGCTTAAACTGCTTCAGAGAATAATCAAGGGGGCCTGAGGTGATATATAATCCAAAACATGCTGACACTTTCTACATTTACAGGAATATTACACCACAAAAAGAACATTCAGTCAGTATTTACTCACCTTCAGGCCTGTGGAGTTCACATGTCTGTTCACAAAATATTTTCAGAACACAAAATGTTATTTCACACTTAATAAAGCCTTTCCTTGGTTCTAAAATAATGTTGCTTTCTTAGAACACTGTTGCAGACAGAAGATGATGCCAGGTTGACTCTTGCACCTGCCCTTATCTGAAATGGGAGATGGTTTTTATAAAACAGGTCACCAAAACTTTTGTCAGGTATGAAAGCATGGGTCTAGCCTGGTTTCTAAAAAAATATTTCAGGACAGTGAAATAGGTCTGGAGAAGGACCAATAAGCTCTGGAGAATATTGTGCACAAAACTGATGTCAAACATTATATATAGAACAGATAATCCAAAAATGGAAACTATGAAAAAAAAAGAATTTGAGTGAACTGTCCCTTTAAGAAAGGCTGAGGATTGAAACTATTCCTTATATTCTTTATTCCTTATATTGTTATCTGTTTTTTTCAGATAGCTATAACATAAAAGGTTCTCTGTCAAAGTATTTCGCCTGTAAAATTACCACAGGTAGCTGAACATTTCAAATTGCTTTTCCTCTTTCACCTGCATGCTCACCTCAGGCTCCTTAATTCCCTGTTCCTAGATCAGGAACACGACTCATCTCTATCAATCTTTAATGGATTCAAACTGATCCCTGTGCTTCTTGCTCATCTGTTACCCTAATGCATTTTTAAAACTACCTGGATGGTGCCAATGGGACTCTGTTCTCTTGGGGCACTAGAGAAAGGGGATCTTTCAAATTTAGGACAGAAAGTCATATTGTTAGTGCTGTGAATAACTCACCAGGACTACAATTTAATGTATCTTCCCTCTAGCAAATGCACAAATATGCACCCTTGCAAGGGCAGAAGATCTCAGAACAATCTCTAAGAGCAAAACCAGGTAGAAAAAACAATGTGCATTGTATAATGTATTAACTGTATAGCACCAGTCCCAAATGGCACACTTCAGGTATCATGGCCTTTGTTCTATCATATAAGGAACTCCATAAGCGACCCACTACTGTGCACTCACTTTTTGCTCTCAATAAACTGATGTAGACCTCAAAATAGACTACAACTATTGCCAAACATAAATGTTAAATTGTGTTTACATTTTAATGTAAGGACAATTCTGCTCCCCAACTGTAGCTACAACCCTAAAATTCAAGTCAAACTCCTACCCACAGCAAAAGTAATTCAGACAGAATTGGAAAAATCCCAATTAACTTGCTCTGTCGCTGGTTGGGACAGTGTGCAAACACTGCAATGGGTCCTATGACATTTAAAAAGTGTGGTTTTGCTTGAAATAACACTATTGATGCACTTAATTATATACGCATCCTTTGTTACATTATGTAGGCTATACTGAAGAAATGTGTCTTATAAAATAAGGCATTTAAGAACATCTCTAAAAAACACTATAGTGTGAGGTCCAGTGTTACAGCGTGGAAGCACTCCACAAGTATAGAATATAATCTTTACTCACAAGCCACTCTAATTACACAGGCTAATGTTGTGTGCTAGGCAACACTTCCCTATAACACTTTACCTTTAAACTGCACTTTTTTCTCATTAGTTCTCTAATACCATATATAACACCTAAAGAGGGCTTGATGGGTCAATAAATCAATTTGTGGAGCCAGTTGGCGGTGATATAGCACAGCTATTGACCAAAGCCTGTGCTGCCGTCTTATATCTAAAACATTTCATGCTGGGTATGGCAAACTAAGAGAGCATTAATGTTTTCATAATTAATCTTAACAGATAAAACACTTTACAAACATTTTCCATTTATCATGCAAGTCGACTGCCTTCATAATGAGATAATTTCATCATGAACTGTCTGCAGTAACCATTTTTCCCCATTAATATTTTTACGCTAACATGAAAGTGAAGAGACTACAAGTAGTTTAGATGCAATGCAGCAAAACCCATGCAACGCAGAGATCATTTTTCCCTCACAGAGGCAAACATGTTTGTGAATGGTTTTTAAATAATTAATAACTGTTTCAAATGTGACCATGAATGACAGTATTACGCGTGAACATATTGACAAATGCTTGTGTAGATTTTCTGCTGTCTACATTAGGCTGTACAATGTCAGCTTGACTAAGAAACAGATATATACAGTACAGTAACTGTTGTACTGTAAGCTGTCTCACAGGCTGGAGTATTTTCTATAAGTATCCAGTGCTTTCATTTCCTTTTGAAGTTAATTAGTGACTTAAAACAATTTATATGATGCTCCCTTATCAGCTTTTAAGAAAGTTATGGAATGTGTCAACTGACAGCTACTTCAAGCTATAAGCTACTATTTAATGTTGTTAACTACATTCAAGATTCACTTGTGGTTTGCTTTATAAATTTAGAAAACACACTAAATGCTAATTTAAATATATCAGCCAAACCAGAAAACTGTTTAGCAGTGTTTAACTAAACTAAACTTAAAACAGAAAGACACAGGGTCTTATATGCATTTAAGTGAATCTTTAAAGTTTATATTTAAACTATAGATTTGGACTGCCCAGCACTACACATGACAGAGAAGACAGTTTAGGAGAGTGCTTTTGATTATTGCCTTAGTTTACTCGGCATGTGTAAATCAATGTGTTTTACCATGTAAAAACAAAAATGGTAGTGTTTTACATACAACACAGCTACTTCAAAATTTTCTACTAATTCTAATGTTCTGTCCACTGTTTGTATGATCACAGAAGGTATTTGTGCTATAAATTACTTAATGGTCAAGTGATTGATTAAATTATTAATCACAATAAATTGATCCTCGACTAATAATTTACACTTCTAATACAAAACACATCCAGTATGTTTTTTTGTGTGGTACATGATCACAACTATCCAGATCCAGCCCGTATCTGTCACATGATGTACACTCTAGACCTTCGGACCTTGTGTACACTCTGGTTGTAATTCATTTGTGTGTTTAGATAAAATGAACAGGATTCCCTCAGTGTTGTGAAATAGGCCTGCATGTCCTCTCCTCACTGTCCACAAAGTAGATGAATCTTGTAATTAATATGGTTTCAAACATCACCTACAGTACAAAGAGAGATTGAGGAAGAGGGAGGGAGAGCAAGAGAGGGACAGGTCAGAGAAAGGTTTCCTCATAGATTTTATAGTGTTACAAATTCTCAACAGACTGTAGACAACAGACTTCAGTCAGGGTAGGTAAAATAAGCGCTTATTGAAACAAGTTTGTGAGCAAAAGAAGTTCAAAATCCCTTGTGTTTTTCCTCTTTGCATTTTTGAAATAAATATATTCACAGTGTTCTCTGATAGCACTCTAGTGTGTAGAAAAACTTTTACTCTTCAAAACATTTACTAGACAGTCAGTGGCAGAAAGGCTTTAAAATTCCAAATTCTAACTTTACGTTATTTACATTAGTTGGTCATTAGATACTTTGCAGGCCACAGTTATGTAGATTAGAGGGTCAGACTCCTGCCGTCTGCAGTTTGCACGTAGTTAAGCCCCTGTGGTCCTGTTCTTCCTGTCCAGCCTGTTCTCTCCTCTTTGACGTTCAGCAATTTTTTCTCTCTGCTTTTGAACATCTGTTTCGATGAGTTTGTGCTTTTTTGGCTCTTTTTTTGACTTACACGTTCCATTATTAATCACATTCTGACAGATACATGGCACAGAAATGTTGTGCAGCCGAGCAACATGGGATCTTAATCGCTCTTTCCTGACATTGCCTCTCTTTCCTGTTCCTCATTCTCTTCTGGAGACAGTCTGCCTCAAACCTCTGTGACATGCCACATAGTCAGTGGACGTGATTTATGCACGTGCATCACTTTTCTTTAACTAGCAAACTTTTTGCTGTCTGTTCACTTAGTGAAGAGTCCTGCCAAGCATCATGAATTTGTTACGTCACTTCAGGCCCTAAATGTGGTGCTGTCGGCATATGCTACTTTTGATAGATTTTCTGGAGCTATTGAGGACATTCAAATGAACCATTGAGGACGTTTCAGTGTAAATGTAGTCAGGCTAGAGTTGAATTATAGCGGAGTAAAAGTGTACAATAGGAGCTCCTCTTTCTCTTATTGCTTTTCTTTTCAATGGGAACATGTGACTTCAAAATATTATTCTTGCATTCCTGTCAACAATCTAGGTAAACCTGTATTCAGCTCATACAAAATACAGTTGTTATAGCTTGCCTGTTATAATATAGTATTGTATAGTCATGTTTTCTACAAACCATGTGCATATTTTGCTGTAGTCATTTTGCTGTAATCATGCTGTAAGCATTACCTTACTAAATCTTTCCTGTACAACAGGGCTACTGAAAGCTCAGGGACCACACATCAGGATCCCTATAATCTCAAGGCTGCACTCCTATGTTATAATAATAGCAGTGTCTTTTATTCAGCTGGCTAGTGTAATATTTTCTGCTTTTACACTATAAAAAACCTTACATTTTTAGGTTTAATCAGCTTGGCTATACTATAATTTCAACTTAATATTTTAAATCCTGACTGGTATAACTTTAAAAATAGGTTAGGCAATTTTCCAACTATTTCTTATGTTATAGCAACTCCAGTCAAGTCAAGATTACAAAGAGTAAGTTGAAATGACTTGTGCAACCAAATTGATTAAACCTAAAAATTTAAGGCAGCACATTTTTTTACAGTGTATGTATTTAAGTGTAAACAACTTTTGGACATGTTTTATAGCTAATAGAAAGGTGTTTTTTAACTTTTATAAGCTTTTCTAAATATACTATATATACCCTTCCTTTTCTAAAGCTTTATTCTAAAAGCAAAAAATGCATCAAGAAAATCAGACAAAACTGTACGTGTACCTTCTAGTTTAACTGCACAGAACTTACCATACAGCTTAAAACAGCTTGACACAAGCTGCAAGAGGTAGTTTGACATGCAGGTGTGAAAGACTTCAACATTTCTATAATAAAGAAGTAAATAAAATTAGCACATGTTGCTCATGTCAATAGTAACCTGTTGAGCAAATGTACCTAAAAATATTAATCCATGAGCCTTATAGAACATCTTTACTGCCCCTTGAAAGGGCAGGAACATTAAAAAACTCATGAACATGAAAAATGTCTTAGGACTAATTCATATTTTATGTTTTTTTAAATATTGCTTTATTTTACAGTTTGCATTTCCAATGAAAGTAAACGGGGAATACAATGGACTTCTCACAGCGTTCCGCCATGTTAAATAAAAATTATGTGCTGATGCTAAAGCTTTGATAAGTTTGATAACACGAGTCTGAATCGTTGCAGGGAGCCTCAAAACAATTTTGTCCTCATAAATTAGGCCCAATCATTTACTGTCTCTCCCCCCAGCTTTTGAAATATAGTTAAACAGCTTACCCTACAGTCATACAGCCCAGTTGTACCTACAATCAATCAACATATAATGCTGTAAACGTGGCATGCCTTGACAGAATTTCCTGAGCACTGGCCTGTTCCTTAAGTGTTACTCACATCTACTCACATCACATAAGAGTTACACCCCATTTACACATATACATTCCCCATTCAGCACTCATGTTAAAAAGGACCCATCTTCCTCTTCAGCAGCCCCTAAAGTGAGATGACAGTACAGGAACAGAAGCAATCAGCACAAGAGATGATAAATTCAGTAAATGATAAGAGAGGAAACTAGGGTATAGGCTGAGAGATCCGACTGTATTCAGAGTCATCGAGGAGACCTTAATCAGATGCTATAGAGCCATCAGACACCACAGCACAATTTACTTTTCAAGAGACGCACAATACCTAGCCTATAGCTATTCAGTTCTGGGCACATTACCACCTGCAAGGGTAATTACATGCTTCTTATTGCTTTTTATGCTGTGACAGTGCTAGCTTTCTCCTTAAAGCCATCTTGAAATGAAATTCTAAATGCTTAGAGAGAATATTTCAGGATTTAAAATCAAGTACAATACGAGACACAAGGTTACATGAGATTTTGCCTCTGCCACACCTCCAATGACTCCTTATTGAGGTGGATCTTCAGAACCTGCACAACAGAGATGAATGGCATGTGAAAATACTTGTATGAAAACACAAAATATGCACTTTGTTGCTGTAAAGGTAAAGAGTGAATTTGTGCCTCTGGCCTAGAATGAAATGCTGCTTTAATTTATGTTGCTCATGCTGAGGTGTAGGAGAAAAATCTATTTATATGTTCTTCCCTTTTGCAAAGATCAACAAATCTGAAGTCTGGAGACCAAAATATAGTATGTTGTGCTTTGGATGCTGGTATCACTTCTCTTGCCCAACAAGCTTCACCAGAAAGTCCATGTTTGTCAATGTCTTGCTTTACCCGCAGAATTTTGGTGGTCCATCAACTAGGCCAGCATAAATCACAGCGGACCAGGTCGGATGTTCATGCTGATGTACGTTGGTTCTTTCAGCAAGGCTTTTAGAAACTAAAAAATTACCCCTCAGAGGTGAAAACAGTGTCACAACATCTCTAACTGCAATTAAAAACTGAAGTTATTCTGAACATCTTGTCTTTTAAGTTTCTGTCTGTTAAGTTTCAACCTTGGACAAAGTACATCCCAACCACAATGCTGTTTGTATATCATTGCAAACTGAGCCATGGATGTTTCTATTAATATATTTAAAATATTACAAAGTTAAAACTTGATTATCAAGTTAAAGTCAAGACTAAGTTTATTTATCAAAGGCACGACAACACAGCATGCAACAGTAATTGCTGGAAATGAAATGTTGTTTGAAAGCTCCAGGGAATGAAAACAGAGATAGAGTCATAACTGTGAAGCCAAGAAGTTAATGGTGAAAATGAATATAAGAGCAGTCAGAATACATATAATTGGGTATTTGACATGGAATACTACTGGGGATTTCTATGAAATGCTAACCATCTAAAACTATTTTAAACAGCATTTTATTAATTCTCTTAGTAATTGCATTAAAACTGGTTTAACAATTTACTTATTAATTGAGAGCCTTTGTTGAATATACATACTTTTATCTAAGTTATTTTGAATAATATATGCTTTCCTCTAATACTTTCAAATCAATTTTAATGTAATATATAAAAAGTCCACTCAAAGCTAACTTACAATTTTTCCTACTGGTTAACATGTACTAAATATTTCAAGCATGACATGAGATGGGGTTGTATTTGCCCTCTTTAAAACATGCAGGAGCTAAAATAACAGCTTAGTTAGAATGTCTGTTGATTACATGGTGCAGTTGTCGTTCAAAGTGCTGCAGGACGCAACAAATCAGCAGACCCAATAACTGCATCTTTTCAGGGCATGTATCAGTGCTGGGAAACCCCATTGGTATGTAATGCACACCCAGGGTCGATTTTTTTCAATAAGCCAGTGAATTTGAATCTGTTTCTCAAAGGCTTATTAGGAGTCATGGGAATCCTGCTGGGAAAATAAATGGCAAAGAGCAGTCAGATGGCTATACTAATGGGAGGTGGTATTTAAACTGGTCTTAAATGGACAGTTTAGACAGACCAGTGCCTTGCTCATCATCTGTGATTGTGACAGCAAACCAAATCAAAGTCCAACAGGCTGAAGATCTGTCTCCTCCAGAATGTGAAGGAGCTGAGGGAGGTTTGTGGTTGATGTTGGATCCTGTTGTTGATGTTTTATATGCTGTCACATCAAGGCTGGTAGAGAATAATACATCACAGGACAACAGGACAGTTTGGCCATCTGTGTAAAAATGTTGGCCATTGATTTCTGCTTGGGCCCTGCAGCTACTTTCACTTCTTCTACAGTATCTGTGATGTTCACCTTGAAGCAATGAAAACACAGAACACACTTTGACTCGGCCCGTCTCCCTGAGCAATGATGAAAAATGCCCTCAGTGAGTGACTAGGAAGCATCTCAATCAAGAGAATCTGTTAATTCAAAACACAGAATTCGGTGGGATGTACAAAATCATTTCAAAGTCTGATGGGGTAGTTCTACTCCTCTATGCCTTGCGGAAAACAGTTTGACACAAAGTCTCATTGACAGCCCATGTGACGGGTTAACTCAGTGCAGGGTATTGATGGAATGGCAGGCGACACACTTCCCACTGAGACGGAATTTGGAGAATCAGGGCATTTTCGCAAGAAATGCTTTTAAAACAGCCTGTTTCCTTCTGATTCTGTTAAGCACACTGACAACTAAACCGCAGGGGTATTTGCGACAGTAACACTTAAAGTGACAAATACCTCAAGCAGCAAAAGAAAAATAATCAATTAGTTGTTAGGCTTAATGTAATTTAATTTCAATAGTACAGACTGTATATATTCAGTATGAGAAATAAATCCTTCCTGATATACTAACACATGGTGTAACTTTGAATGTAGCTTTGAGCATGGCTACTACTTAATTAAAGGCACAAATTTACAAAATTATAAGGATTAGCCCCAATTATAAGCCGCCATCTAGCATGGTAAAGGCATGTCAGTTTCACATGTCAATCTCTTCCTGTCTAAGTGGCGGTTCTTGGCCAGAGAAAAAGCATTGTGTGCTGATGGTCAAAAGTCAAGCCAGGAAGAGTAGAGGACAGATTAAAGGTTGGATTGTCTTAGTGTAGCAGCCAAACTGCTCTGTGTGCAGCGATCTTACCTTATCTTAACTGACTTAGCCATTACATTGCATAAAAGATACAGCTGCATGTGTTTTATACTGGCAATTAGACACCAGGAGCTTTTGTAACATTTAAGCTGCGAGTGCTTGCGTTTGAACTGTGTCGTGTCTATTTTAGAGGACAGGATGTCATATAACATGCTGATTGTGTACACGGTGATCACAACACACATTTTCGAAAATGAATCATTAAGTTTCTTGGTGCTTATGGTATGTTCATCATTATAGCTTAAATGCAACAGTAAACCTAAGGACACTAATGTAGGTACATCTAACAATCTTAGCTCTAAAATGAGAACTGAGAACGTCTGCAAAAACAGAGAAAGCCAAACAATGTCTGCATTATTTTGGACTGATGACAACAGCTGACTAGGTCATGTAGGTTTGGACAATATGTCAATGTGTATTTCTCTGTATGCTCCTTGAATTTCAACTTGTCCTCTGACCCATACAACCATATGTCACTTCCCTAAAAATACCACCCACAGGAGCATTTACTTAATTAGCACCTCTAGCGACAGCAGGAGACACCACAGAAACTTTCACCTTAATCCAGTAATGTAACTGCAGAAATCAAAACTTACTAGGTTAGGGGATGCATTAAGGAGTCGTTAAAAGGCTCTAAAACAATAAAATATCATTCAGTGTGTCTTTAAGGTTTAAAAATTTGCATCCATACCTCCATCAATCCATCCATCCATCAGAAAAGTAATAGATACAACTCCAGTGGGTTAATAAATGTCTTTTGAAATGAAATAATACCTATGTGAAAGAAAATAATTAATTGTGTATCAATGTAAAGAAACAAAGAATGCATACCTAAATATATATAAAGCATTCAGAAAATATTCAGACTCTCTTCACTTTTTTCAATTTTGATGTTGGAGCCTGATCATGTATGTCTCCTAATGATGTGTGGGGTCTCACTTGAGAGCCCTATCACCTTTGAGTAGTAGAAAAATGTGCCAATGAACATTGGCCAGAGAGGAAAGAGCCAATGAGCATTTGGGGAATGGATTTGCGAGTCACGTCCACCCAGAAGTGGGTATAAAGCCAGCCGCAACTCACGTTCATTCAGGTTTGTGCTGATGAGCTGAGAAGTGTCCCGGCCAATCAGCGGTGAATCAGGCTTGTGGCAAGGGGATGCAATGTCTCCGTTCCCATTCTCAGGCAAGAGGATTAGGAACGTCTTCAGGCAAGACGTTCCCTTTCAGTCAGTGACGTTCAGTACGTCACCGTATGGGGTCCCTGTGGAAACCGCCACAAGCCGACCCACATTACTGCCTAGGAATGCAAGTATGGGCAGACAAAGCCTCTGTATGACAGCTTCCCTGCCTCCATATCCTACCCAGTGCTCTGCGCAGGCAACCATCACAGCCCCACAGGGTGCAGAGCTTGGACACGGAGAGGTCACCACAACTGTTCCTGTCCCCCCAGGAGAGGGCACTTCATCGAACAGGTCTCCTTCCTCTCTTGGGATAGCCATGAGAAAACACTGGGGGAAGCGCCTCGTTCCAGTGAAAGGGTGCTACGGAGACCACACCCTGCTAAAGGAGGTAATGTGTGGAGATGAGGTATAGACTGACAAGGCAGTACTACCTATAAGAAAGGTCTCTGTGCAGGTCCTACCTACGGCACTACTGTCAACAGAGGCAGGCAGCAGTAAGCGCCATGGGAAAGACACAGGCTCACCGACAGGGAAACCATATTATTGTGGAGAATACACACCTGGGATTACCAATGGAGAATTACAACATATGGGACACCTAGTCCAGTACAAGGGCTGACTGTGGCAAATATACAAATACTGTGCCTGGCGTGAGGCTCCTCCCCTGAGCCTGGGTGCCAGTGGGAAACCGCTGCAAAGAAATGGCACCCCAGCCCATAGAAAGACAATGTTCGACCAAGGGCTGAAGATTCGACGGCAGGACAGTGTGACAATCACACAGTGACACACAGTGTGCTGCAGTGCCATGCCCATCTCGGGACTCGATCATGTAGCAAGTGCTGCAGTAGTCAAATATGCATTAGGCCAAGCGGTGTGACCGCAGCCATGGATGCCATATGCCCCAGGAGCCTCTGAAAAATTTCAGTGGGACTGCTGTCTGCATCGCAGCAGTGACTGTGCATGCTCGTCAGAGAGGCAAGCCACCATAGTGACCGTGTCCAGCTCCATACCAGGAAAAGAGATGCACTGTGTTGGGGAGAGCTTGCTCTTTTCCCAGTTGACCCGAAGCCCCTGGTGGCTGGGGTGCCAGAGGACCCTGTGTTCGCACAACTGCTCTTGAGAGTGGTGAATGCCCAATGTTGAGGATGCGAATGCCCATTTCCATAACGGGGCAAGTACGGTCTCCGCGACTTTGGTAAAGACGCGGGAAGACAGGGACAGCCCAAAGGGGAAGACCTTGTACTGATATGCCCGACCCTCAAACGCAAACCGAAGGAACGGCCTGTGTCGAGGCAGTACATGGACGAGACATGGGCGTACACATCCTCGATCACGGCGAACCAGTCATTGGGACTGACGCACGAAAGACTGCGTTTCTACATGAGCATCTTGAAGGGTAACTTATGCAAGGACCGACTCAAGACCGACTCAAGTCCAAGATTGACTGCAACCCACCCCTTTTTCAGGCATGATGAAGGAGAGGCTATAAAACCCTGACTTCATCTCAGCTGGAGGGACAGGCCCTGTCCTTCCAGCTTGCGTCCTTAGCCAGGAGGGGGGCTCGCAGGACTGAGGTGTCACTGTCTACCACTGAGGTAGAGAGGATACCTGAACCTGGCAATCACCCGGCAGCTCTGATCCCGACATTGCAAAGGACTGAGAGGTCCGCGGGGACTGACCTGGTGGGAGAGTCTCCACCATCACTACAAGGTCTCCTAAAGTGCTAACCAACTCTGCTACCTCCAGGCGCATAGCCGGTGTGACAGAATGGATAGCAGCAGGAGGGAAGGCTTGATCTCCTAAGAAAAGAGAGAGCTGTGACTGCAGTGTTAAGATGGGCATGCTCTAAAAATAAGGGCACAACCTGACCACGAACACTGCCTCAGCATGCTTTGCCCAGGCATTTAATGCAGCAATCATGGCCATCATATGAGAACAGGAAGTGACTGCTTCTAGAAACACATGGATGGAAAATGTCTTTAAAAAGATGGCAGTTGTCTGTAGGAGCTCTTTATAATGGAAATTCATGCTATAGATAAATAAGCTCTTTTATAACCAGGTCTGCTGAAGCGTTGAGGGGACCACCACTGGAAGCGAACGAGAACCGCTGATTGTGCCGTCATACGCAGCAGACACCCATAGGTCAGTACATTGACATAACGTCAAACATGACTGACCGAAAGGGAACTGAAATGTTATGTTGGCAAAAGTATTCAGACCCTTTGCATCAACAAAAATTTAGCTCAGGTGCCTCCCATTTCTTTTGATCGTTGTTGAGATGTTTCTACACTTGATTGGAGTCCACCTGTGCTAAATTAAAGACACAGACACAGATATTGGGATGGCTACAGAAAGAATTATGATGCACTAAAGGTTCCCAACAGCAAAGTGGCCTCTGTAATTCTCAGATGGAAGTTTGGCACAACCAGGATGTCCAAGAGCTGCTCACCTGGCTAAACTGAGCTCATCACCTGCCCAATACCATCCCAACAGTGAAGCATGATAGTGGCAGCATCATTCTGCGGGGGTGTTTTTCAGCAGCAGGGAGTGGGAGACTGGTCAGGGTTGAGGGAAAGCTGAATGGAGCAAAGTACAGAGATATCCTCAATGAACACCTGTTCCACAGCATTCAGGACCACAGGCTGGGCCGAAGGTTCAGTTTCCAATATGACAATGACCCTAAGCACACAGCCAAGACAACACAGGGTTGGCTTAAGGACAACTTTGTGAATGTCCTAGATTGACCCAGCCAGAGCCCTGACTGGAACACTATCACCATCTCTGGAGAGACTTGAAAGTGGCTGTCCACTGGTAGTCCCCATACAACTTGACCAAGCTTGAGAGGATTTGCAAAAAGAACAGCAGAAAATCCCCCAATCCAGGTGTGCAAAGCTTGTTGTGTCAAACCCAAAGACTTGAGGCTGTAATTTCTGCCAGTGGTGGTTCAACTAAGTACTGGGTAAAGGGTCTGAATAAATGTCTGTGTATTTTTTTTAAAGGTCTTTGAATGTGGCATGGTTGTTAGTACCAGCTGGGCTGGTTTGGATATTTCATAAAATGATTTTGATCTGTTGGGATTATTACACACAGCAATCTCTAGGGTTTACAGAGAATGATCACAAAAAAGATTTTCAGATGAGTTTAGTGGGTTAAACATGCTGTGCATCTCTGAATGACATCAGTGACTGGTCCTGGCTTTCTTTAAGTGCAGCAAGCAGCAAAATATGTATAAAAATACATTGGAAATGAAGTTATGAAGAAAGCAGAATGTGGTAAGTGGTCAAAACGGTGTATTTCCTTCTCTCTACGGATCCATTTTGAAACAGTTTAATAAAAATTAAACTGCCATCTCTGCTAGTGTAAAGAAATCAATCACCGATGACAGAAACTATTAGTTGACAGCTGGTGACACACCATGACTTTTGTTTCCTGAGAGCAGAGTGATGTGCAATTTTACCTCTACTAACAAGAGCTCTGCTTTAGCTCGCAGCCTCAGATATGATGAACACAAACATGCCAGCAATCTTAAGTGAAATGAATTGGCGATATAAATGCTGATGCAGTATCTACACTGAAGGTTGTCTATGCTCCTGTTTAACTGTCTTCTCGTCACCTGTGACCTCTGAATACCACTATGGCAACTGGGCCTCTGTTGGCAGTTATTATATGCATTTTTGATATGTTCATTGTTTGTACTAGTAGCACAGAATAGAGGCTAATGGAAAAAATATATTCGGTGTAAATAGGCATTAACACAAAAATGCTTGACCAACGCATTGCAGATGCACACCTTGGTCGAATGTACTTGTGTGGTTACGGTAGCTGTATTAGAAGGAGTGATAGTCTTTCCTTTCAAAGTGCTACTATTAATGTAGCAAGCTATAAACATGAAGAAAGAACAAATTTGCTCAACAATATTCTTTTCAAAATGTTGGTCCGTCAAATGTTGATAGTAGCAGAAAGAGAAAACTTGTTGAAAAATACAATGTAATAAGAGAAGCTGGAATTCATCAGGCACACTGATTTCGGCACAACGGTTTATAGTTTCTCAAAAGCAGTAAAAAACACAGTTTTGTTGACTATATAGGAATGTAGTAGCCCATCACATCGCTAACAAAGAAAATATGGTGTTAAGAATAAAGAACAGCTACAACACAGCTGACATCAGTATTGTTTTTACCTTTCAGACATCTTATTTAAAATCTTCCATTGCAAACTATAGCTGAGATCAAGGCTAATTATTCCACTGAAACTACCAATAATTCTGAATGCTTTCCACTACAGGGGAAATATGAAAGCACTTTGAGGGTTTTTTATTGCTTTCCAATCAATAATAGCACAAGAAATAAACAGGACAGACTTTATTTAGCCTATATCTGTTTTAAATGAGACATGCAGTTAAAATAATTCTTCTTGAAAGTGAAGGTTCTGCACCAGCCCTTATTTATTGATATTGTTCTATATATTAGCAGTTGTGCAGTAATGTGTTGTTATTGTCTTACTCTTTTCTTAACCTGTGAAGGATGTACTTGATAAGGACATTGCTGCATCTCCAGGTACCACCAGTTTAATGTAAGCAGGATGACATGCACCTTATGACTAATACCTTGCCTGAATGTGCAGGGCACTGTACACAGTTATAAAATAAACCACAATTCAGACTGAAACCACAGTGATTTTATTTATATTAAATATAGTGGTTATATTTATTTGTATTTATTTTTTGTTTTTTTCATTGCCTACTGCTCAGATTATTTTATTGTTTGGGGTGGTAGTGGTCTAAGTTGTAGACAAGACAATAACAGATACTGATGAAAGAGGATAGTTTCTCCAAATACAATGTTCCTCTTCACCCAAATTAGAAGTTTAACAGTTCCCAGTTATCTTGTGAAAATAAACATCTTTTACCAATGTTTGCTACCCTCTAACCATCAGTGCCCAGGCTACTTAGCACCTGTTTTACTAAATCGCATGCATAAACATCTGGATATAGTAAATTTCTTTGTTACCTGCTTCATACCCCAGATGACTGAAAGAGGTTAAACTATTCATGAGCAGCAGCAGATGTCATTGTGTTTTTGTGTATTAAATCACAGATTTTTTTAAACCAACTCGCATCTCATTTGGGCTGTTTGATTTCAAAAAATGTGTTTCCAGGAGTCAATTCCAAACTTTTCTATTCTTAAGTAGAAGTGATGTCTTATAAAACAGTGCACAAAAATGTTTCTTCCTAAAGAGATCTAAAATTAATTGTTGGGTCAGAGAACGATAATAGAATGTTAATAGTAATAAACTAACCATAAGAGTTCAGATAACACCAAAAATACTGTATAGCAGTTTTATCTTTCTGTTATACAGTATACTTTATCCAGGCCTATATCTTTTGTGTTAATTGTACAGTCTGCATTGTTGTTTCTGACACATAGCAGAAATATTTACAGGTTATGTGTAATAGCCTTCTGTTGATGGTGATATTTTTTCAGCCGAAGGTTTTGCCTTACCCAGGGAAGCTGAGTGCAGTTTGGCATTGTTTGCTGTTATTTCATTACCCTCCCTATTGGACACCCTGACCAGAATAGCATTCTGTAATAAAATTTATTTGTGCCTGGGAATTCATATATTCCAGGGTAGAGAATAGAGCAGGCTTTTCCTCAAAATGAGAATGAGGAAGCACAGAACTGATACTGCTTATGCAACAAACGTTAATATGCAATGTGATCCCCTGTCCAGTAATACTTCATCATTTGTAGGAAATCTCAAATCTGATCTGACTGTCATTCACAGATGCTTCTGTGTAAAAAGCTGAGCTATTACACTCCACTGTAGTCTGCTTGTCAATCAACTTGCAGGCTAAGAGCTCATGGGCTTTTTACTGGTCCTGCGCTGAATTCAAACACTTCATAAAAGATTTGTGGAGAAGGTAACTTAGAAATGCTCTCCAAACATGCTGAAAGCAAAAACAAATGTGGAACAGCAGGTCAAATATGAATACAACTTGGACAGGTCTGTTCAGGAGAGTGAGCAGCTAAATGATAAGCAAATCCAATCACAGACATGACACTAGCACGTGGGAGATCTTAAAGGTGCACTAGGCAGAATAAAACATGGACCCTCTCAATCATTACTTATGGTCCACTATGTGTGTGGTGGTGTTTGTGTCTAAAAAAATGTCTTCTGCCTGTATTTTCTTATTTTTTATTGTTTTGGGGAGCTCCAGACATTTCTGGGAGGCAACCTTTGGTTAGTGGGTGTGTAGCCCCCAGCCAACAATGATGCACAGGTGAGAGGCAGGGGGCATGCACTTGTGGCGGTGCCTCCCTTGAGAGGAGGGGCTAAGTTAAAACATTGTGTTTACAAACAAATAATCCTGCACAGTGCATCTTTAGCGGAATTGTATACTCAGAACCAAAAACTTTGCATGAACAAAATTGATTTTGCGTATTTATGGTGCTTTTTGTAATTTGTGCAATCGACATCCTCTTTTCACAGTTCACTTTCATTATAAGGTCCACACCTGCAAAACATCTCTATTTCTGTTTCACAGAGGGAAGAAAAATTTTGAAAGTTTGGAATGACAAGGGGGAATATAAGTGAACATTTTCATTTTTGGGTAAACTATACCTTTAATGTGTTCTGCAGTCTTAGTCTGTTTTCGCTACAAGCCCAATGCATGGTAAGCCCCCCATGTGGCTGTTGCTAAGACACTGCCTGGTGATGCTGGCATGTTTGTGTATTACACATGGCATGTAATGGCTCCAGTAAAAGTGTTAAATCGTTGACATCTGCACTCCATAAACTTCTACTCCATTCTGGCTTCTGGCGCCAACACACCCGATGTACTCTTTCATATGCTTCCCTAGCTGTCAACACAGCAGGCATCTGGTACTGTGGAGATTAGCAGGCCATGTTCATAAGAAATTGAGACTTTATTTTTCTCTTTTTTGGATGGCAGAAAATAAACACTCAGATTTTTTTTGTTGTTCCTCTTAGCTAATCTGCCCATTGTGCCAAAGCAAACAGCCTTTGTTTAATTTTCTGCATGAGATGAAATTTATTTATTCCAAGTGTGTGCAGATATTATTTACTATGGCCTGGCTTTCAACATCTGCGTAAAGACTGTAATTATACTCCTCATTGCTCATGTGTGAAATTTCATGTGCTAGGAAACACCCCATTATGCTGCACCACCACATGCATATGTCCCTGCTGAACAACAAGATCCAATAAGCATGTTTGCTAACAGCTCACTTTGCTAACTTTAAACTTAAACTGACACTTTATATTCATTTTACGAGTACAGCTTATGTTGTGGGCTACAATTATGGAATCATGACTTAACTTGCCTGCTGTTACTTTGATTAGTACTACTAGTGTTCTCTGCCACTAGCACACCTATTCTAGAGATTTAGCTAACCTTTATCTTTCATAGTAGTGGGAACTTAACTGCAGGTAATTAGTTCCCCAAATCCATGAAAGGCTACTTATTCAGCCGGAACTAATTTACCCAGAATCACTTTTTTCTTCCACACGTAATAGTCCTGCCAAAGGAAGAATGAGCAATGTCCTTATTATTAGCATCTGTGTAATTACACAAAACCATTCAGTGGGGAAAAGTGGCCATGACAGATAAATCATTTCATATGTTCACATTTTTTATACATCCTTTCAAAGTAATCTGTGTGCTTCATCTCCATCTTAATCTTAGCGCCTGAGTGCCTAATGAAATGGGATGCATGTGCATTACATGAAAGGTTACACACTGACATTTTCCCACATGGCTGATTCTATCATGGTGGGTAGGAAAGGAAAGCCTTTACCAGCAACTAATTAGAATCTCATGATCTTTCCATCCCAGTTTATAATCTGAATTCTGAAACGCTGGAACTAACAGGGCCCAGTCAATACAATCTGGGCATTTTAAACAGACAAATAATAGGCCTGTCAAGCCTCCCAAAAGATGTAACATAAAACATTTAACAAACATTTACAAACACCCTAGCGTAACATTGTTTTGTATGTTCTGATTTTTGTTTCATTGTGTTTTTTGGAACAGCCCCTGTAGCCTAGTTTTTCTGAGTTGTAATGATTAGTCATTCTGTTCACTTGTCATTCCATTCACCTGTCATTCCATTCACCTGTCGCCCAATAAACTTAATAGTTCCTCATTTGTTCGTGTATCTATACTCCCTGTGTTTCTAAGTTCATTTGACCTGTCTTAAAGGATGTCCACCCAAAAATGATATTCTAGAAGGATATATCCTAGAAGGATATGACTTTCTTCTTTCTGGAGAACATAATCTGAGTTATATTAAATGATATCCTGGCTCTTTCCAACTTTAAAATGGAAGTGAATGGTATTCATTCAAGTATTTCAAATGACTCCAGGGGGTTAATAAATGCCTTCTGAAGCAAAACGATACGTTTGAGAAAATATAATGACTCTTTTGTGTGTAATGATAAAAATGGCCAATTGAATGTAAAAATATCTAAATGAACTAAACATTGTGGCACACCAGTTCCACATCAATAATGCTGAATCAAATAGGTTCTTTCATGTCTTGTGACTAGCTTCATGACGAAACAAGCAACATTATTGAGCATGGTTATTAGTCGAAAATATACTTTCTTCAACTTGGTTTCTCTTGTTTTTCCTCAGTGCAAAAGGACACAACCACCTTCTCTTGTCATCTGGGCCAGTGACAGTTGTCAAATCATGGCCAGAGCTGGCGAGGTGTCAAACTGAGCAGCTGTACGGGAACATGCTCGACAGCTGGACCAGCACTTTTATGAAATGGGAGGAGTGATATTTAGAAACCCACAATGAGAGCAATGTGCGTTAATCAAGATTTTTCTGACAAAGCCAGTCATGGTTGGACATTGTCACAAAGTTCAGGTTTTAATTGGGCGACACAGACTATTATAGTGAAAGCTTCTCTTTGGTTTCTCATGGTAAAGACAAGGTCTTTTGTAGAGAAAGTGCTGTTAAATAGGAGACAGCAAGGAAATGATGTCAATATATCATACGATCTCCACACACAGCCCTTTAGAGAGAGATGAGGCAAAAAGGAGCAAAGGGGAAACAAGTGTTTCATGAAAACTTGGGGGGAGGCTCTTGTCAAGCATTTATAATTTACACTGTGCCGTCATATAGTGCATATTTTGAGTAGCTTGGAGAGTTTATTCGCAAAGTCACGGTAAGCAGATGGACAGAGCATTTGGTACATCCCTTCTCACTTGGACTGTAATTTCCAAATGACAACCTTCCAACCTGTCCTTCTGAGTCAAGGGCGTAAACAGAGAGTGTGTTGTAATCATGACTTTATGGTGACCCCCTGGCTCAACGAGATGGCTGCCTTTTTATTCCTCATTGTATGTGTGTTGTGTGGGTGTTTGTGAGTGTTTTGCTCTGTTCCAAAACCAAGTAAGCTGCCTAACTTTTTGATATTTTAAAATATCATAGGTGTGAACCCAGTGTAAAGCTGTTTTAAAAAGTAGCCATCAACATGACACTGCCAACATTGTATTGGATGTTTTCCTAGTGTGAAATTAATTCTTTTTCCCAGTCTGTGGCCTTTGATGTCACTGCTAAGTATAGTCACCAATGAGGGGGCCAGGAGGGCCAGGTCGTGTACCAATCACCAATTATGTAATCAGCATTGTCAGGACGTTATTTTCCTCCAGCTTTAGAGTACTTAGTGACAGAACATTCATGATTGGCCTACAGGAGCAACTGATTTTCAAGTTTTTAAAGACTAAAGTAGTCTTTTTGAGATAGTCTTTTTGATTTATTTTAAAGACTATCCAGAAATCAATTGTATGTTTCAAATTTTCTGAGCTTTTGTAGGACTGTGTCATTTGAAAGCCAACTTCATAATAATACCATGAAAGTAATTGTGAAATATTTCTTTTTAATTATGATAAATTCACATTGCATTAATAATTTCCATGAAATTCCTCTATGCTCCTCATTTCCTTATGTTATCTCTCTGTTCTTTGGGCTAGTCATTATGCTGTCCATGGTGCTGAACTGAGGGGCCACCTCCAATGAATGCTGAAGGCTAAACATAGAATCAGCTTCTTCTGTTTTTCTAGGATTATCTACCCTGTTTGTTGACAGACCATCTTAAATGGCAGAACTGGATGACACAATGAAACCATTTGTATTCTTTCCTAAGCTTGTTTCGTTTTACCTCCATGCTTCTTAAAGTCAATAAATCCTCTGTTTTTCAGAGGCATCAGTTGCCACAGGGTGATAAACCATATATGCGCCTCCAATCTATTAAAAGGTTGAAAAATAATGACTATTGGCTCTGTTGAAATGGTCTTGCCATAAAACAGTAATGTGATAGAGACCCAAGTCTTCCAGGTGCTGCAGGATAGACATGAGGAAAAGAATCAATACAGGGTAGTAATTCGACATCTTTCATTATTGATTTTATTATTATTATTATTATGATTCTTCTTCGTCTTGTTATGCCTCTGACATTTCGCCTCTGCTATGTTAGAAAGCAAAAGAAAGTGTTTCCAATCATTCCAGAGGAGAGGTGTGAAAAACAAGTGTTAAATCATGTATGTGTGTATGTGAACTGAATAAAAAACATTGTCCAAAACTAGACATGAAAGAACAGTCATAGATAAAGGCTATAAAGTAAGGATAGATAAATGATAGAACTATATAGGAATATTGGGTAACACTTTGGTATGGGGTCCAATTCACACTTTGAACAAGTTTGCTTGCATATTGGCTGTTTATTAGTACTTATAAAGCACGCTTTATTCTGAATTACCACATTGTAAATCCCTTAATCCCAGCTCATATCTCCATTTAAACGCAACAACTAAGCATTAATATACAGTAAATTAGGAGTTTATTGAGGCACAATTCTTAGTTAAGGGGTTATATTATTATAATAAATATAATATTTGACCATTATGCCAAGTCAGATATTTTGTATAATAATACCTAACTGTATAATTGACTGTTTTCCCATGCAACTGATGTTGCATAAATGGGAATCAGTTGTAATACAAGACCCATTCTTATTACCTTACTGGGTTAATTTTTTAATATTGACCTGCTGACTATATTATCACTTACATTTAATTCAATTTTATTTATATAGACGCTTTTGATAACGTTACATTGTTTCAAAGCAGCTTTACATATAATAAAAATTAATTATAATAAAGAACAGAGAGGTTCTTTAAACAAAAAATAAAAACAAAGAGGTAAAATAAATGATAACTGTTGTGCATGAGAGGTTTATTTATTGCTGTACTGTGACCTTGGGCTAAAGAATACAGAAAATGCTACGATTTTTTATGTTGGGTGGAGTGTATGATTTTACTGCGAAAGAAAAGCAAGTTTAAATCATAAAACATCTTTTTCCTGGAGGCTATTGAATGCAGTTTGGAGGTACACACTTTTATTTTATTTGAAAGGTGGTTTGTGAGTTTGTGCGTGTATCTTGTGGCCTCATATATTGGAGTAGATGTTATTACATCAAAGTCATTCAAACTCTATAATCTCTTCCTTATTCAATAATCCAATTCATCTGACACCCTCCTACAGGGCAAGAGGTAGTGTGCATCTGTGCATGTTTGTGTGAGTTTGTATGTGTAAATGATCATTGCTTCTCTATTTGAAATATTGTGTGGTCACTATCATCATTAACTGATGAAGTTACTGGGACACTTGTGCGAGTTTTGGTGTATTAGTTTTGGCGCTACATCCATCTTTCTCCTAACGCTGTCGCTTGGTTTCCATCTCTCTCTCTGCTACAACGACAGCTGAAGTATTAAGGCTCCTGTAGGCTGCACTATGGTTGCTGTTTATTATTTTTAAGACTGGCTATTGTTCTCCGTCTCTGTCTTGAGGTAAACCCTTAATTAAATCGCACTAAAATGAAGATATGAGATAATAATTAAGCTTAAATCAACACAAAATCAGATTTGACATTAGTTGGTCTTAATATGCATGATTTGCTTGAAGTATTTCATCCCCATAACATTTAATTGAAAGCAACAGCTTGTTATTTCTCAGAAATTACTAATAATTGGTCAATTTACATCAATATCCAAATTGCTGTTGCGTAAGTAAATTTTTTTGCCCCTTGCTAATTTTGAACACATTAATTTAATGCTGGTTGAAGTTACTGAACAATTTATGACTGATTTAAAAAAAGAAGAGTTAGCATTGTGATCTGTAGAGATGCTATCAAGGGTAACTTGACCTGAAGTCTTCCTTTAAAATGATTGCTGGCAGTGTTTTAGGAGGGGTGTAGTGCTCCACAATCCACTGCCAACTCACATTCAGCTGTCAATTCTTGTCTGGAATGGTCACTTTCTATGACCTAATCAAATCTGCCCTCCATTTTCTGCCTTTGTTAGATTTTCGTATTAATTTGGAAATATACAGGACAAAATGAAAAGTTTTATATACATCTAATACATGCATCTATTCATATAGCAGTTCTGTCTACAGTGGTGACTCTATAGCTCTGTTGGCCAGACACTTTAAGGAAGCCAACCACCCAGTACATACGCTTTCTGTTTGGGCTGATAAAGTGACCCTGTCTCATAGATATTCATATCTTGAACAAAGGCGAATAGAATGTAAAAGGAGATGTTTCGTTTAGAACAGAACAGCCTTTAGGCTGTGTGTGATGTGGGTGGCACCTGTGCATGGTTTGCTCACTGGTTAATTGATTTGATTGTGCCTTTTGTCCATGTTTGTAATTAGCTTTATTTATACAGATAGGTGTGATTGACTTGAAGATTTTATGTTTCCTTCAGGGTGGTACGACTTGTTGATGTTGATGTCATTCACTGATGATTCTGTGCAGCATTGCTTCAAGTCTAACACACCTATAGTTTTTTCTTGACTACATAAAGCACTAAAGAAAGTCTTAAAAGACTGAAAGGTTTTATTTTTGTTGTTGTTTTGTACATATTTAATGTTTTGTTGTACAATTTGTATCCTTTACTGACATTATGCTTGTCTGAAATTATCACTAAATCTTTCTTGATGGTGGATCTTTGACTTCAAACCTCATTTTTTATGATCTTTTAAACCTCAATTTGAAATGAGTGCAGATTTTCACCCAGAAATGTCATGTCACATAACAGAAGTAAATGCCATTTTTAATATGGAAATGTCATTTAAAGTGAAAGGTCTGACATGTAACTAATGCATTTGTGCAATTGCAATTTTCTATATATTTATAGAAAATTCACTGTGCAGTTGGTGTGTATCTCCACACAAGCTGTAATTGATCCAAGATTTTATGTTTCCTATCGCCAGTACAATGCTGAACACCCGGATGCTGTTTCATACAGCGTGACCTTTACCTTCCGCATGCTCAAAACCTTATCATCCCTCCAGTATATGTGCAGCCTTTTGCTAAGCCTCCAGTCTGAAGGAAATCTGAGCTAATGTCACAACTGATGTCGCCTAAAGCGGATGAATGCAACATGAAAGGAAATCCCAGTTCTGTGACCTACACTGAGTGCTTATATAACAAGAAGTCCCGATGGACTGAGGCTTCCACTGATCAGTGCTAGCAGTCAAGAGTCAAATGAGCCAACACACACCAGGGACTAGAAACACTTTTATTCTTTTATTAGTCCATATTTTACAGTTTCTTTTAATTGCAGTTTCAAAAACGGTCATTCAAATAAATTTAGATACAACATAAAAAAAGATGAGCTGTTGTGTCTGTGCTGTACAGATGTTGCATTTTGGTCGTCTGCCATCTGACATTAGCTAATGCATCAAATAACATAAAATTCAGCACACTGTATGTGCATTTCATTATAAACATGCTTAAAGTTCTAAATATATACACGTCAGCATCTATGTTGGCATTTTATTTAATGCAAAAGAATGTTCCGTTCTATATACTGTAAACTCAAATGTTGTTTTTACATAATTAGGACACATAACACATAACTTAAGATCTTAAAGATGGACCTTTAAGAAATCTTAGTTCATTTAAATTTTTAACCTATAAAATCCATAAACTTGGAAAAATTAAGTGTAATGAATTTAAATTTATCAGCACAAAATGCTGTAATGAACTTACAAAAATTTGTACCTGAATATTTTGATTATTTATGTTTGATCAAAGAATAAGAACTGATGGGGAATTTAAATAGTTGTTAATAAGGTCATAGAGGTTTAAGCTTAATATTAATGATTTTGTTTTGTTGCAAATGGACATCAAAGTGAACTTAACAGTAACTTAAGTAGTGAATTTTAGTACAGTCTACATGAGCATCAAGTTAAGTGAACTTAAATATATGTGTTAAATAAGTTTAAATAAAGTTTTTTTGGGGTGCCTTATTACTCAAATAAATGAAGGCAAAGAGTTTACTCAATTGAGTACAATCAACTCAAAAAGTTAACCTAAGCTTTCGTCACCAGTACTTCATTCTACTTAAAATTTACTTAATGAAAAAGTTTACAAATATTACATTTTGCCAACTAAAAATTCATACACTGGTTTAAATGTTAAGGCATTCAGTTTCCACACCTTTCCTAAGTCAACTAATTACATTAGACAGCATCTGTGACATCTTTTTCGTAGAAAATTATTTCTATGTTTGTCAGTTTGACAATCACAAAAATCAAATGTGCAGTAATGCGCTTACAATGGAGGTCTTTGGGGGCAAAACATTTCAGATTTGTTCTGGTAGAATGTGTGCAACCAGAAAACAATTCAATTTTGTGTTTACATGAACTTCTCCTTACGAAAAATGTCATTTAAGCTGCCCAATAAAGTCTAAATTGTCCTTTTTAGCTGTGGGACTGTTTTAGGTGGATGAATGTTACAATGACAGTTCAAATATTGGATATAACTTACAATCTAAGATTAGTAAGAGGTTTTTTCACACTAGTCTCATGTTAACAAATAAATCTTCTGGCTATACCTTCAACTGTCTATTTAACATGTCCTCCCAAGGAATGTCTTACCCCATAGACTTCCATTGTAGGTGCATTACTATGATCACGTAGAATTAATAAACGGAGACCAAAATTATTTTCTGAGGTAATACACTGCATAGTTTAACTTGAATACAGAAGATTACTTTGTTATCTATAATGAAAGTTACTTATTTATAGTTTGGAAAAAAATATTATCCTAAAAGTAGGATGTTATCCTAATGTATAATTATGTGTACAGTATCTACAGTAATAGCTTCTTCCCAAGTCCTCACATCTACACAAACCTCATTATGTCTTCTATTAAAGTGTACCTGGGGTGTATAACTAACACAATATGTTTTCATATTGTTTTCTGTAGAGATTTGTACAGAAAACATCAATCAATCACATCAGAAAAACAACATCAAAACAGGTCACCTCACATCACCTTGAATCATCAGGTATTGACAGCTCAATCATCTTCTTCTATTTGCTTGTACATCATATTGATTTAGCAACATAATAAAGGATGGCAGCCTGATTGCTCTGAGGAGCTTGAGTGGCCACTGCTTTCATGTCTGCAGGCATGTTTTTGAACCCAGTGTCACGGGGGAAGGTAAACTGGGGAGTTTTTGGTCCTGTAAATTATGGATACAGTCTCTGTTTGTATGTTGCCCCTACACTCTCCATTCGCTGCCAGCATGTGGTGCTCAAAAATAATAGAACATCACAGCCTATGCATATTTCATGAATGCAAGGCCAGCAGCAAGATAGCATAGTTACAGCAGGGAAGAGGGTTTGAACAAGGCTGGATGGACGGCATCAGCCAGGTGCTTTCAAAGGGTGGAGCTGGAAAGTGGATTATTTAACGTTGGGGATTTCAAAGTCTGCAGGAACCAGAATCAAAATGTGTGAATACTTACTTCAGATGAAAATTTAGGAGGCTAAAGGGAAGACTGCTAAGATGGGCACTTGGAAAACCTTGTGGGTTGTGGGTTCAACCCTGCAGCTGAGTACAGATAATTTGGGAATAGTTCAATCAAAAATGAAAAGTTATTATTTACTCACGTTCATAACCTTCTTGTGGGGAAACAAAATATGATTTTGCCTTTCCCAAACAAAGAAAGTGTCAATGGCTAAAAGTTAAACACAAATGATATTTGAAGGTTATCATGGAGGGCAGGTTTGTCACTGAGAATCAAATAAATTTTTGGCCTGCTTCTTCTGTAAGTTATTCTATGGGTTCTTTGTGTTCACACTATCCCTATGAATACATTCATACTTCAGTTCTGTATAAGAAAGAAATTTACAGAAATTGTAATTACATTACAAATGAAACAGCCATATGAGAACAGCTCTTATTAAACTTTGTGTGCTGCGAGATAAACAGATTTAGACGGCAATGTCTGAAGAAATCAAATCACAGTGTTCTCAGAGAATGTCTACTTCAGCATGTGTTATGTTTGGCTTAAATATACAGTACAGATGCTAAGATCTGTAAAAGCATCTGTTAAAAAAAGCCACATTTGAATATGTCATGTGAAGTACTGTTTTCAGTTGCTAGCATTAAGTGAAAGCTAGTGGTGCGAGACTCCTGCAAATATCTGCAGCCTGAATTGAGTCTGAAGGTTCCACCCGGCTTTCTATTTGCTCACACTCTGAATATCACAAAGAAAATGTAAATGTATGTGTGATATTTGTGTCCAGATGGACACAGTGTAAAGGACAGGGCCAAGGCCACAGGCACACACACATACACACGTTTACTTATCTATCTAAATGGGGACATTCCATAGACATCTATTGTTTTTATACACAGCTAGTTATAAATAATATAACCTAATCTTATCTCACACTATAACAGAAAATGTTCTGCATTTTTACAGTTTTAAAAATAACTGATTACTGTATTTTTTATAGTGTCTTATTATATATAGTGTCTATTATAGTGTATAGGATGTCCCCAAAAGGAGGTTTTGCTCAGATTTGTCAGGTTTTACTCACTTTGGGGTACAAATTTGTGCCAATATATGGTCAAGTAAACCCACACATACACAGACACACACACACATACACTTTGCTATTGAAACAAGAAAACCACTAAGATGAAGGAAATGAAAGGACCAATTTTTTATTCAGTGTAAAGATCAGCAAATGAGGACACATTAAGATATAAATAAACACTAAATACTGCTGTTAGCCCAACAATCAAACTTCCACAACAAAAAGAAACACCTTGAAGTTAAGATTTAACAAAAACAATATCATTGTGAAGTCCTACTGTTGGACTTCTGTAAAGTGGCAGAGAGGGGCCACCGCTAAAATGGAAAAAAAAACCACGCAAAAGTTGCCCCTTTTCTTTCATAAATGCTGCCCGTATATCAGTACAATACTTTTCTTACAATACTGTGTGTATGACACTGCATAATGTTATACTTACACATAGATATCGGCACACTGACAGTAAGCCAAAAACATTAACTTAAATCTAATACAGTATATAACTGGCCAAGGTACACATCATTACAATCACTGTAAATATTTTTTTCAGTGTATGATGAGAACCTGGTTCACCAACACATTCTGAGTGTTTGAACTTGAGTTCTAAGCACACCCACCCAGAATTGTTGGCCACCACCAATAGTAGGTAAATGTGCTGGGCTGCCCAAACACAAGTAAATACCAGTATTTAGCACAGTAAGAAAATCTATGCCAGAAGCATACTCTATACAAAAAACATGTGAAAACAAGCTGTAGAGCCAGATGCATTGCGCCCATGTATAAATGCATGCGCCCATTTCAGGCCATCTTCCACACAGTCAAAGCTATAGCAAGCAGTGTAGCTCCCAGTCTCTTAATAATTAACAGAACAAAAACCACCAAATTTCTGCAGTATCAACTGAAGTTACACTTGGGTCAATTTTAAAAATGCATATTAAGTATCTTTAATGCTAATTTACCACATAACTATTGTGGTTCCCACTAAGCAGTAAAATAAAAGGGGGCATTTGGATCAAATCACTTAACTTTATAATTCAGACATTTAAGCAAAGATAATTTAATATTAAGCCAATACTAATTGGATAAAGATAATTTGGCAATAATCATGATGTATGATAGGCAGCAAGCCATTAACATAGATGTTTGTTTTGAGGCAGGCGGCTTCTTTAATTCACTTTTGCTTTAGCACAGCATTTTTCTTGAGATATGTTCTGAGTTGTTTGACAGTCACTGCACAGATTTTATTGCGAACATATACTGCATTCATGCTGTAAATCTTGACGGCTGTGTGTCCTGTGTCTTATCTCAAAACTGCATTTATATCAAGGACATCGAATCATCCAGTATGTAGGAACAATTTCCACATTTCAACATGACTCATGTCATGAACCGAGAAGTGTTGTACTAACAAGATTTAGTGAGATTTCAGTCTTTTCCTATACACATTCCAGGTCACTCATCCTATCAACCTTTTGGTATTTAATCACAGTGTAACATGACGTAACAAAATATCTAGCATGCGCCAGAGTACAACTCACATGACATGACAAACCACCAAGAGGCACAAAATTGATGTTGTCAAAACACACACTGACTGTCCTTAGCAGATAATGTTCATCTTATACTGACTTTTGCATTAATAGAAGCCTGATACAAGTGTACATACAGCATCCTTAGGCTTTGCCACTGTCATTTATTATAGCTTGTCAAAAAAAACAAAACAGAATAAGTCACATATTGAAGCCATACAGTGTGAACAGGAACCGGCAACTTCTATAAGATAACATCTATCAGAAATCACTTGTCCATGAAACTGCAAGTTTAAGTCAGACTTGACTCTGAGACTTTGGGACATGCAGTAAATTTGCTGGAGATTTGTTTTATACAGTATGTACAGGGAGTCTGGTAGACTGAACATCTGCCTCTTCACAGTAAACTTTAAAAGTGCACACAAGGTGGTACATCTGGCACAGCAGCATAAAGCTAATGTTCTTAGCCAATGCCATGAAGGCTATTCTCTCGACAGGATCCAGAATGATCTGGGTCAGTTCTGGATTAGGGGGGCAGTAAAAGGGTCTTCAAAGGCGTAATCACACTTTAAAGCATTATTTAACTGCTAGTAGTGGAAACGATCAGCATAATTTTGTAACAGCAATATTTTCAGCAGTTCTTTGATTAGCATACGGCAGTGATAAAATTATCCACTAATATTTGTCATTTATTAAGCTTCATTCAAATGAATAATATCTAAAACATTACTAATAAATGTTATAAAATTAGAATATACTATACATTTTACTGTCAGCCTTTTAAACAGTTAATATTTCACAGATATTAGCCTTGATCTGCATATGAAAAATCAGCTGTCCTACATATTAGACTAATACATTGACATTTACAAAACTAACAATTACTGTGTACCTGACACCACTGTTTTCCCCAAGTCTCCTATTTCAAGTGGGCTGACAGTATTTAAAATATTACAACTTGTTCTTATATTTTAATAAACTATGATGCCACTACATAGCTTCACCCAATATTGTATTTGTACATTTGTACTGATGTTATACCTTATACTGTAAAAAACAGATCATGTATTCTATTATTGTATATGCAGTTAGCATAAATAGATGTTTAAACTCCTATATAAATATACTTCTTAGATGTGGTATTATTTATGATTTGCACAAATTGCATCAACAATCGATACTGTATCGTTTGATCTAGCCCTACCGTAGCTCGTAAAACATGTATTGGAGCCTACAGATATGCACTCCAGATATACAGCTATTTCAAGGGCCACTACGAGATACAAAAACATGAAGCTTAGTGTAATTCAGAAAGATAACACATTAGTGAGTGTGACAGTGATGTAGCTAATGAAGAGATTGTCATGCATTAGTATGTTTTTTATAAATCCCATGAATTGTGTTATGGAAAAAAATACTCTTGTCTTATCTGGGATATTAAAATAAATGCAGGCCCTACCTATTCTCCTGCTAAAAAATAGCCTTATTAAAAAAATTGATGGTTGAGATTCTATGTAGTGCATCTAAAGCTATTGATCAACAGCTACATTAATGGTTTGTGAAATGAATAAATGTTAAGGTTAATGCTTTTTTGCTTAATATAGCTTGCTGTCACATAAGTACATACTTTACGCAACTTTTTAGTTTATCTACAAAAATGTCTTGGTTTTAAATTCACATATAAACCTGCCATTTTCTATGAGAATGTTTTAATAAGGATATTTGTGTCCAAACTCAAGATTCATAACGATACTGATTACACTATGTAAAATTAACAAACAAACAAATAAATAAATACATGGACCTTTGGATATTGATTACAGCACATCCATTTTGAGTGCATGTCCTCAGATTAACATGCTTTGAGGAACATGGCATAGAAACTGCTTGCAACACATCATATGACATCTCACACAGTAACAATGATGGTGGCTTGTCATTGCAGGTAATGAGACTATACAGTTAAAATATGAACTAAAATTAAAAATATTAAAATATTTTAAAAAAAATTTGGAATATTTTGCATTCCAAAAAATAAATGCAGGATTGTTCAATACATAAATTATGAAATCAGTATAAAGATTGAAACCAGCAACACTTCAGCATGAGGTAATGGAATTCAATGCATGTAACTCCTGGAGCGGCACTGGTCCAAGTCTAAAGTTAGACCTTGATATTCCTCATGACTCAAATGCTCTTACGGTGGAATAATTTACCAAATACTCTCTCCAATCCCGGCCTGCTCGTTTCGGTCGTGAACAAATCAAAGTTGGCTGGCCCAGCCCCTCACTGTTAGCAGTCAGCATTAAATCAACTCGCAGCAGAGCTAAGAGTCTACTACCAGCCTGTGAGAGTTCATTCAATGGTGACGTTTTTCATTAGGTAGGATACACTCAACGACTATGTCAGCATGTGCCACACTATTCATCTCTGCGGGTGAGGGATTAAAAAAGGCACACAGTTTCTTCATCTTGTAGCCTGCTCAGGCTGTTTAAAAAAAAAGAGTGACTGGACAGGTAAATGCACAGAGCTGTGGGAGGTGGAACACAATTCGTAACACAATGATTTTCCTCTGCAGCTGTGGAGTGTTAAAAATGGATGATTAATGATGATTAGCTTACAGACATCGCTACTGGCTGTTTAAAGGCTATAGGGACTCGCCGTAGCAAATGACAGCCAATCTTGACTGGAGTTTTTCTTCTGACAATACACAGTGTGTCATGTGGGGTTTAGCGGATAAGTAATGATCTATCTATACCAAGCAGGTAAATAAGTCATAATTTTGACTAGTCATGCAACAAAAGAAATGACACATTTAAATCTAGAAAAACAAAACCACTAACCAGGACAGGGTATCTATATGGCTGTATGGCACCTACACAAAAACTACAAACCTAAAAAAAGAATACAAAAAATTGAAAAATGAATGCATGTTCTGAAAGCAGCAGCCTCACATTGCCAGTTAAGAACAGACTGGCAGTTTTTTGGGATTTGATAGCTGTGTTCATTTCTGAGGGCTGGACCGGTTGATGGTCGGCTTTCTGTTGACGTAAGTGGCCCAGTAGGCCAAATTGAAAATGAAGAAGAGAACAGGAAAGATAATACGAGAGATCTTGTCCACTTTGCTGACACGATTGTATGACTTCCTTACTCCCTCTGGCACATATTCACCATCCATTTTGGGCAGCAGGACCTCTCGGATGGGCTGGGAGGGGGTTGATGTTGTTGTGGCGCTTTTGGCGATGGTGGTCAGTCCAGGATCTTTGGGTACGCTCATGCTGTATGTGGTTCCCACGATGTTGAAGGTGTTGTTGGTCTTTTTGGAGAAGGAAGCAGACTCTCGTCTCTGTGAAAAACAAAGACAATAGGAAAAATGAGGACAATAATTATAAAGGAACTGAAACTGCCTCTTAAGCTTTGTTGGACAAAAGTTCAACATTATTTGTCTAACAAACAACTGTTTCAGTGAAACTCATTTTTCCCTTACTGCACAAAATACACCAAATTGAAACATTTTGGGTAATGTATGTACAATTTTTCTACTTTAAATTAGATTTTTTTTTTATTGGAAAGGGATCACATTTTATGCAGTGGAAGAAACTATTTACTCATCATCTGATCTAAAAGGCAAATTCAACTTTTTATTCAATGTGCTGATAACATATTTAAAGTAATGACATTCTGGGAATTAAACTTATTGTGGTAAAATATAAATATGTATATCACTGATTTAGCCAAAATACAGCATACATAATGTTTTAACTGTTACAAATATTTTAAATGGCTTGCATTATGCTATTATTGCAGTCCCCCGGCAGAGACTTTGTATGTTTGCTATTGCATTAGTGAGCATTTATCTACTGTGTGGAAAAACCTTCAAGCTAAATCAAGTAGTACTCATCCAGTTCTCCAATCAGCCAAATATCTGAACACTGTTATGACTGTGGGCTGAAAAAGATGCTTTTACAGTCCACTTTTGACAATTGTTGTGATTCATTGGCCAAGGCTATGCTAGGATTCATGCTTTTTCTGATACCGTGGGCATCCTCAAACTCAAGATAGGCCAAAGAGTTTGTCTAGGTAAATGTAAATGAAAAATAGCATAACAATCTCCACCCACAGTATACACATAAATCAGAACAAGTGCAGCAAGATTCCTAAAGCCATCAAAGGCATATAACAAGAAAACATGTCAAAAGTTGATATACATCATGACATGCTTTTCCAATTCACTTGAAACGCCATTTTTGCGCACAATATTTCAGGGCAAAACCCTCATTACTAAGCACATTAAACATCATAAATGTGTCACTGTAATTCTTTTTAGTATTTATGAACAGCAGTTATGCAATTGGCTTCTTTGTTTTTTACCTTGGGACACTCATCCCAAGGTAACTAGAGATTTTGTCAGCTGGAGTTTGGATCCAGTCTCTTACGAAGATTTCAGATGACCCACCAATGTAATCATAGTAATCAGATGACCCATGATGTAATCATAGCCTGAAGTGCTCATTGTTTCTTAAACTGTTTCATTGCTTAAACTGGGTACATGATGTTAACTAACTGTGTGATCTGTATAATGTTAAAACTGTACATTTCTGCGATATGGACATTACTTTGATGCAGTCACCTCTGATAATAGACTTGTCTAAACTGTAAAGTAAAAACATGCATTTTCTGTAAAGCTGCTTTGAAATGACATGTATTGTGGAAAGTAAATGTAACATTTTTTCCTGTGTAAAGTTTGCTCATTGTAGACTGCGGCCTTTGTACAAAAGTCAGTACTGTTTACCTGGCACACCCAACATAGCAGTATTACCACCCACAGATGACAGGTGGTGAAAGGAGTTGTTTAAAAGAGACATTTGTGTTTTCTATTGATCATTGCAGCGGTAATTCATTAAATGATTATTAAAAAATGGGAAAAAGCATTAGAATCAGGCATATTTCCAGATGGGTGGGGGTAGTCAGACACACTGAACCTCAGGAGTGGAGCGATGCAGTAAAGCTCCCGATGGACCAATAACACTATCAGTGTGCATTTCATTCTTATCGAATTGAGGTGAAGTGAGTTTTTTTTATGTTCAGATCAAACTTGCTGTGTTGTATGCAATGATATTTCTGAGTGAAGATAAACTAGACAGATTCTCCTTGAAGGCATGACTCCAGGCTGACAGCTTGAGTGAGCTAAATGAATGTCCATGGTAAATCACTGAAATATGACAATAAGCAAAATAAGCCCTGGAACCAATCATACAGTTCTACACACTCTTGCGGTCTGGGTAGTTGTCGCTCCCACGTCTCTGTTGGCATGAGATTATCTAAGCAGGCTTCATTCTTGTGTCACAATCAGAGGAGACATTTCTATGGATGGCAAGGCAGAAAATGTGTTATGCCAGTAAACAAACAAAGTTTCCATAAAACGGACCTACACAGACAAACACAAAACTGATGTACTGTCTAGTCTAACCATGCATGCACTGTACACATCTGCCCACATGTTGCTGTTTGTGTTGCTTCTATTTTGCCTTTAGAATTTCCAAAATTCTTTTAATGGAAGAATTCAGCCAAAAATGAAAATGTCATTATTCACCCTCATATTGTACCAAACCCATAAGACTTGCATATATGAAGGTTAGCAGAAAATCTGAGCTGTTCTTTCAACCATACCACTTTCATGGTATGGAAAAGCATCCTATTGCCTCATATAGCATCCGATAGAAGTAATGGGTGATGTGTCTGAAATAACATCAGGGTGAATAAATAATAATCAAATTTTAATTTTTGGGAGAACTATTCATTTCATCTATATAAAATAGCATGATGGAACATGATTCAAAGGCTGGTTTCAAAGATTTTCAAATCCATAGGATTTTCATCCTTCCTGTGTACAGTACTGTGTAAGTCACTGGGCCACATAAAAGGATTTTGCTGCAGTAAAGTATTTAAAATGCTATAATCTAAAGTGCTAAAATGCTTAAAGTGTTTAAAAGGCTATAATCATCATCCATGGCACAGTAACTTAGTACAAACATTTTAACGCCTATTTAAGCGTCTGATTAATCCGGAAACAAAACTGGAAAGGGACAATGGATAGCAGGCGTAAAATCCGCTGTGGAAAAGAGATATAATATACAGAGATTGGCTTCAGAGGACATGAGTGATTTGACAAAGTAGGTTCCCAAACCTTGCCTGACTCAAAAACAAAGTAGGTTTAGGCATTTTCTGAATAAAATGTGATTGAGGGTTATCTGTGGAAAGCATCTGGGCATCTTTTTGCGCAGATGTTGTGCGTGGGTGGCAGGGTATAGCCATATGGTTGCTAGAGTGCAAGAATTCATTTGTGTGGTAGTTAATGTATATGTATTGATAAGACCAGGGTTCAAATATTCATCTTCATAGCCCATTGTGTTGCATGTTTTAGCAGGATCAACAAAGCAGTAACAACAAAGGATGAACAGAAACAATATATGTCAAAAAAGCATTATGGATGCATCATGGCCCCAGCAGACCTCTGATAAGAGCAAAGAAACTGTTGACACTAACACAAATGGAAGACAGAACAGAAAACGCTCAGCTCAGCATTCTGCGTTGGGAAGTGCCAGACCAATGGCCATGTTTTCTATTGCCAATATCTGTGTGAGGGACCTCGCAGTAGGGACTGATGCATGCTGCTTCCTCAATCACAAGCCATCGATTCCTGCTGCTATACGAGCACCTGAGTCTCTAAATCACAGTCTGGGTTTATGTCAGAATTAGTAAAGGATCCCTAGTACAAGCCCAACAAGACCAGCACTGATACAACTGTTCCTTTTAGCTTAGGCCTCATTTGCATTGTGTATTGGCAAGATAAGCTCCCAGAGAACATACTTTGATAAGAATTAGTACGTGTTCAGCACTACAAATGCCACTACAAAGTACTTTTGTTCTGTGAGTACCAACAGACACAGAGAAAACACTTTAATTATGAACACAAGTTTAAAGACATTTTTTTGGATTGTAAAATTCCCTAACATTTTTAAATGAATATCAAATTAGTTTAGATTACTTTAGCTTACTCTATACTTTAGAAAGTATAGATTATCAAATGTAATGCACGAAACAGCAAATGTACAAAGTACATGTACCAGAAACAAGAGGAACAAAGTTTAAATGTAATAAAATATAGATGATACATCTGAACAATTACATTTAGGTTAATAGACAACAAGAATTAAAAATGAACAAAAATAAGCATATTTAAGCAATAAGGGACTTAAGGCTTAACTGTGCTATACTGTGAATATGTGACGGCTTAATGGGAGTTTTAGCAACCCCTTAAGCTGTGATATAATTAGCATTTGGCTTTTGCTTAAACATGCTTCTTATTGTTGATTTTTTAGTTCCTATTGTTTATTAGCTTAAATGTAGCAAAACATTTAGCACCATTCTTTTAATAGAAAAAATATCTCTTGACATGGAAACTGTAACAGAATGTTGCCATTCTGCACTAACAGAGGAACAATTAGTATTACAAAATTAGTTTTAAAAATTACAAATTTTAATTTTAAAATCCTTTAAAAAAAATCAATCAATCAATCAATAAAAGTAAAAGCAAAGGTTAGCACTAATACATATGGTGCAAAATATAGTTATTTTAAATAGAAATAAAATAAAACTTCAGTATGCAGTATGTTTTATGATGTTTAAATGCAACATGGATGTTTATGTTATGTTTACTTATTTCTTTCATTTCATTTTTGTCTAACAGTTTTGACATTTAATGGTGTTTTTGACGGGCAGATCACTGCAGAATTGGTTGGCATATTTACTATAGACAAATCTGTATTTTAAATGTTAATGGGTTGGCTAATCAAATCAGTTTGAATTGGCTGTTTTATCAAATTCATCAGTTTGATAAAATAATTTCAGTCATGAACTAATCTTTTCAGTAAGTGATTTTTTGATTTTTCTGGGTTAACACTGATTAGACAAGTATAAATTTGCTCAGGATACTATAATCAAGTTAATTATTCAATATGAGATATGGTTGAATATCATGGTTGAACATTTACTCTATCTGAGCACAGTTTGAGACATTGTTGAAATCTCTTGGTCACTGGGGTCTTTTCAATTTAATAGCATTGCTGCCCAGGAGAAACAACTGAGAAATAAAAAAAACCCCATTTCTTTTCTATTGGGTGGCACCCATTCATTTTGCCTGCATATTGAATTCGGGTGTGTGTGAGGGCATGTGTACAGCTGTGTCAGGCCAGGCACAAGAGTATGCTAACATTTGTAGACTGCTTCAGAGAGTGACTGGGACGACAATGTATCGTTTCCTCATTATGGACCTCTTCGTTACATACTGTCTGTCAGGCAGAATGAATTAAACATGCTTTAAGTCTTTCATCTAGGTAACGGCTATCTATTCTGCCCAATTGTTCCCACTAAGTCCCCTACACACTCTCACACACTAAGTCTCACACACCCATATACTTACCAGAATATACACTAAAAATAGGCTAAGCATTAGCATAGATTCAATAATTAAAATGAGCATTTCCCATGTCACAATGCATCCCTATATCTCACTCCCTCCAACAACCCACGTTAAAATAAAAAAGGAAACAATGGGAGCATTAAAACTGCTGCTGATTCCTTATATTAAGTGTATAAGTATATTTTTTTTTGTTTTGCAGGCATGTTGCCTGTAGAGGTTGTGTCTAACAGTCTAACCAGGTGTTAACCAGAGCAATAAACATTCTGGTCTACATCTTATTGGTTCAAAATTACACTGGCTAAATTCTAATTGGGGATTTTTGATGCTTTGCATTCTTTTGAGCCCACCCCAAATCTCTGTATTATTCTGCTCCCTATATATAGTTTGATGCAAATTTTTACTAGATACTCAATACTCTACTTAGAAAAGTGAGAGCACTTCTCCCTAACAAATGCACAGTTTAAGGTATTTATCATTTTGTCCATCGTACAAATGAGTTAGCATTAAGGTTCATACAGCAAACCTCTAACCCTAAATATGAGCCAAAATAATGTTATACTATACACAATATTTAACCCCAGTAAATCAGTCACAGTCATTCATAACTTCTGTGTAATATGTTTCAATTAAAGTGACCCAGCCTGGTTAACTAGTCACTCGGCATTTCATGCAGTCGGTTGTTACAACTATCCTGATAAGTAACAGCAACTGCACTGGCCAATGCAGCCAGCCCCCACTAAGGTAAATCACATTGACCCCAATCAGTATTATCATTCCATGCTGTAAAGGCAAGTGAACATCAGAGAGCCCCAGGGTCAGTGTCCAGCTTAAACCAGAACTTCGGGGAATTACAGTTGGATATGAGTGTAGTAACCAGTCTTCAGGTAGAGTAAGTGATGCTTGGTAATGTCTGTAGTTAAGCAGCTCTCACACTCCCAGAAAGGAACAATTCACCTTGTTCTGATCACACCTCTTGCAAGTGTGTGACCTCATCAAACTGAGAGTCGGTTAGCTTTCTCATTACGAGGCCAACATTCAATACCAACCCATTTCTTGTTCTTTTTTAACCTGCTCTTTGCTCTTTTCTTGAAACATATTCTCTTTCTTCTTACTTGTCCGATGTGATTTGTCTCCATTGCTTCTGCTGTCCTTTCTCTAACTATGGCTTTCTCCTTAGTCATAGACACCAGTGAGCCTGTTTTCAATTTATATTTTATCTGTGTACTTCTGCTTTCTGTCATTCTCTTTTTGGCTATAAATAGCTATTTAATTTTCCTCTATATAAAAGGTCCAGCAATTTCAAACTGTCTCTTCCTATAGCTTTGTTTAGGGCGGACCGTTGGCGAGTGTAGTGAATATAATCGTAAATAAACATAAATAAAAGTGGAGGTCATTTGCATATAGAAGTCTTAAAGGAACAGTAAAGCTGATAATGCTAAGAGACCGAGAAAATTTAGAAAATAGTCATACAAAAACTACATTTATTGGTGCAAGAAACCTCACCATTATACAGTAAGTGGATTTACAATGAGGAATTTTTAACTGAGTTGGAAAAAGTTTCACTTCATTGCTACAGTGCATTTAAATAGCATTTAAACACAAGGTTTTTTCTGCCAGCTTAAACTTCTATTGCCAAAGTCTAGTCATGCTATCAGTATTGTATTGTGCTCTCTTGTCTTTTGAAACACTGCAGCTGCTCTCCACACTTTCTGCAGACACACAAAATTTCCATTCTATTGAACAGTTAATGAATAAGTAACGTGCTTCTTGACAGATTACACATGGGTTACTACTGCAGGATGAAATAGTAATTTATATTACTGGTTCACAGGTACAATATCTCCTCATCCTGTGAGCGATACAGCACCTCATTCAACTTTCTCCACAGCAATTCCCATCCATTAGCCTGAGCACTTCATTTTTCAGAGGTTATCAGGAACAGGACAGAGGCTGGCAATAATCAAGAGTAAGCAATGGTGCTGGAGACAGAAAGTCTCTGGCAGCATCCAACTTATTGAACAGAAACAACCTCAATGAAAATTACAATGGTGATGAGCTTGCTAACAAGAAAGCCCACATATGCCCATATGCCGAGTAATTATTGCGTATTGTCATGTACACAGTAAAAGAAGTCAATAAACTGACACTGTGATCATGTAACTGTGAATGATCATGCAACTGTGTTACAACTGGGGTTCTGTAGCGCTTTTGTTCCACAATGTTTTTTTGGTGTTACATTCTGTGCCCCCCCACAGACTTAAGCTTCACACTTTAGGATCTTACAGTCTGCAAATCACGCTACAAGGAATAATAACCTATTTTGCTATTTTATTAAGCAGTGAATTTTTAGCATACTATGCCGTGCCTGAAAGTATTTTGTGTGGTGCCATGAGAACTGCATTTTAAAATTCCCATGTCCTGTTAGTAATTTGGCTGAAGTAGTTTTGTGTTTTGCTTCACTGTTGTGCAGATCTAGTTTTATCACATCCTTCAGTTAAGTGTACACATTTTACCTCTGCTGTTTTATCAAATTCAAATTTTTTAAATGGAATACAGCTGCACTGAGGGTATACTCAGGTATACTAAATTTCCTGCTTACCCGCATCTCCTGGGCCTCTTTCTGACCATCCCAGGCCCAGCTACGCTTGGTGAAGTAGTTGACTGTGGCAAACTCAATTAGGGCGGAGAAGACAAAAGCATAGCACACGGCCATAAACCAGTCCATGGCTGTAGCATAGGCTACCTTGGGGAGTGAGTTCCGAGCGCTTATGCTCAGTGTTGTCATAGTCAGGACGGTTGTAACACCTAAAGGGAGAAAGAGGGAAAAGGTACAGTTTTACCTTCAAGTAAGTGATAGATACATCAGAATGTTAAAGGCAATTGTCTTAATATCAATTTGCTTGTTGTTATAGTTAATTTAGGGTGACCCAGAAATGGATAGTGTATATGGAGTGTAACTTATATTTACCTTACTATAAGTACATTCTTCTCATGGTAGAGGTCAAAGACATATAAATAATATTTGATTTGATAACAGGAATATGCTGAATGCATCAGACATTACACCATGTGATTGAAAAACTGAGTTACAACATTGGTGAAGGTTTTAAAGAGAGGTGTTTCAGCAATAGTTGTTGTATTGCATTTTGTAATGTTGTCGGACTTTCAAGGACAGGCGCATTTATGATATAAACTACTTTACTTTGGAAAGCATTTCAATGGAGTTCTAAATAAGCTCTCAGCACTGGGGTGAATGCCAATGTGCTCAAATGTCATAGGTTAAAAACACATCCTTGTAAGTGATTGGAGCTTTAAAGGGGAAGAGGAGTAAATGTTCCCTTGAGAAATGTTCTTCCATGAAACCACAATAAGATTCTTAAGTCAGTTGCACAGGCCTTACATTGCAGCATGTTATCAATAAACATATTGTGTGTGCTTGTATAAGAATGTTTGTATAAATTTGTTATTTAACAGTTAGTTCCAGTCTTCAAATCTGATTGGACTGAAAGACAAAGACAAGACAAATCTAAATTTCAGTAAAAATACCTGATAAGATAAATCAGTGCTGGTACAAAGTCACATGGTTTCACATGTCCTGTAGCTCTGTATTACAAACAAAATTTGATGAGGAGAAAATAAATGCAAGAATGCAAGAAATTGAAATAATGCTCCTGAGGGGCTGTGTTGACTGTAATACAAACATACTACATTTGTAGTGCCCAAAATAAGAGCTACATAAAATATACTCATACAGTATAATGTGTGCTGTTAAGAATGCCTGCTATTGCAAATGAATACAGAGCGCTGTTTGCACTTGCATTTAGCAGATACTTTAATCCAATGCAATTTACAGTCCATCCAAGGTGTACGACTTTTTTAGTATGTGTGTTCCTGGGATTTGAACCCACAACAAACACAATGCTCCACCAGCCTGAGCTACAAGAACACCTGTAGCTCCAAACACTGTTTGCTTCAATAAATGTCAGTGCTGAATAATTAAATTGAAATCTATAGCGGATGTGAAGCTGTTGAGTGTCAAAAAGTAAAATGGCATAGAAGATTCTCATTAAACTTTTCATTAGGCTTTATCTCCATCTGCAAATAAGGTGAAAAGCTTGAGGGACATTAGAAAGAACAACAGATGAGTCGTTATTGTCTCTGCAGAGACAGATGTCCATTATGTGTTATGTGTCAAAACTGTAAAATGAGCATTACACAGTGGAGCTATGATAAAAATTACAAAAAGGACTACCTGTGTCAAATATCAAAAAAGGTCGGGCTCGGCCCATTACATTTACATTTAAGCATTTAGCAGATGCTTTTATCCAAAGCGACTTACAAGGTGAGGAAAACAAAGAAGCGATAAATCATAAGGAGGTAATAACATCAGCTGTACACAGTTACAATTTTTATCAAGAGTACAACATTTCATTGCTTGTTGGGATAGTTGGGATAGTTTTCATAGGTTTTCATGGAAGGCCCATCATAGGAGATCAGAGAAACTTCAGAGAAAAGGGCGTCATTACTGAGGCTGTATACCCCTTTCTTAGCAGAATGGAAGAGAAGTTTTGATTTCTGAATAGTTATGGTGAATTTGATGGGTGAGTCTAGGGCACACAGAAGTACACTCTGTAAAATGAAGGTTCTTCAAAGTTTCTCAGAGAGCTTTTGATGACATTATAGGTTCTTCATATATTCAGTATTGGTTTCTGGGTTCTTTAGATCACAAGTATCTAGACAGATAAAAGTGCATAATGATTCCTATGGCATAATAAAGGGTTATAAAAGAAAAAGGGCTCTCCCATGACATTATAGGATCACAAATAGATTATCAAGCAACGATTTTCAGAAGTGGCATTTTGTTTTACTGTCAGTTCTATGGGCAGCAGTTAGAGGACAGACTGGTGGTTTAGTGCTTAGTGGAGTCAGGTTTGGATGTGGTGTCAGGTTTGGATGTAGAGTACACAGCCTCTAGGCACTTTGGAAAACACTGCATTTAGCCAGGCTTGCTACAGGCCTGGATGCTCCATTTCTTTAGCTCCAACACGCACTGCTCTATCGTGTTCGGTACAACCTCTGTAGAATATCAATAAGGGACTGCTGCAAAACCCATTAGTACCACTTGATTAGAGCCCACCGACATTTCTACAGTGGTTGTCAACTAGCTGACACAACTGAGAACCTCAGGAAACAATGGATTTCATTTGAAAATATTACATGACAAGGGCTAGGGTTGGACTTTTTCTTTTTTCCTTTTTATGTAAAAATCTGTCTTTTGTACATATTTCTAACAATAATTAGTATTAATTAAGTATCATTAATTGCTCATTCACTGACAACTAGTAATATGCATAATAATATGATGCCCACAGAAAAAAGGTTTCGGTACAGCAAATTATTTCTGGTCCATCTGTGCTTAAATTGTGTGTTACACTGATGACATGAAAACATGATTATAATTCATACAGGTATCCTGGTTACATGAACATGATTGTTACATGATTGTTACGTTACATGATTTGGGATTTGATGTTGTTATATGGTCATCACAATGTTGAAATTCAAGGCAGTACTCTCCCATGATATAGTTGTTTCATCATGAGCTGTGTGGTGTCCCACCACAGAGGAGATCAGATCTTTTTGCTAGAACTGTGCCTTCTGGGCATGTGTTTGCACTCTAAACAATGCCAGGCTTCGAATCACTGATTAGCCCTTGTGCCTGGCAGGAGAAACAGGGGTTGCTATGGCATACTCTTTAAATGTCTCTTCTCTCTACAAGGTAAGCAGGAGCAAAGAAAAGGGCTGAGAGAAACAACCGCATGAGTTGGAGTGGTGTTTTTAAGAGCTGAAGAGGACTCCCAGTGGTTCTTCTTTGTGTGAGAAAGGTGACTGGTTAATGATGTGATTCTTACCCAGAGAGCGACTGTGGACCGACTCAAGACCCGATTTGGGTAATGTGAAATCAGTTGGAAACAATCTCCCTCTTATCATTATAAAATGATGTATGATATGATACTAAGTATTTCACCATTCACTGCAGTCACAGCTTTTCATTCAATTGACACAAGAAAATCATTTCCATATTTTTTGTCACTTGTGTCTTTGCTGTCTTTGAGTTTACTTTAAAGTGTTTAATTTTCTTCTATGCTTAAATACTTTCTCAATTTTCAGCTTAATAGGCAAAGGCAACTATGAGAAAGAGATTTGTATATTGAAATCCTAGAAAAGTGTAAACACTGGTTCTGTTGTGTTATTAAAACTCACTCTGTTTGTTTGAGCATCCCTACAGCCAAAAATGCTTGCCAACCAATAGTATGTGTTTCAGCGGACTATCAACCAATGGCAAATCACCTCTGATTGGTTGAAATACAAGTGGTGCAAACAGTATTGCAGCTTCAACAGCTTAAATACAACATAATAGTCCTTATAAATGACACAGGTCTGTTTTACCTTGTGTTATTTTTCTATTACATTCAGATATAAATTTATCTACAATTTTTAACCTCACACTCATCTATACATTATATTCTCATATATCAAAATATTGGCAATTTTAGATGAGGTTCAGAACAGGGTGCTGTCAAGGGATATGAAAGCACAAAATATCTTAACATGTGCCGAATATGTGCCAAGTACTATTTGAACTGTGAAGTTTCTTTTTCCCTTCAACTCGGTCGTGTAATTGCTTTAAACTCCAGACTCAGAGAAACCTCTGAAACGTTGCAGGGTTTTATTCATGTCCAGGTCTAAGACAGATATGCACTACAAACAAATACTTGAATATCTGATAAAAACAGGAGTGTAAAATACAGTTTTACTTTTACTGAGCATAATCTAAATGGCGCTGTCATTGATGCAGTTGTCATGGTGTTCTGAGTAGTTGCTAGAATGTTCTGGGTGGTTACTTTATGATATTTTTTAACCTGTTTTATCATCTGCCATAAAACAATCATCTGCCAGTCAGCAACCCCGCACCTTTAATCATTTAGCTGCATGATTTGCACACATATCATTCCTAGCACAAACAGGGTGGGGTTACGTGTCCAAATGTAACAGGGTTAGGGTTTTGTCTAAATCCCTAACCTATGGCCTAAGCAATAGGAATAATGATGCTTGCTTTAGCAAACACCACCAAATATTGAAATATAAATAAACATATAAGACAGTGTGGTTGAGCATTAATTCTAGTGAGCCTGCCTTAAAGAATGTGGGAGAGCAAGGGATAATTGAGAGGGCAGTCAGCAAAAAAAGAGGATGAAGATGAAATATGACCACACACTCCGAGTGAGCTATGTTGTGTGCACTGGCTTTAGCTTAAAATGATAGAGTTAGCACCAGTTAAAGGACAAAAATAAAATAAGCCAAAGCAAAGATTATGAAAAACAAGAGGAAAAAAGAGAAAAGACTGGAGGCGTATGATGGTGCCAGGGGCAGAACAGAAATCATACGTTTGGTAGCTGTAGAAACAGTGGGAACTTTAAAGGGAACAGAAGGGACAAACCTAGAGGATGAAGACACTAGAGGAGAAAACCAGCCATACTGAAGCACCCCACATGAGTTGGTCGAAGATGGTTTCAATACTTAGAGAGCTGTTTTGCTATATACAAACTGTTTTCTAAAGCTGCACCCTAACTAGAATGGAACCGATCAAGTGACTGATTTAGAACACTCTACATGTTATTTGCTGCATACATAGCATTCTTTGTGCAAAACATACAGGTGGGACTTGCTACCAAGTTTGACATCTTCTCTGAGGACGATACATGTGATGTTTAAGAACTTGGACAAAATGCAGCATCTCATACAGTGGTTTAATGCATAATGTCAGGAACGTCTCTCGGTTACGTATGTAACCTCGGTTCCCTGAGAAGGGAACGAGACACTGTGCCAGGCTTGACGCTATGGGGAACGCCTCCGGTGTGACCGGTGTCTGAATCTCATGTCTAATCACGCTAATGAAACTGGCCCACGGCAGTGCCTAATGCGCATCAGGTATGCAAGCGAGTATAATAGGGAACCTGTAGAGCATGTCATCAACTTCTTTGCCTGAAGGAGACACAGACAAGCACCCGTAGTCATGGCAACAAGACGCAGTGTCTCGTTCCCTTCTCAGGGAACCGAGATTACACACATAACTGAAAGATGTTCCCTTTCGAGGGAACTCAACACTGCATCAGGCTTGACGCTATAGGGAACGCAATGCCAACTATGCCATGCCGAGGGGAGCGACTGCTACATGGGCAGTTTGTTGACGCACAAATCACCATAGGCTTTACTCAACCCTACTCGTGCACTGGGGTGACAAAAATACCACTCCTGGGGACATTGCCCATACACGAGGCCATGTAGTAACTACACTGGACACTCAGAGAGGTGTTCGGCATGGGACTCGAACCCCAGGCCCCCGTGTCAGTGTTGAAGCACTAACCCAATGCTTTAATGGGCCAGCCGCGTAAAGGCTTGGCAATAACGGCTCAAGTGAAGGCGCAAACTAAACGCAGAGTCCTGCTGTCAGGTACAGTGCACTAACACACAGGGGGTGTTCGAGCACCAGTCTCCTGGGTCATAATTCAAGCATGCCCCGGGCCGACTGTATAAAGGTCAGAGCTTTAGGGGGAGCGGAGTCATAGTCCCGAAGTGAGCTTGTAAACGATGGCCACCACCACCTGGAACTAATGCCCTCTTCTTCCTGATGGCTAATGGGGAGTGGAGGACCCTCCCAACCCCAGAGAACCAGAGCATAAAGGGGGGCTAGTGACAGCTAGCTACTCTTATATCCCCAAGAAACACTGCTCTCTCCAGCGAGCCCACAGGAAGCGTGGAGCCCTCCTACCCTGGGCCAGCGCAGTGGAAAATAGCTATCACTGCCTGCAGTAACTGGCCCTGATGGGGCTCTGGGGGAGCGGGAGGGACATATCAACAAGCCCGCTCTATGCTCGCCCGTGCCTCAGGAAGGCGAAGCTCTCGTGAGGTTTGGAGGACCTCCTGTAGTGGAGGTGCAACTGCACACTGCTCAAAAGATAGCAGTCGAACATGAGCCTAGCTGCCACTGTCCAACACACTATTTCCTTTGCCAGCCGGGAGGTGGAAGGCTGAGGACCTTATTACTTTCATCGCCCCTCTCCACCACAGAGGGAGGGTGCCTCTCTGCCAACCATTTTTGATAAAAATTCCAATATCCATTGCCAAGGTGGTAGAACCCCTGAGAGCTCAGCAGTTGGGCTGAAATAGCACCAGGGGACCCCGCCCTCAAGGTGCTCTCCTGGCCAGGAGAGCCTCTTGACTCTCTATCCAAGGTGGGCTGAAGCATCTCCAGCCCTTGAACCATGGTCTGGACTGACACCAGAACTCCAGGTAATACAACAAGGTGGGCTGAAAAATATTAGCAGCAAGCACTTTCTTGAGGGGAGTAAAGGGATCAAAAAGAGGTTCGCCAGAGGTGGTTGGGCCCACATCAAAACCAACCCTAAGAACCAAAACACATGGTCTTTCCCTGATCTGTGGGGACCTGGGACAGCCTGACTAGAGTGGTTCGAAGTGGGGCTTGACCCGGGTCTCAGTTCTTGTAACAGCATGTAACCAGCTTGCGCCACAGGCCTGCCATGACAAGTGCTGACAGGGAACCTCACATATCTCTTTTCTTTTACCGAAAGCGAGACTGGGGCTCAATCTTTAAACCGCTAGCTAAAGAGGAGCTCACCAGCAGTGAGCTACAACTTCTTAGCCAGGGGAGATTGCATACAGGCTGTCTGCCTACCGAACATCAATGTCCGAGGCAGCAGCCCAACTCACACTAAGCGTAACACTGGGATAGATAGGCACTAGCTGGACCATGAGAACTGGCGGAAACTAGAGGCCACTATAGCCATCACCAGTCCCACCCATAATGGTTTATTGTGGGTGCTTGTGTCACTTGACGGACGGAAGATATGGGGCGTGGGGGAGTGTGAGAGTACTATACTCCTGCCCAAGCCTCCGCTCGGGTGTCCTTCACCCCTGCCTCCTGCGTCTGGCATTGCCCCTCTTCCGTGTTTTACCTCAAGAGGAGGGGAGGTGCACGATCAGCCACGCTCTGCCTTTGGCCTCGCCTATGACCTTCGGTTGTAGATGGGCCGGGCAGGGGGATGCCAGACGAGGACCTGGACCTGCACGGCAGACGTGCCAAAAAGTTCCAGAAAATGTCTTTCTCTCTCCCCTACGTCAGCCAGACCTATCCACAGATGTCTCTGTGGTCACCATAGCTGCCATAGAAATGATCCGATTGGCAAGTCGGAGCCTCTAGGGACAAAGCCCCACCCACTGAGAAATTGCCCGCAAACGTCTCATGAGCTTGAGGCGTCCTGTATGGCCGTGCTCTCGCATTTCCTGCACATTTATGCGAATCATCCTGGAAGACTGAGATACAGCTCCAAAATCTCCCTGGCTCAGCATGAGATGAAGGAGATGGGCAGGCTCACAGGAGCTTCACAGTTAAACCGATTAAAAAACACTCATCAAGCCAGTCACAAACGATCGCCGACTTCTCGTGCCAATGAAACATGAACCGGCCATAGCTCCACATATGCGGAGCAGGCAGGCTGGGGAAGCTCACCCACAATCTCGCCTCCCAGCCACATCCTGTGTTTGTTTGCTCGCTGGCAGCAGGATGATATCTGACAGATCAGAGAACGCCGAAGAAAGCCTCTCTGACACAGTGGACCACACACCCCTTCAGCAGGGAAGCGAGAACGCCTCCTGTGAATCCCACGAAAAAACCTCCGCCTAGCCTCAGCAACGGCGAGTGCTGATCTGCAAGGCATCTGCCCAGGCTCACCTGTTTCATTAGTGTGATTAGACATGACATTCAGACACCGGTGAAAAAGGAACGCTCGAAAGGGGAACATTACCGTGTAGGCAGTATGTCTATGTGACCTGAAAAGGCTGTTTAGGTAAAGAGCTAACTAGCCAGTTATAACAAATGTCACATTTGTTCCCAAATGAAAGAACTGCTCTTAGCGTTAAGTTTCTCATTAAAAAATTGCCCAGAATTTTGTAGTGCATATAAAGGATAATGAGCAAGATGACAATTAACATATACGCTTCTTCAGATCAGCAAAGCAAAAATGTAAAGGTGTTTAAAGAAAATGTAATTAGAACCTAACGCATTTAGCATTTCAGCACTTAGTTTTTCAGCCTGAATGACCTCAAACCTGCACTGGAGTGTTTCCTTAGAATTCTGTGGAAAAATGCATTGTCTGTGTTTTATTTTGCAGTATGTGGCCCTTTAAACTTATTATACTGTACTCAGTCTGCTGGCTCACAACTAGGTAAAATATGATTGCTTTTGCCATGGTGTTGAAGATTCAGCAACACTGAGTAGCAACCCAGGAAACCCTGCTGCACTCTATCTGCGGGTGTTGTCAAAAGGGAAAAATTTTCATTTTATTCTTTAGTAGACAGCTGAAATCTTCACATCATCAATAGTAATGTCTACCACGTTAATGGTGGCAGGATGAGTCTTTGCACCGGATGCTCTGGTTCTTAATAAAAAGAAAAAACACAGATATAGCCAGACATAATGCCAAAGCTGATGTGAGCTCAATAAGCAATAATTTTTTTAAGATTATTCTCCAGATCCAATGCAAACAGGTTGCCGGGGGAGACTGAGTTCCGATGGCATTGGGTTTATCTTTCTCTTTCTCGTCCCGTGAAAGGACCGTCAGCATCACTTTCTCTGACTTTATTTCGTTTCAAGTTTGGGTCCAACTAATCTGTAATTAATTAGGTGCTTGCGAGGTGGCTGAGGCAATTACAAGTCAATCCTGTGATCCTTACACAGTTTCAAAACAAAATCCATCACTGTCTGGCCGCAGCATTGCTCATTGGCCGCATTCAACCAGGGTTTGGACAGGTTGGTAAGTGAAATTCAATTGCTTATGCAGCACTTTCAAAGCACCTAAATGAGGCCTCATGTTTCCCCTCCCAAGGACACGTCGCCCAGTAGACAGTTAAGCCTAAAATATACAAAGCAGTTGCCAGAGATTCTATGTGTTTGTCTATCTATGACAAAATTAAAGTATTCACACATTTTTTATAGTGATTGTAATGTCATTCTAAAATTATTTTCTTTTATGTAAGTGCATGTTATGTTTTAATAAAATATTAATTAATCTATGATCAATCAGCCATATGTGAGTCAATTTTTTCTCACCAAAAGCAACATTTAACTCTCCTCTATCGTTTGGTAAGTGCTGTAAGCAAGTTTTATTTAAAGCAAGACCAGAATTGCTTGTGTTTGCAAGATGCAATAAATTAACCACAAACACAACCACTGAGTTGTTTTTCTTTCAAAATAATAATTTAGCTGTTGTATAAACTATATGTTAAACACTACATTATACACTACACAAGCATTTTCACTGAACATATTGAAAATTCAAGCAACTTTAAAAGCATAAAAGACAAAATCAAGCATTTTCTCAACTTTCCAAACTCTGTATGATCCCTATAAACTTTTGTACAAAACAAAAACTAATTCTATCCCTGGTGCTTTTATTTACTGAACACTGGCTGTTGTTTCATGATGGTGGATGAAGCAAGGGAGAAAATAACAGAACAAAAACATTCTTAGGATAATACAAGGCACAATGGCATGGTTTGATGTAGCCTCATAATTTAAATAGCATTATTTGGTGGATTACTTGAGGAGTACATCATACATTAATAAACCTTAGGATAGAAATCACTCACCGAAGACAGTGCGCGCTGGCACAGACTCACGGTTCAGCCAGAAGGAGACCTGAGAGAGGATAACGGTCATTATGCAGGGGAGATACGTCTGGATCACAAAATAGCCAATTTTCCTTTTCAAATGGAAATACGTTGTCATCACCACATATTCTCCTGTACAAGAAATGATAAAGAGAGAATAGAGAGACCATAAGAGAGTGATGGGATGAATTATTGATAAACCCCATTTGCACAACACACTGAAATTTTCTGTTACATGCACGTGTATGGAGACCTGGAGAAAAACATTGTCCTGTGTTAGTGAGGAAGGCTAACTGGTTGCTTCTTATATTTAACAGCACCAGTGTATAAGTACTGGAGTGTTTTCTCAGCAAGGTTGGGGGAGATTGGATGTAGCTGTCTTAGCAGTAGGATGAAGGTGACAGACAATTGCTCAGTCTGAAAGCCCTAGGGTTCACCTCTCCCTGAACCTCTGATGGACCATGAGGGGCTTTGGTTATGCTATTAAATCAGAGATTGGATAGCCAATTTGGGTGAAGTTACACAGTACACAATATTTGTTCAACACTGTAATCATTTCCATAAGATTATTCTGTTCAACAACAACTCCTCCTGTGCTAAAATAAAAGGAGTTATCATATGGGTTTGAAAAGCTATGCGTAGGCAACTAAATAATTACAGAATTATTCATTTTTGGGTAAACTATCCTATTAAGAAAGACAAGAGGTTGAAAAGCTATGTTTTAATTGAGTTAACATTCTCTCCCAGCACTGGGAGGCAAGGCAGAGGACAATTAAAATGACAAAATGGAGAACAAACAGATGCTTCTTGTGCTCTACAAACAAACACGAGAACATTTGTCTCTTCCATTTCAGCCGAGGGAGATGGTGAAATGTGTCTCTTACACAGACAAAACCCTTTCACCAAAGCTAACGTGCACCCAGGGCTGTTTAAACACATCTTAATACTGTCTGACTGGAAATAATCACTGCCTTAGAATTTGGCCTTGACAAGCAGCTTTTACAAATGCAGCACTTTGTGTACACTGTGAGATTAGACGGATTAAAACTAGCTTTATCTGTTATAGCAACATGGAATAAGAAGGTTCGCAAGGAAACATTTTCTGGCATGGCACTCGATTCACGGCAATTGCTGTGAAATCTGTGAAACTTTTCTTGTGCATACAATGTTTACTTAATTGAGAAATACTTCAGGGACACGTGTCATTTCTAAACTTATTGTTAAAAATGTAACATCTTAAATAAGAGTTTGTGTACAATAGCATATTAGTTGCTTAATTGCTGTGACACTTGGATACATGGAATTGGATACAATGTGGTGGCAATCCTACAATGCATGGGTGGTTCAAAATTTTGTTTCAAGCATAAAACAGTGATTAATTTCCAACAGTGATTTGCCTCTCTTGGGGGTCTGGAATTGATTTGATTTCTCTGTCATTGTCACGTGCACACTGTTTTTGTACACACACTTTTCTCGTGCATTCACACAAGAAGGTTCTTTCTGCTTCGCAGAGGCCATATGAACCCAATAACTGTGACAGAAAGCAATCGATAAACTTGCAGCTTGCAAAGCAAGCTATATAAATTACTTTACAAACAGACAAAAATGGAATTTGTAAGTGAATGTCAAGGTTGGAAGAAAAAAAATGAGTGGGAAGCAAGCAAAATAATTTATTTAAACTGTCAGGTGCAAAAAGAGTGATTTTATAAGAGAAAGGCTGGTAAACATGTACAGGAGAGCATTACAGATTCATGCATAAACAAACAGTGTTAAAGATCAAAAGAGGTTTTTTCATTATCCAGCATGCATCTGCAGCTACTGTATATACTCTAAATACTGACAAAGAGAAACATGAGTTTTGTGCTCTTTATACCTTTTAAAGCGTGACTGCAGAATTATTATGGTGCTGTACAAAAATTGAAAGTAGGACTTTAAATCAGCCAATCACATTGTTTCTGAAACGACACCAAAGGTGCAAGACTGTCAGAGATTGTGATTGCTTAGACAAGTCATTTTTCATTAATTAAACTGTAGGAGATTTTACGAATACACACATGCTACCAGTTAAGGGGTTTTGGACACATTTTTAATTATTATTTTCCATATTGTACAAAAATAGCACAATCATCTACAAAGACTATAACAACACAAATGGAAGTGTGATTATGTACTGATCAAAGAATACAGAGCACATGCTCTTTAAAGCAGCCCTTTCAGTAGATTATAGCTCAACTCACTCTGGGCTTCTCTCAAACAAATTTATCCTTGGATGCTTTTTGAAGATGCGTCCTGGGATGCTTTTAAAAATTCAGTTTGTAGACAAACATAAATTGTGTCTACGCAGGAATTTCTTTTTTAAAACTAACATTTTAATTACTTTTTTGAGCGGATAGTGAAGGAAAAGCAGCCAACAAATAGCCAGCACACCTGGGAAGCTGTTTCAGTTCAGTTTACTCCTGTGTCAAAATGTTTGACTGGCAGTGTAAATGAAAGATATATCCTTATATATATAAGGATATAACTTCTTACTTCTTCATATATATATATATATATATATATATATATATATATATATATATATACACACAATATATATATATATATATATATATATAAACATTACACACACTACCAGTCAAAAGTTTGGAAACACTTGACTGAAACATTTCTTGTCTTAAATATCTTTTAATCTGAAGACATTTGATTAAACATTAAAATTGTAAAAATAAAAATATAATTTTGCCAACATATTAATTTCAATTTAAATTTTTTTATTAGAAGACCACAATTTAAAAAAAAAAGGTTTTTGAAATACATGATTTGGACCAAATAATGAAGAAAAAAGCAGCAAATTAGAGCGCAGGATAGAGGGGAATTCCTTTGAAACTCTTTTAAAATCTTCATGATCAGAATGATTCCTCAAGAAACTGGGTGATGGAAAATGTCAAGAAAATGTTTGTAAATTCTAGACGAAGGGTTATATTATTATAATCATATTGAATATGCTAGAATGTATCCTATTCCCTTTCAGCCAGTCACGTTCAACGTTACATCAACGTACTGACGTATGGGGTCTCGCTTGAGAGCCCTATCACCTTTGAGTAGTAGAAAATGTGCCAGTGAACATTGGCCCGAGAGGACAGAGCCAATGAGCATTGGGGCAAAGGATTTGCATGCCGAGACGCTCCCACCCGGAAGCGGGTATAAAGCCGGCCGCAAATCACTTTCTTTCAGATTTCGTTTCAGAGCCAAGTGTGCGCTACTTGCGTTTCACTCGACTATCGCCTTTTGAGTTCCCCAGCGTCTGCTGCAAGTGATGGCGCAATCAGCGGTTTTCGCTCGCTTCCAATGGTGGAGCACTTGGCGCTTCTGCAGACCTGGTTATAAAAGGATGAGTATCTAAAGAGTGAATTTGCATTCTAAAGAGCTTCTACCGATGACGGGCGTCTTTTTAAAGACGTTTTCCGTCTGTGTGTTTCTGGATGCACTGAACACTGAGGCAGTGTTCGTGATCAGCTTGTACTCTTATTATAAGAGCATGGCCATCTTGACACTGCGGTCACGGCTCTCTCTCTTCGGAAGATCGAGCCCCCCCTTTACTGCTACCCATTCTGTTGCTCTGGCTACATGCCTAAGGCAACAGAGTTGATTAGCACTTTGGGAGATCTCAGAGTGATGGTGGAGACTCCCGTCGGGTCAGTCCCCACTGACCTCTCAGTCCTCTGCAATGTCAGGATCAGAGCTGCCGGGTGACTGTTCCCCCTGGGGACCTGCTGTGTGTGTGCAGACTCTTCCGGTTCTTCCAGATTCTTCCAGCGCCCCAACCTCCAAGACAGGCTGGTCTTTCGAGCAGGTGGCCTTGGGCTCCTGGACGGGACTTCGAAACCTGTGGCACATCAATTGTCTCGAGTTGTTGACAGTGCTCTTGGCCCTGTGCCGGTTTCTTCCGTTGCTGCAGGGCAGGCATGTGTTAGTCCGCACGGACAGCACTGCAACCATGGAATCAACCGCCAAGGCGGTCTACGCTCACGTCGCATGTCTCAGTTTGCCTGCCATCTCCTTCTCTGGAGTCAGCGGCGACTCAGGTCGCTTCACGCTGCCCACATTCTGGGTGAGCTCAACTGTGTGGCAGATGGGATCTCACGGCAGCTTCCAAGCCCAGGAGAGTGGACACTCCATCCCCAGGTAGTCCAGCTGATCTGGAGTCGATTCAGGGAGGCACAGGTGGATCTGTTTGCCTCCCACGAGCCCTCCCACTGCCCGCTGTTTTACCCCATGTCCGAGGCACCCCTCGGCACGGACGCATTGGCGCACAGCTGGCCCCGGGGCCCGCGCAAATATGCGTTTCCCCCAGTGAGCCTCCTTGCGCAAACTCTGCGCAAGAACAGGGAGGACGAGTAGCCGGTCTTGCTGGTTGCGCCGTATTGGCCCACCTGGACCTGGTGCTCCTTGCAACAACCTCTCCCTGGCAGATTCCTCTGAGGAAGGACCTTCTGCCTCAGGGACAAGGCAGTCAAGGCCAGTGACTCGTGCCTAGAGTTTGGGCCTGCTCACTCTCACGTTATCTTGAGACCCAGGCCTGGCTATGTGACTAAGCTTCCCACCACACCCTTCAAGGACCAGGTGGTGAACCTGCAAGTGCTACCCGTGGAGGACCCAGCCCTTTCCTTGCTGTGCCCCGTTCGTGCTCTGCGCCGATCAGCTCTTTGCCTGCTTTGGAGGTCGGCAGAAGGGAAAGGCCCTCTCCAAACAGAGGTTGGCCCACTGGATAGTGGATGCCATTGCCTTGGCGTACCATTCCCAAGGCACCCCCCTCTAGCAGACATTTGCAGAGCTGCGGGCTGGGCAACACCTAACACCTTTGCAAGGTTTTACAATCTCAGGGTGGAGCCTGTGTACTCCCATGTGTTGGGACCCACTAAGTAGTGGGTGGGAGGACGTGTTTGGTGTCCTTGCTTGCATTGCCTCCCCCCTGGGATAGGGGGAAATAGGCATTTTTACTCCTTCACAATGGTTTCCCACTGGTGAATCCTGCGTTGCGATGCCTCCAGCACTCTCCAGTGGGAAGGCTCAGCGGAGGAGCCTCACACCAGACCCTTGTACTGGGCTAGGTGCCCCATATGTAGTGATTCCCAATTGGTCATCCCATATGTGTATTTTCCACGATAATATGGTTTCCCTGTCCGTGAACATGTCTTTCGTGTCTTTCCCTTGGCACTTACCGCTGCCAGTCTCTGTTGACAGTAGTGTCGTCCCAGTAGGTAGGACCTGCACAGAGACCTTCTTATAGGTAGTACTGCCTTGTCAGTCTAGACCTCATCTCCACACGTTACCTCCTTTTAGCAGGGTGTGGTCTCCACAGCGCCCTTTCCCTCGAATGGGGTGCCTGGTGCTTTCCCCAGTGTTCTCGTGGCTATCTCAAGAGAGGAAGGAGACCTGTGCACCGATGTGCCTTCTACTGGTGGGATAGGAACAGTTGTCACGATCTCTCTGCGTCCAGGCTCCGTACCCAGTGGGGCTGCGATGGTTGCCTGCGCGGAGCACTGGGTAGGTTACGGAGGCAGGGGAGCTGTCGTACAGAGGCACACCTGGCCTGCCAATACTTGCATTCCTAGCCCATAACGTGGGTTGGCTTGCGGCGTTTTCCACAGGGACCCCATACGTCAGTATGTTGACGTAATGTTTAACGTGACTGACTGAAGAGGAACGTCATGGTTACGTATGTAACCTTCATTCCCTGAAGGAGGGAACAGAGACGTTATGTCCCCTAGCCGCAAACCTGATTCACCGCTGATTGACCGGGACACATCTCGGCTCCTCAGCACAACATGAATGAAAGTGAGTTGCGGCCGGCTTTATTCCGGCTTCCGGGTGGGCGCGTCTCGGCACGCAAATCCTTTGCCCATTGTTATTGGCTCTGTCCTCTCGGGCCAATGTTCATTGCCGTGTTTTCTACTACTTGAATGTGATAGGGCTCTCAAGCGAGACCCCATACGTCAATACGTTGACGTAACATCGAACGTGACTGACTGAAGGGAACGAGGACCAGGACGTTTTATCTTATTTTTAGTCACAACATAATTCCTAAAGTTATATTTGTGTTATTTCATAGTTTTGATAAGTTTACTATTAATCATAACTTAAAAAAAATATGAACAAAGAAAAAGTGTTTCCAAACTTTTGACTGGTAGTGTGTATATATATATATATGTGTGTGTGTGTGTGTGTGTATATGTTTATATATTGATGTTTATTGTACCTGTCAAAAAGGTATTTTTACTGTTTGACTATCCGAATGTTGCATGTTGATCATGTCACTTAGCATCTATCCAGTTAAGGATGTACATTAAGATCTTTCTCACAGGAACATCATGTGCCTTCAATGTCACTGGCACAAAAAGGGAAGTAATTACTGTACCTGTACTGGAGCTGATGGTCTCTTTGCCAATGACATGGCCCAACAGGTCATATTGGTTGAGTCTAGAGCCATCAGGAGCCACAGAAACAGATTTCTCATCATCTGCTGTCCAAATGTAGACAACCTCATTGTTGGTGTAGGCATCTAAGGAAGACAACATTTTCAAAGTCAGTTTGTAGTAGTTGCATATTATTACATTACAGTATTACAATTGCTGCAATGCTCCTGCATTGAAATGTTATATTTGTAGACTTATTGGCTACTCCAGTTAACACTGAAAACATACATCATAATCAGATGGTTGATTTCATTTAATCTAAATGCGCAAACTTTACGAAAAGGAAATACATGTAACTGAAGAGTGAAATGTTTTGCATTGCATTTAGTTGTGTCATCTTTACTAGCTCAAAGGCACAGAAAGGCAATAGCTAATATTAGTTCCTTCAGAGGTTTAAACTGCACAAAATGCCAAAAAAACTTGTTTCCTTTAGAAATAAGCAATGTTGCCACAACTTTATTTCAGTGTATGATTCACTTTTAGTTGCATGATAAATGCTTAGAGCTATGAGGAAAGGAAATGCAAATGTGCAAATAACTTTTTCATTTTCTTTTATTTTGGCACTGAAAAACTTTCACAGACACATATTGATTAAAACACATTTTAGTTAATTGAACACATTGAGACATTATGCTTCTTTATTAAAACATACATTGCCCAAAACATTAAAACCTAATATTGCCCAAAACTAAAGCTCAGAAGCTTAACATAACAGTGTTTTTATTTGTTTATTAAATTAATACCATGTGTGAGTAAAAAAAACTATAACCTGTTGGTCCCAATGTATTCTAAAAAGAAGCAGCTGTAAGATGTAGACACCTTGTGATCGAATCAAATCATGAAACTGTGCAGTTGTTTAAAGCTATAAACACAAATGGTTACACAGATTCTTTCAGTCTGGCTGCCTTACAACATAAAGTCTCCCATATTCCCATTAAAGACTCAGTCTCTGGGTTGGAAAATACAATTGTACATTCATATGGTAGCGCAAAACAAAGTCCATGAAGAAGAAACGTAGAGCATCAGTGCAAATAAATGCATCTTAATGAGGGCAATTTGAATGCCACTTTAATAAAAGCTGACTGCCCATGGGTCAGTTGCTCTCTTTGATTAGCTTCTGTTTCTGATTCATTGAATCAAACACATTTATGAGCAAATGAAAGACTTGTTTCATGTTTGAATACACAAGGACGAACTTTGAAAAGAAGCAAAAAAAAAAAACAATTATGCCAGGGACTGCAAGCAGAAACAAACAACACACATAAGCAGAGAGACACATGTGCACCCACACGGTTTTCAGAGCAAGCTAGGGTAGAGCTGGCAGGCTTAGCACGAGAAATATTATTCACACAGCAGGCAGGGGTTTGCTAATTAAATTCTGATGGCAAGAAAGAAAAGTTATTGTTTTTTTCTGTTGGAAGGCCATTAATCAAGGGCTAAACACATCAAGTTTAATACCACTTCATCCATTATGAATAGTAATTGATAATGAAGTGCATTATTCTGTGCTCAAATATGTATTTACGGCAAGAGGCAGGCATTGGTTCTTATTTATGGCTGGTCTGGTGTATGGCAAACACTACAGACTGGAAAAGGCCAGCTGTGTCACAGGCTTTCATTGGGTTAAAAGGGAAATTATTAAATTTAAACATAATTATCTAAACATAAAAAATGACCTGGGGTGAAACGTATGGAAAAGAATTTAAAATAACTCAGAATTACAATGGAAAAGGAACTATTTTATTGAACATCACTATTCCACTTACCAGTGTAATCCCAATGACCTTGTTGCTGTTAGTCAATTAATAGTCATATAATGTTTCCATGTTTTCTGCATTAAATATTACCCCACCAAACACACATCTGAGCATCTTGCTTAATGTAGTGTAGATGTTCTCTAACCCTAAAATGATGTATCAAGGAGCTTGTTTTTTTTTATTTTGCTTATGTCATTGTATGTTATTGTAATTGGCCATTATGCGTCAGCCCCAATTATAAATCATCCTGTTTGACAGTCATATGAAAGCTGGGCACTCATTGTGCTAGTGTGCTTTTTATGAACAAGAAACACAACAACGTGTGAAGCCATAATAGAATTTAAAAACTGCTTCTCATGTCTACTCATTGGGAATTCATTCAACATTAACATAAATAAATAAATATATACATAAATAAATATACAATAACAGATATCCAAAAGAATGCTCCGGGGAAATACATCCAAATCTAATTTTCTGATAAATCAAATTCTGTATTATGACTTCTAATAATGATTATATTGTAAAAAGTGCTTTTCTTAATCTAAGCCACACAAACTTCTTGTCTGAAATCTAAATGTATTTTTTGCTGTTTTAAAATTTTGTGGTTGATTTTTCAAAACCATTTTACTAAACAGTTTATAACAAAAGAGAAACTAGCACATAGAAGAGAAAAGTAGCACTTTTCTAACTATGTAGGCAATATTGTAAGTTGCCTGTGGCAACCGTCAATTATACAGTTTAGTGATCATTATACATTGCTGACTGACCAATCATCATTAAGCATTTGAGAGTGTCATGCAAATGAGGACACTTATACCATTGTAGTACTTTGCGTATTTTGACAACTAAAAAAATTAATTACATCAATTTATAGTCTATATGACAAAAACTGAGAAAAAACAGACAAAAAGGGAGTTGGGGGGGAATATATCTAAAAACAGTCTAAACATATTTTCACATCATTAAGCTATCATTTAAATCCATCAAATATCATTCATGATTTTTGGATATTCACTCTGCTTTGTGTATAAAAAATAAACAAGCTGCTATCAATATTGTTAAAAACATTTCCTGCGGCACACAAACAAAATCAAAACCAAAACCAACCTAAATTTGCCATTTTTAAATTTTTTAACTTTTTCGCAGATCTTTAAACAAAACTGATTACACATTTATAAACACAGAGAGAGAGAGAGAGAGAGAGAGAGAGAGAGAGAGAGATGAACAGATGGAATTGTGATGAGAAGCAGAGCATAAAAAATAAATTAAAACATAAAAGCAAATGACTGGCTGATTGGGGGATTGAGAGAACGGTTAAAATTTAATCAACATTGTTAACAAAGCCACTAATTATACCGGTGAACATATTTCTGTCGCATATAATGCAGATCCAATGAAGGGTCACCGCACTGTGCTTGTCAGACAGAGAAATTGCTGGGAAAAGGTGGTACTGAAAATGTATGAGTGGAAGCCCAGTAGGATGTTTTATTCATAAAGACATGACTACTGCGTCACAGTGACCCTTGTTGTTATTGGCCAGGCTATTAATCTAAGATTTTATATTACACAGGAGGAGAGTTACGAAACGTGTTTGCCTTGTTTGGCAGCAAATGACGGAAACAAGTTCCCTTTTGTTCGATTGCCTTTAAGCTTGTGTTGCATTCTGAAGACAGTGTTGTCTGTGAGAAATTGGCGTGGTTTATTGTAGAAAACAAATGCAGATGGGTAATGCGTCAGGTGAGAGATTTTCTGTTATAAATATTTTATAAGACACCGTAATAATGAGCCCTCTGGGCAGTGTCCAGATAATAAGCTACAACATAAACTTGACTCTTTGAGACAAAACAAGTTTCTGTTTGACTATCTTTGAACAAAACAAGATTCTGTTCATAGTTACAAATGTTCATATATTCTACTTGCACCTAATTGATGGAGCTATAGAGAGTGTAGGTTTATGTTTATACAAGTTCATACAGTAGTAGCACCAAGGGTGTTGATTTGGGTAGGTATGCTAGTACCTAACAATATCCAGCGACCACTGAATTGACTCCAGCAGTAATTTTGACCAAACAATTAAACAATATTAATATATAACCACCAATGTCCATCTGTGTCTTTGTTTTTGTTTATTTGTTTAATTTTGTTTAACCAGAAAAAAATTTAATTGAGATTAAAAATCTTTTACAAGAGCATTCTGTAAAAAACAACACAAAATGTAGTACACAAATGGTTAACAGATGCCATTCCCTTCAAGTCCCGCCTCCCACACGGGTGTTGCATTCAGTTGTATGAATCGCCAAAGCTCGTTAAATTAGACACAATGTTCATATGTAGCCAGTATGTGAGGGAGAACGCATCCTTAACGCATCCTTAAACCAACAGTTTGATGCACAAAAATACAGGACAAGTCACATCACATATTGATTCAGGAACAGCACACTTTTTGAATAAATAACATTTAAATAAAATGAATACATCTCATATTAATAGGATGTGTGGCAAACCTAAACGTTACTGGGTGTCAGTACTTGTTTAGATATACTTGTGAAGGCCACTTATATAGTGGAATATCATGACAACGGACTGTTTCATGTTCTCTCACTAGTAAAAAAAATGCTTATAAATCACCCAAGTCATGTTTTTGTTTACATCTTGTGATTTGTACAGGTTTCCATGAGGGTTATGTTTAGAGGTTTTGGGACAATCTAAAATATGAATCATGAAACTGATAAAAAAATTGAAGTCTACAAGCTGTCCTGACTTCATAGAATAGAAATGATTAATACACATAAAAACCTTAAGACATCATGTTTCAAAAGACATTAACCTATTCAACCCTGAATATTATATTGTGCAGTACATGAAACTAAATTGTAATAAACTAAATTGTTGTTCACGAACATACTGACAGGGCTCATCGCTAAGGATTTTTTCTTGGCCCCGAAAAGTATGAAAATGAAATAGGGCCTAGTCATTGTACAGAATATTTGTTGGTTTTCACCCATGTAGCCTTAAAGAAAAAATAAAATAAGGTTGACACCAAAAACTACTGGCCTAACTATAGATTTAAAATATTGTTAAAATGAACAGTGATAAACTTTTGTGAAAATGTAGATCTGTAAACCGCTTTTATGTCCCCACCAATGTCAAAATCAAACTTGCTCTTGATTAATATACATGAACATATGCGGATAATCCAGCCAACTACCACAAAGAGAATAGATAAAAATGAACTGAAAAACAAAAAGATGGAGAACACTTACAGCTACCAAACTTTAGTGGGCAGGCATGTGCGTCCATGGGAAAATCCTCCAGATGCATGGGGCACTCAGCATGGATAGTCAATCTATGTAGAGAGAGAGAGAGGAAGACTTTAAATGTCTTCACAAAACAGCATGTACAATCCATTTTACATCTATATTTCAAAATATTTCTTACCAAACCATTAAATTGTATTCATTGGGAATTGATTGGATACTGGACAACATGCTGAAATTTCATGAATGCTGAAATACCAGAATGGAGTTTGTCCTAATAGTTGGTTTGCAATGGATTATTATGAATTACTGGCATCTTAGAAAGGCTGCATTATCTAAAGCAGCCTAAATTGGCTTCATTGATATTACCCAATAGCATATTCGGCCTAGGTGACATAAGCTTTACATTTATGCATTCGGCCGACACTTTTATCCAAAGTGACTTACAGTACATTCAAATTATACATTTTGTCAGTGTATGTGTTCCCTTGGGGATCAAACCCATCAGCTTTGCATTGCTAACACAATGCTCTATCAGCTCAGCTACAGGAACAGACAAAAATCCTTTAAGAGGCAGAGGAAAATTAATACGAAAAATTACACAGACAATTTTGCAATGTTTGTATTCTTTGAAATAATGTGCATAATGTGTGATAAATTGTGGCATGACATAACCAAGAATGTGTATTAAGTCAATGTGGTCAAATTTTAATTTACTTTGGCTTTAAAGTAAAACATTCCACAAAGATATGCTGCTGATTCAAACACATTTGCTTGTTTAGTAGGTATGTAACAATTACAAACCGAACCTACACCACCCACGGTCCGTACCGTGGTACACTCATGTCGCACTGAATGCACCCTGTCCTCTGCTGCCCTGACCTTGCCCATTCTCAAGGTTGACCTCACTTTACCTTATGTCACAAAACAAAGTTGTCTTCCTTGACATTTGATTGAATAGTAATTAGTACACTTTTAACATCTAATAAGGGCTGTATTTTTCTAAATATTATACACCAGGGCCTGAAATTCAGCACAGGATTGCGTACATTGTTTTCCTTTCCCACAGGTTTTGTGCTAATAATCCAAGAAATTCTCGCAAACATTTATGAACTTGTTTTATGAACACATAAACAAATCAAATACTGTAATTTCACTGTCTGTAATTTCACAATCAACACTCTCTATCTGAATGTAGATATGTAATGCTGCTGATAGTTTTAAAGTGTTCTTGCACTTTAAGCAAGTTGAGACAAAACAATCATTCATGTTTAAAATCAATGAAGTGGAGCAATGACTGCTTGCTCATAATACAGCAACACTTTTCATAAGAAAGACTTAAATTAGACAGGGATAGTTGCAGGATAGCTTTCAGTGTTTTTCTACAATGATTTCTACAAGTGAAAGTGAAGTGAAAGTGACATATTTGTCAGATATGGTACCCCTTACCCAAAATGTGACCTCTGCATTTAACCCATCACTGGTGAGGAGTGAACACACTGCAAGAGCAGCGGGCAGCACACATCTGCACCCGGGGAGCAATTGGGAGTTAGGTGCCTTGCTCAAGGGCACTTCAGTTGCTACCTGCCAGCGCTGCCCCTAATACAAGCCCCCCAAATTCATAAATTCCCTCATTTGAGCTTCTGACAGGAGAATTCTCCCTGTACACTAATGTTACTGTTGTCAAGTATCTTTAGCATAGCTGGTGCCATGCTATGAACTGTGCCCACACATTAAACAGAACCGAATCATACTGTGGCTCCAAAACCGTGATATGAACCGAACCGTGACAATGGTATATCGTTACACCCCCATTGTTTAATTGTATCTACTGTAGAATCTTGGGCAATAATTCACACAATCTTAAGGTAGAAGCCAGAAAAAAAAATCATGCAGAGCACAACTTTTCTAACACTGAGCTAAATGCACATTAACAAGAATTATTGGGATAATTGCTATGGGGATAATTGCTTAAAAGTGATTATTTGAACTAAAGTGTTTAAAAATACAGAGACAAAAAAAACAGCTTGTGGACAAGCTTCTGTGTGGGTACACTGTTTAAGCCCTTGCTGGAAAGTAGACAAGTCACAAGCTGACAGCTACTATGGTGTTGGGTAAATTGACCTATACATAGATCCCTGAAGCTTTTAATTATGGCCTGATCCATTGAGGTGAATCAAAATCATCTCTCAGACAGTATAATAGCTACCAGGTGCTGTTAATTTGTTTCTCATTCGTTCAGCAAACGTCTGCACAGAACCACAGGTGGTAATTCATTACGTTCTCCCCTCCGCAAATTGATAGTAAGCAGTCGCGTCTGAATTTGCGTCGCTCTTCCTAGACTGTCTGCAAGACTGGGGCTGTGAAACCTGAGACAAGATCTGTTGGGTTGGATGATCTAAAGCTACAGGAAGGATGTGACATTTTTTTTGCTCAGAAGAGGACAGCAAAGAGAATGGGCATGTGTGTTACGGGTCTGTTAAGTACCAAATGACTGCGCGTGAACAGTAAAGGTCACTACATTAGACAAAGTGTCGCAAAGTGTGACTGCGTATTAAAGGGCAATGCATCAAGGGTACAAGAAAATCTCATTCTTCACAAAGAATAAGTTGGGCCCTCTGAGAGCATTGTTTAACTACAACACAGAAGGTGTGGGCAGATGAACAAATCGCGCAAATCAGGAAATGTGCGGAATGCAATTCACATGCTGCAATTTTCGACTTGTAGGCCAATTCTAAATTCAAGATTATGAAGAATACAGCACAATGTTCAATACTAAGGTGGGACTGTACAGCATTGCTTCAACTGTCAGGGTCCTGGCTTCCTGTTTTTGAGTATTTCTAGATTATCTTGCCAGGATCCTGACATGCCCTGTGTTTTGTGTCAGAGTGTGCTGTTTGGATCCTGACTCCTTCTAGTCTTGGTTCTTGTTTCTTGGAGTCGGGAACTGAACGCAGGCTCTGGGTCTTCATTTTGTGTGGAAGCACATGGCCTCTGTTTTGTTTTCATTTGCCACGTGCTCTCTGGTCTTGCGTCTTGGCCCCGCCCCCTTGTTCTCATCTCGTCAGCGCTCATTTTGCGCACCTGTTAGTCATTTGTCTTTGTTCTATTTAATGCCCTCCTGTTGTCTGTCTTGTGCCGATTCGTCTTGTACCTTGGCTTGTTTTTGTATTGTTTCGTTTGCATCTTGGTCTTTGTATCTTTGTTCTTGTATCATGGTTTTTTTTCAAGTTTTATAGTTTTCTTCTGTTGTGTTTTTTCACTGTTTTTGAGAGTCTTTTGAGTTAGTTTAGGCCTGTGTTTTGGTTTTCGTTTTGCCCCCTCACGGGTTCTTGTGTTGTTGTTTTTTTGTTAGTAAAGACTTTTTTCAGTTTAACACTGTCTGCTGGGTTTGGGATGGCCAATTCGTTCCTGTCATGCGGAGAGAAACGAACCCATGCGCAGACAGCTTACAAACATGTCTTTATTAACAAAAAAACAACAAAAGAACTCAGGAAGAAACAGGAAGCCAGGACCCTGACATCACCACTGCAATCTAGGCACCAGAACTAGGTTTTAAAATGCCTAAAAGTGCACTCAAATACACACCTGGATGTATATTCAGTCATTTTTTTTCTATTTGATGAATACTGTAACTGCTGCCATTATAAACAGAAAATGAAAAAAACTCTTAAAATTCCTGCTGTCAACAAATGGGAATAGTACAGTGTTAACTGTGGAAGGAAAACAGTTCACCTTGCCGAAAAAGCACAGCCTATAATAGGGTGTGTTTTAAATTAATGTAACACAAAGAATGAAAATGACCTAACATAAGTACTTTAAATACACTGAAATATTTACATAATGTCTAGTTAGGAAGGATTATTGGTGCTTTAATTTAGTGAATTTGCCCCCTTAATGTTTCATATTTCCATATGCTTCATATTTTGCTTTTGTACATACTCTATATTGTTAGCATGACAGGAAGCTTGCATTACAGTGTTAATTCAACAAGCACATGCGTGCACAGTCACATATGGCCCATCAAGAGGCATGCCTGCCGCTGCGGCCGTTCTACTGCCGATTTGTCAGTTTCACGGTCAGTGAGCGTCGGCACTCTCCTGGGCAGGCAGGTCTCCCAGGCTTTTCACCAGCTCTGTGCTCTGTCTTGGTTTCTCAGAGCTTCTGTGCATCTCTCTAATCTCCTCAATAATGTCCCAGCAGTCACCCAGCAGTCCCGAACGCATTACCTACTCCCAGCGCATCTCTGCCAATAGCCAACAGCTGGGATCAAAATGAACTTCCTTCCTCTGAATCAAGAACAATTAAATGCCAAATATTTCTTACAAGCTAACAAATATTATTTGCCTACAAAATAGTATTATTTAATTCAATATATGTTTTGGCGTGACAAAAGAACTATTTAGCTGGTTTCCCCTTGTATATTACCATCACAATTCAGTTCAATTCAAGTCATTGTACTTGTCACAAAACATTAAGATACAATTTTGTTTTTGTGTTGTTGGCTAGGTGGAAAGAATTTTGAAGTACATGGAGTTATATGAACTATAAAAATAATGAGTTGTGCTTTGTGCAAAATCCACAGTCATCATGCTGGAATTTTATTTTTTACTACAGCATTGCTATATGGTTGGACAGTTGCTTACTGGCCACTTACTAGCCAAATGTTTATATGATACTGATACTATGATACTTCATAATAAGCAATAGGTAACCATAGGTTTACAACCATCTGTCATTTATTTTCTTGCTGGTCTTTAGTTTCATATTGGGAAGCTGTTATCAAGCACTTTTGGTTATCTAAATTTATGTGAGAAACTTATCAATAGTATTGAGAATCATAAATGAGCAGAGAAAAACACCAAACTGCTAGCATTAATGGATGCTAAAACCTATTTTTACTTGCATTTGCCACTCAGCATTTCCTCAAACCTTGTAAACCTTGCAAAGTTGCCTGTCCCCTATCAGGATTTTATCTTTTAGTTCCATACTACAATTTAAAGCATTCAACGCTCTACTCTGTTGATTCATGAGTCAAGAAGAATACTAGTTGTATAAGTTGCACTGGAGCTAGAACCCAGCTGTCTTTCCTCCAGCTATGTTCCTCTGTTCTGATTTGAGCAAGGTGAGAACCCCCTACAGCCTGTGAGGATGAATGAAACCATCTGTCCATCATACACCTCCAGCTAACTGCACCCCAGGGCTGGAGAAGTGAGCTGTCTAAAAACACCAGGCAAAAACTTGTGAACTGTAAAGTGTAGGCTGGCTCTGTCAGAATTTGTGAGACATGTTACTTTCATAGTAGTATTTTGCAGAAAATTTGTAGACCTCATTCAGCGTAGATGTCCTTTTTTCATTAAAACAAGGTTGTGTGGGATTAAGGCACAAGCTGTTTAGTGACTTATTCTGCTGCGAGTCAAACCAGCCATGTGACTGCCGTTGAGGTAAATGGTAATGTGAAAGAATTGCTTTCTCCTTTGGCTCTATCCCTTACAACTTCATTCTCTGTTCCTTTTCACTGCGTAGAACCAGCTGCACCCAGGGGCAAGACATTATTCTTTCACACAATATGAATAGTGGAACCGAAATAGAAAGCAAAGGAGCTTTCTCCTCATCTAAAACATAATCTAAAGGGCTGCTGATTTCTTGAGCTTTTGCGGCTTTCAGGTTTATGATAAAGCAGACATGACTATTACACACGTGCAGCATCTATCATATCTGCTCTCCGCAAACATAGTGCAGTTTAACATGGTGAGCTGTGCCGCAAAACAAAAAAAATGGCTGACATTGATGTTTCAACTAAGCTCCCAATAGATGCAGCAGACCATGCACTGAGTGCTAGAGTCTACAGCACGTACAGATTGCTTAGTCATGGCATGCACTTTTTCCTGTCTTTTTGTAAACCCTTCTTCTGCAAGATCCTAGAACCTCCAACATTTTAATGAGATAAGGATGGCACCTCCTGGGTAATCTGCCCAACATAATGGTTATGATTTTCTGGGTCCTGCAAATTAAATTGCACTTGCTTTGTGGGACCAACATTAATCAATAAGCATTTGTTAGGGTTCTGAAACCTTTTCCAAGCCTAGAACACTGCAATGCTAAAAACCAGGAGTGTAAATCAGACATCTCCTCACGATATCGATTCTCTCATCCAGCAATACGCAATATAGCCAGCAATATTTACCGATACCTCAGAAAATTCAGCGATACGATTGATTCCATTTATTCAGGGTATATTGATCGATTTTTCAGGGTACATTCAGGGTATATTGATTGACATGTAGATATCATGTGCCTAGTTTACACAGCCAGTTACATTTTTATTCTCACAAAACTCACAAATGCAACAAAAATATATAACATGAATTTTTAATTAAACTGAAAATTGCAAATCCAGTATCCCAATTGTCCCAATTTACAACAAAATACAAATACACTTTAGTTTATATTTTTTAAAAAAAGAAAAATAAATAATGGGTACATGATTTGAGGTGACATGGACTGCATTTCGTCAGGCAAAGTGCCTTCTTCAATTCCATGTTTTCTTTTTAAATGCACTGACAAGTTTGTTGTATTTCCTGAGTATCTTACCTGGCACTGGTAATGTTTACAAATTACATAGGTTTTCTTTGTCTGCCCATCTATTTTCCCAAATACAAAATATTTCCATACCCACAATTTACATCCAGCAGCAGACAAAATCAGAATCTATCATCTTGCTGCTACTGCTGCTTTGCTGCATCGCAATCTGACGCACAGACAGACAGTATAGTGAGGAAATGAAAATACACGTTTTGGCTAAAATGCGTCACATTACGTGAAGATGTGAAGAGTATCAAAATAAAAGTACATATCGATATTTTATGTGTGGCATCGATGCATTGTATCGTTAGACATTTGAACGATGCATCGATCAATATCGATGTATTGTTACACCCCTACTAAAAACCTCCCCTGCTGAACAAACCTCCAAAGCATGTTTGGCCACCAAACTCACTGAATAATTATGTGCTTGGATAATACAGATTCATTTAAAAAAGTTGAGTAGATATTTCCTATGCAGAAAATTATACTTCATATGTTTTTTATTATACTTTATATTTTACAACTTTATATGCAGAGATGACCATAAGTAAGACATTCAAGAGTTAATTCCCCTGAAAAGTATAATTGTATAATTGCAGCACAATATAAAATAATAATTCAAAAATCAAAATATTGCCTTGTTTATTCAACCAATGACCAAGACCAATGGCAGAAGGGGGTGTGTTTTAGAAAACCTGTCTGGAAACTGTCATTATTTTTATAATTTTTGTACCAGTAGTGGGGGAGAAAGCACCAACTACACCTTTAAAGCTACACCTTCAAATTAATGGAATATATCACTTTGTGGGCCTCCCCTGTCTCAATGTAATCTCACACTCCTTTATCACCCATGTTGATCTGAAGGTCCCATCCCTCAATGTCTGCCTCTAAGGCTTCCTGGGTGTCACTCAATCTATCAGTGCTATTGTGACCACTAGAGGTTCACTCTCAAAATATGCTCTTCATACAGAAAACGTTAGTGCCTACCGACCTCTGGAGTTTTGAACTGTTGGTAAGAAGAGGTAAGCGTTTTTGATATGTGACAAATCTACTGTCTGGTAGACTTGTCACTAGTTTTCTGTTACACTTATCATCGTATCCCAGGATATAGAGGTTGATCAATGAGTGTTTGCAGAGGCAAAACAAGACTCCCACTGCACTGTTTCTGTTGTACTTAATGACAGTTTCTAGATGTAGGACTTCGATTCTCTGACTCACTGGCCAGTCTGCAGTCACAGGAGAGTTGTACGGGATGATAAAAGCCAGACAAAGAGCAAGGCCCTTTAAACTTATTCTAGAGAAGGGAAACTAAGATATGAAGGTCAAGAAAAACAAAACAAAAAAATGTTTTTGGGTCGTCAGGGAGTAATGGATTGTGCAAAGTGTTTTGCTTTTGGCCTTAACCACCTCCTTTGTGCAAACATTGTAAATCATATCTCTATACCACAATAATATCACACTGCTCCTGGTTGTTCCTGGAAACACATTGTTGGGTTGATTGTGCTGGGTCAAATTGGTTTTACGGGGGTTCATTCACAGCTGAAGAGCTGGTTGGGTTATTTTGACCCAGTTACTGTGCAAGACACCAGTACAGCCAGTTGAGTCAAAAGTCATGTCAAATGATATGCAGTGTCAAACTGTAAAATCAATAGTTTTTATGCCGTTTAATTATATAGCATTATACAGTGTTATTGAAGCACTGTTAGAGAAATCTTTTTACTGGTCAGTTTTGCCTGATTATTTTCAGAGTAGCATTACCCACCTCTTGGGTGTTTGGACCAAAGGCAGCACAGATTAAATGACAAACAAACAAAGCTGTAGTTTTGAGCTCTGCATGAAGGACAACCACCGCTGACAGATTATATTGAATTGCTTAAGGTGACAAAATGAAAACTAGGTCAGTTGTGTTGTGTGCCCTTCCACTGCCTTATATACAGGCAGTCTGTCATTTCAGAAAAGGGTTCCATTTCATGATTGCACATCGAGATTACACTCATCCAACCAGAGAACGTTCCCAACAGGTAGAACTTATAGCACCTACCAAATGGAACCAACTAATAGTTTACATGCCTAGGTGCTTTTGTTAAAAATACATGGCGTCACATTTAACAGAGACTTTGAGAACCTGACATTGGGGTGCAACATTTTGCTAATCAGGATTTTAGCTTGAATTTGGCTGGATTCTAATGAACACTTCTCTTAACAACCAGAAAAGACGCACACCCCACAACCCCCATAAGATAGCACACAAACTACACATAATGCATGTTTTTACGTAATAACAGTACAACCCAATTACAAGTAATGTTTTTCAATTTGCGCCACGATACATCAGTTTCAAAGAAGTATTGTTTTACATTTATTTATTTGTAATAGAACATTTTTTGTGGGATTTTCACAGCACTGCCATAGAAGAGTGTACAGTCGTGAAAAAATTAGGACACCCTGTGAAAGCATGTGTATTTTGTAACGGTTTTTTAATATATGGTTATTTAGTCTCAATTTTAACAATACAGAGAGATTAAAGTAATACAACTACATTAAAACTGAAGAAAAAGTCTTTAAGATCTTCTGTAAATGTAATTCTACAAAAATGCCTATTTTAATTGAGGAAAGCGATAGGACACCCTAGCTCCTAATAGCTAGTGTTACCTCCTTTGGCTAAAAATAACTGCAGTGAGATGCTTCTTGTAGCCATCTACCAGTCTCTGACTCTGTTTTGAAAGCCCTCCACTTGTAGACGATCTTCCAGACAGTGGAATGACTGATTACAAAATCTTTTGAGATCTTTTTAAATCCCTTACCAGACTAGGATGCTACGATTTTTTTTCTGAAGGCCTCTGACAGCTCTTTTGCTCTCACCATGGTGCCCACTCTCACTTCAACAATCACACTAAACTAAATGTCTGAGGTTTAGATAGGGCAAGCCTCATTCAAAATGCTGAGTAACGATCTACTAATTATGTGCACCTGGTGTGATACACCTGTGTGTGATCTGAGCCATTTTAATAGGGAATACATATGAGGGTGTCCTAACTTTTGCCTCAGTTAGAATTGCATTTTGTGGAATTACATTTTACAGAAAATCCCCTCTTCAGTTTTAATTGCTTAGATATATTACTTTAATCGCTCTGTATTGTTAAAATTGAAAATATATATCCATATATCCAAAATGTTGCTAAAATGTTACAAAAATACACAGGCTTTCAGAGGGTGTCCTAATGTTTTCACATGACTGTACATGGTAAGAAGTCAGTGTAGTGTGGTTGCTCCCATTGTAATCAATAAAACTGTCTACACTGAAAGTGAAGTCACATCAGACATGTTGTTTACATGCATTCCTTTTTAGAAGGAATGCAATCACAACGCATTGGTTTAAAAAAAAATCCTCAATGCTGTTTCCTGATGCATGGGTTGAGGGTGGGCCTCACAAACAAGCCCTCTGTAGTTACAATACCGTGTGGTAATTAGCACAAGGCAATCTTCGTAATTACCATTATTAAAAATGACTGGTGGGAATGCTTTAATATTAGGGAGCCACACACCAAACAATTAATATCTTTCAATGTTCAGGAAATTGTCATTATCTCATGCAGGCATTCAGCTGGAGAGGCGGTACTGGTTAGAGCCACAATAATCATTCACAGCTTTTATTTCCTAACCCTAACATTATCCGGAGGGGAGCAGAGGGGGAACATATCAGGGCCATCAGGGTACAGGGCTGTTCTGAGCATTGTGTTAAACTGTGTTAGTCAGACACCTGTTGCTAGGAAACCTGGGTGAGAGATGTATTTTTAGTTCATTGACACCATGCAAATGCTTTTTAACAAATAGGGGTCTACTACAAAAATAAGTCAAATAAAACTCAAGGGTTTATATTAGTATTTAGAAAGAAATTGTCAGTATACCATCCAAATCTGTCACTGGGCCAGCTGCATAAAGGCTAGGCTAAGCTCCAGGGGGAGCGGACGAGGGCAGAGCAAATAAGGCTGCTGCCCTGCACACAACCTTGAGAAACAAAAATTCTGAGGGGGGCTTGAAAATGGTTGCCCCCAGCCACTCAGAACAGCCACTTTATTCATACCCCAGAGGACTAGTAATAGGGAGCTAATAAGGACTAGTTGCCACCACTCAAAACCACTATCCTCTCCAATGAGCTCAGCGGGAAGTGGAGGAACCTCTAGATGGCTCTAAAAATGTTGGCTCCGCCCACTCAAAACTGTGGTCCAAAACTAAAACCTGATCTGCAAATATACAATGAAGATGATTGTAAAACAACCAACCAAAAACATGGTCTTTCCCTGATATACTTACAGGTGCCCTAATATACTTCCAAGAGGCAAACAGATTGACGTGATTAGACATGAGATTCAGACACTGTTCACATTGAGGACATTCCCCATAGCATCAAACCAGACATAGTGTTGAGAGAAAGAGAGGCGAGGAGGAAAGAGAAGCTTCTTTGGTTTATTGAGGATGAGGAGTTATTGTCAGTTTGATGCTTTTAAATAATCAAATTTAAAATACACATTCAGTTTTACTTTATGTAGTGCTTTTCACAATATATATTGTTCCAAGACAGCTTGATTGAGTATTGTCTTACAAACGCCCCCGTGAGTAACCTACAGGTTAGAAAAAATAAATTTTTTATGTATTGGGGCCCCAAATGCAGCAATTGTTGTTCAGTGTTACATGCTACAAGTCTTCACGACCACCAAAATTAAGAAACTCAAAGCTGACTCTGGTGTCATGCTTACCTGAGGAAGGAAAGAGATGGCAGGATTTTGTCACTTTGCTAAGAAAAATGATACTGTTCTTCGCTCTCTGTCTAGTTCTTTCATAATCTTTTGAAAATCTAATAGTCTGACACCTTCATTGAGGGTTGATTAGGCATGTAAGAATCTCTTGTTTAAGTGTATGTCAGTTATTCATTAAATACCATGAGGTAAAACAGTACAATCCCACACAATGTCTCTCATCTCCCACGTCATAATGTCTTCCTGTTCTGTTCTCACAAAGACTTCATTAGCTTACTGAATCTTACAAAAAAACACCCACAAGAACATCAATGAAAGAACAGGTTGACACAGGAAAGACTGTACTGATTAGTTTTTTTGGGGGCTTAAAACGTGCTGGAAACTCTTCTATAGGTCTTTTGCAGGCAGTATACTGTACTTAAAAATTAAACTTATAGCATATAGCACAGATTACAAAATTTGCACACTGTATACTGGAATGTATTTCTACAGCCCCAAATCAGAAAAAGTTGGGACAGTATGGAAAACACAAATAAAAGCAGTGATTTCTAAATTTACTTTGACTTGTATTTCATTGCAGACAATACAACAGCACATTATTTAATGTGTTCCTCATGATTTTAATTGTTTTTTCTTCAAAAAAACAAAATTCCTATTTTGGTTCTTGCAACACATTTAAAAAAAAGTTGGAACAGTAAAGCATTTACCACTTTGTAATGTTGCCATTCCTTTTCACAACACTTAAAAGACGTTTAGGGACTGAAGATACCAAGTGAAGAAGTGTTTCAGGTGTAATTTTGTCCCATTCTTGCTGCAAACAAGTCTTAAGGTGGGCAACAGTACGGGGTCTTCGTTGTCGCATTTTGTGCTTCAAAATGTGCCACACATTCTCTATTGGAGACAGGTCAGGACTGCAGGCAGGCCAGTCAAGTACCTGTATCCTCTTCCTCTGCAGCCAGGACTTTGTAATGTGTGCAGAATGTGGTTTTGCATTATCTTGTTGAAATATGCATGGACGTCCCTGGAAAAGAAGTCTTCTTGAAGGCAGCATATTGTGCTCCAAAATCTCTATGTACTTTTCAGCATTAATGGTGCCATCACAGAAGTGCAAGTTACCTTTACCAAGGGCACTGACACAACCCCATACCATGACAGACCCTGGCTTTTGGACTTGTTGCTGGTAACAGTCTGGATGATCCTTTTCTTCTTTGGTCCGGAGCACACGGCATCCATTTCTCCCAAAAAACCTGAAATACTGATTCATCTGACCACAGTACACGTTTCCACTGTGTGATGGTCCATCCCAGATGCCTCCGAGCCCAGAGAAGTCGACGACGCTTCTGGACACTGTTAACATAGGGCTTCCTTTTGGCACAGTACAGTTTTAACTGGCATTTGTGGACGTAACTACATATTGTGGTACTTGACAAAGGTTTGCCAAAGTAGTCTTGAGCCCATGTGGTGATATTGCTTATAGATGAATGACGATTCTTGATGCAGTGCCGTCTGAGGGATCGGAGAGCACGGTTGTTCAGCTTCAAAGACATATTGCAATGTTAACCCATTTGGAGGCACTATATCTCAGATGTGCTTTAAGGTGAGTTGAAGCTTTCACTGTGGGGTTATAGCCAGCGTCCTTGTCTATCACCATGCAAATACAGTGACAATACAGTTCAATGACATATTGCAATGTTAACCCATTTGTTAACTCAAAAATGCAATATCATATTGAACTGCATGGTCACATATGTCAAATTCAAGGGTTCATAACTTCAAAATGCTATAGCAAAAAGTTTTGGATAGTTTCATGGTGATAGACAAGGACACTGGCTATAAACCCACAGTGAAACCTGCAACTCACCCTAAAGCACAGCTGAGATATAGCGCCTCCAAATGCGATAACATTGCAATGTCATTGAACTGTATTGTCACATATAAATTATTTGTCATTAGCACAATTAAATGTAGAAAACTGGGCACTGAACTGCTTGTGAAGAAGCTCAGACTTACAATATCATACCCACATACACATACACATACCCAGACAAATAAGTAACGTGGCAGTACAACAAATAAGACACAGCTAAATGTAAGGTTACACATAAGGCATTGGGATAATAGAATAACTATAAGGAGATATTAAAGTGAAGATATATTGAAAGGTCCACAACTTACAAATAATATAAGTAAGTCCTGTATATTAAAACCTTAAATATCTATATTTTGCAAATATAAATATGTATTTACATGATTATGCATAAACCCTAGTGTAGGATGTTGCCCTATAAAATATTGCACTTTAAAACAGGCAGGCTGTTGTAAATGTGCTAACTGTTCAAGGTGAAGATGGCTTGTCAAAAAGAAAAACTTTTCTGCCACAGTGATATTAAGATTTGTAAGGGGAGGGTGTTATGGGGGTTCCTCATTAAATCCATAACATCTCCAAGTTTAGTTTACTTATGAAATTGTGTATTTCATAAGTCACACACACACACACACACACACACACACACACACACACACACACACACACACACACACACACTCACTCACACACACACACACACACACACACACACACACACACACACAACAAAAGACACACACACACACACACACACAAGGTCACACACACACACAACCATACACACACACGCAGGCAATACGAAAGCGGTGACTCTTTTAAGATTGAACGGATTGTGTCAATAAGATGCCGCAAATAAGAAGCTAGATTCAGCCTCGTAAAATCATGACTCTCCAAAACATTTGTATACTAAAATTTATATCACACATGCAAAACATCACATATCTTTAATTCATTACCATAAGAATGAGGATAAGAACAAAATGTGCTGATATATGTAAAGCTGAGTGCATTGCATTTTGGGAAACAATATCCCACCTAGTGTGCTCTGTTGTATATTGCTTATTTTTCAAATCTGGGTACTCCATATATACAAGATAGTTGCATACTGTGCACAGTATACATACAGCATACCACAAAGCAGTATAGTAGTCTTTGTATTCAGTCTAGATAAAGAAAAAACAATCCGAATGGAATGACTACATATTGTTCACTGAGAGATCAGGCACGCTACAGAGATTTGAATGTACACTCAGAACATCAATTTAAACAGCTGTGGCATTGTTAATTGCAATCACAGAGTGTGATTTAGGTGCCCCTGCTGTTTGAGTTAGAGCATACAAACATCATTAAAATGATGCCCTGAGCCCTTTTGAAGACAGAAGCAGTCCGATGGCCTGTGAGAGCAACATTAGAATTACCCTTTCTGTTTCATCCAGCAGTCTACACAAAGAGATTTTGTTTTAACTATACCTAGAATGCTCATTTATAATGATTGTTTTATAAGATTTTCTCTGTTAAACTGGTTGCCATTAATTAAGGCTATTTAACAATTTCATTAATAGCATTACATAATGCTTCACAGTTTAATGCTTAACAATTGAATGATTCTCGCAGCTAGAAATATCACAAAACACCAATACATTATATATTATACAATACACTATATATCTATACATCTGTTACTTATAAATACTGACCTGTTAGATACCATATAATGCTTACTAACCATCACTTAAGAAAGATATTAAGTATTACAGATCGCTGTTGGTCAGAATACTGTATTACTGGTGTATCATGAAGTCTTAGTCTGTAAAATAACACTTCAATTAAGATCAATTAAGTAACAGATCAATTAAGTGTTTGCACCTCTAGAGATGAAGGCAGTAAGACAACATTTGTTGAAAGTGTTGACTTCAAGGTTTGCATCTGTTTCAAAGCTAACAGTTTTGTAAAAATTACATATCTATATCTATATGTTTGGTAAATTTCTTGTTCAAGCAGAGATTTCTGTTCAATAAAGCCAACTATTGTTTATAAACTGAAACAAAAGTTAATGAATAAACTAAACAAACTATAAACTGAATGACCATTGGCTGACATTAAGAAAAACAGTCATTTTTATTGTCAGTGAACTATTTTCAAATGGTGGCAAAATTTGATAATTTATATTTATTGACTGGTTCATGGGGGATGGTACACCACACAAGCAATCTCTGTCGAATGATGTTTAAGTTTAAACAAAATATTTTTAAATATGAGAATAGAGAAACTAGAGTGTTAGCAGGTCCTCTGCAGCCTATAGTTTCAAATGCCATGGACGCCATGGGGACACTTCATATGGTCAGACACAGGTGACATTAGATATGAGATTCTGTTATCAAGACTAAGGACCATACAGTGCAAGAGCAAGCAAAAAGCATGCCCTCTCTTCAGGCCAATGCCCCCAGAAGCACACAAGATCACAATCTGAGATCCCAAGGCTGCAATTAATAACTAGCTCTAAGCCTTTGTGTCAGTCACCTAAGCATGATGGGACATCTATTCTTGCTTGTCTCACTCCTAATATGAACTCACAGTATCGCCTCTCTGCCCACTGCCCCAGTGACTTCCCTCCTGGTGCAAGGGATCAGAATTGGCTTCACGATTGCAGTCTGCCAACTGTCTCCTAAGAAAGCACCTGTTATAGCTCTGAACATGCAATTAAATCCTAATATGAGCAGTTTGGTATTGAGTGCTGGAATAGAGCCAGCATGGGGACCAAAGCTATGAAGGAGAGGCAGGTTTCTTTCTGTAAATTCATCCGCCGGCTAATCCTAAAATAACAAATGGCCGTGGCTGGATTCCCAAGCATGATGTGTGTCATTGTGAGGTCCGGGAGCATTAATTCAACCAGAGGGTGAAAAAATGTTTTTTTTATTCTGGGCATGTTGATATGTAAGATTGTCCTTTAAATGCCAATCTTCAATCCCAGCTGTCTGACGTCAATTGTAAAGTCAGAAACTCAACTTTACAAGTACGTGAAATGGGTCAGACCACAGTTAAACAGCACAAAATAAGTATATGTTACATTCTCATTGCTGTCACAAGGGTGCTACAGCATAGAATCTTTACAAAGATTTCTGAATTTACACATTCATTATGTTTTTAAATGCAACTGCTTCTGTTATAAATTTAAAAAGGCCCCTTTGGAAGTTTGATGAGTACTCCTGGTTGAGAAACACCCAGTGTCAATAACAGTCACAGAATTCATTCAGAAATTCATTAGGAATGCTATTTGTTACTGCAATGTGACATGGGTGGATGCAGAAGTGATCTGGGATCAGCCTTGCTGTATTCGTGCCAAATCTCTCCCCTCATTAATGTTCAGCATGAGCTTATGGACATGAGCACACTTCATTAAACACTCATGACTCTGACTCTCTCGCCCCTCCAACTGTTCATATGGGAGGATAAATTAATCGTCACTCATCTAGTGGGGGGACTGCGTTGCTTTGTACGGTATATAACTTGTTCCCAGCCAGAAGAGAGGGGGCTGGAGCGACGCCACCTGTGTTTTCTCACCTTGTCAGTTTAGTCTGCACCTGTAATGAATGGAGATCTCTCATGCAGATCTTACAGGCCCCCACGTCTGCTAAACGCAGACTGTGCTGATACATTAGACAGGTTTTCCGTCTGGACAGTGTTCTCTACAGTGCTGTGTTATGCTTGTGTATGAGTCACTCTTCCTTATCATTTCTTTAAAACACATTGGAAACACTGCAGAGATCACCTGCGTAATTTTCTGCAAGAATAAGTAAGTGCATCTGAAGAGGAACTATTCATATTTCACCACATACATAGTGTTGGTCATGAATAGTTTTTATGATCTTTTAGGCATTCTATTCTATAATGTCTTCTAATACCAATGGAGGTATTATAAAGCAATACCTGTGGTTTATAGAGAAGATGTTTACGTTTTAAAACAAAATTTCAAAGTTTCTTTTTATTACTACTAGAGGTTATTACAGTTTGATGAACATACACCCTCAATACACATAATGCAACACTTTTACAAGCACATAACAGCAAAAATTAAAAGTGAAAATACTTGGGAGATGTGTAATATGAATCTTTACTGATTAAATGTATCTTCACCACAACACAAGTCATTTTTGAGATAGAACAGATTAGTAACAACTTGATTTTGCAAATTACTTTGCAAATTACTACATTCAAGAAAACAAAAGTCAAGTTTAATCAGAACTGTGTGATGCAACACAATGTTGGTAGAACTTGTTCCAGTGAAATTATTACTGGTCATGAATCTGGCCTTATATTTCATAGTTGTGCTTTAAAAGTTGAGGTCAAATCAGTCCTTCGGGATATCTTTGTAAGATTTTTGCGCGATTCCTCCAATAAATGTAAATCTACAGACAACAGCCATGGAGCAATGATAATTTGTGTAAAATCCTAAATTGATTCTGATAAATAATGATATTGATAATGATTGAAATCCACACAATCTTTTGCAGATGGGGCGTTTTAACACCCAAAGTACTTTTTGGTTATTTTTAGCCCAGTTTGAATGAGGTATTAATTTGTAACCCTAAGGAATCAATTTTAGCACCATTAAAAAATTTTCATTGTGGCATTTTAATGACAATTCAGCATCGCATTTGCCTTAAATTCTCATTACTGTAATGCAAAAAACCTCTTATTCTCATTACTATAATAAACAGTAGTAATAAAAATAATATGAAATGTTTTAATTTTCATTATAATCAACACCAATTATTGAGATTTTTGCCCTTAGCAACCAATAAACTACTGACGATTGTTCAAGGGGATACAGAATGTGGTAAATGTTGATGGACATAATTCCAGAGAAAAATTTTATTGCTCAGAAGTTATTTCTTATATTTTAGGAGATTTGATAGAGTTATCAGTTGTGTTTCATTTAGGTCTTAAGCTTGCCTCATGTGTTTCTTCTAAAATGATTCAGGAGAAACAGAAATAGATACAAATAAGACAATTGTTGAAATACATTTACAGTACGGAGTTATAAAAATAATATAGGTAGTGTAGCTAAGCAAATATGGTTTTGGACAAATCTGTTCATTGTGAAATCTTCACCAATGTTAACCTTTGACTGCAGACCTGGCAAACCTGAACACAGTTTGTGACACTGTTGATATTAATTATGTGATTCTAATAGAGACGTGTAAGATTTCTGGGTCTTTGAGAAAATCTGAGACACAAACTTTAGCAAAAGTTACATTTGCTCTCTATTCAATCTCATTTACTGTCAAAGAGAAACAATCAAGATATTGACAGATCTAATCTATGTTTTCTTTCTTTCTTATGAGATGTTGCGATGCATAATTTTCATGGCACAAAAATTGGTTTCCTCAATTTTTTATATATATATGATGAGAAATTCACTCAAGCCTCTTTTGAATTACCTTTAATTTCATACTGTACACAAGAATAAATACAATACAATTTTATGCATCCTTTTACACCTCTCTATGTTGTGATAAACTGTTCTCCTTAAATAAGATGTGGAGGACGATTTATTTGTCTTCAGTTGTGATTCAATAATGCTGCCCCAGGTTCCAAACAGACTGTATACACAATGAATGCGCAACCTCAAGTTGTCTCACAGCCAATGTTTAGCCTCGCAAAGCCAAAAATAGCAGGGGAAATAACCTAATCGTTGTTCGACGGCATGCTGGAGGTCAGCACGTCATCACAAGAGTAATGTTGGTCCAAGATTTAATGAGATTGTTCCACACAGTCCATCTCAGAAAACAAAACAACACTCACTTGTGTCTTGGCATATTGATTTTTCTGCCACATATTTCCTGTTTCCTGTCCAAGAAGAGAGCTGCACATCCAACATTTAAATGAAAACATGTAGACACCCTTTTTTAGTATTATATTATTTATTATGTTTTGCATAAGCAAATTAAATAACTTCCACAACTTTTTATTCAGACTACAAGTTATATTTTAAACAGAAAATATGGTGGAAGACAGAATATTCTTTGTTTTCATCTTTTGTACAGAAATGATCATGATTATAACATCACAGCCATCAGCTCAGTTTCTCATGTGAAGAGCTCATCTAACCTATATTATAACTGCACTTATTATAACTATAAATGTAGCCCTGTAAAAAAACAATGCTTAAAGTGTAAAATAATCCTACTTTAAACTTAAATTCATATCTCATTATATACAGGCTATATATGGTTTGTCACATATAGCACAAATTTCTTGCTGTAAAGCAGTCTCAACACTTTAAACCAAACACTTGTTCCTTTTCCTTTGTGCCTTTGGAAAGCATTGCTACTATGACTGCCCCAGTATCCTGGAGGGATAAAGGAATGTTGCATGTCTGTTTGCTTTAGAGTTAGAAACATTAAACGGCAGCAGTGCTCTTTAATCTTTTAATTTCATAAATGAGTTGAAACATGCGGGTTTTGCAGCTGTTTTGGCCCACAGCATTCTGTTTTAATGATCATAAACTACTGGAGTGCATTGTGAATAAAAATCAAATAGATTTTAAACTGTTAAAATCTTTGGAAAACTGAATAACCTTTTATCCCTCCCAGTCAGCTCTGTTGCTTTAGATCAGTTGAAATCTTTATTTCAAACATTATTTTAATGGAAACATGCAGTTTTCCATGATGTGTCTTTAATTTTTGATTTTTTGTACTTAATAGCAGGTCTATCACAGCAACACTATCAAAGGCAGCATTTGCTCTTTATAAGCTTATATCAGCCACACACAGAAGTGTCAATCGACTTACTAAAAACAAATTATCATTCAGGTGCATGATTTTCATGGTAAAAAAACATTATCTCCCTAGAACCAGTACATCATAACATGTTATTATAGCAGCATTGGCTTTATTAAGAAAAGCTGTTGTGTTAGCACTTTATGTGACAGGCTTAATGCTCTGTAAAATGATTAGATACTTAACTATTACACTATTGTCTTTTTGATGTTATGGACCTTTTTCATCCTGTCTGTACTGGCAAATAAAACAAAGGACTTTGTTTCTTAGACAAAACACAAAGACCGGTACCATTGTGCCATGCCAGCAAATCTCCTAAACTTCTAAATTCTTGCCAAAGGTTGAGCCACTGAGATTCTCAGAGCAGCAAAATTTGGTATTAGTCACATTTTCTACAGACTGTCCCTGGACAAACTATTCTTTAATGCATGAAAACGCACTGTAGACTCGCCACTGTAAGGAAGCAATAAACCGTGATTAATAATTTATTTTTTCTTTCTCTTTTTCATAACTCAACACAAAGACACAAATGAGGCTTTATAATTTGCTATGCCACAGGACATCAAACACTTTTAAAAGCTGTGGGGGGGCTTCCATTTTCCAAACATTAGTAGGTGAGGCAATGACTTCCATATCCAGAGAGATGTTGTGACAATGCATACTTAGAAGACGATGAATGGTGCCTTGTTTCATGTCACAATATAAAGGCCCATTTTATTGTGATTACATTTTCCTGTGAGGCCATAGAGGCCTCAACAAATCACAGACATTTCTTTGGAGGAGCTTAAAGTAATTTATTGAGGACTTCAAAATTACACTATTTGTAATTACTATTTGTATTTGTAATTACACTAATAAAACAGTTGGATGTTTGCATGTTATATTCATTAGTGAGAGATAGTCTGAGACAATAACGGTCCCACTGCTTTGAGGCCCAGATACTTTACGGTTTTATCTGTGAATTAGTCTGTGTGAAATTCAGACACACTGTGCGAGACATCGCCAAATAAACCCCACACTTAAACGACGCAATTCCTTGGCCATAATCATCCCTGAAACATCAACTTTCTTGTCCCTAGGAGCTCTAGCTAACAACTTCCCTGCAACACTCTATCCCCACAGGCAAACACAAAGAGAGCGACAAGCCTTCATTAAAACATCCAAATTCAAATGTTATTCTTAGCCCAGGGAGCACTGAAGCCATATTAAATGAATTTATAAGAGACTCAGCCTGCAATAGAACTAGTTCAATATCTAGTGTGCCTGAAAATGCCTTCAGAAAGGGTCTGATTCATGCGGCACCTTCATTATCGGTACAATCCCTGTAAAAGTGCTATTAAGTTTTGCTTAGATTTGCAGTTCTGATTAAGGCTCATGTGTCGCGCAATCCAAATGTGCAGCTCCAGATGACAGGCCAGGCATGGGGTGACTCAATAAATGACTCAGTTAGTTTTCGTTTAAGTTTAGCACCTTATATCTGTGAAAAAGGCAATAATAGAAACGTTTTGTGACCTATCTTGTATGTGAAATATGCTGGTTAAAATGCAGTGAATCCACAGCGGACTAGTGCACAGGATGGATTTGTAAATGCTGCTATGCTACTTTTATAGGCTCCCTCGCTGACAAAATCTGTCCCTTTAGGGTAAAAGGATCTCATGAATGTGGCTAAGTTATGTATATGGTCCATATGTGAAAATTAGGCATGTTTAATTCATCAGGACTTCACCGATAAACTCTAAAGAGAGCAGAATCAGCATGGATTTCATTTTACTACTTTAATCAACTGCAGTCAGTTCCTTAGGGCTTCGATAAATATTTAGCATTGATTTGAGGAGATCTTCAAGCACATGAAGTGGCTTCTCGCAATCATTTTGCAGCACATCTAGAATCACCATCCTCATATATCTGGGAGAGAAAGCCTTTTCTTTTTAGGTTATGGAAAACCTCAAGGTTATGACAGTCTGATAAATTAGTAGTAATATGATGATATAGTACCTTTTTCCTGTTGTGTGATGGCCATTTATAACATTCAGGGTGAGGTTAAAGTTTTGGGAAGATAAATCCCATCCAGGCAGAGATATAGATAACCCATCTCTTACAGCGGCTATACATGGGCAACCAGGTGCTTTGTCAAAATGGCTGGTGGAATTGTCTATTCTGTCTCTGGCAGTTGGACACATTGCTCTGGACCGCTCCTGGCCAATCCAGTCACAATTCAATTCCTCCAGTCATTCATCAAGCACTTGGGGTGTTTGGGTCAGGGCAAAGCTGGGCTGTCTCCCTGCCACCCCATTAATCCTGGGTCCTACTTAACCTCCATCAATAATAAACATTAGTTTATGACTTCATGTACCTTTGCCTACTTTTTGGAACAGTCTGGAGAGGTGAGGAGAGACTTTTTTGTGGTTTGACAATCTGCTGTCCACCTGAATTTGAAATGCTCCCCGAAGTATTGAATGGAAATAATCAGACAGCAGGATTGTTTGTGTAAGGATCTTGTATAATGCAAGTTTAGAGTTTCATTGTGTGATACACCTTACCTGCACTGGAAATGTGACGCATAGCAATCCAACAAAATTGGCTCACTCTCATTCTCTCAGTCTCAATATAAAAACTGAAAGTGCAGACTGAATGCAGAAACCAAGACACAAATTAAATTAAATTACAACATGCATTTAAACTCTTTACTGACTTAATGTATTAATGTAATTTGTCATACCTCATTGTGTAAAGAAGCGTTCCATTGTCCACCAGTCGCAAAAGTTTATTAGGTGTGGTCATATTGTGGGCCACTGACTTCTTCCCATTGTGAAAGAAGGTGTCTGGAGTCCAAATCTTGCTGGCAAGCAGGTTGTTAAGCGGAAGGACCTGCATAGGCCCATCGAACTTCAGCCTCTCATCCCGCCAGCTCTGCCGGAAGAATACATCAATTGTGTACTCCTATAACGGAAAAACAGATTGAGTCAAGGCTCTCTGACAGCCCTTTTAAAACTTCACTTTAACCCCCCAGGTTTCACCACTCATCTGATCTAATGCCCTCTCAGTGAGAAAGCCTGCCGTGGTTTGTGAAGCTTCTCTCCAATCTTGGCAAATGAATCAAGAGTGGGGAAAAATATTTTAGCTCAGTCCTTCCTGTTTGCCTGTTTTTGATTGGTCGAGATGTTTTCTTTATACATTTAATAATTCATTGCACTTTAAGGACAGCAGCAGCCTGGTTGGTGCAGGATCCTTAAGGATTCTTCAAAAGTTCAAACTCAAATGATTATGTTTTTACAGCTGTCGCTTGAGGGTAAAAACAAGTCTTCTCCAAGAGTTATCTCTATGTCCATATTGCCAACATGGAACAAAGGACGCTGTCCTCAGTAAATCTCTGCTTATACCCACAGCATCTTTTCATCGCTGAGTATCACTTATGATTTAAGACATACAACTGCCTCATCACAATGCAATTCTCCACAGGTTCTTCATGGGGACAATCATCAACACAATGTTATCTCTTTTTGTATTGCTTTTGTATTTCCAGGTCATTTAATTTTAGATTAAGTCATGAAGAATAGACACAAAATTTTGCATGAGATTCAGCCAAATCTGTATAAATATTTTGAAATCACTGAGAAAGGTCTGTAGCTTGTAACCACGTATGTGACAGCAGACAATTACAGTATGTGTCTTTTTTATTTTATTTTCTGCATTACCAGCTGTGTGCTGTGAGGTTTTTGTCATGTTCCAAAAGGTTCAATTTGCTGGAAAGATACTTGGGAAGCACCAGACGGAAATCTATGTTGCCCAGTCAATCAGAAATGTCAAGAAGCTCTCAAATGAAGGCACAAAACATAAGACAGATAAATACATTCATTACAAATGGCTTCTAGTCTTTAGTACAGTTTTGCCACAATGACAAAAAAATATTCCGGGCTGTATGATGAAGAGTAATGACAGTTTACAGTTTCAGTTTGCAGCATGAAAATGTATATTCTGCTCATGTGTTCTCTGTTCATAACTTATTTAGTTAGCATCAGATGTCTGTCTGAAGTTGCTTTGAGATTAAAATTCTGTGGGCACTTCTATTGCCAGAACTTCATGAGACATGAGGAATAAAGTGAAAGTTGACATCAACGCACAACACAAAAGTAGCCTAGAAATCAGTGAAAAATTTCCTTCTGTTTTAAACCGCATTCTGTAACTTTTGGCTCTCTATCACCATCTCTGTTTGAAACATAAAACTGCAAGTTATTTGCTTAATTTTCTTAATGTGAATGACGCAGTTTAAATTCTAAGCAACTGCTGTAACAACAAGCTACAAATTCTCAGCCATTCTCAGCACCCACACACGATTTAGTAGACTGGTATTTTCTCTGATATTTACCCTGAAATCAGACCCAACATTTAAAATTTTAAATCATTATTATAAATGTATCACTGGGTAAGGTAACAAGACTGTTCTGTCCGCTGATCCATTATGTACTTGCTAAATAACTGATTATTGTGTAACCAAAAAAGTTACGGATTGCAGCTTTAAAAAAACGTTCTTTATGTGTTACTATGCATTACTGGGATTGCATAAATGCCAAAGCAAAGTACTGTAGGTAAAGCACTACAACTATTCTTAGAAATACTTTGTTGTTTTTACAACAACAAAGTATAGAAATACCCATGGTGATGAAGTTCCATGTCTGGGCCTTGATGGGTTTTTTTCACTCTGAGCAAGTGTCTTACTACTTATGCACAGATCACATATGTTTTGAGCTTTAAAGTAGCTTGAGAAATTATAGGATCTACTGAGAACTGCTGTCATAAATGTTTAGGAGTTGTTCCAGATTTTACAAGAATGGACAGTACAAGATAATATGTACAAGAATAATATTTTGCACAAAATACAAATAAACAAATATTATGCAAGTATTAAACATCTTGTGACATTTAGTCAAAGCAACAGAACTTTGTAATAAACATCAAGACATTTTAATAGATGTTGTAGCAGACCTTTCCCCTGTTCAGAGTTGTTGTTTCTTTGCATATACGTTGCTAAAAAATGTTTATGGTAAATGTCTGTAAGACTGATAATCTCTGCATGTATATATCATGTGAGATAACAGTAAAAATCAGCACAAACTTATTTTTCATTTACAGCTCTGCTGCTTTAGTGTGATTCAAAATGGGATGAGAAACAGAAGTGTACTGTTTAAGGCAGGAGCAATTTTGACTTCTAAATGCACAGATGGTTCTAGAAAAGAAGCCAGAGAGTTATGTGCTTAAAGCATCTTTAAAGACTGTATGAACTGGCTCAATAACGTTGTTTTGGTAAGACAAAACAGAAACACATGTCATAAGGGTATCATCTCCCACCCAAAATGTAGAATGGGGACATACACCATACAAATAAGGTATTTGCACAAAACATGGTCACCTATGCTCCATTCATAGTACTGAGTAGAAGCTGTTTCTGGACCAACGTGCTTTTGATGTTAGGGGTAGGTGTAGGGTTATGGACATAGTACTAATTTAATTTGTCCTTTGACTGGCATCTTTGACTGGCATTTTGATCTTAGAACAATATTCCTGTCCATTAAACGCAGCTGTAACTGCATTAAACTCTCCTCTTAACTAATTATCACTAAAATCGAACTGCTGATACAGATGATACTCGTCCTGGCACATATCTGATTGGTGAAATAATGTTCACTGTGCATACTGACAAACTACAAGCTAATTTGAGTTCTCCCTATGACAATAATTATGACTTGCGTATGAATTATGTAATTATGTATGAATGATACATCCAAGACAAAGGACTCATAATCATACGGCACCCCTAAAAAACATCTAGATCAGAAACTACCTTAATTGTTCATAGTACAGAAATTCTGTTATGTTGTAAATCTATTCTGTGTTGTAAATCTGTTCTGTGGATGTTTCCTCCTTCTGTGTTCTGATCTTAACCTGAGTATTGTTCACAGGGAGTCACTTTCTGTCCTGCCCTGTATATATAGGCAGATGACTGTATCAGCTACACCAGAATTCTCCACTGACTCAAGAAAAGGATAGGTAATACCTTTATGTAATACCTGAATATGTAATACATGACTTATCACATTATTACTTAATGTCTAATGTGCCTGAAGTTGACATTATTACTTAATGTAAACTTTAAAGCTTTAATGACAAGGAAATGGAAGCTGCATATCCTGAAAATGTTGTATTGCAGCCGCTGTTTTCAGTCAACATGAAAATAAATGACTAATTAAGTGTTTATGGGAGTTCAGAGGAGTAATGGCAGGGTGTTATGGTCTAGCATCTCATATGCATGCTAGTTTGACTTAGCTGTTTAAACATTTTCATGCTCAACATCAAGATTCTTTAAGCAGATTATGGTTATTGAGCTGTAACATTTAAGGTTAAGCCAATTTAATACATGAAAAGGTGTCAACATCCACTAACAAGAATTAGTATATCTTTGGAGATAGGACTAATCTCATTGCTTGTGAGGTTGGCTTCATGTGCTTAATACAAGTCAAATATGATTATGTCATATGCTTGCTGCACGCAGAGCTCAGATGTGCCGTAGATACACCAGCACAATGTTCCAATTACTAATGCATAGAATGTTCTAGATTCAGTACAACTTAAGCTTTAGTCACAGCATCTATGATCTGTTGTGGATTACCACAGAAAAATGATTACTCATTCATACATTTGTACAAACAAAAATCGTGTTACCCACTTACATTGGAAGTATATAGGGCAAAGATTTACACTGGGATAAACATCAAAACACACATTCCTTTGAAAGCAAAACCACAGGACGTAAACATTGTACATTGCCATGACATTAATCTGATAAAATTGCTTACCTGCTTTGTCTTTGCAAAGTTATATTTAAACTTTCAATTAATGAAATGCTGCTAAACAGCAGATTTCACAGTATGCACAAAATCACACTAAGAAAAGCTGTGACTGTGAAATTTGGTTTATATGGAGCAAAATCCACTTAGATTTTTCTCCATATAAACTTAGACCTTTAGACAAGATTACGCCTCAAATAATGCACATTTTGTACAATTCTAATTATTAGAATTATCTCAAATTGCTTTATGCCTTGCATTTCTGCTTCTAAAACATGTCTCGCCTCCAATGTTAATAAATTACTGTAAAAACAACTTTTTGTTAGTCTTGTCAAACTGACTGTCAATTTAAAATGATTTTTGGTGGTAATTCACAGCATGTCACAGAAATACTTTATGCCTCTTTCGTTACCATAGACAGAATGACTAAACACAAAAAAGACAGAGCATGTCACTCCACAAAAAACATGACTTGCAGTTAATGTTTCAGTCACTTCACTAACGGTGAAATTTTAAACCCTGTTTCAGTGGGCTTTTTTGGTGGTTTAATTACAGTTCTCTTCATTCTGTTCCATCTTTTCCCAGCCCTTTCCACAGTCCTAAGAACTTACTTTGTCCCTTTTAAATCAACTGTATTAATTACAGCACATGTAATGTGTTAATTACGGCTGAAGAAAGCCAATGAAGAGAAGAGGAAAAGGACAAGAACAAAAAATGAATGAAAACATATTGTTGGTCGTTTAATCAAAAATTATAATCACTTCAGGGTCCTTGTGTAAGTTTTTGACTGAAAGTTCATTTGACATTATTAATTATTCACAAAGCTTTTTTTATAAAACATGCTTTGGTTTTTGTCTTTGTTGGATATTACTGACTAACGCAAACCACTTATAGTGCATGTGTGTGCAATGCAGCCATTCATGCTTAATGGATTTTGAAAGGCTAGCATGTTTAACCTTACGTAAGAAGAAAAATTAAGCATACCCTAGGCTTAAGTGTCTTTTCTCAATCACCTTTTCCCGCGGTATCTTCAAAGGACTAAGTCTATTAAGCACAATCTGTAAATCCCTTTGAATATAAAAGCACATGAGCAGCTCTTCAAAGAAAAGCCAACAGAGAAGTATATCACCAAAACAAGATTAATTTAAAGATCAAAAAAGTTTTGCAGAGGTCTGGCAGATCCATGTACAGCCACAAAGGAGAAGGAGAGTGTTTGGGGTTTTCCTCACGCTTGCCCTGTTGGGGCACTGGGTTTTGACCTACTTTTGAAAGATGGGTGGAGGAAGGAAAAAGGAAGACCCCAGGAGAAGCAGGTTTTGCCTAAGCCCACCACTACTAGAGACATTTTCAGCAGCAAGCACATGATGGGCTCAACGATGATGGGCACGGGGTCGTGGCATAACATGTTGAGCTAATGAGCTGTGAGAAGGAGAGCAGGGATTTGTCAACCCCAAATGAAAGGTGTTAAAGTGTTAAGCCACTTTAAACAGAAAAAAATCCAAAGTATAAGAGAGATTTGGTTTTTAGCCCAGCTGTGGCATTCTGTGCCAAAAGGACAATGTGACCATGTGAGCTAATCTTCAGGGGAATAATAGGAGAAACACTACACTTTCTTAAAGCTGCAAATTGTAATCTTTTTTTTGGTTAAAAATGAACAAAAATCATTTATTGAGAAATTATATAACAGATCAGTGCTCTCGCTCCTGTCTCCTTATCCAGATTTGCAACTGTAAGTTTATAATAATGATTTTTAATTTGAGCTGTTGGGTCTGATTTTGTGGGAAAGGTCAGTTTGACTGCCATGTCAGTAAACAACAAGAATAAGATCAAGCTACATATATCACATGTTGGGTGATGAGCATGATAGAGCATTTGTAGCTTGTTCTTACAGCAGTTGTTAGAATTTAAACATCTGCCTACAGATAAAAAGTCTGCAAGTAACTTACAATTTTATATTTTAAACAGAGATGGCGATAGAGAGGCAAGTTACGCACTGCAGCTTTAAATAAAAATAACCACTTAAATGAAGAAGTTTGAGAATGATGTAAAATGTTGGAATAGTTGCAGTTGCTTTTACATTTACGATAAAATGTAAATGATGAGAAAATGATGAGAAAAGTGTCCATATTAAAACATAGCCAGACCTGAATGCAAGTTTCCTAAAAAAGTGTGAAATAGATATTTAGCTATTAGTTAGTTAACAAAACTGAATAACCCGTCCAGCCTAGGTGAAAAGTAAAGTCATTTCAGAGGTGGAGTTATTACATAACTGCTCTTTATGATCTTTCTTAAGATCATAAAAAAAATGTTTCTCTAATATATCCTGCATTGCATAACAAGACCAGGAACATGTATTAGGAAAGTAAATGAGGTCATTTCATGCTGATTAAATAGTGAAGTATCTGACACTGATCAGAACCATTTCATAGCTATACAGCTAAAATGAAGACAAACTGTCTCATCTTTAACTGTGTGCACAGCAGAAAGGTCCAGCAAAAAAGATGTCACTGTTTTTTCATGATTTTACAGTGATAAGTCATCACCATATTCTGGTAACTACTGCAAATCAAAACAATAAATTATTCCAACCATTTATTTTAACCAATTACGATTTGTATTTAATATAATTTCTATTCCACAGGTGCTATTTTTATAATTTGGTGATTAGGAATGCTTTTAAATACTCAAACAGTTTTTCAGTTCTATTTGCTGTAGGTATTCAAGCCATTATATCAGAGACGACAGGCCTGGGGTTAGACCACGTTGGTTTAGTTCCTAATTAAAGCTACTTTGAATATCTTTGTCTGAGCAGCTGAAGAGGATGAACCCTGCCACTGAGTTTCTGCACACTGTTAAGTCATCCACATCACAGCTCTTATCGGCAGGGCACAGGCTTCACAAGAATGTCTGACACAAGCAACCGCACTGCAAAATAACAGGACACAAGCTACTGCACAAATTGTGTCGGACAGAATTTGCTCACCTAAAACGCACTTAGATGCCCACAGGGAGGATGGCAGATGTACTGTTGCTCAGAGACTGCCCAGAGACAACAGGCAGACATCTGAGAATTCTATACTGTATTCTGAGTGGAACAGCCTCCAATGGAACAATCGATCTAATGATCTGTTTAATTCACTTCAATTCGGTGAGCCTCTTTCATCTACTAGCAATCAGCGAGATTTTATTTGTTTGTGCTTGCTCCGACCATAAGGGTAATGTTACAGTTCTTAATTTCTTGAAAAAATAATATCTATATACATTATACTGAATTAACATTGCATTAAAATGCATCTTGTTATTAGCTGTAAATTTAGAAACTGTAGTAACTGTAATTGTCTTGTGTGTTCTAAAGCACCATTAAAAGTGAATGGGGTTAAATGAAATATCCACTTGCTATGGAACAATGCCACATTTTTGAACAGTTTCATTAGTATTCAAAAAGCTGTTTTGTGTATTGGGTCTTCAGGAGTGTTGATTACTTATAGATGGCCATGTCACAAAGAAGTGGCCTGCAAGACAATCTTGTGGCTTCTAATTCCCTGCTGCTACATAAGATTGGAACAGTTCTTACAGCAGCAGCTCTGGTGGAAAGCACTTCATCAAAGGACTGCAACACAGCCATATATCTGTGACTCCCAAGCAGACATAACGCAGACTTAATGCTCCAGTTCCAAGATTATAGATTATCAGATTATAACCACTAGCTGCATGTTATTGAAGAAAAATGTGCTATTCAATAGCTTGCTAAATAATGCATTATGTGATATGATAAAGCTTTAAATCTGTAAACTCAATATAAATTATATTAAAGTACATTTAAAAACTGAAAGTCATATAACCAACACACACAGTTCACATTTTTTCTATGAAAAGAAAGCATCACTACAATTTCTGATAGAAGTATCTCTGCCATTTGCATCAACCTTAAACTGGCTATACTTTATATGACTATGTAATATGAACTTTTATATATAAAAAATAACATTATATATATTAATATCACTATTTAATAAATACGTCCTCTTCTTCCTGATGGCTACCAGGGAATGGAGGACCCTTAAAAAAGAGGGTGCAACTCGATCACAACCCCAGAGAACCAGCACATAAGGGGGGCTAGTGACAGCTAGCTACTCTTATATCCCCCAAGAAATGCTGCTCTCTCCAGCGAGCCCTGCGGGGACCATAGGGCCCTACTAGCATGGGTGTTAGCCCAGCTCATCCTGGGCCAGAGCAGTGGAAAACAGCCATCACTGCCTGCAGTAACCGGCCCTAATGGGGGAGCGGGAGAAACATATCAACAAGCCTGGGAAGGCGAAGCTCTCATGGGGGTGGAGGACCTTTGCCAGCCGGGAGGTGGAAGGCTGAGGACCCTATATTTTTATCGCCCCTCTCCACCACAGAGGGAGGGTGCCACTCTGCCAACCATTTTTGACAAAAAAAATCCCCATATCAATCGCCAAGATGGCAGAACCCCTGAAGGCTCAGCAGTAAGGCTGAAATAGCACCGGGGACCCCGCCCGCGAGGCGCTCTCCCGGCCAGGAGAGCCTCTTGACTATCGCTATCCAAGGTGGGCCAAAACAGCTCCAACCCTTGAACCGCGGTCTTGACCGACACCAGAACTCCAGGTAATACAACAAGAAGGGCTTAAAACACCAAGTACTGCCTCGAGGGGAGTAAAGGAATCGAAAAAAGGTTCACCAGGGATGGTTTGGCCCACATCAAAACCAACCCTGAGAATGGTCTTTCCATGATCTGTGGGGACCTGGGACAGCCTGACTAGAAAGGTTCAAGGTGGGGCTCGAACTTGGTTCTCTCGGTTCTAATAATGGCGTGTAACTGGCTTATGCCACAGGCCTGTGAGAAGCTGAGAAGCTCTGACAGGGAACCTCACAGACCTCTTTTCATTACCGAAAGTGAGACTGGTCTCAACCTTTCAACTGCTAGCTAAGAAGGAGCCCACCAGCAGTGCGGTGCAACTCCTCAGCCAGGGGAGCTTGCATACAGGTCGCCTGCCTACCGAAAGTTAATGTCCGAGGCGGCAGCCCGGATCACACTAAACAGTAACACTGGGCTAGATGGGCACTAGCTGGACCATCAGAACAGGCAGAAACAGGGGCCACCATAATCATCACATGGTCCCACCCGTGATGTTTGATGTGGGTGCTTGTGTCACTGTGAAGGACGGAGGATATTGGGCAGGAGGGGGGGAGTGGATGGTGTAAGCATACTATACTCCCGCCTGAGCCCCAGCTCAGGTGTCCTTCGCCTCCTGCCTTACGTCTCCACCTGCACATCCTGCATCTCTTGGCTTGGCGGCAGTAAGAGACTGTCTGATGGGTCTGAAGAATCTGTTGCCTGCTCCTTGCTACATTGTAGACAGCTCCTTCCCTCAGCGGTGGAGCGAGAAAAGATCATGCCCTTCTCGAGCTCCTCCTCTACGTCTACCTACGGACCTCACGAAGAAAGATTCCACTGAGCCTTGGCAGCAGTGGGACCGAGCAGAGCAGACAGCCAAACGAGAGCGGAGCGTCTTAAGAGAGAAGCCCTCGCAATTCTTGCACTCAGCTCCCTCGAGAACTGAGCGTGCATGATCCTCTCCTAAGCAGAAGACACAAAGATCATGCGTGTCTCCTGGAGACAAATATCTCTGACACGGAGGCACACATTTTCTAAATGCCATGGTGTGCGACAATCGAGAAAACAAACAGCTCCTGAAGACAAAAAAGCTCATGTCATGCTCTACAGGTGCCCTATTATACTCGTGTGCACACCTGACGCGCATTAGGCATTGCCGTGGGCCAATTTCATTAGCGTGATTAGACACAAGTTCAGACATCCGTCACATCGAAGGCATTCTCCATAGTGTCAAACCTGACGCAGTGTTGAGTTCCCTTGAAAGGGAACGTATCTCAGTTACGTATGTAACCTCGGTTCGCTGAGAAGGAAACGAGACACTGCGTCAGGCTTGATGCTCCCTCGAAAGAGAACCCTGCAACCATCCCTTGTTAACGTATAAAAGCTTTTGTGCATTATTCTCACTAGAGTATAGCAAGTCACCTTCCATACTAAAGAAAATTAGTGCAACTGAAGATGTGATCTGGAATCTCTCTATTCAGTGCTGACAGAGAGAAATGAGCCAGTGAGTAATGGGAACAAATAAGGCTGTTATTTTTCTTTGTCTTGTCCCTATACAACTTTCTTTCTCGTTACTCTAAGTTTGTGTTTTTCCCTCCTTCTTTGCAGACTGTCTCTCCTACTGCCTGTTTTTTCTCTACATAACCTCTAATACATCTTTTGAAAGCTCTCTCCTGTCTGCTGGAAATCTGACCTGTCAGTATATGATTGGCTGTCACTCATTCATTACTACCATTTCTACTGTAAGGATTTTGCATTTGACTGCTGGGCAAAACACATTTGGAAACACCATGTTTCAGGCCAAAACCCTGAAAAAAGCATTTGCGCAAAACTCCAGGTACAGCAGCAGGATCTTCATAATGGAACTGGATGTTATAGTCACAGGTGCTAATATGAAAACAGTGGTTCAAATTCATGTGCTTTCTGCTTTTTTTAGAAAATGAACAATGATGTCATTTGGAATTGAGCTATTAAGCTGACAAATCCATCACTGTTATCTTTAAAATTTGCAAATCTAAACTGGAAGAAAATGATTAGCGGAGTGACAATTTAATTATGCTGTATTGACTTATTTTGACCTATGCCTCCTCAATGTTACAAACATTTTTTTCCAAATGAAACCACATTATCCTTTGACAATCCACATTATCCTTTAACATGCTGAAAATGATTCTAGATGGACAGACCACTAACTGTATGTTTATCAGCCAATCACATAGTACAAATTTCTCTCAAAATATCAGTTGAATAACCTACCTGTCTTATATATCATCAATATTCGGGTGACACCTTAAAATTAAAAGAAACATTAAATAAAATAATATATAAGAAATTTTATAATAATAATAAAATAATTTTTTTGCAATATGTCTATATATAACTATACATCTATATACAACTATATCAAGTTATATCCAATTATATCCAAATTGGTAATCCAATCAAAATGTTTGGTAAACCAGGCCAAATGATTAGGTGTCTTTCATTTAACAGGTTCTACTTACCTCTGTACCTAACAAGATTTATTAGGTAACTGTCAAATTCTTCTCACTTATAATTATCATTGATTGTGTGACACGTCAGATTAAATCCTTTTGAGCCCAGAGCAATGCCTCAACAGCAGCAGAATATTTCATGGGAAGGCCAAAAAGTTATTCTATTCCTCAAGGTTAAATGACAAAGTTGGGCTCACCCAGAAGCCTACAATGTTTTACCATGAAAAGTCAGGGCATGTTATTAAATCACAAAGCACTTATTATTTATTGATTGCAATCAAATGAAAATGTTTTAATACAGCCATCCAAATGAAAGCTCATTTGAGATCCAAAATTGGGTAATGGCAATAAACAAATCTAAGAAAGAATAAGTGTCTGTAGACTGAGACTAAAAAATGATTCTTAAGTTGCCTTGATATTACACAGCATGGATTTGTGCAATCTGGTGTAACAACTTGTAGCTATGGAAACACAATACAGCCCTCATGGGTGCCACCCATTAAGGATGCAAACTGTCTTCTTCTAGACATTCCCAAGAAACATTTAACACTACAGCAAATTATTAGAAAAAGCATAAACATGCTCGGGGAAAGATGTTACTGAAAGAGTTACTGTTGTACAATGAAATTACAGACCCAGTGTTTGATGGGTGCACAGTGACTGATATGGACAGCACACACATACTGTAGCAAACTCAGCAGCCCTAACAACACATACAAGACTACGCCAGTGTTCAAAATTAAAGGAATGTTTTGGATATAAAACAAGTTAAGCTCTGTCAACAGCATTCTTGACCCTTCTGATTACCAAAACAAACATTTAGCCCCATCCCAAAGTTAAAAAAATAAAATAGGGCATACAATAAAATTACTTACTAAGGTTGTTTTTCCTAATGTTAATTTTTTTTGTCATAACCAAAAAAGGCAAGCCCAAGCACATTGGGTGATGCTCACATGGATGTAACAAGTTTTAATCCAGGCTGCAAACAAAAGATTCAAAAACAAAAAATTTCACGCCTGGATTTTGTAATCTTTGGTGTGACAGATAGAGGTCTGCGAAGCTCCCACTAATCAAAGAGTTTCTAAATTGACACAAGGACTATTTATGCTGCAGGACGAGTCCCCGAGAAATGATGTCACCCTCAGTTTGCACAAGGCTCAACACATCACCTGGAGCAGATTAACCTGGTCTAAATTTCAAAGCAGATGACTTGTCAGATAAAGATAGAGAAAGGGAGCAATGGGCAATGACAATGCTGAGATGCAAACAAATGGGACAGAACAGCGCAACCTTTCAAAGGACAGATATAAAAAGAGGCATTAGCAGAAACAAAAATAGAGAGGAAAGGATATTAAGCTAAACGACAACGAATTATTATAAGGGAGAATTACATGGAAAGGATGAAGAAGGGTATTGCTGGAGGAGATTGAGGACAATGGCGAAAGACGCACTGGTTAAAATGAAGGAGCCAATGAGAACACAAAGAGAGCTCACCCTTACATTTAAAACTACATAAATATGGCATAGTTAATGGCTGCACTGATGGCCTCACAAAGACAGAAGTGCTTCGGATCCTGAGTGACAGAAATGTCTGTCGTAATCTGCAGATGAGGTCATTGCATAAGTGCTCTGCTCTTTACCAGTCTAATAAGCTATTCCTTGTTTCATTTAATAGCTCTGTTTCAAAACCTAGCAAACTGCCTTGCTGCTTATGGCCTACAAGTATGCATCCTAAAGATTAGGGTTCAGAACATTCCACATTGGCACACAAAAGGCGCACCAAACTGGAGACAATTTGCAATTGATTTCAACAGTTTGACTAGATGTTGCTAAGCTAATTTTGCAATAAAAAATGTAAAAAGCGTAGGATACACTTAATAAATGTTTAGCAATTAACTTTTTGATGTTCAGCGACATCTGTTTATTTATATTACACATGCCCTCCGTCTCGTCCGCTATGGCATTTAGGTGATTCCCAGAAATGTCATATACCATGAAAAAATCCAATTTCAAATCAAATTATATGGATATCAACGGAAGAATCCAAACTGTCGTTTACCACGAGGAAGTACTGTAAATTGCTTCCACAGAGTATGAAAATTGTTCCTGCAAAGTAAGATCTATTTTTGTCATGTCCATAACAAAAACAAATTCCTAAAGCGAAACTGCAAAAAACTTCAATAGACTTTCATTTCTCTGATGTCTGGCTCGGCAGGGGTTTATGATTACACATAGAAATGCTTTCATATTCTGGTATTTAGTCTTTCTCTGAGAAGTTACACTTCTTGTTTTGACTGCAATGTCACATCCGTAGCTCTGCAATTGCCCATTTATTTTTACATGCCCTCATTTATTCCATAATAGTATAATATCATGACTGACAGGACAGGCTCCCGGTCAGGGCTGCGGTCTCATTCATTGTGATATAATAGGACTAATATTAGGCCCAGAGGAAGCAGAGATGCTGTTTTGACCCAGGAACTTTTAAGATGACACAAAGCTGTTATATGGAATAGTATATTTAGAAGGACTTTTGCCACAGTGCTGTTTTTGTCCCTAGTGGTGAGGATGATTAAAAGAAAAAACATGAAAGTGGGAACATGGTGTGATAACTTTCATATAGACATCACACAACAATGAAACTGGTGAAGGAAATTATAAAAACATGGCTCAACACAGAAGAGGTAAGAAACTGACCATTGACACTGAGTTATAAATGGAATATAATGAATGCATCAAATGATTCTTTGATGCAGAGAATGTTATACCCTTCAAAGTTTTACAAATATACAGAAATAAATAGTTAAACATCTGAAAAATATGATAAAATGATTTCAGTCTAGAAACATCGGTGGCCTAAAAACAAGCTGTTCAGAAATCCATTTATTCTACATGAAGCAGATAACCATGCTGAGATTCCACTCACCTACTAGTACTAATAATGTTTACTGTAATACACTTTTTTATGCACTTAGTTTGATTGGCCAAGAGTTGACTTAAGATTTTGTAGTCTATGTTTGCACTTCATATGTATTTGGATATAGTAATATAATTTGTTTATTTTGAATGTGGGTGGCTCTCCAGGATTATCTTCAGAATTGCTCAGTGTCTTAAACTCTCTTTATGAAGGAGTGAAAATGGAAAACACAGAGTGTACTTTATCTCCGGCTAATATTGCTAATATTCCTTAAAACAGCTCTTTTGCTTGTGTAAAACAATTTACCTAGTCACATTTACAGGACATGCATTTTATATATTTTATAAAACTGGTATATATCATTGCTTACTGTAGCTCGTTTTTAATCGGTAACGTTACTGCTGTTTATGGTTTTTAGTATTGAAACGTGGCCTTTCCAAAGAACACAGAAACTCAGATATTCAAATATAATATATAATATTAATATAATATTAATTTAATTAAAATCTTTTTACACATTTAAAGAGGTGTAATAGCTGCAGGTGTATTGACATGATTGAGATCTCATCATATTTTACATCATACTATTTTAAACCCATGTCTTTTCAGCAGGCAGTATGCAAATTATAAGCAATCCTGTCAACAGTGCCAACCAAATAGGTTAGTGCAGTGAAGTATAAATCAGCATGTGTCTAGGTCAATAAAGCTGTTTATTGTCAGATGAAAGCAGTGGTCAAGTGGCTTTGAAACTAGCACACTTTATTTTACTCAAATATATTGCTGCATGAATCTTGAAAAGCGCATTACATGTAGGTGATGTTGTGCAGAAACCCTTACATGGAAAATCTATGGGAGTGTATAATGAAGCAGTAAGCCCCAAGATGCCATAGTTTACAGTGAATTTAGAACAGCGAAGTTGCATTGTGCGCAACAAAATATTTTAAACTGATACAAAATATTCTTCTGCCAAGAAATGTAGCGCTCGCACTCTCCGCCGAATCGCACACAGAGCCCATGCGCAAATGTAGTATTACATATATCAAATGTCCATAGATGAAATCTATATTGACATATAACCTACCCCATATATACTATAAATATTAATATATATACACATACACACACATTAATACAAATTAATTGTAATTTGTTGTAATACAAATTACATACATATAACTAATATGCAGGTGAGGCTGGTGGGTTCCTGCACACTATGGCAGTTTTGCAGGCGCGCCAGACTGACTTGTTTAAAGTCCATCCAGCTCTTCTTCCATTAAATCTTCTGCTGTCTATGGGCAGCAACAAACACCCCAGGTGTTTCGGGGCTAGATTTATCTGTCCAGATTTCTCTTACCAGTCCTCTGTTTCAGGAGACTGGACAGGTAGACAGGATGATATCTCTCTCACACTTTCTGGCAGCGTTGAACCTCTGCCCAGTTTGTCCTTATGGCTGTTAAGTACAGTAGAGAGAGTGTACATTCTATTTGCCTCCTGTCCTCCCCGTTTCAATGGCATTTTGCAGAAGGTAGTAGTAGGAGAACAGCATTTAGTGTTGGCCCGTTTACTAGAGGTTCCCTTTGGCGGAAGGGGCTATAGAATGTGTTCCCCTTTGCTTGAGAGATCTGTGCTTTTACAGCTGATATTTTATAGTTTCCAAAAGGACGGGGGTTGCATCCAATTCTGTATTTGCTTCATATAATCACTTTCTAAGGAGATGCAGATTCAAGATGTTGACGCTCAAGCAGATTGTGTGTCAAATTCAGTCAGAGGACTGGTTTGTCACGATAGATCTGAAGGACGCATACTTTCACATCGAGATTTTGCCAGAACGTAGGAAGTTTCTCAGGTTCGCTTTCGGGGACAAAGCTTACCAATATCGAGTGCTTCCTTCCTTTTGGCCTAGCCCTATCGCCTTGCACCTTTACGAAGTGCGTGGATGCAGCCCTGGCTGCTTTGGAGGTACTTAGGGCTGAGACTCAACCCCAATAAGAGTATGCTTTCTCCTGTCCAGAGAACTACTTTTCTAGAGGTAATTTGGGACTCCACTATGATGCGAGTCTCCTGCACATGTGGAGTCGATCCTTTGCTGCTGTGAGCAGCGTTCGGCTAGGCCAGCACCTGACAGTCCTCCAGGTTCAGAGGCTGTTAGGACCCATGGTAGCAGTGGCCAATGTGATTCCGTTGGGCCTGCTGCACATGAGATCGTTTCAGGCCTGGCTAAGGAAAAATGGGTTAATCCCAAAATCCACCTGTTAGGGGTGGTAAGGGTTATGCGCTGAGGGCTTCGTACCCTTTCTATGTGGATCTGCAGACTCCATCAGTAGACCCTGCCTGTTTGGATATGTCCCTGGCTGTAAGCCATTTTGCACCATAGACCAGACCACATCCCCACTGCAGTTGGTCACCCGCTGGTACTTCAAGCCTTCTGTTCTCTGCTGTTTGAGATGCCGGATCAGGAAAGGCTTCACTTACTGTGTCCAGTTAGAGCTTTGAGGACCTATGTCCACCGCTGAGACCAGTGGCATAAGACCTCTCGGCTCTTAGTCTGTTTTTGGTGGCTGCAACCTAGAATGAAGTGAATCTCTAAGTGATGTTTGTGATGTGACAAGCTGGTCCTCTCTTAGACTGCTTAGACTTGAATTCAACTCAAGGCACTTAGGTCCTCCAGGATTGACAAGTCTAAGTCTGCTTCTGATGTTTTTGTGCCAATGTTTCACAGCATTTGGGGCAACCTTCCCTCACTGTGGTGTAGTGGGTATTACTTTCCCATAGCATCCAACTGATGCAGCGTTGAGTTCCCTCGAAAGGGAACGTCTCAGGTTACGTATGTAACCCGGTTCCCTGAGATAGGGAACGAGATGCTGCGTTGCTTTCCAACGCTTCGGTCTTGCCTGCACGGCTTTCCTTCAGATTTAAAGCTGATGAGGTATTTTGCAGGCACCTTTTAAAGGCATTGTGACGCGCAATGCTACGTCACATGACCTGACCTGCCTATAAATAGGCCTGATTTTACATGTGTTCAGACTTGTGCGCGCCTGAAGCGCGTTCCCCATATCGTCAGACTGACATAGCGTCTTATTCCCTATCTCAGGGAACCGGGTTACATACGTCTGGGTTACATCTGGGTAAAAAAATCTTCATAAATTAGCTAAACATAACAGCAAGTTGTAGGCAAATAGGGCATCCTATTATTGCATTTGAACTGAATGCAAAGATTGGACGAATATTTTATTGTCCTGTGCCTTTCACAGAAGAAATATTTTTATATAAAAATATTTAGACCACTTTACTTAGCGATTGCTATCAGGATGTGAAGAGACTTTCAACCAGCATAACAAGAAATGTTTCTGAAACAAATCACCTACCCTGCCTTTTAATAAAGTTGATAGCTGATATGCGATTCCAGAGATGCATGACTACTGATCTACAGGACCTCTATACAGTAACTAGCTGATATATAAATTCTCTTAAATTCATTATGTATTATGAAGCATTTCTTTATTCAGGGATTCAGGCAAAACTTTAAAATGTGTTAAACGTCTCTGAGAATTTAGGCTCAATGCACAGAAATGTCAAAATGGGATTTTGGTTAAATAATTTGCCAAATATCCAACTAGTACATAACACACATAAAGGGATGATGATATTGCTGAAACTGTGCAAATTTGAAAGTAATTAGTAAGTCCAGTTGTAGATCCAGTCTTCATGTAGTCTTTAATCGCTAGTTTGACGTTCACTGACAGCTGATAAATGACCATTGCATGTAACCATCAAATGACGATCAAATTTCTCCTCACATAAAAATCTGCCAGTGTCTGCAAGTTTTGAGGCACAGTCCTTCATTGTTTCTTCTTCCATGAAAAAATGAAATCAAGAATTTCCTGCTTTGCTTTGATGTTTGCACTTTCATACACGCTGCAGCTTTAACAGTGACAAAACAAGAGTAATGGTGGCAAAAATAAGCGCTTGTGTGCCTGTTAACGACTTGTCAACAAACCAGATGTGCTGCATTATTTCGCTTACATAGCTGACAGTTAGGGCAGGCACACAGACAAAGCCCGTTTTGTAAAGATGTTTACATTTACGCAGACCATAAGAACCCACTTTGGCCAACATGTGACTGATAACATAACATAGCATAACATAACCCTTTTGTTATGTTACCTGCTGCATCCCTCACTATATTCAAGAAACCGCTAAAACCTGTCTCTTTCACGAATACCTGACACGAGTATAAATTAAAAAACTAACTAACCCTTTCTCCTCTCTCCCAACAGTTATTGCCTCTATCAAGCATTGAAATGTTGTAATCTTGGTAAACTGTAACTGTGTACAGCTGATGTTATTGCCTCCTTATGATTTATTGCTTCATTGTTTTACTCACCTTGTAAGTCACTTTGGATAAAAACGTCTGCTAAATGCCTAAATGTAAATCTAAATGTAATGTTGTCCATGCCTTCAATTATAAGCCAAACAAACGTGTAGCTTGACAGCTGTGAGAATACATTGTATTTGGTAACACTTTACAATGAGGTTCCATTTGTTAACATTAGTTAACTAACAATGAACAATACTTCTACAGCATTCATTTTATTATTTAGTAATACATTTTTAAAATAAAAAGATGTATCTGTTAACATTAATGCACAAATAACTGAACAGACAATGAACATTTGTATAAACTTATATTAACAAAGGTTATGTAAAATATTTTGCTTATTGTTAGCTCATGTAATTTTTTTCTTTTAAATAAAGTATTTTTTATATTCATAAATAGGTGTTCAGTCACCTGTTAATGAGTTGTTGAAAAAACATTTCTTGTTGTTTAGTTTTTTGGCATAATATCAATTTAGTATTGGTATCGAAATATTTTACTCATTGTATTGTATTTTATTGAAGTCATAATTTTGGTATTGTGACAACATTAACAGTAAATATCTAAAATGTGACATACTTATGCTTTTACATTCACAATTATCCTGAGAGCGACCACGGCGCACACACCACAGATTACATTACTGTGATAATCTTTCCCCAAACCTTGTCTTCCACGCAAACAGATATTATGTAATTTATTGCTAATTAGACTGTGAAAACAGCTGTGTGGTGGCGGTAATTTGTTGCACATTTGGAAAATGTCTAACTTTTAACTTTATAGGTTGATTACATTAATGTTAACCTTAATAATTATCACTGAAATTTTAGTATCATTTCATGCATTGTATAATTTGACAGACTGTTATGTTTGCTTTCTTTATTAGAAATTAAGTCTCAAAACAAAGTACTGCCGCACGGCCCTGGCGATTCATCTTGCGTAACAGAGCCAACTGTGTATATGATTAAGACGCATGCATTTCTCCACACAGTCTTCCAACCAATTACCTTGTCTCCTAAATGAGCCCATAAAGGAACACAGAGCTTACACATTCACTGGGACAGAGGGAAATAAAGGACGGTACTGTGTCAGGTCTTGCGATAAACTAATTTTTCCAAATTCAATTTAGTGGCAATGAAACCATCTCACTTTTCACATGCAATTATCTGCCACCACGAATAACAAACATGCCGGGTATAATCGTAATGTATTTTAAAAAAGCAATGCATCTAAGGAACAAATATAAAGATTTAAAGAATGAGTAAAATGACAAAATGTCAAGGGATCACTTTTGGTAATTATAGGTAAAGGGTGACTACATTAAAGATGATAAAATATAACAGTTTGCTTTATTTTGATTTTATTTTACAACATAATTCCCAAGCCTACATTTTGTGTTAGTCCATATTTTTGATGGGTTTACACATATTGATGAGTTTACTCATTCTAAAATGTGAAAAAAATATTAATATTAAATATATTAATATTAAATATTATTAAATATAATATAATAATATTAATATTAAAGAATGAGTAAGTGACCATAAGCTTTGAATGATAGTGTTAATTAAAAATATATAAGGTTATTTATATGTTTTCTTATAATGCTGTGACAGTGAGATGACATACCATATCAGTGTCAGATACTGGTCCAAAGCTGGTCACATAGATGTTTGTTCTCACTTCAGTCACACTCTCTGATTGGACATAAAAAGAAAAATACAGAAAGTGAGAGAGCAATAGTTAAAACTATTATATTATAAGCAGAATTAGACTGGTGTTTGCACTTGTAAGGCTATTGTTCTAACATAAATCTCTAAGAAAGTTCATAGTCCTAAAATCCTTGATCACTGGGGTTCTGTAAAAACACTGCAGCAATCCACCACTAACAACCGGTAGTTAAAGAAAAGAAAAAATGAAAACCCCATGGGCCATGCATGCTAATGGGAACTAAATTAGTTACTAGAATTAGTTGCGAGTTGAATTAGACACTAAGTTAGTCAACCAGGTCATTATGTCTCAGTGTTTCAGTGTTCCAGCAGCTCTGATGTGATAAGTCATGTACTGGACGTCAGCATGTTAAACGGGATGAAATGGAAGGATTTGTTGGAGCTGACTGGATGCTCCTCTCTTTCTGTTGTCTCTGCTGTCCTGTTGTCTCTGACCAGGTCTGAACAGTCAATGGAAGCCATCCAGTTCCATCATAGCAATAGGCCACAGCTCTCAGTGCAGCAATGTGACTTCGCCCATTCATCAAAAATGTACATCTCGTTTTTGACTGCCCACTGCTAGTCTCACAGTCAAGGCTCTGTAATTTTAGAGGTCACTGGAGCTTTACTCTGTCAGACAACCATGGTGCAGAATAAATACACACAGGGGGAGATGCTTTAATGGATTTCTGTTGGACCTTTCTGAAAATGTCATTAGGATACCCAATATGACACATTCATGGAAATCAGCATTTAATCAACATTGAAGCTCCAAATGGAAGTGATTTTACCTCTGAAAGAAATTTTACTAGACACTGACACCTTCACATTCCACAAGAGGAAGTCAGCTTTAAAGCAATACAAGAAGAGGCTGTTACACTTGGGAGCGTAAAGGGAATGAGGAATGGAAGGAACAGGACGGAAAGGGATGGAGATAATCCAACAGAAAATACTTTAATTTTAATCCACATGGAACAGGGGAAGCAACTCAGTGTAACATCCACATACAAACAGCAATGCATAGACAATAACCGACAAAGGACAGGGCAAAAAGGAAAACTTAAATAGGGAGGCTAGCTAGGGGCAAACAGGTGAGGGCTATTAACTAATGATAACAAAATGAGAACAGGAACATGACCAAATAAACAGTAAACAGTAACAGTAAACAGGTAAACAGTACCTAAACCATAAAAGGAGACAGGAACAAACTAAACCAAGACACAACTAAAAAGTTCATGACTCTGACATTTTTCTTGTCCCCAGACAGTAGATAAGTTAAAATGAGGACAAAATACAAATGATCAGGGGACCCGATCAGCTTCTTCATGATGATTAATTGAGCATTCTTAGGGTGTACTATCACTGCATTGGGCAAGTCCTCTTTATTTTCATCAGAGTTCTATAACACATGTATCTCCTTGGGCGCCATAGTCTTAAAATTTGTAAGTGATCTCAGGAGAGTGCTGTTCTGTGACAGTTTGCTATTGATAAACATTACAGTGCAGAGAGAAGATGAGTTATTTCACTGTTCCAAAACACAATCTGTTATGGATCTGAGAGGTGCGAGACTGTGAGAGCTCCAATAGTTGAAAAATGTCAATAATGAGAATGAGGCTGAGGTTGGCTAAGGAAGGTCACACTCGTCCCGCAAGACAATCAGCCAATTCATCACTGTTGAACAGTAAGGCAAAGATAAATGGAGGAAAATGTTTATAATCAATTAGCCTACCTCCAAGTCCGGGACGCAATCTGTTGTCGTAACCATCCAGTAAGCGGTCCAAGATCCGGGTAAAGATGGTAATGTTGTCTTTGCTGTCATCAGGAATGGGTTCTCTATGTCCAGTTACAGCCCTGTAAAGAAGAAACAGAAAACAGTGAGGTTCAGAGACACAAACAAGAAGGGTGTGAAAGTCAGAGATAGATTAAGAGAGATCTTGGTCACCATCTTTGATCTTTTAATCTTTGAACATTTGTTATGGTTGCAGCCTCCACAAAGGGGCGATGCAGTCATTACTAATTACTGTGACCAGTCTTGGACAAGAACATGAGTGCATCTATCAATTAAAACAACCAAAGCCTGTTCACCTCAAACTGGACCCAGATCATCTTGCATACACCCAATCACCTGACAGAAACTTCTAGTGCCCCAGTTTATTCTACAATGTAATTCTGAAGTTGGGTGAAACCAGCCAATCAGACTGACTGCTGGTTTTCTGCCAGTTTTGTACATGTGTGTGGTCCATGAACAAGTCTGCTACCATGCTGCACATCAAGCAAAGCAAAAGTCAGTAAGAGACTGAGTGGAAGTGGAAAAAATAATGGAAGATAATAAAACACATTGACAGAAGGACAGAGCAGGGGGTGAACCAACAGAAGTCCAACTGGATTAGTGAAACCTGTCACATCTGAATATGGCTTTGCAATAATCCCTGCTCTGGGATTTGGCAGCCTAATATCTCATGAGCTGCACATGGGGTCTTGAATATGCAGTCAACCCCTGGTTCTTTAATTACCTGAAATATGCAGAATAATTATGCCTTGCTGGTTGTGACTCCCTGGTGAACAATGCAGTGCTACAATGGAGGGCATGACAGACAGAATGCTGACAAGATAATGAGTGCTGTCCTCAATCAAATAAAGTTGCATTGAAAGTGACCTCGCACCAGTTACATGTTCACCTTTAAAGGCCTCAAATAGCCCCAAAAACAGGAACTCAAAACTGAACTCGCAAACACACTCGATTTCATGTGAATATATTTGATAAGCTTTGGTTAGATCCTCTTGTAGCTTGAAAAAAATTGCAAGACAGTTTTACCCTACAAATTAATCTTTAAAGAGGCTGGGATGGATTATTTGTCTCTTTGCACTCCTGAAAAATATTCTTAAGAGCCCATTAACAAGATCATCACAATGAAATATGACCAAAATGCCTTTTACTGTTGCTGCAAATAGCAGAATATTCGATAAAAGCTTTTCTGCAGCACTAGAGTGTGTTTAAAGAGAGTGTGCATCGTATTTCGCCATTAAAGAATTCTTGGAATATTTGAATCTCAAGAGGCTGTCAACTGAAGCTGAAAATGCAGCAGTGCAGAGGGCAAACATGGCAGAACCACTACCCCTTGCCCAGAGAAACAGCAGGCCAGGCTCTGGCCAATGTAAATTTATTTTCTATATGGGTTCTATCTACTCACCCTGCATCCTGTCTTACTATAACGTGGCGTGGCTTAGTGAAAAGTGTCATGCTGACTGACCGATAAAGGGTCCTTTGTATCTCTCTCGCTGCTCAAGTACGCCCAAGGCATATGAGTGGAGATTTGTGTGTGACAGCCGGGCAACAGAGGGGTCAACTGGGCCCATCATTGACGTCACATTTTTAAAGCTGATAGTCACCGCAGTGTGTTGTCATTATATGATAATTTATCTGTATCAAGGAACCATTTAAACAGACACAAGCCACCCTGACTGATGGCACACTCCAGACAAGATGATATTTTTAGGACACTCAAGAGCACCGCTTGCTTATAAAAAACAACACTGGCATCGGTTCTGCCTCACACTGTTTCCTCCGCATAACTGAATGTCACTGACTGCCACATTTTTGCATATCAGTGTCTTGCTATTAATAAGCAGCGGACAATGCAGTCTATTTTCTTTGACAGAAACATGGCTGCTGTATTAAGCAACTCACACTATAGACAGTTTCCATTGTTCTCTCCTCTGTGACCATTCTTGACATTGCCTGTGCATTAAGAAGATAATGCATACAGGCAACCAAGAGAAACAAAATAGGTTAAACAACAACAGCTAATGTCGAATTGATTGACTGAGGCAACGGGTTGTGTGGCATGCCTTTCTGTGGTGCACCATTTCTCCAAATCACATTTATAAATATTGACTTGAGGCTAATGAACGCCTGGGACTTGCTAGGGAAGCTTATCCTGTGAAGAAGGCCAGTCTATGAACTCAAACCAGAGGTTTATTAGATGAATTTGTGAGGCTACACTCCAAGTTCTCCTTCACATTAGTTCCCCAGACTTTTCAGTGGGTTTATATAACACTGTGAAGCTGGATATTTAAAGGTAATTTACAGCCTGTTAAAGAAAGAGGAGGATGAGAGCGAGTGAAGGAGGGAGGGCATAAGTGAAAAATGTGGTGATTATCGGGGTTAAAGAAACAGGTGAAAAGGATGACGTAAGCTAACAGATCTTGTTGTGGTCCGCGCAACTCCACAATACAGTCCTTAAGGGAAATCTTTGAGATGTTTATCAAAGGTTAATTTAAATGCTTTCCTCTTAAGATGCATCACACAATACGGAACTTGATTGTCCACCACAGTCAAGCACTTTCAGCTAAATGGAGCTGTCCTACCAGTTTGTTCATGTGCTTCGATATGATACTTAGGGAGGTGATACAAGATGAAGTGAAGACTGAAATTATCTCAGCCCCCATCATTTCCTGTGCTTGATGTCCTATCCTTCAAAATGTGGCAAAACATCCAATAAAAACTTTTGCTGTTTCCTGAGGTTATCTGAGGGATTCTAAACAAATTTCTGTGTCCTTGCTGTGTGATGGAAAACATGTTCTGGGTGCTTGATAGGTTGGTAATAGTGTGTTCTGACTGTTAGGTGGTTTCTTACTAGTTCAAATCAAAAATCATAACTCTGATTGCTAAGAAAAGTAATAGTACACAGTAGAAGGTATCATTCACATACATAGCACATTTGTTTGTAGGGTTAAAATTTAAACCCCTAGCGCTACACTAAGCAGTGGTAACACTGCTAATGTGTAGATTAAAGTTTACTAACATTCTGCACAAATCATGTAAGTTCCCAGATGCTTTTAAACACCACCACAATCAACAGATATGGCAAATGCTTTTTGATTTCACATGACATGTGGAATAACAGATATGACAGGAAACATGTAAAGGCTTTGTGTATCCAGACGTAAGACATATGTGTCCCCATCTGGTGTTGTGAGGTGTGTGAGCAGATTGGATGGTATCACCGTATCATGGGCCCAGGCGGTGGCTGCTTCATCCCTCTTCATTACCACCACATCATCCCTGCAAATACAAATTGACTTTTCCCCGTAACACTCTTTCTTCACACCCCATCCCAAACCTTTCCTATCATGCTCTCTATATTCTTATCCTTGAAGCTCTCTATCTCTCTCCTGCCTTTGTTTAATCTTCTCTCCCTTCAGTCCCATCCCTCTTTCTTCATCTATCTGCCAGTAAGTGGCAAAGAAAAACATTCAGAAGGCCCAGATTGTAGCAAATGTGATTCATTTCATCGAGCTGCCCCTATTGTGTATGTGCACACACATAATGTTTCAAGTGGTGTTGAAATGAACTCCTGAATATTGTATAACGTGTTTGAAACACGGGTTTGAGAATGTTTCAGGGTATGCTTTATAGTACAGGAAATGATATACACTCACTTTCGGAAGGAAAACAGATATTAATTGTTTACAGCATTTTCATTAACATTTCATCACAAAGTAAATAATACAAGGTAGGATTCACTGGAGAAACAACAGTGATCTGTTACTAAAAAACTGTAGCTCTGTCAGCTATCTGAGGTGTCTTTAATCTGAGTCACCGGGGTATTTAGTTAAATGTCATCATTAACATACTCCTATTTCATTCCAAACCTCTATGATTTTCGCATTTGAGAAACTGGTTTTAATAGGAACTCAAACAGATCTCATTCAATTTTATCCAAAACAAAGATTATCTACATTGATTTTATAGCTCCATACATTTATTTAGTCATTTACTTACCATTTTCTGTTTTCTGTTTTTTATGAAAGAGCAATGTCTGAAGCATAATGTTTAAAAAATACTAGAGGTTATCAAGCGGCTGGATTGTTGGTTATAATAGCCTTTTATATTTCTAGTTGCCCCAGCATTATTGACAGGCTGCAAATAGCTACTTGGATGTGTTAGCATTTAAAACATTAAAACATTTTTATCATCCTGGTGGGGAAAGTGTTTCTTTACAAATTTCCTTCATTGTTTACACCAGGGTGTCCAAACTCCTGCAGAGTTTAGTTTTAACTTGCCTGAATGTTTTTACTCTGTCTAGTAAGACTTTTATTAGCTGGTTCAGATGTGTTTAACTGGGGTTGTAGCTAAACTCTGCAGGACTTTGCAGCCCTCCAGTGTCTGAAATAGCCCCCATACCCTTAAATAGTGCACTATTTGAGGGGACAGTCATTTTATAGTGATGTCTGAAATTACAGTGGTCATTGTCGATTGTGCTCATTCAATCCCATAATACACCACAATACCTAGTGTACAACCGTTGTACACTCAGCGGCTAGCTGCTACCACGTCTCTGAAGGAGGTGGCACCTTCAGCCTTTCTGGTGAACTCAAGTGTCTGAATTCACCCTTTTTTTCATTTACTCCTTTAAGTTTACTATATTAGTGAACTAATGTTGGAAATAGTGAATGAGGGCATAGGAGGCTATTTAGGACAAAGCCCAGGAGCAGGACTGGACACCCCTGGTCTACACTGTCACTGGAAGCTGCTGTGTTATGCCATTGTTCATTTGCTTATAATGTTTATCAGCCTGATTTTGTTAGGTTGCTGGACTCACCCAAATCACATTGTTTCTGTTTACCCATGCTGCTGCTAATCATTCACTTTAAACTTTTGTCATAGCTAACACATTTATATTTACATTTACATATTTATCCATAACGGTAGTACAATAGCACAGGCCTTTGTATTTCCTAAGAATGTTTAAATGATTCATGTTAATCTGAGCTGATGTAGTATTTCTCACTTGCAGATTGCATGTACTATTCTTCAGTTTGTCAGCATAAAACGTTTAATGAAACAAGCACAAGCATCTCTGGTAGCATAATGTATTCAAGACCCTATTCAGTCCCCTCTGTATTTAGACAAATCTGGGAGTACAAATCTCTGAAGTAGTTTAAAAGAAGCTCAAATGCCACTCTAACTTTTTTAAGGTTATTTTTTTCATCTTCGTTCAATTAAAACTTCTGTATCCTTGTGTCAAAGTTATCGGCTAAATTAAAATCATCTGCATATGCAGATAATGAATTATACATCTTACAAATATCTAAACTCAGAATGAGCATTTATGGTCTAAATGAACAGATCCGAAATGCATCACAGGTCAGGTTTGGTAGCTAGGTCTGATGAGATAATTGCAATTCTTTGAATCATGCTTATTTTTGATAACCACGATTATTGTATATGTCAAACTCCAATCATGTTACAATTGAAAGATGGAAACTTCATGAAAATTCATATGTGTCTGTTATAAAACAGGTCATATTCTTGAATTTGATTGTTTGAGCGTGGTGAATAATATGGCTAATACTAATATTTCGCAGTGTTTTACACTTCTGTTTTTGGTAATGCATTTAGAAATTCGTCACTTTCTGGATGCAACCGATTATATTTAATATTTACTGTTCAGTTAAATTACATTCTTCATGAATTCAATGCCTATTTAATTTTTTCTTTTATGTTTGTATGACAACACTTCTGGTACAATGTTGGACTTGATGATCAACGTAAAATCAGTGTCAGTTGATAATCTAAATGATTATTTTGTACATTTGAATGTCTTTCATCTTCAGTTTTTATTCTTCTTTATTTTACAGGCAGTTTGTGGCTTACAAGGCAGTTTGCTCCCTTAGACAGTGCTGTAATGTTTTATTACTGACATTCTACTCCATTTTCTTGGTCATGAGATTCTTCGTATATAATTTGTTTTCTCAATGCATGGAAGACACACAATAACTAGGTATATTTCATAAATATAACACCAAATACCTCACCCAACAAGCAAACTAGGCTCTGGGGTGTCTTTGGACTTACCCCCAAACTACAATTAACACCCAAATGCAGAACCAGGCCTCTGGTGACCATAGAAACCCATAGCAGAGCATCAACATAAGACTGTTTTACAACCCAAAGGAACATAGAGATTCACTCTCACTTTATTCACTTGGTATCTATAAGTTGTATTTTTGATTTTCTGAGCATCAATGTCTTTTAAATTCCTGAAAGTTTCCACCTTAACGTCCAAATTCCATATATAAAATAATATATTGGAAGACAAAGAGAGTTAACTTTCCCTTCAAGAGGATAACCTCGGGTTGGCAAAGATCAACCGAAGCCTTAACAAACTGCATCAGGACACTTTCTTTCAATAAGCAAGACATGCAGGTAATTGATGCATTAAGTATCATTAGCCCTTTTTACTGAGGTGTGTTATAATGAAGAAACTGATGGTTCGTTAAGACTGTTAATTTGCTGAATTTTAAATAACTTTATTCTTTACTCTGCTTTATCTTATTCCTATGCTAAACCATAAGTGTGTTGTATGTGTATTTTAGAATAGTATGTGTTTAGTTAAAGTCTTGTTTGGATCACACATGATTCTGTGATAGGTCATGCTCACAGTCCCATGCTCTAGAGTCCCCTGCTAATCCTTGCTACATGCTCTTTAAGGGTGTTAGATCAATGTTAGATTATTAAATAGGTTAAGATTTCCCCAATTATTTACTGATCCCAATACATATAATGGATTATGTTTTTATGGATATTATTATGGATAAATTATTAATATCTCTTATAATTTTGGAATAGTATTTCCCTTTACAGGGAATGGTGGAAAACAGATGTATAAACATTAACTTTGAGTGCACTTTTTTATGAATAGTTACATTTTTGGTGGAGAATGTATTATTTGTGAACAAAACTCAATATTAATCCTCTACAGTTCAAATTACGTTTCAGTACTGTGGCTGTTTGTGTATCAGAGACTAAGAGATGTAAGTATATTAAGAGATGAGTCTGACAAATGCTGGCTTTTCAATTACATGAAACAAAACAATTGCATTACATGAAAGCTCTTTAATGGCACCACAGGTCTCTTTTATCTGACATATTGCTAAAGGCCCGTTCACACCACGAACGATAACTCTAGTGACTAGTAACTATATTAGTGTTGACACCGACAGACAATAATGTTATAACGACACAAAGATGAATGTAGATGACCTGCTGATGCTGACATTTTTGGGTATATGAAATCCTTCAAAGAGTAGCTGGGAGAAATTATTAGTTTATTAAGGTCCTTATTAAAGTCCTTCTTTAAAAATTTTTTATTCATACTTCTGTATGAGTTTATTATCGTTGGGGTCTCTGATATTCTCCTAAATTTTTAAAACTTTTGCCCTTGGTGTTACATTTGAGGATTTAAAACTAACATAAATGGCAAAGATGAAACTCAACCATTGGCAAATTTATAGCCAAATTGAAATTCAAGTATTGTTTTAGGCTACTACAGGCAATCCAATCTTTCGAAAATATTGTAATTTAATGTAGGTTATCTGTGCAATTTGAAGCTGCAATCTGTATCTTTTTGCCTCCCTACTGAAACAGGCAATTACTGTGATTAGGGAGCAGATAGCTGAGCTGCACATTTCACTGCTTGCATATGCAGGTCAACTCTCCTGAAAATGAGCAATGGTGTTCTCTATTTGGCACTTAGCCTGAACATCAGGGCAGCCAGAGCTCTCTGATAGATGCTGTGAGGAATCCTTCTAGCGGCTCAACAAACAGAAACAATGAGCTTCGGCCACATTTATGCCAGAGACCATGAGAACAATCATGAGAGTCAGGGAAGAGTAGATGGATGTTGGAATTTGCAGTTACAGTATAGTACAGTACAAGAATACAGTATGAGATCCTATAATTAAGGCAGTGTATCTATGCAAAAATGTGTTGTCAAGTCTAAAAATAAAGGCTACTCTAAACCTGCATGTCAAAATGACATTGAATATTTATTTAGCATATTCTTGACATTTCGATATGCTTTGTTTTTTAGGCAATTGTCAACCTCACAATATGACATGCTTGAATGCTTGTTCTTTAATTTAATTATAATAATATATGACACACCATCCTGACTTAAATGGGTCACATCAGAGAAACTAAATTCCCTTTACTATTTTGAAATAAAAGACGTGTAGCTACTCTGCCGTTAAAAAAAAGTATTTACAAAAGTACAGGAAACATTTCTATCTGACATGACAAGGAAGACAGACACTTCAAAAAAGGAAAAAATGCTGGAAACGTGCAGCTGAATTAAATGTGATTTTCCTTCAGCACAATTAAGAAGCAAATCAGCAAAAAGTATTAGAACATCCACATCTGACGTTCCCATTTGACAGGCCTTCCCGAGCTCCACTACACATTTACAAAGTCCTGCAGAGAAACCCTGGAGTAAATGCACCATGAATTGAGGATATTTTAATGACATACTTAAAAAACAAAGCTTGGCACTTGAATGGGTCATTTGCACCCTTAATATATTCAAAGCCATTGACAGTGTTGGACTGTCACATGCATCCTCATGCGTGACAAAGATGTTGTATGTCATCCTCTGAACATGAAGATTCTTGCTGTGGCTGAGATGAGATGCTGTTTGTCCCATGCAGTGGGATGGTGACATTGATTTCCTCCTACTGGCCTGCAGCCCTTTAGAAATACCCTCTGCTGGGCCAACAGGGAGCGTAATCAGATTCTAGAAAAGCCAGCTGAGACCATCAGCCACTTAACGTTTGTGATGTTGACAACGCTATTACTCAGTTTATCAACAAGTGTAGTGCTGCTACAGCGAGTCATGGAAGAAAATATTGGCTAATTAACATGTGAATTGCTGCATCGGGAGCATACTGTACAACATTAGCATGACGATGGATATTATCTCTTTGCTGCTCATTACTTATATAGGTAGAATGACTTACCTATTGCAGAGAAGCAAAATTAGTTAAAAATGAGTAACTTTTCCTAGTGCAACTATGCATTTTACACAGAATTACAATTAAACATACAATCAAACACAGATTTAAAAATACGTGTAGAAAAACATTTGCTATAATGAAAGCAAAATGAATGGATTGTATTTTTATATGTCCATTTCAGTAAGGAACTGGGGATGTGACAAATTTTGTGTGAAAAGTTCCAGCGTTTATTAATTCATGAGCTGAATACGGACTCCACAAACAGTACAGAAATTTCATATTGGTGCATTCAAAAGCTGACAGAGGTCTGCGGATCTTGAGAAATAACCGGAGCACATGGAGACTGTAGATAGGATTTTGTAATTTTGCCTAATATTATTAAACATATAAGGTATTTATGGATGCATGAATAAGTAAATATACTAGATTATATACAATATACTTGATGTATGTGTGGCCGAAGTGTCTGTCCTATGACAATAGGTTTTTGTCATTAAGAACAAAATTCTGTAACTGTTGAATGTAATACTCGCTGTTGTGTTTGACAGTATCCTGTTAATAAACCAGTTAGTGAAGGACAAACAAAGAGGATCTGTACCAAAATTTCATTGCCAACTGGCCTGCTGTCCCTCAAACTATTCTTTCACAACAACCCTGTAACACATTAACCTTGACAACGTCAATCCAGCAATTGACAGTTTGTTAGCTGCGTTGCATCTCAGAGTGTCACCCTATCCTTCTAAAGCCTGTAAATAATGCATGTGCAAAGAGCTGGAGGGAAAAAAAGGGGAGGTTGGAGTGGCAGGGAGAAGTTCAGAGGAGATCCATACGGTAGAAGTGCAGGAGTGGCAGTCTCCCTCAGTTATTGATTTTGTGTCACTTCAGGCAGATGCGTTGATACTGATTCCAAACAAAACAGACAACAAAAAAGGCTCAAGTTATTCGCAATCGTTAGCCCTAGATTACGGCGCAAAGGGGTGGGTTGTAAGTTTGTGTGTGTACAGAAGGGATAAGGGCTTTGCAACACTTCACTGGTGAAACACAGGCAGCTTATTGATATGTAAAACAGATTGTTGCAAATAATAGTTTAATCAAGCCCTGTGTATCAGCACACATGTGCGCTGTGAGGGATGGCAGGGATGCGTGGCGTGACATTAGCTAATATGGGAGATTTGTTTGTGACAACTTTATCCATTAGCAAATCTCCAGCCCTCGCTGCAGCAAAGCTGATTTAGAGTTGTGTGATGGTATCATCGGGCATTAGCCCGCTGGATGCGTGGAGTGACAGCTGTGCTGATTTGGTGAGATACTCATAAGGTATAAACATTCTGCTGCTCTGAAGTCTAAAAGGATTATTCCTAAACTTGGTCATGGCTCCTCCGAGCTAACTACATCTTGGGAAAGAGACACAAATATCCTTCAATGCATGCTGGCCACATGGATTGCTTCCTTTTGCTGCATGAGGGAAAAAACTGCAGTTGGTTGATGCTAGAGGAGAACAATGAGGTCAACGTCAAAGGGCCTCGCGCTTGCCTTTCTTGTGATTGAGGTCGCCTCGTTGGTATGCGCAGGGGATCTGTGGCAGTTTGATCTGCCATCCAGAATAGATTAATATCAAAACCTGGCAGTCAATGTAGAATGGTCAGTAGTCATTTAGTCTGGTTTAACAACATATTTATAGCTCGCCAAAGCTCCTGTAGGTTCACAGGTGAGTATCTTTGAAGCCGGGGACAGCAAGGACACAGCACACAAGATAAAGTTATTGTTATTGTGTTGTGCCTCTGATATTTAGTTATGTGTTGGATGCAGAAGTTGGATGATGAGTGTTTGACATGAAGAGGGCTTGCACTTACCATTCTCTATATTTGAAACTGTACAATCCAAAAGTCACATAATTATGTTAGGAACATCTAATCTCCATCAAGGCATGGTGTGTGTTTTTGCATGGTCTAACCTTCGACCTCTATTTACTCAAACTGCCACATTTTTAGTTCTCTGCACTGAAGAGAAAAATATATTTAATAAATAATTTTATTTGTGCATGCCTGGGAAGGCTGAAATTCAATTTACTTGGGAAGAGGCTAACCAACAAAGGGCCAACGGATCACAATAAAAGCTTATAAAATCCAAAGAACCCTCTGTGACTGTAAGGGAAATAGGTCAGCTGAATAAATGGCACATTTGAAGTCCCTTAGAAAATATTTTCAGCAGAAGAATGTAAATAGCATCATGCAGCAAGTTGTAACAAGGCCCTGGTTTGTCTATTTAACAGCCTGGTTTGTTATGCTCTGTATTTTTAATCTATATCAATTACTTACAACAAAGGAATGAGCCCATGTTTCTAGGACAGACCTGAAAGCAGACACAAAGTCCTTAATGTCTGAACCTGAAGTCTGAGGCAAAGGAACCTGAATTTTCAACTTCACATTTGGCAAAAGGTTTTGAAATGAACAGTACACCTGTCATATCCCTCATGTCAGCATGACTTTTACTTGTCCAATTAAAAGTTTACAGTGTCAAGGGACCGTCCAGTTCCATAAAGGACAGAAAGCCCCATTAAAGTATTGTAGACCAATACTTTATGCAACCAATTAATAACAACTTAAAATTTGACTGCTTACACAAAGCTATCATATAGCTTCAGAACACTTGAAATATAGCACAAGTCATGATAAACCATTCTTATAACCCTTATAGTAAGTTTTTTGTTTTTTAAATCTTAAAAGTGATTGTATGCTTTCATCACACAAAAAGAATGGGCTGAAAATTCTTGAAAGCATCTTTATTGTATTCCACAAAATTAAATGGATTTAAAACGTGATGGTGAATTTAACTGTCAAACATGATACATATCTATACAGTGAACGCAAACAAAAATGCTGAATCTGTTATCACCTTTTCCAGAAGGTATAAAGCTTAAGGTATAAAGCCAAATGTTAAGATTTTTTCTGACATTTGAAATCATTGCCTGAAAAAGGGTGGCATTATTTTTGAAGGGGTGTGACATTCTTGAGAGGTGTATGATGGGGGAGATGTTCTGGGAGACTGGTGTCACAATGAATCAAATTCTGTACAGCATTTCTCTGCTGACAACAGTGGAAAATGAATTACTGCTCCCAAGGCAAGGGTCCCACTTTCAATGACCCCTCTTGAATATTATGTGTGTGGGACATTAAGTAAATGATTGGTAACCTTCTGCGTTCTCCTCAAATGCTTATTTCATTCTCACATCTCTCCCTCTCTCTCTTTCTCTGTCATACATGTGTTTCTCATTTGCTTATGTTGCTGGCAGATGGAATTGGTAGATTCCAATCAATGTTCTTCTTTGACTAATTACTCTGACAAAGCTGGTGAGGATCCAGATGAATAGATGCCTGCTGAGCATGCCCGACACCACACACACACCCTGCTGCACCAGCACATGAATATATCTTAATAATCAGAGATAAACAGCTAGAAATCTGCAGTATAATAATTCTGTTTTAAACACCTACCAAGAGATGATCTGGTGTGATTGAAGATCTGGATTTAGGCCATTGTTGTAAACATACACCAAAGACACTTGGAATTGGTCAGAAAATGTGTAACAGCATGTTGTGACAGTAGTGTGATTTAATGTTGGATTGGACAAAATCAATACAGTGCCAGTTTGTTTAACAGTAATTGCAAACTAAAAATCCCCAATTTCCAAAATTCCCAGACTGAATGTACCTTCACAATTATGGCATGTACATGTGAGCTAATGAGCAGTAAAAGCTGTCTGGCATCATTGCAATGGAATCTAGGCTAAACCCATCTTGACATCCCTCAGGTTCTTCTCGGCATCAGTTTCTTTTTCCAGGTTTATTGAGTCACATGTGTAACCAAGCCCACTCCGCTGCTGAAATCCAATTTATGACAGTTTGTGTGAGCAATACACACCCGACCATGGTTGGTTCCAATGGTATTCTGCAGATCGTAAAGCCTTCTGCTACAGTAATAGAACCTTATTAATGAACGTATTAGCTGCAATGCATCCCTGGAGCCTACAGCATGGGGGGAAAGGCAAAGAGCACAGCAAGATGGGAAAGGTTGATGAGTCATCCTACCCGGTTTGTGAGCTGGGGTCGAAAAGCATGAGAAAGATCCACATCCAGGGGATGCACGCAGTGAGCATAAGGAGAGTGCCAGCCATATCACTCTGAGCCTAAAAAGCCTGCAAAAGAGAGCAGAGGAAATAAATGAAAACAAGCAAATTAATAAGTGTTAGATGCCATTTCGTAATTAATTGACGACTGCTTTGTTGACAACACCCTTCACATGCAGAGAAAGACATATTAGCATTTCTTGAACATATGCTTTCAAGGAGCTTGCCCTTCCACTTGGAGAATATGGCATGCATGCTTCTGCACTTGGGAACGCATTTTTAGAGGGTCGAAAAGGACATCCTGCAACTTTGATCCCCACACTTGATGTTCACAGAACATTGTGCCTTGGAATGCACAAAACCATTGTTAGAAGCTGAGTTTAAGTACTTGTAAATTTAATTTGCTATTTGTCAATTCTAAAACATGTACATTCAGTAAAGTTGTAATTTATTTAGACACTATTTTATAAAATAAAATTATTTTTGCTTGGTTATAAGAACATTATTCAACCTTTTTTTATTCTGTAACGTTTTAAATGTTACACTAACAACCTAATGTTTTAATATAAATGATATGTACTATTTAAAACGTATTCTACTAATGTTACTGTAAGAACGTTTTCGATAACTTTAAAGAACATTCTAAGAAGAGACTACAGCAGATGACAACAGCAACTTGCATTTAGTTTTAGAAATGTGTGTGCCAAATGAGTGGACAGCGATGAAACACACGCAGAAAGAAGAGCTTTCTTTTGTGAGCCTTTCCTCTATAGTAGTGTTCGGAAGTCTGGGAATCACATTTGTTTTGTTTTTTAATTGAAACAGCTGACAAACCAATTCACTATAAGTAAACAAACTTCCCAGTGCTACTTAAGAAAAAATACTTTTTCGAAAGAACACCCTTTTCTTTCTCTCTTTGAGAGTTCACAGCACTCCATGCACTTTCACAAACGACAGCCCCTCAAGCTGAAATATTGTCAATGAATTTGTCACAGATGCCTTGAAATATCGATACAGAGATCCTGAAATATCTTCAACCACTGACAGTTTGTTTTGCTGCCGTTTGTTCTTTGTGGCAGTGTTTATGCAACAAACACATTTTAACGAGTAAGCATACACGAGCGCAGTATCGGATGCATCCCTAGATGTGCTTGTGTTTGAAAATGCAACCTGTTTGTGACAAGTATTTGCAGGAACCCACTGTGTGGAGCAGTACTGCAGAGAATTTGATAAAACTGTCTGGAGATTTTTTGCTCTGATAGCCTGCCAAACGGCAGCCTGCAGTCAAATTCTATTCTGTTAACTTTTTGCTAAACTTTTTACAGGATCTGTATCTCCATTCACAGCTGCTGGGGGCAAACATGTTCCTGATAGGAAGCTTGAAAGGGTTTTTCTCTTGAAATACACTAGGAGGAAGATTAATATAAACATTCATATGAAGGCTGCATTACAATTTCACTAAGCACAAAGAAAAATTAAAAGTGGACTCCAATCTAATTGCAAAGAACTGAAAACAGCAATGCAATGCAATGCTGAGTCTAAACACCGTTGACTGATCCACAATCAACAATAAGGAAAAAATGAGATATTGCCCAGCATCTCACACTGGACCGCTTCTGTTGCTTATCTTAAATTAAAAGGTTCCAAAGTGCTTGTGCGATTGCAGTAGTGGTTTTCTTGACTTTATAGTCAGTTACAGACATACACTACAGAACAGATAAATAGTAAAAGCATAAGGGTAGTAAATAGGTTCTTCATCTACCCTATTGATCTGCCCTTACCTTAAGGCTGTGGCACCTTTACACACCATCCACGTGTTTCATCTAACAGACTCAGTGCACATTTTGGGTAACTGTAAAAACACTTGGTGGATCTCAGTAGAGGGTATGGTGATAAGTACAATTTTCACAAGTACAGCACAGCTGAAATTTCCCCCCTTGCCTGTTTTGTGTCTGTATCAGTTAATTATGAATTAAATTTAAAAATTAAATTTCTTCATTTCATTTAAAACAAATGATCTGGATATGAAGAGGTATCTTTTGAACATGGTCAGAATTAGCAGCTGCTTAGATCAACAATGCCTTACTTGACCAATCAGAATTGGATTCAACATTCCTTGGGCAACAGCATTGAGCCACAAAGTTTTAATTTTCTAAATGGCTATCTAAAAATTGGCAGCATTGTTTCACAAGCTTCCATATCCTAGTAAAACAGCAAAACCCCAAAAGTGAATCACTGACTTTAAGGATTAAAGCAGGATTTTAATCTAAGGAAAATTAATTACAACCTGGAAGGATAAATTTTAATTTTAATATACCACCTACATACCACAAAAACATAATTAAATTTAAAGAGCTATGTAAAAAAAGAAATTTTCAAATCTGTCAAAATGATGGAAAGCATATGGAAATACCAATTATTATTTTATTATGGTACTCAAGTACAAAATGAGTACCATAAAAACAGGCCATACAACTGTATGTGCTACATACACTATACTTTATGAATGTGGACCAGCCTTCTGACTTCTCTGGTGAAGATCCATACTTGATTGCCTGTAAGGCTTTATGACAACACTGCTAAGTTAGAACAAGCAAGAAAGTTCATAACCCAAAGAATGACAGAGGCAACTACACAAGAGAATGGAGGAGAGTTCTGTGTAGCTGCTGAAAACTCAAAGCATCAGCAAAAGGTCAAAGAGCTAGACCGACTCTACATACACGGCAAGCTGTGTCTGTAATTCTGTGTTGTTTGCTTGCCTGTCTATCACTGTCCTTTAAACGCTTACACATGTTTAAAGAGCTCACACACACACACACCAGAGGTAGTTTGATGAGTGCCTGGCTAATTGAAGCCCATTAAATACACATGGCCTCAGGAACCTAGCACGGCAGATATTAAATCATTTAAAAGCAGTTCATCTAAAAGAAATTCTAAAGGTAGTTGCTCTTATAATAGTCAACAATGCCATGTTTGTGCTAATGCCCTTGTTAGCTTGTCTTAAAGAGAGATACAACTGTATAAACAACATGATTTAAAACCTCAAAATTCATTGAATAAATGGATGTCAAGTGATGCAGAATCTGTAATATTAGTTTTTGTATATATTAGTACACAGTAACAACTGTTTTAAAAAATGTTATGCCAAGATTTCCTACCACTTTAAACAAACAGAATCCAACAGTCACATCACTCCAGCTAAGAATCAAATAGCTTTTTACGTTATTATTTATGAGCTAACATTACAACTAATTCTGTATCATTAGAAGAGACTTTGTGTGTAATTAAAGCTGTAGGATGCCTGCCTTGTCAAGAGCCAGAAATAACATTTCCATACTTCATAATTACAGACTAGATGTCTTCCTACACATACATAGTATAAAAGTCCAGCTCATATGGAGGTCATAACATTGAAATCCTTCATCCTTAACAGCTCTAAATGTCAGTAATGTGGGATGAAGAGTCACAGGGACAGAATTCTCACAGATTTAATAAATGTGCAACAATTACAAGGGTCTACTACATAACACAGTGGAATTTGACAGCTGAATGGCTGTGGGTTGTAGTAACCATAAGATGGACCACCAGCCGTTGATGGACAATTTCCACATTTCATTTTGGCTCTGAAAGTTGTTTATACACAACTGTCAATGCAAGGGGAAGGGCATTGTATAGTTAAATTGCTTTCTAGGAATGCATCTTTTGTGGAATCATGTGGTTGCCATGGAGATGATAACATTTGACACCAGCATTAAGAATGCAGTCAGGTAGCCAATGAAATTCTACCAACAAGGATCACTGTAGTGCAGCTACGCGCATGCAGGCACATTACGCTTTACAAGTAAATTAACAATAGTGACTGTAAAACCCCTTCCCAAATTTAACACATTATTTCAACACAAACATCATGGGCCGTTTTACCACCCACAAGTTTTAGAGATTTTGTGAGATTGCTACATAGCATGGATGTGGGAAATGTATTTTATTTATATAGTGCTTTTTACAATGTCACATTGCTTCAAAGCAGCTTTACATAAAATAAAAAATAAAACACAGAAAACAGAAAAAACGTTAAACATGTTCAATACAGAATACACGGTATTATTGCAATAATATGTGTGCGATGTATATTAATAAAACTAATTAGGCATACTAAGTTTGTAGTCGGTTTATGAAAAGGGTTGACTGAACCGATAAAAACGACAGCACATTTGGACCATTTGAATACATGGATATGCATTTAAAATACCTGTCATTTTGTGTGAAGGCTTGTACCTCTCTCAGTTGTCTATGAGAGGCTAATGTATTCAGACTGCCTAGTAAAACAGTATGTATGGTCTGAGACTGTGACATGTAGTCAATTAACATGATAGATGATAGGTATATTAAGCAGGATATGCTGTTCCAGCTTACATGGAGATAGCACATAGAAAGATAACAACTTATGTAACAGGGGAATAAGGGATTTGCAATAATACCATAAAATAAACACAACACACAAAAATAAAATACATACGCAAAATATACACAATACAAATACCTGAAAATTACACAATGAAAGAGAATGAACGAGAATTGGAGAGAAAGAAATAACAGTTTTTAGGACTATAATTCTATCAAGTCTACACAGTATACAATTAACTGTCCATCCACTTAGAGGGGAAGAGTGCAAAAGCAGCAGAAAACACCTTTTACTGTTGAGCTGGCATTGGTGCTATGTCACCGTTTTAGCACAGCCACCTCTGTTGAGAGGCGACACAGTGGCAATGTCCTCTCCAATGCCCCCTGCACTTATTCACACGACAGGTCCCAGGATCAAGAGGTGAATACAGTGCTGTCATCTCTGGCATTTCTACCAGAAGGGACCCACACAGGAAAGCACAGATAACACAGATAACAATGAGACAGGAGCCACACACTCCAGCCAAGCAGGTGCAGGCAGCTGACAACAAATAATGAGTCTGAAGGCGACCTTGGTTTCCTTAATAACTGATTTGCATGCTGGGAGCAGAGAAGAGCATTTTAGAGTGGACTGCCTCTGTTCTTTGGGTTATATGAATCACTTCAAAGCAATAGCTGCCCCTCCCCCTTAGGATAAACAGAGGTGGCCAGGAAGAGTGTGAGGGATGTAGAATTAAGTATCAATGAGTACTGAGGTTTGCTGGCAAACTGACTGATCGGACATAACCTCCGGTATCCATCAATCGAATTTAGAGTATCTTTGACTTCATACGCAAAAATATCATTTGATTGTGCCAAGTGGTGACGAAATGTAGTGTAAGTCTTGAGGTTTGTATATATATATATATATATATATATATATATATATATATATATATATATATATATATATATATATATTTATATATATTTATATATGGTGTGAAGATATTTGTGGTTGTATGTGTTTTTTCATTGAAGTGTATCACAAGAACAACAAGAACATATCTTTGAATAAACTACAACAGTCAGAATCCAACAGACATCAAGCACCCCTCCTGAGTACATCATTACATTCTGTATTTGGATACTACACCAAACAAAAATACGCAATGCAGGATTATAGATTTTCTTCACACACAGTACTTCTGGGTTTGGACTATGAAGTAAGATAAGATAAAACTGCTAGGGTATTCTGGGTGGTTGCCAAGACATCTCTATGCCGTTCTGGATGGTTGCTAAGCTGCAACTGTATGGTTTATATGTTGTTCTGGTGATTACTTACTTCCTGGCCCAAGTCAAAAGAGCCCAAATTCAAGTCTTTACAAAAATATCTGAAATTAGCTGTTTTAGCTTATTTTAATGCATGTCTTTTTTTTTAAACAGTCATCTTTAGGCCCCCTTGGAAGTTTGTTAAGGCCCTCTGGTTAGGAAACACAATTTATTGTTATTGCTCTATGTTATTCTAGTTTCCACATATGGCTTGGGTCCATTTTATTGTCTGACAAGTATAAATTGTAAGCTTAATCACAGAATGTAACAGCACACGTCTCATCAACAATCTGCATAGTTTGAGGCATGACCCATCAGTAGCACAAGCTGCATTTGTATGGCGAATTACATGGAGAGTTACAAGTTTAATCCTTAGGTTTAGGAGTTTGTATAAATAAAAGTATAAGTACTATTAAAACTCATGCTTGCTTTAGCAAGCACCACTAATTATGCAAATCTGTGTGCCAGTTAGGATCACGAGAGACCTACAGAATGCCACTACAAATGGTCACACAAAGATGAAAACTGCACTAAATTAAATGTAAACATTCATCATAACAATGTGGCCCAGCTGCAAGGGCAGTGGCAGCATGGCTGGTGGGTGAAATCTGTCCTAATGCATTACTGCTCAGCTCTGAAGACAGAATGTTACACTACGCCACTGCCACCTGTGCTCGCTGCTAAGCACTCTTATCTGGTGATATGCGCTCACATTTGTCACCCCATGCACACAGAATTTACATAACTCAGTGTTATTGTATAGGCTGTGGTCCACTGAAAGAATACAGCTAATTCCAATTGCACAGGAAAGCTCTCAGAAGGTAATTATGAGATTTATCAACAGGCTGTCACGAGTGCCTGCATATCTAGTAGTGGTTGTCTAGGTAGCAAATCTTCATCAGGAGGAAGGTAATTACTCTCTGTCAATAAAGGATGCTGGTTTAACTGGATACAGATAACCAATTATGGCAGTCTCAGCAGAATAGTTAAAGAAATAATTATTTAAATTTCATCATTGTTTACTCACCCTCATGTCATTACAGCATGTATGATTTGCTTGGTGATTCATACAGTATAGCCCCCATAAGTACCATAAAACTAGTACATACAATAAACAAGGGTTGACGTGTCTCCAGAAAGAAATAAGATGATTCGATAAGATGATGCGTCTCTAGTGTAATCCATTGTCAAAAACAATACAACAAATTAATTAAAAGTGATGCATGAAGAATGATGCAGACCCTACTGCATAATATGCAAACACTACCCTTTAAAAGATCATTTTAAGGCATTAGGGAAATGTATTCTTTGCCAAAATGCAATATTTTATGTTTATTTTTTTTTAAACTATGGCCAGTTGTACAGCCCACCAATAATTTAATACCGTATGAGTATACAGTTATAGCCAACTAACAACCCCTAGTGATATAATTGCGGTTTTGTTGTAATAAAGAAAAAAATAAAAACAATCTCCTTTGTTTTACTGCCTCAAACATCGATGGTCATGGTTTTAATTAAAAGTCAACACAAACAATTATTTTGATGATCGATTAATCTATTTTTTACAATTAATCAATCTGTCAATTTTTTTAGATTAATTTTTTTTATTTTCTGATCAGTCGATTAATTCTTTAGTTAACTTACCAATAAATAATAACACTTTGCCATTAATCTTTTAACACTTTATTCAACATTTTACCATTACAATACTTTACAAATAAATAAATCCTAACATTTGTCTGTTGTTCTCGTGTCAAAGCGCTAACAGACCTAGCTGCGAAAACTTCAGAAAGTGCGTGCCTCCGTGTCAGGGATTTCTCGCAACGCTGTTGTTGCAAGGGCTTCTCGCTGGAGCAGCTTTGCTCTTGTCTGGCTGTCTGTCCAGGTGAGCCTGGGTGGATGCCTCGTGGATCAGCTCTCGCTGCGGCTGAGACTAGGTGGAGGCTCATTTCGCAGGGTCCGCAGGAGGCGTTCTCGCTTTCCCGCTGAAGGGGTGAGTGGTCTTCCGGGAGAAACTCCTGTCAGCATTCGGGAGTGAGTGGTCTTCCAGGAGAAACTCCCGTTAGCATTCTCTGATCTGTCAGATATCATCCTGCTGCCAGAGAGCAAATAAATGCAGGATGTGGCTGGGGGGGGGCAGATCGTGGGTGAGCTTCCCCAGCCTGCCTGCTTTGCATATGTGGAGCTGTTGCCGCTCGTGACTGGCCTGACAAGCGATTTTTAATCGGTTTAACTGTGAAGCTCCCGTGAGCCTGCCCTTTTCTCCTTCATCTCATGCTGAGGTGGAGAGATTTAGGAGCTGTATCTCTCTCTTCCAAATCACATTCGTGGATGATTCACCCAAATGTGCAGGAAATGGCTGGTGCTGCAGAGCATACAATAACCATATTTTAGACGTACCAGGCTGACCTGCTTAAGGACCTGGATCAAGGGGAGGTGCTTCCCCTGATGCGGTGGCTGAGCTGCGCCACTACACAGATTGGCTCTCAAAGCCACCAAACAGACAGCTGCAGCCATAGGTCATTCAATGGCAGCTATGTGGTCCCTACAGACCAAGGAAAGATCATGTGTTTTGGTTCTCAGACTTGGTTTTGATGTAGGCCCAACCACCCCTGATGAGAGTGCTTGCTGCCAGTGTTTTGTCAGCCTTCTTCTTTGTATTACCTTGAGTTTAGGTGCCGGTCGAGACCGTGGTTCAAGGTCTGGAGCCGTTTCGCACCCCCCCCTGGATAGCAAGTCAAGAAGCTCTCCTGGCTGGGAGAACGCCTCGAGGGTGGGGACCCCCCGTGCTATTCCAACCTAACTGCTGGGCTCTCAGGGGTTTGATATGGAGTCTTTCATTTGGTTGGCAGGGTGGCACCCTCCCTCTTTGGTGGAGAGGGGCGATGAAAGTAATAGGGTCCTCAGCCTTCCATCTTCTGGCTGGCAAAGGAAATAGTGTGTTGGACACTGTCAGCTAGCGATCAGCTGGCTCCTGTCTGACTGCTATCCTCCAGGGCAGTGTGGAGTTGCACCTCCACTACAGGAGGTCCTCCACCCCCCACTAGAGCTTTGCCTTTGGGAGGCACAGGCCGAGCATAGAGCGGGCTCATTGGTATATCCCTGCCACTCCCCCAGAGCCGCATCAGGGCCAGTTACTGCAGGCAGTGATGGCTGTTTTCCGCTGCTCTGGCCCAGGGTGAGCTGGGCTAACACCCGGTGGGGGGGCCTATGCTCCCTATGGGGCTCGCTACAGAAAACAGTGTTTTTGGGGATAAAGAGTAGCTAGTCGTCAATAGCTCCCCATCAGACGCAGGTTCTCTGGGGATTGGATAGAGTAGCACCCTCTCTGTGGAGGGTTCCTCCGCTCCCTGAAGGCCATCAGGAAGAAGAGGACATTGGTTCCGGGTAGCGGTGGCAATTCCTGAGGCACCTAAACACATGATTATACACTTAAGTGTAGCGCTCACATTAAACAGCTCATTAATTAGTGCAGTTCTGTTCGTGCAGCGTGGCTTTGTTAAAAATGTGGTCGTAAATCTTAAATATGTGCAGGTGGCAGATTATATATATTATGTGGTTGTCATGCTATTTCAAAACAAAATGCTCTATATAGCAGGGTTGCCATACTAGCCATTAGCTTCAGCCCTAGTTTTGTTTTGTGTAAAACAGGGATTAGGGATGTACGTAAACCATGTGAAGTGTCAATGCATTCCACACAAATTGGCGAATTTTTGTAATTGACAATCAGTTACACCAATGTGTCATTAGAGCCCTATTGATTAAACAAAAATCACCAAAAACTAAAAGAAAAACATGGACGTTTTCTCTTTAGCGTCTTTATCAACAAGCAGACCACACAAAACTGTGCAACAAATGATTTGTACTGTTTCACAAAACTATTTTTTATAAATCACATTAAAGTTATTATTTTGGAATAAAATTGTCTCCCAAATCATAACAAAAGTAATTGAACAGTAAAAAGGACATCACCACAGTTGATAGCAGTATCTACACCTAGGAACAAAACATCAACATCCTACACCCTTACTAACCCATTCACACAAGCACTGGCATACACAACAATCTTTGTTCTATGGTGCATAGTAGGGGTGTAACAATACATCGATATAGATTGATATATCACTCAAATGTCTAATGATACGATACATTAATGCCACACATAAAATATTGATACTTTTATTTTTACACTCTTCACATATTCATGCAACGTGACGGCCACTGCGCATTTCCAAAGCGCATTTTCCAAATTTCCTCACTTTACTACCTGCACTTTAGATTGTGATGCAACAAAGTGTTGGCAGCATCAAAACGACGGATACAGATTTTTTTGTCTGCTGTTGAACGCAAATCGTGGGTATGGGAATATTTTGTCTTTATTGTCATCATAAGCTTTATTGATTCGTGTGCCTATTCTTTATTTTTCAAATCAAATATTGTATCACTGGATGAAAAAATCAATATCACATCGTATCGTGATTTACACCCCTAGTGCACAGACTGTCTCATAAACAACAATGGCAAGAAATGAAAACGCAGATTTATTATAAACAGGAAACAACAGCATTGTCAAAGTTCTCCAGAGGAACCAACAGAACCAAACTTGTACAGTGTCAAGATGCATTTCCACCTGCCTGAACATATCAACCCGGCAGCATCAGCACTATTTCATGTGCTGGGATGACAGGCAGACGGATTGAGGGCAAATTAGGTTTTAAGGCTTCACACCCCAAATGTCAAAAAGCACATTTATGATATACTCACTCCAGTGAGGCTCTTTCCTAAGAATGCAAGCAAGCAATAGCAGTGCTCAAGCAAGGCCTGCAGAACACACTTTGAATAAGATAGATAACACAAAGCTCCAACATTCATGTGACAACTAAGAATGAAATGATGACTTGATAGTAATGTGACAAAAACATTTAAGGGGGTAATAAGGTAAACAAGAGTAAACCACAGGTTTACTCTTTTTCCTGTCTCATAAGAAAACAAAGAAATACTTGATATAGTTGTGGTAGACATGTCTTAAATCATAGTAGGTCTCTGAAAAATACTATGGGTGACATAAATACATTACAGGTACCCAATATCCTACAGAAAAAATGCATTTCATGTTTCTTGTGCAAACAGTTGACCCTCCTTTCCTATACTAGGTAAGTATACTCACTCACTTTCAGTAAATGTGCTAGTCACACCTGCCCTCGTCTGAGCCTTGCTATATGCATGGCACAATGCCAAAGAGAAACTCTTTATGTCGTCAATATATGCTACAGCACCAATGCATCATCTTATAAATCTATAACTTTTAATTAAGGAATATACTTTTCTTATTTAGAGTATTAGAGTAAGTATTTTGCTCTTCAACATAAATATATGCAATGTTGCAGATTTGTGAAGCTGTATAGTATAATTTTTAGATGTTTTCATTTTTTTCAGCTGCAATGCTTGGAGCTGCAGAGGAGATGAATGTAAGACAACTTCTAGAGGTGGGTTTCAGTGTGCTCTATTTTGGCATGCTAACAGTTTATTTGTAACCGTTTGACTGTCAACAATAAATCTGTCTCATTTAAGTGTGAATGCACACCTCTTGCACTGTTTACAGATTCTCTGGATGTTGCATTCAATCTGTTTTCTCACATCACATTGTGTCTCGCATCACATTGTGTCAACTGAAACCATCACTGAGTCCTCTCTGTCCTAACATTGTACCTTACAGATGATTGTCACCCAAAGGGTAAAAAAAATTGCTTGCAGTTTGCTTGGACTTATCAATACCATCAGTCAAGTGCCATGTGTGTCACTGTGCATTATTTCTTCTGTCGAGGCACTCTGGTCTATCAGATGTGACAGGTTTCCAGCTCACTGCCCTGATCTCACCACAATAATGTGCTTCCACTGTGTAAACAACTTATCTGTTAGCCAAAAATGATATAATGTCAATTCTAGACATTATATCATTGCCCCAATTTGATAACCTTTCACCCTACCATTGACCAACTGTGTTGAATCTCTGAGGTTTGATAACATAATATGACTGTTTCTCATTCTGATTAATGCCAGTTAAGATCATAATACCATTATCATTCACAATCTGGCTCACCTCCAATCACAATTGACTCTAATTGAAATGATGAGTGGGGGATTATAATCAGAAAGAAAAGGGAAGTGAAAAGTTGACTCTGGTGGGGAGGTGGAAGTAAGTGTTGTGCAATCAACGCAGTTAGAGCAGCTGTATGACCAGACAGTGCAATGTAATGTAATCCAGATCGTGAAATAAGATTCCAAAAAATCAATTACTAGTAACAAAACATCTCGGGATACGTATGTAACCCTGTTCCCTGAGATGGGGAGCGAGACGCTGCATCAGCTTGACACTATGGGGGAAAGCACTTCAGGCGCTTCAGGCTCCCCTCAGGGGCCAGACCCACAGTTTCCAGATCTCTGGCTAGGGGTGAAAGATCAACCCCTGAGCCTGGGATAGGTCCCTCCGGACTGGGAGCTCCCAAGAAATCCCATCCAGAAGAGACATTATGTCTGAGAACCAGACCCGGGTCGGCCAGGACAGTGCTACTAGAAGCAGACGAACTCTGTCCTGACGAACTCTGGCCACGGACTGGGTGGCCATCGAGAACTGCACCCCAGCATGTGAGAGAGGCGTCCGTCATAAGAATCCTGCGACGGCATAACGCTCCTAGAGTGGGACCCAAGGTAAGAAATTGGGGTCTGAGCCCCATAGAAAGCGTACAACCCTTTCTATGGGGGCATAACCCTACCAGTGGATTTTGGGATGAAACCCGTTTATTTTTAGCCAGAACTAAAACGGTCTCATGTGCAGCAAACCCAACAGAATCATGTTGGCTGCTGCAGCCATGAGACCTAACAGCCTCTGGTGGCCTAGCCGAACGCTCCCACAGCAGCAAGGATGAACTCCACACGTGCAGGAGATAATTGTGCCTGCATCATAGTGGAATCCCACTACGACATAATCTAGCTGTGTAGCTAACTCTTGAGAGCTGGCCATGACCAGCCAGTCGTCTATGTAGTTCAGGATTTGACACACGATTTGTTTGAGTGTCAACATCTTGAACCTGTATCTCCTCAGAGACCGATTTATGTGGTGCAAATCAAGAATGGGACGCAACCCCCCATCCTTTTTGGAACTATAAAGTATCGGCTGTAAAATCCTAGATCTCTGAAGTGCAAGGGAACACGTTCTATGGCCCCTTTCGCCAAGAGAGTTTCTAGTTCCCGGGCCAACACTAAATGCTGCTCTCCTACCACCACAGTCTGTAAAATGCTGTCGAAACGAGGAGGACGGGAGGCAAATTGAATTCTATACCCTCTCTCTATTGTTGTAAACAGCCATGGGGACAAACTGGGCAGAAGCTTCCACGCTGCCAGGAAGTCAGAAAGAGGAACCATCCTGCCTATCCGTCCAGCCTCCTGAAACAGAGGACAAAAAAAAAAAACAAAAAAAAAAAAAAAAAGTGTTTTTCTCCCCCCAAAAAACCTTAGGGGGGGGAAAAATAAAACCCCCAAGGCTCCAAAGTTTGGCACAGTAGGAAGGCCTGCACAGGGACCCCCCTTGGTGGGGCTGGACCCCAGTATGCTGCTTTTGGCGTCAGGTGTTCTTCTTCCAATCAGCCTTTGAGGAGATCACAGTCCTCAGATCGAACCTCATCTTTGGCTGTGAGAGGTCTGCGTAGGCTGCCCAGTCCCCTTAGATCTCTGAGGGGGAGCTCGAGCAGCCTCGCTAGCCTTCTGCTGCTGCCTATAAGCAGCTGAGGTCTCGGAAGAAGCCAAGGTGGATGGACCACCTGATGCTGCAGCGACCTTACCACGGCGGGAGAGGAGCTCCTTGAACACCTCCGACTGCTTTTTAGCCTCCTGGTATCTGTTGACGACAGAGCTCACTGCATCGCCAAAAAGACCTTGAGGAGCAACCGGGCATGCAAAAGGAAGTCTTTATCCCTGCCGCGAATGCACGACAGGTTGAGCCACAGATGCCTTTCCGTAACCTCCATGGCAGTCACAGAACAGCCGATAGAGCGGGCTGTCTGCTTTGTGGTACAATGGGCAAGATAGAAACCTAGATAGAAGAATCTTCCAACTTAGATGTTTTAATGTGCTGTTTTTCATCTGGCCAATCAAGTTGTGTCTTCTCACAGGACACAACCTCAACCAGCTTCTCAAATGCGGCAGAAAAGGAAGCTGGTCTGCCTCAGCACCCATCTGGGTCCTCCAGCTCAGAAGAAACCGCAGAGCGGGCTTCTGAAGCTGGTGTGTGCTCATCCGATTCGGTGGAGAGGGCGAGAGAAAAGGTGAGGCCCGTCTCTCGCTGCTCGTCCAACAAATTGAGCTGCGAGCCCCACGAGTGAACTCTTCACTCTACCTCGGCAGAAGCGGGACCCGCCCCACAGGGTGCAGCTGCCCGGCTCCTGTCAGGATTGAAGAGAGCCAGGCGGGAGCGGAGCGTTCTCAGCAGGAGCGATTTGCACTGAGAACAGCTGATCTAGTGTGCTCCGCTCCCAAACAGAAAACACACATATCATGCGTCACCAGCCGTGATATAGCGAGAAGACATACTTTCTAACTTCTTCCAAATTTTTCTCTCTTTTTTCCCTCACTTTGCCTGGCTACATGCAGACTAAGAGCTTTCTGAAGACAAAAAAAGCTGATGATGTATTTTGCAGGTGCCTTTTAAAGGCTTTGTGGCGCGCAATGCTTGACAACTACATCACTTTGAAAATTCATCAGTTTACAAAGAAGCAATCAAAATAAAACAGAAAAAGAAAAAAAAATGATTACCTTTTAGTAAGAAGTACAGAAATGACAGATGTCTAAGTAATGGTCCCACTCTGTGCTCAAAGCCTTTTTTTTTGTGGCCTTTTTTTTTATTGACGAGTCCAGGTCATTAAATGCCTGTGAGCAAGCAGACACCAAAAAAGTCAGCAAGGAAGGTCAGTTAAGCTAAGGGGAAAGTGAGAGGCTGTGACCTCGATTTGCTTGACCTAAACTTAATTCTGTCCTTATCTTTGACTTTGCAAGTACTGTTTTCCTTTTCGTCTGTTCAACTTTAAGTTCAGCTGCCTATAAAATAATTGAAAAAAGCCGAAAAGGGCTTGCTTGATGAGGGCATGCCCCCTTTGAACTAAAGGTTATCAACATTAATTTAAGGTGGTTTTGGCCAACAATCAAATAAAAACAAAGCCTTGAGACTGCTAAAACAATTAACATTATCTGTGTGTCTGACAACTAACTTTAGAAGGTAGGTTGTCAATTTAATTACAAATTACCTTTTATATTTAAAAGATATGAGCATCTAAACAATATGACTAAAGGAAACAAGCACTTTTGCACAACAGCTGCAAGAGGTGATTATGAGCCATTGTGCAGTCTGGTTCAGGGAGCTGTAGGCTAACCCTCACCTCTTCTTCCTCACTTCATATATCGCCGTCCACTCACTGCTTCTAGTAGTGAGTGACAAGCTTTTGAATCACCCTGTAGAGACTTCATGCCATTAAAAAGGCTCACCTAGTTCCTGTCAAAACCTATTAATCCCCTGCTCTACAGACTCTTCTATTTATGCAGCTCAAGAGGCAATGATCTGAACTTGTGATAAAATCTCTAGCCAAACAATTACATTAAAAAAGTAAACCATTCTACTACTGTATAAGGTAATCAAGCAGTCTTAAGTATGAATAGCCTCTATACTATTTTTAAAAGAACAGGTCAAATATTTTTTTAATGTGGAGTAATGTGCAGAAAAGTTTGTTAAATGTACTAATAAAAATGCAATTGCCTTGGCAAGTGAAGTGTATCACTGCCCCAGATGAGAAGGCAGATGAGAAGACATGATTTAAAGGGCTGTATCATGAGAAATTTTATTTTCTGTGATTTCTTTTTAAACTTAAGAAATAAACAGAAACAAAATTGGAGCTTAAAAACCAATCGCTGGATTTTAGACATCAGAATTAATACATGACCCCCACATTTATGTACTTTACACATGTTTGGTGCTCAGCAAGTACAAAGTACAGTATAAAGTAGGCCAGGACTAGTGTTGTCATGCTACAAAAATTTTGACTTTGGTACCATACTTAAAGTATTTTGATCCCTACACTGAGTCGATAACATTGCAAAAAAAATAAAACAATAGGAAACGTATTAATAGGTGACTTAACACATAGAACATAACAGTTTGTTTTATTTAGTCATCAAAAAACTGAAAAGTCTCACTTGACCAACATGTTTCTGCCCTAATTATTGAGCATTTCTTCCTCTTTATTTAAAAACAAATGTTACACCACCACACAGGCCTTTGGAGATCAGCAGCTAACAGCTGATGATATAGGCTAGCCTACAGATGTACCAATCTCTGTGTTTGGTGACTGCTAAAATGAAACAGGATTATTGTTGTAACTAACAAAATAATGTTAAACTATATGCTCTTCCTAGCTTTGTGGTTTTGCAAAATATCACTAAAATTCATTGCAAAGTATTGTATAATTTGTCCCCTTTAAGGACACTGAGGCCATTCTGAACAATGCTTATATTTCAGTACCAGACATGACCTGGCCAGGTCTTGCCTGAGATGACAGAATACATAATTTTACTGTCTAGCTGGCATAAACTCCCTTGTGCATTCATCCTGTATGCTGACCACATGCAAATTTCAGTTGGGATTGTCAAATAATCCTACTTCAGAGCATCAACTGCTGAATCACCTAGTAATACCAAATGCTAAGTCTTCTGTGAGCTCAGACACCTTTCTCCCTGCTAAAAAAAAAGGCACAGCTTTTCTTCAGTCATCCCAGTCTGACATGTAAATCAGGATTTTTCACTTCTCTCCAGTAACTGTAAAAGAAGCTCTGATGTCTAAGCTGCTGAAAAATGGAAGAAAAGTGTGTTTAGAGGCAGTCACAGTTAACAATTCATCTTATTACATGTCTTTGTTGATGTGATATTGAAAACAAGGTGTAAGAGGAATGGTCTAGGTTAAATAGCTGCAACCTACAGTCCATGGTTGATGAGTCATGGCTTATTTAGATTAACCAGAGGTCAGATGTCATTGGCGCTCCAAACTGTAGGATAATATTGCCTTCCTCCACCTTTCTGAATAAATTAATAAGTACTATTTTAAAAATTCAATTTTGAGATATACATTTTAGCTGCCTGAAAAAGGATAAGTTGTTCTGATATCCTGGGAACAGACACATGCCCTAAAAGTCACAAATAATACATAGTCGTATGGAATAACAGCATAAAGTAATAATCCCTCCCAGAAACTTCAATCACTTTGGCACCATTCCTTTAAAGTGAAAGACCAATACAGAGCATTAATCTTTCCACTTTACACACCACTTTACCTCTCCCTAAACTGTTGCCATCTCCTCTTGGTTTGGCAGAAGTGCTGAAAGCAGACTTATTTTCTTGCTCTGAGAATTGCATTTGGAGCTATAATTGTAACTCTGGCCTGATGTAGCTCAAAGGCTAGCTGAAAATGGCTCCCTTGAGGAGTCTTCTGGAGCTCACGGACCTCTTGCTCTCAGTACTTAACCTGCCATGTTTCTTATCTGCCACTGTCCTCATTACCATGGCCTTTTCAAGATATCTGGGTTACTGTCTTCAAATCTTTAATGTGGTTTTCAATCTGTTCTTGCTCATTTCACTGTTGTTTTTCTACATGTCGTATCTCTCAAGGGTTAGGCTACATATAAAGCTTAAAGGCATCACAAAAAACATCTGTCATCACTTACTCACCCTCTTCCCATTTCAAACCAGTACTGTTCCATGAAACATCTACAACAAGATGTTGTGAAGGATGTTCATGCTTTCCTTTACCATCCATTGTGAGTGAATTGGGACATAAAATAGAGGTCTACATGCACTATGTTCCATGCACTTGTCAATGGAGCCAGACAACAGCTTTGTGTAAGTAACAGACTGTTTGGTAATGCACATGATCTAAATGTTGTGCAGTGGAACTCACAGTGAGCTGATTTTGAATCTAGCTTTAAATTTTAAAAGATCAGTCTTTTCCTGATCTTTGTCATTTCTTCTATACAACAGTTTAGATATTTCTATACATATTTCTATATTATGCTTTACTGTTATAATTTTGTTATAATAATGTTCAAACATGCCACTTCACACATTTTTATACTACGGACACATTGTACCAGGTCAATGTGTCTGTTCTCAAACCTCTTGTGACATGTTTGAATCTTTTGAATTGTCACAATTGCACATCAGTTTTTTTTTCACTATTCCCTTTAATTGTATGTAAAGGACTCACATGCATTCATGATTAATTCAAAATTTAATTGTGGGAAGAATTATTTATTTTCAAAAGGGTGATGTAGTGTAAAGCTTCTAAAAGACGTTTGATAAGCTGCTGAGCTGCTACCAGTGGTTAATAAACAACTTGCACGACCTACATGATAACGTGTATTCATATATACCCAAAATGCTTTATATTTGCACACTAAAATCTCTCTCTCTCTCTCTCTCTCTCTCTCTCTCTCTCTCAATAAATAGGCATACATCTCCCACCCATTCCTCCTTAAAACGGAAAGCAAGCTTATTTGTTCAATAAGTGAGGTTTTGTGTTGGGCGCTTTCATATTTCCATACAGATAATAAAAACAAATCAAAAAAATATATTTACTAAATCGATTTGTGACGGTATAAAAATCAATAGTCAGAACAAATTACAATACACGTATGAACGACCGAAGTGTTATCAATGACAGATCATAATTCCAACACAAAGCTTTAGTTTGTTTCATACTGTAAGAACGCTTTCGTAATGATAACATTAAGTTTCCGAACGTAACGAAAATGAACGCATTTCTATCCTAACATCAGGCACATGATAATTTAGTATAGAAGCTTGTGAAATACATGCAAGTTTTAATTCTGTCAAAATGTCAAGGTTATTCGTTGTACCAGCCCTTCCCACAGTTTAACAAATGATTATTAAGACAGAACTTGGATAGTAAAAACACACTCACTTTCCTCTCACTAAAACACGACATTTGTCGCATTATTAATATTACAACTGTCAATGATCAACCGATCGATAAAGTGAATAGAATTCGGTCTTTTTATTTATTTATTTTTGGAAGAGCTCAGAATAAAATAATCACAAAGATTTCTAAATGATTTGAGTGATATCCTCTCAGAGTAACAGTCGTCACCCTTGCCTGTGAAAAGCTTTCGCTGCCTGGTCAGGTTTACCTCAGCGCATCGTATGCTGTGGCGAAAGGAGACCTGTTAAACCTTCAAACAAATTACGTGTTCCTTACAAAACAGTTACGCGTGAATCAAACACTGCGGGTTTTTACAAGGACGTGTCTTCGCCGACGTTTCCCTCTCTCCAAATCTACATGACAAGCATTTAACGAACCATTCAATCATTACATCAAATGCACCTCACCAGTGAGAAATCCTTTCTTTATTCCGATGGACTTCAGACACTTTCAGAGCTCTGGCAATTGCTCTTCCACTCTGTGTTTCCACTTTATTTCCAAGCTTTTCTTTTATGTCCTGTAAGTGAATTTTAAAGTATTTGCCTCAGACGCTGAAATGAAGGGATGTGGGGGAGCGCTGGTAAACGCTGAAAATCCTTCCCTCTTGAAACTAACCTTCCCGCCCCCTCCTTCCCTCACGCTTAGATTGGTGCTGGACGGCGGCAAATTTCCCGCTTGGAGGAGGGTTTAAAAATCTTCGCAAACGAAGCGTATCACGTCGATGTTGTTAGACAAAGGCTGTCATGATCCGAGGGCTGCGATGCACCCACGATAAAATAATAAGTTTTCAGAATAATTAGTCTACATTTTGTCATTATTAACTACAAACCTTACAATGTTTTTATTTTGTTCACAAAATGAGACATTCTACTGACATTGAATCCAAACAATATTTAAAAGATTTGATGCAAGGGAAGATTAACAGTACATAATGGCTTATAGTTTAATTTGTTTTTTTGTTTTTTGTACAAAGAACTATTTTATGGCTTCAGTAGACTTAACATTTAAGTCATGGACTACCTTAATTGTGCTTTTATTTGCATATTTTAGTTGTTTTGTACTGTAAAATCCGGAAAATTCGGAACCTGCACAAAGAACGTGAGGAAAACAGACTGTGGTGTGGCCAGGCATTGTCTGCATTGGTGCAAAACAGTTTTGCGTAAACACGCTGTAAGGACTTAAGCCAACAGCCGGTTAGCATGTTCTGCATCTCCAGGTAATAACGCTTACACATCAGCGGGTGGCATTAGTCAGTATTCATCATTTAAAGGGACATGAGGAGTCAAATTTCCCTTGATCTTTTGACAATTAAGAGGTCTTGGTATCATGGATATATTCTAACATATCCTTATAACATTCTCCTTATTAATAACAAAAGCATTTATATAATCGTTCTCTGAAAACCAAATGAGAAAACCAAATGCAAAATGGCTGGATTTGTGATGTCATGAGGTAGATTCATTTTCATATGACCTGCCCCAGAGCAAGATAACAACACCGACTTTAACATTGTTGCATCATTGGCTCCGCCCACAGTTGTTCAGTTGCAGAGAAGCGGATACAGTCCTCACCTAACAGAACATCACAGCAACATCCTCTTTGTTTGGGATCAATCCTCTACAACATAACACAACAGGCTTTACTTTGGAAAAGCTAATGGATATGAAGGCCTTATTACACATATGATATGACTGTGATAGTAGTAAGATGCCAGTCAAATGCTGTGCTGTTCCTGTCTGTGCTTTTCATTAGCTAAAATATTAGCCAAATATGTCAAAAATGCAGATCTTTCATATGCCCAAACAGCAACATTACACACTAACAAAAGTTAAAAAAGTAAAAACACATAATGGGACCCTTATGAACTTGCAGGAGCACACTGTCATATTAAATGGTCAATAAAAGTAAATCATTTTAGGTGAGCTAGTTTAAGGATGGCTTTAACTATGGTCCTGCATTTAAAAAAAATTACTAAAACTTTTAAAATAAAAGTTTTAAAAATTTTAAGAGATAAAACATTTTATCTCTATGGCAATTTAGCAGTTTTCCTTGCATATTGTTAGTCATTGTCATCACCCGCACCCTGTGTTCACCTGTCACATAAAACACAAAACAAAAAACATACTAGGAAAAGGTGTGTCAGGTTGTAGGCTCTATAAAAACTTCATTTCATCCATCCCAGGACAGAAACATTAGCCTACTCCATAGCTTGAATATGGAGTAAGAATATCTATTTGTTCTTCTAATGGCAGATGGGGGATTGTCTAGTTATTTTGGCGATTAGGTTTGGTGCTGCTAGTGACACATAAATTGGTCTTGTAAGTTGTAAGGAACATGTCCCCCCAGGATCATATAAGCAATAACCAAAATGACCATGCTTGTTACATTACCTTCATAAGTGTATTACATTTCTCATTTTCATTTGAAATGATCCTACACATTTCCCTTTCCTGTAGAGCACTTAAAGGACACAAAAAATTCATTTGAAGTTACATGTGAAACATTTGGCACAAAATGATATTACAGCAGTGTTCATGTTATCATGTTATATTATATGGAGGCGTCTTTATTTTGAAATGCATCCCACAATATGCCCCTGGTCCAATCATGTATTTCTACACAAGTTACTTACAGCAGTTGTTACTGTGGTAGGATGGCTGTTGCCCTCTTCTGTGGTTTTATTATTAATGCTTAGCCTCTTAGATTGCACCCCCGGTGTACAAAAGGGAAGTGTTTTTGCCACCTGGTGTGCGTCATATTTGGCAAACCCTTACGTCATTGTTGTGCCTCTAGTGATTGGAGTTGGATGCTAGCATTCAATGCAGTAAGAACCCGTGGCTAATGTTTTGGAGGTTGTGGTTTAAGAGACAGGCTAAGAAACAGGCTAGATTCAGATGTGGACATCAGAGACAGTGATTAAATTGTTAGTTGCTATAAAGTTGTCACCAAATGTTCATTAGGAGTTTAAAATGTGTATTGATTTACCTTCTGTAGAGCGATTTCTATCCCCAGCTGTGATGGCTTGTGATATGGGTGGCGTTTTCCCTGCTTGTTTCACATAAACGGCACTGCTGTCCGTTTCTATACTGCCTGTGATTGTGGGTATGTATGTGTTTTGTGTTGGTGCATTTGAACAAGAGAATGAGGTAACAGTGTAACCTCCTGCTCTATGCTTTAAGGTATCTTGTAAAGGCCTGAAATCCTATAGTAGTGGTGGGTGCTCTGCATTTTGTCTGGCAGTGTTGCTGTTTTGTTTCCAGTATTCACCGACTTCAGTTAATCTTTTTCTTTCATTGATTGTTTTCTCTTGCACTTTATCTTTGATTAATTTATCTTTGATCTTTGATATTTTTGTAAACAAATTGTTTGTGTATTTAAAAGATTTTGTACAGTTGGTTTTTGTTGTACAGTTGGTTTTTGTCCATTTCCTTTCTTATATTTATGCCGTTTCTTTGTTTATTTTGTCTGTAATTATTTGATTTATAGGTGTAAACCCATAAAGTTTGAGGAATAGGGAAGTGTGAGAGCTTTGACTTGACTGTGCCTTTGCATTGAATGTCTGATTTAACATCTGCTATCTCTAATGCCGTTGTATTTTGGGCATGTTCCTGGCCTACTGAATTCATTAGAGTTTATTTTGTATTTTTGTTTTTTTTGATTGTGCCTGAATCTGGAGAAGTTATATTTTGAGTGCTTGAGAATACACTTTAATGTTTTGAGAATACACTTTAATCTGTATTCTCTTGTCTTGGCAGGATCTGGGCACCAGGGGCAGAGGACCGACTCTAGTGGTGGTGGTGTTTCTTTCACCACTTGTCATGCTCATTAACCTCAGGCTGTGTGTGTGTGTATGTGTGGGCACAGTGTATTGCACTGATTCTTTAAGGTGATTTATCCAAATCTGCTTCCTGGTAGACCCAGTCCTATATCATAATTCCATTTGAGGATCATCACGAGTGGGATGATTTTTCTAATGTCACTTTTAAAATATTAATAAAACTCTATTTTTATCATTTGTATTAACTGTTATATTGTGGCTTTAATAAGGTGGGAATTCGTGCCCCATCCATTTGCTCCCGCCACATTACTAAGTCTGAATAGGCCTAAAGAAAGAGAAACCTTTTCTTTTTAAAAAGAATTAGGGGTGTCCTTAGCCCCTTTCACACATGCTGGTAAATTACTGGCAAATTACCATTAAAAGATCATATGTGAATGGGACCTTTTAATATATTGCATTTATTGAACAAAACAGTGAATTCTTCTTAAAACAAACAGTGTAGCATCTATGTAGTGTATTGTCTATTGCGGTGGCAAAGTAGTCTGCTTTTGACACTTCATTGGCCACTTCTGCACAGCAGCCAGACCAACTCGCAGTAAACTCTCGTAAAATAGTGTCGAGATGTCAAAGCATAATGCTTGTCCAAAGTATCAATTTCTTGAAACCTTTGTTTTCAGCTGTGCTAATGGGGCACGTGTTTTTGGCTAAAAAGTATGCAACCACATCTGTTTTTTTGTGCCTTTCCAAGCTGGATGGATAAGGAGTTGCACTGAGGAGTGTATGGGGAAGTAATACCCACTACGCTACAGTGAGGGAAAGCCTGCCCCAGATGCTGTGAAACATTGGCACAGAACATAGGAGCAAATTTAGACTTGTCAGCTCAGAAGAACCTGACTTTAAACTGTAAAATCTAATAAATGTGTGCATAGAGGACCAGCCTGCCGCAGCACAAACATCACTTAGGCATGCTCCCCTTGTAGAATGGGCTCTAATGCCCAAAGGTGACACAAGGTCAAAGGCCTCATAGGCCACAAGGTCAAAGGCCTCACTGGACACAATGAATTAAGCCTCTTCTGCTTCGGTGAATCAAATGGCGAAGGACAGAAGGCTTAAAGTACCACCGGGTGACCACAGAGGCACCCTGGTGAATATAAACTGGTCTAGGGTGCAAATTTGCTTTAACAAAGCCAGGGAAAAATCCAAGCAGGCAGGATCTACAGATAGAGCCTCTAGATCACCTACTCTTTTGAGCAATGTAAGAGCCAAACCTAGAGCCACCTTCAGAGTCAGAAACTTATCCAAGGCTGACTCTAGGGGCTCCCTCAGGGGCCAGATGCACAGTTTCCAGACCTCTGACCAGGGGTGAAAGATCAACCTATACGAAAGGCCTCCTATACCTAGCCTGGTATAGGAGGCCCCTCCAGGCTGGGAGCTTCCAAGGAGTTCCGTCCAGGAGAGACATTATGTCTGAGAACCAGACCCAGGTCGACCAGAACGGCACATAGCGTCATCGTTGGGAGCTGTAATTTAAATCAAAATTTAAATAAATTGCACGGCCCTAGTAAATATTATAAAAAAGATCTTAGATTTTATTTGTGGATGTCTTAAATTTAGGAATGGTGTATGCATAATTTATGCTGTGAGTATTTTACTTATTGAATTAAATATTGAAATCTACTTAGCTATTGGAGCTTGGTCCTCAAATTTGCCATATTTTAACATACTTCCTGTTCGTCATATGGAATTATATTCAAATTTGATCCTACTTTTTCTCCTAAAAAAGTCCTTCTAAAAAAGTTTTCCGATCTGTACGAAATTTGGTATAGAGCAGGTAGAGATACTCGTAACAAAAAGTTATTTAAAGGATTTTGACTGATCAGATGTATTGTATACTGTTGTATTCTTGTATACTGCCCCAAAGAATTCTAAGGTGGTTATGCCAACAGCTTCGGGTTATATAAATAACTTTAAGTTCAAATAATTTTAGCATATTGACACAAAACTTGGTATGTATCATCACTAGCACATCTTCATTTACCTCGTAGAAATTTGTTGACAACATCACCCACTGGCCAAAAGTTATAAGCAATTTTATTGTTTTAAGTGATTTTAAGTGATTTTTATTCTGATTTTCATAAATTCATCATCAAATATCTCGACATATATTTTTCTCTGTGTCCTGTAATTGCTTGACCCTGTAATTACTGCAGTTTTGATGCAGTTACAGGTCAGTAACATAACTGGGTAGAAAAAGAGCATCTTAGAGAGGCTCTCAGAAGCAAACATGGGCAGAGGTTCACCAATCTGCAAAAAACTGCATCTACAAATTGTGGAACAATTTCAGAATAATGTTCCTCAAAGAGAAATTGTGAAGACTTTGAATATCCCATCATCTACAGTTCATACTATCATCAAAAGATTCAGAGAATCTGGAGAAATCTCTGTGCACAAGGGACAAGGGCGAGTCAATATTGGGTGATCTTCAGGCCCTCAGGCAGCACTGCATTAAAAACAGGCATGATTCTGTCTTGGAAATTACTGCATAGGCTCAGTAAAAACTTCAACAAATGCAGGTTTAAACTCTATCATGCCTAGAAAAAGCCATATGTAAACACAATCCAGAAATGCAGCCATCTTCTCTGGGCCAAAGCTCATTTAAAATGGACTAAGGAAATAAGTGAAAAATTGTTCCATGGTCCCATGAGTTTAAAATTCAAAATTTAAAATTCTTTTTGGAAATCATGCACGCCACATCCTTTGGACTAAAGAGGAGAGAGGAACCATCTGGCTTGTTATCAGTGCACAGTTTAAAGGCCTGCATCTCTAATGGTATGGGCTTGCATTAGTGCCACACATCTGGAAAGGCATATTCAACGCTGAGAGGTATATAAAAGTTTTAGAACAACATATGATCCCATTTAGACGTCGTCTTTTTCAGGGGAGGCTTTGTATATTTCAACAAGACAATGCTAAACCGCATACTGCATCCATTACAACAGTATTGCTTCATAGTAGAAGAGTCTGGGTGCTGAACTGGCCTGCCTGCAGTCTATATCTTACACCAATTGTAAGACTATTGGTAAGAATATGGGATGCTACACAGTGGTAAACATGCCCCTGTCCCAGCTTTTTTGAGAGGTGTTGCTGCCATCAAATTTAAAATGAGCTAATATTTTGCATGCAATAGTAAAATGTCTCGCTTTCAACATTTGAAATATTATGTTTTAGTGTGAATAATATGAGATTTGCAAATCATTGCATTCTGTTTTTATTAACAATTTACACCATTTTTTTGGAATTGGGGTTGTACTACTCAACTACTGACGTTTACTACAAGAAGCTAAACAAATTTTTTAAAGCATATGCTGTATAACAGAGAACTGAAACATTAATGATTTACTCATGTAATTGTTCTGATGAACACTGATTAATCTTTATTCTTGAAATGTGAAAAAAAATTATACCCAGATTAACCAGGCAGTGACTTTCATTCAGACATCTGTTATTTCATCTTGTATTTGCATACAAAGGCTATCAAGCAAGCTTGTGGTATATTTCTAACAGTTGGAAATGGTCCACATCTCCTTGGCTCTCAACATCTGACTATTAATCATCATTTCCCGTCTGAAGAACAAGGAATAGGATTTCCAATATGAAACAGTGGCTGACTGCTTAGCCTGTGGATTATTATTGTTATTATTATTATTGTTGCCCTGAAAACTGTAAGACTGCTTGAGTTGCCAAAGTTACTTATAAGATAATGAAAACCATAAAGCGATATATCATATAAAAGTAATAATATAAAAGTGCTGTACAAAGTTACATAGTTACAAAGTTCCAACAATTGTTCGAGATGATCCCTGTTTATAGAAAGAAAAAAGGGTTAGACGTTCAAATATAATTTCTTTTTGGAAGCAGTAAACATATTCCTGTCGATCATTCATGAAAGAGACAGTCTTTTAGATTTTTTTTACATTATTGTGAGAGATTCAGCTAACCAGTCAGAAGATCAGTTGGAAGATCACCCCACAATTAAGGAATTGTGAAGTTGAATGAGCGGGAGAGTGATTTTGTGCCTTTTGCGAAGGTACCACAAGGCACCACTTATTCATTGACTGCGGGGTTCTGGATGGGGTGTAGATGTATAGGAGGTTGTATAGGATGACAGTGGTCATTTTATATGCAAGCTGTTATGACTTGAATTTGATGCATGTGGCAACTGATAGCCAGTGGAGAGAGATGTGGAGGGGTGTGACATGCTTTTTTTGTAGTAGTCTGATCGCCCATGCTGGACAACCGGTTAGCAAGAGTGTTCTAGCTTAAAAATTATAATTACCTGGACAAGGAGCTGTGTTGCATACTTAGTGAGATAAGACCTGATTTTCCTGATGTTGTATAATGCAAATCTACATGATCGAGTGATGTGATTGGAGAACATCGGCAGGTCATCAAAGACTATGCCAAGGATTCCGGCTGTTCATATAGGTATTTTGCTGGTTTTTACAGGTTTTCACTGTAGCATTTTTATCATTATTACTAATATTATTATAATTATTATTTAGATTTTTATACCTATTTATGGTCTAGTTACTTTTCATTACTGCCGATGTCACAAAACTTTCCTTCTTAAAAAGAAAATTGTGAACAACTGTAACAAACACAAACAAAACATATATTGTTAACTGTTTCTGATTCTCAATAAACCGCTGCACATGGATCAAACCGCCTCAGTCCCTTCGTTACAGTTAACAAACTCACCAGAGTGTTATTTAGTTTTCTCTATGAGGTGATGTTATGGTACAGTCGTTTTTTTTTTAAATGAGTGGATCCGACAGTTTCCAGAACTACAATTTGCTGCACACTGGCCAGGGACCACATGGTCTATGGCCCGTTTTCTTGGTGTTTGTCCATGCAACACACCTTAAGTTGCAAATCTATGCTGACTGAACAGCTTTCCACAGCTACAAGAGAAACTGATCTTCTTTAATCACTACTATAGCCACTGGATAAGGACAAGTTGAATCATTGTTTGCTGTATAGTTAATATGAAAACAACGCGAATGTGCACTGCGACATGCATAACTGAAGCACAACTCTCAGCGTTTAAAAAGTTTCTTACTGTTGTAGAGCTCATTGTCTCTGGGTGGTACTGGGTTTTATTGCTTAGCAAATAATAAAAACACAATCATCAATACTTTAAACTCACTGAACTACTACAAAATTGTCATTTTGGCTTAAGCTGGATTCGCATTGATAGACAGCTCAGCCTAATTCCAAATGCTTGACAGTGAGTTGACATGCCTGGGAGGGGGTTAGCTACTAATCAAGGACTGGCATTGCTGGGGAATGCTGAAATCCTCTTTACACAATGGCTCAATATGATAAATGGATTCACTGAGGGGATATTTTGTGATGCAATAAGGGTGCAGAACTCAGAGGGAAGTGTGCTAACTCACACTTCTGTGTGTACTATCATTGAGTTGACTGAGAAAACACACCTTGAAGAAAGCACTAACGACTTCCTGTCGTCACAGTCTGAGAGACCTTTATGAGTTTCAAGCAATGATTCTTCTGAGGATTGAATATGCACTGTGAAAAAAACTTGCTGCCTTAAATTTTTAAGTTTAATCCACTTGGTCATTTCAACTTAATATTTTGTAACTTAAGCAATTTTTCAACTATTCTTTATAAGATGCAACAGCTTAACACCAGTCAAGATTAAACATAATAAGCTGAAATGACTTGCAAGTTGATTGAACTTAAAAATTTAAGGCAGCAAAGTTCTTTACAGTGTAGTTATTGTTTTTTGTTATTGTTCTTTATTTGTTTAACTTTTTTAACTTAAATTTTCTACTATATATGTTTAGTTAACCAGTTAATTATATTTTAACCTTTTGTTTTTACAAGCTGATTTTAAACCTGTATATAAACCCACTGCTTCCATCCACATCACTACTTAAGCAGAAAATAACAAAGAAAAAAAACGCCTTAAAAGCTAAATAACTGTACGAATTATGAATTATAATGACATATCATGATCAATATGACATATCATGATCATATTATCATGATATCAACTTATAAGAGTCTACTTTAATTAAGTCAATAGACAAAATGATAACAAAGCTCAAACATAATAGTGTTTAGGGGTGTATGCAAATCCTGTTTATCCACTATTTCCAAAATTAATGTGCTTTACGTATTTTTTATGAGAAAAAATATATTTCCTGGTTTTTGGGTAGCAGAGATATTTTATCATTATGTCTCAGAGGGGAAATAAAGATGAAACAACTCATTTCTGCCCTTGGAAGGTTTTTATAAAACATAAATCTCCAGATATGATGCTGCAGTAATATTATCAGGAGCTGTCAGAGAGACATTGAGCGTGTTTAAAAGTGTGTGATGTAACACCGGTACATTTGGATTGAACAGACTTTCACGCACACCTTGCACCCTGTGGCAACTTGACATGAACAATATTTTTGCACTTGTTGTCTTTTCACTTTGGGTAAATCAAAATAAATTTTAAGTGCCAGTCTGACATTGGGTCAAAACTGAGCCAGTCCTTTTACGCCATATTTAATAGACTTAAATGGTGGAGGATTGTGTTAGATTGATGGGTTTCATAAAATGGAAAACCAAACCATCTGCACTACAGTGCAGGGAACGTCTGCAGGTTTGACTCTGTAAAGTAACATCATGTGAATATGCTATGGCAGTGTTTTTTTTAATTATCAAGTACCACTTGATAATTAGTACCACCTTCAATCACATTTATTTATTAAGCAAAAGATCTCTGACAATCAAATGTCAGATTTCTGTAAAGCTGATTTTAAAGCAACATAAAAAAGTGCTAAAGATTTAAGCATGTTAAACTATCTTACTGTATATTGTTTTACTGGTCCTAGTTGTATACTCCAGCCCCCATGACCCTGCAAAGGAGAAGTGGGTTTGAGGAATGGATGGATAATCTTAGTTGCTTAATAGTGCCTGCTAAGAGAAGAATTACTATTCATGTTGCTCATACTTAGGGTTAGGGATTTTAACAAACTCCTGACCTTAAAAATTAAATTTTAACAACTCTGCACCATTGATGGTGCAAATATGAATGATACCTCAGAACATGCAGTGTATTTAAGAGAGGTTCTGTCAGGTTTACAGGTTTTTCTCCTTGTGGGATATAAAAATGTCTACCTAACAGGACAACCAGACTCACATTAAAAGTCACTTAGGCACACTTAGGCACATAAGCCATATCTAAGAAAATAATATCATAGCTTGGGGCTGTGCTCTTTTGCATAATAATAAGAAGCAACTACAAAGAGTAACCTATCAACTGCAAAGTAACTCGCTACAAAATTCAGAACACTTAGAAACAACATAGTAATGTCCTGGCAACCACTCAACACACACACCCCTGCACTGTGGCTGCGACAAGCAAGCTGAACTCAAGCTGAACTATTTTTTTCAAGAAAAATAAAACTGTAGCCATGAAGTGTGATATAATGATGGCAGTGTATACTGCTCTGGGATATGGCATATTTTCTTGTTGTTTATGACATTCAAGATTCTGTATATTTTGAATTGAGATGCCTTAATGTATGTAACAATTCAGTCAATTCAGTGTTGCTTTAGACAGTTGACTGTCTGCAGTGTGGGTGGTGGAGATCTGGCGATGGTATGATTTCTGCACCTCTAGCCTCAGGCCTTTGCATATCTACTCTCTCCTTCTCCCATTTTGATACACTCTTACTTGTACCTGTGTATTGAACGGTGAAACGATTGAGCAAGAGGAAGTGACTCACTTCCTCTTGTCAAATGGCAGCATTAAATACAGCAGTTTCCTACAGAATACTGTTTTTACAGCAAGGGGCCCCCTGTTCAGTCCCCACCTCCACTTTACTCCCTAACCAGTTCAATATAATTTATTATATTTATTACCATATATTATATTTATTATTTATTATTGTAGACTAGGCTGGTTCTTAGTGCAAAATGTTAAATGCTGTCTCTCTCTTGTAAGTCACTTTGGATAAAAGTGTCTGCTAAATGAATATATGCAAAATGTAATGTAAATGTTATTACAGAACACAGTAGTAAATATGGCAAACATATATTTATCTGATACATATGTAACTGATAATAATACTTAGTTTGACAGACCTTACATAATTTTTACATAGACACATTCTGAGTCAGACATGACTGTAAGTAATAGGGCCAGATAACTAATAATAAGATCCATAAGTCACTTAGTGAAGTTAACAGAGTGCAGGATAACCAGTAGGTTAACTGAAATGAAGTTTTCTAATATTTCTGCATAAACTTTAAGAACAATGACAATGATCCAACTTGTTTGTACGCAAGAAAACAAACTGGTATTATACACTATATAGTATGATGTGAATATTAAATCAGAGACTGTAAATCTAAGATTGTAATGACTGCACAAACACATGCCATTCATGCTCCAACACAAGATGCAATTTCAAGACACAACAGAAAAGAAATGTGAAAACAGAAAGTCTTAAAACTATTCTTGATCTTCTGGTGTCCAGTTCTTTGGAAATGAACCACACTTTGGGAACCTCTGTGTTGGACTGTTTTAAACTAGTCACTTGTGAGTTTGAGTCATTCTGGTTGAATTGTTTTACACAAAGAGGCACATAAGAGTCATTTGTTTGTAAATAGGACCTCAGTGGTCACATCAAATGTTTTTTTTCTGTAAAGTCAGTGAAGACTATACAACAGAAAGAGAGGTTGCCCTGTCTTTCTGCAGTAGATATGCATAACAATCACTGCGGTTTGTACAATGACAGTAATCACACTAATAAGAGTCATACACAAAAAGTATTTTTTACTGACCAGCTAGGCCACAAGAACAGAGCTTGTTACTGGGTCACAAGAAATGGCTTTCAAGGTGAAGGCCCCCCAGAAATCATTAAAAGGCTGGCATCCGACCAGGAATTTTCATCAAATTAGTGTCAGCTCCTTAGCTTGAGGGTTTTATAACAGGCCACGGAGGCAATAAGGCCTCTGTCCATAAAACTGCAACCTTTGGTGAGGGAAGATTGGATGGTTGGTGAGAGAAAGACAGAGGAACAGCCAGAAGCCAATTGCATAAGAAAATTCGACTATACTTCTAATGGCTTGGACTACACATGTAATGGCTCATTGGTCACTCTGGGACGATGGCTGATTATTGCTTGTGGGGAAACCAAAGGCATTTTGGCATGATTAACTATCAGAACTAAAATACAAGCAGAGGCAGCTGTGGATTTACATAGTTACACTGGAAATTCTTTCGTCCCTGCTTCTTAACAAATGGTAAATGAGGACAATGGAGGCACACATGGATGATGTTGTTTAGAACACACTGAGGGATTAAAAAGATCACCCAAAAGCAGCGAAGGAGGAGGAGCTAATGATAAACTAATTAACAACATAATGACAACATTAACAAGGTAGAACAAAGGAAATTCAGAATAAAATGAACCTAAACGTGACAATGGTGACCAGTATTTAAGGTCCAAAAAAATCATACCATAAAAGTAGTCACAAAAGTCATTGAGGTTTGAAATATAGTATTTGTATTTTTGGGTGACACTTTTATGTCTATTTTGAAACCATGTGGAGGTTTCTACATTAAGAAGGCATAGAGGCTATTCTTATGTAGCACACACAAAGGGATCAGGCAAGGATTTCACCCAGACCCACCATTTATTTGAGACTCATATAGCCTTCCTTCAAAAGCTAGAGACATGTCTATGTACAAACATACACTTACTGATAACCATTATAAATAGTGCTCATGTAGACAATATATGATTTCACTCTGCATTTTAAACTCAGACTCAACAAAGGTGGCTCCATGCGGATATTAAATGTGTTTGCTTACAGACAAGAACATCCATCCATCTTCTATACCACTTATCTTATGTAAGGTCACAGAAAGTGCTGGAGCCTATCCCAGCATATTTCAGGCAAAGGTAGAGAAAAACCCTGGACAGGTGGCCAGTCCATCACTTCTGACAAGAACAAATGCCTACAAACATGAGGTGTCTCATGCTATCTTTGAGCATCGGAGAATTGCTTATGGAATGTACACCAAGGCTAATCCTGTGTAGGTTTATCATTCAGATCCAACTTACGTGTCTATACATATATAAATCAATGTCAAAGTGACAGGAATTGCTTTTCTATTTGACATAAGCTTACTTGCTTGTGTTTAGTCAGAAAGAGGTGATTTTTTTATGTGCATTGTTTACTATCATATACCATTGAGTCTGCATTTCTGCTGGCCTGCAGGCAAACGTGTTAAGGCCCCATCACTTGTACTATTGCTCGTTTCCCAAGGGCAACCACACTTTCACACAAATACACCCACACAGGCTAGTTCTCAGACTGGCCCATACAACCTCCAAACCCAATTTAATTCTTAAATTGACTGAAAATACAGAAATAAGAATTTTTTTGGGGTAAATGTCTGAAGTGAGTCTATATATCTGTCTGTAAGTAACTGTGTTTGGAAGACAGATGAGTAAAATATTGTGATAATTATATTATATTTCCTGAAAGGACCAGTAAAAAGTAGCTTGTTATGTTGTGTTTTAGATTGTTGTGCTGGTGCCAACACTAAGGTTCTAACTAGCTCAAACCAGCATTTATCGTTACTCTGATTGTTTGCTGCCTTCCCCGACCTTGGATTGTTTACTGTTGCCGCATAGCCTAGCCCTTGCTACACCTGTTTACTGTTGCCAACCCTGCCTGTTTGACTACTCTTAATAAACTGCTGCGAATGGATCCAACCACCTCTGTCCCTTCGTTACAGAAGACTTCGCCAGCAGAGGATCCAGCGCCCATTTCCCGATTAACCTCAGAGTTAACTTCGAGACGTTTCTGCAATTAACTCGACAGATGATACCCTGAAACTGCTCTTCCGAAAGGGATTGAGACCAGAGCTACAAGCAGAACTGGCATGCCGTGATGAGGGAAGAGTCTGAGTGATTTCATCGAACTTTCCATTCAGATAGATAATCTCATCCACTCTCGCCGAGGCTCTTCAGATTTGTATTATCCACCACCCGTATTGCACCCTGGAGGGGAACCTGTGCAGCTGGGGTACACACGTTTGTCTCCCGAGGAGCGCCAACGCTGTCTCCAGCATTGACTGTGCCTTTATTGCGGTCAACCCGGGCACCTGAAATTGAATTGCCCAGCTAAACCCTGCATCCAACAGCCAACAGTGAGTGAAATTACTTCCTCAAGTACTCAGAAAACCAATTGTGAACTGTCTGTGGAAATTACCTTCACTGGAGAAACCCTCAGAACCACTGCACAGATTGACTCGGGGGCAGCCGGGAATTTCATATCCCACACGTTTACTCAGCAGCATAACCTTAAATTATTGTCCTGTGATTCCTCTCTAGCAGTGGAAGCGTTAGACGGATGACCCTTGGGAGATCAAGTGTTCTACAAATTACAGAGAAGATTCAGTTGCGTGTTGGACTATTACATTCCGAGATCATACAGTTCTATGTCATACCTTCTTCTAAGTATGCTATCATCCTGGGATTACCCTGGTTACGTCGACATGATCCAGTGATCTCTTGGAGAAATGGACAGATACTACAGTGGGGGCCTTCATGTCATAATTCCTGCTTGACACTCCAGAGCTATCAACAGTATGACACAACCAGTTCTTACCTCAAGTGTTCTGCCCGAATACTCATATTTACTGGAAGCCTTTAGTAAGAAGAAAGCATCACAACTACCTCCTCATTGTTCTATCGATTGTGCCATTGATCTCGTTCCTGGTGCCACGCCTCCTAAGGGTCGGATCTTCCCTTTGTCTCAACCCGAGTCCGAGGCTATGAAGAGTTACATTGAAGAAGAGTTAAGTAAGGGGTTCATTCGGCCATCTAATTCACCTGCAGCTGCTGGCTTCTTCTTTGTCAAGAAGAAAGATGGAGGTTTGAGACCATGCATTGATTATCGTGAGCTACCCTCTTCCGCTGGTTCCGGTGGCCCTAGAACAACTGAGACAGGCCAAATACTACACAAAATTGGATCTTCGAAGTGCCTACAACCTGATCCGAATTAAGGAGGGTGATGAATGGAAGTCGGCTTTCTCAACATTTACCGGGCACTACTAATATCTAGTCATGCCATTTGGTTTAGCCAACAGCCCCTTGGTATTCCAGTTGTTTATGGACAATATCCTCTGTGATATGCTAGACAGGTGGGTTATTGTCTACATTGATGACATCCTGATTTACTCGAACACACTGGAGGAACATACTGTGCACGTCAGATCAGTTCTCAAATGCCTAATCGAGTACCAGTTATATGCCAAAGAGGAGAAATGCGAATTCCATTGAACAAGTACATCATTTCTGGGCTATATTATTAGCTATGAGGGAGTTGCTATGGATGACAAGAAAGTACAAGCAGTCAACGAATGGCCTCAACCAAATACTGTGAAACAGTTACAATGATTCTTGGGTTTTGTGAACTTTTACAGGTGTTTCATACACAATTTCAGCATTGTGGCAGCGCCTTTCTCTGACCTTAAGAATCGCTTCACTTCAGCCCCTATTCTCAAATACCTGATCCCGATCGTCCTTTCACTGTGGAGGTAGACCCTTCTAATACTGGTGTGGGAGCGGTACTGTTACAATGTCATGGTTTACCACCCAAGATGTTTCCTTGCGCTTTTTTCTCAAGAAAACTATCCCCAGCTGAGCAGAATTATGATGTGGTAATCGTGAACTGTTAGCTATGACGTTGGAGCTAGAAGAATGGAGACATTGGTTGGAGGGGGCAACACATCCTTTTAGCATTTTAACTGACCACAAGAATCTCGAATATTTACGCACCGCTAAAAGACTGAACTCTAGGCAGGCTCGATGGCCATTATTCTTCACTCAATTCAACTTCACAGTGACCTACCGACCAGGATCCAAAAACACTAAAGCAGACGCACTATCCCATCAGATGGATAAAATCCAAGATCCAGCTTCACAAGACAATATCCTTCCAGAAAAGCTGCTAGTGGCTCCGGTTCAGTGGGACATCATAACTGAAATCAATAACCTCAATAATCAAGACCCTCCCCCTCCTGAATGCCCTGATAACCTTCTGTTTGTTCCAGTGACCATACGCAAACATCTAATCACTGAGATACATGAGAAACCCAGTTAGTCATCCTGGTGTAACAGCAACTCTCCAGTTACTATGTAATCGTTTCTGGTGGCCATCAATGACTACCGACTACCATTTAGCACATTCAGAGTTGCATCAACTGTCAAACCACTAAAACTCCCAGACAGTTACCTGCTGGACTCTTACAAACTCTGCCTACTCCCCAAAGGCCGTGGTCTCACATTGCTGTAGACTTTATTACAGATCTCCCGAATTCTCAGGGTAACACCACTATCCTTACCATTTGACCGGTTTTCTAAAGCATGCAGAATTGGTTTCATTACCCAAACTTCCCACAGTACTAGAAACAGCTGAAATTCTCTGTAACCAGGTGTTCAGGTTTTATGGCTTGCCTGAGGACATTGTCTCGTCCGGGGTCCACAATTCACCTCACGTGTCTGGGCTGCATTCTTTAAACACTTAAATGTAAACATCAGTCTTACTTCTGGGTATCATCCAGAGTCGAATGGGCAAACTGAATGGATAAATCAAGAAATCATCAGGTTTCTGCAGCTTGACCTGAAGCTCAAGTTGCCATGTAGAAAGCTCAGTCCCAGGTATGTTGGCCCTTTCCAAATTTCTAGATGAATTACTCCAGTTTCTTTTCGCCTTAATCTCCCCTCTAACTACAATATTAATGAAATATTTAAGAACTGAGCATAACCAGAAAAGTATCTAAGCTATTGACTACAGAAGTGTTCATACATTTTAAAATTCACTGATACTTCTATGTTGTCTATGACTGTGGGACTCTGTAAACTGATCTTGTCAGCAGGATCTACTAACTTGTGAATTTGTGAGTGTGTGTGTTTTCCTATTTTGCAGATACTAGAAACTGAGTGCTTGCCCACATTTATGCATGGGGCGTCTCTAAATGACCCTGGTTCTAATGAGGTGGATCAGCAGACTGGCTGAAGTGCTGCACCCCAGCCATGCCACAGAACATAATAGCTGTGGTCTCCTCATTTAATCTAAGTGAGCTGGGCCACAAACACTACCAGCAATTTCATAGAAATGAGTCCCCTGAGTCTGAACGTGATCTTCCCTTTGCCTCAGTTAGTGTGCCACATAAAAAAATGCATTCTTTTCCTGGGAAACAATAGTTTCTTAGTAGGGGGAAATGGAGAAATAAAAGTGAGTGAGAGTGAATTTGCACATTGAAATGGTAAACATACAAAGCAAATCAGTAAACTTCTCCCCTGCTTTCTCAGATGATAGAGAAGACTTATGTAAATTGTGTTGCACTGCAGCCCTTCAAAATAGCCGATTGCTTTTCTCTGTTTAGCATGTAACACACACATACACTTTCTCTCACACACATATAATTGTGTGATTACAAAATGCCTACAGTGATGATCACAGTTAAAATTCTGAGATATTTACTTTTTTGTGACCGTAGACGATCTTTATGTTTGTCAGAATGTGCACTATACAACAGAAAATGCTGTATGGAATATTGTATATCCTACAATGCACTTAACTCGATCTGCCATTTTCAAGGTGATGTATGAACTGTAATTAAAAACAAACACTTTTTAATATCTCTTTTTTGGTTGAGTATTTGATCACAGCAACAGGTAAGACATTTTCAATTCACTACGTCAGCCTGGTATTATTATTTGTAATGAATATTGCTTGTTTGCTGATGGGTCACTGTTCAATGTCAGTGGTGCAGAAGTGTTTATGTTGCTATTTTGCTTTGCTGTGTGCACATTCGGGTTCCATCAGATTTTGTTGGTTTCCTGGGGGAGATGTGTGGTTTTGTTTTTATTGCTGTTTTTATTGTGGTAATAACTCTCGCATCTGTGCTGTGTGCTTGTTACATATCGTAAGGTAAACTATATGTTACTCTTGACACAGGGGGTAGGGTGTGAGGTGTAGAGGGCCAAAGATAGGCCAGGAGCTATGGTTCACTACTAGGATACACCCATATACAGACTAAACAAACAACATGGATAATATTGACAACAAAATGAGTCCAACCAGTCTATACATCAGTGGACTATCAGTGGATTTTCTTTGTTATTTACTGTTATTTATTGTTATTTATTTATTTACTTTCTTTGTTCCCTCAGCCCTAATCATACTCTTGCCTCTGGTTTTTGGATTAGCCATGGCCTATTCCTACTTAAGCCTCAGAATTTAATATTACTTCATTCTCTTTTTTTATTCCACTGTCTGTGTATGTATCTCTCATCCCTTGGCTGAAGATCAGCCCACATGATCAAGTAATCATGCACACCAATGCAGCTAGAATACTAAACACCATGATCAAGCCCTGCAGAGCACTTCTGAGGCAAGATGCACATTTGTGTTTTGAGTGTAGCTGCATGATTCAGGCAGAAAAATAACTGCACTTAACAGCCTCTACCGAATTAACCAGTGACAAATTGCTAACTGTGGCACTCTCTTAGTCAAATGTAAACTCTTATGGACAGATTGATGCTAATTATTCAGACGTAGACTTCAAGCTGGAAAGTTGACAGAAAAATAAATCTTGATGATTTACAGGGAGAATAGTGGATGAGTACTGTAAATCTACACTGAGTATTGTAATTGGCATACAGTTTTCTATTATTAAAAGATAAACTGCATCAAATGTATGTTTTGACAAGTATTTTTAAATTGCATTTTTTATTTCTAAGAACACCTTACTTGTTTCAAAAATGTTTTTCTTTTGGGAGAAATGACATTGCAGTCAAAATACTGCAATTCTTATGAGAATAATTAATGCTTCTTTATATTAATAACATGCTTATGTGTCAGATCTGTTCATGGATGCATTTTAATGTATATTAAATTTACATTTATGCATTTGGCAGATGCTTTAACCCAAAGACATTTACAGTGCATTCAAGCTATACATTTAATCAGTTTGTGTGCTTCTTGAGAATTGAACCCACAACCTTTTGCACTACTAACACAATGCTCTACCATATTACTGGTTAGAGCTCAAAGACAACTTTTCAGACTGAAGACTTCCTGTTCAGGGAATTCCCTCTCCTCCTCAACTGCACTCAGATGTTTGCTCATCTTTGAACAAGTTCAGAGAGGATGAGACATTTAAGGGTTGTGAAAGTGGAGGAAAGTATAACAAAGTGCAGGATGAGCACAAAGGCCAGGTCAATGTGCAGCAAGACAGTCTCTTAGATGAAAAGTCCCTGCTGCTTTCAGAACAGTGGCCCACATATCTTGTAGCTTAGAAAGGCAATAACCTGTATACATTCCCACAGAACTCCTTATAAAAATACAACAAAACTCAGTTACTCAGACTAAACAAAACGTGCGTCCTAACCTAGCTGTGTCAGGTCCCGCCATATACAAGGATTTGTGTTCATATGGGAACCATGGTCCTGTACTGTGTTTTAGTGGGAGAAGTCTAGTGTGCCCTAAAATGATGCTAAGATGCAATTAAGGTCAAACAAAGCCCCTTTAAGGCAAAGTTAATTTCATGCCAACTCCCCAGAAAGCTATTTACTATATATAAGTAAAAGGTATATATAGGTGCAACTACATTCTAACTGAAAGACCAACAATTATACCATATATTTTCATAAATAGTCATACATTTTATCTTCTATATTTCAACATGTGCATGTGCCCTAGAGCATATAGAAAGGCACTGTTAAGTCAATTGGCTTTTGTAAATAAAAATGAAGGACCTCCTTTTACAACCACTGTATTATTTTTTAAACAATAATTTTGTCCTTTTTACTTGACAACTACAAATGTGTAAGATAATAAAAAGTTTTTCTCTGAGTTTGTCTGACTGATTAAAAGAAGAATAAACAATTTGCCAAGGGGGCAAAATAAACTCTCAGAAGACATGCCGAAAATGTATTTTTCCACAGGTGGTCCGTTTCTTTATCATGTTACCGCTGGCAATTACAAGCAAGGTAAAAGGTAAAAAGGTAAAAGGTCAGCAGCCAGGCATGGTAAATATCCCAGCTGATTGACTCAATGAGAGTAAGATGAAGATTCACAGAAATCTTGTTTGATTATTAACTCCACTGCTGTGAAGGCATACATCTATGGGGTACAATTATACTGGATTGGGGGTGAGCACTGCACATGTGAACCTTCAACACAACAAGTAGGGGAAAAGACATTAGCCATACGTTGCAAAACATTCAGACTCAAATTACTCGGTGATTGAGGGAAAATCAGGAGCTTGGATTCGTAATCAGGTTAGTTGGGGGGGTGGGGGGTGCTTTGTCATGTATTTAAAATGGCTGCGTCTCAATGAATCATATGCAATAATTTTCCTTAATGACTCTGAGTCTGTTTGATGTGAAATCATAAGATGTGTGGTTTTTATTGAAGGGGTGTTGGTGGTTGTGGCATATCACTAAAGCAGTGCCAGGCCTTTCCCGGGAAGAGTATGTGACATCTTGTGTATAATGGAACATTACTCAAAAAGCAGAGTGTATGCAATGGTTTAGCACTGTATTTTTTAATATCTGGATGCTTCTTCAATTATAGGTACTTTTATGTCCTAGAGGTTGATTTTGTCGTCTTGTTTTATGTTGTTGTTATTGACATATATACATACATGTAAAAAGAAATACATTTAACACATTCAAGCTGAATTTCAAGTTCCAAGTGGTGACTGTGACTCGCATAGAGCTTAAGGTGATATCAGGCTGGAAACTGCTTGGATACAGTTACCTGCTGATTCATTTTCAATAAGGCAGGCAGAATTGAAAGTGGGCACAATCCTATGAAACTGCCGGATAAAAAATGAGTGACACATTTTTGCTTTATAAAGTATACACATTTTCACAAATAGTAGTTAAAGCCCTTATAACTACAAAATTAGGATATGGTGAATTATGGTGCATTGGGGATTATTTAGGTATTTAGAGGATACCTAAAACATTTTGTCATGCTTATTTTATTCCAAAAATGTTTACATTGTCATTTCACCCAGTTTAACACAATACAGAGTTTGAAATGTTGTGAAAATGAAATTTGTTGGTTACAAAAAAATGACAAAAATATTAGAATTTTTTTGCAGACAAAGTTTAATTTATCCACAATAGCAAAAGTGCCTATAGCTGAAGAACCACCTAAATTTGTCATACAGGGTTTCCTGCAGTTTTTTCAAATATATAAACTTGAGTACTAGCCTAGTCTTTTACAGTGTTTTCTTATCTTTCATAGTGTGCTTGCAAGTGTGGTGGAGAGTTTCAATGAAACACAAACACAGGCTACGGTTGAGAGGTTTGTTTTTTCAGCCTGACCTCATTTAGTTGTCTTGCAGGCATGCTAGGCTAGTTAATAATAAATCATTTTTGTTTTGTTTGTCAGGAAAAAATATACATCAGGAGGATAAGCATTCATATTGTATTTTAAACTGAATGGAATGAGGTTTGAAATTTTATCAGGCCATGTCCTTGGGCAACTCGGGAGATACCACAATTCTTGCCAAAGTTCCAAACACGAAAAGACAAAAGATATGTGATATTACCAAAGGAAATAAACATTTCTCATGCTTTCCACAACAACTTGAGCTAAGAACCTCTAGCAAATAAAAAGCAATCAACTTCATATGACCAAATCATTCATCGATGAAGCGCTGAGAAGGGATCAGCTACATGGATCAAGTGATCAATAAATCATTGCGAGCAATCTTTAAACTACTTTCACAGCCAGGTGACATCTCAATAATGGAGCCTCTTCAGTGCCTTTTGCTGTTTTAGTTAATGCCATTCGCCATAATTAGATTTGACTATTTCCTTGCAGGGAAACCTGACAGAGGGATTTGTTTTTATAGATTCTGTTGAAACATTCCAGTTATTAAATATAAAACATTGCACGTTAGTGTTGGGTATAAAATTTTTATGAAATAGTAAAATAATCACAGTTATATGGAATACAGCTCGTCACTACATACAGCAATTCACTGAAAACCCATGAGGTGTTTTGAATGGAGGGAGAGTTCATTTTGTGGAAACTTATCTATAATTTTATTACACGGAAAAGTTGAGCGACTGTGTTTTTGACGTTCAGTGCTAGCCAGGGAAAGCCATTTTATAAAGCAATACACAGAAATGATACATGCCCGATGTTAGCTCTAAAACGTGGGTGAATAAAAGCCATTTGTAATTAATGTAGTGGAAAGCGACTCTATGTATCACTCCAACATTTCTGTTATTTGTCATGCTACATATCTACTATATCTACATATCTACTCATTATTCATCCAGCAGGAAAGGAGCATTCAGATGTTGTCCTCCTATACAAACAAAATAAAGCTGCAAAGAAGCAAAAGTACACCCCAAAAGGACTTTACAAGGAATTATTGCAAGGTGTTAGTAGTTGAATGTCCCTCTTGAGCAGATGTTAAAAAAGTATTTAAAATCTAAGGTATGTGCACCTCAGTAGTCAGCAGAGACAGATGAAGAGTGATGAATATGCTTTACACAATGTACACAGCTATCAGGAAATTAAGAAAGTTCCTCCTCCAAGGTTTCAGGTGAGAATGTTGATTGCCCATGTCTTTTTTTCTCCCTCTCTCACTGCTCTTTTAATCTACATTGCTCACCCCCTTTTGCTCTATCCCAGATTCAAGTGAGGCCCTCTGGAGCTTGTGGTCAGGCTGCTTCACAAAATAATCAGAAATATGGGATTGTACAGGATCAGAGTGACAGCACTCTCAGGCCCTGGGGACGTCCCACCCCGGGTCTAGCCTCCATCCCATAAGTCTTAAAAGGCTCCCCTCTCTTCTTTAACCACCTCAGTCGTTTCCCTCGAAAGAATATCCTTGTTCCCTCATATCCCCTCAGGATAACTCTCTCTATATCCAATAGCCTTTTGTTCACTTTACCCACCGGGAACAACCTCCTCACATTAGTCTCTGCCTTACTTATTTTCTTCTGTTTTGCAAAGCCGTTTATTGCACTTTCCAGACAGGATTAGTTTTCAACTGTAGATGACATCTGAGTTTCAATTATTATCATATTAAGAAACATGTCATGTTAACAGGAGGTCTGATGTACTGTTTCGGATGGTATTGTAATCTCTGTAGTTTACCCACCATGTAGATTTTACATGAGGAGATTATTACACATAATAATCCTGTCCGAAACTAACATGTCTGTATTTTTAATACAGACATGTATTCGTTTAACTTTAAATTTTATATTTAGTATTTAGAAATTCTTTTGAAAACTATCTGTTATTCTATAAAATTCTTTTGAAGAAATATGTTATATCTGCAGCATATTTTTTTCCGCTGTGCTTCTTATTCTGACCTTTGTAAGAAACTAAGAATGCCATGTTTCTTTACTGTGGACTTCACTGTGAACAGAGAACTGGTGAAGCGTGTATTTATTTCCAATATAGGGAAAAAAAACAAGCAAAAATAGTCCATGGGCTTTTCAGCGTTCCACATATGTCCAGCAACAAAAACTGCCGTAATCCTCTGTCCTGTCTGTCCTCTGTTCCTCGACCCTGACCTTCTGCTGCATCCCTGTTTTAACCTGTCTCTTGACTCACTGCAAAACGGGAACATTTGTTAGAGATTATTACGAGGGAGGAGTTTCCCTTAACCATTTTGTCTCCAAACCTGTCTCTCTGCCAGCAGCGATGACGAAACCACGCCCCGCTTTCCACATACCCCCACCGCCCGACTCAGGCCGGGGAGCCATTCGGCCTGTGCCCACTCCCCCCCCTTTTCTGGAGAGGAAGTCCGCCACAGCCATCTGCACCCCCAGCCTGTGGACCACCTGAAATTTAAAGGGTTGTAATGCTAGATACCAACGGGTGATCCGGGCATTGGTATCTTTCATGTGGTAGAGCCACTGGAGCGGTGTGTGGTTCGAACAGAGGGTTAGCAACTGGACTTTAAATTTTGGTCTAAGCTCTTCCTTCTCTTTTACCATTGTCACCAGCTGTGCCAAGACCTCCTCCCTCCAAGGTTTTAGGAGTTTTTTTAAGGTGGTAAACTTACCATGTGCTCCCTTGGTCTGGATGTTTCACCTTGTAGTCTATGTCTCCGACCTGCCGTGTGACCACAAAAGATCCTTGCCACTTGGCAAATAATTTGGAGCTAGACGCAGGCAGTAATAGGAGTACTTTCTCTCCTGGTGTGAATTTGCATAGTTGGGTTCCCTTGTTGTTATTGCGTGCCTGCTGTGCTTGAGCCTGGAGCAAATTCTCCATCTTGAGTCGCCCCAGTGTACGGAGTTTTGCTCTTAGGTCAAGGACATATTAAATTTCATTTTTCGCTGAAGAGGGTTCCTACTCCCAAGCCTCTCTAAGGACATCAAGCACACCTCATGGCCGAAGCCCATAAGGAAGCTCAAATGGGAGCTTTCAGATTACAGATTTCGCGACGGCCTTTTGGAATCAAAAGCTGGGCTATATTGATATTTCTTTTGTCTGTGTGTCCTGCGTCACACGATATAACCAATCCTGGTGAACCACAAAATAGGGGTATGAGAGGGCTCGTGTGGGGTTGACAAAGGAACCGTCCATAGCCTAAACGGTATTAAAGGCATTAAGCAGGGTCTCATCGCGAGGCTGCTCAAGGGGAAGTGACTCGGTGGGGGGGGGAGGCGATAGCCTTCTCCCCGGTCAGGGACTTTCCCCTTGAGCTCGACGGCCAGGGGGTACGTTGACCCTGCATTTGACATACCTGGGGCCCCTATACCAATGCCAGCCAGCCTCACGTTCCCGTTTGTTCGGTTTTTGCAGGAGCCACGCTTGCAGGTTCCCTCTAAAAATGAAGTAAACAATGGCCAATTCATCCCCAAAATAAGCGGGTGGCTGAGGTGGGGATAAACCGCCGCCTCAACACTCATCAGCCGTTGATGAATAGAGGTTTGGTTACAGCCAGTATTCACCAAAGCCTGATATGTTTTTCCCCCAACACTTAAGGGTACTCTGAGACACTTCAGGGACCTAAATCAGTGTATCCACCTCCATAGCGTTACACTGATCCTGGAAGTGCCCCGGTTCCCCGCAGTGCCAAGAGAGTGGTCTGGTTCGCAGAGCTGGGGCTGGCACTGGCCGGCGGAAACTGTCCTGGTCTCGAGACCTGGGACAGGAAAAGAGGAAGAAAAACAGAAAAGGGGGGGGATGATGACCTTCCTCCATACGCTGCCAGATGGTCCTCCGCAAGCTGGTTGGCAGCCTCGAGGGACTCGGGGCGATGGAACTGGACCCATTCCGCCATCCTTTTCAGTAGGCGGAGGGAGAACTGCTCCAGCATCACCTGCTCCATGATCCCCTCAGCATCACACTCGTCCGGCTGTAGCCACTGGTGACATGCCTCCCGGAGCTGCTGGGCGAACACGAAGGGCTGCCCAGATTCCTGGAGAGTCAGCGTGCGGAAACGCTTGCAGTGTTGCTCAGGGGAGCGACCCACCTGCTGCAGGATGGCCTTTTTGAGGTCGGCGTAGACCAGGAGGCTGCCCCTCGAGGAGAGACCAAAACCTCTGTTCCTGGTCCTCCCGCAGCTCCAAGAGGGCTTGGTGTTGCGCATGATGAAGGTTCGCCAGTGACTTGATGAGCTCACCCAGCGGTGCAGACTCCATGACAGCGTACAAAGAAAAAAAAAAGAAAGCCAAACCGTTTAAACAAGTGCCGGGTTTCGGCACCACTGTGACACAGCATGTGTCCTCCCTGGTTAAAGAAGTGGTCAACAAACAGGCCGGAGAACAGAGAACATATGAAGCGTGTATTTATTTACAATATAGGGAAAAAAAAGTTGGTGCCATTTTGATATCAAACTGTTATTGATTTTATTTGCTGTTTACAACTGATAGGAGGTTGCTAGGCAGTACTACCAACTGTAATTTTACACAGACAGTTGGTAGGAAGTTGTCTAAATGCATAATAAAGGTGCACCAGGCAATCAGAAGAATTGTGCTTAGCAAGAAAATTAAAGTTATTCAATAAATATTCAATAAAGGTCAAAGCAAATGAGGAGATGCAATTTGAAAATACATTATCTGCAATCATAAATATATCTATCTAGATGGGATTAAATTTCTTGGAGGATGTCCAAATTAGTTGAAAATGGGTCTCTGTTCTCTATTATTATTATTACTTTTACAGAGGTTGTCTGAGAAAAACACAAGCATGTTTTGCAAAGACAGGATTTAAGTTACAAAGTATGTCTGTGAAACACAAATGTACCTTACATCCTCAGGGAACAATAGCCCTGTCCGAACAGGGCTTGAGGTTTTACTATAAAATTTATTGTACTCACGCCCTCTGCATGGTTGAACAGACAACTTCTTACCAGGCACACTGAGAGATGGACCCTCTGTATGGAGCTCTGGCTAGCAGATTACAGAGGGCCCAAATCGGCCCTCAGGCTCACCATGCTTCAATCGGACCCTAAGATCCAGTTAAAGAGCCATTTGAGAAATCACCCTACTGACTGTAGGGGTGTGTGGACATGACTGATTGAGAGAGAGCAAGTAACTGAAAAGCAGGGAAGAAAAGCAGAGTGATGGATGCCCTGTCTGATAGAGGACGGATATTTGAGACACCCTGGAGGTGATTAGTGGTACTGCAGAACAGTTAGATTTGTTTGTTGTTGTCTCTGATAGACCAGTGCGGCTCACGTGTATATTTTATTTATTTATTTATTTTATTATATATATGTTTTAAGTTCTAGCTAAAAATATAGTATTTGGATTGCTGACCTACCTTTTAATTATAGCTCATCAGAACAGAATTCGAAAAGTCTTAATTCACACACACAGAATTTACACAACACAATCACAACAGGCATACAAAGAATAGGAAAATAACAAACTAATACAGTAACACAAAGACACAAAATAATGCACAGAAGAATAGATAAATCTAGGTAAATATATGTGCAGAGGAGAACATATATGTACAGAAATGTATAGATATATACATTTATACATAGATGTAGAGTATGTGTATATTTGGTATAATATACTGTATATTTGGAATTTACATATTGTAAACAAAATTATAACATATATATATATATATTCTGATAAAATGAACTGAAGAACTCTAGCCATAACAATGTTTAGTTAAATAGTTTGCAGTCTTAATTTAACCAGGATAAAAACCTATTAAGATCAAATATATTTTGCAAGGATGTCTTGGCCATGACGGCAGCAAAGAAAGCATTAAAAATGTAAAACACCATTGGAAAAGCATATAAAACAAACAGAAAATGAAATAAGTACTGGTGAAGAATATAACAACACATAAGTATCTGCCAAGCAAATATTACATGTCATAACTTTACCCACTATGAGTACAGTCATCATATAACAACAATTTAATAATTTGAATAAATGCCTTTATTTTTATATTATTTTAAATGATTAATTTTAATAAAATAAACAGCAACAAAAACAACAACAATAATAATAATGAAAACATTATTGCAATAACATATTGCAATCACTAGCATGAAGGTACTGATATAAACTACATTTCCTATTTAGCATTCTAATCAAAACATCACTGACCAAATTAAATAAACTGCTAACAACACAATAGCCTGTCAGATGAGAATCTGACCAGCAGGTGGCGGTGTTCAGGCACGATGAAGCTTTAGGAAAGCAGTGCGTGATTGAACTGAAACGAGGAGGCGCTGTGGTCCGCTCGTGTCGAGGGGGAGATGAGAAACTGGAGCACCCACATCAGGACAATCATCATATCTCCAGGCGTCTGGGGAGCAGAGTGATGTCCGCCATAAATCAGACACAGAAACAGAGCCAGCACTCTCCCAGAGTGTTGCATTTTACATGAACTGAGCCACAGCTGTCTTTAAGAATCTTCTAAATGGATTATAGCGGTTTATCAGTTTATGAGTAAAGAGCATTAAGTATTTAATCTTGTTAATTGAAGTCATCCAATAACGTCATTGATTGCAGGATTAGACCTTTCCAGTATTGTCCATAGTTCTGAATAGTTTTTAACACATTAAAGTTTGTTGTAATCTGGATGTTAAAATTCTTTCTCCTATCCCATTCTATATACAGAGACAACTGTAGCCATATGAAAATGAGCAGAGAGTGTTGATAGCTGGATTAATGCTACTTACCATAAAAGCATGCAAACAGTATTATGTAATGAAGGAATTTTAATACTTTTTAGTGACATGGACAATTGTGTCCCTTGGTCAAACGAATCTGCATCAGGGCCCCAAACCTTCTGATAAGGTCTTCTATTCAGTGCTTGTTTAAAAAAGAAATAGCATCACAATGTGTTGTTTAATTTGTTGAATTTAAATGACATATGTACTTAATAAAGTATACAACTACAAAGTTATAGATTGTGGATTTAAACATTCTCACATTCTTAGCTAACATAGCTACTATAACTAGACATACTAGCCTGTTTAGCATATACCCTGTGAAAGTCACTTATCCTTAACTGCTTTACAAAGCTCAAAAATTACACATAAAAAATACAAACACTATGGCTGTGTTGCTCTTTTAAAATGTTGCTGTGTTGTGGAGTATCCTAACCAGTCTGACACAGACTGGTTAGGATACACAACATTAGCTCAACTAATTACTTGAATTTAGGGACTGTTGGTCTAATCAAGGGAAAAACTTGTTTAAAAATAATCAATATTTTTAATCAATATTTTAATATTTGCAATTATTTTTCAGCTTTGTATAACTAGTGGCATACAGTACCCCAGATTTAAATTAGTGGGCGATGCCATGTTATGGGCAATCCTGGGAGACTCAGGTGGGTGTACAGACGCTAGTGCTAGCATGGGATTTGTGGAAGGGGGGGAAGGGCGAGGGGAGCTCCAGATGGGTTTAGGCATTCCATTAGCCACATGCCGACAGTCAGGCCAGCTGCCACGCTGGGCCAGAAAGACCCGGGATGCTTCCCCCTGGGATTTCCTCAACATCAGGATCCTTGCTGTCCATAAGAGAGAGAGCAGGTCAGATTCAAAAGTGGAAGTAAGGTGACCTGATAATTATTCACTGGCCATAGCCAGTTTGAATCAAGCTGAATCAGTATTGCAGGTTAAATGAAACTGAAACCTTTATGAAAATATGTGACAGAGAATACTTAAACATATGCGTAATTATTTATCTGCATGGTCAATAAATTGTTGACACTGAGGATGGTTGTGATTTTGCATTTTGCTGCCACAGCAGTGGTCAATACCTTAGAAGTTTCTATGGCAAAACATGAGATTCTATTATTTTATAGGCCACGTTTCTGTGCATGTACCAAAGTTGTCTGAATAGCACCACAATCGATATCATACACTGCTATTACATCATAATGGGTATGCAGAATTGCATAAAAATACAAATGCTAAGCAGTGTAAAAACCAAAAAGGAGAAGGAGTGTGTGCTTCACTACTGATACCATTTCACTTTTATACTCAATGGAGCCAGTGTATGTGTGGGAGCGGTATAGACACAGGAGGTGGCCGTGCCAGTCCGATAACTCTGCTGCTTTAAAATGGGCTGCGCTAACGACGGGATTTCCTGGCCCCCACAGCACAGCTTCTCCTGTCAATCAAAAGACCGCCATTTTAAAGTTGTTCCAGCCTGTCTGCTTTATAGTCACACTTCAGCATCAGTCAAAACATGTCATCTTTTTCATCATCACTTCCTTTGTTTTCTACTTCCCTTTTAAACAGTCCTTTGTTCTTTGATCCTGTGTCTATTTTTATCCCTCCGTTTCCACGGGAAGAGTCATGTCGATGACGACGCTTGGGAGATTTGCTCCTGGTCACCATGGCAACACTATCAAAAGCTCGAGTCAAACAGGCTCATGCTTGTTGTCTCTCTAGAACATGCCTACCCCCATTCTCTTTATTCTTTGGCCACATTTTCATTTGCTTACATTTTACACAGTGTCACAAAGTTATGCCACTTGGGCATTTTTGCTCATATCATAAGCACATACGAAGAATTCACATCACTCACCCCCAAAATATGCAAATCATGCCATGCTGTTTTCAGTCCCCTCATCCTCCTACTTTCTTCACTAGATTGAGCTGTTGTTACCTCCTGGAACCGAATGGCATGCTGTAGAGTAAATCAGAATCTCCATGAAGGACTTGTTTTGACAGCCCCATTAGCTGTACTTTAGCAAAAACTGCTTGATGACTTTTCAGGTATGGAGTAATGCAGCAATGGCAGCAATGCTATTTATATTCAATTCGGTTCAATTATTCTGCTAATGTCATTATATTGTCGCTCTTACACATGTTTTATCGAGTGCTGTTTTTAAGCTAACTCACAGAATATGTATAAGTGGAGCTTGCTGTACACTGAAACCACCATAAGGTCCTATTGATTACTGTTTACAATATTTACAAAGCTTCATAAATGCTTAGCATGTAGGCCGCTGGCGGGGCTCACCAGGGTAGTATTAGATATGTAAATGTTCTCTAAAAGATGTGATCTAATGATCTAATGCTGCTTTCAAGTCATTATCACAATGTTATAATTACCAAAGGAGAACCATGGGTTTTCCGCTTTCCAAGTCTGGGGCCTTGAAATAATAGAATCATTGCAAAAGTTGTTATTGTAAATGTTAATTATGTAAGTTAGTTTGTTGTATGATCATAAAACATTGGTTTATGGTAACAGGCTTGTGCAATAACATTTCTTATCATTCTGTGTGGCAGAATGATAAAATACATAGATATAGCATGAAACACAAGAAAAAACAGAACATGTCCATTTACTTAATGGTATGATGCAGCCATGCATCTTCACACTAGGCTAAACAATTGAGCCAATCCTGCATTAGATGTTAAACAGGAAGGCTTTGCTGCTCCTCCTGAGATGCTAAACGTTTCTCCTACTGGTGTCCTTCCTGTTCCCCAGTTTCAACTACTGGGCGGAAGGCAGGTGTATGCAGTGTGGCCAACTGTGCTGGTAATAGCTTCACCTGCTAAAACTGTCTCATCGCCAGCATGCCCCATGGTGCACCACACTGCAAGTGACCTACAGCTCAATTGAATTCAACACATATGCTACACTCAAATTAGTTACACAGGGACAGTTTAGAGGCTGGTTACAAGGCAGACTGGGCATTGTATAAACAAAAACTGTGTTGTCATTAGAAGGGAGTTCCAGGTCTGTTGCTATAATTAAACATACACCTCTAAAATGTAAGAAGAATTTCTTACAAAAAAATTTATTCTTTTAACACTAAAAGGTCATTGCATTTCACAGCAAACAGGCTAAGGCCTCATTCAGATGACCTTTTATTTCTCAGCTGATTGTGTTATTTTTATTGAGTTATTTTTCACAGTAGAAGATTAAAGCAGAAACAGAAGGATTAGTGGTGAAATAGTCTTGCATAGTTAGACCTGTGACGTGGAAAAAGGTCTGGTGCTTTTTAAAGCTTAAGCAAGCCAAGAACTGCCCACTTAGTCAGGAAAAGCCGTCTGACTGATATCTACTGTAAAGTGACTAATCACAGCTTGTTTGTCAAGCATGGTATAAAGAAATGCAATGTCAGAAGAGCTGTTGCAAACAAAATGCATTGTTGATATCCATGAATAATCTTGGTTAGTGAGCGAGAGGAACTTAGGGTCCAGGGGTCCAAGACACTCATGGGCTCATGTCACAATGAAACAGATACCAGTAAGGGTATGGAATGCTGAAATGATGGTGTTGGTGACAAGGCAAAATATGCCTCAGGTGTGCCTCATCATAGATTTAATGCTTGTAGTCTTGCATTGAACATGACACACATGATCCGAAAGGGGGAAGGAATACTGAATACCGTAAAGACTGAGAATTGATCTTAGCCATTATGGTTTTGATTGAAAAGTAACAGGTCTGCTTGCTTACATGTGTACAAACACAAAATTATATCTTTTAATTAACACTTGAATTGACATTGTATAAGAAGGCTTAATCTCATTTGCTTAGTGTTGGTATGGTAAAACTAATGTTACGGTGAAAGCGACTTTCAAAGCAACACCTCAAACACATAGACGTGGCTGTTCTCTATTAAGCTGTTCTCAGCAGAGCAACCATTCCAGCAAAAAAACAGTGATTAGACTTTGATTAGAGTGATTATGGCCCAATTTGATCAGTTAGCACATCACTATTGTGGTATCTATTTCAGCTTTTTCTCTGCCGCACATCCAGTTGGTCAAAGAAGAAAGGCATTTCTCGGTTTGTGAAGCTTGGTCAGACATAGCACCCAATTTCCTGTCTACTTCTGTTTTTAAATCAAAATGTTAAAAACCCCCTCCAAATATCTATTTGTATTCCATGATAAATAGACAAAGATAATGTACAAAGTAATGTACTGTTGCCCCTATACCTTAGCGTTATATGTGCCACATTTGCACTATTAAGCTATTCAGTGACAAGAGGCCAGGACCTTGGCAATGGTCCCTTACCCTACACTACAGTAATATGCTGAGGACATAAGCCAGTCACTCGAGCGTGTTGGCACCTACTCACTCTCCCGTCTGTTCTCCTATCTCTACGATACACCACCCCCAACCAAAACAGCCAGCCATGGTCGCCTTGCTCGGCAGGATTCTGTATGTGTTGACACAATCTCCCAGAGTGCTTCTCTGGTGAATAATAAAACAACAGTCTAATGCACCAGAGTTGTGAGAGGGCATGACCTCGACGCAGCCTGAGTGACAAGCAGGCAATCTGCAACAGATGTCCCAGGTCACGTGCCATTGAAATATGGCCTGATCAATAATGGCCATGAAAGGTAACATTTTTGGGGGTGGGGGGTGTTGGGGAGGGGGGGCTTGTCAATAGGCAGGCTCCACAGCCTTCCAATGCTGAGGGCAGAAGAACCGCTCACCTAAATCAATCTTGTCATTCATGTTGGGTTGTCTCTTCGAGACATTGGTAATCTGTAGATGAGATGAGGCAGGTGGGGTTGTCCACCCCCACAGTGGAGTGATGTGTTTGCACAATGTAGAATGAGGCTTCCAGAAAGTGCCTCTTGAAGGGAGAAGAGAAATCAGGCTGAAATACATTGCTGGTTGACTGTGGTTTTTACGAGACTAATAGAGGTGGCATTTTTCTCTCTCTCTCTCTCTCTCTCTCTCTCTCTCTCTCTCTATATATATATATATACAACACATACAACACTGTGCTGTTTCAGCACAGTGAGGTCCATATTTCCACATGAGCTTAAATTGTACAACCAAACATTTAGTTTGACATGGTTACAGCAATTAAATCATTAATATGTGTTTGTTTTTCATGTGTTGCTTTTTAAAATATGTTTACTTATCCCTGTGCAGATGCAAATATAAGCAATTTATAGGTTGACTTCCTGAAGGTTGTAGAAACTGTGGCTCTGTAGTGCTTTCAATACATTGTTAGAGTAAGCATCACTTGCTCATACTCTTGTCCTGCACAGTTTTTGCTGTGGACAAAATGACCTTGTATAATGACCTTTGTTTCGCTTGTATAAGAGGATCCTATAATTTCTATAGAGAGAGGCACTTGGGCCATATTTGGGAATCAGGATATCAAAGAGACTCTTTTGACTTGGGCCAATAATCACCCATCCCGCCAGCATTGACCCAAAATACTCGCTAACATTATGGTGGCAACTTCTGCATGACCTTCATAAAAAATACACTGCACCTTCAAACATCAGTCTCAGAGCAAACACATATTTCATATAAGCTCTACTGTACCTTATTAGATACACTCTCACACACACAATAAAGACATACTTTCAATATCCCATTCATTTATGTTCAGCATGTCTGCTTTCTATTGTTTTGTGGTAACCAAAGTGGTGATATGACAAAATCACTAGACCGACAGAGAAAGCTCGCTACCCAGGAAGAGCAGATCACTCTGAGCTGCATATGCTTCATTGCCTGGTTATTTCCTCTCTGTAAGATGGGATTTTGTACAGTTGCAACCTTTAGCTCTTTAAACATGATGGATACTGGGATGGGGGGTGTAAGAGAAGGGAGGATGATTTACTAAGTTCTAATGCCCTCTACCTGAACACAGAATAGGTCCAGAGTGTGTATGTTTGTCTATGTACTTGTATTTGGCATATTCTGCAGTGCAGTCAGAATGACATTGGAGATGTATGGGTGAAGGTTTGTATGGTTCAGGGGCTGAAAGATGCTGTAAGTCAATTGTAGTCAACACACGTCCAAAAGGCATGGCTTTCTTACATCTCTGCAGTAAAAAATATATAAGGACAAAATATATTAATATAATACTATCACAAGCAGACATCATACAATCATACAACATTTATTTCTATTTCTATATTTTTGTGAATTTTCCAAATAGCCAAAATGTGAATACTATATATAATAACAATAGTATATAGTGAGAAAACAATGAGAAAATGAGTAGTCCGCCTACACAGACCTTATTTTTATGATTATAATGTTATGCATTCAGTTGAAAAGACCATTTCATTTAAGTGTTACTACACAAATGACGTGTACATTTACGTTGACAGTTTTACATAATTTTTTTACAAGTTACTTGAAGAAAGGGAATGCTTGTAGATATAATATTTTTGAATCATACTTAATGTTTAACATAAAATGTTAATTTATAGCATAATTGTAGCATAATTAATTATTATTAATTATAATTAATTAATATATTTAGACAATTAAAATGATAAATTATTTACAAAATTCTATAAATTATATAGAACGTTTATTGTAGGGTTGAATATTAAATGGAATTTATTGCTATGTCACAACCCTGTCTCTTTGCCTAAAGGGACCCTTTGTATTACTGAGCTCACAGAAAAGCTGATAGAGATCAAAAGCTATTGGCTGAGATGTTTATATTGTATGCAGGGGGTCTGCCATTTGTTCAGTACTGTTGGGGGTTAAACATGGTCTTCTGATTGGTCACTTTGATTGTCTTAGGTTAGTTTCATTCACTTGGTCAAGAAAAGGATAAAAAGGGAATGTAAAAGGTGCTTTGTCTCTTTTTCTTTGCACTCTTCTTTGCACTTATCTTTTCTCTCTGTGCTTTTCCTTGAGCCCTGCTCTTATTACTTTATGCTCTTCTTTATCTGAGCTCTAGGCCCCACTTTCAGCCTGCTCTATTCTTATCTTTCTTTCTGTGTTCTTTGTCTATAAGGTAATATTCTTCACATACACTGGTTAGAGTTAATTGTATATTTATTTACCATTTCATGTATCTTTACTGTAACCATTTCATGCATAACTTTAGTCAGTGATGTTAATAAATCATTTCCCCTATAAACTATGTACTAGTATTGATTCATTGTTAATAATTAAAAGTGACCGTACTGCAATATAATATAGTCATTATAGCAATGCTGTCCCACATATTTAGCTATTATAAATGTGCTTATTTCCGTCATTGGTATAAACAGCAGAAGGGTTGATATTGACAGAAAATATGCACCCAAAATGTTGCATCCCTACAGCTTGAACCACTGTAGTGAAACCATCCTTACCTTATGTTTGGAATTGACATTAACAGTGGGAGCCTTTAAATCAGGTTCAAATCGGGCTTCATATTTCTGTTCTGCTGTGTCTTCTTGTGTATTGTTACATTAAAGTGGTGAGAATGCCCACAACACTGTTCTAAATGTAAAGCAGCAAGTAAGATAGTTTTAATGCTTTATTTTAGCCGTGTCATTCGACTCTGTGCTTGGCAAAAATGTTGTCCAGTTCCCACTGTGAACTAAAAGCACTCCAGACAGCTGCTAACCAAGTGTCCTCAGAGAGACACTTTCTGCTAGACTGAATTTGATGAGCGGCTGAAGAAAACTCATATATCTGAGGTTACCTCATATTTCTGCTGCAGTTCATTTGTTTAAGCTTGTACGAGAGGTCCCCTGACATTGACAATTTCATGACCTTTACACTCGCTGCACTACACTGCCCTATTGTTGCTCATAGTTTTGTTGAAACATGTTGAGACAGGAATGCAAAGCCGATTCTAAATCAGTTGTTAAGTGCAGGGAGCTGTTCACAGCCCTCTGGCCACAGTCACATCAGGTTAATCAAGGACTTGTGGGTAAATGAGCTACTCTCGTCACCATGACCAAGAATCCATTGCATACTGCATGGTATTTGTATTTCACTCATTTTGAATGAATTTGAATATTGAATCTTTTTGAATATTTAATATTTTCACTGAATACTGATAGCTCCACATGTTGAAAAGTAATTTTGCCTGTACACAGGCATGCAGAAAGTGATTATGCAGCATGTATGACATACAGGGGTGCTATGAAAGGAGGGTGCCAAAATCAAGTGAAATGGTTAACAGACATAATATAAGATATAGATATAATATCATATTGTCAGATCCTCAATGATTCCCACCTTTAATTTACAGCACTGTTTCTGTGCTTTTTTACAGTCATAAGCTAAATTAATCTGCATCGTCTGTAACATAGGAAAAATAGCCCATGGCAATTAAATAAATATACATGAGATTCAGGGCTGCTGGTTTGGGCGAGATTTTTGTCACCATGTGTTGAATGATTCAAGTGTGGGACCTGACCCAAAAGAACCAACATTTCTGCCCATCCGCTGAGATATTGAACTGAATCATCTATATGTGCCATTCTACAGCAAGCAAAGCGGAACAAAAAGCCCTTGGGAGGTTCTCTATCCCCAAATTAGTGGTCATTGAAAGCTGCATTATGGAAGAGTGCATAATCAGCTTTCAAGAGTGCTTAGTTCAACACTGACCAATAAGAGAGACAAACAAACACACCCTCATACATATGTGTATGCAATGGTGCAGTGGTTCTCAGCTCGAACTGAAAAAAACGTGACCCTGTTTCCATATGTAATCAAATAGGCCTAAAGATGTTTGATAAATACAAGCACAGTCCAAAGTTCTTTAAAAATAAGATGTGATGACAAAACCATTGAGTGCAGTTGATTAGTCTTTAAAGAACAAGCCTGTTGTGGGCCCTGAAGGAAATAAGGAGCAGCTGCCTTCCAAATGCAACACATTCTGGATGTGACGTGGGTCTAGTCCCCAGACAGTGGCTTCTACAGATGTTCCTGATGGAAGAACACATCATGGATGGCACAGTGTACACACGCAATATTCACCCTCATTGGAGCAGGCGGCCAATGTCCACACCCCATGGGCGTACTGTTTCTCTAAGCATATAAGACAGGTAAATATTTACACTCATTGGTTAGTTCTCCAATGACCAGTTTTTATTGACAGTAAGAATTTTAGCTAAAGTTTTTTTTTTAATGTAAAATACATTCTGCTATCCCAGCTCAATATGCAAGTTTACATGATAACATGCTATTGGAAAATATCATAACCATATTGAGTAATGAACATTTAGCCAGTCATTTTGGTAAAATAACCCCAAACAGGCCTTAAAGCACCTTGAAGGGGTAGCAAGAAGCTTTTGTAAATAATTATTTGCATTTACACTTGTACCCTAATTATACAGTTTAGTACACATTGTACAAAACTATTTGACCCGAAAATGCTGTGATTGATCACAATCAAGTATTCCAGAGAGCCATGTAATAATGTACAATAATGAGATACTGTAAATCACCTAAATAATCACATAATGAGCCTGGTTTTTACACCAAAGGACATAATTCAAATTCATAATCCAGAACCTCATGGCCTTGTCTTGTTATGATAATGATTCAACAAGGTTACTGAGTAATGAAAATACACTCTGTGAGTGACTGCCATTTGGTTATTCTAGCAAAATCCAGAAAGCTCTTGTGGCCACGAGAGAAGTGCAGTACAGTATAAGCATCTGTGAGCGGATAACCTCATGGTGTCTCTTTAAGCATGTTTCTTAATCAAATGGACAGCTTTAGTTAAACAGCTTTGATAGTGTTGAAATGCTGATCATTTTTGGCTCCTTCCTCTTGTAATATAACCATACTGTACAGTAAATCTGAAAAATAACTGATTTCCACATATAGTTTGCATATTGAAACTTTTTGAAGGTTTGATGTCAATACATCAAGTGCTATTGGTTCTCAGAATCAAATGCCAAACATCAGCATGTTTGAATGTGCACAATCACAAAAGCTATGGCACAGTGAAAAATGTTCAGCAAATAACTAATTAAAAAAAATTTCTGTTTGCTGCATAAAAGTTGTGTGGCTTTTAATATAAAGTTGTGCAAAAAAGTAAAAGTTGTTAAAAAGCAAGTTAAATGTTAATTAAACCGATTCCTGGTAGAGGTTCCCAAAAAATGTATTGCCTTCCCATAGCTTAAAGCACTTCCTGAAGATTGAGACGCTAGTCACCTCCTAAATGCCTGTGTGACATGGGTGTGACTCTAAACTGTCTATTCTCCTCTCCCCAATGTAGGCTATTTATATTCCAATATCATGGCAAGTAATTTATCTTTCAGAGTTTAATTGACCTTACAGGGGTGCGAGCGCCCCAGGACAAAATAACAGCAAGATTAATGCAGCAGGGTGTTGGAAAAGCTGGTATGTAGGACTCTCAGAGGACTCACTGTGCTGAGTCTATACATTGCCATGGCTCGTCTCACTGACTCTTTAGTGAAGGTGTAAGTCCCTGCCCTTGTTGCTCTGGTCAGAGGCCCCGCATCCTCTGCCGCCAACTGCAGGAGCGTCTTATCAATGGAACAGCCCATGCAGCTTCTTTCATTTTCAGTGTTGACATTACCTTTTCGTCCATCCTTTTGTTTCGGTGTTAATTACATGTCAGACGATGAAGAGCCTGTTAGTGTTTTTTGTTCGGCGAGCACACTAGCATTCGGCTCTATTGTTGTTGCGAGGCCCGTTCAGATTAGCTTTTCTGGGTAATCAGTGGAAAGTGTGTTTTTTTAAAGTGCTTTTGAGTCTCTGTGCTGTCCATGAACAACAATAACAATGCTACAATGCTTTTTATGACTTCAGATTTTGTTGCCAGGGAGGGATGTGGACCTTAAAAACTGCTGTTGCAAAAAGTAGACAGTTTGCTGCTTCAAAAATTACCTAGCACATAAGACTGCTCAGTTACAATCCCAGATTCAAGACTCAAATGCTGGATGGAGGCAATGAATGTCATGATTGGTTAAATATTTTATGGTCCTGTAATTTCCATAGAAGATATATGTTTATAAAATATATTTATAAAAATATATTTAGACTACTTCACTTAGTGATTGCTTTCCGGATGTGAAGAGACTTTCAACCAGCATAACAAAAAATTGCCTACCCTGTCTTTAAAGCATTACGCTCCAGTTGTTTTCAAACAAAAGTAACCCCCTACCTTTAAAAAACATTTCAGATGAATGGCTAGTGCACAAGACTAGCTGACTAGTCACCCACAGACTAGTCCATTTTAAGAATAGGTAGCTGTGCACATCCCTAATAGCATTATTGAGAAGGACACTTACCAATAAATTGATGTTGCATTAGGATGTACATGCTTGCGACAGCTGCGGGCACACTATCAAACACACATACCATGTGTCATCTTTCTATAAATCTGTCTTACTTGATCTTGTTCTCTCTGTTAAACCCTCCCCTTGCCTCTGTACAATCATAGCATGCTTAAATGTCACTGAATATATGGTATATTTGGTCAACATAGGGGTGTACAAATGTTGGAAAAGAGCTTTGCCCCCCACAAACACCTCTTCCCCTGTCTGTCACTCTCTTCTCTTCTGCTCATCTGTATGCTCCAGGGACGGCCAGCTGATGAATGCTTTGTGTAATCAATCCCTGCGTTGCATTGTTTGTCAAATTAATGAATCATCAGTCACTAGGTATTAAGGAACAAGAAGGTCTCCAATGTCCATCCCCCTTTCCCTTATTCTCCATTCCATCCATTCCTCCATCCATGGGTCTGAGACATGTCAATGCTCACCATTGATGACGTGTACATTCACTAAATGTGGTCCAAGGCATAAAGATTAGGACTGCAACAGTAAACATATGCGATTAGCTGAATATGATTAAAGCAAAGCTTAAATGCAAATACCATTTTAAATTTTATCTTTTTACTGTCATTTTACTGTAACTGTACTGTAACTATTCTACTCTGTGTGAAAAATAGAAATTCATAGAAATATTTAGAATTGATCAAAGCTGCAATTATTAAGCACTGATTCATGATTCACTTGGTTAGGGTGCTTCCTAAAAAGAGTACAGTCTATCTAAGAGAAAAGGCCTTTTTTGGATGAACAATTTCTTTGAGGTGTTTACAAGACTTTACATATCCTGACTACCTAATTTCTGACTGCCATCATTTCTGTAAAATTGTATGTGTTTTACAGCAAAAAGCTGCCAGACATACAAACAAATAGAAGGCAAGATCCCCAAAGAATTGTGAATTTTCAACTGTCTCTCTACCATCACCCCACCTCCCCCCCCCACCAAGAAAAATGCAAAAAGCATGTCATCACTGAGCAACATCTCCAGATCTAACCTATGCATGAGAGGTTCTCATTTGTATGACCTCACAGACAGCGTTCACCACAGAAACAAAGCAATGACGTATGTGCAGCCCGCCGTGAAGTCCAGGGTCTTTGGTCAACAGATGATGCGATATCCTCCAGCTGTGGATACAAATGTTGGGATTGCATGACTGTGCACAAAGTGTACAGGGATTATTTATAGTCCATCTGTTTAAATTGGGCATGCATATGATGGTGCCCTAATGTGAGGGACGATTTTCATGGATGGAGCTGAATTCAGGTGACAATATGCAGATATGCAGATTTAGCCTCATTAGTTATTGCTTTTTGCCCATTTTCCCATGTTTCTGGGTAAAAGGCCTAAGGAACACTATTTAACTATTTAACAATATCAACAAGCAACAAACAATACAATAATTTTTAAATGTTTCAATTAACAGTAGCATCAAACAAAAACATTTCAACAGATGTTTAAAGATCTTTACTATACTATACTTTACTATATATTACTGTGTTATATTACACTTTATTTTCCTTTTCAAACTTACTGTGTCTACATTCATTCAGTCTGTATATTTGCTGTAAGTATTGTTCATGCACAATCACAGATTGTGGTCCTGCAAATATCCTGTACTGCAGTGAGCTGCAGTAAGGGCTGTTATCAATAAGACCATAAGTTTATGTATGTGTCTGTTGTGGCTGATGTAGTGGCATAAACACAACAGCACATTTTCTGCTGTGGCAGTAATGTTTACTCTGCACTTTTGTTGCAAAGATAGGGCTCATGTAAATACAAGCGTGTTGAATGCTACATTTCTCAGATTATCAGACCTGACTGAATAAAACACCATCCTCTTAGAAATGAAGATGAAGTGGTTGTTGTCTGTTTTGATAAGCCAGATTTATTATGGTTACTGGAACATTTGAGTTTATGCCGCATGTATTTCCTATTGTTATTTAACTATGGTAGGAAAGGAATGTACAGTGCATTACTCATACTAAAACAGATAATAATATTCATATCATTACATTTATTATGTATGTTTGGTAGTAGTACTTACTAAAGTGTCATTGTTACTATAACTGATACTTAGGGTTCAGGGTTTAAACAACTGACCTGTACATTGTGAGGAGGGACCCGAGCCACATGCAGGCCAAGAATTAGATAGATAGATATAGATAGATAGATAGATAGATAGATAGATAGATAGATAGATAGATAGATAGAAAGATAGACAGAAAGACAGACAGAAAGACAGACAGACAGATAGATTTTTCATAAATAACTCATTATTATACTTTTTCACAATAATGCTTAAGACCATCAGTTAAAGTTTGCATATAATATTTCTGTCCACTGAACCGTGCTGTGCCTGTTGGTCAGATCATATGAGCTTGACTTTTATCGTAAATAGCAACCATGGGGCGTTTAAAGTCCATTTAAATTTATGGTGCAGAAAGATAGCCCTTTATATCCTGTTCAGTCCTAACTACCGTGTCCTGAGTCACATCTAGTGGCAGAACACACTTACCCCATCTGTGATTTTGATTTGGCAGTGTTCTCTGTGACCCTAACTAAGACTTATCCCTCAGAGAAAACAATTTGTAGTAGCATGCTACAACACAGAATGCAAAGAGGAACATGCGCATACACTCAGTGCATACCCTGTTACGCTATCAGGCGTTAGTGTGCCAGGCTGGAGCTGAGATTCAACAAGAAACACAGACGATATCAGTTAGGACTGAACTGTGCAGCTTATGAGACGGTATGTTTGTGTGTGCATCTGGATGGACATGGGTGGGATAGATCTGAGGTGGTCTATACTACCTGGAGAAAGATTCTCATTCATCTCAATGGGCAGTGATTCTTACTCATGATTGTGAAATTGCTGCATGTATTCTCGAACCTTGGTGTCTTTTTGACATACATCACACAGGAATAAAATCCACATCAGTTCTACAGTCTCGCCTGTACATTCTCCTTATTAAACTGTTGCTATAGGATCACATCTGCTACAGATTTACAAGTAACCTTCTGTCCCAGAACAAAAAGGCAAATTCAATGTGTGCCTAATTAATAACATACTCAAAAACTGTAACTGCACAAGGAACATGGCCAATGATTAACCCCTTAACAGGCTTGTCATCATACTAGTTGTACCCCAGTGCTTTAGTGCACATGTAGGTTGGTCAGTACATACACACCCACACACTATCCAATTAGCTTCAGTTGATAGACCTTAAAATAGACATGGAGGAAGTATATCATGGACCACTTGCTCTGGAATTGTGAATGGACTCATCCTTCAGTGAGGTTGTGACATTTCTTGGCTGATTGCAATCAATATGGGTGACCCCTCAAAAAATTAAAAAAAAATAAAGCTGATCGCTCAGCTGAGTCTCTTAGTATCCCACAATGACAGGATACATATCAGACGGTGCCCAAATGGCTTGTTAAACACAGGGCGGATGGAGAATTAGAGTCCCATTGCAGCTCCGACCCTGTCAAGTGGCGCACAATGACGCATGATTGATATGAAAACCCAGGCTTCACACTGGTGAGTCAACAACTGTTAGATCCCCACTGGATGCAAGAACAGCTGGTTTAGGCCAGAACACAGCCCATCAGAATGTATCAACATTGAGTTCCTTGTAATCTAAGCTGAGAAAAAGCAACGAGTGTTGCAACATCACAACATTGTTGAGCTGTGTGATCTATTAAGAGTATAATTATTCAACTGATGTCATGTCACAATTATGCATATTAAATTGCTTTATATGCGTTTTAGATGCACATTCCACAAGAAACTGTAGTAAAAACTCAGTAAAAATTGTATTTATTTATTTTTGTTTTTCTCATTTCATTGAGTTTGAAATTTAAAAAAAAATCATATTTTCTCACTTCAGTTTTATATTTGCAGAGCCATAACTGAGACATTTGGAGGATCACCTCAGAATATTCATATTCAGATTACTAAAGACTGAATTGATTACCAAAGTTGATTATACTATATTTAGTTGAATACAGTGGGCTTTTCTTTTTTAAATTCTTAAATTATTAACCAAAATTTTGATAGTATCACTCCATAATGTTTCTTTTTTCTAAAAAATACTATGCTAACATGCATAACATAAACTTAAATGTCTGTATTACTGGTAAGCTCAGGAGACAAAATAAATGTATCCTGATAGTGACCCTCCTAACAAATACCAGAACAGGAAGCTGAAAATAACAGTATAAATAACAGTATGTAACTTCAATTGTGCAGAGTAGAAATGAGAAAGCAAGGAAATAGGGGTTGTGTGTTCTTATAAGGTCCTTTTACAAAGGACCATATCCACTGCTCGATTTGTCATTTTCCACAAAGTCTCCCTGGACCACATTGCTTTTAAATGCACCTCAAAATATTTATGACATTAAATGTATTCATGTTTGTCAATATTTACATAAAATGTTCACAATAACAAAATATTATATATAAAATATATTATTAGAAAGTACAATTACAGTAGTGACAAAATGTAGTGACACAATGCAACTGTTTTTATTTGTTCAATTAAAAAAACCCTTACATTATCTATTAACTATCATATTTATTATTTGAAATTCATATGTAAACCTTTTCCATATAAGCCTTAGCTAAATCTACAAGAAAACAGTGACCAGCTGTCATACAGGACCCCACTAAATATACTGTTTATTTCACACAGAATGTCTGACACACAGAGTGTGTCATACCAGCTATGTTTACAATGAATGGTGTGCTGTTTTGTGGTCTTTAATGCATTCTCCCAGTTGCCTCAGGCAGTGAAGAGAGATTCTAAACGTGTCTAGAGTGCCGCTCCAATGACTAAGTCAAAGCTCAGCCAGCGGTTTGGGGGCAAGAAAGAGGAATAAGATGGAGGGAAAATGTAGGAGGGTGGGGGGATTCTCTGTGTGCCCCCTCTTTTACGTCATCATAGCTTTCTTCTCGTTTTCTCTCTTTCTCTCTCACTCTCTCTCTCTCTCTCTCTCTCTCTCCCACTCAGAATCACTGCCTCAGGTCTTTCACTTTGGCCATTAATATATTTATTTATGATTTCATCTTCCCATTCCTGCATTTTTAGCATCATGAGGAAGTGCAGCATCAAAGTACTCAGACACAACAACAAAACAGATTGTGTCATGCATGTTGCTGCCTAAACCTTCATTTACAGATCTGTTTTTTTCTAAAGATCACACTTGTATAGATACATTGAAGAGGGAGGGGGTTGTTGTAGGCATAGACAGGCTGTTGAGTGGCACACACAGGCAACTTCCACAGCCTGAGTGGCTTTCGTGTTGCTTTTTTAATCATCTCCATCCTCCTTAATTCTTAAACACAAGATAAGTGTGCTTTCAACGTCAGTGCTCTCAGAATTGTAAAATTCTTCTGCCGCTATTGTTCTGTCTTTGCCTCATTCTCAACCAACCCCCCCATGCCTGTGTGTACCAAATACAAGCTGCAAGCAGTCACGCAGCTGTTTCCATGGCAATATGTATCCGCGAGAAAGATTCGTTAACCCAATCTCACAGGCATTCCTCCCTGATAGCCCACACTGGCTGAAGCAAAGCAGGGGTGCAGCTATTTACAGCAGGCTGTATTTGAAACATTACAGAAACAGATGTCATCTTTTTTGTGTTTATACAAGTATTTGTGTGGGAATATGTGTGATTTCCATGGTTGCCAATGTATTAACAGCAGTCTCAGCACAGCAAATGTACAGTACTCTGAATTCAGTGTAGGTTATAGATAAAAAGAATATGGGGAGGGCTTTGTGAAGCGAGGTGGGGTCTGAGAGGAAGCTGTCGCACACTCAGAAGGGTTTTCCCCAGCTTTAATGTGTGGAGGAAATCAATTAGCAATGCCTGTAATCTTAATGTAACCAGCTGATCATAATAATAATAATAATAATAATAATAATAATAATAATAATAATAATAATAATAATAATAATAATAATAATAATAATAATAATAATAATGTTGTGTAATAGGCCAGAGATAAAAAATGTGGAGAACCTTTCTGGTTGTGTGACAACAGCATAGTTTTATACTAAAATATAAACTAAACACACAGGAGGCCTATTCTGTATGGCCATTTTTTTTGTGTGAAAGGTTTTAATAAATAATAATTATTATTATGACAGCAAACAGTCATGTTTATGTATATTTTTAATTCATTAAATGTTAAAAATATTTTTTTAATATGCGTAATTTTGCATATGACCATTGGGACCCTTTTAGGACCATTTACATTTTGCATTAGGACACTGTTTTCATGATACCTCTAAACTCATTTTGTTAATTTCAGGAAAAAGTACACATTTTTTCTACACTGTAGAAAGAAGATTTGATTACAGTATTTTACTGTAACAATCATACTTAGTACTAACCAACAGCTAAATATATCTGACTTAAGGACACAGATATGACAATGTGCTTGTCATATCTATGTGTGTGTCTGAGTGAAAGGGGAAATGGTTCAATAACACCATTGTGTAAATTAACCTTTTTAGTGTACCTTACAAGCGCCTAATTGACCATGCGTCGTAGATTAATGAACGTTATGTGCATGTGTCTCTTGTGTATCTCAGGTTACCAGCTCAGAATACATTGTATTCTATATCACTTTTTGAACATTTGAAGAGGTATCTTTAATAAAACAAAACATGGTTTGATTTTAAGCAATATCTAAGTATTACATTGCTTTTCGCGATAAGAAACTTGCAAGAGCAAAGACATGAGTGCATGATTTATGCTCAAGAACTTTGTTGCTAATAACGGCCTATATGCAAGCTCCCCTGGCTGAGGAGTGGTAGCCCACTGTTGGTGGGCTCCTTCTTTGCTAGCAGTTGTAAGACTGAGGTTTCCTGTCAGAGCTTGTCATGGCAGGTCTGTGGCGTAAGCCAGTTACATGCCGTTACTAGAAATGAGAGACCTGGGTTTGAGTCCCACCTTGAACCACTCTAGTCAGGCTGTCCCAGATCCCCACAGATCAGGGGAAGACCATGTGTTTTGGTTCTCAGGGTTAATTTTGATGTGGGCCCAACCACCCTGTAACCGAGAGACATTTTCTTTTTGTGCTTGAAGTAATTTAAACAGAGTACATAATTGCTGTTCTGTTGTGTAAATATAAAAATTTACTTTGAAACATTAAAAAAAAATATTTATAAGTATATTTATAAATTAGTTAGCCTCATATTTCATGTAATTTTCTCAATGTTCAATTATTTTGTGATTTTAATTACTTCCATTAATTTTTTTATTGTTATGGGCATCTAAAATACTATATAAAAATATTTTAAGATTGCATGAGTGCCTTCTTTGTTTGTATAATGTTTTCTGTGCCACACCAGAGCAATTGCTGGCCCCTGCCTGGCCCCTACAGTAAATACATTACTGTAAAGAAAAACCCTTACACAAAAAAATAGTGTTACCCAACAAAATAATAAAGTGCAATTTTAAAGCTGTCCTGTAATGCTTTTAAAGGACACAATCTCAGCTATGATTCCGTTTGTCCTTCCCAAATAAGTGATCCTAGCGCTGCCTACTTCTACCAGCTGAATCTTATGGTCTCCCAAACCCAAAGTTGAAGGATTCACAATAATTATCGACAGAAATGCAGTAACATTTCAGATATGAGATGGACTTCTGAAAGAGTAACTAAAAACTTACATTACAAATGAGAATTATGTGATTATGAAGATTATTGTTGGTTTTTACCTCAAAGATGACATTGTTGATTAATTATATAATTATATTAGCTAAATACATTGTACATTGTTTAGTCATCTTGTCTGCTCTTTTTTATGTAATGAAAGTTAAGAACTGAAAGTTAGGGACTGTGTCTGTCAAGCTACAAAACGACAAAATACACCATAACAGTACTACAAAAGTAGCCAGTAATACTAATGTGCTGCATTCCAAGTCTGCTGACCTCATCATAACTTGCTTTGAATGTAATTGAAACTATGAACATCCACAACTGGTATATCCATTAATAACCATTAATTTTTGCATGCCACAGGCTCTCCTGTCCTGATGCTTAACATCAAGGTGAGACTCGCAGAGGAATGTATTTTCCTTGTGTCTCTGTCAGGGTGCGGGAACACGCTGTTCCCTCTTTAGGCAAGAGGACAATGAAAAACCAGATCACTGTCCATATTTTGAGCGGTTTGGCCTGGTGTAGGGCCAATACAATCTGAAAACTGTGGTGTATATGCTAAGGGACCAAGGAGTTCAGAAACCTTGGTGTTCAGCTTTTTATGGGTTGCATGTCTTAAGGCTTTGGAGGCCCCTGGCAGTGCAGGGCCTCGGTGTACTGGCCCCATGGCCCAGTCCATAATCAAGCTCTAGTGAAAAGCAATTGAATCACTTTTCTACAGAAAACTAGCTTGAAGTGTCAATCCACTTTTTCATTAATCACCTTTTTTATCAATATCTTAATTTATCTACAAATCTTGAAAAAAATTGGTTGCTGGGCAGCACATGGATTCCTGGTTTATTCAGTGATACAAGTCTTTGAGAGCAATGAACAGTGTATAAAAAAAGAGCAGACGAGATATCTGAAGACAGCAATGCATTAAGCATGTGATACTATTAATATCATAGAAGTGAGAGTGACCTAGTAACTCACACACCTTATGCAACATTTGTGCATGTGTGTTCTTGTATGAATAAATGTTTGTGCATGTGCTGGGACGTAACACATTTATTCCTCTCAAATTCTAAATGCTTTCACCTCAGGAGTCAAGCACAAACAGGTTTGCATTCCTCATTGGACCTCACATTGCGGGGTGGGATTGTTGGGATTGGTCCCAAGGGATCTGTTTGAAAAGCCAGAGCTCTTCCCGGTACTCAACAGGTTATGATCAACTTTTTGCGACCCAGTCAGAGCTACATTTTTTAACACTAACAGGCTATGTATTTAATATCTGTTTTAGAGGAGACTGAGGCTAGTTGTCACAAGAGTTTTCAGTAACTATAAATTGTTCTCTAGCAGTGGTTTTGAAGGTTTGTTTTCAACACCTAGCTCAAAATTTTCTTTAATTTATTTAAGAATAATTAATAATTTTCTGGAATTCTGTCCTAGATGAAACTAGACCTTACATAAAAACTTGAACGGGGTATTTTTCATAAATGTCAAGTTGGCATTAATTTATACAATGTATTAATTACAGTATTTGCCCTTACAGAAAGTGACTTTTAAAAATGTGACAGCAAGCCTCACTCTCCCCATATTAATTTTGATTTTTTCAGCCACAGGTATCAAGGTATGTCTATACTATTTATTTAGCATGCCATCAATTGTGACTAATGTGTACCATAATTGTAGAATAAAAAGTATTTAGTTTTAGTTTGCTTTTTATAGTATTAGTACGCAGCATCATCATTACTTAATTTTAGTGGATTTGAAACTCTTTATTTTAAATGTATTTGATCCAAGAGGTTTCCACATGAGCTCAGAGTTTTGTGAGTCATTTTATGTTCACTTTTAAAACCAAAGTGAATCATGCAGTGTCTTCTTGTATAGCCAATCATAGACCTTAAATAAACCACTAAACTGTGTCATACTAAAGCAAATTTGGAAATAATTTGTGCAAGCGCAAACAAACTGCACAAAGCACATTTTTGGAATTCTGCAACAGAAACAGAAAGAATGACTATCTAAGCCATTTCAAGACTGCATTCTTACAGATAAAGCAATACATCACAAAGTAAACTTCACAGGGAGAAAACTTTATTAGCCTTCCGCAACATAACTGAGTGACATTTTTAATAAGAGAATTTGCAATAAACAAATTCAAGTGCTGTAGCACTTCCATAGCACATACATTCTCATACCCTTTCCAAAGCACATTTTTGGGTGAGTCAGCAGAATTGAAATTGCTGTGGCTGTTCGAATTTACCTCTTGACTGGCCCTAAGTTTCAAGGTATTTAAATGGAGACAGAAGCCCATTCCCCATCTTGCGGTCTTCTCTGAGAGGACATGTAAAAAAAGGCAAATGTGCAAAATCTACTACTGATAATAGGTGATTATATCCTGTGCACAACACTCTCTGTACAGTGTGCAGATGACCTCAGTGTAATGTATTTTAGTATTTTGAAAAGCCTGTGGACTTTCACACAGCTCTCTAAAACATATTTTGCACACTTCTGCTGGTTTATTTAATTTGTCAATTAACAATGTCCAACAGTCATACATCACAGGGAATCGCTTTTCATTAACATGTCCGCCCCATTGTCATTTCCATCACATATCAAATGATGCATTCTGTTTGATAACATTTTGTGGTAAAAGTTATGATGCTGGAAATGCCATTTAACACTTTCTTTGCCTTGCTAGTGCTAATACCAAGGGCTAACAGCTAGCTTTTATATGAGTTAGCTAACAATTAAATGAGAATTTTGCACATTTTATTGCATCACTTAATGCATAATTTGTCAACATTTAAGCTTGATCAGGAATGATGCACAGAAAGAAAAATATTCTGTTCATCAATCATATTTATCCTTTTTTAAGTTCCTTACATGTCTCACATTTCATCTCAAGTGTGTTCTTTACTGATCCTGCTGTCTTACAAGCAACCAACTAATCTAACTCAATAACTGAGGGGCAGGTTTGTGTAAAATTAAATCTATATATATATAATCTATATATTAAAATGTTTTATGCTCATTAGATTCCATGTTTAAGCTTTCATAGTTAACCATTTTTGTAATCCTCGTGTAATCATTTTTATGATAGATTTTAATACTATAAGATTACAAGTCTGGGTCTCGGATAGGAGGTAAAACACTGAAATCTATACATTAAAGGCACTGGAAATGTAGCAAAAATAAATAATGTATGCATTACAAAATTTTTCAAGACAGATTTAATAAGACATAAAAAGGAAACATGGTAATACAAAAAAACAGTTTAAAGTTTTCAAACACCCACCTACATTACTGTTCAATGATAATACATTATTTTTATTGGTTTATTTGGTATTGATGCACCAGCTGAAACTGCTGGACAACAGAAATCTGCTCTGTTGTACCTGCAGTGACATTTCCTCTATCGTTTGGCTATAGAGCAATTTAGATACAAATAACTGCAAATACAGTGGTGTCAAAAGAGCACTGTCATTTCCTTTGTCATTATCCTAGTGGTTTTTAATATCACAGCTGTCATTCTAATTCATTAAAGCATCTAATAGCGTTCAGACGGCCTGGAGCTCCTGCTAAAGTACCTTACCATAATGAGATGACTGCAGAGATTGTCTCATATCTTCAACTCGAGGTTGTATAGAGGATGAACCTCAACAGTAACTAAGAAATGTGTCTCTACATGAACATAAAAGAGCAGTTTACCAGAGAAAACACTTATGTCAATATAGGCTTGTTCGACCCTTATGTCAATAGGATGAGCGGGAGTTTTCTTGTTCAGTCATGACCTCATTAGTTTATCAGATGATAAAATTGCACTCAAACACAAAGACTGACAGATGCAAACTTATATGTTCATATTTAGTGCATATAAGTTTCAGTGATTTTGGCTTGATTTGAACATGGCTGAAAAAAAGAAACGAAGTGATTGTAGATGAGATTCTGTTAGAGTTAGTGTTGCATGTTTGTAAACCTTTACCCCACTTATAAGCCTTTTTCACATTGTGATTGCCATAATTTAGAATTTAGAGATGAGAAACATGCTTTAGTTTTACAATGAGTATAGAAAATGTCATATTTTCAACATTCAGATGCTTTCCTGCCGCAGTTTAACATGAGGACACAAATATGAGTAAACAATTCAGTATTAGTGAGTTGAATTCCCCAGAAAGTGCCAGCATTGTGGCTGCTGTGTTTCAACATCTCAACCAGCCCAACATACAGCCCAATACTGCTTATGTGTTTTTAATGGTACTGTCTATTTCTCCAACCAATGGAAGACATGGGAAGTTTTTGAAAACCTGTTTGATTTATTTATTTTTGTATTTATTTTGGTTTGGTGATGTGCTAGCCACATGTCCAGTTGGGTGCTTCCCTGCCTTCAGTTTCGGATATTCTCCAACACTTTCCACATCACTACAATGAACAGGATTAATGAATGGATGACTAATGAATGAATAATATTTCACAGGACATATAAAAATGCATATAATTGCATATAAAATGCAGCTTAAGATAGGAAATAAGATTAATTAAGCACTGGATCAAGAAGAGAAAAAAAATCATTTTGTAATGATAAAATAGTAAATAACAAAATAGAGAATAAAATAGTAAATATTATACTGTAACAGAATTTCTGACATGTTCAGCAAGTGCACTGCTCAAACTTATAAATCAAGAAATGTCATGATATGCAGAATTTTATGTTCTGGATTTGCAGTGCATGGAAGCATTGATTTACCCATTTTTTCCTGTTTCCCCATTGGAGATTTCACAACAACAGCAGATAGTCTAAGTGAATGACTTAGAACATAAGCAGCAAACTAGTCCTAAAAGACAAAAGAAGCTTGTACAGTTTGTCCACAACAGTCATTGATCAGTTTATTTACAGTGTTGCATAGACAGTTTATGGGTAAATATATAATACATCTGCATTACTAATTCAGGTACAAACATCCATGTCATCAGCACGGGAGATATTCAAAATGTTTTGCCGAAAGAAGTGTATTAATCTGACTAAAGGGCTGGATAATTTCTTGTCTAGTAAATGGCTAATAGGGGCCTCTACATACTCAGGCTATATTGATTACCTTAGTCTGTATACCATTGTTGCATACAATGTGAGCTAAGCACAAAGGCCCCAGGGCCCAGTAAGTTACTCACCAGGGCCCAGTATCCCCTCTGTGCATACACCATGAGCAGACCACCTAGGCCCCTTGATGTATTCAGTGTTTCTTGTTGCCTATAATACAAGGACAAAATGATAAAGGGACATATAGATACAATTAGGTATCAATTAGGTATCATGAAGCTGAGCATAACTGTAGTAACGCTATTATAAGATTATTCTATTTGCCATACATTTATACCACATTTACATAAAAATAGTATACGGCTTAATTGAGTCTTGTCCATGGTCCTGAACCTACTCTTCAGCATTTAGAGTGGTTGTGTTGCTGTCCATGGTTCTGAGCAGTCGCAGTTGGAATTCCATACACCAGCCATACTGCCTTGACATCTAAATCCACTAGACATTACACTCAGTAAACATATGATGTAAGTCAGGGGGCTATTACTGATATGTCTTGTAATGCCTTGTTAAACTAATCTTGTAAAGCACAGCTGAAGTACTGTAGATACTGCTGACAACTGCCTATCTCTGTCCTTCATATCAAAGTCCCTCACATTTCATTTGGAGACTATCAGGGAGCAAAAGAGCAAGTATATTACCCCATTAAAGCAGTTGACTGGAGGCTAAGGATGCCCACATCACTTTTGGGGCCCTCCTGTCCAGAAGATGCAACAGAGACACCCTCAGCTCCTTTAAATGTGCCGTTGAAACGCCACTGCTCTGCATCACTGCTGGCAGGGTTGCCTAGCAACTAGACAGCACATAGATGCCTGCATCCCTCATCTTCGGTGTAAAAATAAATGGGGAAAATTCACACTTGTCTGTTTGTGTATTGTGCAAAAACCTTTTTATGATTTGAATCTCACAGAAAATCGTTTACACCAAGACTTGAACATGTATTAATCTGTCACAATTAACCTGCATGCTGACATGCGCAAAGAACAGCAGTAAATTGCAGTGGTTCTTTATACATGTAATTTGCGTTTATAAGCTATTTGTATTTTGGGGGTGTGCTGAGTATGGGGAAAAGTGGAAGAAATGCATGAAAAAGCACCGGGAAACTCTCGCAGTATTTTAATAGGTTGCAGCGCGCGAGAGTACAAGTACAGACATCATTCCTCCGCGAGACAAGCGCGTGGACAGACTGCCTTTCCTCTTAAGTTCGCTTTCGCTTTTATTTTTTCAATAAACACCGGCGTTTAATTCAGCACATTATAAAAGGACCATGTCCTTTTCTCTTCGTTTGATATCAAAGCGTGTAAGTCGGAGGTTTATGTTTCAGCCTTGATTATTTCCTCGGTTCCTGGAGGTGTTATTGCAATTGAAGGGTGTCATCATTTGTGCGTTCGTTTTTCTCTTGAACAAAAGCAGGAACATGTTTGGGGATTCAGTCAAGAGATAAAGCGGCTTTTTCAGCAAGGCGGAGAAATCTTGGACATTTTCAACCATTTTATTATGATAATTATATTTATTGGACCGGTTACCTTCATTTGGCTCTGCGTTTTGTCCGTGTTTTTCTTATAAGGTTGTACTTTAGACTACACGCTCTTACGGTTGCATCAGATATTCTCTGCTGCATTTCTTTAAATGTGCATTTTTTCCTCCCCAGTGACTCTGAGAGGAAATTCTCGACCATCAGCAGCGGGGGATGCAGATTTCATTAGGCTTTTATTCATCTCCATGCACCCCCAATCTTTACAGCTGAGAGTGGGGAAATAAATAAAGAAAATCATATACCGTGGAGCATCCCCCTCTTTGAAGGAGCATCACTGGAGCCATGGCTGGTCTCCAGCTTTGGACCTGGAAACTGCGACGACAGGTGTAGAAGATTGAATTTCTTCCATTTCTTTTCCTTTTCGTCCTTTTCTTTTTCTTTTCTTTTTTTGAGGGTTTTCTCCATGGTTTGGCTGAAGAAGACTTTCCAGCATATTTGTAGAAGCCCGGTCGAAGCTGAGAGATGTCTGATCTTCTGGTGCTGATCGAGGGGGTCTCTGACCTGCACGGATTTCCATAGCTGTAAAAACCACCCGGACCCATTAAAGATCATCTCTGTTTCTTTGCAGGGCCATCACACGTGTGCAGTGGTGGTTTGATCACAGCCATTCATTCGGCCTTTTATTCCCATACCCTTTTGTTGGATTCTTTTGGTTATTATTATTTTTTAAATCAGTTTGGAGCAAGGCGGTTGGATTACTGAAAGTGAATAAACGGGTTTGTGGAAATGTTGGGTCCTCAAGAAGACAAATTATGTGGAATTGTTTCTGCTCTGGCAGCTTTGTCCTTTGTCTGCTTTGCACAAAGGTAAGAAAATATGAATATTGACAATTTTGACCACTGAATCAAATAATAAAAAAAATCAATTTTGGTGAGATCAAGAAGATATCGCAGATGATTAACAGAGATAATAGAGATAAAAAGTACATAATGTTTTCTTTCCTATATCACAGTTTTTTTTACCTGAATAAACACTTGATGTTTGTGTGTGTGTGTGTGTGTGCGCGCGCCCCCCCCCGCATATGTGTGAGAAACATGCTAGCATCCATTGTGTAGCCCAAATATTCAAATCCAAAACTAATATCATCATCTTCTTTTAATACTTTATATCCCCGGCCTTGCGGTTTGACAGTGACGTCTCAGTATTCTGTCAATCAAGATCAGGTCATGAGGCAATGTGCTGGCAATATGTTGTATAGACAATGTGTTGTAGTTGCCTTGATGCATATGTTCTGTAAACTATATATATTTTAATGCAATAGTTCACTGAGTGAAATATAGATATGCAATCGATCAACGTTTTTTTTATCCACCCCCACCCATGCCACCATGTCGCTCGCTTTGAAGAGATCCATCATCGCCCAGCCAATAAAAACAAGAACGACGACGCCTATCAGTCAATAATGGTTAATGACATGTGTTCATTTGTGATCACTGAGATGCGACGTGGGTTTAAAGCCGACGTTTAACAATATACGCACATATCTTCATCTTAGTAGTGGGAATGTGAAACACCTGTAATCGTGTGATGAGTGCCAAATGACAACCTTAATTATATGTTCATCATTGCGGCTTTTCTCATTGCACGCCATATTTTTACGAAATTTGACAACGAAATCATTAAAACCTTTCTTCAATCAAGCAGCAATGGCATAAAAAACAACGTCTTACATTTTGACGTTTACTCTATTAATTTCAGTTCATTACGCATGGCTGAGATATAAAAAGTGGATCGTTTATTTACATGCAGCACATAGGTTGGTACAGTATGTGAAAATGGTGTAGTCAAAAAGCCTCTAGATCAAAATGATTAAAATCAATAAAAATGAAAATCCGTGACTAATTACAGGCTCATATTCACTTTCTCATATTAATTTTGTGCTGGGTGTGTGTGCTGGGGGGAGGATCAAAAATGAAAACATTATGTATCAAAGACCTATCTATTCACAACCCCATAGCAGTACCTTTATGGACCCCTCTGGTTCTGAACTATTAAGTCTGAACACTGCCATACCAAACATCACTGTTGAGCTGACCACCACCTCTTTTTCAACAGGTTGTTGCAACCTGATTTTTGCTGATTAAATCTGCAATTCATAACGTTTTTGCTTAAAAATGAACAAAACTCAGTTACTGAGAAGTACATAACTCTATCAGTCTTGTTGCCTTATCCCAGTTCACAACAGTTAGATTATAATAATGATTTATAATTTGAGCTGTCAGGTCAGATTTTCTGAGAATTGTCAATTTGATTGATGGTTACATCTTGTCTTTAAACAGAAATAAGATCCAGCTACTAAATTGCACGTGTGGGTGCTAGAATGGTGGAGTGTTTGTAGAATCTTCTTACAGCAGTTTTGTAGAATTTAAACTTATCATCTACATTATGAAAATAACTCCACAAGTGACTTGCAAGTTTATGTTTCGAACAGAGATGGCGACAGAGAGATAAATGTTATGGATTTCTGCTTTAAATGTTTTTGTCTATTTCAACAAACTGACAGTGTCAAGCAATTTTGTGAATTTGTTTTCAAATATTCCCTCATATGGTTAACGTTTAAAATCAGTGTCAAAAATGCTTTATACTCTGGTGGAAAAAGGAAAAAATCACATACTGTAGGTTTATATACTGACAAATGATTATGTACTGATATGTTGATCTAGAGATACAACCTATTTGCATTGCCAAGTCAGTCAAGTAAGCAAACAAAAAAGGGTGCCTTAGTTTGAATGTGATCTCAATTCTTTCTCCTCCAGCACCTCCACTGGAAGCAGCGGAATATCTGTGGCCAAGACGACAGTGGACAAATTGCTAAAGGGATATGACATCCGTCTCCGGCCAGACTTTGGAGGTACAAATGATCCTTTCCAAGCAATTTTGTCATATGATATCAACCAGTCAGTATGAAAGAAGTCACTTCATTTGCAATAGTGTGAAACGTGATTATGGACTGGTGCAGGGTTTGTGCATATTAACATTGTATATATTTTCCCCACTGCACAACTGATTATAAAACTCCCACATAGGAATGTTTCGTAACCTCAGACACAAGAGTGCAACTGTAATTCTTTGTTGTTTGTTTTTTCATGAATTGATGGTGATTTTTATGCATGATTTCATGCGAGGCAGACATCGGAAATGGTTGAGGTGGTGTGCATCATATAGCATCAAACAAATAGTTTTGGGAGAAAACAACATTTTCCAATGGAAAGGCACTTTGTCGGTTTGCTATGTACTCTTGCATCCTGTGTTTGTATCCCTCCTTTCCTACCGAAAAGTTGTGTATGTATGTGTATCAGCACAAAGGCTCATCACACAGTTTTAGGTTGCAGCTTGTTTTTTCTGCACACGCATATTGTATTGTGTCCTTCAACACAATACAATATATGCACAATACAATGCACACGCATTGTGTCCTTCAACAATGCATGTTGTGTCCTTCAACATGCATTGTTGAAGGACACAAAGTGGAGGAAAATTTTGCTCCACGAAATCCACAGGTTGCAGTTGGCTTGTCCAGCTATTCATCACAAGCCTTCTGTTTGTCCCCTTATATTGCAAAGGGACTATAAATTTGCTACAGAATGTACTTTTCAATTTAGCCATTCAGCACCCTTCAGCAAATTACTCTGTATTTCAGCACAGGACAGCACAAGTCTATTGTGAACTGCTAGAGACAGCAAAATCAAACCAATAAAGATCTGAGCAAGTATATCATTTATATGTGTATCTATCCATATTTACATTTATGCAATTATAGACACTTTTCTCCAGACCACTTACTATGTTCCTTGGGAATCGAACCCATGACTCTCACTCACTCGCTTATCTATCCATCCCTCTGTAGCCTCTCATTATTTATTCATTCTATTTTCAACCCTTCACCCATTATTCACATGCATTTGACAGTGTGCCACTATTTAAATATCATATATGCATTATTCATGCCTTTCGTGCATATTTGCTATATTCATCCAATACGTATTTATGTTTGCACTGTCCACCAGACCTATTGCGCATTATTTTTGGCATTTAGAGAATTTTCATCAGCACAGAAATCAAGTCTGAATTACCATCCACCTTGCAGTATTTTAGGAGACACTGACCCATTTGAGATCATTAATGTAGTACCATTAGCGATGGCCCCTCCGCAGAGCACTGACGTGAGGTCAGTTATCTTGCACCGCTGCACGCTTGCAGCGGGAGCAGCATCCGTTGCGATGAAGCCCAGGGAACTGTAGTCTATCACATTCTGATAATTCCATCATCAGTCAGAGGCTAACTCTCCTGACACAACTGCTGACCAACTTCAGCTCCAGGAGCACTGTGCATTTTAATTGGACCCAGACCACAGCTAAAGCCAGCCAACAAGAGAGGGAGGGCAGGGGGGAAAAGAAAAGAGGGCAGAGAGAAAGAGTGAGATGAAGAGAATGAAAAGAGGCCAGTCAGGCAGTCAAGAAACCAGGCCGCTCTCAAAGAGTTCCATCTCTTTGGCCTGCTAGAGGGACTGCCGCAGGGTTTGATCATGGTGTGTTTCTGCGTGTGCGTGCACCCCTAACACCACAATGCACACATGCGGGCTAAGCCTGCTTATGCATGCAAGCATACATGCTTTAACACAAACTTACACACGCACAATATCCTGAGTGCCAATCCTAATGACAGTTTATCATCAGAGATGATACCACTGGCTCCAGTTGACATCAGCTGTTTGTTTGGAATGCTGCTTCCATTTATAAAATGACAATAGAAAATAAAAAAACTTGTACTAAGTCTGGTTTGTTTTTTCTGGAAAAAAACACCTACCAGCCACATTTCATTTTGCTTTTACATGTTATTTAGAGATAACTAGTTGGCTTGCTTCTATGTACATCAAATGAAAAAATTTTTTTTTTTTTAAATTTAAGACATGATTTTGAGATTGATTTTGATAAGTTTGCATGGCCTAAAAGCTGCCAAGAAGCTGCACTGCAGTTAGAAATCTTATGGTGCATCAGATGGTCAGTAAATGTGAGTTTGTGTCAGGCTGACAGTCCAATGAGATTTCACTGTGGGTGGGGCCACTCAGAGTGATGCTGCAGAAATAGAAACCAACAAAACAAAATGTCTTCCCACTTGTCGAAGCTGGTTAGGATAAAATCTTAAATTTACATGGAAAAGCGAACTATTCTTGCATGTTCTTTAGCAATTTGTTTCTGGTTAGGACACATAACGAAATAACATAATGTTTACAAAGAAGGGACATGTCACAATGTGTCAAAAGCAAATCTCTGCGTATGCTGTCGACACTGAAATCATCTGTTGCTCTGCGTTAGTTTTATTTAAAAAAAACTGTATTGAACAACATTGTATCATTGATTAACTAACATAACTGCTTAGATAAAAATGAAATTGGATCTGCAGCTATTCACAAATTTTACTGGTCTGTGTCAGGATTGGTCTGTGTCAGGATTGTTATAGGAACATTGCACCTTGAACATTTCAGTAAAGACATACTCAACCTCATACTTGATGACATATTGTGATGTGCCACATCACAATATGTCATCAATTCCACCTGGTGTAGAAGGAGTGTAATGTATATGATAATGCCAGTTTCATAAAGACGTTCTTCATATTTGAGTCATAGTTGCTCATATAGGAGAAACTTTACTGTACACTGTACTTTGTTTTGTTACTGTTCATTGTTTTACCAGCAGACAGATGAGTCACTTGTTGCCTTTCATGTTTGTGTTATACTTTGTTGGCTTTGGCTCAAGCTTTCAACAAATAGCCCACGAATGTGGTATATGGTCTGAAAAACAACCTGGAAAATATTGATACATCCACAGAACTATGAGGCAATATAATAATGATGGTCGGTTAGAGTAAAGGATTCTAGTAATCATCCATCTGTTATCATCATTGTTGTTTTAAATGGAGAATTTGGGAAACATTGTCACATATGTGACTGTCAATATTTCAGAAACGTTGTATGTGACAGAACTCTAGAAGTGAAGTGGTTTGGAACAGCCACCTAACACAAATAGCACTCCTAATGTCGCAATACTCTAGTACTTAACATAAATATTGGCTACAGTTATTTATAATTAATATTTCTTTTGACTAATTTGTCATCTTGGATAATTATTTTCACTAAGGGAATGCTTTTTGCCATAACATATACACGCAATACTACCTTAGAATTTGGCCAAAATAATGTATCTTAGTAGGCAGCATAATGTTGATGCCTACATTTTATAACAGCTTTGTGTTTGGAGCACCTGGACATGCTGTTTAGGCAGCTCACTGGGTTTTGGAACAGAAATTTGATCATGAGATTAGTTTCTACTGGTTTGGTGGCCTATGAAAACTATACTTAAATATAAACCTAATTTAACCGACATTTCACAGACTATTTGGTTGGTTGCTATACAACATGCATTTAAACCCAATTGCTTCAGCTCTTGACATAGGAGGCCGATATGCACCTGAGTGCTCATTTCCTTCAAAGCATTTAACCATTATGCTAGTGAATTACCCTGCCTTAGAGGGTACATGGATAAACAGTTGGCGCCCATTTTTAAGTTGTGGACATGAGTAACGGTAATAGAGAGGGCTATATTAAACCCCACAAACATGAAAGTTAAGCTACTTGTATAACCTACTAAACAGTACCTAAGTCCCTATGGAAAAATGACAATAGAAAATGATCATTTTGCTCCATGAAATGAGATAGAATTCCCTATTGTCATAAAGAGGAAGACACTAAATTAATTACAGTCAGTGCTGCCTTTATTTATAACCTCAATAATCAGAGCAGCCTGTGAAGGTCTCTGAGGACCTTGAATTTATGAGATTACTGTTTCTCATTTCAAGTCATCCTATCTAACAAAAGATACCTCCATGTGCCCGGGTCTGTCTGAGTCCAGCTGTTTCGCCAGGGCCCATTTATGTGCTGCCCATAAAAAACATGCTGAAAGTCAACAGAATGCCACATGAATGCAGTTGCTGTGCTTATTCTGTTTATTTTATATGGAATTTATATGGAAATAAAAGCAATTACTCATGGCTGAAAAATAAAAAAAAAGTCCTGCTTCTTACCCCTGTACTAATAATCTCAAATATTAACAGTGTTGGGGAACCTACACTGAAACTGTAATTTAAAATTTTATTTAAAAAATAAACCTTAAAAATAGCTACTTTTTTTAAGTAGTCAGTACATCAGATAGATGTACTACAAGGGACCAATATCTTTCTATATATTCTGATACTTTCTAAATTAACTGATCAGAGTTGTTTTTTCTCTGTCACAAAAACTTTCATTATTTCATTTTCAAAAAATGTAATAAAATGACAAAGGAATGTATGCTAAACACAAGCTGTAAAACAAACTAGAATACACTCTACTTTATGTATACATTATATTATGGATTTTATCATGCTACACTGTTTCTTGTGGGACAAAGCAGCTTGTTATTTAAAACACTACACTATTCTGGAAGCGGCATCATTTACTTTGCTGAAAAATATAGTTTGTAGTGATGCTAAATGTTGTTATTCCCTAGTTCTGATTATTCATAAGAAGAATCATGCTCATCAGTATATTTTAATTTTCTGATCTCTAAGTGGTGAGGCAAATTCAAAATTTGTAAATTTTCTAGTAATAGTGAAAAGTGCTTAATTGTTTTATTGCCACAATGTACAGAGACACATTATTAACTGTCTGGCATGGCAGCACCTAGAGTGTACACACTAACCTGAGCAAAAATTTTTTAATGCTGTACAGACTGTATATTCTGTCCCCTAACCCTTCCCCAGCATCTAACTCTCACAGAATACTTTGTCATTTTTAAATGAACAAAAACATGTTTTTATTTTGTTAAACACGTTATACATGTCATACACATCCGTGTCCTTGTAAACCACATATACAATCCCCCCCCCACACACACACACGCACACACACACACACACACACACACACACACACACACACACACACAGTAATCTGAGCACAGGCACACATATACAGACACATATTTGTGTACAGTGCACATATATTTAGCACAATCACATTCACTCTCACATACTGTATGTGTGAGGACACACAAACACACAACATTTACCTGATTTACCTGACCACACACAGTCCGTGGTTCTCGGCCCTCCTCCAAACAGACACACACCCACACACAGGGCATTCTGACAAGACAAGCTCCTGCCTATCTGTTGGCATCAGAGAATCATTTGATTTAGACTCATGTCTGCCTGTACCTCATTTATATTTTGTCTTACATTTTTATGCATTTGGCCTGAAAAACCTGCAGTGCATTCAAGGTTCACATTTTTGTGTGACCTTTGTGTTTCTAACAATAGAGTGTACATATACAGATACATACTATGATTCAAGTCTAAAGTCTCAGAACAGACTTATTAATACGTTACGCACCAAGTCATTGTGGGTAAGTCACCCCTTATTGATTATCTAAAAACAACTTAGTTTCGAATTCCCAATAATAATGACATATACCTTTAAAATCTTCTTCCAGTTCAACACTTACTTATGCCCTCCACCAGAAGCAGATTATTGGTTCTTACACTACAGTAGATTATCTCCTATCACCCAGGTAAACAAAGCTTCAAATCAAAAAATGGGGTGTTGTGCAGGCAGTAAGGCCCTAAAGGAATAGGCCCACAGCCTAGGAGAAAGACCATTGGAATGAAACTGTGAACCGAAGGCCGCTAATTACATTATCTTTGAGGAGCTCACCATTTTGCCCAAGATGTAAGTGGCCCCCATGGACTGCAAGAAATCTAATAAAAGCAGTAGCCTGTAAATTGTAGCAGTAAGTGCTTTGCCTGTGTGGGTATCGGCATCTCCTTCAACTTTAGAACTGTGGGCAATGTTTTAAAAGGTTTGTTACAGCCACACTGAGTAAATTAGGTTTGAATTTGAAGAAAAGCCATAGAAATGGCCCATTCACGCTATATAAGTGTGTAATAAACTTGTAATAAATGATGAAAAATTATTTATAAAGTGTTTATAGTTCTTAGGCTTTAAATCTTTTTATGATCCAAGCAGCAGATGACCTTTGGTATTTGCAACTCTTTTATATTTTAAACAAATAGAAAAAATATAAGAAATTAGATTAGAGCAGGTCAACAGTATTTCACTGGACTACTTTTAGCTGTTCTCTGTTTAAGCACTAGATTGGACATTACTGAAAAACACTTACTAATATTAACACAAATAAATGTTAACAGTTAATATCAGTGATCCGAAATCAGTATTATTTTATTTAATTATTATTAATCAGGCAATCAGCTTGCAGGCCACATTTTGAGAACCACTTAATTATAATAATAGGGCTCAAGATTTAAACATATAAGGTTTTTAACTACACTTCTGTATGGCACCACATCTCCTGTACATTTACATTGCAGAGTCAATATAATTCAAATGGTTGCCAAGTTCTAGACAAATAGCTGTGCAGAGTAGCCAGAGGGTGAACCATCTCATTAACACTGTGATTTACTATCACAGCTCTTAACAACAGTGTGTGTGTCTGTGTTTGATGATATGTAGCCACTCTGATAGAACGTACAAGCGGACACTTCTTCCTCAAGCTTTATGCATTGCTGTGTATTACATGCGATCGTTGCAGGCCAGGTGTTTTGGATGAACATTAAGTTGAGAAGATGTATGTGTATGTATGCTGTCTCACACTGGCTGGCACTTTACTATGATATACCATATTCTAAGGTTCTCAGGGGCTTGTGTCAGAAAAGTATGTAAAATTGTGCTGCGATATCCTTGCGACATTTGCTGCTCACCATCCATGATGTCAGCAGTGATTTTAAAATGCTGTCATTACAAAACATTGCAGTTATTTCCCTCTATCTTACTTAACTGCAAAATCTGTTCTGGAATTGACTGCTTTATATCACCCTTCAAATAATGTTCCAGGTTTAATATGAGTTAAGTTTGGTCATCAGCATTTGTGGCATAATGTTGATTGCTCAGAAAACAATTTAAACTCATTTAAATTGGGAGTTTACTATTTACTGGGAGTAAATAGTAAGAGGCAATATACATTAAAATAATGTTTATAACAAGTATATTATTATATGCTATACTACTATTATATTATTGTCCTGAATCAGCACAAGAATATAATCATACCTACTTACTGCTATTTGCATATATTTATACTTTCTGATGACCAAAACTATGGAATAAAATCACTGTCAAAAATAATTGTACATAATTCTAAACATTTGTGTGTAATTTTAATTTACTTGTGCATAATTTAAAACTATTGTATGTAATTCTGTTTTGTTTGTCAGAGTTGGATTCCACACAAAGTTAAATTTACACACAAAGGTTTAGAATTATGTATGATTATTCTTGACAGTGATTTTATTCCATACAAAACTAGCCATAAAAAGTGCAAACAAAAGTCTTTACCTGACACCAGGTGGGAGGCTGATGTATAAACAACACCCATAGGAACCATATAGGAATCATGTGGGTGGGGAATAACTACAAGTTCATCCACCTTAACAGTAATCGCACCATTAGTTACAATTTACCGTAGATACTTTATAGGCTGTCAGTTTGTAAATAACAACTTTATAAGTTTATAAGTGCTTTGACAAAAGCTTCATATTTAAGAGTCTTTATATAAGAGTCTTTAAACTCTGTCACTGTTGACTTCTACTGTAAGTGCCTCACTTTAACCGAGATTTGTGCTTTTATTTTTAGATACAGAAATGAGTGAAAATCATTTATAATTAGGCAACAAACGTTATTGATTGAGAATTATCTTGTGTCATACATTCCTTTAACAGTCACATTTGAGAAAATTGAGGTAGCCAGTCAGACAGAGGTCATTCCATAAACATTCCATTGGTGGAGGATTGGGAAGATGTTACTGTGTATTTACTGTGCTCCTTCAGTGTGCCAGAAACAGAGAAATGTGAACCTGCTGTGTTTGATTTGGGCAGGAATGGTGAGTCATCAGCTAGCAGCGGAACTCCCTAAACTCCAAAGGGGGAACCAGAGTGATGTTGCACAAGAGGTGCAAAAGTGAGAGAATGTTCAGCAGCCCTCTACCACCTCACCAGCCCTGGCCCCTTACCCTGGAGACAGCACTTTAAATCTAGCTGTCATCACTGCTGAAATGGGTTTTATGGTCTTGGCTTTTCACCGTTAACAAAGCTTGAAATGGTGGCAACACATTTGCGGGGCTGTGAGCATGACCTCTTCTCCCTCAAGAATGAGGCTACTGGGCCTTTGGTTATGCCTTGTGTGTTAATACTGAGTCAGGCTGGAGCTATAGAAGTGGTGTTCTGAACTAAGAGCAATTTTAGTGGTTTTTGATAAGGCAGTTATCACTATTGTTATTGTTTATACTTAGGATTACAGATTTGAAGAAACCCTCAATCTAAAAACCTCTAGCACAGAAAACTTGTGCATGTACCTGTAACAACTTCTTGTCATCTGATACACTGATATATATTAATATATGCTGAGAAAAGGATAAGTAGAAAGGTTGAAATTCTATGATATGTTACATCTGTGAAACATTACATCATATTATTGCAGTTGTTTGCGTTCACCTGAGGTTTAGGTTGTCATGGACACCAGCAATTTCTCCAAATACATCACACAAGCTGTAACATGCACCATCTTGCAGATGTGGGATACTGGGACACTGACCACTGTGTCTGTTCACTGGGGAAGCTGCAGAGAGAATGTATCAGAAGAACAGGAAGGCTTATTTTTTAGCCCAACATTAAAAGACAATAACATTTTCTCACTTTCACAACAGCTCACTTTCATAACTGTAATGCAAACCCCTTTAGAAAAAAACTACGATATATTCTTTAAATATCATTTATGCTGATTAAAATAAAAAACTTACAGCAACGACAATAGAGACAAGACAGGCAGTTTTTATTAGCACTAAAATTTTCTGGACATCTTAGCTGAATGTGTTTCTCTTGTTATTAAAAAAATAAAAGTGACTTACTTTAAAAAAGGGAATTTAAGGTGTACATTTGGTTAATATCTGCAGTACAATAGAATCAAGCCAGTGCCCTTGGTATTGTTACACCCAGAGTTACAGAAAAGCTACGCATACATACAACAGGCCAGTAACTTCAGTTGTCTTTTTTGTTTACAGCAAAATAAATTGCCACAGCCTGAAAGAAATATACAGTACAGCTAATAAAATACTGCAAACCCTCCAAACAGGTTAGTTATAGAATTTATAAACTCTGCATGGCTCAGAGTATTTTCTGACAATGCTGTGCCTCACAGGGGACATGCTTCCATATCCATGGACTGCATGCCTCGAAATCTTCCCTAATTGCTGACATTTCTCCCAGCTGGCATAAAGTCTCTTAATTAATAATGAATACACCTACAATGCTCCAGCTAGTTTCCCTATTAATTAACTTGACTCCTGCATGCAGCCACACGGTTTGTCTACCCTGTGCCAATACTTAAACGAAAAGGGGCTCTTTTGCGAATGTGGGCTGAATGCACATCATAACCTAATGCAAACGTAGAGTGCATTCAGCACAAAAGGACTGCCAGAGTTAGACGATAAATGGACAAGCACAGGACTGATGACTGTCCCGACGATAGCAAAGAGCGTGCTGATTTATGAAGCAGAGGAGTGCAACTGAGGAGAAAACCATTCGTTTTTGCGTGTGACTTTGCTTTTTTTTACCCAGTGCAACATGCTTTGTGCGTCTGTGTTAGATGGTTCTGCTTGGAAGGAGAATAAGGCCTTTTAGCAGGCACATAACCACAGAAAACATACTTCATTGTTCACGTATAAACTGCATGTTTCAGCAGCTTTAAGGGGACGCACTGCAGGTTGCGGTGCAACACAATAACCTGCATCCTCACGGGAAGCTCTTGAACCCTCAGGTGATAGATGGGGAAGACTAGTCCTTGGAAGCCAGTGGGGATCTGTCAAGGACTGGATACGACTGAGATGCGATCGTCTCAGATAAATACTTAGAAAGACTTTTTTTGCAAGCCCTGAGATGGATACAGCAGCCAGGGAGCATGTTTAAGAACCCATTTAGTTATTATAGCTCAAAAAAGCCTTTGGGAACCATTGACTTTCTTGGGTGCAAGTTAAAACTATTAGCTCAACTGTGACATTATCGGAACACATACCCACCTCTGTAAAATTACTGATTACTACTATTCAAATCCTAAACATAACCTGGCATTACAACATATCGACATATGACACTTGCATATGGAAATGCCACTCTAGCATCTTTCATAATGAGGGTGGCATCAAAACATCACTCAGTAAAAGGGTTTGACTGGTCAAGGCTACTTTTGTTGAGTTTTTCGATTAGCATGGTCTTTAATCTTGACCACAACCTTATAATAGTGCTGCTTAAATATAAAAGTCATGAAATATTAAATACCAATAAACAGGTTACAAACTAAATTATTCAGAAATCTCCTGTTTGATTAAAAATTGCCTAAAAAATGAACTACATTATCACTTTAATAAGACTCAAGATAAGGACAGGGCTTTAATTTATTTATTTTTTTACCTACATTGTGTTGTTTTATTGTATGACAGAAAAAGTTAAACCTGTGAGATGGCATTCTTGTACTTTCTATTAAAAAAACTTTAATTCTTGTATTGTACTTCTATTTGCTAAAGGTGTTAATTGATGAAGGCTTTGCTACAGTTTTTCAAGCTGATGGGTATTTGGGTATTTCTGCAAATGTGCAGCACCATATGGCTATTTGCTGAGTTTCTTTTTACGTGCCCTAAAACTTGCAAAATACTGTACACATTTATCTCTGCATTCTGAAGTTTGAGGAGTGCTTTAATTCATCAAACACTGTGAGGGTCTGTGTAAAAACTTGATAGCGCAAGCCAAAAGGTATGAACTGATCTATAAATTTATTTACAATTTGACTTTGAACTATAAATTTGATCAATAGTTTATAGGACGGTTTCTTCCAGACACACAGAGTTTTTCCAGGTTTCCCTTAATGAAAATGTAAATTTAGCCATGCCCCCAAACACGGCTAAAATATAGGGTGTTGTCAATGCAGGGTAAATCATAGGCACAAAATAATTCAGCAACCCTTTAACTGAGAGAGCAAATTAAAACAGCTGAAAAGACATAAACATACGAAAACACATAGACATACTCAATAATGCTAAATTATATAAGAACTGATTTTAATACATTTAAAAATGTGTTTATATAAACATTATATACATAAAATAGTTTAAATGATATTTGACTTAATGATCAAATATCATTTTCTAATGGTATACAGCCCTTTCACTTTTATATTTTAAAATTAAAGTACTACAAAAAGTATTAATTAAACAATGCTTATTATTATTAATCTTTTAATTATTAGCTGAGAAGATGTGCTTTTGATACAATATTGTGGGTGTTTCCAAAGACTATTTAAAAATAAAAATAAGCTGCTAGTTCTGACTGATCCAGCACCACATTTATTATTTTTATTATTTTTAAATGTCAACAATATGAATAACTACAAATGTCAGATACAAATACAGAGAAGCATATGAATATTCTGCTGTTATCCTGGCACGAGCATGTTTGAAACATGCTCCTAAAACGTCTAATATGTAATGATTTAACAGAAAGCATCTTAAAGAGTCATTGTATTTGTTCCTCATCTCAGAAAGGGACACAATGCCCAGTGTTTGACCATTCATGAGAGAAAAAAATCAGAAGCAGATTGAATAAAATGTACGAAAAGCACTGTGTCTCCCATTGCAATGTAAGAGTGACAATGCTGCCTTGTTGCTATGGAACCCCTCTGTTGCTAAGCAATGAGTTGATGATTAGAATTTTGAATTGGGTGGAAGAGTGGTATTTTCTTGCCACTCTATTTCCCCATGTATGGTGCTGACTGTTCTCGCTGTGCGTGACTGTGATGAAATGCGTGCGGCCCTGTTCTTCCCCAATTCGCAGACAAATGACCTATTCTGCTGTGCATTAAACAAACATATTCAAGTGAAAATGAATTTATCCTTAACAATACAGTACATGATGATATTTGCCCAAAACATCAGAAAAAACATCCATCTCAGGAGATTTTTTTTTTTTTTTTTTAAAAATCAACGTCAGTATCTCACTGACATCTGTAATGAAACAGAATGCTTCTGAGTAATGCAGGAATTGGAAACAGTCCTGTGATGTGACCCAGTAGCATCAGAGGGCGCTGTAAGGCACAGCACATAACCATAACTACAGTAAGGGACTCCTGACCTGTAGGTGTGTATTTGTTTACAGCATACACCTACTTATATTACACTCTGTTATGGTCTGATGGCTCATCAACTCCTAAACTAATTGGAGCAATAAATCCTTGGCAATCCAATGGTATGATGAATACTTACAGCAAGATTTTTCTTCAATCCCCACCAGTAAACACATTCGGCTCTCCAACTTAAAAGGTCCAACTTAAATGATAGGCATTACTGTCATCATTACCTGCAGAAACAAAACATTGCTGTGTCAGTGAAACCTGCTTAGGGAACAATAAGCGGCCCACGAGACATCAGCCTGGGACACTGTATCCTTGGTACTTCGGCTATGTCAGAAGTGCTGTTTTTGTTGTTTTTACTTGCCTTTCACTTTTTTGCTGCATTGGAGCCGGGCTCTTAGTGGTTTGCCCACAGTTTAGAAAAACAAAGGCATTGGGGGAGCAAAGTGATTGTCTGAATGGAGTCAGCATCTCTTGAGATGCCACCTGCCTTCCATTTGTCATTTAAATACGTACACAGATAATGGTACCATCTGCTAGTAGAGGAAAAAATGGGTGAATACATTGTATTCTTGAGGTGGTGCTGTGGTTTGTGGGTTGGGGGTGTGTGGGGGTGCCCCAGAGCATTAAACAAACAAATGCAAAATGTCAGAGTATTAAAAAGAGCAGTAGTGCAAAGAAAGCTGTCAAATCTCGAAGTCTTATTGAAAATTTGACAGCACAAAATGGTATATAATTCTAACCAGTATCTGTTTCTTTGGAGAAAACAGCATACTTGCTTCTTGTATTTTCAATCAAAGTTGTTTTCAGTGTCATTGTATGCAGTGAGTGCAAAATATTAGCCGTGTTTCATATTATTTTCTAATTTAAAACTATAGTTCGTCATTTCTGAATGCTAATTCCACCAAACAGCATGGCAAAAATATGTCTTCACAAAAATGTCCCGATTGCTCACCCCACCTGTAATTGTTTACACTTTTCAACTATGAATAAAACTACGCATGGTTTAATTATTATCTCTCCATATTAGGCTGGGATAGGAGAAAGGATTTTAAAATTAAAAAATTCTGTTTAAAAACAAATACTACTTATTAGTAGTAATTGGTAATTAGTCTTCTACTAATTACCAATATTTTGACATTTTGTAAAACTTCTGCCTGAGACAACGCCAGTATTTTGAGCAGCATGGCATAATCATTACAAAAAAACTAACATGAACATTGATAAAGTATGTTGTGGGACTTCCCAGAAATTGTATAAATTAATTGATTAAGTCCCGTTGCAAACCTCTACAGCCTGTGAGCTGCATCTTTGTGTGGTAATATTGAACCTGTCTATATCAAAGAAAGCTGAGACCCAGTCTAAGCCTCATTGTTTCTCCCCTTGTTTGGCCTTAAATTAAAACTTCAACAAATTTGCAGCATCTGCTGTCAAAACATCAATAGCCCTCAACATCCTGCCTGCTCATGTATCAAAACCAAGCTAACGTCTGAGGAGGGACTGGCAGATAATCAAAGACTAGGAGATCTTTTACTGGACCTGAGCCTGAGAGAGACACACACACATTAATACAGTGTACTCCATCAATTTTCAGGGAGTTATTTGCTTATGCTGGAGCACTCTATTCTAAGTGCCTGAGGTCAGGGGGATAATGTCTAAAATGGCACTGGGTCATTTGCTGCTTTCTTGCTGGCTTTTTACTAAAGTCAAAACACTTGCGCCTTTTAATGTGATAATTATGAATTGCACATGACCCAGGCTTTTGTCCAAGCGTAAAGGAATGTTCTGAGTTTATTACAAATTGAGCTCCTTCAACAGCAACACTTTGAAAATGTTCCCTGTTGTTATTTTCTATACCAGTCACATTTAACAGCATTAAAAAAATTTCTTTCATTATTTACTCATCCTCATCTCATTTCAAACCTGCATGGCTTTTTTGCTTGTGAGGAAACAAAAGCAGATATTTTAAAGTATGCTGGTAACCAAGCAGCGGCACCTATTGACTTGTATGGACATAAACCGCTGAGACATTCCTCAAAATATCTTCTTTTGTGTTCCACAGCATAAAGTCATAGGGTTGGAATGGCATGAGAATGAACAAATTATGGAAATAATTTCATTTTTGGGTGAACTATTCCTTTAACAATTGTTGTCCAAATTGTACAGTATTACATATTCTGTAATATAAGTGTAACTATCATTAACATGGCTATGGCATGGAAAGAAGAAAAGAGTATCCCCACATGCTAGTGCTTTTCTCCAGTGTTTCTCCATTTTATGGAAGTACAGGTCAAAAATACCTAGCGTCAGGAATGTGTGGGAGATCTCAGGCCTTGCTGTTTACAACCAGCCAATCAAAGTACTTTGACATCTTCTGGGAAAATTCTTGCTGATTGCCTTCACAAAGCACACAGGAAAATGGCTCCACTTTCACTGTTTCTCTCTCTCTCTCTCTCTCTCTCTCTCTCTCTCTCTCTCTGATTTTTATGAGAGCAAGAAAGATGGGGTCAGGAAAAAAACTAAACTGCAGGCATTTAAGAGTAAGGCAGGATGCTGTGCATACATGTCAGCTGTGAAAGGAAGGGGGTAAAAAGTACCATTGCACAAAGATGATGGAGCAGATACAGAGAGATGGAGACCTGCACTCTCAGTCAAGTGCTCAGTTAGTAAATATTTTAAAATGCAGCATATCATTTTTTCCAGTGTTTATGGATGGCATCTTAGAGATATTTTAAGATAACAGAAAAGATGGTAATAAACAAAAGAAATGTCAAAAGATACACTGCCAAAAAAATCATTTACCTAATGAGTAGTATTGTTGTCTTGTTTTCCAGTACAAAAAAATCTAAAATAAACATTTTGAAATGAGGAAATTTCCTGTTTGTGTTATTACAACAACATTATTGTTTGTGTATTATTGTAAAAGACATAAAATACAGATTTTGTCCACTAGCGTCTCTGCCATGCATATTGTTTCATCTCATATAATTTTTAATTTATAATTATAATTTATTTTATTGATAATAAAATTATCGATAATAAAGATTCTAGTTATCTTAATTAGTATAATTTTTTAGAATATATCTTGCACTAATAATTCATTTTTTAAAGATAAAAATAAAAACTACATTATAGAATACTGATTAACATTAGTATGATGTGGATTGTTGATGATGATTCTTCCAGATTCTTTACACACCCTGATGTCATTCCAAACCTTGTGACATTTTTCTTCTGAGGAACACAAAAGATATTTTTATTCTTATATTACAAGTACATTGGTAACCAAACAATAGTGGCACCCATTGACTTCCATAACCACAGAGACATTTTTCAAAATATCTTCCTTTTCCCTTGTTTATAAGGTTAGAAAAACACATCTTGTCACATTAAACAAAAACATACATATTGTAAAAGGGTACCACCCCAATAAAAGTATTAAAGCTGACATTCGTTATATTAATGTTAAATAAAAAAAAATAGTGTAAATGTAATAAACTTTGGAAAAAATCCTTTCACTTGTAGGCCGCCATTGTTGTTCACGTTGCAATGCGTGATAGGTTGAATATGTGAATACGTCACTAGGATGCAATGCATTCTCCTAAAGCTACAATCAGCTAGATAAACATGCCTTCCATTCGGCCTTTTTAATGTAAAGCCGAGCACTGCTTTTTCAGTTTACCTGTAAACATAAACTTCAAGTGATGACAAAGTGGAATGCCAACTCATGATGATTTAATGTGTTTTTGCCAACAGATTTTCAGAGTTCAAAGATGGGGAACCCTTTAACCATTCGTATTTCTTAGCAGTCAAAAATCATTTTTGAATCATTTAAGAAAATTTTCCTAAATATGTAGAAATGATCAGTGGTTCTGGAAATTAAGTGTAGAAGTGCTTTTGCTTGGACCTTGTGGATGACAAAACCAAATATCACACCTGGGATGCTTCAAATGGATTCTTGGACATACAGTACCCTTTAGTGTGTATTTACTTCTATACAGTTTCTACTTTAAATGTTCTGGGTTCAATACAACTTACAGGTTTTTTTTACAATAATTTCAGCACGCAGCAATTGTAAAACCATGATGTCATTTTTCAAATCTCTAGACACAAAATTTAAAACCCATAGTTTTATTGTGTAGTATAATCATTAAGTTTCGCTGTACCAAAAATGTGATGCTGATTTAATTATGGTATTACACAAAAAAACATAGTAACTACACACAAACCATCAAATGATTTAGCCATGCCAAACTACATATGGATATGACAAATATTAAACTTCTGCATGTTCAGTGTGCAGTGGAATGCATGGGAGTTTGTCACAGCATTTACCCATACTTGTATGTGCACACATACTATATAAACAGTGTGTATGCAGATTTAATATATATATTACTATAAACAGAAATGCAAGGGGAATAAACACTCTCAAAATGTGTATTTTCAGATTAATAGTAGATTAATAGTAACATAAAACAATAACAATTAAAGATATTGTAAACAAACAGACATGTTACTGTTATGAATAAAGTTAGTGTGCATTATGGTTTCTGTTTGGGTCTGGCCTCAACCCGGAAAACCATCCTGAATATTGTGCCTTATAGTATAATGGTCAGTCAATGAGTTGGCAGTATGGTAAAATCAAAAACAAGGGCCTTCATACATACAGTAATGTAAAATCTGAAAACATGGTCTGGAAAGTGGAACATGGGACCCTGGAATCACTTTATAAACAATGAAGAATGATGCTGAAACAAAACATCCATAGATAATATAGTCCCAATGATTCATGTTATAGGGTAATTTGTAAATGGATCTTTTATATCCTGGGCCTTTTATAATCTATTTTTATCCTGAACCTTTCATAATCTAAGTATGTAATATATTGTTAATCAGCTTTCATAAAATTATGATTTAGGATCAATGCAACAGTTATCATTTTGAGCAGTTGTCATTTTTTTAATTTGGAAATTCCAATAACGGATTTCACAGATTTTAGGACATGCTGAAAACCATACAATTGTTAATTTTGTCATGATAGGACTTGAATGTTGAATATAACTACACAGACAAGATTAGCAAGTCATTTTAGCACACAAGTCTTACATTAACATTCAAAACCTAAACTAAAAAACTAAAATTCTATCATCATTTACTTATCATGATGTCATTGCTAACTCATATTGCTTTCTTTGATCTGCAAGACACACCCACAAAACATTTTAAAAATGTCTCAACAGTATTTTAACTTAAAGTCAATGGGGTTAAAAACTCAAGCTTCGAAACAGGCAGTGTAAAAGTATATTTAGGGTGTTCTGAAGCAACACAATCACTTTATGATAAACAGACCATGTTCTGTTAAACAAATCAAATATGGTGACTCATTGCTAAAAAATACCTTTATCTTGCAATAAATCTTGGTTGTTGTTGCACATTTGTGATATTAAACATTGTTATACATTATGATCATGAACTAACAATGGAAAGCTGTATATTTAGAATTAACATATAGATGTTAACATTTAGAACCTTATTGTAAGGTGTTACAAATTTTGAGTTGAAATTTGATTTATTTCTGTAAGAAAAGTGTCATTACAATGACATCACCTTCATTTGGTGGTATCAGGAGACAGGCAGCCCTTCAAATGTCATACTGAACAGATCTAGTGAGATTTCTGCACTCTGTGTCAAAAATAGAAACCTTGCATTGCCAGACATGCACCACTCACTGGCACTTCCTGTTTCTTGATTCACAGAGAAACAGCTCTGGATGAGATCATCATATTTACTTATATATTTTGTCATGCTGTGCACTAAACAGAATGCTGTTACTGGCCTTACTCAATGTGCAGTGCTTCGTGTCTCTGTGTGATTTTTGTCATCTTAGAATATTCATATTTGATATTAAGCATAATAATAATAATTTCAAACTAAGAATTTTATACTTTGCATTTTTTTATACTTTGCCTGACTATTTTAGTATAGATTTTATTTGAATGAATAAAAAATAATTAGAACATATTCATTACCAATGTAATAATGACAATACAATGAGCTATACCTAGAGTTACTTGCTTACTACTCAAGAATGTAGTTTAGAGAAACACATTTTAATTACAAAAATGACTCAGAAAAGTAAGGTCAGTTTTGACAACACTCTAACACCATTTGTTTGCAGATGTCACTTGTTTTGTGTCACATGTCTGGTTGTCCTGGTACTTCTATTATGTGGACTTTTTGTTTGCAGTTCTGTTATGTTCCTTTATCCCCTTCCTGATTGTTCTTACATCTGTGTCTGTTTAGTGTTAGGGTGTTTTTTCTTTTATAAAATGATATCGGGAAGAGTCCTTGTTTCTTGTTTGTTTCTCGTTTTTTTATTGTACATTTTCACTGTGCATCAAAATATAAAATGCAGTGATGTCAACTATATTTTCCACAAAATATTTTTATATATTTTCTATTTATCTATTTCTATTTAGATAAATTTGAGTTTTTGGCCTGCTTTCTAATAATTAAACATATTTCTTCTTCCTCTCTCTTTCTTTGCTCCAGGTCCTCCAGTCATCGTGGGAATGAGCATAAATATAGCCAGTATTGACTCCATTTCAGAAGTGAACATGGTTAGTAACTTTTGTAAAATAATATTATTGTTACTGTTGCTGCTGCCTATGTTTATTATGCACAGTACTTGAATGGTGAAATATCATGGGTAGATTAGTAATATTTTGATACCATTTGGAAGTGACCATTTGGAACGAATTTAGCTTTGGTTTTGGAATAATATGCTTAAAGGCTTGTCCTGCTGAAAATTTATAGGGCTTAATATAAAAATGATCAGTATGCATGATTATGTATAACTGTGGTCATGACCAATTATGTAGCTTCTAGTAGACCTTTTTGGCTTTGGACCATCACCTTAAGTTAAACATCGCCCAGGGGCCCTTAAAAAGCAGTTAACTTAAAGAGCAGTCGTCTGCATTTTTGCTGACAACTCCCCATACATATCGTGGACAGCCCATACAGACTTCTGCATTCATCATTTCAACCTGCAGTGTCAGGAACTTTGGTTTTATTAGCACTGCTGCTTCAATGACTGCGGCCTGAATCCATAAAGTATCTGACAGTGGAAACGTTGCATCTGGATTGGTTGTTCCTTAAGGTTACTGTTGGGTAATAATGGTTTGACAGCAGGAAATATGATCCTAGATCAGTTCTTTTATTGGGAAATTTATGAGTACAACATATCAGGAGAATAAGTCACAGCACAATCCCACATTAGGACCCTCCACAGAAATTAGATGGCTGAAGTTACTGCACTTTTAGGGACTGCAGTTCCCAGCGGTGTCTGATAAATATCGTGACCTCATCACCAGAGAGGCCCCTTCTACAGTCTTCACAGGCAGCCATCTTCACCTGACTAAAATAAACCAGGATTAGCAGATGTGCGAAGAGAAGATGCGGCGCTTAGAATACATTAGCTACTCATTTTTTATAAACTCTTTTACTTTTCTCACAGAAAATGTCCTGACACAACTGTACGCCTCTTCTGAGAGGTATTTTGAAAATAAAGTTTTGGGGTAGTTTATTTTAGAGCACTGACATTTTTCACTGTCCAGGCAGCCTCAGAGAAAAAGTTTGATGAGGTAATCAAAATAAAGTTGGAAATAGCCTACTGGTTGAATATAAGATGAATTAAGTTATGTTACTTGCAAGTTTATAATTCATCATCACAGAATAAAAGAAAGTAAAATAGATAAGCTGGCCAATTTTGCATTGAGCTTTTTCACTTCAAACAAGAATCTGTTTTGGGTACAAGTAAAAGAGCAAAGAGCTGATTATGCAAATTAGGTGTTTATAATATCATTTCAATTAATCTCAAAAGTTATTTGCTCATGTGATGCATGTAACCCTAGTTATACCAACTGGTATCTTTGCTCATGGAGACTCAATTCCACCAACAAATTTTGGTAGTACAAGTGGTATTGTAAATGTCATGTGATCAATCACTCTGAAGTAGGAAAGTATATCCTGAAAATTATTATTGACTCATGGAACCACAAGAATGCTTACAGTATCGGGCCTTTACAATCCCAAGCTGTGGCGTCAAAGGCAACAGAGGAAAAAATAACTATAACTATTTCACACAAATGAAAAAATTAATCACCATCAATGAAGATTCCTCCATGTCTATGACATAATGTGTACAAACTAAATTGAACAGTCACAATGAAAAATTAATTGTGACTAATACAACCAAAAATTGTCATAAATATGATTGTTCTATGACTTGAAGGCAGAATTAATATTTCATAACAGTTTTTCCCCCCACACTTTCAGTATTTACCAGAATATGATGCAGTATTGTGTATATTAATGTAGAGTTATTCATGCAATTGAAACAGTACAAAACAGAGTACAGTTCAGCATTACTGGTTCATTTTCAGACCCTGTGTACACTGCAGGCTGTCTGCCTCACTTGTTGCATGCATTAAGCTGCAGGTGTGTTAATTAGATCTGGTAGCAGCACTATGAAGCTCTGAGTGAAATTCAATTAAAATCCAATGACAGAGAACTGTGCTTTTTTTCTCGATTAAACTTTGCATGAAATCTCTCCCAAGTATTAAAGAGAGAGCATGCAAGCAAATCCTTAATTTCTAATTGACAGAAAATGTGCAGACATTAACAGCCTTAGCTCTGTTGGTTCCTGGTAAAATTATTTTTTTGAATAAAAAGCAGCACGTACATTTTTTTTTGTCAGACATGCTGAAGCAATAACAATGGATCAAATACTTTGTGCCAAATGTCTTGCAAGTCAACAAGTCAAACAAAACAAGTGTAAACTATATGTATATCCTCAATATATTTAGTTAGTGCTATAATGCTGTTTCATTAAAGATGCTGAAGCAGTACTCAGTGATAAGACTGGATCCTTCCTTCAGCAATCCTGTTTACTCCACATCCAAAAATCACTGCTCAGATTGATCTGTCTGATCTGATCAAAGCTGTATATTCTTGCTGCTTATCTTCCTGCTAATCAATATTTACAATGTTACACATCCTAATCCAGTTGTTTGCATTACTTCCTTGTTCAACAGAAAATGTGTACAATGAGTCTGCTGTCCTGAGTGTATCACATACAAAAACTCAATACTTGTTTTCTTTTTTCAAGAATAACCATTAGAGCTGATATGATAAAATAAATATTAAATATATTATGAAATATATGAATAATTTGTGTTTAACGTGATTGGTCAAAACCTAGGTATACAATTGTGTAATCATGTAAAATGTATGTCTTGGATTTACTGTCATTTGAATTCTAATAGAATAACACATTTGCTTATTGAATCAAGTTTTTAAAAGTGCTGTTAATAATGTTTACTGTTCTGGAACTTCTGTTAACTTAGCCAATGAACTTGACATGCTTTCCAAAAGCCGCCCGTTAAATTGGAACTTGTACTGTTTATTGTTGCTGCACAGTAGACAATAGCACTTTTTTTTGTTTGATCATTTTTGTTTCTCTGTGTGGTTTTCAGGATTACACCATCACCATGTATTTTCAGCAGAGCTGGAGGGACAAGCGGTTGGCCTATGCAGAAATGGCTCTAAACCTCACTCTGGACAACCGTGTGGCTGATCAGTTATGGCTGCCAGACACATACTTCTTGAATGACAAGAAGTCTTTCCTGCATGGCGTGACAGTGAAGAACCGAATGATACGGCTCCACCCAGATGGCACTGTTCTATATGGACTGAGGTAAACACCACTATTGTGACATCACTGATAGCAAAAGTGTTTAGATGAGGACAACATTCATTATTACTGCAAATTGATTAAATAATGCTAATATGTGTATTTGCAATAACAGACATGGTCATGGTCAAATAAAAATAATTGTTTATTTAACAATTTTTTTTTTTTTATTGGGAATTAAGTTTTACTTTACAAAGAATTGTGGGATATAGGGTTGTAATTGTACTCAGCCATAAAGAGTATGAGTCGAAATTCCAAATGGCACTTTTATAAAAGCATTTTCCACTTATAAAAAAATATATGAAATGTTCATCCGCTCTTGATAAATTTAGACCACCTCTTCTTCCGCTACATATGTTACTGTTGGAAAAGGGTTGAACATTCCACACTTTCACTCTTGATGTCATGGTCAGAGGGCAGGCTATTTATGAGAAGGTTTCTATTTGGAGTGTGTGAAAGCTGTCTGTTAATGGTTCACAGCATCAGCAGACCGTGTTGAAAACGAAAGTGCTAATGATATTGGATGGAAAGTGTGATCATATGAGAATGCCACTTTGCCTTTTTTAATTTCTAGCTCAAACTTCTTGATGGCTCTTCTCTCCCTAAACTTATTTTCAGAAAATGTTTTTTTATATTTTTTAAACAAAATAAATAAGCTAAATTTAAATTTAACGGGCAACACACAGAACACTTATTAAAATACTTTTTGCCCACTGAGCCCAAAGTTGCTTCGGAGGGACGCCTTGTAACGTATAAACTGCTTAAAAAATATAAATAACATTACAAAACATTAAGCATTTTTTTAACATTTTGTCTACAGTCAAACATAAATATAAACATAAAATATCATAAAAATCATGTTATACATTTTGCCTTCCTAGAACAACACAAACAATTACACAGAAACTGCTAAATTCAAACACTGTCATATCAAGTGTTGTCCTCCTTTGGACAAACAGGAATGTAACCGTATAACAAACCACTTTTCTGGCCTGCTCTGCAATGCATTAACCTGAAGGCTCTGGGTGCCCAACTCAATCAGACTATCAATAATGAAAGATGACAAACTGTTTCCTCTTTCCAAGGGGCTCGGGCACAGGTGGAATCAAAAAACAGAGCTGAAGCCACAGGTCTTTCAAACCTATGTCACTATGAAGAATATCAATTTGAGCGGCATCACGGCATGAATGTTTACAGTATCTTTTTATTAGGCCTTAAAGCCCTTGTAGGTTTTAAATTATTCATGAGTCAGAACTGTTGTTAATGTTTAATTATCGTATTATGGTCCACTGTGTCTATAAATGGATTTTGAATTTACTAATTTGGTTTAGTCAGCTTTAGTACAACTAGAGTATGTATGCAAAGCATCCTCCATATGACCCACAAATGCACACATTTATAAATATGCAAAGGGTTATGCTTTACGTTAATTTGAGGGAGAAAGGCTAATGCTCATATTGAAGAGTTTTAACAATTGTGTTAAAGGTATAATTTGTTATTTTTGTCGCTAGAGTTGGCATATTTAAAACCACAATAACAGAGGGGCAGCCTAATGGGGCTGTGACAGTGTTTGTCATCTCCACTGCTAATGTAATGTAATGTAATGTCTAATCCTAAATTACTACAAGTACATCTTACTTTATTTAGGGAATGCAGTGGAGTTTTACATTCATTTACATGTTCAAAACGTACCCACAGTATTATTTACAGCATTATTTACGCATAACCTTACACATAATAACTGATATTGATCCTTGTTTAATTTCTCCTCTTGTCCAAAACTTTTTTTTTTGGGACATTTAATTTACTCTTATGTTTACATTTCTTAGACATATCCTTGGTTGATCTGTTGCAAATGATAATGGATAATTGTGGCCCATGATAACTGTACAAAACAACAACAGAATGGGATGTTAGATGCTACAATTACTATTTTCACGTTTTATCACCAAACCTCTGTATTGCCATGGTTTCTATTTCAAATGTCTGTAATTTCTCTGGTTTTAAAAGTACTTGAATACCTTTGTAATAATTTAAGACCACAACTGAAAAAGAACACCACAAGCAGACATTATATAGAAAGAATGTGCTTTTAGGGATATTGTTTGCTTCTCAGTCACAGTAGTTTATATTCAAATCCTTTCAGGGCTAAAAACAAACACAGCTCTAAATGCTAATTATAAGATGTCCACAGTTAAATGCACAGAAGGCAGTGTAATAGCTACATTACTATGCTCCATTACCTAATTTAACTCCACGATCATGTATATGGTGTTTGCTGTTGTCATGTTCATTGTTATTGTAGGGATTATATATAACACCAACAGTTTGGGGAGGGTTGTTTTAAAAATTCTTTTCAGTGTCACTAATACTGCTTGTACCAGTACTAATAACATTTGGATTAACCTCAAGGTCACATATTTTTCCCAAACAAAGGGAAAAAATGTCTTTTGTACACCAGCCAATAAAATTGGTAACCTTTTACAGTAAGTTTAATTTGTTAAAATTAGTTTTTATAAGAGGTCATCACAATAAGTTGGGTTGGCAACTCTATCAATAGTTTAAACATATTTGACTGCATATTTGACAATAAACATTTCAAGTGCAACTGTCAGTGGATGTATTTTATGGGTAAAGTGGTAGGGGGAGCTTAAAATGGGCATATCTGTAAAACTGCCCAAGTGGGTGAAACACCTAAAAAACATTGCCAGTCTAAGCAACTGCCTGTTGACTATGCCATGATCTGCTATTTATTGCTATTTATCACCTGCCAGTGACAAAGTGGCATTGTCTCTTACAATATTTTTGTTGTTTCCCACAAAAAAAAATACTGTTTACTAAGGTGCGCACGTCTGTTAGCATCAGCTATGACCAACTAGAGGGTCCCTGGAGAGATTGATTCCGCACTGAATATACAATAATCCTATAGTGTAACATAATATTAGCAAATGGTTTCAGAGATTTTACTCTCAGCCAATTAAAATAGATATTAGCTAGGGGTGTAACAATATAACAATGCCACGGTTTAGTTCATATCACGGTTTTATCAAGGCCTATGTCATATTATACATTATTTTACTATATACACTTGTTTCCCAGCACAGTGTGCTGCAATCATGTGTTGATTTATATTTATAGTTTATATTTATATTTATAGAAATATGCCATTCATAACTACTTTGCAGTTAGTTAAACGTTTTAAAGTTTAAACATTTTAAAGTTGTGACAATGAATAAAAGATATCAACAGATTAAGTCCTGATAGAGAGAACCTTGTTTCTTCTTTCTTGTTTCATTTATCCTCTGAGATATATTATATATACAGTATATTAAAGACAGATATTATTTCAATAATAATAATAATAATAATATTTATATAGTATGACTATATGCATAAATGTGGTATAAGGTGGTGATCATGGAGTCTAATTTAAATCTTTCTTATTAAAAGTGTTGTTGTATTATGAGCAAGTTGTCATTGCTACAGTGTTGTGTGCTTCATTGATTTTAAACATGACTGATTGTTTTGTCTGGCTTTAATTGCAGAAAACGTCTCAGGTTATGTATGTAACCCGGTTCCCTGAGATGGGGAACGAGACGCTGCGTCAGCTTGACGCTATGGGGAACGCACTTTAGGCGCACCCGAGTCTGAACACATGTAAAATCAGGCCTATTTATAGGTAGGTCAAGGTCATGTGATGTAGCATTGCATGCCACAATGCCTTTAAAAGGCGCCTGCAAAATACGTCATCAGCTTTAAGTCTGAAGGAAGGCCGTGCAGGCAAGACGGAAGTGTGGCAAAGCAATGCAGCGTCTCGTTCCCCATCTCAGGGCACCGGGTGACATACGTAAACGGAGATGTTCCCTTTCGAGGGAACTCGACGCTGCGTCAGCTTGACGCTATGAGGAAGTAATACCCACTACGCCACAGTTAGGGAAGGCCTGCCCCAACTGGCACATAAACATCAGGAGCAGACTTAGACTTATCAACCCAGGAGGACCTAAGTGCCTGGAGTTGAAGTCAAGTCTAAGCTGTAAAATTGAATAAATTGTGCATAGAGGACCAGCTTGTCACAGCACAAACATCACTTAGAGATGCTCCCCTAGAAAGAGCTTTAGATGATGCTGCACCCCTGGTACAATGGGCCCAAAGGTGACTAAGTAACAGGCCTCGTAAACCAGGGTAATAGCATGTGTGACCCAGTGAGATAAGCACTGTTTTGTGACCGCATTCTAGGTTGCAGCCCCCAAAAATAGACTAAGAGCCGAGAGGTCTTACGCCACTGGCCTGAGCGGTGGACATAGGTCCTCAAAGCCCTAACTGGACACAGTACATGAAGCCTTTCCTGATCCGGCAACTCAAACAGCGGAGAAACGAAGGTACCAGCGGGTGACCAGCTGCAGTGGGCACCTTAGGAATGTGGTCTGGTCTATGGTGCAAAATGGCTTACAGCCAGGGGCATATCCAAACAGGCAGGGTCTACTGATGGAGTCTGCAGATCCCTTTCCCCCTTTTGAGCGATTTAAGAGCTAAACGTGGAGCCACCTTAAGAGTCCGGAACTTATCTGACTCTAAAGATGACTCTAGAGGCACAGATGGAGCCGAAGATAAAGACAATAGTAAGGTCCCAAAAAGGGACCCGCATGGGACAGAAAGGCCTCAGCCGACTGGCAGCATGCAGAAAATGAGACAAAGGATGTCTCCCAATACAGGCTCCATTGACAGGTTAGTGGCCAGTAGATACAGTGGCCATGTAAACCTTGAGGGTAGCCGGGGCGCTCTTGGAGAAGCTCCAGCGCTGAACAAACCAGGGCAGTGCACCTGGTCAACATGTTGTGAGCCACACCATGACACAGGGAGCTGCCACTTCAGGGCATACGATTTCCTAGCAGATGAAGCTCTGGAACTCAGAATGGTCTCTACAACCTAGGTTGAGAGATCAGAACTTAAGAACTGGCTCCCCTCAGGGACCAGACCCACAGTTTTTAAATCTTGGCTGAGGGTAAAAGATCAACCCCTGAGCCTGAGACAGAAGATCCCTCATGACTGGGAGCTCCCAAGGGACATGCAGGAGAATCATTATGTCTGAGAACCAGATTTAGGTCAGCCAGAAGTTTTAAGTAGACCAACTTGAGCCTGGTGAACCCTGTCCAGGACTTCCAGGAGCCTCGGCCACATCTGCACCATGGCATCCAGCCCCAGAGGAGCTGGATAAGTGAGGCTGAGCCAGAGGGGACAGTGTGTCGACTCATCAGAGATGAACAGATCCACTTCCACTCAGTCATACCTCTGCCAAATGGACTCCACCACTCATAGCTGAGCCTCCATTCCCTGGATTACAGCCCCTGCCTCGACAGAATATCTGCTCCCAGATTTGCATGCCCTGTGATGTACATCGCTCTGACGGAGAGCAGCCTGGTCTCTGCCCAAAGAAGGACCTGCTGCACCAGCCTGAACAGGGGGTGCGAACGCAGCCCTCCTTGGTGATTTACCAGACCACAATGGTGTTGTCCATATGGACTATGACGTGTTGGCCCTTGAGGTATGAGAGGAAGTGTTTCAGAACCAGAAACCCTCGGCACCCTTACCACCCTTAGCAGGTGGTTTTTGGGATAACCCATTTTCCTCAGCCAAAGAGTGGGACCCCAGGTGAGAAACCGGGAACTGAGCCACATAGAAAGGGTACGAAGCTCTCGGTGTGTAACCCTTACCACCCCTAGCAGGTGGATTTTGGGATTAACCTATTTTCTTTTTTTTTGTCAAGAGTGGGACCCAGGGTCTGAGTCACATAGAAAGGGTACGAAGCCTGTGGCATGTAACCCTTACCACCCCTAGCAGTTGGATTTTGGGATTAAATCATCTTTCCTTAGCCAGGACTGAAACAATCTTGTGCAGCAGGCCCAACTGAATCACATTGGCCACTGCTGCCATGAGTCCTAACAGCCTCTGAACCTGGAGGACTGCCGGCCTAGCCGGCCTAGCCGAACGCAGCAAAGGATGGACTCCACACGTGCAGGAGACAGTTGTGCCCACATCATAGTGGAGTCCCAAATTACCCCTAGAAAAGTAGTTCTCTGGACAGGAGAAAGCATACTCTTTTTGGGGTTGAGTCTCAGCCCTAAGTAGCTCCAAAGCACTTTGTAAAGGTGCGAGGTGATAGGGCTAGGCCGAAAGGAAGGAAGCACTCAATATTGGTAAGCTTTTTCCCTGAAAGCGAACCTGAGAAACTTCCTATGTTCTGGCAAAATCTCGATGTGAAAGTACGCGTTCTACAGATCTATCGTGACAAACCAGTCCTCTGACTGAATTTGACACACAATCTGCTTGAGCGTCAACATCTTGAATCTGCATCTCCTGTGTGATTAAATGAAGCAAATTAAATGAGGTGATTAAATGAAGCAAAAACAGAATTGGATGCAATCCCTGTCCTTTTGGAGACTATAAAATATCAGCTGTAAAAGCATAGATCTCTTATGTAAAGGAGAACACATTCTATAGCCCCTTTTACCAAGAGAGTCTCTAGTAAATGGGCCAACACTTAATGCTGCTTTCCTACTACTACAGTCTGCAAACTGCCATTGAAACGGGAAGGACGTTTTGTGACACAACGGGAAGTTATGTGACACAAGGTAAAGTGAGGTTCACCTCAAGAATGGGCCGGGGCTGGGTCCGTGCAGCAGGGTACAAGGGGCATTTGGTATGCCATGAAAGTGTCATGGTACCTACTGTGGGTGCTGTATAGCAGTTTCTCAGTTTTCGATTTTCAAAATTGTTACACCCCTAATATTAGCTATATTTGTATGTGTACTACATAGAAAAAACTGAGGCGTTTCCAAGATGGCCATTGAGTGAACTGACTTACCTTAAAGGACTTAGAATAGGAAGTTGAGGATGTAGAGGACATTAAAGAAGAAAAAGCCTCATACTGTCAAACTGAGTAACTTTAATGATAGATAAATGTGGAATAAGAATGGTATGTTAAATTTCAAATCAGCAATTTCTAACTAATGTTTTGCTTTCTGCTGGTCTCAAGGTACCCTGAAGCAGCTGTGAATTGAGACTTGAGAAATAAGCTCTGTGTTTTGAAGCGTTATAAAAATGTTCTGCTTAGCTGTTAAAACGTGGTTTGTATTTGCATTGTGTGGATGGCATGCTCTGAACTTTGCACTCTCAGTGATTTGTAGTTTTGTGTAAACAAAGACTAAGCAAGATAAGATAATGGAAGATTTATGTCATGCAGTAATATACTGTATTGGTCTTAAAATGTCTTGGAATGGTATATCCTGACCAGAAAGTACATCTCCTTAAGCTGAACATAAGATAAATGAATGACCTGGGTCCAATACAGGTTAAGCTCTATAGACAGCGCTCATAACAACAGTACATAACCACAAGCTCATTCACACAGAACTGTAGACCCACTCCAAACAAAAAAAATGTAGACAACTATACAACCCATATAACACTTTTTTGCACATTAAAAGCCCATAACATTGAGCTTCAAGTTTCTGCCCTTAAACCTTCTTGAATGCTATGCCCCATAGACTTCCATTGTACTAGAAAATATGATCTTTGCAGAAAATCAGGGATTAATAGCATGTTACAGAGATAAATTAAACCTGGAACATTCCTTTTTACTGTTTTAAAAATTTACAATGTCTAATGTCACAAGCTGCACTAAAGTTGCATCAAACTTTTGGCCTGTTTACACAGGCCATAAAGTGAAATAACATTTGCACTTAGAAATTCAAGAATAGGTATGATGTCTAGCAAACAAATAATGAAATAAACATCAACAGAGATGATACATATGAGAAATTCCCTTTTTTTACTGTTGCTTGTCAGCGGGTTGTCCCATTTTTTTCCTGAAGAAAATAGCAGATCCGTAACTGTCGTATGGCCAGAAGACTGAACTGTAGAAGCTCAGATGTCACTCCCTAACAAAACACTTCTTTTAATCATTTTTAGAGCAAGATGTCACTTTGTAAATTACTATAAATGATTTCAAATATTCCAAATAAAAGTGCAATATGACTGGGGCTCCAGTGGTTGGTTTACGTCCATTAACCCCATATGGCATATGGGATATCAAAGAAAAAGATATCAAAGAAAAAGTTTTTTTGTATATTTTTGCACAAAATTTTGTTTAATGGATTTGGTTTCATTCTGCAGAATGGTAGCATAGTAGCATAAAATAAATAAAGTTGAGGTGCTAGCTTACTAGCTTTTGATTTTATTTATAAAATATGTAAGTACTAATAAACAGCCAATATGCAAGCTAACCGGCAACTTGTGAAGTGTTCCCCATACTAAAGTGTTACCAAAAATTCTATGCAGAATGTGCAATACACACATATAGAAACTTTATCGCTGTAAATGTCCACATGTACACAGACAGCGTACCCATAATTTATTGTGCTGTAAATGTGTTTTCAGCCAGTTAATGAATTGAAATTAATTAAAATCCCCCACATACACACATTCAGCCCCTACTTCATCAACTCACTACCAGGAAAACCCACTGGGAATTTAATGATTTACCATGGCAAATGTAGTTATGAAATGTTATATGAAAATAAATATACCTGTTAAGCAGAAACACACAACGTAATGGAAGGCATTTGCTTGGGACTCTTGATGTCAGGAAATTGAATGTTGTATGCGCTCATGCTCATACATGCCTGACAAAAGAAGTCCTTGATCAACAAACGCCCACAATTCTTGTGAACACACCCAAATTGCTTACAAGGAGACTTTGCTGATAAAACTTCTGTTTTATCAGCGAACTTATTCAATTGACCTGAGACATGTAGACATTATTGTGAACAAATGTGACTTTACTGTTATTAGATTTCTTAACCTCAGCAATCTTGGAAGCTGATTTCCATAAGCAGACTTTGGCATTTCTAGAAGTGACCAACTGTGTTGGTGGTTAAATTAATCCATCAACTGTTTAAACAAGCTAGGAACCTGGTCGCTTTAAGATGACAGTCTTCAGCTATGACATCATGCACATGAACATGTTATATTGTGAATACGGTCATTGTTGCACATTTACTTTAGTCTTTACATTTTAGAATCAAAATGGGTTAGATATGTACAGGATATATTTATTGAGGATATTCATCTCTGTCATATTTATGCCAAACAAGAACATTAGAAATATGCCAGAGACAAGACGCTCTGAACACTGTTTGTCTACCAATTATTGAATTCCTCCAAATTCCTCGAACTTTTACTTAGAATATGAGAATAGTTACGAAACATTTACTCATGGCACAGTCAAGGCCAAGCTATGATTTCCTAAAGATTATCAAGGTAATGATGGCTCTCATTTTCTTTATCTTATCTTCTTTCTGTTTACTTTCTTTTCTTTTTTGCTCTTCTGCTTTCCTGTTCCCAGAATTACCACTACAGCTGCTTGCATGATGGATCTGAGACGATATCCCCTGGATGAGCAGAACTGCACCCTGGAGATTGAAAGCTGTAAGTATCACTGAGTGAGCAGAAATGTGAACACACACAAATAGGATTTTGTTGGAAATGGAACACTAAAATTTGACTGCTTCACAGCATATACTGTACACCAGGGTCTACAATTCATGTTCCTGGAGGTCCACAGATCTGAACAGTGTAGCTCCGTCCTAGTGCTTAATTCTAGAGTCCCAGAGACCTTAATTACCTGGTTTAGGTGTACTTAATTAGGATTTAAGCTCTGCAGGTCTGTGGACCTTGTTGGAGACCTCTGCTGTACATTGTCCCATGGCACAGAGACAGTCTATGCCATGGGACATATGGAGGCATGTTAGAAACCTCATCAACCTGGCTCATGAATATTAATTAGGTGATGTAGCGTTTGCCCAGAAGTTGTAATGGATGAACACTAGTTGCAGTAAATTAACACTTACCGATTTGTGCAGCATTTGTTTGTCCCACTGCCAAACTCATTTAATTCAGTAAGTGGTATCCAGTTATCATTTTGCAAATAAAAATGGGTTTAAGTGAAATCTTTAAATGTAATTTCAGGGGAAGACACACTTCCTGTGTCATTTTAAAGCAGTCGCCATTGGCCACCATAGTATTTTTCATCAATTGTACCTGCTGACCAAATAACTGCGTGTAATAAAAAAAAATAAAAAAAAGCGTGACTGTGGACAACAGGAGTTTGAACTTGTGTAGCTCATTAAATTAATTTTTCGCTCCTTATCTCTGTCACAGTCCACAGAGACCTAATGTAACAAACATAATCATTAAGCCTATTAAGAGCGATCACCCATATCTGCAGACCTGCCCACACTGTCGTTGGTTGTCATTAGTGATAAATGCTCTTGAAGGGGTCTGACTCTGAGGCCTCATGGCACAGTTGACAGTTTATCAGTGAGCTGCCCTGCACTATCGATCAACCAGCTGTACCAGGCTGGCATGACCTGTTCCTCACGGGCACATCAGTGGAGCCCTGACAAATAGAAGATTGCTTTAATCAACAAACCTTACATTAGGAACAATAATGTTTGGTATTCTAATACAAGGTTTTAAAATGGCCCATTTTTATTTCCAAAATGATAACTGGATACCACTTATGTATTAAATGAGTTTGGCAGTGGGACAAACAAATGCTAAACAAATCGGTAAGTGTTCTTCATATTATTGCAGCCTGTCTTGTTTTGACCTGTACAGGAAACAAACATTCCAGAAGTCTAACAAAACAGAACCACACAGAACCGATTAATTTACTTGCGCAACCCACCGGTCAGTCACTGACTTGCTGCTAAGATTAGTTACAATGCGTAATGCAGAGCCATTCAGACAACACTGAAACGCCAACCTCAGATTGATTGAGAAAGTAAACAATCTGTTCTATGCAAACCAGAAGATCATGCATGCGGTTTTCATTTCACAAAGCACTTCTCTGTGGCCTGTTTGTAAAACTGCTATCGTCCACTGGCATGACCTAAACTCAAATGTATCATCAGAATTCATTATTCTGTTCACTGTTTCCATGCAGATGGTTACACAACAGACGATATTGTGTTCTTCTGGCAAGGAGGGGACAATGCTGTGACAGGTGTGGACAAACTGGAATTGCCTCAGTTCTCTATTGTGGAGCTACGCCTTGTGTCCAGGGAAGTGAGGTTCACAACAGGTATGAACCACTCATTTCACACAATATGACAAATTTAGCATATATAATGTTAACAGTTTTGTGTGTACTGTGAAAATCAAAATTGTGATCTTAGTGCAGCTAGCACTGTGCTTTATAAGCTAAAGGAACCACAATTGCTGTTGTCAATCATTAACCTTTATATAATGTAATGTGTCCCTATATTTTTCAGTTTTCAAAATATGTCAGTCTTCATTGATCCACTGCATGATGTAAAGTAGATTATATACAGATAATAAAATACAATCACGTTACAAGCAATAAAATACTGTCATGTTACCCTACAGTTACACTACAAGCAAGGAAACAAAGCAAGAAAAGCTGAACTACATCAATAATATTAATAACACTATTAACAAACTGCTACACATTAGAAATAACTTGCTACTGGAAAGCACTGCTGTACTACTATCACACTACTAAAAAAATGTACCTAGTTTAGTTACTCCCCAAGACCTGCACTAAATTCACAGTCCACGCTTCATTGGCAACAATGCATTGCAAGAGATGTACTGAAGATTTAAGGTTATCTGCATGCTCTTTTCAACTTAAATTAATTTAGAAAGTGCAGATTTAATGCAAGTGCTCAAGAGCATGCAAGTGCTCAGCCCTTGCATGCTCTTGATTATATAGATTCATGGGGATGCAACCGAATGAGCTCGAATAAAAAATGCACGAAGAGTTATTGATTCATCAAATTTAGGGGAAGCGAGCCGTGACTGGGTCGTCTCACGTCGCATGCCACTCGTGGTCAATTGCCATTTAAATTACAATCTGATTGCTTCCGCAAAGTTACCTCCCTTCCTCTTTGATAAAATTGGTGCCGAAAGCCTCCCAATGGAATTTGTTCTGCATCCTTAGTTGAAAACAGTTCACTTAAGCCCAGTGCAAAGAGATGGGGACCGTAGGGAATAGACAAGATTATTTCTTTCACATTAAAAAATAGCCATGGCAGCAATTTGAATAATCAGTACATTGAATGAGTCAATGAATCTTGCCACACCTGACATTGAGACACATAGATTTTGAACGGGCACATGCAAGCTAATCTTGAAAGGGCTTTTTTGAACATGCTGAGGTTTTTCTTACACAGCAAACCAGACTTTACATATTAACGGGACATGCACTTCAGTTACATATTTTTTTCCCTCAAATTCCTTATATAAAAAGGCTTAACAGAAAAAAAACACTGCAGGCTTCTGTGACAACTCTCAGAGGGACTTAGACACTGTCTGCTGAGAGAGGGGTTTCAGAAAAATCTGCCATGTTTGCGGCTTTCTGCCATGTTTAATTGGAATGGAACTAGTCCCTGGGAAGGAATCCATTGCTTTGGGGAAATTAAATGCTCCATCCAAACAAATGGGAAAATGACTATCTGTTGTCAAAGTGCAGACTTTGACAATTGCAAATTGTACATGTTTTCCCTGCGCTTGCTCTTTTGTGTTTTCACTTTTCACTGTTGACATCTTTGTTTTTGCTTCCTCTGTGTACCTCTGCTCTCCAGGTTCGTACCCTCGACTGTCGCTGAGTTTCCGCATCAAGAGAAATATTGGCTACTTCATCCTGCAGACCTACATGCCCTCCATCCTGATCACAATCTTGTCCTGGGTCTCCTTCTGGATCAACTATGATGCTTCTGCCGCTCGTGTTGCCCTGGGTGAGCTGCTTTGTTTTGTTAAAAAACCTTGTGTCCCACAGTTCAGTGTAAATACATTGTTAACCATTTTGAATGTCTTTTGCTCAAAACAAAACTTGTTCCTGTCAATTGTGATTAAATGGCTTAAGGGTGAAGTGTGTAAGTTTATGTGTGTAAGTGTAAGTTTATAAATGTTAAAATGTTTTCTCCTATCCCAGCTTAATATGCAGGAATATTAATATTGCTTTGGTTGTTTGAGCACTCGACTAGCATGAACATTAGCTCATATCTTTTTGTCCAACCAATGGAAGTCAAGAGAGTGTTGGGTACCTAGCCAAACCTGTTTGATTAAGCATTGCAACTTAATATTCAATTATCAAATGATTAATCAGTTGGATGTTTATAAATTGCCACATTACCTGGTTTTGTTGAGAGGTGCAATAAAGCCCTCCCTGCTGGGAAATCCAGCTTAAGCAGGAAGTTGGGTTTTGGAACAAAATAGCTGGTTTCTGGCTGGTCATTATCTGGTCAAATCTGGTTATTCGCTGATTAACCAACCACGTTCCATGTTCCAAAAAACAGCTTGAATTCCTTAAGCTGGTGTTACAAGCTGATTTGTTTCTTGTCCAGTATGGCCTAGCAGCCTGGATGTTATTTTGTGCACATGACTAATAGCCAATCTGGTTTCCATGTAGGTGTAACTACGGTGCTCACTATGACAACCATCAACACCCACCTGAGGGAGACCCTCCCAAAGATCCCCTATGTGAAAGCCATCGATGTCTACCTCATGGGCTGCTTTGTCTTTGTGTTCCTGGCCCTGCTTGAATATGCCTTTGTAAACTATGTGTTCTTTGGACGGGGACCCCAGCAGCAGAAAAAGATCAATGAGAGGCTAAACAAAGCCAACAACGAACGTCCCCGCTACGAGGAGAAGCGTCTGAGAGAACAGGTTTGTTTGTCATTCGTCATCCATTTCTAACCTTTGCACAGTTCATTTTTGTGTCAGTCAAAAGCTAATTGAATTTAAAAAGTGTTTAATGTTCTAGCATGTTTACATTATAATAGATACACTTAATATGTAAGCAGAACAACTTCACTTATTGCCTGAAATAATTACTGCCTGAATGAATCGCTTCACATCACCACTAAAAATGAACATTCAATAGCCCATTAATCACCCTAATCAGTGATGTATTTTATTTTATTCATTATTATAAAAGGTTTATCTTGCTCAGAAAGTTACAAATTACGTTGTCATTATCCTATCAGATTCTAGCCTCCTTTCTTGCCACAGGCTTCTTTCAACTTAAGAAATTGTTGTTTTCCAACAGAACCAATGTGTCAGCCATTTCCATATTTTTACAGCTGTGTGGACAAAGCTCATAATCAAAAATACAGTAATGTGGAAATCATCATGCAAATTGAGTGAATTAAGTCATTTGTATATGCCATAACATGTCATCAACAAGTTCTTGACCCTCATATTTATGCATTTTTGTATCCTTACAAAACGTTGCTTGACTGTCAGAGTTTATATGAGTTTTAATATTCTCTACATTTTTCTTTTGCATCGCAAGGACTCCATTTCAGCGCCGTTTCAAAGCAACACCCTCAGGTCATATACACAGCGAAGAAATCTGTATCTCGAGGAACAAAGAAAAGTTGGGGTACATGGATTTAGAAATCATATAATCTGAAACAGTTGAGATTTAGAATTAAGTATTGTCAGTAACTACTGTGTGTGTGTCAGCCATCACATTTTTAAAGAAGTTTTATAATTTATTCAAGCAATATTTGTTGTAAATGACATCACATAATTATTGCATCTGCACAAAATGTTAAGTAAATGCTTTTTGAGACATTTTAGGACCACCCATTTCCTGTTCCAACCCGTGACCACCCATTTCTCTATTTATGTGTTATCTATGTTTTAAGGTGGATGCTTACGGAAACATTCTTCTCACCACCTTGGAGATGAACAATGAGGTGATGCCATCCGACGTTGGAAGCAGCGTCAGTGACTCCCGAAATTCTGTCATGTCCTTTGACAGCTCTGGGGTTCAGTTTCGCAAGCCCATGGCTTCACGGGACGGATTCAGCCACCACTCATTGGACCGCAGCGCCATGCGCAGTCGCGCCAACTGCCGGTTAAGGAGGCGCTCATCCAAGCTGAAGCTCAAAATTCCCAACTTGACGGATGTTAGCACCATTGACAAGTGGTCCCGGGTCATTTTTCCTATCACTTTTGGATTCTTCAACCTTATCTACTGGTTGTATTATGTGAATTGATATGTGTTCCCCTAGGAAACATGGGCCATATTTTGAGAGCACATTGAATTGGCTTTGATACAATTGGAAAATATGTGTACACATACATGAAAAGTTGATACATATGTATATGCATATTTCTATATATTATATTTCTATATACACATGTGTGTGTAAAATCTAAAGGACTTTTCTGGTGTAAAAAGTATTATATAGAATGACTTGAATGTTAAAGAATAATACAAGAGAAACATTTCAAGTATTTGAATTTCTTTTCCTCCTGAAACAAACAAAAAATAATAACATCAATCCCCCATTCGAGGGTACGGAACTAAAGACTGCATGATATTTTTGCTAAAAGAAAAGATCCAGAGTAAAGGACACATTAGAACGTCTCATCAGCTTTTTATCAATACTGTAATCAGCCTTTCCCAACTGCAGCTCATGAAATCAGAAGTGGCTTGTGCATTTTGGGGTGTCAACCAAGCAGAACCCCAGACCTACTGCTTTCTCCTCCCCATGGAATAGACTCACGGAATTATCCGTTTCTTCATTGTACAGCAACCTCTTTTTGGAATTATGTGTCATTCCTTAATTTTGCAAGTAACAAGCATTCTCTTTACTGGACCTCAGCTCTGGTCTATGGTTTACATCGGACGGCTATCTTGAGTTTAACCAATGCATCCTGCCCAGAGTCAGTACATTTTGATTTTCTCTCTTCCCTTTTTGGCAATTCTCTTTTCTTTCAAGTTTGGTCTAAAGATATAATCGTATTTTTGGAGGGTGTCACCTTAACATGTTCTAGAGGTAGTCATTAATAGATAAATAAGCCACTGGTATGCTTCATTCATCTGAAATTTAAGAAAATTATGAAAAAAGAGAGAGTACAGTCATTCATTCAGTAGCCTTATTGACATGGTCAGGTAGTATTATTGTTCTTTCTTTACACTTGTTTCTAGTGCATTCCATCTGTTCTATTGATACAGTACTCATAAGCATCTTGTAAAGCTTTGTGTTGTTTGGAATGGAAGGGAAATCCTTAGTGAGCTGTAATGTTTCTTCAGAACTTGGATTTGAAGTCCATCAACTATGAAAATGTATAAAATAAGGAAAGAAAAGATTATTGTATATCAAACAGGGGATGTGACCATGTTTTTATCTGTTTCATGTTTAAGTCAATCAATCTGACCATAGTGTGACCTGATATTGTATATATTTAGTCATTGTAGTGATCCATCCTGAGAATGATATACAACAACGTTTTAAGTTTCTCTAAAATGTGCCTGTTTGAAACCTGAAGGATGTGTCCTCAGTTCATCAATCAGCAAAATAGGGTTAAATGACCCTTGATCTTTGAGCTTTCACTTTTAGCACTGCAGACCCATTCACAGCTCTGATGTTTTACATCTTGGGATCGAATCTCGGTGATGAATTACATCGGCATAATCAGGAAAAAAGCTTCTGAGCCTTTTCGGGGCAAAATGATGTACTATAAAAGCCATGAACTGAAGTGACAACCAAAAAGGCCTATAATCCATTTCTTATTTTACCATTTACCTCAGATTCATCCAACACCACTTTTGGGGGATTCACCTCATTATAATTTACCTCAACTTCACCAACATTTTCTGAGGAGGGTTCTTTACAATGTCATTGAGGTCATCAGATCTCAGTCTATCTGCTGACCACCACAACACCCCCTCTCAGCTCCATGTCCATCAATTCATCTCATCCATTTCATTTAAACCTCATTCACGTAGTCTCTAGATGTCCCGATGCTCAGAGTAGGTCAGTTGAGTGGAAGCAACTGATGCTTGCTAATGTTGGATTAGTTTTTGAGGATGTGGATGAGGAAAACTGGGCAAGGAGACATTTATAAAGCAAGTATAAAGCATTGTCCAGTCAAAGCTTGGGAACATGAGAGCCCTGGACTGTGCTGAGTGTTCTGAGGAGGATATTCTGAGCAGGCCTCAGACCTCAGAGCTCCTCAGAGTCCTCAGGCTCTCGGCTCACATTATTTCACACATTTCACAAGGGCAACAGAAAGACCAACCACCAAACATCCGACCAAACATGTATACCATGAATGAACAATGGAATCAGGGAGAACTAATGATATAGAATTCTGTACCACACGGTACTAGCAAGGTCCTACATTACTTGTCAACAGATGAGCATAGAAGTATTTGAGAGATTTTCACTTATTGTGTTTTTATTTATTATTGTGACTGCGACCATAACACCTGTGCAAGGGAGTAGGTACTCTCAAGTGCAAATCGGGAAATGCACAGATATTAAGTGTAGCAATTAAGTTAAGCGCATATGTGCACTAAAAGAGGCTGGAGGTTGGAGTGCTTTTTACGAGCATTGGTTGAGAGTGTTAAGGAGGTGCCTTGGCTAGTTACAACTCCTAGTAGGCAAGATGCTGCAATGCTTTCCCAATGAAGGTTCAAAGGCAAAGATTAGGCTAAACCAGGTTAAAAGAATTTAGTATCTTTGGGATAAGATAACCCATGCGGTTTAGACATGAATTTTTAATGTAGACCAGACCTATTAAGCTCCAATATCAGTCCACCTCTAGTAGTGCAGTATTTTAGACTAGTTTAGTGATACCACGAGAACGCCTATCATGTCATGAGTTGGTTAGAAGATGTTTGCAGTGGCTGGAGAATAGAGTTTGCATTGCCTTTGACACAAAGAAACATTGTAACAGGCATGACTTCTAGGTGGCATATGTTTTACCATAAGACTGCACAATATTACAAGGATATCGCTATATTTTTGTATCAGATATTTGTGCTCTATGAAGTTATCAATCAGTGTGATGTAAGTGCTCTATTTTTTCCCTATGCGCTGATAATAGAGCAAAAAATGTCATATACAGTATATAGTAATCATAACCTGTGGTTTGCTATATTATTCATGAGACTAGAGGATAATTAGAAAGTCTTAGTAGTTAGTATAAGGTGTTTCATAAATATATGCACGTAATTTACCACCCATTTACTTCATAGCTTGTTTTACACAAACCCATCAACAGTTTCTGGCACTACACAGTCTACTGGCTAATGGGCGGTTTAATGTTTCACATGGGAATTGTGAAATATTCTTGGTTTGTGTGTCATCAATGGCAAGGGTTGAGTTTTCAATAGAATTAGGATTAGCTACATGCTAATGCAGCCATACTATGCCACTGAGACATGCTGGATGTTGAATTCGCTAAATTTGCTAAAGCAGATATTGTGTTGATCATCAACATATTCATGTAGCACTAGCACTCTGTTAATTCACAGAAAACTTATACCCAGAACAGATTTTTGGTAGGATTCTGATTTGTGGGTCTTTGTCCCTGCAAGATTTGCCTTAACAAGATCACCAAGCATTTTGTGAAATATTTCAGAGCAATACAATGCAAATACCACAAAGTTTTTTGGAGAGGTATACTCTTTCAAGTCAATTCAAGCCTTAAAACAGTTCTAGAGCATTATAATTTGACCTTTGGACATTTTGGGTACACTTTAGTCATCAGTAGTACATCCTTGAGAAAATATTGTAACAAATTAGTTCTTGCAATCACATTAACTATGAACTACTGTTGGATTTAGAATTAAGGTTGTCTTTTTGTCAAACTATGGAACTATGACTAAATATTTAATCAAGTAAAAAGACAAGTATCCAACAACAAATAGTAATAGTTTCTAAATAATTTTCTCCAAGACCAGTTTCTTTAGCATCTGTACCTACTGGTGAAAACATAATATCCTTAAATTATATTTGCTGATTTATCCAGTTTATTACTGGAGTTTCAAAAGTGGCAACATGGCTAACATAGATTAGTTCAGTAATTATGATACGAACAACCTATTTAGGAACCTCAATGTTTGTTCAGTGGATTACATTTACCGTACACATTTACCTAGAAAATGGAGTCTGGACATATAACTTACCTGCATAATTTCTTTGTAATTAGATGCACCTTGATCAATTCATCAAGTCTACAACCTATTGCTGTACAAATACATTGATAGATAGCTGTAAAAGGATCTTAAATCTATAATGACACAGGTTGCTGGTCTATAAATACAATCTTGGCCATCAGGGTAATACATATCAGTACAGCTCATAACTGTGGAATATTCGGTGCAAACAATAAATCATCAATAATAAATAATCTTTTTAGCTTTTATTTGAAACTTTATGGTTTCATAGTGCTGGGATAGACAAATTTGTCATTAAGACCAATTTACCAGTTTACAAGGGTCATTTGGTTAGAATACTCTGATTAATGTAGCAGCTGAATGAGAGCATGATGGTTGTTGACTTAAGGTAGTCCATGTTAAATTACTTTTTTGTTATCATTTTTTTAATCTTTTTTGTTATCATTATTTCATTTATGAGTTTAGTGAACTAAACAGTGGTAATTCTAAACTGTGGTTCACAGTATGTTTCCAAAACTACAATATTACTTATTCTGCATGATTAGCTATTCAGTGCTAATGCACTGTGCGTGTTTTGTTGAATTTTTGATTTGGATGAAATCCATCTCAAAGGTTGTCAGGAACAATATTGCTGCTAATAACATCCGTTAGCTCGCCATTGGGTGATATTGCCCATTTCAAGATTTCTTGTATTTGGCCATTTTTTGCCACCTTAAAAACTGGATCTGAAAGGCCTTCATGCCTACATTTGACACAACTAATCTTGCTCAGTTTCTGCTATTTAAATAATATAACAAAGAGATTTTAGAACACTATGTCAAGGTAGCAAACTCTTCAACAATGATGGGATTGCCTGTTTTGGAGAATGTGATTTATCGTAATAGTGAAGTATGATTCTGTGTTGTTGATTTATTGTGGTTTGTTATCCTGTTAGGGGATGAAAGATGCATTTCTTTTGCCTTGCACTGTGGTTCAGTTTCAGAAAAATATATTGTTTTTTAATGTTTTTTGTTCTTTTTATAAAAGAGCTTTGCACAATTTGTCAGGTGGGGGTGTGTGTGGGTAGGGGAGGGATCAGTCTGGCACAACTCAATGATGCTAATGTTTTCTGATGACAATGGAGGACATAATTATCTGCACACTTAACACAAATCACCCCATATGCTCACTTCTACATTTTCATACCATTAACATAACTCGACAAATCATCAAATAGCTTTTACTCAAGTACATTGTTTTTGTCTTTTGCTAAATCCACTCATCAAGCAGGAGAAAAAGGAAGTACAAAAACTGTTGAACTGATTTTAATGTGAATTTTTCTTGCCTCTTGTGTATATGTGTAATTACATGTGAATTGTATTGTAAATATATCTTTAACTTATATTTCTTAATGCATGAACAAAACAGGGCAGTTGCTAAAAACAGCTAGCCTCAATGCTATTGGCATGGACAGCTTTTTGCAGCATTGGCATAACAAAGCCTATCTTTGAAAAAGATAAAGAAGAGGAAAAATCACAAAAAGATACCGGTTTGTTTTGCATGTCTTTTGTTTTTTGGAAAGGTTTATTTTCATAATCTGTTTTCTATTCTTAAACTGGCCATTCATGTCACTCTCGCACACAAAGACGGTTTTCAGTTGTCATGGGAAGACATGGAACCAAACACTGTAAACCTTGAATCAAATTAAGAAATTGAAAAGAAATAATGATAATTCTATAAAAGCAACCACAGCATGAGAACAATGGAGAAAAATATGTAAACAATATGCACATTTTCACCCTCTTGCGTTTCTATGTATTACATACAGTTTAGAGAAGACAGACACACCTAGACCCCAGTAGACTAAATCTTCTAAGATCTCGTTGAGCAGAACAGCAAGATTTTGACTGGCATGAATCAGGCTTCATTGCTGATTATGAATCCTTAATTGAGAAAATCACAGTTTGTAAAACTATATGGACCCTGTGATTTTGCTGTGCTGGTTTTCTTATTTTTTTGTGCACAAGTTCCGGTACTGTTCCTGTACTCTGGTACTGTTCCTGTTACATTTATCACATATAAACACAGCACATACAATTAAAACTACTAACCTGAAGTAAAACTACAAAACAATCTGGCAAATGTCTATAGCAACCGCTATATCTAACTTAGAATTCAATTATTATTCAGTACCGTTTTATTTAATTTCTAGTTGCCTGTATGTGTTGTATTCTTTAAATGAATTGTTACTCTTATTGTTGCTGTTTTCTAGAAAGGAAAGGAAATATATTTCTACTTTTCATCCTGCCCTGAAAGTTAAAAGCATTCTGTTTTTGTGTTGTACTGGTTTCACATAAAGCTTTTGTTTTGATTCTGTTGAACTGTTTAGGTGTGATAAATTTTGATGATCCATTTGGGAGTATGATTTGTCTTCATGAGTTTGTAAAAGGTTGTATTTTCTTCATTTCTCTTATTTTTCCTTTTTTATTATCATCATTTTTGCTTTCTTTTCTTTTTTGTCAGTGCCAATTAATGTAATGGTGTCGATCAGCTTTTCTAGGTGTTTGAGCAAAATGTGTTTTTTACTAATACAAGATGTTACAGTATGTGGTACAAAAAAGGGTTATAAGTAACCAACTGACTTTTTACAAATAAAGGCTTATGCAGTAAAGAATGACAATGCAAGTCTTTTCATTTGCCATTTGTGGACTAATAGTTGCATTTCATTCTTTTGGCTGAACATATTGGTTTGAATTAGTCCCCAAATGGCAAATCATAGAATTTTTAGTTTGTTTTTAGAACTGTGCAGAGAGACATTCAAATTATTATAACCAAACTGCTGCAGGTTCTGACCTTGTACTTTATTATGTTTTTTGAAAGGGCTGCAGAGACAAAAAAGAGCAAACTGAGACCACGAACAGACATAAGACCATAGCCATGTCCTGTATAATCATGACACATTACTAAGGGTAAACCTCCCGCTTAACCCTTGGTCCTTAATAAAAAATCATCAGAATACCTGCTGGAAGAGTGTAATCTTTGCCCCATAACAACATTAGTTTGGCTGCTCATATCTGCTAACATCCAATGAACATACCAAAAATTAAATGTTTAGCTATGTCCCACATTTTTATGCAACCCTGTAACATTATTTTTACCCATTATAAAAAAAGTTACATTCTGTGATACCAAAATCGAATCCAACAATTTCTAGGGGAAATTTGGATGTAATTTTGATGTTTAATTGATGTTTAATGTTTTATTTTTGCTAAAGATGAACAAAAAAACACACAAAATAGCCCATATAATATTTCATCTCACTATTTCCAACCCACTAGACATAATGTTTTTTTGTCATTACGTACTTAACATATTAAATTTAACTTAAAAATGAAAGGTTTAGTGCTCCTCAAACTACTCAAAACATAGGCTTCAGTTATACCCACAGGATTTTGTGAGACTATGGGTGGGAGGACCAATTTGTGATCTTATATACAGCTTTGTGCTCTAGGAGTAATTTAATAATTAGTGAAATTCTTAAAAACCAACAAAAGTCAAGAGCAGCAAATGATTCTCTGATTTTCTTTCAGTTGTTTTGTTTTTATATTAATAGACAGCAGAAAGATAATTAGACTGCTGTCACTTTAAGACCTAATGCATGTTTCAAATACTGTGTATTGAAAAACATCCAATTTCTTACCCACCTGTTTATGCTCACAAGACACAAACTACATTTGTGTGAAAACTTGGAAAATGGACACTTTTTGCATACAAAACATTAATGTGTATTTGTTCATTAAGTGCGTTAAGCTGCAATAAATGTTTGTGTACTTTGAGTGTGTGCAGAAAAGCACTGTCTATACTCTGCAACACTTGACTCGAACACAGCCAAGTTTGTGATTCCAGTTGTGTGGTATATATATATATATTTTTGCATGTCATTTGCACCAGGCTTAAAAAATAGCCAGGCAAGTCCACCCACACCCCCAATTTCTGCGTGCCATGCATTTAACAGTTTCAGGCCTTGTTCTGTACCTTTATTTTGTACTTTGTAATTTATGGAAAATGCTTGCTGACATTGCTAGTGACTGTGCACATGTGTCACTACTATTTCACCTCAGAGACTTCAGGCAGAGGTTACCTCCACCCGGAATCCCAAAGAGAAAATGATGGGAGCTGATGGGAGCTTTTGTGTATATGGCAGCTTTTGTATATAATATATATTGTTTGTAGAGAACAACTCTATAGGACTGTGTTCCTTCAGCCTAGCTTTCCGTTCATGTCCCTGTACTTGACCAGAAGCAGATTAAAGGTGTGTGAGGGAGAGAAATACAGAGTTGGGGGAAATACTGGGTTGTTGTTGTTCATGTCCATTTTGCCTTAGTAAACTTTGAAAATGTTCCCAGTGGAGGAGAGGCACTTATGGGGCCTGGGGTGCAAAGATCTGCTGGGAGGATGGAGACAGAGCACTGAACTAGATCAGCAAAATGTGTTGTCCATTTCCTTGTTCTATTGTCAGCACTCCATATAAAAACATCAAATATTGAGAGGCTGCATTAACATAGGCCAGAAACTGATGGCTACTCCAGTGAGGGGTGAAAAGGAGAGGAAAAGAGTCAGAGGAGAAAGATGCCATTTCCACTCCACTGTTTTGGCTTTGACTTCCTCTGGGTTGATTTTCTTCATCTTGAAAAGTTGGAAGTGTGTTGTGTATGTGATAACAAGAAGTATCAGTGAAAATCTGTGTAGCTTAATCATTTGAACTGCATATATCTGCAAAAAGTTATTGCTTGTTAACTTTTAAGAGTACACTATCATATGTCCTTAAAACAATAGATGTACTAACAGCCACAAAACTCTGATTTTGATTTCATGGGGTCTTTACGTTGTCAATGCTAATAGTTATGGGTGTTTTTTTAATCAGATGTTGCATGTTTTCTAGCATAAAGCAATGTGCAAATTTTCAAAAAATTATTTCTATTATTTTCTATTATCTGGGGACAAACAGGTGCTGTCCAAATTTGCTTTGTTGAGACTTCACTTTATACTTTACATTATTAAAACTAACCAAATGTATTCAATGTTTACACTTTTAATCAGCGTATATATGAGTTAAATACATTTAACGCACATTAGGTTGTAATAGTAATAGACTATGAGAGTTCTTCAAAATGGAAAACAAACCTAACCCCATCATAAAAATAACCTGCATATTCACCTTTAAATCTAAATATGAATCAGAACCATGTAGCACTAAGGTGTGTGTAGGTTTAGCTTTGAAATTCGCCTTGGTAATAGCTGGCAATTGCTGTAACCATATTTTTGAGAGTCATTTAAAAGTAGCCATGTGTCACATGACAAAACATGTTTTTTTCTTGGCAAACGGCATAGATAAAAACATTTTATTATAGCACGTTTTACCAGTGTTTTTTCTGTTCACTGTCTGCTGCCTTTTGCATCACAGGGTGGTTACAAGGAATTGCCTTTCCTGTAAAGCCATCAGCCTTGTCAGAATGTAATTTTTTGCATGTCATTTACAGCTCAAGTGACTGGTTCAGAAAGGTTTTGTGCCTAATACTGCATGCCCATGATTAAAGATGGCAACAATAAGGTCACATATGTCCTAGCAACCGCCTTTGAGAAGAACAGGAATGCTAAAGAATAGCTCACTTCTGGTATTATAGATTCCTCTGCATATAGCTGCATGCAGCTGTATATTCAATAGCCAATGATATCAAAATGCTAGTTTGGAAACATAACATTAGCTCTTGAAGTGGCTAAACAAATATTTGATATACAGTTCCATGATGTCCTTTCAAGCTATAAATAGACTGGGAAATCTGCTGTGGGGAATAAGATGTCTGAGGTCAGAGTCATCTTATTCACCGAAATGCCAGAATTATTCCAAAGGTTTTAAAACAGTTTATATAAATGGGGAGAAGGGTACTATGCAAAAGCACAATGAAAAAGTAGATCAATCCCTGTTAATAACTGCACCTAATAGTGACAAGGGGATCATTTATGTAAGACACAAATCAAACTAGTAATCCACTGATGTATCTTTGTGATGTGTGGGTCAGTGTTATGTCTCTTTAATTATTTGTTTCATTGCTTGTATATAGCAATTGTTACAATGACAGACAATGAATTTAACTCAAGTAAGTAAAGGACTGATATATCTGCCAAGTGATTTTTATAAATAAATTAAATACATAAATACATTCTCATTGTGTCAGTCTAAATTGACATTTTCAGTTTCATTTTAGCATTTTGTGTACGTTACAGTGTTTGATGTAATTAAACTGTTGTGAATATGTATTTTCAATGCTAATTTACACTGTTCATTCAGGTGTTGTTAGCACTCAAAGATATGTGATATTTGATCATAGGCTTAAATGCTAACATAACAAAATATTGCGACAGTGCCATTTTGAGTTCCTATAATGGTAAATGCTTGCAGTGCCTCAATGGAAATGTTGTGTCTTTGAGGTAGTCCCACATATGACAGTCTCCAATGATTTCATTGCACCCATTAAATGCATGTGTAAACGGACACACGCATGCAAGCATGCATGCACTCACACACACATACACCATAGTACTGTTCATTCAGGGATGAATAGAGAAGATGAGGAATGTGTCTAATAAAATATTAAGACTTAGCACTCTTTTATCCTTATCATATGACTACTGCTGCAGTAGTGAATATGTTTCTCTTTCAGGCTCCCCTCCTCTAATACACATATTTGCTCATTTATTTCCCATTCACAAGGAACCCTCCAAAAATGTCTGCCAATTTCTTCACATGAAGCATATTTGTACCAAATAAGAATAATGATTGACACGAATTATTACTAGTAATTCCACAGCAATTTCATTTTCTGTTTCAAACAAACAGGCATTCCCTTTTGGATTGTACATAGCCAGACACATGCCTCTTTGTTTATTTCACAGATGAGCAGCACAATGTTTCATTAGATGCTCCAGTACTGATACTGGCACAAATATCTAGTGGAAAGACTGTGATTTTGATTTTTATATCTCTGGCATGTGACCCATGTTTGTGACACGCTGTGGCTGTGTAGAGAGAGTGAATGTAATCACTGCTTACATCTAGCCTGGTTTCTCTAGGGACAGGAGAGATGTGAGCCATTTTGTTGACTGAGGCACACACGTCTTTGTCATCACTTGGCTCCAACTCCCTGCAGCTCTGGCAGCAGATGGTTGACTGTATTTTCTTAATCAACATCTCCCTCTATTGGTTTAGAAGCTCATACTGCAACAATTTTTTTTACAGTAGAGGTCCCTGCTAAACAAACAAAATTATACGAAAAAAATCCAATCCAGATTTTTGATGACATTGATTGGATAAATAATCCATATATGGACTGAAGAAATTATATGACTGAAGAATTGTGGCATCACCTACTTTAACCTGCTGTCATCACAATCAAGAAATGTGTGTAATTTACCACATTGACATGCTAAGCAGGAATGAAGTGTGGTGTAAACTTTTTTTATGAAGCAATTTTTAAAATAAAGCATACTTTTAAATTCCCATTGCTCCAAATAGTTTAGAAGGACAGCATAGGCAGGTTGTGTCATAGAACCTGGGTAATTTAGATCAATGATGATGTAGGTTTTTGGTTGGTTTAATCTTCTGCATGTTTTGTAACTTGTGTTTGTAATATACTTGGCTGGCTGTTAAATGTCTGGCTGTTTTTTTGTTTTTTAACATTTATTTTTTAAACAAAATCTCACTGGTTTCACGTCTTGCGACTAAACTTCATGGCACAAAAAAACACTAACATATAATTTTATCGTAGTGCAGCCATTTTTGATTTAGGTTGTGTCCATGTGATATGATGTCAAGATTTTCTCTAAATAATAAATTAAATTTAGGTTTGCTCATTGTATGGCCACTTTATAGACAAGAGTTTGAGGGTGTTTTTTTGAGTTCCTAAAAAGAAAAACTGCTTTAAAGTGCTTTAAAGAGTAAATAAGCACTGATTTTTTTATTTACTGTCCCTTTAACTTTTATTTTGGTTGCCATGGCACTGTTAAGGTGCTCTTAGTGGTTTCTAGGGTGCTGTGGATAGTTGTATTCTGGCAATGGTCACAACAGCCCCCAGTCTTTCAATGTAAGTCTATAGGATTTTTTCACATATTTTATCACAAAAAGTCAGATTGCTTGGAAAATTTCATGTAACTCCTAAAGAGGCCAACACAATTTAGTGTCATTAATGTCTGCAAAAACAGTGCAAGACGCAAAAACATAATTCTTTGGTTTAGGGTTTTAGTGCAAAGTATGAACATGACAATAAAAACCCTTGCCAAAGCAAAAACCACTAATTATGTAGTTATTATTAATGACAGCCATTGGTAGATGATTGGTAGGAAAAAGCAATCAGCAGGACACTATTTCAAAACAGCCAATCACCTTTCTTTTATGGTCACCAAACCAGCCTGTGCTTCATTATTCATTATGAAAATGTATCTTGAAAACCAGACCACAGTGGCCAGTCATCTCCCACATTTTCCCAATCAACAGCTACACGTGTCACATGTACTGTACATGAGTACAAAGAGATCAAAGGCTCTTTGGCATCATTTGCTTTCATGTAAAAGTAAATGTAATATTAGATATAGCAGCTCACCTTTGTCATTTAAATTCTGCATGTAATTAGACCCTGAATATCATATTAACTCAGAGTCTCCTCTACCCTCCTCAGGCTCCCAAGAGGAATTCTTAATTTGCATTTGTTAACTGCACTTACATCATAAACATGATTCATGAATAAATTTACCTACACTCATGCTCAGATGCAACAAAGACAGGTGCTGTCACACTAGGCTTTTATCCGTTTAACTTTCACATGCATGTGAACGTGCAAGAGTAATGATCACAAACACTGCAAGGTTCACATTTGCTGTTTGCCGAAATTTTCACAGATTGATTCTGGGCCCAAGGCAAACAACACAAACATCAAAGCTGCATGGTTTTGCTGAACAAAGTGAAGTAGGTTTTTTTTAGTAATTGTATTGAAATAAAACTACATTACAATTAAAATTTTAAATTTAAAATGAAATTAATTGTATTTAGTTTATAATTTATTTAAAAAAAGATTAAAAGATTAGTTCAAAGTTCATTGTTTTTTTAGAACTAAAATGGAGAGCATTTTAAAAATGTTAGTGTTTTTTCTGCTTAAAATAAGTGTTCAACCTGACTATTTCTAAAGAACACAAATTTTGGCTGCGTCTAAAAGCTGTCAAATGCTGCTTCCAAAGGCTGTATTCCAAGGTAGGAAGGCATCAAGGCATGGCCAAATCCAAGCTTTCCTGTGTCCATAGATACCTTTATTTGACCAATTGACCATATATATGGAATGTTCTTATGAACTTCCATAATACAACCCCAAATCAGAAAAAGTAGGGACAGTATGGAAAACACAAATAAAAAAAAAGTAGTGATTTCCAAATTTACTTTGACTTGTATTTCATTGCAGACAATACAACAGCACATTATTTAATGTGTTCCTCATGATTTTTATTGTTTTTTTTTCTTAAAAAAAACAAACAAAATTCTTATTTTGGTTCTTGCAACACATTTCAAAAAAGTTGGAACAGTAAAGCATTTACCACTTTGTAATGTTGCCATTCCTTTTCACAACACTTAAAAGACGTTTAGGGACTGAAGATATCAAGTGAAGAAGTGTTTCAGGTGTAATTTTGTCCCATTCTTGCTGCAAACAAGTCTTAAGGTGGGCAACAGTACGGGGTCTTCGTTGTCGCATTTTGCGCTTCAAAATGCGCCACACATTTTCTATTGGAGACAGGTCGGGACTGCAGGCAGGCCAGTCAAGTACCTGTATCCTCTTCGTCCGCAGCCAGGACTCTGTAATGTGTGCAGAATGTGGTTTTGCAATATCTTATTGAAATATGCATGGACGTCCCTGGAAAACTGAAATAATGATTCATCTGACCACAGTACATGTTTCCACTGTGTGATGGTCCATCCCAGATGCCCCCGAGCCCAGAGAAGTCGACGATGCTTCTGGACACTGTTAACATAGGGCTTCCTTTTGGCACAGTACAGTTTTAACTGGCATTTGGGGATGTAACTACATATTGTGGTACTTGACAAAGGTTTGCCAAAGTAGTCCTGAGCCCATGTGGTGATATTGCTTATAGATGAATGACAATTCTTGATGCAGTGCCGCCTGAGGGATCGGAGAGCACGGTTGTTCAGCTTAGGCTTGCGCCCTTGTCCTTTATGCACTGAAATTCCTCCACATTCCTTGAATCTTTTAATTATGTTATGCACTGTTGAAGGTGAAATAAGCAAATGTCTTCCTATCTTTCTTTGAGGAACATTGTTTTTAAACATTTTAATAATTTTCTCACGTATTTGTTGGCAAACTGGTGATCCTCGGGCCATCTTTGCTCCTAAAGGACTAGACCATTGCTGCTTTTGTACCAATTCATAATTACAATCACCTGTTGACATCACCTATTTCAAATCACATCATTATTTAACCAATTTACCTGATTACTAGCCATAAATTGCTCCTGTTCCAACTTTTTTTAAAATGTGTTGCAAGAACCAAAATAGGAATTTTGTTTTTTTATAAAAAACAATAAAAATCATGAGGAACACATTAAATAATGTGCTGTTGTATTGTCTGCAATGAAATACAAGTCAAAGTAAATTTAGAAATCACTACTTTCTTTTTTTATTTGTGTTTTCCATACTGTCCCTACTTTTTCTGATTTGGGGTTGTATAAGCCAGCTGGAAATTTCCAATGGTGAATTATCACTTGTTGGTGTGATGGTATCTTTAACAGCATCTAGTTCAATACTTTGTATGTAATCAGAATGTAGTTTGTTAAATAGTCAGGCCTAGCATTAATTGGGTTGTTGAAATGTAAAACAAGATAAAAAGATGTTTACATTTTAGCGCCATGAGGGGATACAGTCATTATTTCCCTGTTGCGTCCCTCAGTGTTCCTCCTCGTCAAAATTAAATTCTACCTTCCATTTTAAATTTAGTTTCCTCCAATGACCAACAATGACATGAAAGTTTACCCGAAATCTTAAAGCTGGCTTATCAAAAACCAAGAAGTAACCATGCACATGGCAAATTTTTGAAACTCAAAAATTTACCATTTTAAAAAAGTTAAAATGGCATTCATCCAAGAAAGCATAGGGCGGTTTCTTTAAAAAGTTGTTTTATTTTCACTTTCAGCACCTTTTGATTACATGTCTACATGCAATTATTGTGTTAATAAATATCTGAACAAAAGCCATCTTAAAAGCACTCTTTATAATTAAAATATGATTTTGTTGCACTGTTTGTGAAGCCTGTCTGAAACTGTTTCCAGAGGTGCCTTTGTGCAAATGCTGCCTGCAAGGTCATTGCCGACAACACACTACTTTGTTGTCATAACAACCGAAACATATTTGACTGCGAACACCCGGAACGGCGTCAGCTACAGTTGTATTTGTGCACTCTTTGTATTTGTAAATGTGCATGGAAAGAAAATGCACAAATTATTATATTTTTGTTTCTCACCAAACGCATTCTTATGCCATCAAACACTTGGTCTATACGACATGCACTGTATATGCATTAAATCATATGCATGCATTTTTATCCAGGATTGTAAAATTAATTTCAATGGTCTAACACACTCACACCTAAGGATTGTGGCTAGTGATGTCCTTGTTTGACCATTTCAAAGAAACCCTTTAACCAACCATACAAATGTTTGTAATTAATGTCATAGACTTTTGAATTTTGTGCCAACCTTGGAAGTCGTGAGCACATGTCCATAGCAACCAGGATGACAAACTTTCCACTATAAACACTGTTTTCAGTGTTTCATTTTGGACCTCACGTTCTGCTCCCTGCAACAGGTAATCCTTACAATGTGAGAGCACTGAAGCAGGATACAATGACAGAAGAGAGGTTATGGCCAAAATAAAGAACAATTCTGTACAAGGAAAGAACATAGTGAAAAACACATGAAAAACATCCCTAATTGTTGTTTCAAGATATTATGTGTTGGCTGGCCTCACTGTCAACAGTATGTTAGATCATGATTCATGGTGTTTTCCAGCACCTGCCTAGTTCTGCAGTTACAAATGTTTTCCTTTAAACGTCCCTTAAACTCAAGCTCTAGTACTAGTGTAGTGGATTAATTATACCTCCCATGCCATTTTCCTCACATGTCATGTTTGTGTAAACATTCAATAGCTGTAACGTGTACAATGATTTTTTTGTTGCTGTTGCTCTGAGTAACCTGGTTTGATGATTAATCCTCTGGCTTTTCTTTAATTAGTACCCACAATGCAAACATATGTGCTCCCTGTTTGGGTGTGAGCTGTTTGACATTTATTTGATAAGAGTTTTTCGTTCAGTTTTTTTGTAGATCATACACAGCTTAATGGGTTGATAGTGAATCATGCCGGTCCCTTCCGTTAATAATTATTATTTGGGTCTGTTTCTATTAATACTAAATGATTTTGTTTTGATTGATCCTGAATCTGTTGGGTTTATCCTGGATAATACTGAATCAATTTGTTTTGTTGCACTTGATACTGAATCATTTAGGCTGTTTTCAAAGCTGTTTAGTTATAATTGTAAAGGGGAACTTTTTCTTATTTTAAGGGGTTTGTTGCATGATTTTGGGTTTCAAGAATATCAAGATATGGGCATTGAGCTATCAAAGTCCGAAACACGTGTCTTGATTTGTCAGTTAGAGGGTGTTTACTTTTTGGGATTGATAGATAAGCTAATGCAAAAAAAAAAAAACTTTTGTTACTTTGAAAACCAACTGCACAAATCTCCAAGTCCAACATCTAGTTTCAGTGGATTCGAATGAGATTTTGAAAAATGTTTTTGCCTATGACCATGATTCTTTTATTTGCTTTTATAGGTAAGTAACTATAAATTAAACTTAAGACAAAAATGACTTAAATGTTTACTGAGACTATGCTTACTGTTTGTTACTGTAATATTTCTTGACAGTACTGATGGATCAGTTGTTGCTTAAGTATTTTAAAAACTATAATAATGATTTATTAACTAAACTTTTAAATTTAAAACTTCTGAAGATAAAGACCAGTTTGCATTATCAAAGCAATTCTGTAATACTGATTCTATAATTACCGATGGTGGAGGAAAGCTAAACTGTTAAACCGTGAGTTCCAGTTAATCATTTGAACACAGGCTGTAGTCTGTAAACTTGCCGCAAGAGACAAGGCAAAGAAATGCTCTATGTAATGAATAAAAATGTTCAACCTTTAATTTAATTACAGGCTATACACACTCAATCACTGTAACAGTCCCTAAGAATTTCATCAATGTTACCAAGGGTGAAACAGCCTATCTACAATGCAGCTTCACCACCAATCAACCCACCACCAACCTTCTTGTGCAATGGACCTTTTACAGCAGAACCTCCATTAGTCCTCAGCAGGTTTGTTCCTTTGTTACACCCAGTGACCATCTACAATGTTTTGTAGTATATTCAGCCTGATTTCCTAAATACCAACTCACATTTTTGATAGTGCCCAATTCATAGTGTTTTATGAAAACCCTTTCTGCCAAAAGCTAATGCACATAATTCCCTTTTACATTTACAGTGTTTACAGTGAGTTGTGTCAAATATAAAACAGAAAAAGGCCTTTGGTGATTTTCAGAAATCCTCACACTATTTCTATGGTTCATATCTAGAAAGTTCTGCAGTGCTTAGAAATAAAATCGATTTCTGATTCAGAGCCATTATTAATTATGATAACACAATCCATTATGAATATAAAACTGTAATTAATGCCTAATGAAGATTCAGTGAACCACTTTCAGATGTCATTTTGATTCATTGTGATTCATGGAACCCAATGTAAATGTTTCCAGGTAACAATGTAAGTAGCCAGGATATGCCTACAGGCTTATTAGATGCGACTGATTTTTTTTCTCAAATGCTTTTCATCAGAAGAAACTACTTGCTTAAAAGTTGTGATGTAATGTATGTTCTAATAGTGTAGTTGTTTGACAAATTATGGTATAGGTAAGGTTACAGAACTGTATTTTTGCCTCTGTAAACAGCAGTACTGCCCATGGCTACACGTATTTGAATTTTTACTTTTAATTTTTTGTACATGACCTTTGGCCAATCATTTTCAGGGTGAAGGTTCTTCCAAACAAGATTCCATAGTGGAAAAATCCCCATGAATCCCAATATACTTGTCATATTTTCAAGGTGCTTTTTGTAGAGTTAAGACATGAGATTCATATCTTTAACATTGTTTTTTTAAGTGCTGTGTACTTCCACACAGGTGTATTAGAGTTTTGTGATTGCATTTCCAATGTGTTTCAAGAGTATATGTACAAAATATGTTGTTTTATTTTGTGTGAATGAAACAAGTGGGTGCTTACACACCAGACAAAGCTCTGACAGAATGTTCTCTATTAAAATTTTCTTATATTCAAGTAAACTTGAATTGTATAAAGTAGGGTAGCATGAAGTGTTGTATGACTTTGCAAGTTTATCAAACTTGAACTGTCGTATGTAGCGGCATGCTGCGTTTTTTCCTTATAGGGCCTCTGTTTTCATTCTGTTGTTGTTGCAGTAAATGGAAGTCAATGGAACATGAAAATGTAGTGTGACCACAATACAGCTGTCACATTAATATACATGTGTTATTCACACATATTGCTTAATTCTGCAAGCCACGTCTTTTGCCTCTCTATCGCCATCTTTGTTTGAAACAAAATTGCAAATGACCAGCAAAGTTATTAAGTCACTGATATGTTTTACCTGTTCAGTAGAAAAAAAACTTTTCTGCATAGCTTTTCAACCCATCAACCTGTCATATCTCAAACCAGTCACCAACTCTCAAAAGCCACCAACTCTTACAGCTACTTACTTGCATTTTAGCATCGGCTCTGGTGTTTTCCCTTTTGGACTGCAGGTACAGATTAAAAGCAGCCATCTAGATGACATAAGCACCTGTTGTAAGGACAAGCAACAATTGCTCCACCATTTTCAGCAAATGCAATATAGCTGGGTCTGATGTAAAGAAAAATGATGTCACACTGGCATTGTTTAGTATTGTTGGATCTGAATGCAGTAACAAATAAAACATTATGAGATTGAATGCATTTAAATATTTTCTAATCTACTGACAGTCCTATTTTTACATTAAAATTTAGGTGTATTACTACCAGGCTGGAATTGAATACACTAGCCCTCAGTTTAAGGGCAGACTGAGTATGCTCAATCCAGTCAACACAACTATGAACGCTACCATCGCCATCAGCAACATGCAGCCCTCGGATTCTGGATCATACACCTGTGAAGCCCACAACATTCCTGACATCCAGGGCATCACTGCTGGTTCTGTCCTGGTCCGAGTGCTTGGTAATATAGCCTATACCACAACTGCAAGACGAATTGTATTGAGCTTTCACAGCAAAGTACATAGGACAACGACAAATAAACACACCCATCATAATGAAAAGGAGAAATCTTTAAAAAAATCTTCTTAATAAAACATCTGTGTGCCACATATCTCAGATTTTAGTATTTTAAGACAAACTTACTTAATTACATATCTTTTTAAATAATAATAATCTTCAATCTGCAGACATGTTTTACCCTCACAAAACATATGAAAATGAACTTGTTTAAAATGGAAAATATTTGTTAATCACATAACATAACATAAATATCTGACATTGAAATATATCTAAAATTCTATTATATAGTTAAATGAATACTTAAAGATAGATAAACTGTAAACTGATAGATAAACTGATTTATATATATATATATATATATATATATATATATATATATATATATATATAGAGAGAGAGAGAGAGAGAGAGAGAGAGAGAGAGAGAGAGAGAGAGAGATGTGTTTAAAAAATGTTATAAAGATATGTGTGTTTCACTTAAAAAATGAAATATAATATTTATATAATAATATAATATTATATATATTATAATATTATATAATATATATATATATATATATGTATATATATATTAATTTGTAATGACTAATAAACAAGCGGCATGCCACTATAAGGCTAATGATAATGTGCAGTGAATGTGCTTCCTGTTGCTTTCAGCTGGCTAGCTTGATGGTTTTGCACCCAGTCAGCGGGTTAACTTCAAGGGTTAACAATTAATACTCACATTAATTTGCTGTTACCAAAATTTTAATGTAGATGTTTCAATGTATATCCTGGGTGCTACATTTTTGAGTATCAAAAAGTATCAAAAAGCATCACAGTATTTCAAATGTAAAGTGGTTATACTAGGGCTGATATACCTTCATAATAAACAGGTTTGTTAAATTTTGCCATTTGGAATTCACTCTTCACCAATCTTGATTCCTGAGTGCTCTTCTCTCGTTTTTTACCCAGTTACCAGGACAACCACACTTGTCCTAGTGACCATGCTGGTTTCCATGGAAACAACTGCCGACTAGTCTCCTCTTTGTCAGTGTTAGGAATTAGAACAGAAGAGAAATATTGTCCAAGTGCAAGATTGCATACAATTTTACACAAACCTGTGAGGATTATTTAGCTTCAGTATTTTGACTAACTTTATTTTTAATTTCTATTAAAGTAAATTTATAGGCTGTGTTCTAAAACTCCTCACGTTATCTCTGTGGGTAACAGAGGATGCTGCCCTCTATGACATTCTAAGATAAGATCATTGATATATGGTTTGTGTCCTTCATGCAAGGCTGAAAATACAATTCCAAAGTCATATTAATTATAAAAGTACTTTAATTTAAATTAAAATTAAAGGAGTTTAAAAGAGTAGAAAAATAATTTATTATATAAATTTATATAAATATTGATTATTTACCCAGCATTTATATGTGCTGTATTTTTGTATTGTGCTGTTAGCTTAGCAACCTGCTAACACAAATCTCTATTAAAATCAATTATGTATTGAATTTCCTAGGCACTTTGGGTGAGAATTGTTATTTGTGTACTGCACAGTTTGCAACCATAAGCCTATAAAAACCAGTTATAAATATAAAAACCAGTCAGAAATATTTTTTAGTATTAAGGCTTAAAGACTTTTTCCTCTCTTTAAGAGAAACCATCTGTTCCCTATTGTGCTGTCCATGGCACTGTGGAGATGGGTCATTTGGTCACCCTCACATGTCATTCAGAGAAAGGAAGCCCCACCCCTAACTACACCTGGACTAAACTGAATCAGGGCAGGAGTAGCAGAGTGCTCGGCGATACTGGTATGTCTTTAATATAGTTCAAAATCAATCATTACTTTCAAACCATGTGTCGAGAAAAGTCACATTTACTGTCACTTTTTGTTCTAGATCTGACATCTGGGTTTTTATACATTAGAAATATCTCTCAATTTGAGTTTGGTGAATATCAGTGTAATGCCTCCAATGTTGTGGGTTTCGCTACTTGCAGTGTTGTGCTACACACAGGTATTATCACCTATACTGCTCTATAACCTTCTATCTACACCTTACATTCTCTACATTTTTTTTGTGACCATTGTGTTCACCTTACACTTGATGATATTCTACATGTAATGGTTTTCACTGTCATTTATTATGAATGTCTTTATTTGTAGAATACTTTAACTACATTTACAATATTTATAACTACAATATTTTGATATTGACATATTGACAACTGCTACTGAAAAAAGTACAGTGAAAAAAATTACTGCAACAGAAGTACAGCAAAAAAAAAAAACAGCTTTAAGTAAAAGTACCTCAAATTACCTTTTGAGGTTTTTGAGTTCCTCAAAAATAATTGCTTTAGAACATGTAATAAGTCAAATGATTTCTTTATTTTACAGTGAAGTATTATTGGTTCCCTCTCAACAGTGCGTCAGGCTTGACGCTATGGGCGGAACGCCTTGGGTGTGACCAGTGTCTGAATTCATGTCTAATCATGCTAATGAAATTGGCCCACGGTAGTTCCTAATGCGCGTCAGGTGCACACGCGAGTATAATAGGGCACCGGTAGAGCATAACATCAGCTTTTTTTGTCTTCAGGAGCCATTTGTCTGTTTTTCTCGTGTCGAAGCGCTGATAGACCTAGCTGTGAATAACTTCAGAAAGCGTGTGCCTCTGTGTCGGGGATTTCTGCTCTCGTCTGGCTGTCTGTCAATGGTAAGTCTGGGCGGGCGCCTCGCGGATCAGCTCTCGCTGTTGCTGAGGCTAGGCGGAGGCTCTTTCGTGGGGTCCGCAGGAGGTGTTCTTGTTTTCCCCCTGAAGGGGTGTGTTGTTCGCCGAGTCAGAGAAACTTTCTTCTGCATTCTCTGATCTGTCAAACATCATCCTGTTGCCAGCGAGCAAACAAACGCAGGATGTGGCTGTGAGGTGAGATTGTGGATGAGCTTTCCCAGCCTGCCTGCTTCGCATGTGTGGAGCTGTGGCCAGTTCATGTTTTGCTGGCGCGAGAAGCCTGTTATCGCTCGTGACCAGCTTGATGAGCGGTAGAACTGTGAAGCCAGAGCATGGCTGATGTATGCCTTCCCCCCTCTCAAGCTAAAGCTTCGCTGGGGCAAAGGACACCCGAGCAGAGGAGTATAGTACTCTCACACCAACCACTCCTCCCCCGCCCCATATCTTCCGTCCTTCAAGTGACACAAGCACACACAATAAACCATCATGGGTGGGACCAGTGATGGCTATAGTGGCCTCCATTTTCCACCAGTTCTCATGGTCTAGCTAGTGCCTATCTAGCCCAGTGTTACGCTTAGTGTGAGTCGGGCTGCCAACTCGGACATTGTATTCAGGAAAGTAGGCGGCCTGTATATAAGCTCCCCTGGAGTTGTAGCTCACTGCCGGTGGGCTCGTCTTTAGCTAGAAAGCTATGTTGGAAGGTTGAGCCCCAGTCTCACTTTCGGTAAAGAAAAGATATCTGTGAGGATCCCTGTCAGCGCTTGTCATGGCGTAAGCCAGTTACATGCTGTTACTAGAACTGAGAGACTTGTGTTCCCGTTCAGTCAGTCACATTCAACGTTACGCCAACGTACTGACATATGGGGTCTCGCTTGGGAGCCCTATCACCTTCGAGTAGTAGAAAACGCGCCAATGAACATCGAGAGGACAGAGCCAATGAGCATAGGGGCAAAGGATTTGCGTGCCGAGGTGCGCCCACCCGGAAGCGGGTATAAAGCCGGCCGTAACTCATTTTCATTCAGATTTAGCTTCGGAGCTGAGTGTGCGCTATTCGCGTTCACTCGACTATCGCCTTTGGAGTTCCCCAGCGTCTACTGCATGTGATGGTGCAATCAGCGGTTTTCACGCGCTCCGGCGGCGGACTGCTCTGCGCTTCGGCAGATGTTGTTATAAAAGGGCGAGTATCTAAAGAGTGAATTTCCATTATAAGAGAGCTCCTACGCACGACGGGCGTCTTTTTAAAAAACGTTTTCTGTCCGTGTGTTTCTGGATGCAGTCACTTCCCGTTCTCGTCTGATGGCCATGATCGCTGCATCACATGCCTGGGCAAGCATGCTGGCGCAGTGTTCGTGATCAGCTTGTGCTCTTACTATATGTATCTTGACACTGTGGTCACGGCTCTCTCTCTTTGGAGATTCCCCCCCCCCTTGCTGCTACCCATTTTGTTGCTCTGGCTACATGCCAAAGGCAACAGAGTTGGTTAGCACTTTTGGAGATCTCAGAGTGATGGTGGAGACTCCCGTCGGGTCAGTCCCTGCAGGCCCCCCAGTCCTCTGCAGTGTTGGGATCAGAGTGGCCGGGTGACAGTGCCATTCCCCTCGGGGGTCCGCTGTCACTTTGGTGCTCCAGATGAGGACCAGATGTTGATTGCTGCATTGGAGAGTGGGCTGCTCTTCTCTGAGGACGAGACAGAACTTCCCCCTTTGGTCTGGGTCATTCCTGCTGGGTCAAACTTGGAGCTGACGGCCGTGGTTGCCGCTGATGGCCGTGGTTGCCGTGGGGCCTGGCAAGCGCTCCCCAGTCCGTCTCATTGGCTCCTCACGACGATAACACTCAGCTATGCGATTCAGTTCGCCAGGCACCCGCCCAGGTTCAGAGGCATCTTCTCTACCCTGGTGGTAGAAAGCGATGTTTCGGTCCTGCGAGCAGAGATTGCAGTCCTCCTGGCGAAGGATGCAATAGAGCCTGTCCCTCCAGCTGAGACGGGTTTTACAGCCCGTCCTTCATTGTGCCCAAAACAGGAGGTGGGCTGCAGCCAATCTTGGATCTGCATGTCTTAAGGTCCGTACAGCTACCTTCAAATGCCGCAACGCAGCTTGTCCCAGATTGGTTTGAGTACCTTGCCTCGACACAGGCCGTTCTTTCGGGTTCGCAGTCGAGGGTCGGGCATATCAGCACAAGGTCCTCCTCTTTGGGCTGTTCCTGTGCCACCCTTGCCCCGTTATGGGAGGTGGGCGTTCGCATTCTCAATGACTGGCTCATTTTGGCCCACTCTCGAGAGCAGTTGTGCAAACACAGGGACCTGGTGCTTCGGCACATCAGCCACCTGGGGTTTCGGGTCAACTGGGAAAAGCGCGAGCTCTCACCCAACACAGAGCATCTCTTTTCTCTGTGTGGAGCTGGACTCGGTCGCTATGGTGGCGCGCCTCTCAGTCGAGCGTGCGCAGTCACTGCTGCGTTGCCTGAACATGTTCAGGGCTAAGACAGCGGTCCCATTGAAAGTCTTTCAGAGGCTCCTGGGGCATATGGCATCTATGGTCTCGGTCACCCCACTCGACCTGATGCATATGGGACCGCTGCAGCACTGGCTACATGACAGAGTCCCATGGTGGGCATGGCGCCACGGCACACGTCGGGTGTTTGTCACACCGCCCGGTCGCCGAACCTTCAGCCCTTGGTCAGACATTGCCTTTCTCGGGCCGGGGTGCCCTTAGAACAAGTTTCTGGGCACGTTGTTATGACAACAGATGCCTCCAAAATAGGCTGGGGCGCTGTGTGCAGAGAGCAGGTGACTTCAGACTCCTGGACAGGATCTCGATGCCTGTGCACATCAATTGTCTCGAGTTGTTGACAGTGCTTTTGGCCCTGCATCGGTTTCTTCCATTGCTGCAGGGCAGGCAAATGCTAGTCCATATGGACATCACTGCGACAGTGGTGTACATCAACCGCCAAGGCGGTCTACGCTCACGTCGCATGTCTCGACTTGCCCGCCATCTCCTCCTCTGGAGGCAGCGGCGACTCAAGTCGCTTTGCACTGTCTGCATTCCGGGCGAGCTCAACCGTGTGGCAGATATGCTCTCATGGCAGCTTCCAAGCCCAGGAGAGTGGAGCCTCCATCCCCAGGCAGTCCAGCTGATTTGGAGTCGATTTGGGGAGGCACAGGTTGATCTGTTTGCCTTCCACGAGTCCTCCCACTGCCTGCTGTTTTACACCCTGTCCGAGGCTCCCTTGGCACGGACGTGTTGGCACACACCTGGCACTGGGGCCCACGCAAATACGCGTTTTCCCCAGTGAGCCTCTTTGTGCAAACTCTGCGCAAGATCAGGGAGGACGGGGAGCAGGTCTTGCTTGTTTTCAGACCTGGTGCTCCTCGTGACAACCCCTCCCTGGAAGATTCCTCTGAGGAAGGACCTTCTGTCTCAGGGATGATGGGACGAGGAAGACCTGAGTGACTTACCCCCGGGCGTGATGGATACCATCACTCAGGTGAGGGCCCCTTCCACCAAGCGGACTTACGCCTGGAAGTGGAGCCTCCTTGCTGACTGGTGGTCTTCCCGTGGAGAAGACCCCCGCATGATCAGCTCTTACTTTTTTTTTTTGAAAGGGGTTGGGGCGGGGGTTTTCCCCTTCCGCCCGAAGGTGTGCCTTCTCTCCCTGGGAGGGTATATTTGGAAGCATGGCTGGTCACAATCTCTGGGGGCCGCAGGATAACCATGGCTCCGCTTCCCAGTGGGGCTGCCGGATAGGCGAAATAGCATCTTTACGGAGCACTACGGTTTCCACGGTGAACGTTGCAGTGCAGGAGCAGCTGTCGGTGGGTAACTCAGGAGGCATGCCTATAGGTAGTACTGCCTGCCGTCTAGAATTCCTCACACGTTACCCCTTTAGCGTGTGGTCTGAGCATGCTTGTGGGCGCTTTCCCCAAGGTTCTCGGGCATCTCAAGAGAGGAAGGACCTGGCATGTGACGTCCCTGGGGGGATGACTGGCTGTAAGGGGATCACCTTGGTGGGCTACATAGCTGTGACGCACTGGTAGGTCCCGGAGAGGAGGGATACAGAGGCATGCCTTGCCGCCAGTACTGGCATTCCTAGCCCGTGGGTTGGCTAACCGCGATTTCCACAAGGAACCCATACGTCACGTTGATGTCTCGAACGTGACTGCCTGAAGGGGAAATCTTGGTTACATATGCAACTCAAGCAAGTGATTGGCCGGGACACATCTCGGCTCCTCAGCACAATCTGAATGAAAGTGAATTGCAGCCGGCTTTATACCCGCTTCTGGGTGGGTGCGCCTCGGCACACAAATCCTTTGCCCTATGCTCATTGGCTCTGTCCTCTCAGGCCGATGTTTATTGGTGCATTTTCTACTACTCGAAGGTGATAGGGCTCCCAAGCGAGACCCCATACATCAGTACGTTGACGTAACGTCTCCGTTCCCTCCTTTAGGGAACGAGGGTTACATATGTAACCAAGACGTTTGAGCCCCACCTCGAACCACTCTAATCAGGCTGTCCCAGGTCCCCACAGATCAGGGAAAGACCATGTGTTTTGGTTCTCAGGGTCGATTTTGATGTGGGCCCAACCACCCCTGGCAAACCTCTTTTAGATTCCTTTACTCTCCTCGAGGAAGTGCTTACTGTCTATGTTTTCAGTTCTCCTTGTTGTATTACCTGGAGCTCAGGTGTCAATGGCGATTGATATGGGGATTTTTTTGTCAAAAATGGCTGGCAGAGTGGCACCCTCCATCTGTGGTGGAGAGGGGTGATGAAAATATAGGGTCCTCAGCCTTCCACCTCCCAGCTGGCAAAGGAAATAGTGTGTTAGATGGTGGCAGCTAGCGATCAGCTGGCTCCTGTCCGACTGCTATCTTCCGGGCAGTGTGCAGTTGCACCTTCGTTACAGGAGGTCCTCCACCCCCATGAGAGCAGGCTTGTTGATATGTCCCTTCCGCTCCCCCAGAGCCCCATTTGGGCCAGTTACTGCAGGCAGTGATGGTTGTTTTCCACTGCTCTGGCCCAGGGTGAGCTGGGCTAACACCCAGGCTAGGAGGGCCGTACGCTGGAGAGAGCAGCATCTCTTGGGGGATATAAGAGTAGCTAGCTGTCACTAGACCCCATTATGCGCTGGTTCTCTGGGGTTGGGATAAAGTTGCATCCTCTGTTTTGAGGGTCCTCCGCTCCCCGGTAGCCATCAGGAAGAAGAGGACACTAGTTCCGGGTGGCGGTGGCCATTGTTCATGAGCTCACCGCGGGACTATGACTCCTGGGCTATGTGCAGAGTAAGTATGCTACAGTGGGTCCTCTTTAGGCCTGAATGGTCTGGCCTCATTAGAGCTCGGTCAAGGATGCTGTTCTGAGCATAGAAGCCAACTTTTCTGTTAGCTTCCCTTAGATATCAGTCCTCGGGGTTGAATGTCGGTACCCTCGCTACAGAGGGTCCCCCACTCCAGTTGTGACAGGCTGGCAGCCGTCGTTTGCGTTAGCCAACCCTCTCAAAGGCATAGGCCCTTGAGCTGTTATTGCCAAGCTTTTATGCGGTTGGCCCATTAGCGCATTGGAATAGAACTTTGCCACTGACACAGGAGACCTGGGTTTGAGTCCCACACCGAACACCTCTCTGAGTGTGTTCATTGTGGTTACTACAGGGCCTTTTGTTTGGGCATTGGCCCAGAGAGTGGTGTTTTTTGTCACCCCAGTGCATGAGTAGGGTTGAGTAATGGTGATTTGTGCATCAACACAGACCCTGTGGCAGTCGCTCACCTCGGCATGGCATAGTTGGTATTGCGTTCCACATAGCGTCAAGCCTGACACAGTGTTGAGTTACCTGAAAGGGAATGTCTCTTGGTTACGTATGTAACCTCGGTTCTCTGAGAAGACACTGTGTCTCGTTGCCATGCCTACAAGCGCCTGTCTAAGTCTCCTTCAGACAAAGAAGTTGATGTCATGCTCTACAGGTGCCCTATTATACTCGTGTGCGCACCTGACCTGCATTAGGCACTGCCGTGGGCCAATTTCATAGACATGAATTCAGACACCAGTCACACCAAAGGTGTTCCCCCCATAGCGTCAAGCCTGACGCAGTGTCTCGTTCCATCGCTGCCTGAACCGAGGTTACATACATAACCGAGAGACGATTTGGATTTACATTTACCTCAGCATTAGTGCATACTGATAATTAAAATGTCTTCTCAGAGCTGAATGGTGGAGCTATCGCAGGGGTAGTTATTGGGACGATTCTGGGAGCCATTTTAATTGTCCTACTGGTGTGGTTCATCTTACACCAGCTGAAGAAACACAAGCTCAAAGTAACTAAAACTGCCCAAGAGTGAGTGTTACACACAATTCAATTATGTCTTTTGGTACCTTGTTGTGATGGTAAACCCACCTTTACTTGTAATGATTGTTAAATATTTGTCAGTCATATAATAACACAAAGATCTTTTGTCAGGAATAAACAACTGAGTACAAAATATGAAGTTGTTCCAGATGCAAAAGTTGTGGATCATGGAGAAGAGGAAGTCTAACATCCTAACATCCATTTATATACTTTACATTGACATTTTAGCAAACACACCATTGATGAAAAATATTGTTTAAAGCTGAAGTGTGTAATTTCTGCATCACCAAAAATAAAATAACTATTCTTTTCCTGCAACCTTTCTGAATGCTCACCCTGTCTGCCATTGGTCAGCCAAAAAAACATATTGTCTCATCCCAAACTCAGACCATTGGTTAAGCCAATGTTTCTGTTTTGGGCTGCAGAACACAAATGAACAGAGCAGTATTTTGAAAACACCAAAAGCCACAGTGTTTGCACTTTCAGAGAAATAAAATCAACATACAAATTGCTTAAATCACGGTATATTAAACTTGGATAGACAAAAATATATCAGCATATAAAAATGTTACACACTTTAGTTTCTAGGGATATTGATAATAATACTGAATTGTAGTGTTTTGCCATTGTCTTTAACTGTAGAGTTTTAGAATGTATTTTTAATGCATTTGTTCCATATAAAAGTGTTTTAAATAGCCTGCATAAATTGCCTTCTGGTATGTCTGTGGTTTTAATCCGGATGGGAATTAGTACACTTTATTGTCAAATGTGTTAAAACTTCCTTTTTGACCAAAGTTTTTTCCTAAATGAAAAAAAAATGATCTTATGGTTTTGATTAAATATTTGAATTTCATTTAGTGACAAATACAGTTCAAACACAAATTCAATAAATCCATTCCTAAAATAACATTTTAAATTTGTTGTTTATTCAAATGGGCTGTAAATAATTCAAATGATTAATTGCATTTGCATTTTGATCATATTTCAATAAGAATGTTGTGTTATGACATTGCATGTAACTATTACAGGTGAGTAGTTTGTTATCATATAGTAAGATATGAAATGAACAGACGTCAACATAAACTCATTGCTACAATGTAAAAGCAATAAAAAAATCACTGCGAATATGTCCGTCAAAATGTTCCATGCTTCTCAGAAATGAATGCGTGAAAATGCATTCTCATTCTGTTCCTCTTGATCATATCAATCCGTCTTTTTCTGAATTAAAAAAAGAAAAACAGTAATGAAATGACACGAGAGCATGTGGAAAGCACCAATTATTGTGCAGATGAATGAATCTATATGGCATGGCTTAGTGTGACTTAGCCATTTTCTGAATGATATCATGCCCACCGTGTTCAATGAGCGACTGCCATTTGAATCAGTGGGTGCTAAAATGGATTGACAACATCCAGGATATAACTGTTAAGGCAGTTGCTTAGTAACACATTCAGCCTCTGAAATGAGAGCCAGGGCTCCTTTACATTTTTCAATGAAGGGTGAGATTACAATTGGCTCCCTTCAAACTCGAGCAGCTTGTGTGAATTGAAATCTATGGCATGTAGTGTGTCACAGTACTGTTGCTTGCTTACATAATTGTCTGACCTAAAGTGATTATTTTTCTATTAAAGACCATGGCAGAGGCAGCCATAATACATCATGGTTTTTTACTACTTAATATAGTCTTTATATTTTCACAAAATTGTGTCCGTTAACCTTTGTAAATCATGTAAAGTTTAATGCTCTGTATTTGATAGACTACCAGCAGAGAGCGTTGTACACATTGAGATATGTGTATATATTTGCGGCACACCTTTCCTGGCTTTGCCAAACAGCTCAAACATGGATTCAGTGCAAAGAGGTTTATTCTTAAACAGAATAAAATTGTTTTACTAGTTAGCATGAAATAAATAGTATTTTTACTGTTTTGCTGACCTTTAATGTTTATTATTACAGTAAGTAGACTGTACACAACAGTAGGCAACAGGAGACTGTTATGGAGGTGGTGTTTATTGATGAAACACAGGAAAACATGTAAATTAATTGTAAAATGAGCAGTGGCAATGAGGACACATTAATAACCGATTTAAGTGATGTAGAAGCTCATGGATCGTTGATGGGTGAGGAGTGGATGTTAAGTAACAGGTGAGTTCTTTCAACAGGTGGAGGACAACAGACACACAGGGGACTTGGAAACAGGAGGAATTAATGAGTGAACAACAAAGGAGATCCCACTGGCTCATGGAGTAACACGTAAGTAGTCCTTTACGATTAACAAACCAAACAGTGAGTGCTGGCATGGTGTGTGCTTATATCTGGTGAGAAATGGGATAATAATTGATTGCAGGTGCAGGTGATCTGTATTCAGGTGAATTGGTGCAATGTGGTTCATTGTGAGAGGGGCTTGGCTGATCGGTGTCTGGTGGTTGGTTGTGTGTAGAGCCTGGCAGATCTGTGACAATGCTCAATGGTAATAACTACTAATTAGAGGAGTAAAGTTTGTGAAAAAAATTGATGTAAACTTGAGAAAGTCTAGTCTAAAAGTTAAAAATAGTATAGTTTTTGGAAATTAAGATTGTAGTAGTTTTTAAAGCATAAAAGTTTAAGCCTAGATAGACAGATAGATCATAACACCTAAAGCCCAATGACAGCCTGAGTCAAATAAGCCCATCCACTTGTCTCTACATTGTTGAGATATAGCTTATTTGTGGTTGTTAGGGTACAGTAAATGGTTGATAGATATAGCTAGACAGCTAACAGGGTAAAATCAATAGAGGGATGTGTGTGGGAATCAAAAGAGCCAACTCCTGTCTCTATGATGTTCTGGTGCTGAGATATAGCTAATTCATGTTGGTTGCTAGGGCAATAATTAAGGACTACTTGCCATTCTGAGTCAAAAGAAGCCACCCACTTATATGTTCTGATGCCTCCAACCTTTATAAATGGAAGTCAATCAGGTGGTTGCTAGGGTACTGTAACTGGTTGCTAGGGTATGGCTATGAAGTTGAAACGTCACCACTTGTTGCTGCTTACTAAGCCGAGCAATATAAGCAGCCCAACCCCCCCCCACCCAATATTTGTAAGATATGGTAACCCATACCCAAAATGTGACCTTTGTATTTAACCCATCACTGGTGAAGAGTGAGCACACACTGCAAGTCATAAACACACACATACCTGGAGCAGTGAGCAGCACACTACTGCGCACAGGAAGCTATTGGGGGGGTTACGTACCTTGCTCAAGGGCACTTCAGTTTCTACCTGCCAGTGCTGGAATCGAACTAGCAACCTTCTGATTACAAGCCTGACTCACTAAGCATTAGGCCACAACTGCCCTAATTGTCTTAAGTAATTCTAATTCTTAAGTAAATACAAAATAAAATACAGTTTTAACAAAAAGTGCAGTTATTTTATCATTAACAATGTTTACTATGAAACCTGTACTTTCCTAGATTGCTCTCACTTTAGGAGCAGTTTAATGTGCTAACACATATGAAAATCATCACCAGAAAACTGGAAACACTTGCTGTAAAAAACTCTTGTCTACCACAGGGGATCTATGGAAGATCTATGAAATTTAAAAAGGTAATTTTATTTTTTACATTCTAAACTAGCCTACATAAATGTCATGTTCTCTATAAATTAGTAATATTAGTTAAAAAATACAAAGCCATTAACTGTTGTAAATACAAAGAAGTCAAGAAGTCATCTTCAAAAAACTTTTTACATCTTCAATACATCTATTTAAACTATTAATTTGAACTATTATTATTTGAACTTTTAATTTGAACTATTATTAATAACAATTCTTCAAAATCTGCACACTCCTGTTCCTGTCTTTCTTTGTCCTGTCTTAAATCAAGGTTGATGTGTGTGTTTCCCTGTTTCCTGTAAATTTTATGGATTAAAGACTATTTCTGTTAATTCCTTTAACAGTCTTTGTAAGATTTCTACTACAACCACCTGTGACAATAGACTGTAGACATTTCTTTTTGTTTTTATTCACAAACCTCCCTGCAGTCCATTTACTCTGCCTGGAGCAAGGTGGATGTTTACTGGAAGACCACATATGGGACTTTCTTCATCTTATGTGCCTTACCCAGATTGCTTGCACCTCCTCTAACAGCCAGTTCCTCGGTCCTGCCTCCACTGGTTCCCTTCAGCCCCTCTGCATTTCTCATGTCATCCTGTGAGGATCTGCCTTGGAACCTCAGATCACCAGCTTCATCCAGTAAGATGGATCCCCTAGCTGCACCTCCATCCTCAGAATACATCGGTCAGTGCCATCGATGTTGCATGGGCTCTCCAGCTTGTAAGCCCCACCTGGGTCATCTCCAGCGGATACATCTCTGTCAGTCATTCCTAGGGTGCTTTCTGCCAAGTCTCCACCATGGAGTCTCCACTTCATCCTTCTTGTTGCTTCTGGATTTCCCTGGCTCCCCCACCCTCCCTTCCCCCCTGGACAATTTTTATTTCCATGGACTTTGTTTTCCTTCTCCATGCCCTCTAAAGCCCCCTTCTTCCTTTGTTGGACAATTTGCAGTGTGCAGACATGCTTTCCTGGGAGGGGGAAAACTTGCATCCTTTTGTTAGTTTCTTTCTGTTCACCTGTTGCCATAAACATATTAGTTCCTCGTCTGGTATGTATTCGTCTTCGTGGGCCTTTCTGTGACCTTTGCATTTAACCCATCACTGCAAGTGTGTGCTCACTCTGTTTCCCATGAGTTTAATTGATCATTTCTGTTAATTCTTTGTGTTTGTGAGCTTTATACTACAACCACCCATGACAGAAGATCCACCAATGACATAAAAAGGGAACTATTTATTTTACCAAGATGAATCAGATTCTGAATTAGTAACCTTAAAGATTAAATGAGCCTTCTGGAATAACCCTATCATTTAATTTCTGTATGTTTAATGTCTTGTTTATATAGTGTTGTGGATAAAATATGTAGTGGTAACTTAAAGGTTGCATGTTCAAACCTGCTATGGGGACCTGTATGGGGACCTCCAGCATTGTGACCTTGATACAGACATTTGATCTCAATTTGCACCAACAGGACTAAACCTGTAAGTGCGGCGTAAAGTCACTTTTTTAATTTATCAGCTAAATTAAAAATTTGTGGTTAGTTAAAGTAGTTAGTAAATTACTTTGAAAGGAATACATAAATAAAATAGCTTAACGCAGCAAACACGGGTCCAAGCACAGCAGCAGTAGCAGATATATTTTGATCTATCCACAGCCCTAGTCGCAGAATAAAAACTATGATTTTAAGATACGCAGTTCAAAAAAATGAGCATATAGTCGTATTTGCAACTTTTGACCACCAGGGGGTGGCGTCCCCACCTGCTCTTGTATTGCAAAGCATGGCTTGGTTTTGTCTAAAGTTCACTTAATTTGTACGTCATTAGACGTCGTCCATTTGGAAGCCTGTTTGAAACCGTTTTGCTTATGAGTTTCCTGCATACGCAAACCACTGTCAGATAGGTTTCAGTATATCCCTGACGTCCGTAAAATACTTAAACTGATCATTCAATAATTTTTTTAATTTCCTTAATTCAGAAAATTGTAGTTAGTAAAAGTAGTAAGCTACTTTTTACATATAGTACAACTACTTTTACATATGATTTATTCTGACAAAAATAACTTTATGCTGATGTCATAAAATAAAATGTGACCTGCTAGAGGCCCTGCTATCTGGACACTTATTGGAGTTTTTAGTTATGTTATGTAAAGTATCAGCTAGATAATAAATTGCGTCAAATGAAACACTGACATACAGATAGTGTATATAGCAATACATTAATGTGGATAGCATAGTTACCATTATTATTATGTACAATAACGACGACTAAACCTGTGTGGCATAAAGTCACTTTAGATAAAACAGTTCAATTAAAAATTTGTAATTAGTAAGAAAGCTTTAAGGGATCTAAATAAAATAATGTTATCTTTCATTTTACTAATACGTTTTCTTATTTTTTTAAATGGTGTTCTTCATTCACTTCACTTAAACCTGTCTACTTGACTTCTTGATGTTTTTTCCTTTTTCAAAGTTAATAAAAAAGTGACGTATTTAGACACGGATTTTATTTCTGACGTCACACTTGGATGTGGGCAGGGCTGGATGTCCACCTCGGGATGCAGCTTTCTCAAGCAACATAATTAAACAATCAGTTCAGAAGAACACCATTCACTGCTAGTTAGCATTTTTCTTTTGACATTTTTAGTTCCGGGTGGAAGCGAAACAACTTCAGTCAGCAGGTGATAAACGCGGAGCTGTATTCTACCGTATAAACTAGCCCTTTTATGCTGTAATTGTCACTCATCTACTTCTAATTTAAAAAATTCCTGGCCACGCCTTCCCCACAGTAGGGCTCGCCTGCATCCAGACATTATTTAGAGATGCTGCGCGAACGATTCGCTTTGCTTAATTAATATTCATGAGATGATTCTACGCCGAGGTAGGAATTGCAAAACTGTTTGCAGGTCGCGTTTAGTCATAGGGAAGTAACGATGTAAGTGCGCCCTCTGAAAAGAAGATGCAGTATCCAAGCCCCCTCCTCCTCACACTTATGTGCTTTGTCAGCTGTGTCCTCTCTCTTGCGCAAACTCCGGACTTCGACCAGAAGCTCGAGCTTTATCCCTCTTATCGCTCTTTTTCGCTCCGCTTACCTGCCCATTTTGGGCTTTGAGCATATTTAACTCGGTCGGTACTTTCTTCTTATTTCTTATCCCCCCTCCCCCTCTAATTGTGAAACATGACATTAAATTACAATAAAAACGAACCGGCTGTAATTCTCGAGCGTGTAAACAGCATACGTACGGCTCTCTCCGATCTCTATCTGGAACAGCTGCTGCAGCACAAGCCCAAGTCGGAAAAGGTGGGAGGATTTTAAGTAAATAATCAACTGATTGTACGATATTTTTTCTTATTTCTTTATTCAGCATTTATAATCGCGTGTCAATAGTTTTATAAGTGTTAAATATAAATATCGCTGTAGTTTGTTTTCTGCATCAGGGATGAAGATGTTCTGGTCTGTACTGGTGCGACCCGGTTTGAGATAAGCGTCACACTGCAACTTTTTCTTTTATACCATTTTCTGGGTAGATGATTTCTGCTGAAATAGTTTGCGTCAATAACAATCAGAAATATTAAATTATTATTCTATAAAAGCGTTACATAGTTAAAATATTATTTTGGTATAACTTACGTCACAATAACAGCTGTCAATGCGTCTCCTGTGTCGCGTCACAGCTGCCCGCTTGGATCTGATCATTTCTGTATATAATTATCAGTATTTACTGTAATTCTACTGATATTGAATTGTAAATGTGCTGTGTCAGTAACATATAATTTCACCTGACAAAAATTGTACTTAATGCTGGTGTCGTAAAGTAAAATGTGATCTCCTAGAGGGTTGCCTATTCATGTTTCAGAACAGTAAGTTCTCCGTTAAAGTATGAGCTAGATAATAAAATGAGACTATTTAAACAACTGGTGACATACAGAAAGTGTGTATAGCTACACATTAATGTGGATAGCATAGCTAAAATTATTATTAGATATAATAAAAATCTCTGATTTCTGTTGACAGACTTTGGTATTTTGACAAGTTTAAACACAGCTTGTGACATTAAGATCTCTTTGAAACTCTAGAGACACAAGTGAATTTTGTGAATTTCGCTGACTTTTGTAAAGATAAAAAATATGAAGTAGGAGTCTAAAATAAAAGACTTAATTTCCATTAATTTCATTGCTGTCTAGGAACACGTTAATTTTATTCTCATAAATTGGCAGAAATTTAACATTTCTGCCTACCCTTCTGCTTGTAACATTTAAGAACACAACCATTGCCCGTTTGGCAGTGAGTAATAATTTAATCAATCAGTGCAGACAGTATGGACTGTAATCAATTTCACCACTCTCTTCACTGTGATTAGTGAATGTCATTAACTGTTTAAGCTTTTTGTTAAAAGTGCTGGTGATGCTTTTAAACTCTTTTTGAAGATCACAGACCTGGACCATTAATGTTTTGCAAGTTGCAATGTTCATGACCGAGGCCATTTCACTTTATTGTTTCCTGAGATACATTTTTCCTAAAATACATACATTTATTCTCAGGACGTTAATTATTTAAAAATCTTAAATCATGTCCTTTGTTTGCGAGAGTTGTGCTCTTACTATGCTAATGCGCTCTTATTATCTAGCTGAATATTGCCAAAAGGCACAATAGACTTGTCATATTTATGTGTCATTTTCTCAGGTGATGTAGCCAATGGTGTCTAATGGTTTTGACACCCAACAAAATTACTCATGCAATAAGAACCAGAGGTATTTGATAATCAGACAAAAAATGCATATTCCTGTTTTGTATATTTTTATCCTGCCTCTCTTGCTGGAAAACATTCCTTTTTCTTGAATTAGTTGATAAATTCCTGGTATTTTAGACAGGCTAATGATGCAGATAGATGATAATTATTTCTGTGCAGTGGCTGATAACCAAACAAACTCCAAATATTAACTCATCCCAAAATATTTATGCTTAAGACATTAATCATTTGAAATCTCAAATCATGTGCTTTGTTTGCAAGAGGTGTGCTTTTACTTTGCAAATGTGATAAAACACCCAAACAAAAATTGAAGGAGGAACCAGAGCAGTATCTTGGGAACAGAACATATAAAGACTCAAAATATCAGAAAATAATAATCACTTTATGAATGACATTTGATTTCTAAGAAGATTGGCAAAGTAGTTTGCAGGAGTATTTTCTAAATTACTTTATCCATGAACATCAGTCCTTCATCAGAATACAAGACCTGGACATAATCAGTATTGCTAACATGAGTGTTAATTTGGCTTAGAACATTATGCTGCTGGTTTACTGACAGTAGTCCTCTCTTTGTCATGTATCTATGACACTTCACTTGTCAAGCTGAAGAGCACAAGCATTCTATATTTAGAAGCCATAATTTTCTCTGCAGATAGGAGGGAAGTCTGGAGAACAGTGGGGAGCTGCCTTCTGTTTGTTTTGGTAAAACATCAGTTTGATAAAAAATGTAATCCTTTTCATACAAGACTGACTGCATGTAAAACGTCTCAGAATTTGGTAGAGCATTTATGTTTAGCTGGTTTCTAATTCCCTAACTGCTTGTTTTTGCCTTTCAAAATTCCCAGTAAGCACACCAGTCAAGCTAAGTCAACATGGCAAGCAAAACTCCCCAACATGTGTAAGTAGATGAGAAAGACCCCTGTGGAGAAACAAAGGCTGTAGAGTCTCAGAACGTGGTATTTCAATTGATAGATTTGAGGATTACTTCTGAAGTTAGCACCTGTATAATGTTTTCAAATGATTTGAAGAATTGTCTTAGTTGTGTAAAAAATAGAACTTTGTTGCACCTGTTTGTGACAGAGTTCAGCACTAAATATTAATCTGAAGCAAAATTCAGTTTGTGTGATGAAACCCTGGTGGTTTCGCTTTGTCATACGAACATTATGACAGTAGGAAGTGTCTGGAGTTGGTAATGTACTCACTGTACTGTACTCACTGTGTGTACTCACTGAGTTGGGGTGAATCCCTAAATTTAAAGTAAATTTCAAGGAGTGAATCTCTTATCATTCTGTGTTTGAACAGAGTCATTTCTGAACTGTTGATAGTTGACATAACAACATAGTTTGGCATCTCTGGGCTGTAAACAAGAAACATAGATGCCAACTTTTGATCCCATTTGGTGTTTGCTATTTTTAACCAAAGTATTACTGGTGTTCAGAGACAGGTTATCTATTTGATTCTGTAAACACTATTCCACTTGAAGTGTTGATTTCACAAGCCCTTAAGCAGGTCACACACCAAATGAAAAATGCTGCACTGTGCCACATATTTAAATCAAACACATTTTCCTGTGAGTGTACACACACCGGCGGACCTGATGGGAAATGGTGCACTCATAGATAACAATGAGTGTATATGTATAGAAAACATAAGGTGCAATGTGGCATGGCACTGCGCTTCTCGTCCAGTGTGCGACAGGCTTTAGTCAATATGTTTCTCTGCATGGACACACATTGGTAAGTTCTCTTTAGTTGACCCATGCACTGATGTTTTATTAGCTGAATTGTGGCATGCAAGCTTGCTCAGGATGTTTGGCTGTTTCCTATCGACATGTGACTTTCCTCCAATAAAGACAACTCCATCAGCAGTATGAAGTGAGGTCACATGAGACACTGCTGAACTTCTTCAGGCTTTAATAGCAGCTGACCTATTACACAGAACATAAGGTGGTTTTGCTACTGAACTACAAGTGCGCTTTGTACTTTAGTTTATGTTTTAAAGAAATAGTTGAAAAAATAAATAATAATTAAAAAATCTTATTTACTTTCACATTTACAAAAGTATCATAAATGTTGTTCAACTCCTGTGCAAAAGGATCTTAAGCCACAGAGAGATATGTGTAAGGAACCAACTGAAACTTTGTAACCATATATTTGTGCTTGTGTACCTTGAAAGTCACTTGAGAGTTATGATAATGGGGGCTGGTAAATCTTTATTCTGTTCCCTAAACAAATCTATCCTATGGCTTCCAAAAACTAGAAATACTGTACGAATGTATTTCCTAAATCAACTTGTAACATACATGGACTCCTTGATGTACCTGTATGTTATACCTACTGTAAGGCCCATTCACAAAAAGAACAATAACTGTAAGATAAAAATCGCTCTAAACATAAGTGTATAGCAGAGTCCGCTCAACAGTTATAACAATACAGAGGAACAATATCACTGGGATCACTTTCAAAAGTGACTTTTTTTCAAGCTGATTAACAATTAAACATTGACAGCCAATAAAAATCTATTTAAATTTAAAGGGCTTACACATTTTCCGCAGTGCACAGTGCGAAACATAGTTATTTGTTGGTGTGGACATTAAAATTGTTATTAATATAGACCAGACCTGGTTATAAAGGAACTTATTATATCTAAAGAGTGAATTTCCATTCAAAAGGGCTCCTACAGATGACGGGCGTCTTTTTAAAGACGTTTTCCGTCCGTGTGTTTCTGATTGCAGTCACTTCCTGTTCTCATCTGATGGCCATGATTGCTGCATCAGATGTCTGGGCAAAGCATGCTGAGGCAGTGTTCGTGGTCAGGTTGTGCTCGTATTATAACAGCATGCCTATCTTGACACTGCAGTCACAGTTCTCTCTTTTCTCATGAGATCGAGCCCCCTCTGCTGCTACCCAGTCTGTTGCACTGACTGCATGCCTGAAGATGACAGAGTTGGTTAACACTTTGGGAGATCTCTGCCTACTCTCACGTTATCTTGAGACCCAGGCCTGGATACGTGCCCAAGGTTCCCACCACGCCTGTCAAGGATTAGGTGGTGAACCTACAAGCGCTGCCCATGGAGGAGGCAGACCCAGCCCTTTCTTTTTGTGTCCCATTCGCACCCTGCGCATTTACGTGGACCGTACTCTGTACCACTCTCCAGGCGTGCTTTACCCCCTTGGAGTGAGGGCTACTCGACTAGGAGTGTTACCTTCTCTTGGGCGCTGGTGCACGGCACCCCTCTAGCAGACATTTCCAGGTTTAACAATCTCAGAGTGGAGCCCGTATCCTCCCATGTGTTGGGGCCAACTAGGTAGAGGACATGCTCGGTGTCTTCGCTTGCATTGCCTCCCCCCTGGGATGGGGGAAATAGGCATTTATACTCCTTCGCAGCGGTTTCCCACTTGCGAACCCTGCATTGCAATTAATCCAGCACCGGTCGGTGAGCAGGCTCAGTGGTGGAGCCTCAAACCAGGCCCAGTACTTGTGTGTATGCCACAGTCAGTCCTTGTACTGGGCTAGGTGCCCCATATGTAGTGATTTCCCATTGGTAATCCCATGTATGTATTCTCCACGATAATATGGTTTCCCTGTCGGTAAACCTGTGTCTTTCCCTTGGCACTTACTGCTGCCAGATTCTGTTGGCAGTAGTGCCATCCCACTAGGTAAGACGTGCACAGAGACCTTCCTTTCGTACTGCCTTGTCAGTCTATATCTCACCTCCACACATTACCTCCTTTTAGCAGGGTGTGGTCTCCCCAGCACCCTTTCTCTGGAATAGAGCACTTCCCCCAGTGTTTCTCATGGCTATCCCAAGAGAGGAAGGAGACCTGTGCACCGAGGTGCCTTCTCATGAGGGCACAGGAAAAGTTGTTGCGACCTCTCTGTGTCCAGGTTCCACACCCTGTGAGGCTGCGAGGGTTGCCTGCGTACAGAGGCATGTTTCGCCTGCCTGTACTTGCATTCCTAGCCCGTAATGTGGGTTGGCTTGCAGTGTTTTTCACAGGGACCCAGTACCGTGATGTAACATCGAATGTGACTGACTGAAAGGGAACATCTTGGTTATGTCTAGTGTATGTTCAGACTGAATGAAAATGAGTTGGAGCCGGCCTTATACCCGCTTTTGGATGGGCGTGACTTGGCACGCAAATCCTTTGCCCAAATGCTCATTGGCTCTTTCCTCTCGAGCCAATGTTCATTGGTGCGTTTTTCTACTACTCAAAGGTGATAGGGCTCTCATGCGAGACCCCATATGTCAGTGCGTAGACATAACATCTCCGTTCCGTCCTTCATTATCTGAATGTGACGCTTAGTGTGTTTAGGGCTTTAAACTGTATTGTGTCAGATGTTACTTTTGCACCTGTGCCACCTGACGTGCACAGACAGTTGCTATATTTATTCTGGATTGAATAAATCATGGACACATTTGAGTGAACAGGCATGCTAGGATTATAATGTGTCTGTGTGTTAAGTAGGTTTTCGCTGCAAATCTATAAGATCAGGAAACACTAAAACACTCAGAATGATTGGATTTTCTTAATGTGATTTTCCAGAGTAGGAACTTCCAATTTGTCCTGTTGTTCCATTGCTTAGACTAATGGACAGTTATAATAGGCTTTTACCTTTGCTGTCACTCTCACTTCATTTTTCTATATATTTAATTTTGTTTTTACACTGAACATACTTTAATCCAAAACACTGTACTGGTTTTGAAATTCCCACAATTCTCATGGGCATTTTGGTATCATTTTTTAGACATTAAGTTAATTTATGGTGGTTAATTATGCTAATTATTAAAATCTTGAAATGTGGCTTTACAAGGCATTCTTGCAGGGCAGCATAACAGGTTCGTTTCATGAATTCATTATTCAACAGACTTTATTGCAACATTAAATTTCTACAGAAAGTTAAGGTTGTCTGTTAGGTACTTTTGTTTTCAATAGTTCCCTGTGCACCTCACCATAGCCTAAGCATAGGGGGTTGATTTTCACTGTGCTTTCTTAAATATGGTTGCTGTATAGTGAAGAGCTTGGGAGTGTGCACATTCCTGTGATGCCATCAAAGATAATATATTTTCTGCTTTCTCCTCATGACCTTATTGTGACTGGGTGGGCTGAACTCCAAACTGGTGTGTGAATGTGTTAATGTATTAATCTGTCTGATTAAAAGGTTGAGGTTGTATGAGGGAGATGTTTTCCAGTTTAGTGTCAATTAATAGTTGTTTTGGTCAAGGGAGAAAGTTTTCTGAATTCTGAAAGCTACAGAATGTTTATATACAATAAACTCAGTGAACTTTTATCTTAAAAACAACCTGACACAACTTTCTCAAAAAATAATTGTGTTGCATAAAAAATTGTAGGTGTGTCAAGCTAAAGTGATGAGAGTCAAGATGATTTATGACTCATGTTCAAGATTTATTTCATTCTTTGCTTTCAAAAACAGTCTGTCACTCTTTTAACAGTTAGAACAGGCAAACTGTCTTATATATCCATGTAATCTATTTATACATACTGTAATATATGTAGTTGCAATTGCACAGCTTCAGCGGTATTCAATGCCATTACAAAGCTGGGAAGAGCCAGACAAGGGTCCAAATATATTACTATGTGCTTTCCAAGAAAAGGAAAACAGCATAACTCATCACATTATCTGGCTGACACCAGATTTGCCAGTCATCAAAACCTGAGGTCAGCCTGTAATAAATAATCACATTTCCAAACTCGTTTAAAAGCAGTGGTTTAAAGTCCCAATCACACAATGTCATAAGCATGTCATAATCTTCGCCCTGAGCTCTGGTGATTATCACACAAGAGCTTATCCTTACAAATCCCTGCTTTTAAGTTTGTAAAAGTAAGATCTGACATTTTGTGGCTTTCCTTCATAGCGCAATAAAATAACTGACTGTTGACCGTTACAGCCACAGCTTAGTTTCTGACAGCAGTGACATAAACTAATTTTACAGATGATAGACCCAACAAACAAACATCTTCACGGTCATGCATGATGTATAAGGGTGATGTCAAAAAACAGGTTTGTCCCAGCCCTCAACTAAATTATCACACAAAATTACTTGCTATTATTTATTATTAGCTGAAACTAACAGTCACAAACACGTTGTCCTGCCCAATGCCATTGACTGAGTCAGAATTTCATGTCAGGTCAGTCAAAATAAAGAGATTTTTGTAATTTGCAAGTGGCTCCGCATTCAAAAATGACCTTGATGATTCTAGTTGAGCAGGCATGTCTGTGGAGTATCAGTATGATGAATCCATGTGAAGCAATACATAGACTGTGAATCTGACACATTTAAATAAAGTATGGAACGTTTTCTAGTTAAAACAAGAATTAATTTACATAGAATTCAAAACTATTGGCTTATATTTGTTTTAAATGTAACATTGGATAAGGAATACAACCAAAATATTTATTTTAACCAAAATATTAGTTTATATTGGCAACACACTTTACAGTGTGGATTTACTCTTCCTCCATACAGATGTATACATTGGACCCTTCTGTTTTGCTACTGTTTGGAGTATTTTTTACCTTCTCTTGAGGTTTATTTAATCATGTCACTTTTGCTCTTAAAAAACAAGGTGGCCCTGTCAGATAGCATAACCATGCCAGCCCAGTAAGTTGTAGCTGGGTCAATTTTCCAGCATTGCAGAATTTAATGAAGTGTTAAGATTTGAATGTTTAATGGTTAACACAGAACAGATATCTACATTTAATTGGTAATTCTCCTCCACTATCATACCCCTCAGATCTCTTATTTATTTTCAAGTCTAGACAAAGAGCCCATTTGGGAAACTTTATTTCAAAAACCGTTTCACATTGGACACGAATCTGAGCTCCACTCTAGTGTGAATGCATGATCATGATTCATCTCTAACTAACCAGTAACACTGGTTTTAATGTACTCTGTGTTTGCATTGCCAGGCCACCATGCAGACATATGACCGCAAAGGGCAAGATGTCTACACCAATGGAAGTGCAGAACATGTCAATGGCAAAGACATAACCACAATGAGAGAGGTGGCCTTTGAAAAGAACCCCTCTGAACCACTGGTATCACACTTTATAATAACACTATATATGTGTGCTTCTGTTTAAAAATAGAATCTGTTCCTAAAGTAAACACACAACTTTTGACAGGGAATTAAATCATTTAGACACAAAACAACTGGTAAAATTCTTTTTTAATAACTACAATATGCTAAATGCATACATGTAAAGGAGTTACCATTAATTAAGGATTTTTATGCAGGGAATGCCCTGTTTTATGCTAAACAGTATTACATTTTTAAAACAACAAAGAAATGTGAATATAGAAATATATTCTATTTTTGGGACCATTAAGACTTTGTATTGTGATATACATATTTAAAAATAACTAAATAAAATACAGTTATTACAGTTTGCTTCCAGAATTTAAATTGTGTCTCAATGTTTACTTTAAACTTAAATGCATGTCACAATGCAAAAATTCTAATGGTCCTAAAAATATTGAGATTTTTTAAGAACTTTGCTTTCTCTTTTCTAATCTTTTTATTTTTCTTGTTGTAAAATTCTGAAGTGGAATGTAAGTCATGTTTTGTGAGGTTCACCTTGTCCAAGGATGAAATGAAACTTTAAACAGAGAAAATGTAATGTGCTGTACATACTGCATGTGTTCTATGTCTGTTTAGGGTGTAACTCTTAAATTGAACAAAAAGCAGAGATGTACAGTGGCGAGAATTTTGCACGGAGGGATGGTACACAGACAAGGTACAGTGGATTCTTGCAAGGTGTTTTTCTGAATAATCAGATGCCATACAGCTCAGTGGATAACAACTGTTGAAATGATGTTTGGACAGGTTCCTTACATGAAGGAGATGAAATTGCAGAGATTAATGGGAAAAGCGTCGCTAATCAAGGTGTGGACCAGCTGCAGAAGATTCTGGTGAGTTTGGATATTAATGTGCAGTGTTCTATCATAGTGGTTGTATTATAAAGCTCACAAAGACTAGGAATTGACAGAAATAGTCCTTAATTCATAACACTCACAGGAAACAGGAAAACACACATCTTAACATTAACTTAAGACAATACAAAAAGCTAAGGAACACAGGAGAACAAGGAAATTTAACTCCTCATGTATCAGTCAAAACTTCCAAAAAGACCATGTCAATCACATCCAGTGCAGCGAGGTTGTGGACGGGGTTTCCTTCAGCCACAATTTCACTGTCTGAGAAGCATTTCGAAAATCCTAAAAGATTCTTGGAATCCTAGGCTAAAATCTGTAGTCCTTAATCATTAGATGTTCACAGATAGCCGATTAATTACATTTTTGCTCCAATAATGTTCTGGCAGTGTCAGAAACTGAGGCACAGTCAGTATGTGCCTAAAATCAAATTTAAAACAAATAGGTGCATGCATCAAAATAAACGCTAGAAATAGTTTTTGTTTGCTAGCCACTGCTTTAGGTCTGCATGTGAAAGCAGTTAACCATCACCAAGCATGTCATGGAGCTGGGTCAATAATCACATACACTCTACTGAACTATTTTCTCTTTATATGTAGCGTTGCGAAGTCTGATTAAAAACAAAGTACATCATCTGCTATTTTAACAATTAGTGATTTTATTAAAAAAAGAAAGATTTTGTCCAGATAGGATGATTTTAGTTACATAGTTGCTTAATTGTTATAAAAATGTCTTACAAAAATTGGTTAGTGGTTGTAAAATATGTTTTAATTCATTTTTGAATAATAATTTGTTTAATTAATTTTTATTATGCATTATGTCATTTATGTATTTTTTATTTTGAGCTGAAAATATGACCTGGACATTTCTTGTGAGAGTCATCAAAAAAAAGAACAATTTGATTAATAACAAAAATTTAGTTAGCTTCTTTTTGTTAGTAACTTAAGGTGTAACTACTTAACCAAAATAATAGCTTAATTATCTTCATTTAAATTAGTGTGTATTTTCAAAAGCTACAATTTCAGCAGCTTCCCCATCACCGGGACATTTTGAAAAGTTTTTCTAAAGAGGTTTTACTCTGTGTTTGCAGTAAGTTACTTATGATTTCATGTTGTTGGATGTTATCTATCATTACAGAAAGACACAAACGGTGTTGTCACATTGAAAATCATCCCCAATCAACAAGGTCGCTCTGTGGCCTGTGAGGTGAGTAAAAGTACAGTGAAAATCTGAAAACCAACTTGCTTTGTCCTTTCCTTTGTAAATGTAGGCCTCAAGTATGATTTAATTACTTCTTTCATGTGTTTGTCTGCTCTGTTATCATCCTTGATTATAAAAGGTTTGTGGTTTATTATGGGACTCTTTTATGGAAGAAAACGTCTCTTGGTTACGTATCTACCTCAGCTCCCTGAGAAGGCAACGAGACACTGTGTCAGGTTTGACGCTATGGGGAATACCTTCGGTGTGACCGGTGTCTGAATCTCATGTCTAATCATGCTAATGAAATGGCATCAGATGTACTTGTGAGTATAATAGAGCACCTGTAGAGCATGTCATCAATTTCTTTGTCTGAAGGAGACGCAGACAGGCACCCATGAGGCATGGCAATGAGACACAGTATCTTGTTATCTTCTCAGGGAACTGAGGTTACATACATACCTGAGAGACGTTTCCTTTCGAGGGAACTCAACACTGCTTCAGGTTTGACGCTATAAGGAAGCCTTGCCATGCCGAGGGGAGCAACTGCCACATGGTCCGTGCTGAAGCACAGTCACCATAGGCATTACTTAAACACCCTACTCGCGCACTGGTGGTGACAAAAATACCTCTCTCAGGGCCGTTGCCCAAACATGAGGCCCTGTAAGGTTTGCACTAGACACTTAAAGAGGTGTCCGGTGTGGGACTCGAACTCCTGTCTCCCGTGCCAGTGTTGAAACGGTAACACAATGCACCATTGCGCCAGCTGCATAAAGGCTTAGCAATAAGGCCTAAAAGGCCTAACACTGCCTTTAAAAGGGTCGGCTTAGTGCAAGTGACAGCTTGCCAGCCCATCACCAAGGCAGTGGGGGACCCTCTGTAGTGAGGGTACTGACACTAGACCCCTAGGACTGACATCTTTGGGAAGCTGGTAGATAATGGCTTCAAAGCTCAAAAAGTGTCCTTGACCGAGCTCTAAAGAGGCAAGGACCTTCTGTCATAAAGGTCCCAGTTCGCACATCTGAGCGCACCTCAGCCCAACACTCTGCTGAGATATACAGCACAGAAATACACAGGCAGGCGTTTAATACAGGACCCAGACGCCAGACTCCTATGCACAGGGTGTGTGGCTTCCTACATGCAGGTCTAAGTCACCGCCTGGAGGCGGCAGGACCAGCCGCCGTGCTAGAGCCACAGGAGCACTCTGTATAGTGAGGGTACCAAAAACACTCAAACACATCTTTTGCAGGTGCCTTTTAAAGGTTACATGGTGTGAAACACTATGGCACATGACCTGGACCTGCCTATAAGCAGGCATGATTTGACATTGTATGACCAGCAAATGGCAGAAGAAACTCATTTCTCATTTCGCAGGTTTCGACGCTGTGTCATGACTTTTGACATTATGGGAGAATGCGCTTCAGGTGCGCCCAGGTCTAAACACCTTAAGCACATTCTCCCATAATGTCAAAAGTCATGACGCTGTGTCGATCAGTATATGTCTGCTTTATCAGTATATGCTACACAAGTAATGACACTGCTACTAAAGTTAGTAGAGCTAGTAGCTGTAGATTTGGTCAAATAATGTTCACTTACATATAGTTATGTAAAATAAGGTTATCTATCTGTCTGTCATTTATTAAATGTTTAATTTAACATAAGTTTTTCAGAGACATTTTCACTTGTGAAAATACTTTTTTATATGTTTTACTATCATATTATGTTTATGCACATATTTATGCTTAACATAATTTACAAAAAGGGGGCATCTTTTTGAATAAACATCTTCTAGTGTTCTGACCAGTCATAGCCTTGGTGATTATTGGCAAAATTACTATTTTTTAAAATTAGAATGCAGTGATTGGTTGATAATTCACACATCTTTTTTGATCTTTATGAGATTTTTTTTAATGGGTTCTGTATTCTTCGTTTTGCAGATGTACATGAGAGCACAGTTTGACTATGACCCTGCGAAAGACGACCTCATCCCATGCAAAGAAATTGGCCTTAAATTCAAAACGGGTGACATCATTCAGATTATCAATAAGAAGGATCCACACTGGTGGCAAGGAAAGGTGGACAGCTCCTCCACAGACTTTGCAGGACTCATACCCTCTCCAGAGCTTCAAGAATGGTACGTTTGCAATTTTCATAGGTTTAATGACAGACTGGCCTTCTTTGAAGCAATGTTTGAAGGAATTTGGGTTCTTCAAAAGCTCATGAATTCCGTGATGACTTCAGGCGTGTAGCTAGCAAGAGCAAAGCAACACGTGAAGCCGGTCAGTCCTGCAGTCCTTTCAGCAAGAAGAAGAAATGCAAAGACAAGTACCTGGCCAAGCATAGCTCGAGTTAGTAAAACATACCTCTGCACTCCTCCCTGACAATGTAACACTGAAATATACTGGGTAGTGGTGTATAAGTCAGACTCATCAGCTAAAGGTTTTTTGTTCTCTTGCTAGTCTTTGACCAGCTTGATGTAATATCCTATGAAGAGGTGGTGAGACTTCCTGCTTTCAATAGAAAAACTCTGGTTCTCATTGGTAAGCACCATCATACCATCAAGAACATGTTTTAGTTTACATTATGCATTCAAGCTATATATTTTACCACATGTTTAGGTCATACTTCACCCCAAAATCCAAGAAAGACTATAAAGTATGAGTATACATGTTGCATTGAAATATGAAGCATAAATGTAGGGCCATTATTACTTTTTGTAATATAAAATACTATAAGTTAAGACACCTCAGCTCTTATCTCGGTCTTGCTGAAAAAAATAAAGTGATTAAAAAATACTGTAAATACAGAGACAGCAGAGGAGGATAATTGAGAATGATATTGTAAAATGAAAATGTCAGTGGTTTTAAAAACATCTTTAAGTAAAAAAATGTTCTTTTGATTTTGAGGTGAAATGTGAACTGTGAACACGTCTGTGAAAATGTCCAAAAGAAAGTTACAGCCTGTAATGTGTTCTGCTCTTTTCCAATTTAGGTGCACCTGGAGTCGGAAGGAGCCATATTAAAAATTCACTGCTGAGCAAATATCCAGAGAAGTTTGCCTATCCTGCTCCATGTATGTACAGTCCAACTGCTTCCTTTTGATCCATTCCATTTGGATGATTTCCAGATGTACATTTTTTGACAGTTTTTTTTTAATTCACTCATTATTTAGTTATGGAGTAATGAATTAGGCTGTGGCAAAACATTATTACCAAAAAAAGTCACTACACAGGAGTTGAAAGTATTAATCACTTAACCACTTAGACCACTGTAAGATGAATTCTTCTGTCTATGTAGATAGAAACTTGAAAATAATCTAAAATTTCTTTTAACATTTCAGGCACCACCAGATCTCCAAAGAAGAACGAGGAGAACAGCAAGGAATATTACTTCATTTCCAATGATGAAATGACCAAATGCATTATCGGGAATGAGCTGCTTGAGTACGGCAGTTACCAGGGCCACATGTTTGGAACCAAGATTGAAACTGTCCACAAAATCCATGAGCAGGGCAAAATCGCCGTGCTGGATGTTGAACCTCAGGTAATGCCATCCCAAATGTTATTCCCTATCTAATCATGTCCAATAACATGTTTCAGACTGGTCCCAAACATAAATGATATTTGATTTGTTGAGAAAAGGTGTGCTTTAATATAATAGGCATGCTTTAATACCATGCCTTAAGTAAGGTATTACTTATGGTGTGCTATTACTTTTCTAAGCAGTCAAACATTTGCCTATGATTTTCAACAATAAAACAGTTAAAGACTTACAATACAGTGAAGGAGAGACCTAAGTCATATCTGTGGCCCACAATATTATAGAGGATGGTAAGTTCTTTTAACTCAGTAAGCTATCACCTAGAAAAATCATAGCAACCACTCAGCAACCCACTCAAAACTATTCAGAACACTTATACATCACATCAACATACTGTAACAATGCCCTGGCAGTCACCCACAACACTTTGGAATTGTGGCATTGAGTTTTGCACAGAAAAGCTGGACTCAGATTTTCTTTTGAAATACACAAATGTTATTGTTTTTACATTTATGTTTATGCATTTGGCAGATGCTTTATTTAGGCAACTTCGTGTTATGCGTTTTATAAGAATGAGGGTTGTCTGGGATTTGAACTCATGAACTTACTGTTGCAAGTACCTTGGTGTACCAGCTGAGTCACTGTAAAGCCAAAGAGCTACAGGTTATAGTTTGTGATAAACTTTCTAATACTGCTATGTATAACTTTGCTAATTTGTGTTTTGTTGTTGTTTTTCTCCTTCTTCAGACTCTGAAAGTGCTCAGAACGGCAGAATTTGCTCCCCTCATGATATTCATTGCTCCTACCAACACTGCCAATCAGGTTAGAAACAGTTCCTGATGCCTTATCATGCTAAGTGTTGTTACAGTCTTTCATTAATTTATTGTTTATTACAGCAAATGTTATTAAGTCTTTCATTCCTACTTTATCAGATTATCAGATAAACAGATCAGTAACAAATTTTCTATTCCAATGTACAGTCAGAGGCAGTGCAGGCCATCCAGAAGGAATCGGACAGCATTCTTAGCACCTACCACCACTTCTTTGATGAAACTCTTGTGAACAATGATGTAGACGAAAGCGTTAAGGGTGTGGAAGATGCCATTGAGAAAGCCTCCTCAACCCCACAGTGGGTACCGGTGTCCTGGGTGTATTGAAAAACACAATCCCATGCTCACACCGTGCCCTGGGTGACATAGCACATTTGCACATGAATACGTTTTACAAAATGTTTGATAAAGCAATACAGTTGTTCTTTTTGTTTTAATATGTAAAGGACAGAGCGCTGTAACTATGCCACTATACAGCATCAAGTGATGACGTTGTTAGCGATGCAAAAAGGTCCTACTGTGATTTTTAAATACCACTCGTTTCATTAGGGTCTGTTGGTTGTGAATGATCTTCCCTCGAGGTTCAGTGTTTTCAGTCTCCTTAAATATTATTATATAAAAATACATGAGATTTACTTCAAGTCATAATGTTAAGGTACTTTTTAAAGAACTGAATAAACTCTACACTCCAACTGTGTGTTAAAGGAAAAATGCTACCTTCACTGGCTTGATGTGGTTTGTGCTAGAAAATAATTGTGAAAGTAGTTACCTCCTTCACTTGACTCAACCAAGTTTGTGATTGCACTTTGTGTGGGCATGCTTACCTGTGTGTAAAGCGTGGTGGTAGTATATATTTATTTTTCCATGTCATTTGTACCAGACTTAAAAAGTAACCCAGCCCCCACTGTTTACATTTCGACAGCAGAGCAAATAATATTTCTGAATAAAAATCTCGATATGTAACAAAAATGTGAGATATTGTGGATTAATTTTTTTTTATTAATCTTCATTTATCTATGCTAAAATAACCTATAGTTATGAGGAGTCTACAGGTTATAAAACCAACCTCATGTAGTTGTCAGGCAGATGTTAAAAACTTAACACATTAAAACACAACAACTTAAAACATTTTTAAATGGCTTGTACAATAATGTGGACAAAGACACTTCAGCCAGGATTCAAACGTGGCAGCATGCCAGTTGGGAACAGTATCAGCTCCCCCACACACTTTCTTGTTTAACACACAACATGTAGGTTATCATTTTTGTCTGGCCCGTTGCCAAGGTTGTTGTCACCATGGAGATGGGTGCTGGAATCTTATGACATATTTGCTATAACAGTTTCAGTATTTCATGAAGCCTCGCTTTGTTTTATATCAAATTACATTTTAATTGTAAATATACATTAATCAGGTTTTGTGTATCTCAGGCACCCACCACTTGATCACTAAATAGTAGTTAACAAGCAGAAACCCTGAGAGGCACGCTGTCAGTGGCAGAAAGTAATGGTTATTGTAAGGATTAATTTCTATTCATCTAACACATAAGAATTACTTACAGTTACTTACTTTTCCTTTTTTCACTAAACCTCTTAATTACATTTTTACAGTGTATGTCTTAAAGTGTATGTCTTAAAGTGTATTAATATTTGCTTAATTCTTGCATATTGGTAACAGTAAAAACAGTACAGTGACTTAATGACCCCAGCATAATCATTTTTACTGATTGTTTTAAAAATGTATTGGTAAATGTTGAAATTAACATTAAAATGATAAATAAAAATAAATAAAAGATAAATAAGATAAATAAAAATGTCGTATAAGGTAATTTTTAATTATTTGTTTATGTTAAATAAGGTTGTTAACTAATTGTTTGTGTATGGTTCAATAAACCCTCATTACCATTTTTTAAAGAAAAAAAATAAAACGACGGAAAAAATAGAATGCTGGTCCTGGCTGATGTAACTGCAATGCGTGGTGTGTTCTGTGGGGGCGCCAGAGATCAGAACTGACACAACAGAAAGCTCGGACACTTCTCATCTCATGAGGGCTGTGGTTCTGGCAAATTTCATACACTATTTGCATCGTGAAGTGTTTGTATACGGGGATCACTTTAAATCTTTTAAATCTCGTTAAGGATGGCTGAGTCGAGTAGGAGATATCAGCAGGTGAGTGGGCTCTACACTGCCTCGACGCGCCTAGGTTACGCGCAGATGTCGGGCACTTTTACGGGCACTTTTGTCAGGAAACACCGAGGCTCCGCCAGACTGCAGGCCGCACTGTTTTTAAAAGAATAACGTGTCAAATTCAGTTATTGCGCTCATTAACCATCACATAGCGTAACCACAGATTACACTCAGTTGTTAACGTTTACTTTAACCAGTTTATTATTTAACAAATGAGATATTTGACTGTGAAGGTAATGTTGCTGTGCTGTTTTTTTTTTTTTTTGCTTACGTTAAAATGTTGTGCACACTATTTTGTGGATATAATATGCTGCATCATTGAACATTTAGGATCTCCAAGCAAGGCTATTAAATGTTAATGCGTATATACTAAAAATCCCCTGATGTCCACATGACAGAAATAAGCCTGGCTGGAATATTGACAGGGTTGCTCAGATATCTGGTTAAGCCAGGAACACTGATGACCAGATGACCATAACATTATATCAGACTTGTTAACAATTGTAAGAGTAAGACGTTGTTCATGTTATAACCCATTAGAGAAAAGTACTTTGGTACCATGGTGATGGCATTGGATGGTAAGACCATGGTACTTTTATATGCAAAATGATATATGCTAAATCATTGCACATATTTCATTGCTTTGGCTGCACAAAAGGTTGTGGGTTCGATTCCCAAGGACAACGTACTGACAAATGTATAACTTCAATGTACTGTAAGTCGCTTTGAATTAAAGCGTCTGTCAAATGCATAAATGTAGTATTAGAAATGTTCAAAAAGCCGTTAACAGTACTGCTGTACTTTTACAAGGAATATTTGATTATTGATGATTAATGTCTAGACTGTGCTGAGAGTGCCAAAAATGTTGTCAATGTATATGAAAGTATTAGTGAAGAGTGGTTTGGTTTGCTTAGGTTTTGCATAATTTATAAAATGGTGAACAATTTCCAAGGAATATGCTAGTGGGCATATGGTGAGAGTATGGAAACTTGTGTTTAAAGGTAGTGTTACATTAGACTTGGCCTTTCACACTTAAGTGTCAGGTTAGGTTTCAGGGACTATTTTACACTGTGCTGAAGCTGCCGTCAAGCCCAGGTATTTAAAATGAACATGTCAATATCATACTTGACTGCATCTGCACTGTACCAAGAAGGATTATCTCAGTTATGAGTCAGGCTTTGCTTCAGGGTAGTGTTTATATGTCAAACCTTGGAGGCAGAGATTAGGATTTCATGTCGATAACCTCCTTCTGTGTCCTCAGCTGCCCAGTGAGGATGAGCCAGAGGAAGGACCTCAGGTGGCCAATGATGCCCCGCCCCCTTATAGTAGTATTGAAGCCGACAGTGAAGGTATGCATAATTATGACTGAGTTGCTTTTAAAGTCAAGGGTTTATTGGTTTCCAGTCTTTTAAAAATGTGTTTTGGTTATATAGACTAAACAGACTTAGAATCAAGCTATTTATAGTCCTAATGTTATTTAAGGTTTGTGTATACTTCAGCAACAGAAAATAAAAATAATCCTTTTAAAGATATGTTCCAAAACAAGTGTATGCTTTAGATTACTGCATAAGACATTTTTGACACATCCCTCATTTTGTAAATACAATCAAAAATCACATTACAGTATTAGGTGGAAATCAGATCACTTACTGAGACAAAAAAGATCATCAGAAACATCAGAAGAAACAGTATTAGAATAGAAAACTGATGAACTAGTTGTACTAGTATGCTTACTGACATTTTTTTTAGTTGGTAGATGTGTAACGTAGATGTGTTTGGTAGATGTGTAACGGCACTACTGTACAGATAGTTTTGGTATGTCCCTTTCAGTCATCTTTGCATGTGCAGTGTAGCCGGAAAGTATTCACAGCGCTTCACCTTTTCCACAAAAAATGTTTTGTTTTTCCAAACAATACCCCATAAAGACAATTTGAAAGAAGTTTGTTTGAAATCTTTGCAAATTTATTAAAAATAAAAACAAAAACAATCACATGTACATTAGTGTTCATAGCCTTGACACTCAGAATTGAGCTCAGCTGCATCCTGTTTCCACTGATCATCCTTGAGATGTTTCTACAACTTTGTTGGAGTCCACCTGTAGTAAATTCAATTGATCGGACATGATTTGGAAAGGCACACACCTGTCTATATAAGGTCCCACAATTAACAGTGCATGTCAGAGGACAAACCAAGATGTGAAGTCCAAGGAATTGTCTGTAGACCTCAGAGACAGGATTGTATTTTTGTAAAAATTTACCTTCACAATTTTTGTAAAAACATTTCTGCAGCATTGAAGGTCCCAGTTAGCACAGTTGCCTCCATCATGACTGCCATATGGTCATATGCTGACGCACAAATCACCATCATACTGTAGGGGTGTTTTTCAGTGGCATGAACTGGGAGACTAGGCAGGATCGAGGGAAAGATGAATGCAGCAATGTACAGAGACATCCCTGATGAAAACCTGCTCCAGAGTGCTCTAGACCTCAGACTGGGGTGAAGGTTCATCTTCCAACAGGGCAATGACCCTAAGCACACAGTCAAGATAAAAAAGGAGTGGCTACAGGACAACTCTGTGAATGTCCTTGAGTGGCCCAGCCAAAGCCCAGACTTGAACCCTATTGAACATCTCTGGAGGGATCTGAAAATGGCTGTGTATCAATGCTCCCCATCCAACCTGATGGAGCTTGAGAGGTCATGCAAAGAAGAATGGGAGAAACTCCCCAAAAAATAGGTGTGCCAAGTTTGTAGCATCATACTCAAAAAGACTTAGGCTGCCAAAGGTGCTTTTACAAAGTATTGACCAAAGGCTGTGAATACTTATGTACATGTTTTTTTTTTATGAATTTGCCAAGATTTCAAACAAACTTATTTTACATTGTCATTATAGGGTATTGTTTGTAAAATTTTGAGGAAAATAATGAATTAAATCCGTTTTGGAATAAGGCTGTAACATAAAATGTGGAAAAGGTGAAGTGCTGTGAATACTTCCAGATGCACTGTATCATGCAAAACTTACTGGGAGCACAATAAAGGCATAATATGTAAGATTTCTGCATTAAAATATCGAAAAAACCACTAGCCCAGAGTTATATATTTTGTTCACATGTGTATGTACATTATCTCAGGTTTCTAGCAATGTTTAAATCTAGAAACTATGGTAACGCCTAATGAACAATACAGTTATTGTTTGTTGTTGTTTATATTCTCTAAATATTTTGCACTGTCTTTGGAGCGGGCCAGTCTTACATTTCACTGCTGGTTGTATCCTGCATGTGCGAAATAAAAAATATCTTGAAATCTATTGGTAGTTGTAGCATTTAGCAGGCCACTCTGTTGTTGTTTTACACAGTCATCATGGACCATTATTATTCCTTAAAATGTGCTTTTAGTTGAACACGTAAAATTGTGCAGCGTTTTACCACACCATTTAAATGGACAAATAAAGGGAAATGTATGAATAGTAATTTAGCATTAAACATTGTTACTTCAGGCTAATTTATCAGAATGAAATAAAAGCATAATCAGATGTAATGGTTATTAAACTTACCTTCATTACCTCATCCATAATTATGATTTTTAAGTCCCGTCAAATGTAACGTCTTTACGTGTTCTTTCAAGAGTTGGATAATGTAAATACTAACACTTCACCGACAAGGTAAGTAAGAGTGTTACCGTATGACAAACTGAGAAATTAGTTAAAATTATTTTCTGTTGTAAGCTACAGAGCCTTGCATATGACATGGAAAAAAATAATTATTCATGAATTATTCCATGAATTAAGAATTTGTTCCCATGACTTAATACATGAGCATGTTCACTAATTTGTCCCCTTATTGTAGTTAAATTGTGAGCATGTTTTACTAGCTCGCTCCCTTGTTTTAGGTGAATTGAGAGCACGTACATGAGCTAGTCCTTAGATTTTACTGACAAGTGTTCTAATATGTGAGATACAATTGCAGAATTATTATAGCAATATATTACAGCAAATAAATATTATGTTTATGACTTGATAGTATGAGTTTTGTCTGATGCAAAAATGCAGAAGAAAAGTTAGGCAAAAAAAGGAGCAAATCTGTACAGAAACATTTTGAGATACTTTTGCGTATAATTGTGACATTTCACTTTTAAGTCGCATACAAAATGGAAATTATATATAAAAAAAGTTTTTTGTAATGCTTTTGTAATAGTAGCAATTAACCTCTCAAAGGGAATGAATTTGAAAAACGTGCTCTATATATTAATTGTATATATATTAATATATTAATGGGAAGTAATTCTTAATTTGCCAAGATATTTTTTTTTTTTCCACCATGGGTTTCTGTAATAATACACAGCATAATCCCAGTAGATGCTCAGTAGATCTTAGCTTGTTTCTAATTCAAATGCTTCTTTAAGTTGTAAGTCATTTATTGTGTTTTATGATCACAGTACAAAGAGATCCTTTTTATCCCCCTCACAGCTTATTATGATTACAAAAATGGAGTAGTGTTTCCCAGGCCCCCATCCTACAATGTAGCCACCTCACTTCCATCATATGATGAGGCAGAGAGAACCAAAGCAGTGGCTACCATCCCCCTGGTGTCCGGCCGAGTAAGTACCACAGACCCCCCCTAAATATAACCAGGCCTGGGACAGAACATCATGTTATGTTCAGTCCTTAAATCAGTTTAGAGGAACTGCTGTGTTAAGATGATGTAGATTCCCCTGTTCACTGCTCTGTTTCTCTGCCACACGCTGCTTGCGCACAGCACAGGGAGCATCTGGACACATTTGATGATGTAACTCGATGTGCGTTGGAGGTATAGTAACAGTGTGTGAGACTGTACAGTGTGATGATGGAGGTATAAAGGTCCCAGGGTCCTTCTTTCCTGGCCTGAACCTCAGAGTTGTGCAGATCCTAGGACACAGTAGTGCAGATTTAACCATTTGAAGACCCCATGAAATAGTTTTACAAACAGTTTACAACTTGATTTGAAGGCTAACATCTTTGCAATGCGACTAATACTGTATCTCCTGAAGCTGCAGAAAAAAATATCATAACATTGATTGGCTGATATCACTACAAGAACTTGCACTAGCTACTAACCAATAGGATCTGTTGGACATCTGTGTGACAACAGAGAGATGATACATTGCCTGAAATCTCTCTTCATTTTGGCCCACCCAGACACGGTGAGGTAATAAAGAAGTAGGACAAATAAGTGCCTGAAGATCTAATGATAAGGGTAACATAGGAAAGTTCTCTGAACCTTGTGCAGTTCCTGGCTGTGTGTTGTTTTGGTTTTCTAACATATGTTTTGGTGACCCCCTCCATAATGTAGAAATTTGGCCTTTTTCCTGTGCCCTTTTCCTTGTCAAACTCTAGTATTTTAAAGCTAATCAGGAATGCAACCACCTTGTTCATTAATGTTTCATTAATGTTCATATATTTTTAGTTATTGACATTTTAGCTGGTGTCTGTGAATGATATAGGCTCCTGTCCAATACATCAAATAAACGCCTTTTCTTGTGATTATGCCGTGAAAATTATTTTGCTCTTTAAAACATCCCATTTACTTTCCTTATTATTTTCCTTTCAGCTTTGTTTTCATTCTTTGTTTAGAGAGGTTCTCATCAGGTTCTCAGAGTTCATATACCTCTCTGTGTGTTTTGTCCTGCAGAATGATGAATTTGTGGCAAGGGATGACTTTGAGGATGCTGACCAGCTGCGGATAGGCAACGATGGCATTTTCATGTTGACGTTTTTCAGTAAGTATTTTTATCTGTGAAGGAGGCTTTATTCCTTTATCATCTTCCTATCAGACAAGATCCCTTAAACACAAGTTCAAAAACTAAACTGCTGGTGATTATGAGGATCATGTTGAGGTTATTTCTGTTCTCGTGGTGTCATGCTGATACAGGAAAGTTTTCCAAATGAATCTTTATCTTGATCATGAAAATATGCTTAAAAATGAATGTCCATATTTTTGTTGATGTTTTCATTTGTATGGCAAATGTTTACATTCATGCAGCTTTTAACCCAAACAACATTGTATTAAATGATGACTTTCACTTTCATAAACACCACAGAGAAAAAGTGTCATCCACATCAGAATGTTAAGATTGGCTCAAAACAGATCAATGTTCTGTGATCTTACTGGTAATCCTGTTCTGCATTCATACATAGCATCTTACAGGTAATTTACTGCTAAAACTTCTTGTACTGGTAAATTGCCAGGACTGGTCGCTTTACTGGCCATTTTTAAAAGGTCCTGTTCACACAATGTTCTAACAGTAACCTATCAGTGAAGATTGCATGTTTGAAAGGGATGGTTGGGGTGGGCTCTTTTTTGGGGTCAGTTTGCAACTATATAGCAGCTTACAAAATGTTCCTTAGAAAACATGAATGTTTGGATTAAATACAATGTGAATTTTATTTCACAGTGGCATTCCTCTTCAACTGGATCGGTTTCTTTCTGTCATTCTGCCTCACCACCTCAGCAGCTGGCCGTTATGGTGCTATATCTGGGTTTGGTCTGTCACTTATCAAATGGATCCTCATTGTACGGGTATGTTACCATCTAGAAAACTTTTTGGATTGTTTTATTCAGATAATATAACTTGCTATTGATTTTAATGTTGATGGGACCATCACACTGCATTAGTAATCCACAATAAAAAAAAATCCACAAACCACAATAGCAGCAGTGTGATAAAATGATTGAAAAGGCTGCATTAGCATTATGTTTTGTATTGTGATACTCCTTTGGTACATGATACTGCAGCTCCTGACATGATTTGTGTCTTATCTGTTCCTCTTTCTCTGTACTTCCCTGTCTTGAATCTTCAGTTTTCGACATATTTTCCCGGTTATTTTGATGGACAGTACTGGCTCTGGTGGGTGTTCTTGGTGCTTGGTAAGTAAAGTAACGCAGAACACGCCCTCTACTACTTCTGTTACTTGTGTTTTGTTCTCTGTTAATGGAAAGACAAGAAAGACTTCAACTATCTGAAGACCTTTTAAACAAAATTCAGCGCCACAAAACTGAAAATGATGTGATTATCTTAACCTTGTGTTGTTTCAAAGTATGCTAGTCACTTCTATGTAACACTAAAGTTTTCCGATGTGAAATTTGAAGTGAATATTTTGTTTAAAGGAAGTTTACTTTTTTAAACAAATTTTGTACATTTTTTGTACATGTACATCATTTATTGTCACTAAATTATGTGATCATATGTATTGGCATGATATCAGTTATCAACCCACCCTGCTTTCTAGATATCAGCATTGACCATATCTGTTGACTACTGTGTCAATATCTGCTATAATCCATAGATTAGATAGAAGTCAAATGATTGATGGGATTTAATGGAAATATAATTTACTGGCCTAATTGAATCCAGTGACTAAAATGATTGATACAGTCACTGATATGAGTTTCCATGTCCTCCAGGCTTTCTGCTTTTCCTCAGAGGCTTTATCAACTATGCCAAGATCCGCAAAATGGCAGACTCCTTTTCTACTATTCCACGCACCAGAGTTCTCTTCATCTATTAAAGGTTCATATTTCACAGGGTCTTAATTATCAAAGCTATTGTATGTTTATTCCCTGTAAATGTAAAAAAGTTCAGAGCTTGCTGAAGTTTTTTAATGTCATTAGTTTTAACTTCATAGTCAAACAGCTATATTTATTTATTTTTGTACAACCGCTACATTTTGTACAACCGCTACATAAAATCCACATAAAATCAAACATGAAACATTTACTATATATTGTTATCAGGGTGCATTATTCCAAATAAATGTTTTTATAATCTTTCATCAAAATGTAATAACTTGCTCCACTTCAGAAATGACTCACTTTCGGCAGATGTCATATAATTTATTCCTGTTCTAAATTATTTATTTGTCTTACACTGCATTGACCGGTGTGGAAATTTATCACGTTATGGAAGCGCAGTGGGCTGCGAATGGCATTTCTTGTTGGCTTTAAATTTCTTACCGCAGCGTTTCGGGTCAAATAATGCAGCAATCACAGTATAATTATGTTTAGGAATGAGACTAAGAATAGACTTGGCGAACAACTCTGGCAAAGTGAAAATAATGACTGGTCAGTAAGTCCAGTAAAGTGAGCACATGAATAATGATTCTTTTCATTTGCTCCAGTCACTTGCTGGAAATGAAAACACAATTACGAGCTTGCAGTTATCCAAAAAAATACTATCTTGTAATCTACTCATCTGACAGAAGACCATACACCATTTTCTCTGTTTGCTTTCAAACCTGACATTTTGTGTATTGGATGGCGAGATACTCTTTCTTCGTTTCTAGATGTGAAGCAGTGGACATTTTTTAATGTGTTCAGAAATCCTAATTGTTTTGATCTGGAGTACTATTTGCAGTCAAGTCTATAATGTATACAAAAAGGCCTTAAATATGAGATCTTGTATGTAGTACTGGCATGCAATACTATACTTCCTGTTAACCAGTAGGGGGAAGTCTTGCTTTTCTTTTACTTAGATCTGTTTTTTCCTCCTTTTTCTTCTGTGGTGACGTTTGACAAGAAGGCAACCAGTTACTGCTGGTCACCATTCCTGAGAAGCTTTTCACTTTGTGAGTAGCAGTGTGAGATGAATTGAATATGAAGCAACCTGTGTTTTGCTTTTTTACTTTTAAACTGTTTCTCTCTCTGTTGGTCTACATGACATGAAATTAAAGTTACTGCTTTAAGGTCCTTTAAAGTCCTTATTACGACCGAAGTGAAAATGGAATGGAGTGCTTTTTACATGTATTCAGAAACCATGTTAATTGAATCTCTCCTCACTAAATATGTATAACTGTTTTTCTACATTAAAAAATCATCACCTTCAAATAAATCATAAATCTTTGGAGTCCAACCATGCACTGAATGCAATGAAATATCCTTTAGAATTTCAAGTGTGAATATGGTATAAACGTAGAGCACATAACTTTTTGCAACAAAGTAAATAATATTGTTTTATTCAGCCCAAACCTTTCCATTTATACAATGCATCTGGTGGAACTATACGTTTCTGCTGTCTTTTGAATATACACTTATCCCCCACCTTGTGCGGTGGCCACGATAGGGGACTATTTGATCTCTTTGTCTAATCATGCATGATTTTTGCTGTGGCTTGTCTGCTCTTGTCATTTTGGGTCTCGTCCACGATGCAGGAAGTTACTCTTTTGTACTCTGTTTTCCATGCAGCTTTGCGGTCACCCATCAAATTCCAATGGATGTGCACATGTATTTGCTTGTAAATAAGATACTGCTATTAAATGTCTCCGGTGTTCAAAGTTTGTGGAAGTGTTTTCTTGTGGTCTTTTCATAGCCTTAAAATTATTTCTTACTTGGTATATTTCTTTATCTCTTACCACTTACAACAAAGCTATGATAAAATTCTGATACTAGACTGAAACTCAACATTTCAATGCCTGCATGTTATTAGCGTGGTTTGCTAAGTAAATCATGATGATTCTGTGATTCTATTATTACTCATACTGGATGTTAGGGATTTTTCAAAACCCCTTAACCAGTTGAGCTACAAACTTCATATCACGCATAAGGAGACACATGCTGTTACTTTTATAGGTGATCAGGCTTTAAATTTCAACCAAATAGACAATAAAACAGGTGAAAAATTGCCATAGGTTTAGATGTATGGACAAGCACCGCTTGTATTTTTTTCAGAAAATATAGATGGGCATTTTGATTAATACTTAAAAGTACACCGATCTGTAGATTCATTCATTTTTCTAAGAATTGCTGTGCTGGGATTTTGCAGTGAATATAGTGATATGTATGGCTATTTGTATCCATCTGGCAGTTAGAAATTTTTAAATAAAATACAGCATAATTATATGTTTAAGTACTGAGTAATATTAACTAACAACATACTATAGGGTTAGGATTAGGGTTTGGTTTAGGGTTAGTTCCATGTAATTATGCATAATTTACTGTTATTACTATTGTACGTGCATGTTACATGTAACAAAGAGACTGTTGGGGGGCAGTTGTGGCCTACTGGTAAGTGAGTTGGGCTTGTAATCAGAAGGTTGCTGGTTCGATTCCAGCGTTGGCAGATAGCAGCTGAAGTGGCAGGTAGCAACAAGTGCCCTTGAGCAAGACACCCAACCCCCAGTTGCTCCCTGGGCACAGCAGTGTTCTGCCCACTGCCCTGGGTGTGTGAGTTCATGGCTTGCAGTGTGTTTAATCCTCACCAGTGATGGGTTAAATGCAGAGGTCACATTTCGGGTACAGGTTACCGTATCTGACAAATATGTCACTTTCACTAAAATAAAGTGTTACCAAATATGATTTGATCAAAAATGCAAAATTTGATACTAGGTCTGGCCTTTAAGTAAGGTTTAACCGCAAAGGTCTGTAGAAAATATGGACAGATTTATTTTCGTTACCGGCTTGTTTCAACTGTCATCCTCTCTTGAAGTTGCCAAACAGATACAACTAGTCTGACCTGATTTCCTCTGTGGTTGGATGTAAAGGATAAATATTCATGTCAACAAGGGCAAATCTGTTGTGGTTGTGGCTGGAGATTTTTGACACAATATATCATGTCAGCAAAATGAAAGTAATGAACTGTGGCATTAGAAAAACAAAATTAAAGGTTTTAAATGCAAAGACATGTTTGCGGCTTGTGTGTCAGTGATATTTGGCAATGTCTGGCTAATAGCTGATGAATGCAGTGGGGGTTGCGTGCGAGTGTGTGTTTGCGAGCTTTGCTGTTATTGCCTGTTTGTGCTGTCCATTAGCCGGGAAGCTAGCGGCCCTCATTCTTCTTCCTGGTGTGACTTCCTGGGGGAAGCGCACAGCAATTAATAACCTAACACTCTCCTACCACTGACAGTCATCCTGTAAACAGACAAATGCTCTAAGGCCCTAAAAATATCCACCTTAGCTTTCCAAGAAGGTGACCAGTCTCCTATCTGAATTTTATGGGCATGACTGTGACAGAGGAGTGTGTATTTGCAAAAAGTACCATGGTTTTTGACATGTAATGTCATACTGCTGTGCATTTTGAATATATTTTATGGTAGTAGCATGATTTTGAGGCAATACAATAGTAATACCATGGTATTTTTTACCGTGGTTGTAGCATGTATTTAGATAATGTACCATGCTAATGCCATTTTTCACATGTGCCGTAGGAATACCATGGCTTTTAGAAACGTACCAAAGTAATATATTTTTGAGCATGTCATTGAAATACCATATTCTTAGTCATATTTTTTGTAGATTACCATTGAAATATCATGATGTATGAATATGGTAGTCATTTATTATCATGTTATAAATCAAAGTGCCATGTTATTGCCATCTGATACCATCACTGTACTTTGGTACTGCCTGAGCACTTAGTAAGGTTGGTGCATGTGTGTGTTGGGGGGGACAGTTTAGTCACTTATGACTCATGCAGCTCTGCCACCCCTCCCCAGCACATTTGCCATGGATGTTTTGTTGGTGTGAATGTATCTGACTCTCCACTGATAAAGTCAATCGAACAACGTAAGGACTCGCTGACTGATCACCATGCTGAGGGTGGGCCGGTTACCGGGAGTGACGGCCAAGCAATCGGTGACTCATCTGCGGGCTGCTGCTGGTGATGAGTCCAATGTATTCTGCTCACACTCGCTCTCCGCACCTCTTTCTCATCTTCCTGTTTATCTCGCCCTTCTGTTTAGGAACGCTGATTATCTACAGAGTCTCTTCACTTGCTCATGTTGTATCACCCATGTTCTGCTCTGACAAGCAACGCCATCTCTGTAGCATTTTATAAACTGCACCAGTGACTCTATCGAGCAGTGTTTCCCAGTCTTTTGTTTAATGTCTCCCCACAGCCCATATAATTCCAAACCTGTATGATTTTTTTGCTTCTGAGGAACACAAAAGAAAATATCTGAAAATATACTAAATACACAGAAAAATCAAACAACAGTGGCACCAATAGACTTACATTGTATAACACAAAACCACTGAGACATTCCTCAATATATCTTTTTTGCGTTCCTCAGATGAACGAAAAGTCATATACGTTTAGAATGACTTGAAGGTGAGTAAATGATGGAATTTTTTTGGGTGAACTATCACTTTAATATTATTGAAGTGGTCATAATTAGGATTATTCTTATTTAAACTACAAACAGCTAATATTTTGGGAGCTCAAACAGACTTGGCATGTAGCTTCAGCTTGCTTTCAATAGATAAGTTTTGACAATTATGGGGCAGTCATAATTTATAATAATAACCTTTTGGAAAAATAACCTAATGATTCCATTATGTATACATTTTAAATGGAATGTTTAACAATATGATTATAGGGTGGGTGGTCTTGTAGTACTGTGAGTGTCCTTCGTTGTCTTTGAGATGCAGTAGTGTAGCCATATAATAGCTTTGGCTATATAGAACTTAAGCTATATAACTGATATTTTTATGAATGAAAAGTGATATTGAATGCTGGGATTCTGGGATTGGCTATAGAAACACTCATTCAACCACCCACCCTCCAAGAATCACACACACACAGACGAGATGGAAGAGACGTCACAAGACTCTTCCGCAGTGCATCAAGGGAATCAGACTGCCTCTGACTCATGCTGGGAGAAATTGGGAGAAATACGGGTTGGGGAGGGCTGGCAGCTCATCCTGATTTTCTCCTCTTTCTCACTCGCTGCTCCTGAAGCCCAGTGATGTAATCCAGGTGACCTGTTCAACACAGACCCCCCCGCCTGCATCCCCCTGGCAGCTGATAGGCTGTGAGGCTGCATGAATGGGCTGCTCTATTCCTTGTGGGGAGGGGGTTTGGGTGGAGTAAGTCAGAGGCACGTCACTCCATTGAGAAAAAAGCTTGAATGCCAGAGAGCCGTCTCTGAACAGGGCTTGAATGAGTTTTAAGTGTTGATCTCACTGTTTGTCGCACATATAGGGAGTGTTTGCAGAATGGTGACAGGGAGCATTTGCTTGCTTTATTCTGTGGATAGATATGATTAACTGCTGCATGTGCTCATAATCATTGATTACAGACAATGAAAATGTATTGGCTGTTGTTTCATAATTATAGTGTTGTATTTGCAGACGCTTGCATTAACCCAAATATTAAGTCAACTGTTTATGGAAGCATAACTGGATCATGTCTTAAGCCATTTGAATTTGTGATGCAATTTTAAAAAATACTATTTATTTCCATCCTATTTACTCGCTAAAGTTCTATTGTTATTTTATACTTATTTCTATACTCTTTGCTGTGTTTTTTTTTGATCATATAAACTCTTCTGCTAAACTCTTTTGCTCTTCTCAGCATTTTGCTGTGTCTGTTCTGTTCTATTCAATTCTATCCTACTTTTTTATCCCCGTTCTGGGTCTAGTTATCCAGTCTTGTACTGAACTTTCAGTGTTTTTGTGAATGACTTCATACAGTGTGTATGTTTGTCTACTAGAGAGCTGAAGCTGTGTGTGTATGTGTTGGGCTGGAGGAATGTGTTTGCGTGTGCAGACCCTGGCCGTCTCTGCCTTAATCCTGAATGAGTCACTGCTGCAGTACTGCTGTGGGAGGGGCTATGGCTGGATCCCCTGCTGCAAACCCAGTTAAACATACTCGCATGCAGGATTTCTCTCTCTCTCACACACACACACACACGCTGCATGCTGTCACATTCAGCCCTCAGGTCTACAGCATGACCTATAATTAGCCGCCTGCACAATTTATGGCCTCAGAATGATCTAACCAAATCAAAATGGAATACTATTCCACTGAGAACTAGAGAGAGAAATAGTTAAAAGAAAGAGAAGGGAGGTGGAATACATGCTGAGCTAAAATCTCTAATGAGTACGCTGAGAACGCCTCACGTCATAATGTCATTTCTGCCTTTTGTGCCGGTCTAGAAACACTCTTGTGTGTGTGCGTGTGTGTGTTTTCAAACCAGTCCTCCCGAAGCACTCCAAAACAAAATGTGTTTTTATCATTAGGACGAGTTTGTGGTGGGAGATGAGGCCCCTCTCTGCCTTCCCAAAGCCATTAGATGTTCACAAACAAAAACAGCAGAGCAGGGAACCTTTGGTGACTATGACAAAATCCCAACGTCTGTTCATAATTCTTAGTGGATTGTCATATCTTATTGTGGGGCTGTCAGTTTAATGGAGTTAATTGTAAAGAAAATGACACAAAAACATTAACACAATTAATTGTGCCTCCTGACCCGTAAGTAATTATGATACTAAACAGTTGTTGTATCATTGGAGAAATGGTATGACAAGCTTGTAGTACCCCTCTCAAATTTTTGCAGGTCCTCAGTCAAAAAACTACAGGCAACTTGCAGGCAACCTCAGTTGCCAAGAGAAGAACAGAGCAGAACAGAATGCAGAATTCTTAAGACAAACTTTTTTTAAATGATGATCATTGTGCAACAGTTGCCAGAGTCATCTGTCTGCATGTGCACGTACATCAACAATTGAAAAATAGCACACATAGAACACAAGAACTGGACTCAGTTATGCATTGCCATGCATTATAGGTGATAGACTTCATTTTAATATGAAAATTACTGCTATGTTTACAATATTTAACTTTTAATAAAATTAAAAGTAAAAATAAAATAAAAAATTGTTCGGCAGCGAAACCTATTTGTAATTTTTATTTATATTTAGCATGCCGTTTGTATTCTGGGAAATATTGGGCAGTTTTGGATCTGCCAACATGCACTGGTATCCTTCTTGTATGTATGATTTTAAAATCCCTGAACTCCTGCCTGCATTACTGTTTGCCGTTGTGTGGAATCTCTTCTCTGGGATGGACAGTGAGTCATACACTCCCCCATTGCTGGTCCTCTTTGGCAGGAGTAGGATCTCCATGGAATCACTTACTCTTGCCTGACTAACCCATCACTGGTTGGGCTCTTCCTGCCTCCACACTGGTGGGGCAGGAGATCAATGCATCATCCACAATATATTACGCCTGGACAGGAAGAGGATAATAAAATTACGTTATAAGAAATGTGTATTATGTACATTTTGATAGAAAATGATACAAATTAATGCTTTTAAAAACAATGATTTTAATGAAATACCCCTCATTCATTTGCACAAATGTAAATTTGTCAGTGATCTAAATCTAAAGTTTGGGAAGCGTCACAGAGCCACAGTGTAGGGTTGTGTTAGGAAATCATCCAAAGAATATTGTACCAGTGGCTCTTTAAATTGGCATAGGAGAAAGCAATATAACCAAGACTGTTAGTTTAACACATCAAATTTTGTGTGATTAGTTATAAAAACATAATCATGTATGCATCCTTTGTGAAAGTTCTGACTGGCAGACTGGCAAACTTGAGTCAATTGGCTGCCCTAATTTTAACAAAAAATACAGAGCACATTTTATTGACTGTGTTAACAAAATGCTCTTTGCTTGATCTGTAAACATGATGCATCTACATTGAAACACATCTAAATATCAGTATATCTCAAGCACAGGAATTAACAGTTAGCAAGCAGGAAAAACAGAGGGCTGTTTACTTAGCATTAGCATTCTCAGTCCTCTGCAGCAAACCAGCCTCCAGTTGCAGTCACATATGGAACCTATAGATCATGTTTTTTGGTCTTGCAGCATGCATTCCTTTGTAATGACATCCTGACCAGAGACTGCATCATCCTCTCAATGGCCCTAGTGACCGACCCTGAGAATCTAATGGACTATTACACTCCCCTTTAGCAGTGGCCAAGTTTCTAAGTCTTTTCGAGGACTTGTAGGACTTGGTTGTTGATTTAAACTGGCAAGACAGCTCATGGCAAAGTGCACGATATTCTCAGTAGGGGACATAACACTGTTATGTGAACCATTACCCAAGGATCCTGATAACTGTCTAATGGGTTAAGTCTGAAAATGGATCCTGTAACTCTGTTAGCTTTAACTGTCAAAATTTATCATGGGAAGTAGTTACTCATGCTTGCTATTATGACAGCAGCACATTTAACTAAGGTGATAGCAGAATGTGCTGCCTCAGTGAAAAGGTATTACAGTCTGAGGTACTTTCAGTGTTGTATTGTGTGCCATAAATGCATTTCCATAACAGGTTATATAAATCCATAAAGTGTGATGTAAACAAAACCTAAAAACATATATATCCAGAAATTGAGCTTTGTGGCCTGTAGTACATGTCAGTTAGCTTTAAGAACATCTAAATTACTTCTAAAAGTTGACAAAATATGCTTTTTCCAGATAACATTTTACACATATAGTCTTTCAGGAAAATAGACCAAAAACATGATAACATTATTTCCTGCCTAGGGACATATACGCATTTTAATCCAGTAAAATGGATAGAATAAAAATGTCTTTTGACCCACCTGTCTTTTGTCTTTTGACCCATCTGTGACTGGCAAGCAATAGAAAGTAGCAAATCATGGTCTGTCAGCATAACTGAAAGCTACTGACATTTTCAATAGAGGAACAGAAAGAACATTGCTGCAAATATCTTCTGCATCTGTTAAACCATAATGAGGAGTCTTTCAAATTGAAAATGCCTTGGAAAAATTCTTTGATAATTGATCTCATTACTGAACTCTAGAACTTTGCCACTGTAAAGTAAGCAGAGCTATATAAATTAGTTCACTTCAAATTGCATTTAGAAAACTTGGGATACATGCATAGCAACAAAAATGATTGATAGGTTTTGCTAATACTCACCATTTGACCTGGTGACCCACATGCAATCCTGTGTTTGCTGGTAAATTGCTAAAGCTGGGTAGGCATGGTTCTTTGTGGTGGCTGGGGACTGAAGGGGTGATGTGCTGGTGAATGGAAAAGGAGGTGGAGAAAGCAGTGAAGGTTGAGTTGGGGGTGGGGGGTAATGAAGGTATAATTTGGGAACCATCTGAAAGACGCCTGCAGGGCTTCCTTTCCAAAACCTCCCCCTCCGGATGGATGCAGGTGCTAGAGGCGGAGTAGGGGAACAGGGAAATGGAGCAGGAGAAGCCGGGGAAGTGAAAAAGAGAGGTGGATGTAAATGTAGTTAGGCTGCTTGCTAAAACAGCATCATCTCTGAAAGTCTGAGCTTTGGGACTGGGAGGCTGTAGAACGTTGATGGTCCTTTGTTCCTTTGACCCTCTTGAAGGGTCTTGGGAGTCGATGAGTGTCTCTAGGGCTTGTGGTTAAACCTCTTTCAAAGTGACCTTGGTGTAAATAAAGGATGACTGCATTGTTCACACCTTCCTATGCTTGATTTAGGATGAGTGTTTATAAATGGGTAATGCTGTTAAGTTTTAAATAGACCGCAGGGGTTTTAAATAAAATACAGTGAAAACCCAGAGAAAGATGAAGGGCTGGAAGAAATTGTGCCATGTTTGTGGCTTATTTTTGGCAAGCAGTGCAAGTAGTCTTCTGACATGCTAGCACTGAGATTGGCATCTTTGAAGCGTCAGAGTATGTGGGTTATAGAGACACACATTGTCCTGGGTTGCATAAATTGCACTTCAAACAGAGATCTATTAATTATCGAATTGTTCTGACATTACATTAGTAAAATATGCAGGATACACACGTAGTCTCATGAATTTGATGATGTGTAAGAAGTGTAACAGCTGTAGACCAGTAACTGAAAAATGCATGAGTTGGATCCCATCCAGCACCATTTACAGTTACTGTGCTTTATAGCATTCTGCCTGTGCTTTTCCTTCCATTTAAAACACTTGCCCTCAATCACTCCTACTCGGGAATGGTTTTCGCAGTACTTATCTCTCTGTAGAATCAGGTGTAAGTCTGGTGTTGCTGGTACTAATAATTGTTCTTTAGTTAGTCAGCCTTCTCTAACTATCTCTCTCTGTCTTTGGGCTGAGTGGACATGGCCGAGGTTCCTTTCTGCTTTGAAACCCTTTAGTCAAGCGTGCTGGCTCTCACCACCGTAATGGGTTTAAGAGGCTCTCCTGAGCCTCCGTGGCTTCCTGCAGAAATGACTTCTTCCGCTGGCTCAATTCTTGTCAAGGAATGTGGCAGGTGGCTGGGCTGTGCTTAGTTCTTTGTCTTTTTTCCTTCCCTCCGCCCTCCTTTTATTCTCTCTCCTTTTCCCTTGAGCAGAACTGAATAAGGCATTTAACCCCTTCAGCCTCATCTGCATTGTTGGCACTTCCTGCCGACTTTTGTGTGGTTTTTGTTGAGCGCCTTTACATGTGCAGCGTGCCATGCTGAAGCTGAGTGTGTATGCGGCACAAAGGCAGAATAGTGATGATTAACTGTCCGAGGTGGATTTTGACAACAGTGCTAGAGGAAAGAGAGGCTTTTCATGAAGTTTGTTGAGGACATTCAAACCACACAGAGAGCCATAATCTTATTTTTGATGCCGGCAACACACACAGCACTAAAGCAGGGACAATATTTTGCGTCACTTTGCTGGAAACACCTTTCTGGGTGTGTTGAAAGGTTGCTCATGCCATTGCTTGCTTTTTTCCAGAAGAGCTCATCAGAACAACCAGCAGATTTTCTCTAATCTGGCATACTGCACATTCCCAATTTCCCACACTGATCCGCCACCCTTCCATTCGTCTTAGCTATGCTTCCCGCTGGACCTCAAGTCTCTGTTGCGAACACACTGCTTTTCAAGCAAAAACAAGGGAAGAAAGAAGCATTTGCATGTGACCAAACAATAAACACAAACAAACACAACATACACAAAAAAAATACTAGAAAATAACAACAAACGATGGGAGCAATGGCTCCCTTAAAACACAGTTTTCCATATTGTAAAAAGTAAAAACTTTTAGCTCTTTCTACATTATGCTGAACTATAAAAATGTATTGTGTTGGTGTAATCTTTATGTTGTCGGATTGATTCATAATAAGTATTTTTCATTAAATAAAGCTAATGGAATTAAGATTTAGATTTAATTTAGAATGTAGGCAGTTTAATGTGCTGGGATTGGCATTTAGACTTTGCATTGTCCTCAAAGGCATATCTAAAATCTTTAAAAGATTTGCTTTGAAAATGCTTTACAAAGGTAAACCCATCTTTGGGAACTCCCAGTAGAGTTGGTGCTTTATGAGGGCTGTGGGACACAAAGGCCTCCTCCCATTTCTTAAATCTGATGGAAGCCTGGTTGTTGTTTTGAACTTTGTCTTCACGCCTTGACTGTCACACTCCACTGAGGCTGGATAGGGGCAGAACCTTTATGATGGAGGTGCTGCTGGCTGCGGGAGAGAAATCAAGCCCTGGCCCTGGAAGTGATCCTAGCAGTATAACAAACCAGATGAGACAAAAATGAGACTTTTTGGTTCTGTTTGGAATGGAATACTAGTCAACTGCTTGCTGCACACTGTGCAGTATATGTTATTTACAGCCCATATTTTTAGAATATTATGTGAAACAGGACACCTTATGTACTGACACGTTGTCACGTTGTTGTCACATGACTCTATGTCTCAGCATGTTATCCATGTCTCCTTGCATGTTTAATTCAGTGAATAGATTTCTTTAAGCATATTGTATTGTGGGATACAGCATTTTGCGCAGTGTATGCTGTTGTGTACGGTGCATTTTAGCAAATGTAGTAGGTCTTGTGGGTATTCCATGCATACAGTTCACATACAGTGCATAGTATACATACCATTGGGTCAAGGTTTAGCTGGATAGCAGATGACGTAACTCTCCCTCCTTCTGCCATTGGTCAAAATAATAGATGGGCCCTGCCTTAGACAAGGTATGCTCACTCTCCTTCCCTTAACTGCATTAATTCAGAATTTGAATACAGGCAGCGTTTGAGATGTCCATCTCCCCTGTGTTTTCTTACCATCTTTGACTCCCCTCACTCATGGCCAGGTGGTCCACATCCACTTGCTGTTGTGTTTATTGCTGCTTGTTCAGGTGGACTGTTAGGATTGTAGTTCACAGTTTAACCTGAGGCACATAATTGCAACTTTGAATCAAATTGACCATGCACCACAGAATATTGAATTTGAATTAGAATGACAATAATAGAAACTGACTGGATTGCATTAAAATAATAAGTAACACAAGATATTTGTTTTAATAGTTTATTAATGGATAAGAACAACCTTTTAAGAGCTGTTTATGTTGTGCTTTGAGGTATAGAACACAATGAAAATACTTTTTATAGTCTATAAAAAGAAAATTTCTTTATTAAATATGGAATGTGTAATTTAAAAAGTAGAATGATATTAAGGTCTTGTCAAATTCAGGACTAAAGTTGTTATTTTAAAGGCATTCTCAATTTACCTCTAAATGGCACACAACCATGGTATCTGACTGTTTGTGTTGTGCTTTATTTTATCAGGTGAGTAACCTTGCACAGAAGGACACAAGTCTGCTAGTCTTCCTTCCCCTCACTCACTGACTCACACACACACACACACACACACACACACACACACACACACACACACACACATATATAAAAACACACACACTCATTTGCCCACTTGATCAGATGGCAAATATGCAGCACCGGAAGTACAGGAACACTCTATCAGCATGTTATCTTAGCTCCTGTTTACTCTGCCTGCCTTATCTATCACATGAGGGTCGTTTAGTCACATAAACATGTTCCTGAAGTACTGAAACCTGGGATGGCTGTGAGCCCCATGTGAATTCTGGGAGAGTACTTATATCATTCTTATGAGCTTCATGCATCCACCTAAACATTTTTAAGGTGCCAGATATATAAACACAAGTATTTTATTTTATGGTTGACTTTTATTAGCATATACTAACTGCACTTTCCAACATCATTCAAATGTATTATTTATTTTTACTTTATTTAAAGTGTTTATTTAAACTCCAAGTTTCCCCTCTCTTATATCTTTCTGTTCCATAGCCTATTCAGGGATACCTTGTTGCCTACAGTCTACATTAGGCAGCCGCATTGCATTTTTGGGATGGCATTTTCCTCTGAGCATGTGTGAAGCCTCCTGGGAATCTAGCACAAAGCATTGTAGATACATTTTGCAGCAGACAGTTTCAGGAAGTGCACTAATGATGCCTTTAAATGCTGTTTAGGTACAGTAGGTAGATTTGGATTTAAGATGATGGGTAGTTTGTTGTTGCTTCAGTAAAGCAAAACACTTTACTAATATTTTTTTGTTAGCTGATATTATTTTTTATAATTATTGTTATATTAATTTAAATTTATTTTGATATTTAACAAATATTATTTTCAGCCTTACATCAAGTATAAATTGCACAAAACCTTAGACATAAAATATCTGAAGTCCAATCTTTGCTGTGTTTTCAGCAGCAGTTAATAAAGGGCACAGCTCATTCTCCATCCAGATCCAATGTCTGTCACTCTTGCCCACAGGGCAACGGATGGGTTGTGGTGAGCTCCTCTCCAATGAAAAACAGACCTGGTGGCAAATCAAAACATCCTCCACAGAATTAAACATATTACGACAGGAACAAACATTCTGCTCTGATGACCAGGGATAACTGTCGGGGCCCGGCGCACTGATTGAAAGCAATGATACTGCCACATTGTAAGCCCTTTTATTTCAGAGGAAGTGGGTTTGGAGGAGTACAGGAAGGACAGGGGAATAAGGTAGTTGGATGTGTCATAAGTTCGCTTGTTTTCTTCTGAATGACAAGGGCATTAGCGTAACTATCAGTAAATAAAAAGTGCCTGTTAAATTAGCTACAAGTCCAACAGGAATCACTGGCGGCATTTCCTGCCTCTCAGAGGCCATAAACAAGCCTTAAACAAGCCAAGCTGGCTCCAGCTCATATCCCACCATGCGAGGTCATGGTGGCCCCAGTTGCCCGCCTTCTCTGTAGGGGGCCAGGACACTGTGACAACATGGAAAAGACCACCGGAACCAAAGGAAGCTGTTTATGCCCTAATCTTAATGTTGACTTTTAGAGAATAACACAGTGGTGAATGCCAGTTTAGCTTACTTAAAATCAAGTATAAGCATTGAAGTATTGTGTGTCTGAGTGTTTATTTACCTCAGTGTCCTTGTTTAATAAATGTATTCAGTCCATTTGGATTTTGCCCCTGAAGCTGAGAATACCATCATGTTAGGCTAAGTGTTATGGAGGTTATTGTAAAACAATTTCAGTTAAGTCATAAAAGCCATTTTGTGTTTCCTAAACCTCATTGAGTTTTATGGCACTGGCGTCAGTAGAAAATGCCACTTGACAGAGCCGCGGGGGGGAGTGTTGATTGGGTCTTGACCCCAAGTTTCTTCCACCTATCCAACACTAACTACCCTGTCTGCTACTTCTGTATAATTGACTGGAGTGCCTCAGCAAAATTCACTTGAGTTATGGTCGGCTGACAAGGATGTAGACTGAACTGTCAAATAACAAACAAACCCTTCCAAACCCTGCTCGGTCACAGAAGTTCTGCTTTAAGATCTACTTCAAAAATGTTCCACCTCAGTCTTTTTCCTCCTGCAGTTGTTTTGCTAAACACCGGATTTTCATTTAGAGTTTGGGAGGGAGCAGTGCTGACAGTATTTATAGCCTGGTGTTCTAACCAAAATTATCAGTGTACCACAAAATAACTTCCTCAGCCCTGGCCACAAAATAACAGGATGCCTTCAATTGTGCTTATTTATTAATTTTAGCAAAGGATTGCTAGTTTTATAAATATCTACACTCCTGCGGCCCTCCAGACTCGGCTATATAAACTTCCTCCCTGGTTCTCCTCCTCCTCCTCATTGGGCCATCACAGCTTGAAAACAAGTGGGTGCTTGAACTCCAAAACCCTCGTCCTTCCCATGGGCCATACTGCCACCCTTTGCTGGTGTCTGGCCTCCATTAAGGCTCCATTCCATCAGGTCGAAGGTGGGGGACCAGAGGTCACAGTATGTTTATAGCTTTACTGGGGGGTCTTTAATGATTAACTGGTCATTACCACCTTGTACAGGCAAACCCAGTGACCTAAATCTCAGCTTCCTCCAAATTAGGGATGTGCAAAACTATATATATTCAGAATCCACTGGTCAGGAGTTGACACACTGGTTGATTTGGGGTTTACCTGATTTTGTCTGGTGTATATAAAAGGCATTTACATAAGATGCTTTTTGCATGTTTTGATTTTTCAACTTTTCTTTACTGTACTATAAAATATGCATGTTTTGATGAAAACCTTATATTTCAAAGTGTATTGAAATATAACATTTTTTCCCTTTCTTTAGTTGAGTGCATTATTAAAAAGTCTTGAAATTGTGTCTCCAGGTTACACCCCCCCAAGTAATGAACTATTCCACAAATAATTAAAAAAAGCTTTTTAAACTTTTAAAGAGTCTCCTCTTATTTTACTTTATATAGGATTTCTAACCGTTGGTTAGAAATGGTTTTTAAAGTAAACCGTCTAACTAACTGTTCAGTTAATCATAGAAAAGGGAATGCTTGTAAAAATATGAGCATTAAACTTTCTAGGAAGCACCATGTAGTTTTACAACCTCAAGCACAAGGCTTGTAATGTCAGAAGAAACTGTAAAGCTGTCAGCCCTGTTACCATCAACCCTGTTTCTTTCTGAAGTCATAACTGTACTCTAACCTAAAAAAAGTTTGGATTTAAATTGAGATTGCACAATGTTATTTATTTACACTTAAACACATTATGTGTCTGATAAAATGTCTACAATCTTGCACAACCATCAGCTTTCTATAAGGCTACTGGATGTGTTTGTCTGATTAAAAAATAGACGATAGTCTATAGCAGAAAAGTCTTCCTTGCTCACGAGTGTTCCTTGTGCTTCTGATCGCACTGTAAATGTACTCTTCCTCCTCTTGCCTGTTTGCCAGGTCTCTGCTACTCTGAACAGTGCCTCTGGGACAATAAATCTCTGTGAGGACATTTCAGCACAGTGCTGAGTGTGTCTGCTCAGTGCAAATATAATAGCAGACCTTCCTCTTGATAAAGACATTAGCATATACGTTACAGACTTTAAGCTCATGCAAGGTTCCAGTGCTATTGGATACACACACTATCATGTACATGGCAAAATTATAGATTATAAGAAATTTAGATACAAGAGCACTAGTATAAATTATTCTATTTAAATATCCATTCTTTAATTTCAAATATTTCTAACTCGTGTCACAACATTTCTTGGTTTTAAATGTTTTGAAATCCTGTGTATTTCCATGTATAAATGGGGTTTAACACCCTAGATTTTCAATGTAATTTGAAAATCACAACTTGCCTTGGAAACATTGTCTATCGAAACATGTAGAAAGAAACTAATGATTGAAACCACAAAGAGAAACAATCATATTCAATGCATGAGTAAAGGTACACCAGTCAGCCACATCATAAATTCTACATATTACTGACATGTATGTGTAGGTGGCACAATAGATGCACAATTCAAAAGAACCACGTGAAACCATTTCTTACAGGCATAATGGCCCAGGTGCTGTGGTAAAGATTTTGTAGTCAACTGGGACCAAGATACAGATTTCTTGTCAGACTTCAGTGTGATATATGATTTTTGCTGCAAAAGCAACAAAAAAAATAAATCCAAGTATTTCAAATGTATTTTAAAAAATCTCAGTAAAATCTATAATTCATCAAAATAAGTTAACTGGTTAAATGCTTTTGAAAGCTACTGTTGTAACAAATCCTGCAAAAGACATGTTTGCTGGAGGTACATTTTGGCTTGAAATTCCAAACATGTTGTACTTTGCCAGCTATGACTTTCAGGTTAGGCAATTGGGTCACAGTTACATGGGTTATTACAACTGTTGTCCATATATCTACAGCAGTTCACATCTTAGTGAGCATGTGTGTGTGTGTGTGTGTGTGTGTGTGTGTGTGTGTGTGTGTGTGTGTGTGTGTGTTTTTATAGCAGTTGCCTGGTTGCACAACCATGTTGAGGCTGGCTGCTTTTGAGGCCTGCACTTGGTAATCCCAACTCTTTCCTGCTGTCAAGTTAACAAAAACAAACAGATGATTTATCAGTGTGGAAGAGCATATGAATCAGAGTTCTGGGGCGGGTGGTGTGCTTCACGGTGATCTCAACTTCGCCATTGCATTGCATTAAATTCAAGCTTAAAATGACACAGTGACAAGAAATCTCTTTACTTTTTTGCAAATTACTTGCAGAATAACTTTTTACCACCATCAGATTTATTAGTTAATTTCAGTTCCAAATCTGACAGAGAGTGTTTGCTTTACTTTATTGTAGTTTATTTATCTTATAAATGGATTTGGTCCTGAAAGAATACTTGATAATTTGCTCTGTTTTATTTTTCTGGACTAAATTAAACTGTAAGCATAATAAAAAGGTTCTGTACATCACCCAACTTATACCCTTAAAAAAACAAAAAAACAAGTGTACTATCACATACCTTTTCCTGTCTTTAGAACCAGACATCCTGCTGTCTTTACTGGGTGACCATAAACCAGCCTGCCTGGCCCTGGATTAGGTTAATTATTTCCCGGTGTTAATTTTACCTCCTCTCGCTCTCTCTCTGCCTCTCAGTATGGGAGCAGGGGTCACCTCTGTCTTTTTTACAATACCTCCTTGTGCAGAAGTCTGATATAGAGAGTGAGAGTTAGAGAGGGCAGCTGACAGTGGAGACTGGAGAATGTGGAGAATTTAGGTGCTGCTCAGCTGGGGCCAATAAATGTGAATGTTAGTGTGAAGGAAGTATGATCCATAAAGTGCTAAGTGATACTGTCTGCTCCTCCTTCATCGCCCGTAGCCCTGTGTGGAGGCATTATTGTGACTGTGTGTGTGAGCTATCCAGCTGTCTACTAAATGAGCTCTCTCCAGCCCTGGTAGTGAGGCAGCAGGGAAGGGCCAGGGTGTTGGGGCAAGATAAAAATAGATGCTTTAAAAGGCAGTAAACTGCATTGCATGAACTCCAGATTGCAGATTGTATGGAGGATCAATCCTCTAGTCACCCTTTAATGAAATTAATAAAGTAAAATCTTCAGTATCAGTGTAATAAATACATAAATGAATCAGATATTTTACTTTCAGTTAAGAAATTTCATATAAATGATCTAAATATTTCTGAGAATTCTATTCTCATTTATTAACCCTTGTCTTTTCAAAACTGTATGATTTTCTTTCTGTGCTCTAGCTCCAAATCTCTCCATGTTTAGATACATTCAAATATGGTGCACCAAGCTATTAATGGATTCAGAACACTTTATATGGTACTTTTGTATTACATAGATTCACATGACTTTATATGGTTCTTTCATAGTTGTTTTATTACATGGAAAATAGCAGCATGAATATTATTCTAAATGTTTGTGTTCTGCGTAACAAAGCATGTCCTAGAGGTTTGTAACTACTATAGGGTGAATAAATTACAACAGAACTATTTCATTAAACTTTTGAAGACTTTCTTAGTTTTGCAAAGTTCATACCTAAATACACACTGAGAACTATGGGTAAGCTTATATTGTTTCCACTGTAGTTACCAGTAAATTTTGAAGGAAACTATACTGCTGTGCTATTAACATTAGAAATAATTGCTGTGCTATTACTTTACTGACTATATTGATCTACTGCCCCCTCAAAAATAGAGGAACTTTTTTTTGAATTTTTTTTTTAAAATAGACCATTGCCTTGATGTAATTTAGACCAAGCTAAAACACACTTAATACCTCATCTGTTTCAGAATCCCACACCTGAACTCGCAGTCCCAATCCCGGATCTGCGCATTGCATATTGCGGCATGTAAACTAAAACTAATCTACAGGGACAGTGTTTGACTGCGGAAATTATTAATTAACAAACGTAGGTTTTACAGTCATTTTTCTCATATTGGCTCTGAAAGGACAGCGATTGCCAGAGGAAAGGTCCTGGTCGCTGTTCAGTGTCAGTGTCAAGCAGAAACGATGACCTATTTAGCCTGTTATGGCCAAAGTTCTTTTAATTTCATTTCTGTTCCTTCTGCCTCCGTTCCACAATCAGAGATACTGGGAAAGAAAATAGAACAAATTGCTCAATGAAAAGTCCCACAGGCTCTTGTTTGCTGTTTGTCCTCGTGAGAGAGGCCTTAGCTGGCCTGACCATGTTTGCCCTGATCCATAAACCATTCCATCCCCCTCTGGGACACAAGCCATGTGCTTTGGAGGAAAACCACACAAAAGAGAGCTAGCAGGGGGTAGAACGTTCCAGAAAAAGCTGTGGCTGCTCTGAGCCAAGACACCAGCAAGAAACCCAAGTGGATGTGGTGAAAATGTCAAATTACCAAAAGGGAAATGGAGGGAAAACCTCAAGGCAAATGAGAACAGCTAGATGCTTTGGGGTTGTGCAACACACGGAGCTGTGTCTAGAAACAGAGATTCATGTTACTTTTGGAGCGATCTGATTAAATAGCTTTGGCTTCCTGTAGTTTTTGAAGATGAACTGTAAACAAAATGATAGATCCTACACTTAAAGGTCAAGTGAGTATTGTCACAATTATATGGCATCCAATCATGCATTAATAAAAAGTATAAGCAATATTGTGGTACTATCAAAACATTGTTCTGTTTGTTTAAGTGTCCCAACCAGGCTAGAACAGAAACATCAATAGTGTGAGTTTAGGGTGGATCTATTTGCTTGGCCAATTTTCATGCTGCTAGTGGCACAGAAATGGTACACTTTGCCTTTAAAGGAATATATATATTACCCAGAAAAGAAAAAGTCATTATTTTGGAACACGAAAGGTAAATATTTGCGGAGTATTTCAAGTACTGTTTTCCATATAATGAAAGTAAATAAGAACTGGGACTGACAAGCTCCAAACTGACAAGCCAAAGCTAAAGTTAGCTCTATGTGAGAAATAAGCCTTATTCACCTTATTATATGCAAAACAATGGTCTTCAAAATATTTGTTTTTCACAGAAGAAAGGAAGTAATAGATTTGGACAAAATAATGACAGAATTTTCATTTTTGATGAGTAAAAGTTAGAATTACTTGTGTGAATGAGAACTCTTAAGTAGTGCAGTGGCTAACATTGCACAGATCTGTACAACGGCTCCATCCCCAGCAGTTTAAAAGGACAGACACAGCCAACAGTTTCCTCTTCACTCTATAACTAACAGAGAGGGTCTGGGCCCCCAGGGCTTCCTGCGTCCCACACACAGCCCGCAAATAAACACAATCACGTTCAACAACTTCCCCTCCACATTTCTTTCCTCTGTTTCTTAGAAACACTGCTTGACTAGCTATGTAATGTTTTTCACCGAAAAGGAATACTGCATTCCTTCATGCATGCAGTATCCAGATGACAAAAACATGGAGTGGAACTTTTAAGCTGTCCTGTAAATACACCTTCAGCTCAGTGTTTGGTTCATATTTTGAACATAATCTGGTTTTGTGGTCAGATATTGAGTATTAGATGTTACATTGCAAGCCCTCCTTTACAAAAATAAGGCTACTTGACCGCTAGTGTGGTATACTCTTTTTAAAACTTACTACTAATAATAATTTAAGAATGATCATAAAATTATAGTACATGCAGCTTTTATGACATTAGATCCTACTTGTAGTAATTAAGATACTACAAGAAATATTTGTACTTTTATTTTGTCATGTCACAGGACTGTTTACAATGAACTAATGAAGACACAAAGATGAATAAAAATGGGGTCATTCAAATACAAATGGAAGGAAATTTATAAATTCCTTTACATTTGAACCTTGATATCCATGGAATGCTCAAATATTTAAAATATTAAATGTCTTTTTAAATGTGCCCATTTGAAGTAAACTATGTAAACAAAGATATTTGGCAATAAACAGAGTAGTTTTATATATTGCAGATGACTGGCCTAAATCTTGTTCCTGTAATAGAAAATGGCCTATAAACATCCAGATCTGGCTTCAGTAATAGTTACACTTTAACTAATAATTATCCTCAACCTCTGTGCTACCATTCACTGCTTTGTAAAGTCATAATTGAATTATGACCCTGTTTCCCCACTGAAAGCTGAATCTTTCTCTGCTGTGTAAAACAAAACCACGAAAGACCTCATTCACAGTAATAAATAAAACAAATGGAGAGGAATTCTGTTGCCATGTGAGGCTGTAAAGAAAACACATCGGAGCAAATTTTAGGCAGATAAATCCAAAATTAAACATGTGAAGAAAAGGAGATGTGAACTATTTTAACTGTCAAGTAAATTAAAAATATTTAGCCCTTGTTGTTTGAGAAAGGCTAATTTTTTCCAATGGACAAATTGGAGGAGTATTAGTAATAGTACGATTTAGATATATGTTTTCATTGACTGTAACCATATATATAATGTTTACTGTCTTTAGACATACGCAATTTTTAAAAGATTTTAAAGCACTTTAAATAGCTCATTATAGTGCATGTGAACACTTTTCTTAATCAAAATTGTAATGTTTCCCATTGACATTTTTGCCTGCATTGTTATCCATTGCCTAAGGGGGAAGTGGCTGTATTTGCTTACAGAAGAACCTTTTAAGCCAGAGTGCAAATGTAAAGTTTATTCAACAGCACTATGTACACTACCTTCAAACTGTGCCAGACTGGCAACAAGTCACTAATGAGATCTCTTTAGTTTCTCAGTTCCATCCATCTATTCTCTAAACCCGCTTGTCCTCTTCAGGGTCAAAGGGGTGGAGCCTATCCCAGCATCTCAGGCCATAGGCAGTGTACACCCTCAACAGATGGCCAGTGTATTGCAGGGCACTCTGCTTCTCAGTTTTGTTCCTGAGAAGGAGTAATTCCTTCTCCTCGAGTTTAGAAGAGATCTCCACAGTGTTGTAAACTGTGATTTTGTCAAGAAATCAATATCTACAACCAACCTGAACACCTCAATTTCTAAAACTAGGCTTTTTAAGCTATGCTATCCTCATTCATTTAATAACTCTATATTAATGTTAGAAACTAACTTTTTAATTAAGCGACAATATTTGTCCCCTACATATTTTTTTCTGGGCATACCTTTAAAGTGCTCAGTTTATTGTAACTAAACAATAAAAATGTACATTGTACTTTTTAAGTAAAATATTTCCATAAATTAAAATGTTGTCTGAAAAATTAGACTTTTTTTTAATACATTTTATTTCCTATCTATTTTGCTTTATTTTTATTTCTTCTAAAAAATCCTGAAGAAACATCAGAGGCAATGCCAAATAAATTTAAGCCATGAAAGAGCAAACTCTGAGAAGTCAAGTTTTCTTTTGTAAATAGCATTATTGGAAATGTTGAAATTTGTTCAATGCAAACCGTCTGAGTGCCAAAGTTTCCTCAACCCCACAAGTATGTATTGTCTAAATGCCTTTTCATGTAAAGATTTGGACTTAAAAACCTTTCAACTGATAGAAATCCTGATATTTCTGTCTTTTAGAAAATACAGGCATCTGACTCAAACACAAGTGCACACAAGCATATTCTTGTGCCGTTAACAACGCAACCTTTATTTGTTACAAACTGCATGTCATTATGACGTTTTGACAATGTGTGCATGAGCAATGAAGCTTCTTACCGATGCAAAAGTGTGCAAGTTACCAAACATCTGAAAGCATGAAGCTCATGAAAGTGGAGTCTTGTGTGTTTACATGCTTACATTTCACAACAACACAAGTCACTCTGTGTTTTGCAACCCCTCTCAGGGATTGGCAAGGAAAGCCCACCAGGCACACAATCAGCCACTGGGATTAAACAGTTCCAACAGTCACTGTACAATTAGTAATCATGCTTAATGCACTCCCACTAATTTGGGCCAATCATCTGGTATTTCCACTTGATGCCCCCATGCTTGTGCTTTCATCCACCCTTGGTTCATTTAGTCAGGTAAATGATTATGGTGCTTAACGCTGTTCTCCTGGAAGCAGCAGTTTTTGGAAATGCTTCATCTGGCGTGTGCTGACAGATGCTGTCATATTTGAATTTATGCATATAACACAAATATAATGTGACACAAGGCATTTGGGGATCGTTTTGGTGAGGAAAAATAATTTTAAATATGGATGTTATTTTAGGGAATGAAAGGTGAGAACTTGCTCTTGTTGCTTCTAAATTCTGGTTTTATTATTATAGTATTAAAGTAATAATAGAGTTATAAACCTTGCCAGCTTGACTTATGAATATTAGTTGAGTGAAATAACATTTGTCTAGTCATCCTTGCTGAGAACCCCTAGGCGTAGCAGATTACCACTTGCAAGTTTGTTTCTTAGAAACTTATAATGGCTGATACAGACCCTTCAGATATGGATCCTGCATATACCTGTCCGCTCCTGCATATTCTTCCCTGTGAGTCTTCTCTGCATCCAACTGAACGACATTTTCATCTTGATCTAGTTAACCTGCGACATGCCTCCTTTTCCTTGGCGAAAAACATCCTGGATAAATATTTGAGCAGGCAGTTTAAGCGCGCTCAGTCCCGGTGCTCTCGAAGGCCCTTCCTGGCCCGTGTCAGCCGAGATTAATGTAGATTCACTAATGCACTGGGGTGGGAGGTGCACAAACACACGTATACATGCACACGCTTCTCCAGCAGATCTCCTGTGCCATAAAGTTTGTAGAAGTGTTAGGGTAGTAATTTGTGAGCAAAGATTACTGTGGAAATGTAATTTTGGTTGATATGTTTTGAGAAAAGGTAGGAAATTGTTTGTGGAGGAAGAACCAGATGATATATGAATGGATTGAAGATAAACTGCATTTGTATTGGCCTTGAGTGGGTGGAAATTTCTTCATGCATTATTAGGAATGCATTCCCCAGACCAGCACTGGCACTATTTTGGTGGAAAAAGGGTAACAGTTATGCATTGTATGGCTGAGCAAAGTCTCTTGCAGAAGGGCAAACTTTGGGGCTGGAGGAAAGGGCCCTGGCCACTTTTATGGGGCTGGATAGAGACGCCTTTGTCTGGAGGCATCCATTGCTTAGCAGGTGCTTTCAGATGCCTCATGGATCTCTGAAGGTCGTCATATATTTTTCGTCATCTTGCATTCTGGGATTGTTCTCTCTATAAAAGATACATGTGACTTAGTTGCCTGAGATTGAAAGCCTTAAAGAACGCTTTAGGAGGACACCTCTTGCTTTTGTAACAGAGCTGGAGTTTTTAGAGATGTGGGAGGGTGTTTGTCAGCAGGAAGGCAAGTGGGTTTGGAGGACCTACAAGTAGAAGGCAACACAGGGTGAACAAAAAAAAAAAATCAGTAAAAGATTAGCGATTAAATCTAATATTTGAAATGATGAACTGCCAGGCCAGTTTCGAGGAACAGATCTCAAAAGCAAGAGTACTGTGACCTACCACATCCTTGCTTAGAAGCCAACACTTCACACAAACACCCGGCCGCTCCACATTCCTGGGCTACAATCCTTCCCTTGAGGCACAGCCTATATCTGGCCTGGATGGATTCAGTGTGTTTCTGACCAGTTATTTACTCGCAATGAACTTATAACAGATACTCTTGGGGCGCTTGCAGGGCAATTTAAACATGGCTGTATTGCTTTACTCTATACACTTTACAGTCATTGCTTCTTTGAGCTCAACCCCCATTTCTGTGTGTAATGTGTATGTACTGTATGTGGCAGTCTGACATAAAGCAACCCCATTAGTTTCAACACTCTTAAACCAATAAGAACCCCACTTGAGAAATTGTTACACAAGCATATTCCATACTGCAATGGCAACAAGTGGAGATATAGTACAAGCTGTGGTCACCACATAAATGTAGTTCTTGCTGTGGCATTCCTTTAAGCGTCATTGTGGAAAATGCTTACTCCATTGGTATGGCTTAGAAAAAAGAAGAATTTTCACCAAAACTTGAGCTCAGACTAAATGTGAATGTGATGTTGCAAAAAACCTTGTATACATCCTGTGTTTTCCCACAGCTTTTCTGAAAATCCTGGTGGTAAGTTTAAAGGGTAGCATAAAATAATAATAGCATAAAGAATCACATTTTCCTGGTGAAATTAAATAATTTAATGTACTATGGAAATATTCTGAACCTAAAACTTCCTTTAAACTAAGCTGCAAACACAGCTCGTTCTGACTTTCTGCAGCTTATTTACATATTAGTGGTTAAGATTATTAGAGGTTTTGCAAGTTACAGATGCTTCTTATGTTTAACGAGGTTGACCTGGAAGAATTCTTAGATAGCTTAGAAAAATAATGAATGTTTAACAAACTTGGCAGATTGTGTTCTTTCAACCAGTCATATCTCATGACATTTGTTGTATCATGAATCAGGAAGCCAATGGCTCAAAGGATGTTTGTAAAACTAAGACTGATCGTCCCCGCTGTTTGCTCAAGTGTGGTAATCCATGGCTTAGTTTGCTCAAAGTCAAAGTTTGTCTTGCTTATCATTGCCAGGACATCAGTTTCTATAGCTCAAGAGAGACTGACATAAAACAGGCCACAAGTTTCCACCCAGGGTGGGTTTTGGATTTGAGTAGCTGGCCTGATGCCTACAGGTCACCCATGCAGCAAGAGCTAATACATATACATATACTTGCCCCCCCAGCTCCACCAACCCCTCTCCTCCATGACACTGAAGCGTCTGTGTAACCCCACTGCAGAAACACAGTGGACCATTATCTGTGAGTCTAAAGAAAAACCCACAAAACCTTTGTTCGCTGGCTTCCTGTGAGGTCATACACATTGCATAAGGGTCAGTTTCCTGTTGCTCTGACATGGTGCTTTTAGACTAGATGCTGGATGGTCTTTCTTAGCTGTGGACATGGCTGACCACCTTTGTTGTGACATCCTATGGCAACCTTTTTTATAGTGCTTATTCGCTCTGTCATACCTTGTGTTTTTCTCTATAAACAAAATAAAAATAAATATTCAAGGAAAACTATTTTGTCATCATTATAATGTTGTTTGTTTTACACTTCACAATTTCTGTGAGGCCCCCTTTTCAGTGTGTGTTTAGAGAAATGATTGTAATATTGGTTGACAAAATATAATGCTTAATAATATCTGAAGGTCACTGCTATGGCCATTATAGTGGCTTTTGAAAGCCACAAATACCTCATTGACGTCCTTTGCACTGTCTGTGTATATTGTGGCTTTACCTTTAACAGCATTTCAGTACAGTTCACATTCATAAACTTGGGCTGCAGAACTATTCACAGTGGCCCTGAAGTATTTGGACAATTAAACCACACTTAAAACCATGAATGCCATTGCATTAGATAACAAAATATCAAAACAAAAGTAATTTTGTTTAAACATTTAAACATTGCCCAAGTATACTTTTCAAGCAAAACTGATTAGGTATGCTTGCAGTTTTCTGAACCTGTGTAATCGTGATAAAACCTGACTTCTCACAGACACTAGAAATCATTGGCTGAATAAAAATCATTACTAATATGTAAATGCCGTTTAGCAGATGGTTGGATATTTTATATAATGTAATGAAATTTATATACTTGTTGCACACTGTGGCTTTAAGCTAGATTTTCTTTCCTGTATTGGAAAATGCATTTTCCAATGCGTTTTCTATGAAAAAAGGAAATTGTGGTGGCACATATCCAAGTCATGTCCATTTATAAAAAAATGTTATTTGTTTTTACTACTTTGTTTCAGGTTGAATGTATAATTTAGGGGGAGAAGACATTGTAATTCTAGACAGCATTTCGTTGGACAAAAAAAATTAAAAAGGTTTATGAGTGACAGTTTTTTCAAAATATACAAATTGCACAATTTACACAAAGTATATTAGTATATATGGGCTTAAAGTTGTTAGACACACATGGATTAAAAGCCACAAAACTCCAGTTGTGATTTGATTGTGCTGTTTGAAAATGCTTTTTGGGGTCATTCTATATTCTATGAGCAACCATTATTATGTCATTATTTTGGTAGAATGAACCTTTGAGTTGTTTTCGAAAAGGCGATGGAAGGCTGAAGACGTGTTGAGCGTGTCACAGCTGTCCTCAGTGTGAGCACCATGTGTGTATAAAATATCTTTGTGGCAGTGTCAGTCCGTACACAAGAGGAAGTGTTTGGCTTTTGACAATGAGCTCCCTAGGAATGCACCACTGCTGAGGCCAAGTGGGCGAGTTGCAGCTCTGTAGTCGAAAGCCAAGTTTGGTTGGCTGTGTCCGTTCTGGTGCCTTGGGGGCTGCTGCACTCAGCGGAGGGGCCCACAGATAATAGGCAAGCCCTGTGTGCGTTTGTGTTTGCACACGTGTGTGTACTTGCCATATTTAAACTTGCCAAATCTGAAACACCACAGACTATGTTAACATGTAACATTGTCAAAGTTGTCAAAAGCAAAATGTTTATGCATTGTTTTGACTGCTGCAGCTTTCCAGTGACTAAATACAAGAACAGAATTGAGTATTTCGTCATGCAGTGTTGACAGGAAAGAAACTTTACATTAGAACATGGCATATTTGTAGGGCACAAGTAAAGGAGTTTTTGTAAGTCATCTCTGCTATGCATTCTACAACTGTCTGCATTTGGAGCTCTAAAAATCCATTCTGGCCAGGTGTTAGCACAGTACAGGCCTCTGATACAGACCGGCAATAAATTGTGATAAGAAATGCTTTCTGGAGTGATGGTGGAGACAGGAAATGATGCATGAAGACAGTAGCCCTTTGTTTAAAAAGTTGCTTGCTTGGGCCCGTGCCATGGAGTTTGCAAAATCAGCATCAAGCAGGTTTGCACTGAAACTTTTGGCTTATTCTCAGTGGCATTGTTTTTCCAAAGCTTTTTATACATCCAATCTTGGATTTTATATTTAATCACTATTTTTAAGAAGCAAATCATTTACACTTTTTAAACATTTATAACTAAATTATTCTGTACTTGTGTGTGAAAGAGAGCAGTTACAATAAAAACTTTATTTGAAACTAATTCATTTATAGGCTAATTTTCTTATGCATTAAAGAAAAAGTTAAAAGTACAAAAAGCCAGGTAGCAACTGTGTCTTTGGCGGAGATTATTGTATATTTTAGCTGTAATTAATTGACTGTTTTTAGTTTCCTATGTGCAGCCAGGGACCAAAATTAATAGTCACCAAGTGCCAAGTGTGAGTAGAGGCTGCTTGCTGACTGAACAGACCAGACTGCATGACTGTAGTCATGACTAAAAATATTGACTTATCGATTAAAACTTGTGTCTGAACACAACACCTCAACCAAAAATAATTAACTCTATTCCACTGTTTATATTCACATTATAGATTATTTCTGTTTGGCCACAAAGAGAGTTATACTCACATTCTCTGTAACTGAGTGTCTATGATTTTACAAAATGCTTCCTTCATGTGCTCATTTGGGAAAACTGAGGACAGCTTGTTTCTGATTGAATCAGTGTTGAGATAGCATTACAAAACAACTTGCACTTGCTGTTCCCATCTATCCTAAATGTACATTTCAGCAGATCTACACACACACATACACACACAATGATTTAGACGAAGTTCCATGAAAAATCTCACCTCCTGATCCCCTCCGCTTTCCTAATAACTGAGTTTCACTCTTGTTTGCCTCTCTGGTGAATTGCATTCATATCCAAGACTGGTGGAAGGAGAGAGAGATATGGGGGGCCATGAGTACAGCACCAGATGTGCTCAGGAGTTTTGCAATATGTCATTTATGACGTTTTCTTGAACCAAGACAGCATGGATGAGTTCACTTCGGAAATGCACAAGAAAGCCAGGCTCTCGACGCAGACTGAATTATACAAAATGACCGGCCATGTGAATTAGCGAGACCAGATGCCAGATAGAGCAGCTAGAACAAAGTTCCGGTGTTTGATGCGTGCAGGAAGTTGGTCTAAACACAACATTTAGGATTTAGGGTCAGTTATGTTGATTGCTTGCAGAGAAATCTTAAAAAAAAATTGGTTACCAAGTCAGTTAGTGGCAGTTGCTAATACTGTCACTGCCACAAATTTGCCATGTAACCTCCAACACCATCATGCAGGTAGTTGAGCAGAAATGTGCTTTTACTTCTCTGTCATACAAACTGTCATACAATTTTCGCCTGGTGGACATTTAAACGGGTGAAAAAACCTTACACCTACATTTATGGAGGGAGCTGAGCCCTTTATAAAGACTACAATATTATTAGGGTGGTCTCTTTTGACTCTTTTGGAGATGGTCTTTATTCCACATAGCAACGGCCTGACAACCACACTATAATTTTAGTAGCACAACTTAAATTTAAGTGTAGGAACTTTTTATAAATATACTACAAAAACACACATCAAAAGAATCCCTCGGTTTTCCACTCTACACTGTTACTATTCATTACAGTAATGCTTCATATGCAGTGTTCGTATCTCAGAAAATAAAGGGGGACTCTTTTTAATGCACCTAACTTGTTTTGACTACATTTCTCAGAGTAAGCTGCCATAGAGGTCTGTTTAGTAAGATACTCAAGTGCTCAAGTTCTGCAATGTATGGCTTCTGTGTGTGATATGGTCATGAGTTCATAGGTAAATATACTTGCGTAACTGTGTATGAATGTGTTTGGCCATGATAGATGTCAACAGATTCAGGGACATGTGAGTCATCTCTTGTAAAGGAACCACCCCCAACCCACCCCCAGCCCCAAGACCATTAAGAAATGGGTGGGGTGTACCTCGTCCCCCAGGTGCATAGCCCGTGGAGCTTGAGCACATATACAGTTGTTGTACTGTTGTATTGTGGTTCAGGGAGCTAGAATGTCTTGAGAACACACCTGCAGAATGTGAATTCATCTATATTCATCTAAATTCATTACATATCTGCCCTCTAGCATCTCTGATTGCACTTTTCCAGTTGGAGAGCTGTTAGGTTTGCAGTAGATTCTGATTGGTCAATCATTAGATGTTTTGTATAATGAGCACTAATCTATGTAATTGACCAATGTTCTGGGCAACAATGTCTTGCGTGGCTGTCATTGTAACCCAAATCACTCATTTATGTCTATTTATTTATTCTGTAAGTAAAAAGACACATAATACGGTGGATCATTTACAATCAGCCTGTCATTCCTGCAAAAACATCCCCTCCAAGGTTATGCGAGGCCCCTCAAGTTGTGATCAAGAACATGCTAAATTAATTTAGTTGGTTGATTTTAATGACTGTACATTATCCCTGACATTTTATACCTTTGATGCCAGACTTTTATTCTGAAAAACATGTCTCTGTGATGGATATGGTGAAGCATTATGTTTAAAAACATATTTCTATAGCTGAATGGTTGACTGGGCCTGGTTTACAATTAGGCAATATAACAAGACTGGGCTGACCTTGTAAAACAATCTCACATATTTTTATATTCTTTTAATGTTGCCATTGACCATTAAGAAATAATAAAAATGATCCCTTAACAACTAAATGTGAAGGGCAAATTGTTGTAAATTTTTGCCAAGTAAAATATTAATTTTTAAAGGTATGTTGTCCAATATCATGTTCTTTCAGGGGACACTGAAGACACAACACAAGTTTTATATTTAACAATATATATTTTTCAATTTCGATGTACATTCTGTTTTGACATAAGCTTTTATTCACAAACAAAAGTAGGCATCTAAATAAATACTATATAAAATAGAACTTCAAAATAAATATATCTATAAAGGGACATTTTCATGTGTGAGAATTTTTTCTTTTTGCTTTTTTAAACAAAACAAAAGCACATTGCTCTTTTCCTCAACATTAACAATGAAACCAAAGAAACACAGAGAGTCCAAGCCCAGTTTGGAAGGTTGTTTAAAGTAGGTTAAAACTAATAGTTTTCTGGTGGCCAAGGAAATGTACCACAAATAGCTTTAGTCACAGCATCCTGATAAAAACATCTCAGCATTGAGTTGTGAGTAGGAAGATCATTTGATTTGGTGCAGGCCAGATTTTTATGCAAACATCCATAACTTTGTATTCCTTAGAAGTATCTTATTCTCTAGTTCAGAGGATTGTGATTGGTGAACAATATAAGAGAAGGTGGGGCAAGTAATCAACACCAGATAGATGGAATGGAATGTTACTTGAGAGGAATTCCTTGTTCCTGCCAAACAAGTTCACGCACAGCAGCTGTATATGCCTATCAAACACTGAAAGTTTGCACCATTTTAGAAGGAAGATGGAAATAACATGCACACAGAGGCTTAGCCACATTTGGGTGGGAAAATGTTAGTTTAAGCTGGATAAAATGGCGTTCCTTCAGTGATTTAAATAAATCTAGTTTCAGGGGCAACAAGAAACCGGGGATCAGCCTTATCTCTCTTGTGCTAATGAGGCATGGCAAGCATTAACAGAGGTATTTTTATTGCCTTGGCACACTTTTCTACATCAAGTGCTTGTAATTGAAATATCTAGACCCCCTACCTTCTACGCCACATCCACATAATCATAATCGCAACCACACCCAGCCCTCCCAAAAATATAATTAATTTATATACTTTTGTACTGAGTTGTAATTAAACTGTACCATGCAATTTCTCAGGACATTTGAAACATATTTTAAGATAGCTAGGCTCTCAATGCTATTTACAAGAATGTATAATCTTCATAGCTCAAAATCTAAAATATCTATGGTACATTTGCAACTCTCCCCTATGCAGCTATGTGAGCCCCTCCATCCACAGCTACTCTGGCACCTACCCATGGGTTAGATTTCAAAGACATAAACCCTAGCCTTATACATTCAAGACTAAGAACAGTAGTGTATTTCTTCTCTGATTTGTGCAACAAGTACAAACGTTTAAATACATGGGACTACATGAGAGAGGTGTTAGTTCGGTGTGGACGAACCGTGGGTTTGTGTTGAGCAGGCAGACAATATTCCCTCACGTTCCAGGGTTCAAGGAATCTTGGGAAGCAGAGCACCGTACCTTTAAGAGCTTACTGTCGCACAAATTGGCTAGTACAACAATGCACGCCCACTTGAAAAACAATTTTTAAATGATCAGCTAAAACTCTGTGGTGCACTCCTTTGGCAAAATCTCTAAAGTATACATATAACAAAATATATATTTGGAGAAAGCAACTGGATACTAGGGCACGTTCATAGAGCATGATGTTTGGTGGCAGTATGGCGCGTAGTAAACTACGAATTTTTGCAACTACAGTGAAACATTTTGTACATGCTACTGTACATAATACTGTGCTTTTGCCTTATTTGTATTGATGATACAATTGGCATGTTTTGTGTACTAGCGGCACACAATATAAGCTAATCTTATAATGTCTCCTTTTCTCATAACTACTGGCCCAATTCTCCTCATAGCTTATGAATGCTTGGTGTCTAAATTTTGTTTTTATGTCTTTCAACAAAATGCCACTGTCCATGTCCCCCTTTTCTTGAAAGATTTGTTCCAAGCTGAATTCACATGCTGTATGTGATATCGATAAACTGGTGATCCCTGAGGTAATTTTCTATATCAAATTAAACCCCTAACATTTGGAAGAAGTATTATGGAAGTTTATGAATGCTATGGCATGTTGTCAAAGGGGCTTTTGAAGCCATTTCACCTATTTTCCATCAAAACAAACAATATTTCCCCACAGAAGATAGTAGACATCCTGTCACACAGTAGTGATTATGGGTGATCACTAATGTCTTTCGCATTGAAACACATTGCAATTAGGAACATCAAGGGAAGTTGGAATCCTTCAATGACACAAACTAGATCCTATGTTTTGTCAAACAAGAGAGGAAATAAAGCTCTATAACAAGCTTGTAATGGACTGTGCACAGAGATGAAGTCTGGTTATTTTGATTGTGACGTGTTATCAGCTTGGAATTCACTACAACCGTTTTGCAGTGCCAGATTTGGAGAGGGTTTGCAAAAGTATAGAGTGTTCTTGATTGGATGATATTTACTTTGACTTTTCAAAGAGAAAGGAAACATCAGAAAAGAGATGGGACACTTACAAACAGACATTTTGCTCAAATGCAGCATTTTGTGTTAGCAAGTTGTTTTAACTGGAGGTTGAAATGGCAGAACACTTTGATCCTACTGCCATTTTGAGAACCCCAGGAGAAGAAATTGCAGGTCTCCCCTTTGTAGTATTCTATAAGCAAGTAAAGATTTGTGCCTGTTGTTGAGTCAAACGTTGCTACTGATTTACGGCAGAATACTTATGCATGTGGATCATGCGTTAATCTTAAGTACCATGATTTTAGGAAGTACGCCGCTATTGGAGAGAGTCTGCTCAAATTCTCTGTTGTACTCTCCATTTCTGGCATGCCATCAGGATGCCTGTTTCTCCAGCGGGCAGGCCTTGACCTCTGCCACCTTGCAGGCCTGTGCACTTTTGCAGCGGCACCCTGGGCGGCTGAGGCTGTCATAGCACTTCTGTGAGAGCTTGGCGCAACCGGTGGCAGGCAAATAACACATCAGGCAGGGCAACACCAATGAAACAGCTGCCATGAATGACCATCGGGCACAACAGTTCGAGTGTGAGCAGGAGCATGGCTTGTCGGCGCAGGAGCCTTCCTCATCCTCATCCTCAGTGCAGTGGTAGAAAACGCCCTTGACTAGACACATGCAAGTGACAGAGTCCACTAGGTTCTGGGCTGAGCACAGGCACTCTTGGTTGCAAACCCAACAAGAGGGCAGGGCCCGGGGCAATGTGCACTCTGTGCACCGGCATTTGCCACACTTCTCACACAACAGCACATGCTTCTTCTCAGGTGGCAAGGCTGTCACCGCCTTCATGTTCTGGGCCTTGGAGCTCAGCATCTTGGGTTGCTCTGCACCTAGGGTCCTGCCATGGCCACTGCCAGTGGTATATGGATCCACAACTGGGGTAGGAGCTGCATGGTCCAGCAGCCGTTGGTCAGAGGAGGTGCTGCTACTGCTGCTAATAGAACTGGGCCGACCACTGAATGAAATCCAGGGGTGCGTAGTGGTATCTGGGATCTCACAGCGGGGCAGATGAGGATGATGTGGGGCTCCCAGCAGGACTTCCTGTCCCCTCAAGGTTGTCTTGTGGCTTGGGGGCTGTTGTGAGATCACCGCAGGGGTGTCAATGTAGTCATTCTCCAAATGCAAAGATTTCATTTGGTCAATGGGATATATAGTTAATGGGTGCTGGAGCCTTCCATAGGGGACATGGCTATCTAGCAATGGCTGTACCATGATGGAGGAGGAGACTCCAGGAATGTGGTGAGGAACCCTTGACTCCATCTGTAGGTTGTGTTCCTCATATATCAGAGCTTAGGTCAGCATTTAGCACTCCTGTAAGACAACAGCAAAAAAAAATTGTATTAAACACCAGCCTAAAATGAGGACATAATACCATTGTGTACATTTGTCTTTGCAAATTACCTAATCATGTTTACATGATCTTAGACAAAGGACTGTGTGAAAGTGGCTACTCTTGGAAAACACAAAATGAAATGGGGCCTTTGCATAACAAAGCAAAATAGTCTTTGAAAATACAGAAGTGGACTTAAATTCTTGGGGTTATGTAAATGTAATTCAGTATTACAAATTAAAATGTTTAACTACTTTCAATCTAGTAATTGTTATTAATAATATCATTGTTTAACATATTAGTTTACCCCCCTAATCTAATTGAATTAAAATTAGTATTTAGAGTAGAGCTGTCTGTACCAAATAAAATGACTAGGATTAATCTACAGATATCAGTATTTAAAAAAGTGTTGGTGTGGTCACACCGCATAATGAGTTAAATTATTTTAAAGGGTATGCGTTTAAAGCACTAATTCCAGTATTTAAGTTGGAAGATCCTGTAAAAGGTTATTCAGGCAATTTGCCCATTTTAATTGTATTAAAAAATGTTTGTATTAAAATTGTATTAAAAAACATTAAAAAATGTATTTGATGTGAAAAACCTGTTGCAGGACTTTGCGTAAGCTTACTATTTTTAGATGCTATTGACTGGGAACGTTGCGTAGGGCTTTTGAGCTTCTCTTGTAACCAGTAATCCTGCAGACTCGGAAGCACGTCGACTTTTAATACGCTAGTGTGTCTTATTTATTACAATTTTATATTTAGAAAGACTCGTTTTTAACGACGTCCTCGATTTGGTACGTTTTTTAAAACGGAACTAGAGTACATACATGTTCTCAATTTAATATTTAACCTACGAAAATGATATTTTTATACGGAAGATGATATGGCAAGACAACAACCGAATGAAGAGCGAATGCGCAAGTTTCAGTGAAGCGTCACTCGGTGATATTTCATAGAATCCTCCTCGCGCGAGCAAACGGCACTGGCGAAAGAACGGTGGCTGTATATACGTAAGACGAGATAGTCTCATGTCACTGATCAACTGAAACTAAAACTGTACAGTTACCGTTAATGTCGAATTGTTACCTATTTTTTGCACACATTTCATTCTTATTATATTTCAATACTCATTCCCCCGCCAACCTACCGTAGTTAGTTTCCGTAGTTAAATATTTACTCGAGACGCAAATACAGGGACATCGTGTTGCAAAAGGACGAGCTGTATCGGCGCTTTCTGATAAGACAGCAAAACGGAAACGATTTGAAAATAACAGTAAAATAAGACATGGTATAGCATTATCATCGACACATATTTGTGTTGCATTACAAATCTACGTTGGTTAATAGTATACGTGCAAGCTATATACACATCTATAGCTGTATTTAAAAATAATCTTACTTGCTTTAGAAAGAGATCATTTCTTTCTTAGATGAACACGGCACTGCTTATACTGTATATTCCAATATCAAACGATATAACAATAGATCCAAATTAAACCAAGGAGGAAAAATCCGGACGGCTATCCGTGCGACGTGCACTGCAGGAAGGACAGTCTTCTCCATACGATGTTGCAACTACATGAGGGAAATGGCTTTTTATGAATGGGAGGGTTAGAGACGTACTGCGCAGATGCTTTTTTGTGAATGGGAGGGCATTACGACTCCCCGCATTTGGGCGCAAATGCGGGGGTTACACTTTTATGAATGAGAGCGCTCTGGACATCACTGCGCATGCGCCATGCGCCAAGATTTCATGAATGGAAGAATGGGGCTTTTTGTCAAAAGGGTAATGTCAAAGGGGATTACATGAAAAAGGCGGCTACTACTGCTTTAACTTATGTTTTCTTTCATTTTATTCACGTCTTCTCAAGGTCCTGACCTGCTATGTGTAAGCTATTCTTAATATTATAAATATTCTAAAATATCCCCCCGAAACGACTTAAATACGGCTTCATATTAACTGGACGATTTGATCTCTGCTTTCAATATTTTCGCACGGATTAATTTAATTAAACCTGATCGTGGTTTGATCTTTATTTTCATTTTTAATCTGAGAATAGGTTAGGAAAATCGAAAAATCTTTCTCAAAAATAACAAGGTATAGTTTACTGTCAGGAGAGACGTAAACTACGTAAACAGATTTTGTTAAAATCTGTTGGAAAATCCTGTTGGAGGAGAGGATTTAAGTTGAGTGAACTCGCGCGCATTGGAGTAGTAGAAATGCGTTTATGACGCAGCAGCATGAGGTCATGCAGGATTAACAAAAGAACAGGATGTTGTTCATTTGTAACGATCCCACAGGCAGGAAATGTGTGTGAATTTCCTTTTTAACATCCCCCTGTCTACCCTTCCCCCTACGGATAATTCTCAGCTTGTGGCTTGACTAATGCTGTCAAATGTTAATGGGCAAAACACTACATTAGCACAAATTTCCATGACAACATCCGCTTTCATTTTAAAAATACAATCGAATTATTTGATGTACTAAATTTAGGGAAAACGTTTCTTTATGAGCCTCATTATTATTATTATCGTTGTAGGAAAATGTAGGGTCAACATTTGATATTGATTAGATTAGGAAAGAGACAGGGCTAAAAATAGTGGATCCTTTCTTTGAACGCAGTGTTTTCAGTCTGGTGTAAGAACAGATGGGTCAAATGGGTCAATTAAACGTCTTCAATACATGATGAGTTATTTACCATGGAAATACCTAAAAATGTATTTATTTATTTGATCTGTTCTGCCTTTAAAATGTCTTTTCATTCGTTTTTTTTTTCCAGATTACAAGTTTATGGTTTACAAGTTACAAGTTTAAGTTTATTAAACTATTACAAGTTTAAGTTTATTATTATTATTTTTGTTTGTATTGTTTTTTTTTTTAAGATTTCTGTGCTTTCAGGTTTTGGGATTATTAAAATATCTATTGAATAGTTACGTTTCTATGTTACTTCCTGGTTTTATTTCTGTATTTAAATGTTTCCGCAATCACTCAGTGCTATGAAAACTGGTTTTAAATTACTTTTGTAATTATATATGCATTCATTGTGGTATATCTTTCCTTTCTTGAGACCCTCAAAGTTAGGTTCATTTAAACAACTTTCAGTTATTAACTGCAGTTATAACTGCTTAAATTTTAATCAATAGATTAGCAAATTAAATATATGCTGTTGTGCTGTTACCTGTAGATTAGACAGGAGTTGTGACCTGATTTGAAAAGCAGTAGCCTGTGGCTGGTTGGGGGTCTCTCAGCTTTAAACCAAGCACACAGGAAGGAGGTTTGTGAGGGATGTATGCAGAGAATGCAAGCCTTTGGAGATCTGGGTCTGTGTGGGAAGAAGGGGAAGGCCCCTTTTGCTCCCCTCCTGATATGATGAGGAAAGGCGAGCTCTTGGTGAGATGACCCTCAACGCCTCTTCTGAAAACAGACAGGAGCGGCCCTGAACTCTCACCCATGGGACAATCTAGCGATGAAGCATGACCTGTTGCTGGGGGCGTGGACTTGCCATTCAGGTAGAAGGCATTCTGGGCATTCCACGTGTCAGTCTCCTTACATAGCTGATTTCCCCTTCCCATGAAAACTTCTGATACCCCACTATCCAAAACAAAATGAGTTCCCCCACCCACCAGAAAAAGTTTATTTTTCTCACTATGAATGTTAGACACTACAACCTGCATTGTCTTATAGACAGAAGTCTTACATAAGCCGGTATTGAGAACTGAACCAGCCTTCTGGTTAGTCAATATCTCTAATCAGTAGGCCACAACTGCCCCCACACTGGTTACATGTATGTTTCTACATTTGAATAGATATTGAGATATGCAACATCAACATATTAATAACATCTTAAACAAAACACCTTTTACAGGTGTACAAGAGACATACAATCTCTATAAAAATTCTCTGCTGACTGGTCTGACCTGGACTTTTTGTAAGTGTACCTAAGGGTACCTTTTGTAATGACATAGCAGGATATATCGCATAGCAGGATATAGAAACATTGTCCAGGTAATAACTGTTTAAAGACCAAATAACATCTTATGAAAAGTCATTTGCATGATATATGTAAATTATAAAAGCTCAACAAGTATAACACACTGTTGGCTTATGTATAAAAGAGTATATTGCTCTCTTGGATAAAAGTGTCTGTTTAATCACTAAATGCCAATCACAGATGTGCCTTGTAATTAAATGTTTATATGTCAATTGTTTGCCCTGATGGACAGCCAATTCATATCTGCAGCATCAGTATACCTTGGTATACTGATATACCCAGTATATCACTATACCAAGATCATGGAATGGACTCCTGGTGAACACACAGACTGATCAGATATATACTTTGAATGGCCTGTATGTCACTTTGCTAATACATGAGTTTTAGGTATGTCTGATCAGAATGCCTGTTGGTGCAAATGGTAACAAAGTACGTGGTCAACCTTCAAGCTGTCCTCAGCACTCATGAGATTGTCTGACCTTTATTAGTAATACATAATGAGGTTACTAATAGTGGGGGGCTATATTTGAGCCCTAAATCAGCAGTGCAGGACTGAGCATAGCACAGTGGATCAGGGATCAGCATTATTCATCCCAAGACTTTGTTGACAAGCTATTGGCTAAAATAAGCTCCAGCTGGGGGGAGACATGCATATCCAGTGAGACAGCAATTTTCTGAATGACAGAGAAGCTTACACACGTACCTGGACATTACTCTAGTTATTTATTTGTTCGTCATTAATGAGCAATAGGGCTCACAGAGTGGAAGCCAGTGAAAGAACATTAGGAATTTAAGGTATTGATAACATCTTGTAATGCCCATTTCATCTGCTTAGGTATTTGTTAATTTATTTACCTCTAGTGTACTAACCAGAAATCCCTGATGTGCCTAGGAGCTTAATTGCTTCTCTGCCATTTCCATTTTATTAATTAGCACTATTGTCTGCATATCAATCAGATTAGTGCTGGGGTATCTAGGTGGAGGGTGCTGTGTGGAGCAAGTTTACCCAGGAGGAAGTGAAGGGCTTTGATCTTTGCTAATGAGCTGCCAATACCGCCCTCAAGGGCTACTTCCTTTGACCAGCTGGAGGACTGCAAGTTAGGCCACCTGAAACAACACACACTCTTTCCTTTTCCAATTACCATATCCCCACCAGTCCATCCCCCACCTTTATTCAATACTATCCCTCCCCCCAAATTGAACCCTGTGATAAGCTGCTTTCACACCAGGTAGTTCTAGGGTATAAATTATAGGAACCAAGGCGATCCCCTGATCAAGGATGATTAGTTCCCCTAGCACATTGTCCTGGTAGCATTTGCACTGGCAATAGGAGCTCTGTGTGACATAAGCTGGTCATTAGCAATGTTGTTTAACATGTTCATCAACTGTTTAAGAATGAAAAAACTCCAAACAACGAAGTTGTTGGTATCTACTTTCAAGTGTTTTTCATTAAAAAGTATTAACAATCGTTATGAATTGATCACAGATACCATTAATACTGATAGCTGGCAATCTTTCTCTATAGCCAAGCTTCATGTGTAAATGGACACAGCATTCACACATGCAAACAGAAATCTGCAAAACAATATGCTTTTGTTCTCATAATTAACATTCCTAAATACTTACTGTAGCCACACTGATAATGTATTCTAATAGCGAATGGTAACAGCAGAAAGACTGATTACTGAACTGTAGTATATTATAGCTGACAGGTGCACAAACTCACATAAAACATGAAGTTGTGAAAGACTAAACTTATCACCTGCTTGTGAAATATGAATAATGTGTGCATGGGCTTATTTTACATGCAAGACTGTAACTGGATGAGATTTCACACACTTTTATCACAGTAACACTGTGTTGCATGCAAACTTTGTTGGAAAACAGCTAATGTTAACGATTTAAACAATTTAAATCAATATTTTTCCAATTTATTACATTTCCGGACTAAAAGTACAAATGGATGTTATATTTGTGAATGCCCTTCATCAGCACAATCCCACTCGGATTTAGGACTGATGCACAGTTTCATGTATTTACATGCAGTTTTTCAATAAAACTATGTTATGCTGTTAATATACATGTTATGATTGTATGTTTATGTTTTCAAACACTTCAAAATGTTCTTGGAGTAAATATAAACTGTGTGTTTACATGGCTTTTTAAAAATGTATGTTTTGTATGTATCAGCCAATCAATGTACACTTACTTATTATTTAGTTAATTTAGTGCTAATTTACTTCCACTAAAGGCATTCCTAGAACTAGAAGAATTTCTAGTTCCATGCCAAAAATAAACTTCCATCTAAAAGGCATTATGTACTAAATAATAAGTAAGTAATAATAAGTATTACTAAATAATAAGTAAGTGTACATTGATTGGCTGATACATACAAAACATACATTTTTAAGGCATTTTGTTGTTCTAGAAACAACAAAAAAGTATTCATTCAGTATTCAGTCCTTAGTGTATTAATTCAGTCTCTAGCCAGAGTTGACCCCAGTAGCTTGATGAATGAATGTTCTCTGTGACACTTGATCTTTTTAAATAAAGTTCCCCCTAAATTTTGTCACTTTGACTTTGTGTTGGGGAGAGTTTGGTGGATAAAGAGTTTGGTGGATGATTGATTCTGTTTCTACTGTTTCTGCTATCAAGGTCAGTAAGTTTTTATTGTGACGCTCATAATCAGCATGTGTGTTACAAAATCCTCTGACACAGTACTTCCCAATTTTAAAACCAGATGCCTCTATTTATTGCTACAGATCCATATTAAGCATTTTACAAATAAAGGATGTCAGTTTTCCATACAATCTATTTTGAGATGTTTTTATAAGAATACATCATACACATACCACATTGAGTCACAAGTTTTAACCACTTTAGACAACACATTGGATGCACAAGCCACCTGGAATGTCTAAACAGGAGTTCCTGATTCACTTCTGAACCTACCCATAATCCTTAGTGCTTCCAGTAAACTTCTCACTACAGGGTATCATCTCACTCCTTTGTAACCGTGGGAGAGGGTTGGAACAGAAAGCTCAGCCAATCCACAGAAGCTCTGTTTCACATCCATTCTCTTACTTGATCCAGCTCAGGTACCTGCAGTCCTGGGAAAGAAGCGACTGGCCATGTCTCTCCCCACTGGACACTGAGCCAGGCTGAGGCTGATAGCAAGCACACAGCAGCCCCTTTGATGGGCGTGGGGACAGGGCGACATGGGACACTTCCTGAGCTGAATGGTGCCCCGACACTTGACACCTGGGACAGTGGTGCTCTGACGCTGGCCTGGTGCCAACCTCAATGAGGTACCTTTGTGCTCCTGGGCTCAATAACCTATCCAAAAAGATCTCTCAGTGCTGGTTCCCATGCATTATTCCACTCTACTCCACTCCGCCTTTGTGCCCAACTGGCTCGGGACTCTCCTCACTTCCTTTTGCTTGAATCCAGGCTATAATTGCACAGTCTCAGTGAAAAGCAAGCATGAACTTGAAAGGAGGGGTCTACCTCATGCTTTGCTGTAGCCTTGGGGATCGGGCCACTGAATACAGTTTCTTGTAAATGTAAAACCCTTCTTCAGGATTAATTTGAAGGCATTGTTCAGATAAAAGGTATCTGATATCCCACTGTCTTTATGGCTGCTCTTTATGTCTTCCTTACAATGAGGTACAAAGTGCTACATTTTCTCCCCACAAAGTCAGCACAAGGACCTCTTGTTGTGAGCAGGGGATAAAGTGGGCCAGAAATCTGGCATCTTTTATTCTAAAAGAAAAACTATTGTCCATTTGTTTGTCAATCCATTCCATTTAATGTATGATCCAGTCCAATTTTTGTTTGATATATTGCATCTCCATTTAGTAAGTGTATTTGCTCAAAAAAAACCTTCAAAAGTTCAAAAAACCTTCAAAATAAAAACCTTAAAAGTTCATTACATTAAGTTTAAAGCATCATTTTAGTCAGAGGTGGACTTTGTTATGAGATAACAGACTGCTCACATCAAAAGCAAAGGGCATAATACATACATTATTTTCAAAGTTATCAAAATTATTGTTAGGTGTGTAGTGCATTTTGCATGACATGTTTCCCTGATAACCCCTGATATTGAGGATCCATTATAGATTATAGAGTCATAAGATAACCATGATGAACCATGTGCATTAATGAAAAACAGTGCAGAGGTTTTACCCCAACATATGATGGCTGGCATATGTGTGGGAGACTCCTGTTTCTTGGTTCCAAAACCCTGGGCGGCTCGATCCAAACCCACCAGCTCGTCTGGCTCGTCAGACATGCGAGGCTGTCTCCCCAAGAAGGTTTAGTGCATTGTACAAAGTGACAAACCCATCAAAGCAGCCAGGCCCAAATAAAAGGTCTTTTTATGACTTTCCTTCAAAGAGCGGCTGGGAGTTCAAAGCGCACACAGTGAACACAAGTCGATGGAAAGTTCAGAATCATACAGAGAGGCAAAGAGATGTGGGGGTGGGGGGGGGGGCACAAAGGGGATTCGATATTGCTCATGAAAGGCCTCCCCCAACCTGCCATACTCTCTGTACTTCTAGGTTAAATCTTTGACATTAGGTTATCATTTTCCCATAGACACCACCTTGCCGCAGTACTAAATATACAGTTTTCATAAGCGTGTGACATATTCACTGTATCTTTGGTAGCATATGGCACATCTTTCGAAGGGAAAGCAGTGAGTGGCTGTACACTGTAGCCTGCCTGGCACAGATAAGAATTTAGCTCGTAGCTGGGAAAAATGATTTTGCTTCCTGCCCTCAATTTGTCCCTCCCTTTTCAGAAACAGAGAGCACTCTTTAATTAAAAATGGATTTTAATTTTTGTCACTTGTGGTAAACATCTTTATTTATGTGCATACAGTTGGAATATGCTGCACATCAAATGTGTCTTAGATATACAGGCATGCGAAGCCTTGGTTTGGTCTCGATTTACGATGTAACATCTGAGCTTTCAGAAAAATAAACACTGAATGCAGTTTATGACTAAATATCATCATAGTTTTGCTGGAATTAAGTGAATCAGCCAAGATTTCCTTGCTGTCATGTGGTGGTAATGAATGATGCATCATCAAAAGAACCATGTGTCCAGTGTGTCACTGTACCTTCTGCAGGCGCTGGATTCATTTGTGATGAGTCATGTTGAAAAATTGTAAAGCACATGTCATTGTTTTCTTGACTCTTGTAGGCAGTAAGCACTGACTTTAAGTACACCACATGGACAAGTTTACAAGTAGAAACCCTAGAAAATGCAATGACCCAAATCCATGTATATCTAACCATCAGGGGTGACTCTTTTAAATAGCAGACAGCAGAACTGTTGTTCTGCTATTTGTGGCATTGTTTAAAGTGGGACATGTTTGCATGTTAGTGGCATAACAACAGCAACCAAAACACCACCTTGAAAATGTCTGGTCTTTCATTACAAGGAAAACAGTTTTAAACAATCTCTACAAACAAATGTTAATAATGGAGCAAAGAATTGACTGCAATTAAATGAAAACTCAGAGTGTGTGCTTCCTTGCTAATTACGAAGCAGTCTGAGTTTACATTGGCCAGGCAGTGAGCGCCACAGGCTGATCCAGTAACCAGCTGATGGATTGCCTTCCTGCTGTTTAGCTCCAGCGGGTGTCATTCCATTTACTCTGTGCCGATACAGTATCAGGTCACCACACCATTGTATAAATAAAGGTATGATTTCCGCTCAAAGATATGTAATGCAGGCATCTTTTTACCAAGCTCTTCCTTCCCACTGGCTTTGTGTCTCCACCATGCTGAAATCCCCCAGCTTTTAATCCCCACAGCAACAAGGGTCTGTTTCTCTGCTTTACACTTGAAGTAGGCCTCTGAGGCCTGCTGTATGCCTTGGCTTGTTGGCCAGAAGCCTCCTGTTTACAATTTCCCTATTCCTGTGTTTAATGTTGCTCTGAGCACAGCCACAAAGGGCCAGTTTTGTCCAGCATGAACAAGGGAGCCATTAGAAGAGAGATGCAGGAAGGAAGAAAGAGAGATTTGGGAGGGTTAGTACGGAAAGGAGGGGGTGAATCAGGTGCCCCAGGAGGGATTAGTTATTCCAGCTGCTCCCTTTGGGACAAGGCATGGAAGGCATTTTTATTTCAGACAAAATCGGATTGAGGAACAGCTAGAATGCATTGAGGGAGGAAAAGTAGAGCTAAAGCAGAACAAAAAATAAGAAAATAAATGCAAAACATGTTGACAGTATGATTATAAAGCTAAGAATGGGGACCGCCTAAGTTAAATAATGAATTTAATGAGAAATCCATACAAGTTACAAATACAAAAATGTTAATTTTTCCTAGCATATATATTCATACATATTTATACTGACTCACTCATAATATTTGTAATAGTTTTTAATCTTGAATGTATGTAAATATGTGGTAATGAATAAAACCACAATGAAAATGCCATAATGCTAGGGTGTTTTTGGTGATTGCCAGGGCATAGCTAAGGCAGTTTTTAGGGTTTTGCTAGGGTATTGTGGGTGAATGTGGTTTAGGTGGTTGTTCGTAAATCCAAGTGAAAAGAGCCCAAAAGAAAGATAATCAATACCCTGATACAGTATAGCTTTGTCCCTCCTTCAATTTAAATCTATAGAACATTTTAATTACTAAATAAATTTAAAATCATAATCTCTAAAACACAGCCAGCTGCGTGTGGGCTGATTAGAGATAAAAATATTAAGGAAAAAGTTAACTAGCAAATGAAAAACGTTGGGAGGTTTCTAATGGTATACAACCAAAAAAGCCCCTGCAAATATCCTATTTACCCCAAGCCCCTGAGTATGGAAGCACAGCTCCATGTTTTTTTCTGGTGATATCTATGGGATAAATCCTTAGGGTAGCACTGGACCAGCCAGCCGTCATAGTGGAAAAGCACCACAAGTTTTTCTTTTCTCCATATGGCAGCCATTTGTCTCAAAGAGCTCTGTCAAACATAAATAATGTTATAAAAAAAGAGGCAGAAAGCATTGCTTCCTCTCACAGAAAGAATCTCCGGAGGTCTGGTGTCCTTCACATCTTTGTCCTTCAGAAAGCGAAAGAGAGAATGAGAGAGAGAGAGAAAGAGAGAATAGTACACACTGGTTACAAGAAGAGCACAGAGTCTGGAGAGCTCATGTAGCCCTTAATAAAAACAGGCCCTGAAACGAAGCCCATCTGTTTGTTTGGACTTGAGCGATCAGGAAATGACTTCAATCAATGAAAAAAAGTCTGCTGAAGTTTCACTCGACTCAATGGTTTGGTCAACAAGATGCCAGAAATCTTGTTGATCAAATCTTGTGTTGAGAACTGACTAAAAGTGATTTTAGAAATTAATGTATTCAATTTTATTTTTGTAGCAATAAACAAAATATTACTATAATATTTACATATTTTAATCTTCTTACAACATAATATATTTATTCAGTCAGATGCTGTTGTTCATCAGTCATTTCTTTTTAACTGTTATATAAATTAAATTTATATAACAGAGAGAATATATTGCAAGCTAACAATGTCAAGCTAATCTATTTTTTGCTTTCCTTTTGTGTCTTCAACAGGCTGTATGGAAGGGTCCATGATTAACATTTGTTCAATCCTCTGAGGGACATACATTCTAAGCCCTTCCTTCCTGCTGCAAGTGGAATTCTCATTAAGTCATAACTACTTTTCAAGAGCAGCATTCCTGCTTCCTCTAAGACTCCAGCACAATGATTTTCTTAACTGCAAATTAATTGCTGAAGAAGACATTGGAAGGGGGTAATTTGTCTTCCACCTGACACAGGGTCATTTGTAAAAGAAATATCAGGTATGACTGTCTTGCATGAACTTAAGATTTAGCCAGGAAGTAAAATTATTCTGTATTTAGAAGAGGCCAGTGTGTAGATTTCTCCTGTATTATATGAGATCCATCATTTTATTTCTTAAAGTGAACTTTAAAAGCACATTTACTTTATTAATGTATGTTCTTGTTTTGCATGATTTATCAATACATGTTATTCTAAATAAAAAAGTTTGGCTTTGCAATGTTATATTAAAATTTGCTTTTCAGATGATGTCACAAATTCCCTTTCCATTTTCAGTCCCCCCCTTCTAAGTAGCAGGCTTCATTGTGTAACGAAACAGCCTCTTTTCATGATCCAATAAATTTCTGGTGGAAAAAATGGATAAAATCGAGTACTACATATATTTTCTACTAAATATCCTGTTTTACTTATGAAAGAGTTCTATAGACAATAACTTAAAATTCTGCTTTAGACTGTAACTTCTGGATGTTCCATCATAACAAACACCAACATTGATGGAGTCAGTTAAACACACTTTGTTTTACATTTATTATGAGCTGATTTACTCTCTTGATTTGATTGCATGTAGGATGTAAATCATGCTGCACTTTGTTGTTTAGCCAATGAGAACATATTGTAGAGAGGGACCAACGGGCCCACCTGGTGCTGGATTTCCCCTCTGTGGTATTGGGGAGCTGGGCACAGATCCTATCTTACCAGGGATGAATGGCTCTAACTGGGGTAACTGGAATTGCGTGCCCCCCTCACTTGACTCATTTAGTAATTTGTCTGGCTCTTTTCCTTCTTGCCTACGGCTTGTAAAATGATCCAGGAACCTAATTCCCCCCTTCTCAAAAAGATGGATGCTAACCCTGTAGGAGAACGAGGGGAAGGACTGTAGGTTCTTAAAATCAACTCCCACACATTAAACATAGAAGGAAAGCTTGTCATTATAAAAAGACACACACAAACTTGTATGGCACATTAAAAAACAGAGCATAAGAGATTTTTCACCCTAGTTTTCCTCTATCTTTACAGTTTCATTTTAAAACAGTGCTGTACTGGTATAGTGTTACAGTAATTGTGTCACACAGTTACTATGCTATTTTGATAAATACTATAATACTGAATGATTTTCATATTAATACACCATATTAGTATTGTAGTAAGTATATTTATTCAGTCCAAACAACTATGGCAATACCGTGATTTTGCTATGTGCAAAAACCACCCCATGCAACATAACAAAATGATTACAAACATAAACTGTATGCAAAAAAATCAACCATTTTGCAAGCTAATATCCAATGATGTATACACATGATGTATGTAACTACTAGCAACTGTTTTTGTCACATTGTTTTGTCACAAGCCATGTGTGATGTGATTTATTTTTATTTTGATTCTGAGAATTTTGAGACTTTTATTTTGAGACTTAGAATGATGGCATTTGACTTCAGCAGATCAAGTAACATTTCATTTCATCTAAACTGTCTTGCAGCCATGATGGATCGGAGGCATACTTCTAGACTTGTGGAAGAGGCAAAAATACATTCTTGTCTGTTATGACTGCTGATTGCTCCCATTCAAAAATGAACTGCATACAAAAGACCTCCTCCCACCACCCTCTCCCCACTCTGACCAGCTCATTTAGATGATCACGAGGCACTTTTGGTGGCAGGGCAGAATTTGTGCCCCCTGTCCTGGGCTTGTTGTTACATACTGGTGATGAACAGCAGGACTATTGGTTGGACTTCCTCTGTTTCAAAGGGAGTGTTGCACCGTTTTTAGTTCAAAGCAACCGCAGACAAGTTTTTAGAGAGTTTATAAGTAGCGGTATGTGTTTACCAGTCAAGCAATTCTCCCTCGCAGGCAACACTAGCTGACAAGACTTGTTCTCTATGTTTGTGCTGTTATGACTGCAAACACTCAACCTAACTCAAAGAGCCTGCAGAGGCTCTTTGTGACAAAAGAAGAAAAGCACCTTCATTGTATTTCAGCATCCACAGTTTAAAATGCCATAATACTGATTTGACAATATAGTTGTCAAACAGCACAATAATGTTTCACTTGCAACTCTCAGATCTTTGCTAGATTGTACTGTTACACTTACATAGTCTCTCAAGGAGGTATTTTGGAATATCAATATTTTGCAGCTTATTCTGACCAAGAATTAGAGAAGAAGAGACGGTCTGACTGTCTGAAAATGTAGTTATCAATCATGGCTTATATTAGTAAGAAAAGCAAAATAAAAAGGCTTAAAGGGGTAGTTTACTCAAAGAGTAAAATGTATTCATCATTTACTCACCCTCATTCCAAACCTGGTTTTGTGTCCATATAACGGAAATTAATGGGCGCCACTGTTGTTTAATTACCAGCGTACTTCAAATATCTTCTTTTTTGTTACCCACTAGCAAAAAAGTAATACAAGTATGAAATGACCTAAGGGTGAGTAAATGATGGAAGTATTTTCATTTTTTGGTAAACTATCTTTTTAACAACCTTTGGAAGAAGGAGAGGAAAGTTTTTCAGTCTCTGTTATTGACTTTTGTTATTGAGGCTGTGCTTTCAATCAAACTCTGTGGTATTTTGCTGCAGATTCATCTGTCATTTGGCATCATTACTCAGATGTCAACATGAACAGGCTACATAACATTCTTGAAACCTGTTAACTAAACAAGGTCAAGATAAACAAACCCAGACTACATTAAATATGAGTACTTGCAACTAGAGTAGACATGGTTTGTGCTGACAACAATTTTTTGCTAAATATTTGCTAAAATATTTGGAAACCAAAACTGTCCATTTTTCCATTTAGCCTATGTTTATGTTATTAATTATTCATTTTACACAATGTTGGGCCTATGCACTTTATGTTAATATTAATAACTTTCAATGTTTGATTTTTTGTTTACAGTTTTTGTACTGTTGGGCCACTATCCAGATGTCCAATGTACAGTCTGAGTCCTGAAATGACACTGGAGGAGAAGATTTTTGCAGTTAGTTTGCCCATAACTGTCCTTAACTCAAGTTCCAACTATCTGCTATTGTCCTCTCTTCTTCTCCGATTACAGGACATAGGCAGTGAATTAAGTTGATGTTATCTGCTTTTCCTGTGCTCTCATCCGTTCTGTTCTTTCCTCATTTACTGTAAACTAACAGTAAGTTCTTTCAGCTTGTGGACAATAAATGAAGCTCTCCCTGGCCGTACACAGAGACAGAATGCATGGCCCACCTAAAGCTTTCAGTCGGAAAGCAAATGATAATAGAGATTGTGCTGAATACATAAGGTAATCTACCACATTTGAAGAAGATCGTTTTTGTGACGTCTCTCATGTTTTGTACCTTCAATATTTCTTCAAAACTTCCTGAAGAATTTTCAGGAGGATGTCTAATCGGTTGCATCTGACTCAGTCAAATATGCTAACATGAAGGAGCACAGCCATTTATTTTGAATTACACCAAGTCAATGTAAAGTGCTGTAGCTTTATCTTTGACATTGACTTAAAGCTGCAATGTGTACTGTTTTTTGGTTAAAAGGAACAAAAATCAGTTATTGAGCATAACAGTACATAACATAGAGTGTTCAAAATGGCCTCCTTACTTTACCCCCATTTACAACAGTAAATTTATAACTATGATTTATAATTTAGGTTGTCAGGTCGGATTTCCCGGGAAATGTAAGTTTGACTTCATTTTGACTTCACTTGACTTCAACATATGTCAAGAAAAGCATAATAAAGTAATATAAATAAAGTTACACTTGTAAAGTAAAATATAAAGTGTAAAATATAAAGTTTGTCACCACAGAGGTGGTGAAAAAAGGCAAAAGTTATAGATTGCAGCTTTAATATGATATGATAAAGAAAGATAATTAAGCCCATTTTCCCCTAATTGTCATTATTATAATGTGTCTAGATTTCTTTAAAACACAACAATCACAATGGTAATTATCAACGGTATTGCTTGTTGTACAGTATCAGTTGAAATTAAAACGAGTATAACAAATATCATGATATGTAATTACTTTGAAATCTAATAAATATAGTATTTTAGATCGGCCTGAGATAAATTGCAGCACTCCTCACTAGGTATACCTCTGAGGTAAATAAGATATTTATATATAAATATAAATAGGAATACAGAATGGATGGGTGGGTTATATTTTAGAATGAGTATATTAGTGGAATCTGCATTTATTTTAAAATTTTTATAGGTTTTGTAAGGTTCACCTATTAATATCAGTCTATATCCAACTACAGTGGTTTAAATGCATAATTCAATGAATGCATAACTTTTGTGCTACACCTACCAATGTACCTAGTGCTACATTGTTTTCCTTTCTAATTTAAAACACATTTTAAATTATATTTGTAATGTAAAAAATGTAAAACAATCTTAAGTCTTCCTCTTCCTCTCCTTGTAATCCATCTTACAGCCTCTCCTGTCTTCCTGCCCATCACCACCCCCCAACAGTGAGGCAGCGAGTTATTGGCTGATAAGGATGATGTCATACCTCCGCTTCCTGGGTATGTGAGTAATTGTATATTCTGTGCTGAGGGGCACGCTGGGGAAACCTCACCAGAACACACACGCACACACAATTCAGTGAATGCTGCATCCGTTACCTTTACCCTCTTTGCTATTACTATGCAACCCTAACCAATTTCATGTCATTTCTGCACAAAATTTGCACAAAACACAAAGGAGACTCAACTCACATTCAGTTCCTAAATTAGAGTGTTGCTAAGCTAATAATGCACTAGTCTGGTAGACATAAAAAATACATTCTATATTTTGGGAAAAACAATTATTAACTGTTACTTTTGCTATTGACTGGATTGATTTCTCAATTTAAATTCCACATGATGTTGCCTTCTGGCAAAAAGGGTACCTTTGAAGGCAACATAATGCATAATTACTTCCATAATAACTAGTGAGCTGCTTTGTTGTCTTCTAAGTCACTTTCCTAATTGACTTCAGAAGGAGCTGAACATTGAAAAACTCCACATACAACTCCACATGGGCAGCAACTCTAGGCAGCTCAAATAAATAAAAATAATAATAGATAATTCCTTTTGTCAACGTCAAATAAAAACCTGTCCTTTTAAGAGTGCAAACTGATATTTTCCTGTTTATGGTACGGAAATGTGAGTCTGCATGTATCTGTCAGCAGGCTGTCTTGTGCCAAGCATCTCTTTCCTATAAGGGAGTGCTGTCTTGCAGGTTTGCTATGTAGATTTTAAAAAATCAGGATGTGGTCCATCTTGTAATTTACACCATGAAAAAAGAAAAAAGCAAAGTCCCTAACAACGGAACACAGTAGAATGTCAATTGTCTGTTTAATGCATAGTGGTTTTCTCCAGAGAATATGTCGAGTCAATTTCAGTGTTATTCAAAGAGTGAATGGACAAAAATGCTGCTGCTCACAAACTTTCACCCACATCCTTTCAATTCCACATGCATTCAAAGACACAGGAGAGCAGTTATGTGTGAGCTGGGCTCAGCTGGCAGGGCCCCAAAGGCTGCTGTTCTTCTCTAGTCTAGCATAGCACTGCTCCTTTCACTGGCTCCAAAGGGACCTCTGATTAGAAATCCTGCTCGACTGCTGAATCCCCCATCCTCCCCTCACTGTGCAGACAGAACTTAACAGAAGCTAACACGAGGAAAAAGCAAACATTTAGTTTGGTGCAGGGTTTTGTCAGTGGCCTTGTTTTATTGCCTTCTTTTGGATGATTGCGTATCTGTACTTACTATTTCCTTATTGCATAAGATAAAGTAAGGTAAAGTAGCATACAGTAAAGTTGGATGCAGTAAAGCTGCAAACCTGTTCATTGTAATAGGAGAAACTTGTTCATAATAGTGGAAAAATGCAAGCGTTTGTGAATGTGACAGTCTGTCATGCAACCAAGAGTTACGAAATTTCAATATTTGCAGCAACGCTGTAACTCTGATGTTGGAATTTGCTGACCAATGAGAAACCAAACATGTTGGTCTAGTTGCACTTTTGAAGTTTCAGTTTGCTATAATACTTGTTCCAACAGAGCTTTATCTAGTGTGCTACATCGGAGCCTCTATGCAAATATTACAGTGATGTCATTGCAGTAAATCAGCTTTTGAATGGTGTTGTGAGAAGATGGGAGTTTTTAATGTTTCCAAAAACAAATATAATACAAATAATAGTACTTGTCATGCATGTACTGTAAAAACAGCCATTCACAAAGAAATAGAAAAAATGATTTAAAACATTATTTAGATAAACAGGAAAGAGATCTTTCAGGGCACACAGGCAGTTCATCTCTCATGCAGACCTGCGTCCAAGGCACTCAGACACTTTCAGACAGGAAGCGACACGTCTCCCCTGACAACTCTTTAAAGGGCCTTGCCAGAATACGGTCAGTAAGCCTGAAAATCCCCTCTAACCACCTCTCACCACACCCACTGCAGCTCTATGGCACCTTTATTACACTCTCAACAGCCTGTCCTACCAGAAATTACTTCTGAAAGCAATGCCAACAACACCTGCACGTTTCCTGACTAGCCCATTACTGTAAACACACAGCTGGCTGATGCATTTACATACAAGGAGCATTGAAAATCGTAAAAAAAAAGCTAGACCTATGTAAGACATTTATATTGATGCTTTTGTTCTGGTGTTATAGTATACTACTGTTTTTACTTGATTTTGAATAATAGAATCTTCATACATTGGCTTCTCCATTGAGTCATAGCTTCTAGTACTATTGTCTGACAATTGTATAAATTTAAATAAGCAATGTAGCAATGTACATTGGCATGTTGCTGCAATACTCAGATGAGTGTACTCAGCCCTCTTAGGTTAAATAATCATTTGGATTTAACTCCTTTATTGATACCTTTCAGTGATGAATTTAATGTATTTATATTACTTTAATTTCTCTTGACTCTTTATATTTTCACTGAACACTGCACCAGTGCATTATGGGATTGCGTACTCTTTGAAGGACACAGAACTTAATTTAGCCAGTATGTTGGCAGTGTGCCTACAATGAGTTGTGATGCCATTAAATACTGTCTAGGTAGGCAGCTGACTAGGTTTAGAAACAGAGCATAAAATAACTGACTATGAGGACATTGTAACCTAAAAAACCTAAAGTTCAATTTGTCCCTCATACAAAAGAAACAAGTTGACATTACCTTAACATTACTTACAGAAAACACAGGAGGCTAATCTAATGTATGTAGCAAGTGACATGTTGGGCTGAAAAGTCACTCAAAATGTAACTTCAATGTTTGACAGTGTCACTGAGCCTCAATATTGACATACTCAGGGGAGGTATACACACAAATGGCTTACTAACGTTTGTCAACACAGACAAAGACAGGATAAGAGAAATATTTGGACATCACAAAAACTGACACACTTCAGCTTTAAAAGCTTTCTTATGTCATGCCTCTCCACGCTTAGACTTCTTTTGACATGCTTTTCTCCATTACATCATGTCACAAGGCTATTTTCTTGTTTCAATCATAGCTACATGCTTCTATCCTCCCAGGAAGTGTCAGATTATCTCTCATTCGGTCAACAGGGACTTTTAGGATCGGGGGAGTGCTTGTGCAGCCTCATTCGAGACATTCTGGCCACAGGAAGGTGCCCCATGCCTTGACCCGCTCCACTCCCACATTGAGACAATAGCCCACTTCAAAAGGGTCTATTTGTTTGGACATTCCAGTGAATAAGGGAATAATTACAGGAGCTCTCCTGCTTTTTCACAAGAAAGGATGCAATTGTAAAAGAAGCAATAAAAGGAACACAAATAAAGAGTGGGTGTGTGTATACATATTTAGGTGTGTGTGTTTCCTGCAACATTTACATCGTAAAGCAGAAGGAGGTGCCTCGGTCATACTTGGTATGCAAGGCATTCACCATAAATAGGGCCAAGACTCATTGGTTTTTGTGTGTTGTTCAGTTAGACAGGCTATTTTAATTCCAGCGGGATTCTATCTAGAGAATGGCTGGAAAGGGGAAAAGGAAACGATGATGGATGTTAAAACAACAACATCTAGAGGCCACTTCTTTATGGACGACAGGCTTTTATGTGGAAAAAGGTGGGCACATCTGTTACGTCTACCTTCTAAAAACGAGTTTCTTTCCTTGTGAACATTAACACGCTTTAAGACCTGTTCCCCTGATGACTGGAAAAAAACACTTATCGTTTCATGCTTTCTATGACCCAGTTTCATGCCAAAAATAAAGCTTTTTTGCGCACATCACATTTAGATGAGAGTTTAGATGAGAATCTGACGGCCACTTAATTATTGAAGCTAATGTCAATATCCTATTTCCTGAGGATGTATTACAGTTCATCAAAGAAATGGGACAGGGATAAAAGATTGCAATATTCCATTCGCACTCTACTGCCAAGAGAGTTTATATAATCAGGAAGTATGAAAGACAGGAGGTGAACTTCCCGTATATCTGGCTGGATATAGCTTGTGTGATAGCTTGTCACATCATGTGAGTATGGAGAACGCATCCTGCTCAGAGCCTTGGTTGTATTAGGATGACGCACAAAGGAAGAGAGCAGCTGGTATGTATTTGTTATCGTAACGCTGCGCTCATCGTTGGATATTTTGGGGGACAGGTTTCTTTTTAGCTTTTGCTGTGAATAAATCGGTCACTTGTGTGGCTAAGAACAGGGTATGATCTGAGAAGGCAAATGAGAATGTGGTGGGCAAGCTGGGATAGTGGTTATTATGGAAATCTCATAGAATTCTCAGCCTCTCACAGAATGAATAGGTGACCAACATTCTGTGCACTAAATGTAAGAAAAGAAAGAAATTTTGCCACTCAGTATGGATTTCTGTGGTCACTAACATTTACAAGTCATGGTGCCTCATGGTGCATTTGTAAATACTGGGATGTCATATACATACACCTAATGAAACAGGTGCCATATCTACAGACCAGAGTATTATAGAGGCTTTGTGGTGGATTATTTTACATTTATGCATTTTGCAGACACTTATATACATCGTAACTTACAATGCAATCAAGCTTTATATCTTATCAGTATTTGTGTTCCCTGGGACTCAAACACATGACCTTTGCACTGCAAATATAATGCTCTACCAATCAAACTACACTTGCTTACTGACTTGAGCCTGTAAACAACCACCTAGCAATGCCTCAGAGCAGCTTGACAATCACATAGCAATGCCCTGACAACCACCCATTATTCTTTAGCATTGTGATTTCTGAGCATAGTGAGTTTTACACAGGTAAGTCTCACATACATTTTCCTATTTGTGTATATATATATATACACCATGAATAATTACCATGGTACCTCTCACTGTAAATGGCACACAATTATAATCAATGCTTAAAGTGTCTGCACATAACAGATCTGCAGTTTTTGAAAACAAGAAGGCACGGACACTAATAAGCCCTTATCCAAGGCCCTACAGCAAGCATGCAAGGCACACCGTAAGGAATTCTGCATTCTGTTAGTGGACTGAACAGCAGTCCCCACCATCTCACCACCCCCCGCCCTTCGAACCCCCACACCCTTTAGCCTCATAGCTTCTGCAGCTGTGCGAGACGTTGCAAAGTGCTTGAACAGATGGAAAGCAGTCTTTAATTACAGTGGAATCAGCTGACTGACATACATCCCCTCTTTCCATCCTGGGTGGATGAAGGCAGGAAAACAGCAAGGTTGAGAAAGCGAGAGCCACACACAAACAGCAGCACACACACTTGCAAATGTCAATGGTGTGCTCTGTTTCAATATGAAAGTTTAAACACTCTGCCGGGGGGACCCCGGAGGTGTGTGCGCGCTTGAGGTAATGAAGGAGTGTTTGTAAAATTTTTGGAGAATTTGTCTTCTGTTCTGACAGGGGTCTGTCAAAGTGCTTTGTAATGCTGCTATCTTGGCTGGAGTTGCGCTAGGGGAGTCCCAGTGGAAGCTGTTGCTTGTTCAGTATACAATGAATAGCTCCCTTCCTGCTCTGACCGTGGCCCTAAAGGCTGGGGGCCAGGGTGCAGGCCTGTGTATGTGTACTTGAGTTTTCCCTAGTGTTGTGTTGTGTGGGTTGATATGCAATTGTACATCTGTTTGGTTAATAATGCATGTATATTTGTTGTAATACTTGATAGAACAAGCAAACTTTGGATTGAACTTTTCTTTTCACATTTAACTGCATTTTACACTTTACAGAAGGAATTTTATTTTTCTACCACTGGTGGAAGAAGAGGTCCACATTTTATACTTTATGATAAAGGTATTTAGCCCATCATCTGCATTACTGTCTGGTAAATACTTAATATCGCTTACAAAAAGTTTCACTAATATATTCTGAGGATTATGTGTGGCACGCTGAAATTTGCCAAGTCAATTTATAAGTACATGCATTACTGCCATCTGCTGGGCGAAAAATACAATCTGCGTTACGCTCCAAAATAATGTTCTTAAACAACTAAATTTGATTTTTATATGAAAAAAGAGTGATGCTTGCTTGTGCAAAACTCTGCACTCCAATGCTAGTGTTGTGATTGTCATTGTGTTATCAAATATTTGCTAGCTGATTGTGTTTTAAATAGTTCATAGCATGTTGCTATGCAATTTCTGTGGTATTCTATGTGTAGCACAAATATGTGTGCATTATTAGTTTGCATCTCAATAAAATCCCAAACGTAAGGGAGATCAGATGTTGGGATTTTAAAGTGTGATTTGCTCATCATGTGTTGGCTGACAAAAGAGTGATTGTTTTATCAAAAGTGAAAGAGTGTTTGAAAATAAGCAGTGACTTCTGCAACACCCACCTCTTTCCCAGCACGTTTCACATCAGCTTCTCATTTATTAAAATCAGGGGATTTTGACATATGTTGCATTAAAAAATAACAACAATTAAAAAAACTTACTGTTTGTACTAATAGTCATCATAACAAGTCAAAAGATTTCATCTGTGCCTAAATTACTCAAAGGAATGTTAAATAAAAATAATAAAAAATAATAATACATGTATTATTATATCATTACCCTTAGGCCAAAAAAAGTGATTTTGTTTCCCTTGGTTTGTTTTGCATTCTCATACTCCTACTAAAAATACGTTTTAGTACTTGTGGACACAGTCGAAAACCACATTAAAGTGGCTTGCACAAAAGCAGGAATGTTTACAAAATTCCCAGAAGTCATTAAATACCATAAACTCAACAGGAGGGATCGACAGGCCTAGTCAAAACATGTTTAGTTGCATTTGTTTCTTGAACGTGTGAATGTCGCTTAACAGCTGCAACAGTTTTATTTGAAACCACTGGGGGTTGCCACTGCTAACATTTGTTTATTGTGTGTCTTCAACAACAATATCAGTTAAGTTTCCTCAAAGCCTTCTATTAAGTGATGATTCGAATGCTCAGTTATTTGTTCCACAATTAAGGACTGTTTAAAATGTTTCCATAGTGAAATTAAGTCACATGTGTATTTCAATCTTTTCGCAAAGCTTAAAGCTGTTTGTGTGTTTTATTTAACAGTGTTACAGGGTACAAATACTACACGATTTATTTACATAAAATAAATACATTGTTACTTTTCCATTAAGTATTTCTGCCTTAAAGGGAGGGTTTTTGCTATGAAAATATTTGTTGAAAAATATATTTAAAAAAAAAAAGAAAATAATTTGTGTTGACATATGACAAAAATAATATATATTAAATGAATATTATAGAAATATACATCATAATCCCAAGATATACTCAAAACATTTTCTAATTTATTTCCTTATTTACTGTTGGTTTTTGAGGGCCTCGGATATAGTTAAAATATGATTGAATGCTGCCATCCTCTGGAATTGGTATGAAGTAGATTGCGTTTTGTCCCTTGTGTGTTTCTGAGCCGTTTTCTTCCGTCCGTTCTTCTTAATGCCAATGTACCAGTCCGTATTCTCTTTGTACTTCTGTGAAAACGTGTTGTAGTGGTTTCCCTTTATCTTCTTAATAAAGTAACAATCGTCATTTATCTTTGTCTGAGGGTGTTTGAATGGTGTGTTGTGCCGTTTGTTTTGTGAGTTCAGGAATTTCGTTTCTTGTACTGCATCATGCTTTAGTTCTTATCAATAAAGATGTTTTCATAAAATCTAAAGTATTTTATTCCTTTCGTTTGAATTTTTTTCATGTTTCTCTTCTCTGCAAACGATACCATAAACAATGTATAGATTTAATTTCAAGACAACAATAAAACAAATGGTAAGCTGTTATCTATATTAATTTCAATATCAGCAACAGAGGGCGACCCTAACCCAGATTCTTTGTTGGGTACTACTGGGACTAATAAGAGCAAACTATATAAACCCTTTACATTTAAGTTTAAAAATAAAAATACATTGGTATTAGGTACAATTTTGGCTGTTACAGGCTGTTACAGATATCTGCTTTATAGCAAAAAGAAGTCACTAGTGTGCTAGTGTTTTTTAATCAATAACTAAAAGCATCAGCTGGACAGCATATCTGAAGTTAGTGGTTTCAGGCTGTTGTTCAGAAAGCAAGAGAGTACAAAAACTAAAGGAATGTGATGGGCCTACACAGATCCCAGTTTCCAAGCAGCCACAGCACTTCTGGAAATAGCACCCTGGTGCCAGACAGGTCCCTCAAAACACCAAGCAATTATAAATGTGTCCCTCAGCTGGGTGCAAATTAACTGGGTAGACAAGTTGCTGCTGAGTCTTATCTGCCACAGAGGTGCCATATTATCACCCAACATATCTCTTTTCCGCTGAGGAACAGATAGCTTTAAGTTTGGAAATCAGGGTTCTGTTCTGATTAGACTGCATTCAGTTGTGGCTCATAATTTGTAAGCAGGTCTTACACTGGGTACATTCCAGGGCAAAAAATTTGATTTTAATTTATGGTGTCTGTAGAACACCTGTGTGTGTTGTGTGTCCACACTGCAAAAACTGTCTGCGTAGTATAATCATTCAGTCTTTGATAACATACAACAGAAAAAGCATGTAAATGACCTGAGCCCTTCAGTAGTGTTTGTTGGCTGAGACATTTTGTAATTTCCTGGAACTGGATGAGGTCAGATCTCTTGTATAATTTGTGACCTCACCTTGCCTGGACAGCGAACTATATTCAATAGTTCAATATTATTATATTCAATAACTATAATTCAAAGTCCTATATTTAGGACCTTTTATCATCTACTACACATCTATTTACAAACTAAAATATTTCCTGAGTTCTCCAGACGAGTTGTGTTTTCAAACCCAGAAGCAGGAACAGATGATAAGGAAATGATCATCATTTTTTCAGTCACTTTAGATTATATGTACAAATGTATGTCTAGCTATTTTAAGGTATTTTCTGATTAAAATTAAAAACATAATTTATTGTAATTATATAATACATGCCTGTAGAGCTTTCAGTTTTTTTCAAGGGCAAGATTAATTCAAGAAAATGTATTTATTTTTAAATGTATTATTTCAACACAATGTACCAGTATTTTTTAACCAAAACTCATGGTTTCTGACATGAAAATTAGCATTTACGTATAAGTAATTTAGTAGCACTGAAATTGTGTACACTTAATGACATCAGTGCTAATATATGATTGGTTAGGAAAAATAAGTTGACGATACATTTGCAGACGTTGTGCTCTCTAATTTCAAAGACACAATATGTCATTTTCACGCTAGAGGTCATATTTTAAAACAATTATAGTGCTTGGGAGACTATGTCATTGCACAGTGCATTGTGGGTAGTTGGAGCCATGTTTTAGGACATGCTCATCAAGATATTTGTACACAGTGACAATAAACAGAGAAAAACAATAATGAGCAATGATCTCAACAGTCAATAAAACCTCAACAGGGAAGTAAAGGAGCAGTAAAGAGAAAAAAATCTTTGCAAAAAGTCCATTACTTTCCTTTTTTCTAAAAAAAGAGTTTACTTATAGTGTTGTTATCTCCGTTTTTAATACTTGTATGTTACAACTGTTGTATTTGCACCTTAGTAACACTTAGTTAACTCTTCACCTGCTGGATATACAGCATTTTTCAGCAGCTGTTCGCCTCATCCTCATCCTGAATCAAACCACTGGGTGCTTTGGCAGGTTAGCCACAGAGTGAAAGAGCAAATTTCTGATCACAAATGAGCTCCCACTGTGGGTCAGCATCTTTTAAAGATGGCATTTTATCACTGTGGTACTGGATGTGGCCGATTTAGCCCTCCCTCGGATGGTCACAATTGGTGGCTTGCATGTTAAGATTTCAACCACACTCTTTCATGGATGGGTCACGCCCTCAGTGCGAGAACATGCTCATTAAAATGTTGCAGTCACAGGTTGCCTGCTTCCTTCAGAGTCAGGAATCCACTCTGGTTGCTTACCCTTCTTTCTACCCCTTAACAAGGACCAGATAATCTGGAAGATAATCTGCCGGGTCCATCCCCACAGACCATGCTAGTTTAAACCAGTTGTGTTCTTGGACACTGAATTAACAGCAGTGCTTACTCTGGTGAATGCGAGTATCAGGCTAGAGTGGAATCCTCCGCCCTGTTCAGAATGTTCAGAATGTCACAGTTCGCTTCTTGCCAGACAGAAAAGCTCCGCCACAGGGATCGGCGACCCAGGGAGGGAGTCACTCTTGGGATGGGATGGGGTCTCTCCCTCTCTCACTGGGTCTTTCCAGACCCCTTCCAGTTTGTGGCCCTCTTCTGGATGGCCCACTGTCTGTGCACTGTCCACCCCGGCACAGTGAAGCAGCTTGGTGCCCCTAACATGGCTCTTGGAATGTGGGCAGCACTCTTCAACCTGTTGTGGTGCCTCATGAAGGCAATTAGTCTTAGCTACATGATACAGTTTGCAAGGCACCCGCCCAGATTCAGTGGCATATTCTTTACCCACCCAGGTACAGGGTGAGGATACGGCCCTGTTGCGGAAAGAGGTAGCAACCCTTCTTGATTCGACCTGAAGTGCATGGCACCTAACCCCCAATTGCTTTCTGGGTGCAGCAGTGCTGCCCACTGCTCTGGGTGTGTGTGTTCACTCCTCACTACCATACCTGACAAATATGTCTCTTTCACTTAACAAATATTTAAAAAATATTCATATGGTAAAGTATAATATGGACACCCAATTTCCATAACACCACATTAACAACACGACTGCATGTGTATTCATATACAAATGAAACAGATTAAAAATTAAATAACATGTATGTATGACAGGCAATTGTGTTTGTCCTTTAAAATATAAATCACACACCTTTTAGGACATAGGGTGGCAGTATATACCATATCAGAGATGGCATTGTGATGATAAGAGAGTTTTCTTATGTCTTATATTTATTGAAACATCAGGCATGTCAAACAATTAGAAAAATAATGCAATATTATAATAATTAGAATATTAAAATATAACATTAAAACAAAAAGTACAATAAAATGAAAAGGTGATTATAAATGCCTATGTGTTTCCATACACATAAGCATTAGTGTGTTATATAAATTAAAGATCAAATCTTTTTACTTTTGATCTTTTAACTAAATCATTTTACTTTTTTACATTGTTTCATTGTCTTACATTGTGGAAAATATATCCAGAGAAGGTAGGATAATATTTTTTGGTATATTATTATTATTAATTTTAATTGTAAATGTTTTAGTAATATTCAATTCAAGATTCAAGATTCAAAGAACTTTATTAACCCCAGGGGGAAATTGCCTAAATATTGTGTAATATAATTACTTATGTCACTGAGATCGCTGAGTCGGGGCGGATCATCTAATGATTCCTGACTGAATGTTACCTGTACTGTGGAAGTATTTATCAGCCATGTACACTGTTAAGTGGGGTATGTGCAGCGCTAGATTAAATATGCTTTCTTTCTTTAATTCACTGTTTTCATAGGTTTTGAATCTTTTCTGTTCTTCACAAGTTTGGGCATTGCCTGGGCATGTCATATGCTTACAAAGCTGCAGGATACAAATGTCTCACTCCTCTGTCTCTGCCAATCTTTGAGACTGTCTGGCCAGCAGAGGCTGATCTGGGCATAATTCTCTTTTGGCTGCACAGCAGTGTTAATGCATTCTTAGGTCAGGAATCACTTAGATTCAATGCTTTGTTCTTTGTAACAGAGCTCAGTTACATTTGCTATGTTGATGCAAGTATTCACAACACTTATAATATAGTCATGTCAGGCATTTAAATAGTCAGTTGTCTGCAATAAAAGACATTAACACATTAAATCCATCACTGCTTATGCGTTCTCTGAATGGCATATAAGTCCAAATTTCTCTGAACAAGGAGAGTTACTGTATGTATCATAGATTTTAAAAGACATTCATGATTGTATTTCAATAGTTAATATGACATATATCAAAGTGATTTATTAAGTTTTTTAATCAGACACTAAATAGAGTACATAAAATACTTTTAATGGAATCACTTTGGGTTTATAAGGTGAACTCATTTGACCAGCCATGTGTATGTTACACATAGGTCAAAAGACAATGTCAGCATGTTGGATGTTGGTGAATGTATTTATATTACCACACCTACTTACTTACAGAATGTACTTCGTCAATGTTTGGGTAGGTTTTAACTATGTATCTTCATCTAAACACCACCAGCAGGTGGTGACATTATATTATTATGATTATTGTCATTAGCAGCCAGGCAGAAGTGATTGGTAAAGTTCACTCACTGGTTTACATTTACCATATTCAACTGGTTGATAAGATGAAATCATTGTTGAACCATAAGGGGAGATTGCTGGATTGGACCCCCTGATGCACTCCTGAGCCTTAAACTTCACCAATTATATATATAACTTATATATTAACTATATAAATATATAATCATAAAGGGACAACAACATTAGCAGTGGCACAATACAAAATTTAAAGGAACAATTAGCCACAACGTTTAATAGAGCAAACAGTAAAGAAAATGTCTTGTTATAATTAAAACAGCTTGTTATTATGTATTAGCACAGTGCTTGTGGAAGACGAGTTTTCATCTTTTTTTTAATTTAGAATGGACTCACTCCAGTGTCACTGGATATGACGGTTCATGTAAATAGCTTTATTCCTCATTCTGACGGTGATGCCAGATGATGAACAGAAAAATAAGAAAAAAATATGAATCACACTAAATATCCTATATTTATATCCAATAAATATCCAATATCCAATAAAGGATCACCCTAAAACATAATACAATACACAATAATTCAGTTATGCTACTTAGGCTATATTTGCACTTTTATTTGGATTTTCAAATGTGTCAATAAACAGGGCTTTACAGTCAGTTATACCTTCTCATGGCATGAATAATAGTCATGTTCTGTTATGTCAGTTATCGTTGCAATAAGGATTGACAGCAATGGGGACCATCTCTGCCCTGTTAAGCACTTTGAAATGGAAAATATTAACATGGTGTCTAGTGTCATCTAGTGGCTCAGTTTTATACATCAAATATTATTCATCTAGCCAACATAATTCTGTATCAGAGAAGATTCAGAGATATTGATGAATATGAATGATAATTTTTGTAAATTTGTATTAATTAGAATTCTCAATATCCAAGAAACCTTTGTTCTTGAGTTTCTATAACTACCACATTAACTCCTTTTGGTTCATATCAACATGCTAACTGTCAAATAATTTAGTATAAGTGTATATTGTGGCTTATTTAATAATGACCTATAAATGAAGTTAAAGTTAATTTAAGTTCTCTACCATTGTGTCTCTAAAATAAATAAGAAACAGTTTGGATTTATTAGTCCATTTGTCCCCAGCCCATTAAACAGTAGGTGAACAATAGCCAGGTGTCCTATTGCATTCACAGAAATACTGAAAATTCAAAAAGTTTAATGTTTAAGTACTGTAGGTAATGTTTCTTGTTATTAAATAAACATAATACATTATTATTAAGCATGTTTTTTGAGCTAGCAAATAGCCCTTGGAGTCTTTCAGAACATGCAGGTTAATTCATGTTTTAAGTCAGAGCATGATTGTAATGTAGATTAGATGTTGCATTGCACAGACAAATATGTAAGAAACATGTGAACACATGCAAACATACAACGGAAAATAAAGTGATATATAATTGTATTATGTTGGATCTCTTTCACATCTCTTTTACGTTATTTCTTCTTCATTTTACTGCCTTTTTTTGTGAAATTTGAGAATTTAAGTATTAATGCAATGGCATCTTTCAGTTCCTCCTGAAACTGAAGTTCCTCTGCAGCAATAACAATAGCACATCTGTTGTTCTTTTAGTTGTTATAAATATCTGTGCCTTTCATTATCAGCATTGCCTAAAATGGCATGAGGGGATGCTGACAGGTTTGAACAAGATTCTGTCAGAAGTATATTGACACTGAAAATAAAACAATTTCTGAAGCATAATATATATAATGTATAATTAATGGCAAAGTTTATGTCTGATGCAATGTATGTTGTATGTCTGATGCAATGTATGTCTCATGAAGGCTCTGTTCTAGTATTCATGAAGGTACATATTCTTAGGAGACGAAGAAGTACCCATAAATTAATTGCAGTATTGTTAAACAAATAAAGCTAAAAACAAGTGACATGATATATTTAATTTTCAACCTCATATCTCGATGTGCTTATGAAGTTGTAAACACGAACAAAAACGTAAACATTTTTAAAAGACACATTTAATACAGACACATTTAAAAACAGACATAAAACAGTCACATTTAATGGCATAAAATTTGTTATTATATATCCATTTAAAGATGTGAAGTTTTTTATTAAATTAATTTAATTTACAGTTCATTCAATAAGACGCTTTAAAACTGAAACATGAAATCCCCTTATCTTAGTGATGTCATCGCTTGCGACCAACCAATCAATGCTGTTTTTAACCTCTCGTTTACAAAGGGTGAGTATTTCGTTTTCGGCCAGCCTTGGAATCGCACAAATCTATTGGCTGAACGACCTGTCAGTCAGGGGATTATTCGCTTCACGGTAGGTTGGAACAGACGCGTTTAAAAACGCCAAAGCAGGCGTCCGCAATTACCGCGTTTTGTCTTATCATTATCATGCGAATGTGACGTCATCATGAAAGGCGCGCGGCTTTTCTTCGAAACCATTTGATTGACAGATTACTGCAAAATTTTTGCACGCATTTGTGTGAAGTGCCTTTGAGAGGGCATGCAATCGGCATGCATTTTTTTCTAGGGAGCACCCGTTTCTGAGTAGTAGTGTAGTTTCCACTTGCCTGCCGTTTATAATTAGTTGAAGGCTCTTGGCGTCCAGCTTAACTGCACTGCATTGCATACTTTGCATTATATTGTTGAACCGGGCTTTCAAACAGGACTATGGGATTGCCTGCGTTAGAGTTCAGCGACTGTTATTTGGACAGCCCGCAATTCCGAGAGCGGCTGAAGTCTCATGAACTGGAATTGGAAAAGACCAATAAGTTCATCAAGGAGCTTATAAAGGATGGAAAAGCTTTAGTTCAGGCACTGAAAAGTAAGACGTATTTGCTTCATTTATCAGTGCGATCATGGGGGCATGACATCACAGTTTAATAAACTTTTTGTTTTGTTGCCTTGTGTAATAAAACTATTGCAGATTCATAAACACACTCATTCCGACTAATATTTAAAGAGTTGCCTAAAGAGTTCTTTTCAAATAAGCATCGCATAGTAAGCTGTAACGTTATAGTTTATACATATATATATGTATATATATATATATATATACATACATACATGATGTATGTATGTATGTATGTATGTATATATATATATGTATATATATATATCTATGGACACCTATTTTTAGCCTGATGGTGTTTGAAGAATTAAACAAGTGTCAGAACTGCCAATTCAAACTCAAAATTGTGCAATAGGTAACTTTGAAATAGGTAACAAATTATCAAACCAAATGCCTAGCAAATTATGCTGCATCTTATGAGTTTTTTGGAGCATTTTTTTTTAGGATTTGTTTAATGGTTTTCAAATCCATCAGTTTGTAGTTGTCTTGAGTCTGTTTTAGTAAGCATGTGATAAATTACACATTTGATATTTTATTTAATGCAGTTTCATTCATACATTTTTAAGTGTGACTGGAGTGTCCAAACACTTTTTGGGGCCACTGTATAGGCCTGCTGAGTTTATAAGCCTCAGTTTTGTCACACTGACATCCTGCACTGACCCACAGTTATACACACTGTTTAAAATTTCTAGTCCACTCCCCATTGCCTTTTAAAACAAACACACTAGCCCCAGCAGAGAGAGCGCTTTCTAGAAATCACATTCAGTTAGACTTAAAAGCAGACTTGCTCTCTGTTTTATTTCTGTGTGAAATCAAGAGACATTTCCTACAAATTAATATACTGAGATGTGTCCCAGCTCTCAAGTTGTTTTCGTGATATAACAATGTGTAGCTGGAAAGTCTGAAGATTGATGTGGTTTGTAACATGTGAATCAACTTTAACAACAATATTTTCTGGACAAGTTCTTTTAATGTTTTTTATAACATTTTGTACATCCATACACTTCTGTCAGAAATAATCTTTGAAAAAGACAAGTGACCTGAGATTTTGACATTGTTTAACCAAGCATGTCTGTCAAAGATGATCTTTCACTGATGTTTTTGACAAAGCACTGGCCAATTTACATGAGGTGTAAACAGTTTTACTCTTTCATGACTTGTTCTTGGGAAACCTCTGTATAACACAACACTAAACACACAAACCTGTTATTAAGCTAAAACGCAACCTGCTTTCTGCAATCTGTTGTTATTTTGCACAGATTTGCAGTTGCACAGATGTATTGCTAGTTTAGTTTTGATATCCTAACCAATGACATGCCTAGCATGTAATTTTTTGAATGTGTTCATGGAATAAAATGACTGATTTTCTTATATGACTTAAGGTGCCATTCACATTCATATCACAAGCAGTGCTACATGCTAGTTATAAAGTTGAGGATCTAATATTTAAGTCTATATTTTAAGGTTTTGTTGCTTTGTCTAAAGTGCAGAAGGTTTGGAGCACATATATGAGTTTGATGGTTTCTTTTCATGACTGACTCTCATTCATGGTTTCATCTCACTGTTCTCTATTGGTCCTCTGAGAGCATAGGGAAAAGCTGTGACGTTCACCTCTGGGGTTCTGTAGAACACCATGAGTAGCTGCTCCACGTCGCAGTGCCACATCTGTCAGATGTGGTTGATAAATGAGCTTGGATCTACAGAAGATCCTAAAATGTGACCAATTCACAAACATCAGGCTTAACAAGGCCACCAGAACCTACAGTGAGCCTGTGCATTGCTGTCACACATTTTTTGACATGTAATTGTTTAGGTCTTTTCCTAGAATTTATGATGTGCTGTTTTTTTGGCTAATGTGTTGTTATGGTTAATAATGACTGCGGATTGTTAGAGTCATGGTGCGAATTGGTGGGTGGGGTGGTATGGGGTGGAGGTGGATGGTGTTGGTTTCTTACAGCAAGAGTATGCTGTTGACACATTTTCTGTTATGATAGGAGTCAGATGGTACAAGGACAAAAAAGTACTTTACATTAGTGATAGACCAATATTGGACAGGCAAGTTAGTTGGTTGATATTGGTTAATTTGAGATTCTAGGCATTGTTAACTGTGTCTGATTGGTTGAACAGAAGTGCTCAGTTGGCCTAGTGTTAGTTCCAAAACTCTATGGACATTTTAACTTATTAATTTTAACTTATATGTATATTATACTGGCCACTGGCCACCCTACTCTGTAGAGGGTATCGGCCATTGATAAACCAACCTCTTTTTCCAACAAATATTGCAGATTTTAGTGCAAAATGTTAAAAAGTTTAGCATTTGGCCAACTGTGCTGGGGCACCAAAACAAATTAATGTTGTACAGGACAAACCAAAACAGAAAATTACAAAAAAAATTAAATACAGTTTCATTATAACCAACCCCACTGAAATTCCTTGTATAATTCTCACGCTGAACAGTACACAGGGTGTGAAAAGGAAGAGAAAATGCTTCCTTTTGGGCTGTTTTCACTCACACAGCTGTGAATGGAGACTTACATTTAGTAGTGCCTCTCTGGAGAGCTTAGGGAGCATCCACAGATTTGTGCATAAGAACAAAGAGTTGCGTTTATGTGTTTGCTTGGTTTGTGCTTTGTACAGAGTGGAGTGGAAGGGAAATTAGTACAGCCTTTGGTTGATGGTTATTGTCACTGTATAATCTCAGCCATGCGTGACTGGATTTGACTTACAATAACTGACCTTGTGTTCACTTTAAGTAGATGTCAGGCTGTTATGCTAAGCATGAATGAAGCATGCTTATTGTTTATATCCTCTTCAATGATTAAATTCAGATATACAGTGGGTTTATAACTGCATTAGGTGTACACCAATGATCTAAGCATCTGATGGAAGCTCTTATTTAATTACTGATCAAAACTAGCAATTACATTCCAGACCAACCCTCTATGAAACAATGAAGTTTAAGTCACCTTTGGCTAGTAAATTTTTTATTTTTCTCATCAGAAGCCTCACTCCAAAGCTACTGTATGATGTATAGGCACGTGTGTAAAAATGCTGTAAAGTGAGGGTTCTTTCAAAAATCATGTCACAAATAGATTTTATCAATTAACTAGTAAATGAGTCAAATCAATATTTGGGGTGAACACCCTTTGCTTTAAAACAGCTATTGTTCTAGGTACATTTGCGCAAAGTTTTAAAAGTAGATTTGCCACATAGCAACACTCTAGTAACCACATGCCGATGCACAAAACTTCACTTAGAACACCTTAGCAAATCTGTAGCAGGGCCTGGAAACCACCCACAACACCTTGGCATTGTGGAGGTGACTTCTGCAAGGACAAGCAACCCCGTGTTGTCCCCATGCTTGTCTTCACAAAATTCAATGTGCTGTTTGCATAGAGGGGACAGAGAGGGAGATCCAGTGTTTTTCTTCCCTAGCAGGATAAAGGAAGCAGGGTTAACTTGCTTTATTAGAGAATATATATGTGTTGTATTTCCGGTTGAGTGGCATAATATTTCTGTCTAATGGGCTGTGTTTCAGGATTGCTTCTTTGTAGGAAAGGACCATTCCACAGTTCCATATGACAATTAAGTGGCTAACTGAATGAATTAAAACACCCTCATTTTCAAAACACTGTGTGACTTTCTTCAGGTTTGAAGCATTAACTAGATTTAAAAAGCTATGACAGACGGAAGCTATCAGTAAATCTTAATTTTTTGTCTGTTTCTGATACAAAGCTGTCATATGGCTACAGATGAACTGCCATATGATGCACAAGTCATATGGACCTCTTTTATGGTGTTTTTTGTTCTTTTTGGAGCTTGACAAACCCTGGTGGTTTAACTTTCCCTTAAATGTGGAAACAGAACCCCCAAAAATGTGGATGGATGATGGACCTCCAGGTTTATTGTTTTGGACCAGGTCTGCGGACTTAAATGAACTTTTACTTGAACATGACTGCATTGACTTAGGGACTGTAGGGACTGAAAGCTGTAAGTTTTCAAACCAGCTGTGATTTGGGGACTTCTGGAAGGAATTTTCTAAGGATTTTATTAAAATTAAAATTAATTAATAATATTGCATAATATATGTTATAGAAAACTGTATGTAACATTTGTGTAAGTTGAGTTTAAAAAATGAAAATAAAAACAAAATATAAATTGTGAAATATATAAATATATATAAAATATGCATTAATATTAATAATGCAGCATTTTTTTGCATTTGTTTTCTTATCAGTTATTTCACTATATGTTACCAATTTATTGAGAAGAATGTTGTTTTATTGCAGTTGACACTTTTACAATATTCAGTTTGACATTACAACTTTTTATTTTTGTGTTAAATCCCGTTTATCCTCTTGGTGGCAAAAATATATATAATTATTTAAAAACTAATTGTACTAAACTCAGAATTTGAGATGACTCACGTTAGCATGAATAACAATTTGTTTTTTAATCAACTGACAGCTCTGAAAAGTAATAACAATAATCAGTCTTCCCTGGTATAACTCCACTTATGTATATATGCATGTATGTGCTAAATGTTGTTGCTGGAAACCCCTCAGATGCAATAAGTGGAACATGAAAGCAGTTATGCCAGAAGTGTGTTCTTTTTGGTGACACTGGTGGTACAGAAATTACACATTTTGTGTAATTCTAATGTCAAAAGTCGCTCTGTTTACCTACATTCAGTCTAAAGCTCTTTTGACAGTGTTTGGAGGTTTAACAGTTCAGGGTGAAATATTAATAGATTTGTCTGAGCCTTTAGTTTTACTTGGCTTACATAGAGATGGGCATAAATATATGAAAATGTATTTAAAATAAAAATACAAAAATTCCTCAATGAAAATGTCTCTAAATAAAATATTAAATACTTTGTTGAGAAATGCATTTAAATACAAATGCAGTGTTTTGAATTTTAAAATTATAAAATACATGTGAAATTGACATCTAAAGGTCTCTGTTCTCCTTTCCTGCATCCTGCAGTGTTACAGATTTTTATGCTGTTTTTAAGATTTTTGGCTTGCCCAGCTTTGACAGACAATAGTAGGAGTTTGGCTGCTGTCACTTTTAGAACCTAATGCACTGACCCAATATACTGTGTTGATACCAATTATAGAATTAACAAGATGCTGCAGTTGTATTACTGTGAATGGGGAAACCACAACGCTCATTTTGGCCATTTTAGTAAAGGAAGTCTACTAGTAGAAAGAGCCAGTCATCAATCACTAAACAGTAACAATTTTGTGGAGGAGGGGATCTGTACAAAGTGTTCTGAGGTACTTGACAACCAGTGCTCATGACCAGTACCTGAAGCTATCTGGAGAAACTTGTTTTTGTAGTACAGTTTTAGGAAATATAATATATGGTACAGGTAATGTCAGATTTAATAGTTGGTCAGAAACGTAGTGTCTTATTATAATATATCAGTCAGTGATTTTAGAGATATCTGTCTTCCCCCATTCAGTTAGATAGGACACAGCAAAAGATAGGATAGCAAAACAGTATTATACTTGGGTTTATCACAGTTTTTGTGGGAATTCTGCTCCTGTAAATAGACATTATTTAAAGACTTGATAACTCACTATACCTTACAATCTTTAATCACAAAAACTTGTCAAAGTAGGAAATAATTAGAAAAAAATTACACAGTGCCATCTACAGACTATGACCAATACAATACAATAAGATATAAATGAATAAAGCAACCCATTTGATCTAACATTTCAAGTAAAAACATATATACATTTTGTGGTTAACAGTCCATTTCTGTAAGCTTTAGGGCCAACTAGCTTACCCCTAAAAGCAGACAAAGTATAGTTTAAAGCATACACTTGTAAAATGTACTTTTTTTATAAATTGTACAGGAGTGTGTGCAATTTCTGATTAAATTAAATTGTTTATTTCCTATTAAATTAAACTGTTCTTTTAAATTCTCAACATGAAATCATCCCTCTCACTAATGCACTAATAAACTTGACACAGACTAGGACTATAATACATTGACTAGGAATAACCAAGCAATGATTTCATGCTTGGTTGAACGTGACTTTTATGAGTTTACATTGTCATATGAATTTGTATGATCTGATTCGTACAAAAGCATATGAATTTTAGAAAAAAGCAAGCATGAAAGTCAGCCCCTAACCCCTCCCCTAAACTTTACCCCATTACCCGGGAAAAAGGCAGTTGTATTAAAACGTACAAATGAGATCGTACAAGTTCATATAAATTAGCTATGAAATTACTAAAACGTAAAATAGTTAGGAACTGCCATGAGATTGTGTTGCAATAACAAGTAAATCATTACTTTAGGCTGTTGTTTTTTGAAGAACAAACCCATCCCATCCCAACTTCCAGTTTTAACAGGAAATATGCCATTACAGGAAAGAAAAATGTGTTTGTTGCATAAGAGACAAAACTAGTTCAACGTGTTTAAAAGCAGTTATGTTAAATCCTGCTTTTACTTGATTTATTAAGATCTCTAGCCATAAAAGCAGACAATATTTTACCAAAATATTGTTTCTGTGTCTTGCAATGTTAAAGCCACAGAAACATTTTGGCTTAAAGGGAAAACGGTCACCATGTTAGTTACATTTTGTAGTATGGAAAAAGCTTCCCTTTAGTGAACAATACACCCACACACAATGGAAATTCAAACCCAGGTTTTGGCCCTAGGTGTTACATATAATTCCATTCCATCTGAACTCTTGTTTGGCAGAGAGTAACCACAATAACCAATAACAAGTTATCATTACAAGCTCTGTTTAACATAAGTGTCCAAATTGTCAAATTATCAACTTGAGGTGTGAAAACAAAATTATTTGGCCAAAGAAATTGTTTTGCTCTCAGTTCTAATTGCGCTGTACAATACCAACACAGTGCAGTTGGGCTAAATTAGCATGTTACTGAAGGTGTCATTTTCAGGACTTTCCAGTCTTTTTCATCTCATCTGGAGAGGAAACCAAAACGCAGGTGTTTTTTTGGTCAAGTAGGAGGGTCAGGCAGATGGTGGTCATAAAAATACAGTTTTCCCCTCACTGTGCCAAATAATGTCTGACTACTCCACGGTCAGCTGTCTCTCTGTTCTGTTACACAGAAATGTCCTCTCTTTGGCCAAGGGACAACACAGGAACAAAAGGGAAGTGGGCGTTTGGTTATGAGGCAGTATTGCTAAGAACACAGGCTTTTCTTCCATCTGACAATCCCAGAAATGTTTCCTTTGCTGTAAGCAGCTGAGAATTTGGACAATATCTCTCAGAATACAAATGAACTTGGATTTTAGTGACAGTACCTTCACTGGTAACCCATCACTGGTGAGGCGTGAACACACTGCAAGAACCCACACCCGGAGCAGTGGGCAGCACTGCTGCGCCCGGGGAGCAATCACGGGTTAGGTGCCTTCTGATTACAAGCCTGACTAACTAACCAGTAGGCCCTGTAGTTCAAGCACTAAACTTATGTAATTATTTACTCACCTTCATGTTCTATACCGCCGTAAAACACACGTGGTAAATGCTGATTGAATGTATATTTGGGGTAAACTAACCCTTGATTTCTACCTTATCAGTCCCATAATCACCACCACTGCAATCTCTGTTCCAAATTCATCTTTTTCAAAGCCATAAAATGTGTGGGCTCAGTGAAGTCCCCACTGGTTATTTCTCTTCTGAAATAATATATAAGGGACCAGTAAGTCCCCATGAGGAGATCAGTAAGACAATGAACTAGTGTTCACAGGCCCTGGCTGGGCTGAACAGAACTACTGGGGTCAGGATATTCCAGGCCCTTAGAAGACAAGGCATTGCTTCCTCTTTTATACTCTCAAAACAATCTACTGAATTTGTTTTATTATTAATTTTCATATTCTTTATATATACTTTTCCTCTCACATGTATTGAAAAGAAGTGGAATATTATTTTCTGATTTTGATTTTCTGATGTTAAATTATCTTTAATTTAACAATATAGATTTGGGAAATCCCTGAATCATTCATAATGAGCAGAGTTTCCAATTCATTACCTAGACTGTCCCAGTAGTCTACGGCAGCCCACCGTAGTCTAATTTGTCCCACCATAGTTTCAAAACCAGTTTAAACAAAAATATTTTTACACCTTTCATAATAACATATATAACACAAAGATCTCTAATTGTGTTTTGTGCTATTGTTTTCCATCTGTCTCTCACAGTCTGTCACCTCCCTCTGTCTCACCACCTGTCACCAGATTGATAACATTTAACTTTAAATTTTTAAAAATGTTCTTATAAGAGACCATGCCCCTGGACTCCATTTCAGGGAGGTCCCCGCATAGTCTCACTAAATCCTGTGGGAAACACTGTAAGAGGATGTGAATATTATCTATACTTAGCCTCTCATCCTGTGTGGGCCTATTGTTAATGTAAATGCATATTTTAGTAATATTTCAGCAAAGCAGGAGGATTTCAGTTACCAGCATGTATATCGATATTAAATTGAATCAAAATCGACTGATACATCAGCTGAGCTGATACATCATTGACCACCAGTGTTAAGCATGTAGCATATTGCAAAGCTAACATCTCAATGTTTCTAATTGTTCCCTTGAGCTAGTTGTTGTACATTCTGGGAATGACTTATATAAGAATGATACATGCAGTATTATATACATGCTGCCCAGTGTCTTGTAAGGTAGCATAATTTTGAGTTCCAGACAATTGGTTTAGAACAGCTTTAAGGCTGAGAGCAAGCATACTGTATGATGGCTAAAAATGTAGTTTAGGAACAGAGTTACCTTCAGTTGTGAAGACTGCTTGCCTGCTCTCTAATGAAAGAAATGAACGTTAGTGAGACCTAGGTAACTTCAATTCAGTTCAGTTCAATTGTATTTATACAGCGCTTTTAACAACGTTACATAGCTTTAAAGCAACTTTACATATAATAAAAAATAAATATAATAAAGAACAGAACAAATGTCAGACATATTCAACTAAGAATACATGGTATTATCGCAAATAATTTATAAGATGTATATTAAGACTAATTTGGCATACTAGGTTTATAGTAGGTTTTAAAAAAAGGGGTGACTGAACCGATAAAACTACAAATCATTAAGCAAGATATGCTGTTCCAGCTAACATGGAGATGGCATGGGACGGGTAAAAGGGATTTGCAATAGTACCATGCCAACAGGGTGACAGTGGCAAGGAACCAAAACTCCAATGGTGTATAGCTGGAGAAAAAACCTTGGGAGAAATCTGGCTCAACCGGGAGGGCCAGTTCTAGATTGAATCTAGATTTAAACTGACATAATGTATCTGCCTCCCAGACAGTACTGGGTAGACTGTTCCAGAGTTTTGGCGCCAAATACAAAAAGGATCTACCACCAGTGCTTGATTTTGAAATTCTGGGTATTATCAAATGGCCATAATTTTCAGATCGCAATGAACACGAAGGACTGTAATAAAAGAGGAATTCGCTTAGGTATTGAGGAACTAGACCATTCAGAGCCTTGTAGGTAATCAGCAAGGCCTTAACACCAGTCTAATGGCAGTAATGGCAGACATAATAAAGTAAAAATTACCTTGGTGGCTTCACAGAAGGCTGAGGGCAGGCAGGCCCAGCCTAGCATGTGTGCATTATGAGGGGCTAATGGCTCTGAAACTGTAAGCAGTAGGCCCCAGGCTGTTGCTGTCACACTACAGGCCAAAACAAACCACAACGCATTGCCAGTGAGAGGGGGAATGCAAAAGCTCCTGATAAGCTCCTGAGCCATTTCCCCTCATACAGCTCCAAAAATAACCCCTGCTGATGTTTTTTTAATCTCCACACAACCTTTCTGGTCTCCGGGAGGATTTGAGGTGGATTGTTGGACAGAGATATTGTCAAAATTCAAGCCTGGTAAATCTGTGATTTGAAGATCATCACCAAGCAAGCTGGTAATTAGTGCCTGTGTGTTAATTCAAAAAGTTAGCAACCAAGGGCTACATTCCTGACCTACATTCATTATGTCATGATTTTTCAGGTGATCTATGCACATGGGTCAGAGGATGATAAAGGTGAACATTTTACATTTCAGCTGCTTTTCTGAAATGTAGAAATGCTTTTCTGCAAATGTTTCTGAAAACTCAATTTTAAAGACCATTAGAAATGAGAGGGCAGGATAGCGCAGAACATCTTGATGAAGGCCACAGGCTCTGAGGGAGCCAGTGATTTTACTCAAGCATGCAAGGTTGGTTTTCTGGTCTATTATTCCTGTAGATCACAATATGTCCTCAGAGATTTCTGCTCACATGCCGATTGTTATAAAAGAGAAAGTAAAGTGTGATCTCGTTGGACTGGGCGATAGCTAAAACAGCAGAAAAAGTGCACACCTTAAATAGACCTGCAGTTCATTTATTCACATTTTAACTGTATTACTGTCAAATGCTTTGGTAATAAACAGACTTATCATAATCCCACAAAAACAATTACATTTTAAACAACAATAGCTCTTTCATGTACAGTTGAGGACAAAATTATTAGCCCCCCTACAAAATAGTCATTGTTTTAAAAGTATTTCAAAAGTGCTTTTAACCAGAGCAAAAAAAAATTAACACAGCTTTTTTAGACATTCTAATTTTATTTTGGAAGCTTACATTATTTTATATTCCACACAGAAATGAAAATATTACACAAAACACAAAAACTACCAGGGTCAAAATTATTAGACCCCCACATTCTAATAGTCAATTGTGTATCCTTTTTGCTGGATAACTGCCTGCAGTCGTTGTAATCGTCAACAAGTCTCTGACACTTCATTTGAGGAATCCTGGCCCATTCTTCTTTGGAAAATCTCTGAAGTTCCTACAGATTCAATGGTTTTCTGGCATGGACATTTTTCTTTAGGTCACCCCACATATTTTCTATTGGATTTAAGTCAGGGCTTTTGTCAGGCCATTCGATGACATTCACCTTGTTCGTCTGGAGATAGTTCTTCACCAAAGAGACGTATGTTTAGGATCGTTGTCATGCTGGAAGATGAAGTGACGACTCAGACCTAGTTTCACTGCTGACTGCTTAAGGTTTTCTTTCAAAATATCCACATATTTTTCTTTATTCATGATCCTTTCCACCTTGACAAGATTCTCAGTTCCAGATGCACTGAAGCATCCCCACAGCATAATACTCCCACCTCCGTGTTTCACTGTGGGGACGGTGTTCTTTGGGTTGAATGCCTCTCCCTTTTTTCTCCAAATGTAAGCAGTGTCTCTGTGGCCAAAGAGCTCTAGTTTAGTCTCATCAGACCATAAGACACGTTTCCAGTATGAATAATCTTTCTCCAGGTTGTCCTGAGCATACTTAAGTCTGGCTTGAAGGTGTCTTTTCTTCAAAAGTGGAGTTTTTCTTGGTCTGCAACGTCGCAGTTCATTCCTGTGCAGAGCTCTAGTGATGGTCTTCTTAAAGACTATGATTCCTGATGTGGCCAAGTCATTCGCCAGTGTCTTGGCAGTTGTTCTGGTGTCTTTAGACACATCTCTCACTAGTTTTCTTTCCAGTGTCTTTGAAACCTTTCGCTTCCTACCTCTGCCAGGCTTGTTCTGCACTGTGTGGCTTTCTTTGAATTTCCTGATTATACCTCTCATTCCGGTTCTTGAGACTTGGAAACGCTTGGATAGCTTTGTATATCCTTCTCCTGTTTTATGTGCATCAATAATTCTTTGTCTCAAGTCCAAACTGATTTCCTTTGTTTTTGGCATGTTGCTTTCTCAAATGACAGCTCAATGACCCATACTAAAGCTTTTATACCTTAATTTAACTTAATTATTGAGTGAGATTACCTGTTTCACATGATCACCTTTACACACGTCACCTGTGAAGGTAAAGCACATCACTGCACAAAGGTGGCTTGTGCGATGACTTAATAAATGGTAATTTCTTATAGGGGGCTAATAATAATGTCCCTGGTCATTTTAGCTTTTTCTTCCATAACAATGTTTTGGTGTGCAAATATAAATATTTTGGTCCTTCTAGCGAAAAATAGTATGTTCAGAAATGCTGTGTTAAAAATTCCTTGCTCTGTTAAATAGGTACTTGGGAATATCTTGAGGAAACCTAAAATTTCATAGGGGGGCTAATAATTTTGTCCTCAACTGTAGGTCTGTTTAACAACAGCCTTCAAGAAAAACTAAATAATCAAAAGTGATGAGCAGCATGTACTTTAAATATGACCTTTGCATTTAACCTTACCAATGAGTATGAGCACCTCCTTTCCTGCCAGTATTAGGGATCAGACCTGAGACCTTTGGGTCTTTTGGGTCCAAACATTTGGGTCCAACTCTCTAACCATTAGGCCACAGATACCCCTGTTATGTCATTTTGAGAATCTCCAGAGTGATCTGAAGATGCAGAGAGAACTTATACAGCAGTGTAGAGTGATGCTGCGGTTATGAGTTCAAGCCTCATCTGGAGCAACTTTTCTGTATAAGTACCACACGCTAGCTGATTGTGCCACTTGAGCTTAGTTTTCAACTGCAGTGGAGTCTAAGTAAATGTATCAGTATTACTAATTTACCACATTTTTCACCACATTTAGCATGACTATGTTTATATGGCTGTATGGCTTTTCTAGTAACAAGTTTAAGAAATGAGCTATATAACATAGCACACCTTTCATATCCTGACAGGTATATTTAACAGCTCACATGACATCATACGTTTAGCCCTGATTCGTGCTGGCAAAAGTGCACAAACGTAAGCAAACACATGCACTGAGGTTTAAAATTATCCATCACAGCTAGATGTAATAATAGGATTTCCCTGTTGACCTACATAGAATCCAATCAGAAGCATAGATTAATCAAATATCAATATTATATATCAAGACTATGATGGCAGTTGATTATTATTGTGAATTTTGTCACAATCAAGTACCCTTATTTGCTGCAATGATATAAATGTAAAATAGAAACAGATTTCTGAGTTTTAGAGATGAGTCCGCAATGACAATTATAAGAATACCAATTCATTGTTAACATGTAATGCTTACTACCAGAAATGCTACCTGCACATTTCTTCTGAGTTTCTCTCCAATATTTGTCACAGTTTTCTCATTTACAATAAAAGTTGACAGAATGAGGTCACAGAATCACCACGGCAACCTGTCAGGTGGAATAAGGGATGAACTTCTTTCAGGTCAAAGGTCATGCAGCTGTGAGCCAGGTGCAAGAATGCTAAATGCACTCAATGTGTGCTTTACATTGGTTTTTGTGGCTTTCTGAAATGTTTGTTATGACTCTCATCATCCAGGTGGGTGAAAGACTGCAATTGGCTAAAGAATCCTGCTCTTCATACTAGTTGTCTTTAATCATCATTAGGTTACAGCAGTTGCTCTTACAACATACATGTGATGGCGGTATACCATATGTGAAATGTAAAAACAATGCTTATTTTTTTTAACAGGCACAATATGTAATTTGTGTTTCTAGAGGGGGTGAAGGTGACATTTGTCAATGTATGGTAACCCACACTTTGAATGTGACATCTGCATTTAACCCTTACCAATGAGTAGTGAACAGACACAGAGCAGTGGGCAACTATCACTGCAGCACCCAGGAAGCAACTGGGGAAAGGTTGCACTGCTCCAGGGCACCTGATTTGTTTCCTGTCCATGTTGGGATCAAACCTACAACCTTTTGTTACAAAGCCAAATTTGGCCACAACTGCCCCTTCAACTGCAAGACCTCTGTCAGAGTGATCTGAAGATGCACAGAAAACTTTAGCACCCTAAAATTGCTCCATGTGAGGCTTGAACTCACAAACTCAGCATCGCCCTGCTCTGTACTGCTGTATAAGTACCGCACGCTAAACAATTGCACTACTGGAGCTTAAGTTTTGTTGTGGTGGAGCATAACTAAAGTAAACTTAGCATAAATAATTTTTTTAAAGGACTTAATTTTCAAAGCAATAGTAAAGACGAAGCATGATAAGGCTTTGAACTAATGTGGAACAATGGGCAATGTCATCTTCACCATCTACAGATAGAAATCTCGGTAGAAATCAATCACAGGGTATTCACAAACCATGTTCATGGATGAGATGATGAATGAAATTTTATTACCTGTATGTTTGATCACAATATGTCATTATAATTGATTTAAAATTGAATTAAAGTTTAGTGCTAAATTATAACTGATATATGAGACTTTATATGTCAAATGAATTGATTGGTTAATGCTATGCAGTATTACATGTTCAAAATATCATACTAAAAGTACATTTAAACATACCCACAGTATTTGCAAAAAAAGACACACTTTGCATGTGTAACACAGACTGTAATGAATTACACTGCAGTAAACTTGTTACCGGACTTGATGAACAGCATTAATTACTGTAGTACAAACCAAGTGCAATATTAACTGTATAGTTGATAACATTAGCATTACCCAGATATAATACCCAGCCTGCTGTAACAGGTAAGAAATAATAATCGTGGTCCATATTGAGTGAATGAAACAACAACGAAAGTGGCATGTGGTTTCGACTGCACTACAAAAGGAAACTTGGGATAATGCAGATATTTAAAATGGTGAATTTCTCAGAATTTACCAATACTTGGAAACATTTGTGATAATTTAAGTACACAACTGAACAAAATATATAACACTGTGCAAGTGGTTTTTGGATACTTTAATACAAAAATCTTACATATTGTGTCTTTAAAGTTTCTACATTGCTTTTAAACAGAATCAGCCAGTAAACAGAATCAGTTACAATACAATGCAATTATAATTCAGGAGATAAATTTATGACTATGCTATGTATTAATTAATCATTATTTCACATTATTTCATGTTTGCTTTGGCAGGAATTTGCCAAGTTTTACCTAGCAAACAATGAAACTACTTGAAACTGTGAAAATACTTAAACTGAAGAAAGGAAACAAGTTGTGTTATGAGACTAGAATATAGAGATTTGGGGGGGCGGGGTTGGAGGGGGTGACATGGGCCAGTACAAAACGGCACAGAACATCTTATCAACCACTAAGCAATGCCCTAGCAACCACACAGAACACGCTAGCAACTGTATAGCATGTATATGCCCTGGCGACCACCAGCGATGACATAGTTGACATAGAAACTTTTATAAATAGTTTGCACAGTTCTACAACAATGCATCTCAAGCCCAAACAGTCAGCTGTACACAGTTGCAATTTTATATAAACTATACATCTTTGAATTTAGTTTGAGAACTGCTTTAAGTGTCACCATGCAAACACCAAACTCAGAGTTGTGCTTCTGTTTGCTCTGTTTTTAGGCCATCTTGAGCTCTTTATAGTTTTCCTGTTGCAGACCAGCATTTACAGTTTCATTGTTGCACCAGCATGTTAAAAATTATGGCCCAAACCGAGGGGGAGGCTGGGGGTGTGCTAGCAACTGTACTGAAGCTTATGTCTTTCTTTAGTCCAACGTCTTTTTTTCCTCTCTGGGTGGTATGTGAGCATTGGGCATGGATAAGCCTGCATCCCAAAAAAGAATTGTGTCAGAGGCAGTTAAATTAGAAAAGAAATCTCCTTGACTTTGTTGGTAACAGAAAATGGAAGCTATGTGCCCGAACACTGGAGCTTGTGCAGTATGGGGGGTAAAGAATAGACAGGGGTGTGGAGAGATCAGGAGGGTGCAATTTTTTCCAAGAAGAAAGCATAGAGACAGCTCGTCATTCAGTACTCTCAGTGTATTTTATTACTTTACAATTATAATGAATCAATATATAATTTTTAATAATCTGTCTGTCTATTCGTCTGTCTGTCTGTCTATCTATTATGGGGGGCTTGCCACATAATTGGAGAGGTCTGGGGGGCTTTAGTTCCAAAAGGTTTAGAACCACTGCAATTAAATAAGTCTTAATTAGATCTTAAATGTCTTTGTTGACACATGGAGCGTAAATACATCCCCTTGTCTGCTGTCTCGCTTTAGTGGAGATTTGGGGCTGATCTGCCTTTTGATTTACGCTACGGCAAACTGCGCTAACTTAGCAAACATAGTAATGACATTACATTAATGGACTATTTTAACAATAATACCTTTACAGTTACTGCTTCCATAAATAATGTTCTATAAATATTTACCTGTGTTATATGTAGAATTTTACACCTATGAAACTTTCTAACATTTTCAGATAAGGATATAACCATAAAATGTAAGTTAAGTGCTGAGGAAAGCAGGTTTCAAAGTCCTTAAATAGCACACGCATCTTTAAAAGCATGACAGTTTTTGTTTGAAGCACTTATAAATATACAACATATTTTGACTAATTGATAATTAAATTTGTTGTTGATTATTCTTATTATCGATAATAATCAATTTTATCAATAAGCTGTTGCATCCCTAATCCAAAGCAACATCTAGTGCATGATACACACTTTATCTTAACGTGGATTCACATCAGCAACACAGCACAGATGTTTTAAAAGCTGTTTTAAACACAAGGGTGGTCACACCAAATATTGATTTGATTTACTACAAGTTAGTAGATAAATAAAATCTATTTGTAACATGATTTTTGAAAGCATCCTCACTTTACAGGATTTTTACACAAGTGCCTATAACTTTGCAAACTACAGAAGCTTTGGAGGTAGGTTTCTGGCAAAAAAAAAAAAAAAAAAATAGCCAATGATGACTCAGGCTTCATTGTGTCCATAGAGGGCCATATTCTTTATATGTAAATTTTATTTAAATTTAAATTTTTCCTCACAAACACCTGTTTGCTGATTTTCATGCTGACACTTGTAATGTGACTGATGTAATGAAGGTAGCTTTAGCCGAGACAAAGGGTGTGTATCTAGCACACACTCAACTACTGTCTTGTGCACCACAAACAGGTGCATGTCACAAGATCTCTCCTGAGATCTCTCCCTGGTAAGCACTAGCAAAAAATAGGTGTGTGTGCATGTGCCCTCATTACTATGAATATACAAAGCATATTTTGTTTGCATGTCACATTTTGTTATTTTCAACAGTGCCGCACAGCGTGGGCAGTTAGAGAAAGCATAGGGAATATTGCAGCAGTTTCCAAACCATGGCCTGCCATATATTTTTACAATAAAATAAAGATGGCACTGCAAATATGCAACAGCATGCAATGTATACACAGTTTCCTGTAAGTGGGTACATGCATTTATTTTATTGTGCAATAGTATATTGAGCATATTTTCCTAAAATTTTACTAGGATGTTTAAATTATAAATCAGTACATTCAGATGCTTCAATAAAAACAAAAAAAAAAGACAAATCACAGACTTTTCAATGATACTTGAGAGTGACAGACATGAGTTGAAAATGTGTGCATTTATTTTTTATATTATTTTATTTTATATTTTATTGTCTAAATGAAGTCACATTACAGCATTAGTATTATGAAAGGTAATTAGTATTACAAAACAGATTGCATGGAGCTGTGCAGTTGGGCAGTCATAGCCTAATGCTTAGAGAGTCTGACTTGTAAACCAAAGGTTGAAGGTTTGATTTCCACAGGTAGCAGGAAATGACTGAGATGCCCTTGAGCAAGGCTCCTTTTCCCAGTTCCCTGGGTGCTGCAGTGATAGTCATTTCCTGAGATGCCCTTGCGCTGGATACCCATCTATCACTGCCTACTGCTCTGTGTGTGTGTGTTGTTTGTTCAACACTTGCAGTGTGTGTTGCTACTCACTAGGTAGGTTAAATGCAGAAGACTTGTTTCAAGTATGGATTACCATACACTTAGAAAAAACTTATTCATTTAATTTAGATCTGGTTACTGTAGTGTGAATAATCGTAATCTGTGTTACTGTGCAAATGGTTTTGCTGGTGTCACACAGACAGAATGTTGCCTTGATAGTATTGCAAGCTAGGTTGGCTTGGTATTGACTGATTTTTGACACACATTGCTTAAGTTTACATGCGCAAAATAAGCAGATATGTATCGAAAATCAGATATATAGAAACGTTATATCTCTTATATAATCAGATATAAAAACGTTTTTTACATGCAAATCAAGCTGCCTACACAGAAAACTCGGTTTACATGATATTTTAAGGATAGCTCGGTAAGTATGCATGTCAAGTGCAGGTCTGTTTATGTTTTGAAACCCACAGAAAAAAACTGATGATTTTAAAATTCACACTCATCAAGCTCGATGATAAACATTTACAAGAATCTGATTTCAGTTGGATTTCAAACCACAGAAAAATCACTATGCATTTTTTTAATGTTCAGACTACAAACAACTCAACAGATTTAAGTCAGATATGGCAATGGAATTGATTTAAGTGATTCATTGATTGAAGTGTTACCAATTATATTATTGTGTTTCTTCCTGACAGTATGGATGTTGTAAAAGCAGAGGACTTTTGAGATCATTTTCTGGTCAATATCTTGAGAATCACAGTTTAGTCAGTTTGACTCAGTGAATCTTGGTGTGAGTCATGTTATAGCTGCTGACATTGCAGGGATTCAGTTAACCAACTTCCTAACCAATTATTTCCTTTTCCTGTGGCATACCACCATCCTCCTTTCTGTGGGATATGAGTCGGAAATCTTTCAAGGTCCTTCAAAATCAACTTCCTGTACACCACTTAATATTGTGGAAAAAACACAAACTTTATATTATTAGTGTTTCAATATAATAATACTTTCACTAGCATTTTAATTTAACTGTTTCTGTTTATTCCAAAGGAATGTTACACAAGACATTTCATGCTCACTGAGTTTCTAATGCTGCTATCAGTAACTGTTGTTCAGCTGCAACAGCGTCAGTCAGCGGGACTGCCAGACAAATCCCATCTGGCCACAGCTTTCATCTTATCCCGCTGACTAAACTAAATGTGCAGAAATTGCAGTGCTCTGAAATTGACCCAAAGACAACAAGTCAGTTCCACCGAGGCCAATTATGAGACGTTGTGTTGTGTTTGAGACTGTGCCAGTGATTGATTGATTGTTTGTCTTTCCACATTTTCAAACTTCTACTTCATGCTTGTTTACTATTAAGTACAGTAGGCCAAAGTGTTACTTCTTAAAATGCATCACTGCATTCAATGAGTAATGTGCAAGCATTCCTATATTGAGAGGTCAGTATGGGTAAAATTCTGTATTAGTAGCCTGTAATAATGACAAAATATAAAAATGTAAAACAATCTATTTTATTCTTTTAAATTTAATTTCGGGTTTGATTCTGGAAATGGCCCCTAAAGTTCCCCTTAAAAGCTTCTGTCCCATGACAAATGTTAAGCAATTCTTGGTGCACACAAAAACAGTAAGATGTATTAACCTGCCTAATAGTGCCAAGCCAAAGAGTGTCAGGTGACATCACAGCCCTCATTGTTTACACAGCATATGTTTAGTTGTGTTTCTGTTTCATCTGGCTCTCTCATCACCTCACTGCATCTTTGTTTTTGTATTTCATTGTTTTATGGAAAAGATGAAAAAAAACAAACCAATTCATTGTTATCACATCTTTATAAATCTGATGTAATGTTTTATTGTAGTTGTAATTTATTGTAATGTTTATTTATCAGCTGTTTATGTGATTGTGCAGCGCATTCGGTCTTCAGCGACCCTGTTTAGACCAAATGTCATAAAATGTTTGTTTGGTTATAAAAGGATGTACTTGAATTCATAACAGCATCTTAGATTAATTATGTCTCTGACTTTTACCTACCATAGTTCAACCAAGTAAACCTACCAAGTAAAATGTCTCATTTGACATTAGAGAGTGTGTCTTCCACTGATGTGGCTGTAAAGCCAGCTTAACTTTGGCTTTTGATTGGCTCTTGCTGTGTGGCCCAGTGCAGCTCCCTGCTGGTGTAGCTCTGTGTGTAATGAAAGCTCTGCCGTTTGGACCATCTGGAATTATCTGTATTCCAGATCTTTTCTGGCATCCATCACAAAGGCTTTTATCAGATATGTGGCTCTAAAGGCAGTGACCTCATCCTCTTGTGCTAAGTTCACAGTAACAGGATATTTATCATCACTATTTATCATTACATTGTATGATAACTATATTTTCTTTAAATAGTCTAATACACTTTGGTGTTCTATTGCAGTTTTGAAGTTATTATTAAACTCGCAATATAATGATAATATCATGGTCTATTGTTATTACTATTACTTTATAATATTAATTACTTCATACAAGGGTTGCACAATATGAACTTGCTAAGTAATGTGACACAATAATGGTTTATATTTGTACAATCCATTGAAATGATACTAAAATATATTTAAAAATGGAAAATTATATAGCCAGCATATGTTTCACATTTATTCAGGGTAAAGAAAACTTCTGCATGGACCTAAAACTGGCTAGGCTATACCTAACTTTATTAAAGTATTAAAATCATTAAATTTAGTTTTTTTTCCAAAAAATGTCATCTTGATAGCGATCACCAATAAATAAATCTAAATAAATATTTATATAAATATATATTTTCTGTGAAAGGAGCAAGACCATAAAATGTTCGTTCACTCATTGCATTCGGTTCAAATGCCTGTCAAACTATGTATACGTTGATGTGTTTTGGAAGAAGGTGCTGGAGAGTGCTCTGAGGGCAGGATCTTATGCTTTCAAAGCCAGTTTGCTATTGCTAGCCTCTATGAAATTGCCTAATGCCTACCCAACCTTAACTATAAATGTACACTTTATGCCATCAAAAGTCACTGTATTTCAAAACACTAATTTCAGTATTCAGGTCAAATCAGTCAATTATCAACGAAATTAAACAAAAATTAATTGACAGGCTGCTCAGAATAGAAAAGTGATGTCATCATTTAGCTCAATTCAGTTCAAGTTTTGTTCTCATCCAACATTGTCTATAGAGTGAAATCAATATTAATATTGTATATTAATTACATTTTACATTTATGTACATTTGACAGACACTTTTTTTCTGTGACTTACAGTACATTTTTATACTAAGTGTATAATCACACATCAACCAATAAATTTTATTGGTTGATGAGTCTTTTTTACAATCAACCATAATGAAACGTGATGAATCTACAGAAGCATTTACTGCCTGTTGTAAACCTATACAGCAATATATATTTTAACTGAAATTGAAAGTTATCTAATAACAAAAGGCAGATGTTGCTATGTTATAGCATAGTTGTGTAGATACATCAGATGGTTTGGATTTTTATCAAGAGTGCAGATTTTACAGCTTTGTTTCTAGAATAACAGTCAACAGCATTTGTTCTACAGGGCTTTTGGGTTGTACAAAGTAACTGCTGTATGTCTTCCGTAATGGTCCTTAGAGACAAATTACACTCCGTCACACAGTTGATGCTGAGTTATGTGCTCTTGGATTGTGGCCATAACACTGTTCTTGGATGCAGCTCCGTTTATCATTCTATTAGCATTCCCAAGTCAGTTCCAGGTTAAGGTGCAAATAGTTGCAGATATATAACTGCAAATATACGTGAACATGAGAAACATGTTAGGAAGCCTTTAAAACTAGCATCCCAAATCACAAACTATTCATAATTTAAAGCTACCCTTTAAAAAAATATGCTGTGTTCGCATTGTGTCAGAACACTAATTGGGGAAAACCTAGAAATTCTGTTCTGAGCTGTTCATACTTGTAACGACAGAATAAATTAATGTGTGCTTTTGACATTGATGACAGTAAAATACTTTATTAACAATTTATTCATTCAGAAAATTAATTCACAAATGTTTGCGGCTAAACCAAGTTCACCTGATAAAAGCATCAAACAGACATATTTATTTAACTGCTTTAACTAATTGGCCTTTGGCATTTTGGTTACATTTCAATGTGGAGCGCCTTCAAGCTGTTTTTCTGACAGCTTCAAAAGCATGTTCAATATAGATTGGCATTACTTCTTTGCTGATGTGATGGCTTCACACCAGGACAGGCATTTGTTGGCATGGCGTAGTGGGTATCTCATTCCCCATAGTGTCATCATATGTCATCAGTGTTGAGTTCCCCTGAAAGGGAGCATCTCAGGTTACGACTGTAATCATGGTTCTCTAGTATCCAGTACATATGCAGTGCATATTTTTTTAGCGTCCATGTTAACAGATGAGAGCTTTCACACTGCGTACAGATGCGGTATGTACAGTCCATTCCAGGTGCGGTGCAGCAGTGCTAATAATATGCACCAAACTCTCCTGCGCTGATTTAGAGGTGAATACAAAGGTTCATCTTATGCCTTACTTGCACTATAATAACTTGCACTACAATAACTTGCACTACACGGAAAACAAATTGAACAAAAGCGAAGTTGACGATGAAACAGATCAAAGTTATATACTACTACACTGGTAATAAAATAAGTCTTTTCTCCTAAATGTATTTTGAAATCCAAATAAACTAATGTGAACTTTCCCTTTATACAGTTTTCTCTACACAAATTGCGAATCAGCTACGCACAAATGCAGCGGTGTGAAAGCACAATGGATATGCACGCCCTCTGCTCCGCATACACGCCGGATATGCACAGCATATGTACTGCATACACATGCAGTGTGAACGTCATACAACACAGTGTCTCATTCTCTTCTCAGGGAACCATGGTTACAGTTGTAACCTGAGACATTTTTTTGTCTTAACAGTAAGAAGTTTGCATAAAATTTTCAAGTTCTGGGCACTTCCAAATCATGAGTTTGACGAAGGCATAAAACATGAAAATAGTTAGCTAAAAAAAAGTCAATGTAAAAAAAAAAATGTGCAATTAATTCAGTTTTATAAGATCCTAGGAAAGCGTGCTTAATTATTTTCTGTTCACTTAGCTATAGTTCTGTGGTTGAATACAGTGTGATTAAAAACTGTGATATCAGCAAAAACAACAGGAAAACTTGCTTGGTACTGAGAAAGCTACAGTCTGCCAGTGTCATCGTATGATTCATTTTATAGGAATAGATGGCTTGTTTTCACTTCACTGGCGTTTCATCTCATTAATATCAGAAGCCTGCTGAGACCAGATTACATGTTTCCATTTGCTCAGAACACCTGACTGTCACTTTCACTGTGGCCACATTCACAGTGCAAGTTTTGGAGTAACAACCATGTGCTAGGGGAACATTTCTGTTTTTTTAATATTTAATTTTTTCTCAGGTCTATTTAGAATGTCAGTCAAGGGTTGTTTGCACTTTGGGGAGTTTGGGGAGAAAGAAAGTTTCCCCTCGACTTGCCAGCTTCACCCTCTGAACTTTTTGGCATGTCAGTGCAGGTTGAGAAGTTCAGAGTGGCAGACATGCAGTCTAGTCCCTGCGTATAGGAGCCTCGCTTTCGTGTCCCGTCTCGAACCCATCCCTATGCGTTTCTGTGGTTAACAAGGTGCCAGGTTGAGGTGCGCAGGGATGCGCGAATTAGGACCTTCAGGGCAGAAGGGCCTGGCCACGTTAGAGCTCAGTCAAGGATGCTGTTCTGAGCATTAAAGCCAATTTTCTGTCAGCTTCCCTCAGATATCAGTCCTCGGGGTTGAGTGTTGGTACCCTCGCTACAGAGGGTCCCCCGCTCCGGTGGTGACAGGCTGGCAGCTGTTGCTTGCACTAGCCAACACTCGCAAAGGCATAGGCCCTTCAGCCGTTATTGCCGCTGGCCTATTGTGTTAGTGCTTCGACACTGACATGGGAGATCAGGATTCGAGTCCCATGCCTGGACACTCAGAGTGTTTGGGCAATGGCCCTGAGAGTGGTATTTTTTTGGTCACCTCAGTGCACAAGTAGGGTTGAGTAATGCCTATGGTGATTTGTGTGTAAACACAGACCATGTGGCAGTGTTGCATTCCCCATAGCGTCAAGCCTAATGCAGTGTTGAGTTCCCTCGAAAGGAAATGTCTCTCAGTTTCTCGTTCCCTTGTCAGGGAACCGCGGTTACGTATATAACTGGGAGATGTTAGCAGAATTTATACAGATTTAACTATTTTACAGTTTTGTTCATGTATTGTAAAATTTCTAGTAACCTGGTAGCTTTGTAAATCAACACAAGCCATTGCCAGATAGAAACACTGTGTCAAATTTCTTTCCATGTAAAGGAACTGGGTCAGTTTGTTTCACAAGAAGCAAACGTGTCACAAAATAATTAATTTGCGTCCTGGTGACCTTAGTTGATTTGTATCAATTGTATCACTTGTGTCATTTGTACTAAAGTGATCTTACACACAGGGAAAAAGTGTGCTTTTGATTTTGACACTTTGAAAATCACATACAGAATTCTTGGCTCATATTGCCATGAGTGATCCTTGCTATTGAGAGGAAAGGCTTATTAAAGTAAATATTTAAGAAAGTGGGTCAGAATTTTATGTTTTAAACAGTGTGGCATCTGCTCTCCCAGCTAACAAGGTTTGGTTGTATGAATGTTTCCGTAATGTTTCCAATAAGTAACAAAACCAATGAAAGCATTATTTGTAAAGTTTTAGGAACATTCAAAATGTCCAGTTTTTAAGATGTTGCATTAACATTATTGCTTGGTAATAAGAACATTATTTAATCATATGTAATGTAAATCATTAATTTTTTAAATACTGTAACATTTTTAAAACATTTCACTAGCTACTTAGGAATAAACTTTTATATAAATTTAATAAAATATATAAAATTAGAAAAAAACTCAGAAACTCATTTTTAACTTTGAGAGATAACTTGTAGATAAAGTTAGCCATGTTCTGAGAATGTTCCCTATCTAGGTTGTTGGCTTTCATCACTTAGTACATAAATCACCTACATTAATACTTGTTGACTAATATAATCTGATCACTTTGTAGTTAATTTGCATTGTAAGTGATAGCAAAGGACACAGTCAATATCAATCACAGGCTATCAGCCTATAAGCTGATAAAAGCTATAAGCTCAAAAGAACAAATCTTATTTTAAGGTGTGTGTTTTTGGTAATGGCATTTTCACCTAATTATTAATTTAGGTCATTACACTATATTGTAGAGATTTTGAAAAAGTTGTAGGCCTGTAGTCTATGAGCATACTGTAACCACTGCAGAAAGTTCCAGTTCTTTTTTTAACTGTTGGACACCTTTCTTTGACATTTTCAGAGATGTATACAAAAGCCCACTTGCTGTCTTTGGTTACGTAAAGAGCTGTGCTAAAATCACCACAGATGCACTGATCTGCAGTCAGTACTAATGCCTGCAATTGAGAAAACTCTAACTGGCCCTTGTTTATATCATTAGAATGTAATGAAGAGCTCTTAATTTTAACATTTTCTTATTTTTTTTTTACTTTCTTCGGTACAGTCATAATGAAAAATCATCTGAAACATTGTGGTTTTGTCACCCTTTGTCACCCATCTGCACGTCTTTCACCCTGTCTCCATTGTAACACGTCTTCTTGCATCTTTTGCAGATTTGTCAACTGCAAAGAGGAAATTTGCAGAGTCTCTGAATGAGTTTAAATTCCAATGCATAGGTGATGCAGAGACTGATGATGAGATATGCATTGGTAAGTTCTCAACTGTTTTAATTTCTAAAACAATTTGACACTAGATCTCCACTGAAACAAAAATAAAAGTTTGTTTTTAGTCAAGGTAACTTAGCTCACAAGCCACACTCAAACAAACCCAGTGCTGTTTTAATTATGCTAGAGTATACACAATCAAGTCAAACATGCTCTATAATTGTATCTGCGCATGAAACTGGAATAGAATGGAGTCAGCTCAGAACAAACACAGCCGTCTGATCCCACCCCAGCTCTTACACAATATATTCAGTACTAGGTTTTCGTTCAAAAAGACAAGTTTAACTGAGCAACGTCCATATTACCGTTTCATTAAGGTCCTTTTGTGTCAAAGTGAATCTAAGGTTTTAGCTCTACTTTTATATATTATTCATTTTGATGGTATAAGTATTGGAACCTGTGCGAATTTTTATTGCTTTCTGTAAGTTCTGGCGCCTCACATGGAAACTCGCTTAAATTCTGCTCAGCTGAATATGAAGAAGTTTTGACTTGCCTTTCTTCTAAACTCATCTTTAGTTTCAGTCCTCTAGTCTCTTGTTTTCTGTTGACATTGTTCTTTGGGAAGCTAAACATGAAAACCAGTAGGCCACAGCACAGCCCACTCTAAATTAAAGGCATAAAATTCATGTCTCCTTGTTACAGTCCTGAATTGTTCCTTAATTAAATTGACTTGTTGAGGACAAGTTATTAATTCTTTAACCTACCAGGTTTTTATGATTTCCATGTAGCGGATGAAAAACAGTAAAAAATCCTTTAACTTACAGTGACCCAAACAATATATGGGGAGCATTATATCATATAGACGTAGGTGGGCATTTTTTTGACTGCTAAGCAATCACTTTGCACCTATCCAGAACAACCTAACAATGACAAAACAATGCCCTGGTGACCACACAGAACATCTTAGCATAGGAGCAGTTTTTAAATGAACAAGCATGATTTTCTTTATATATTTTACAGTTTTCTTAGGGCACAAACGCATTTTGTTTGGTGACATGTTTTTTCACCATTTGTTGTTTTGCACCTTGGGCGTTAAACGCAGTCTTTCAGGCAGTGGGAGCACTGAACACAAGTGATTTGTCACCTTCTCATGGTTGTCACATAGACTGCATGGCAAACATAAAGCTGGTTGCACAATTTGACTTTGTTGTGCTATAAGAAATGTTGATCATCTTGTCTGTGGGAAATTATATATGACAAATAAACGTTTGACGTCATCCTTCTTGTAGATTCAAGTTAAAATTGAGATTTGTTAATGTGCACTAGTGTTGATGTGGTGTCATAATGTTTTTCATAGCCAAATCACTGCAGGAGTTTGCTGGAGTCTTACAGAACCTGGAGGATGAGAGAACACGAATGGTGGGACACTTTCTCTGTCATGTCATCACTATCATTATAGTTGACAAAAAGGGATAGTTTAAAGGGATAGTGTACATAGAATTAAAAAATATCATTTACTCACCCTCTTATTGTTCTTATAAACCTATATGACTTTCCTCTATGGAACACTGAAGATGTTTTTCAGAATGTTCATGCTGTTAAATTCAAACACAATGAAAGTCATTGAGGGTGGCCGCTGTTGAGTTGTGTATGTGTGCTGTTTCAGAGGTCTCCAATGATGTCCACAGACCTGCAGAGTTTAGCTCCAATCCTAATAAAGCACACTGGAAGCAGATGTGTTGGAGTAGGATGGCAGGAGTTAAACTGTCGGTCTGTGAACCTCCAGGAACACGGATTGGAGACCATTGTACTAATTCTTATAAAGTAAATGATAGCATGATAGCAAATGAAACATGATAGCTTCGTGTGGCAAACAATTTGACACCAAACTGCATTGATTCTCATGTGCTGTTTTTAAATTCCAACACACCTATATTGAATTTGGACACTTTTGTGTTACACAGAAGAAAGATTGCAATGACATGGTGGTGAGTTTTTGATGACAGAATTTACATTTAAATTTGGGTTGACTGTCCTTTTAAGTGTTGCGAATGAAAGGAACACGGTTATGTGTCTCTTCAGATTGAAAATGCCAATGATGTGTTGATTTTGCCCCTGGAGCGATTCAGGAAGGAGCAGATTGGAGCTGCAAAGGTGAGCATGAAAGGTTCCTGTATGAAGCATTTTCTGTTGTTATGACATGCATTTATTACAGAAAGAGGATTATTACTTTTCTGAGCTCAAGGCAATACAGATTCTTTGTTTTTTTCTAGTGCAAGTGAGGGTCATTAATATTACTAACATTTCATTTATTAATGTTAGTCATATGTACTAACTGTAATTTATTAGTGGTGCACTAACATTTGTTGTTAATGTTGTTTTTGTTTATGGCTGGCTGATACCATGGAGTTAAGGTTTGGCTGGTTATCAGGGCATACAAAGCTTCTGCTGGTAGATAAAGGAACTGTAGCATTTTGAGGACATAAACCACTCATATTTGCACTCCACTCATAAAACACTCATAATATGCACTTGTGACTGATAGTAAGGGGGTTGAAAGGTAAGATATAAGGTAAGAAGTAGTATGTTAGTGGTCGATGTGGAAATGCACCTTTAAGAACCGAGCTGAGTAGCGTCTAAAATTTGTATGTTTGCTAAATACTAGCACTGCACAGAATGTACCTTAAGAAGTCTCACATTTATAATGAACACCCATCATTTACAATTTAACTTATCCTTCAACCCTTGCACATTTACATACAGCTTGACAATGCACAATTCCCATCAATTCTGCAGAATTATGCAGATTTTCCCTACTATCAGGGCTATAAATGTAAAAAAATGTGGATTTTGTTTGGACCTGGTCATCATTGACTGAAACACTGTTTAAACAACACTGCCATCTGTTGGCTGTAACGTGTAAGTATTCATCTTCAAGGATTGACGCAATTAAACTTGGATGGAACAAAAGCTGTGAATCTTTATAGCTAATTGCACAGTAGATGTTTGATTGGAAAGCTGATTTCTGTAACCAATTATAGTGTAGTACTATCAGCTCCACACCAATCCACAGAAGACGTGAAAGTCGGCAGATTTAGTCTGGGCCTGGGCATAAGTCCTGCTTCTTATAAGTGTTTGATTCCTGAGTTACATACCCTCATGGCATTTGTCCATTTCTGTGAAAACACATGATTATTGGACACTTAACAGATAGAATTAACAGTCTAGAATTCACAGACCAAGCCTCCTAATGTTTTCTGTAGAAGTCAAAATTAAGATAAGCAGAAGTTTAGAGACAATATGCACGCTATATTCCGAGTTTTCAGCATGTGGGGAGCAGACTGAAATTTAAATAGTTATTTCCTGAAATCTTGCTTTGATAATCTTGCTTGTGAAGTCATGATTCACTTTTAGTGTATGCAGAGGAACCTCACTCTATACAGCTGTATGTTCAACTGTTTGTGTTCTTAAACCTGTACCACAGGAGGCAAAAAAGAAGTATGATAAAGAGACAGAGAAGTATTGTGCTGTTCTGGAGAAACACTTGAGCCTGTCTGCAAAGAAGAGGGAAGCACATCTTCATGAAGTATGCTGTACCTTTGCCATTTTACTGAATAGACCTGTTTGCATAATAGAGCACTTAAAGACCCTGCAGTTTTCTTTTACTGTATTAACGTATTTTATGTTGAAACTGAAAGTTGTCTTTGTTTGAGCTTATTTTTAATTGACAGTTATCTACACACCGTCACACATCCAACACATCTATCAAACGAATAGCTACCTGCTATTGCTGGTACTACTGACAATTTTACTGGAAATAAATTATGGTCATCAATATTTTCGGTCCTTTTTTTGGAAGACAAAGGCTATGTTTGAAATAGCCCCCTCTTCTAGTGGATTTTGCAGTGGTGTCCATAATCATGAACTTTATCGAGTGCACTTATTCAATCCCATGATGCATCACAATAACAAGTATACAACAGATGTTCACTCAGACATTAACTAAAAGCCACAAAAATCCAGTTAAAGAAGTATTTGTTCACTTATATACTTTGTCTGTGTTTCTCCAGGCAGATAACCAGGTGGAACTTGTGAGGCAGCACTTCTACGAGATTTCACTGGAATATGTCTTCAAAGTGCAGGAAGTTCAGGAGAGGAAAATGTTTGAGTTTGTGGAACCAGTAAAACATCTCTGTCTTTCTTTATATCCAATAGACAAAAAGTGTCTCAGTGTATCTTACTCTTTCAAAACAGTACTGTGGTGGTCCCATAGTACGGTCATAGTATCAGATGATAATAGCATGATACTGAATGATCATAATTTTGTTATACTGTGATATTTATATGGTACTACAAGGTACATAAAAGAATATCATGGTACCGTCATGATAGTGTACATTCCTAAAACATGCTACTGCCATGGTACGTCATGACCTTGGTTATTTTTGTTAGTGTAGCTCATATGATTCTTATCAAAATTATTAAAAGTGACATCTAAGTTTGAAGCTTTCACAAAAAAAAGTCTGCTTGTTTATTTTATTTATGGAACTTTAAAGTGTGTGAGCTCGCGGAATCAGTCTTTTAATTATTTATTGTATGAATAATATTATTATATTCTCTGATTACTGACCGCTGCTGTGCATGCCGTTAATGTTTTTGTGCAGTTGCTGGCTTTTCTACAGGGTCTGTTTACATACTATCATCATGGGTACGAACTGGCCAAAGATTTCAACCATTTCAAGACAGACCTCACAATCAGCATTCAAAATGTGAGAGCAGGTCTAAAAACATTGCATTGTTTAATTATGAAATATATGATTCAAAACATCACAAGCTTTCATAAGAACTTGGCACCATGATTTTTAATGTTTGTTTTCCAGATATTCCTTGCATAAAACAACTACAGCTTGGGCATATATCTCAGAATGTTGCATTTCTTGTCAGAAATCGATTATATTTACAGTAATTTCATGTAGTCAGGATTTTTTTAACAAGTTTTACAAGTGTTCCTCACTCATTTAGTCTCCGTTGATTCTTATGTTGTAGAACAGACATTTTTTGTAACCTTTATATCTGTTTATAAGCATCACCATCTCTTTATATCCAGTCTATCATGGCTGCAGGTGTAGTAAAGGTTATGAGTTTTTTACAGACGAGGGACCGGTTTGAGAACACAAGATCAGAGGTGGAATGCTTAATGAAGAAGATGAAGGAAAACCCGCATGAACACAAGAGCAGTAGCCCACACACCATGGAGGGATACCTGTTTGTGCAGGAGAAACGTAAGTTTAATGTCTGGACTTCTTCATTCCCACTCATAATTTCTACCCAAATAAAATGTTTCTGTTCATGCCAAGCTCTAGAACCCAAGCTAACAATTTTTAGTTTGTAGGAATGCTTCCCTAATTGTTCCATTAACTAACAAAAGCATTTATTGTTAGTTTCAAAACGCCCTGTTTTTAGACATATTAACATTACTGCTTGGTTATTATTTGAGCATTTTTAAATGTGACACTAACAACTTAAAACAATGGTTTTGGTATATATGATATATAACATTAAAAAAGTTTTACTAATGTTACTGCATGAGGGTTTTTGCTAACTTTGAGAGAACTTTAAGGACATTAGCCAACGTTCTGAGAATGTTCCCTGTAAGCTGGAAAGATGTATATTGTTATTAAAACAGTAAGAAATATCTTTTTAGGTGTTTTACTTAATTTAGATTTTTTTGTCTTTAAATACTTTTAAGTTATTTTGGAGCCTCCTTGGAAGTATTTTCCAACTGATTGAGAAATACTGGTCTATACAGCTTATTCCAGCTTCCATTACTGTCTTAACGTCTATCTCCATTTTTACTGTCTAATGGAGAGGTTGTTTATTTCCAGGTTCCTTTGTGTCCACATGGGTGAAATACTACTGCATCTACCACCGACAACCCAAGCGCATGGCCATGGTACTCTTTGATCAGAAGTCGGGAGGCAAAATTGTAAGTTTTCTCTGTATTTTTTCCCTCCATCTCAAACACACATTTCCTTTCTTAGTCCTGCACTCAACTATGTGACCTTTGGATTGGAAAGTGGATGCTGGCAGAGCGCATGGTTCTTGTTTTCTGTGCTCTTAACTAGGACACTTAACTTGGCAAGGAGTTGGCACTCATGTTGGCACCTGGCGCTGTGCCAGCCCTGCTCTCTATTCTGTGTGACCCCTCACACGTGAGGTCAATAGCACCACTCTTGCACTAGGGACCACATATGGCTTCATTAGATTTCCACAACACAAGACCAGACCACAACTTATCATAGGAACCAACCAACTGCAGGAGAAAATCAAAGAGAAAACATTTTTAATGTGATTGTAATTTGAATACAGAGTCCTTATGTTTTCTCTGTTTGCACCATTACAGGTATTGGTGGTATACACAGATTAGTACAAGCTTTAACAAATAACAAAAACTATTAACTGAATCTTGATTAAATTTCAATTTGATTGGATTCCCCATTTGAATTGTGTTGAAAGGAAAAAGAAATTTACTAAAATGCAATGTAAAAACGTTAAATACTGTCATACAAATTCATTTTGCTGTGTTAGACAAAACCTCTCTGCTAATTTTTAGTTCATCTGAGCAATAATAGTAAAATATCATAGTGGTCCATGTGACTACACATGACCACACCCAGTCTAGAGTAATGAGCGCACCTCATTACAGAACGGTGCTGTAGGTGGAGTTCACAGAATATGTCAGTTTGTTGTTTGGCCATCTGTGCACCACTTTTGATACATACTACAGCGCCATGTAAACAACCCACAAAGCTTGCTGTTTCCAAGATCAAAGTTCAGAGGTGCAATGCCATCACTTTTCACAATTTGTCCTTCACAATCAAACTCTGATAAATCGGCAGCTTTTTCCATTTTTGCTCTAGACTGGGGGTGGTCATAGTGTAAGTTTATATTGTATATTCTGCAGCCATACCAGCCACAAATTATTGTCGTATTGCATTGGAGCGCAGTCCCCATTCACTTTCATTATATGAGAAAAGCAGCTGGGAAATTATTCAAAAAGTCACCTTTGTGTTCCACAGAAAAGTAACAGACGACATGAGAGTAAATAAATGAAAGATTACATTTTATTTTTGGGTGAACAATCTGTTTAAGCTCCAAACATTTTGTTCTGTAATCACACTTAGTTTAAGTCGCTAGTGTTACTCATAACGTTACATTATCATCCTCTTTGTTATGATCAAGATGACTTCAGAAGACTATTAAAGAGCAGAGAGGGAGCACTAGATTGCTTTGCAGGGTGCACAAATGCAGGGTGCACAAATGCAGGGTGCACAAATGAACAGGTTTAGACTGCAAGTAGAGAGGTTGTTGAATCGGAGGGCATGACAACAGTTTGGAAATAGACTCCACAGACATATGTGTTGCCTGTTGATAGTCAGTGAAGAAGTTGTGAAGTGTTTAAATAAAAATAGCTTGCCACATTTGAACCCTATTTCTTGCCTTCTCTTTTTAAGAAGTTACATATAAAGAGTAACTTGACACTTTATCGTTCATTTATATAATCATCAATGTGATGACACTGTAGTGAGTAAATATAGAACATCTGATCACACTTTCCTGTCAAGGGTCCAGGCCTACATAAAAATTAAAGTCAAATATGTTTATTGTCACAGTTAAATGTTGAAAATAACAGTGTGGGCCTGTATTTGACCATATGTTCTTTTTCAGGGAGATGAAGAAAGCTTTATACTCAAATCCTGCACCAGAAGGAAAACGGACTCAATCGAAAAGAGGTTCTGCTTCGACATTGAAGCTACAGACCGGTAAGTTGACGGGCCACACACCTGCCACCAGGTGGTGCTTCAGTCCATGTAATGTCCAGTGGGAGCTCAACTTCCTGCTGCTCAGGAAGCGCGAGATGTTAATGAGGACTGGCAGGGCATAAAGAGGCAGTACCCTGCAAATTGCATGGAGCTGTCATAACTGTCACAGTAACTTGGAAGCAATACAAAGTGGCTCATACTGGGTATGAGCATAATGGGTATGAGGCAGGAGAGCATGGCTAAATACCTTACCATTAATTGGGTTCTGTCCCAAATAATGCCCTGTGCTTTTGAGTCCACTCTTTGATGACGTAATGTTGGACCATTAGGTGGTAGTCCTTAAAAAGTTTTTTAAAAATTATTATTTTTTTAATTATTTATTTTTTAATCAGTATTTTGATCTTTGTTTTTGGTAATAGTATCTAAGAATCCTGCAAGATAACTTATTTGTGTAAGAGAGCAAGACTTACTTTCAGAGAATATATTTTGAAAAGGTTTCCATTTAAAGTCAAGTTAACTAAATTTACTTACATTCAAGTTAACTAAATTTAAAATTATTTATGCTTAAAAAAGGCTTAGGGTCTCAAACCAAGTCTTGCTAAATTTGCTAAAGCTAAATTTGTTTTTACAATTTTTGTTTATAGGAGCGGATGGACAGGTGAACTCACAAAACTTAATTTAGGCTATAATGAGGTCCAAAAGTCTGAGCCCTGAACATTGAAAATCTAGTTTAAACCTGGAAAGAAACTAAGTTTTAGGAATTTGGAAAAAAACACTAATACTAATTTTTAAAAATATGAAAGATTCTACACTTTCTAGGTTACTAACCAAATAATACAATTTGTGACATACATGTGGCTATAATAAACCCCTTGTACAAAATGTGAGCTTTATTTGCTTTGATTAAAGCATGCAAGATGTTTTTTGGCATCTGGAATTGAACTGGGATCATAACATGGATCATCAGGTTTTGCACAACCTTTTGGAGTCCATGCCAGCTCAATGATAAGCTGGCATATCAATAAAACAAACAGGAGATAAATCCGGTACTAAGTAAATCTAAAATTGATGTTCATTTTCACAAAAAATAGCTATTTTATTTGTAATAAAGTTGTATTAAACTAGAAAAAATGGTATACTTAAGCTTTAGTGGTTGCTACTACATATTCTTTGAAAACGTTAATATTTTATGCAGTTAACCCATCACTGGTGAGGAGTAAACACACTGCAAGTCATGAAAACACACCCACACCCAGAGCAGTGGGCAGCACACTACTGCACCCGGGGAGCAATCAGGGGTAAGGTGCCTTGCTCTAGGGCATGGGTATGAGTAAAGGGTGTTTAGATACCAAAAACCCAAAAGCAACTTTTTTAACTACCCTTATCCAAACTACATTTGTATCTTTCATTGAAATTTGGTATTGGGGAAATAAATTTAACCTCAGCAGTCTGATCAGGTAAGGTCACATACAGTATTGCAAGGTACTGTTTATACAGTAGTCATATCTAAATTTGCTGTCCTCATATAGTGAATTATGTGGAAGTCTCTCAGGATTGTGCTGATATTTAAGTCATTACTATGGCAACTAATGCTGATCATTACCATTACGCTGTCTAAACAAACAGATCTGATTTCATAACTTGCAAAACGGCAATAGAAGCAGAGGAGGAAATCGGAGGAGACTTCCAGACACCATTCCACTTTAACTGAGACAGTGAAAAAGACTCTTGTTGGTTTTGCTTCCAGTGATTTACTAGAATATAAAGTATGAGCCAGTGTACCCGCTGTAAACTGTGTTGGAAAATCTCATAATATTTCATCATGGCAGCACTCTCAGCGAATCGGCACACACACACACGTGCCATTAACCCGCTGATGGTTGTAGGTTAGTCCATGCAGGGTCAGACAGAATTATGGTAATAGAACTGGACTCCTTTAATTGAGTTTGTAGGTAGAGATTTATGATAGTCCAATGTTTACCTGAGAAATTTTGTAATTTTGCAGACATATGTTATGGTGTATTTTTGATGTTCATTCTTCTTGTTCCATAGTCAAAGCTGACACATGGAATAGTGTTCAAATAGTGTTATTCTGTGCCTGCAATCAGAAAAATATGAGGATTACATAAGACTACAATGTGATTAATGAATGTTTCTCCAGCTCTGGGCATTCTGACCCTGTGGACTTAAACTCCCTTTAAACACTTTAAAAAGGGCTGTAAGTGTTGGAATGGGATGCAAAAAAAATTCTGACTGATCTCACTGAATTAGCTGTCCTGAACTATAACATTTGTCTTTGCGACTGGACTGCCAGCAAAAATGAACAGTCAGAATACTTTTTGCCTGTCAAACTTTTACACATTCACAGGGCAGCCCATATATGGAAAGCAAGATACTGATGTTTATTAGTTTGTCATGCAAGGATGCTGTTTTGTGGGTTTTGGAAGGCAGTGGCTAATCTAAATTAATGCAATTTGTAGCACATTTAACCATTTCAATAGTGTTTTGTTATATATTGAATAAATTGGTAAGCTTCTTTGTCTAATATAATATTAGTCATTTTATTTATAGTATATTAAATACAATAAAATAATGTTTTCACACTTTTTTCACAAATTTTCAGCTTGATTAAAAGGCATTGAGTAGTTTTTATTTTGCATTATAAGTTTTCTACAAAAATATGATTTTAATAAACTCAAGTCCTGAGACAAAAATGTATTCATAATTAAAGAAACACCCTAATATTATCTGTTTGCCAGGAAATACCATATATTAGTAATAGACTAATATCATAAAATAATACATATGTATACATTCATTGTGCATTTTTGTTGGTTATTACTAGGATTAACGTGTGCGTGTGTGCGTGTGTGCGTGTGTGCTTGTGCTTGTGCGTGTGCGTGTGTGCTTGTGCGTGCATGTTGGCTCTGTGCATGTTTGTACGTGGACGTGTGTGCATGTTTCAGGCCTGGTGTGATCACCATGCAAGCTCTGTCGGAGGAAGACCGCAGGCTCTGGATGGAAGCCATGGACGGAAGAGAGCCGGTACTTTATCTGAGAGATTGTACATTTGTTTCATTTTCACATCTGATAGACTTTATCACGAAGAGTTTCACATGCATGGCATTGTTGCTTTCTGAATGAATCGGATAAACTGTATCCTCCTTTTTGAATGCATATTCATGAGACTCACCATGCCTTCTGCTCTTAATTCAGATATAGCACTTGACATATCACTATAGCTGAGTGTTTTCATCCTTGAATCTGGAATGTGTTATACAAAGTTATGATGCATGCTGAAAGACACTTCCAGTGGTCGATTCCCTTTGTATGCAGTACTTCAGTGCAAACACCTACATTTTCTAACCAGTTTAACGGGGCAATATCTGCGCTGGTGTAGTGTTGCTCTGTGCATATTTAAAATATGCAATTATTATTCATTTCTGTGCTGACATGCCTCATTATAGACTACACCTTTTTCACAAAAGTCTGCAATGTTTTCCCGCTGCATTAACAATGCACTGTTGCTATGTGCTCAAAGCAGGCAGTAAACAGACTTTTGAATAAAAGAGATGTTTGTCTTCATCTTCTATTGATCTTGGCAGCAGTAATTATGTAATTAAGTAACTTCAATTATGATCAAATAATGGAGACAGTTGTAATTGGGCAAATATCTAAACATGCCATGCCAAATTAGATTTCTTAATTTAGAACGCAGTGGTGGAACGATGCTATGTTCAATGCTGTTGAATCATTAAAAATGAAAAATTGTAAAAATTGCATTCAGCACTAATATTTTGGGCATGTTTGCACAGTGGCATGATTTGCATTTCTTAAGTAAAACAACTGAAATATTGCAGACATGTAAATAAACTATTAGTTGTTAGTGACCGCAATTCATTTCCAGAGTGTGCAATTGTTCTGGAATACATAGCACATAAGGAGAGCAGTATTGTGTGCTGAAATGGCTTTATTTATAATCTCGGCTGGTAATCACTCTATCACAAGCCATCACTCATTGCTTGTGGTATTTGTTTTTGTATACAAAGCTACCTTGTGTTAATAGCTGCGACCATAACCAAAATGTCTTGTCTCACAGGTTTACACCTTGAATCGTGACAGCCAGAATGAAGGCAGTAAGTGTAGTGCCAATTCAGTCATCTGCCTTTGCATATTTTTTCCTGGTGGGGAGTGTGGGTAAAGGTGGTGGGGTGGAATTGCTTTCCTTAAAGGCATAGTACACCCAGAAATGAAAATTAAGAATTTTCAGTCTCATGTACTTTTACCTGTGTTTTTGTTGAGCACCATACACTCAGTTAACTATTACTTTCATTCACACACATTGTATTGTTACCATTTGTTACTAGGTATAAAAGCTGATAAAGATACAGAAGGTGATAAAGCTGTGTTAATACTTTCTGTCTTAATGTATTTCCAATGCAGTGGCTAAACTAGACGTCATTGGCTTTAATGTCATTAAAAAGTTCATCTATGCCATCGAAACAAGAGGTACATTTCAACTTGTTTCTGTTTGTGCTGTAGCTACTAGTCAGATGGCAACCAGCACGTGCTTAAGTGTGATGGTTTGTGCTTTTCTCTCTTGTGAAATAACAGGTATTGATGAACAGGGGCTATATAGGATTGTTGGTGTCAACTCCAGAGTGCAAAAACTACTCAGCCTGGCAATGGGTGAGAGGGGAAGAATTGTCATCCTGCTGGGGTTGATTTTTGTTTTGCTTCAGTGAAACAGAGAGATTGAAATTTAAAGGATTTGTGCTGTATATATATACATTTCACATTTGAGTGTTTTGACTAACACAGTTAGCTTACTCAGAGTGATAATTAGGCCCACACAGAATCTGCACTTTTTCACATTTCAGGATACAAAAATAGGTTTTTTTTTTTTTGCTGGTTACGTCAGCCCAATAGTTCACATATTTATTTGCCCTGCCAATCATTGGCCCCACAAGTGTGCCACAAAACACATATGGGTCAGAAAATGTATAAATGAAATATTTAAATTTTTTATGTAAAGTTTTTTGTCACCATAGCGAAGATTATGGATTTTTGCCCCTCCCACATTGCATTGTATTTGCTTCTACATTTAAAACACCACAAATACCACATTAGCATTATTGTATTTGTAAGAAACTTTGACTTATGATGCATGATTTTTTTCCTGTTTAAGTTCAAACGCACTCCTAATACTCTTGTCATGCAAGAGTGATGGGAATGTGGCCCCACCCTGCGGTGAAAACAGATGAATAGACATTTGTGTTGTAGTGTTGCTGGAAGGGAAAGCACCGGCCTTCAACTGCCTTTCTCCAACATGATACACTTTGACAGTTTTGCCTAAGGAAATAGCTTATGATTTTAGCTTGGTAATTGGCTAATGCCAGCTCACTGCGGCCATATGTACAGTGTGTATATGGTGTATTTTTTTAGGTGCACAGAAGACAAAATAAATTTTACATACACAGTAACTGTGTAAATATGGTCGCATGCTGGTACTGGTACTGGTAATTCCACACAACAGTGGTTGCTGACCCATCAATTAAAATGATACTGTAATTATAAGATACTGTAAACCTGCTCTAACCGTAAGATACTGTGAACCCTCTTGTATTTAGACCCCAAAAACTGTGCAGATGTGGAGCTGGACAGCACAGAATGGGAGATCAAGACCATTACCAGCGCAATAAAGCATTACCTCAGGTACCAGGCCCCCCTTGGTCTTGACTGCTGTGTCCCGGGCATGTTGACGGCTTTCACCTGCTATGATTTGCATTGGCTCCTTCAAAGTTAGCATGACCGCCTGGGGCATCATGCAGGGTGTTAAACGCACTCCTGCTGCTTAGCTCCAGTCGAAAGGGTGACAGTGTTTGCAAATTTATTAGCAATTTTAACAGTATACAAACCCTTACTGATTAACTTTAGAACATAACATCCCACATGTTTCTATTACACACATGAATGATACTTCAAAATTTGCAGCTTGTTAAGGAGAGATCTGCTATTAGCTTTTAAAGCAAGTGAACTGGTGAACATAGCAATTCTAACTATATAGAAAATCTTGGCAACCACTCACATTTCCTTTAGAAAATGTACAGATCTATTTACTGTAGTAGTAATATTGTAAACTGGACATTTTTATGGCGTCAATTCACTGTAATGCTACAGACTCATCTGCAGGCTAACAAATGAAACATGTTCCCTCAGAGTTTTTTTTTTTTGCCTGTTATCTAATCATTTCATCCAGGATGTTACCAGCACCTCTTATGACATACCAGTACCAGAGGAGCTTCATCAAAGCGGCCAGTGAGTTTCTTCTCGTTTGTCTGTTTCATCTTGGTATGGCTCTTCCATCTGTTTTGACTGTTTGATACTGTTTGACTACTGTGCTTGACCAGAAACAGGAAATCGGGGCGGGGTGAAAAGAAAATGGATTTACAGTGTGGCCGTTGTCTGAGACACTAGGGGATAGTGTCCCTCCTCCAGACCTACTTTCTACAGTATATCTCACGAACGCTGGTTTTCAATGATGCGTACATGTCTTCATCTTCTGCAACTTATAATGTACACTGCAAAAAAACATTTTAATGAGCATTATTTGGTTTCCAGGTAAAACTAAGCACCCTTAAAACATGGCAGAAAATATTCATTTATATTTATTTAATTTCTATTAATTTGTTGTATTGTTTGTGTCATCAATATGGGTTTTAAATTTGTAATAGAACTGTCATGCACACAATATTCAGTAATACAACTGAATAAAATGTTGTGTAAAAGCTGTGTAAAATGTAAACAATAACAGAATGCAAATTTCTGTCTGCAAATTTGCAAATCTCTATCGCTCACAGATCTCTCAAGTAAAAGTATCTTCTTATAAAAGGTTAAATACCTTGACTGGAAAACAAGACGGAACACAAGATACAAATGATAATTATTTTGTGGTATTCTCATCTTATCTTGTTGTCTTTGATAAAACTGAGGAAAAAAAGAGATGATTCAATGTGGCTTAGGAAGACGTTAGGCCCTTGTCCTCACATGAACTCTTTTTAAAAAGGGGCCACTCCTCCCTTTCTGTCTCGTTCTCGTGCTCTTTTTTTCTGCACCTCCCCTTGTTCATTCCTGTCTTTCTGAGCCATTTATGTGATAAAGGGCAAGGTGCCATCTGGAGTTTGCCCATCACCGCAGAGAAAGATGGGAACATGCAGGTACAGATGAAGAGAGGGAGAGAGATCTTTTACATTTATGCATTTGGCAGACGCTTTTATCCAAAGCGACTTACAGTGCATTCAAGTTATACATTTTTGTCACTTCATGTACTCCCTGGGAATCGAACCCACAACCTCTTGCGCTGCTAACGCAATGCTCTACGACTGAGCTACAGGAAAACTTTTTTGTGTCATTATGTGTTTGACAAATTATGTGTTTGTAACTGGAGAAAGTAGAGCCACGAGACACTGAAGAGTGTAAATGTGTGTGAGATTTCAAATCAGTTCAGCTTGACCGATTACTCTGGTGTTTAAAATCAGCTGCTTGCAGGCGGGCCCAAAATTAACTTTTTGCTGTATAATGTATATTTTGCATAGTTTTTTTAACTAAAGAAACTGTTTGCCTAAAAAAAAATTTAACTCGCCCACATTGTATAATGTCGCCCATATGGCTTTCTTCTGCAGATCATAAAAAGCAAGAAATTTAGAGGGATTTTGTCTCCATGACATGACTGTTTTTTCTTGCATTTACTATTGAGAGACAGGGAATGCATTTTTATCATCTCATATATGATGCTGCCAGTGACAATCTAATCTCTTCAGATGACTTGTCACATTTTGTTTGGTTTAATGCGAGGATTATTCCACATAAGCATCGCTAAATGGACAAAACGTGGCATTTTAACTATCCTAGGATAAACTTCTGACAGTAAATTTTCAACTGAGTCCTGACAGATGGGTATTTCTTTAGCAGATGGTTTGTATGATTTTGAGTGAATCACACACATCATTGACATCAGACAGGGTCAGACTGCTATTCTTAAAATCACCAATGCTTTTTACTCATATTTGGTGTTTTCTAAATGTAATTTTTTAAATCCTGCTTTTAAGTCATCAGAAGTGCTTTCACACACAAAATCAGGGATTTTTGCAATTGAATATTTGGATATAATACAGTATATTGGTTCTATGACCTTGCTAACAAGCTGAGCTGTGGTGCTTATTGGGGTGTTGTTTTCAAATCCAGCTTGTGACATTACCCATTCTAATGCCCCACACTCTACATTTATCTATCATTTAATTGTTCTACTACTGTAACAGATGTATGATTTAAAATATATACTTTTCCTCTGTCAAGTCTAAAGCAACCTCTTTTATGCCTCTTTTTTTTCCTTTCTCTGCACTCTTGTTACTGGGGATTATTAGGATATCATGGCAGCTAGATAGATTGCTTTAATATTTCAATGACCTTTAAGAGCCCACGTCTGGCGGCTTAGTCTTGCCCTTAACAGACACTATTGTAGATGTGACACTAGGTGGCGTCGGTCCAGTGTTTGCAGGCAGACACAAACACAGACACTTGGGCATGAATGCATTTTTAATTTGGATAATGTGCCGGTTTGGCGTGGATCATGTCAGGAAGTGACCTCACAAATTTGGAAACGAGCTCACAATGACGTCAACAAATGCTAAATTTCAGACCTGAAATGATGTCGTATATGTGTGTGTAAATGTTTAAATATACGCACTGGAGTCTCATGAGCAAAGCCAATGGGACTAGACTTCTTTCCTGCTGCAAATGCACTGCAGTAAACAGCAATAAAACTCCTACAGTTTATGCAGAATAACAAGAAAAGTTCTTGTCTTTCCTTGCTGCAGCTCATTATTTTCTCTGGCTTTTTGTTTCTTCACAGAATTGGACAATCCTGAGGCAAGGGTGGCAGAGATTTACTCCATAGTCCATCGTCTCCCAGAAAAGAACCAACAGATGCTGGAAATTCTTATGAAACACTTGGCCAAGTAAGTTATGTTGTTGATGCCGCCATTTACTGTGTTACAAATCCAGCAGTGCCAAAAACCTTAAGAGGATTGCTGCTGTAAAAAAGCTCAACTCCACTGATGGCAATGAAGGTCCATCCCCTTTGTGTTTGCTCTGCTGAAAAGAGCTGCTTGTTTTCCTTCACCTGTCCTCCGTCTCCTCTCCAGCTCCATTTTCTTTTGTGCCGGTCTAATTTGACACCCGACTGTCGTCACTGGATCCTGCTCTCAATGACCCTGGCAGATCCAGGACTATATTGTATATGGAACCCCATTAAGTGAAATTACAAAGCAGATTATTTTAAAAGATCTGATTTCTAACATAAGAATTAGTGGACGTTGAATTTCAATAACCCCCTTTCTTCATTTGCGTATCCTCGTTTGTCAGACCTTTGGGATTAAATGCTGCAGTACAAATTTATTGGCCGCATCAGGAATCGTGTTTGGAATGGTTATGTAGTGTGAGATTCCAATATTATCTGTGACAAGCAACAGCTTGGTTGCAAAAGATCTTTCAGATTCTGACAGCAATTAGGATTTGTTTATATCTATGCAGTTAACAGGCACTTAAATTAAACGACTTACAGTGAATTCAAGGTACATTTATTTTTTTTACCTGTATGTGTGTTCCCTGGAAATCAAACCTACAAGATTTGCACTGCTGATGCAATGCTTTGTCCGTTGACCTACAGGAACACTTTCAGCATTAAACGTTAGTAAATACTGGAAAATTCAGTGTCGCCAACATGCTGATAATTAATTACAATAGGTAATCATAATATCTTAGCTACTGTTCATTAATCTGGCATGAAAAGCAGCGATTTGGCGCAGTTTTGTTGACAATCATCATTTGGAGCAGGAGTGTGTAGTTTGCTTATCAAATCCGCACACTACGACCATTTGATTGTGATTTAAGTTTCATTTGTCACAATCATTAACAAATAGCCAGAATACTCATATTACTTATAGTTTTACAGTATATATTACATAAATGATAGTAGTATAGCCTAGTGGTTGAGCATTGAGATAACCTAAAAGATTTGTCTGTTTGTTGTTCTACCATTGTGCCTCTATAGGTCCCTTCTAAAGGGTTGAAGAATATTTTTTTTCTTTCCTGTTTTGATTCATTTCCTAGCTCACTGGATAAGGGTGGCCAATTTTGTACCTGAGAAGACAGAGGAGGCTCAGATTCAAACCTTATTGAGTCAGTAAAGCTGATCAGTCTGTGTATTTCTTATTCAAACAGGAGGCTGGGTTGGAACATATCAAAGGGCTTGTTTTTTTATTCAAATAACCAGTGAGCCCCTGCAACTTAACATGGTTATGTAGCCTGAAAGGCCCCAACCCAGTGATGATTTATTTATTCTATTTTTGAAGCTAAAAGAGTTTGTGATCTCTCACCAGAGTGGCCAGTCACCACCAGCAGAATTTGATGACAGTAGCTAACCTTGGTGTGGTGTTTGGCCCGACACTGTTGAGGCCTGAGGAGGAGACGGTGGCCGCCATCATGGACATCAAGTTTCAAAACATTGTGGTGGAAATCCTGATTGAGAACCATGAACGGGTATGTTTATATTCCCTTTAAGAAAGGGGTGATGGCTGAGGACTTGGTGCTTTAACCCTTTCAGCTACAGTGGCTAGCTTAATAACTGATTAAAAATAATCAATACATTACATCAACTTAAAATTAGAATTTAATAGTGCAATATGGTGCACACAGGCTGAATCTACACTCCTATTTGTTTTTACATGTAAAAACACTGATTATTACATGTGATAATATAAAAATATGCAGCACATTGATGTGTTAGCCTGTAATTTAGATATTGGTATTGATATATTGAATTGATATATTGAATATAAGGTCAAGTTAATATAATAACTGATATACTAACAAATAGTTACATATGGTTATGAGTTATTACAATTAAATGTTGGTTTTCTTTATTCAGCTGGTCACTTCTTTCAGAACAGATTATGAGTTGTGTTTACACCAGTGTGTGAATTACAGATGTAAATCCTCTATTAAAGGGGGCGATACTGATTTAGTTTGTTTATACAGAGGTGAAACTCAGTTACCTGTTACAGCCAATGTGGGCTGAGTGAGCCCCTTAAACTCTTTTTAAGGGGCTCACTCAGCCCACATTGGCTATAACAGGTAACTTCAAAGCCAGAGAGGACTTAAAGGTAAAGCACCTTAGAGTGGGTAACCATGGTAATGTAAATCGGCTCAAGGCCGATTCCTCAACCTGACCCCAGCATCGCATGACACAAGGCAATTCACCCTGCCTGTAGGGTTGAAGTGGATGAAGGTCATTTTAAGAGGAAGTCACCTTAAGTGTTATACATCAACATAAGGCATGACTGATACCTCAAATTGTTTGTGTGCTATTTCTTTTCAAAGCAAACAGACTTGCATAGACTTCAAGGAACCAGAGCTACATGTTGAGGCCAGAATATCAGAGTCTCATAGGCTCTGTTAACTCTTCTAACCTTTGAGCAACCATCTAGTATCCACCCAGAACACCCTATTAAGTGCCTACTGTAGCAAAGCCCCTGAAACCACCAAGAACACCCTAATGACCACATAAAATTTTAACAACCACTCATAACACTTTACAGCTGCATATCAACGCCCTGGCAACCACCCACAAGCAATGTGACATCGAGTTTAGCACCACTCACTTTTTCTTCAGAACAAGCTAGTTGGGAAAAACAGAGAGAGTTGGTCATGTAAATTAGGTTATCATGAATTAAATCCTAAAACTTCAGGCCATAAGCATCGTAGGCTACCTGTCCTATGTATTTCAATATATAGTGTATGATACACAGCTATGTACAAACAGCAAACTGACTGTAACATAAGTCTGACCCTAAAAACCTTTACATTTACAAACACACAGTACACCTTTTTAATAAAGTGCTGAATGAAGATACATAAAAACATAAAAAGTCAAACCTAAAAGAGGTAAATAGTAGATAAATAGTTCAAATCTGTGTAGTTGCAAACCTGTTTAACTTTCTGCTCTCTGTGAATTGTACATTTTGCCGAATACAAACTTCTGTTTTGCATACAGTGAAAGTATACAGTGACCCTTAGCTTTAAAACTTCTAGAAACAGAAAAACAGCAAAAACACCATAAAAGTAGCCCATATGATCTTTGCAAGTTTTTTTAAAAAACAAACCAGTAGCTCTGTGTATTTGCTGACAATCTTTCCTTCTGAAACTGCTGTCAAATCACATGCAGACACGTCACATTTGGAGCTCAACAGCTAATGGTCACTGTCTCACTCATAGTGGGTGTGAGGCAACATGAGGAAGACTACATAACCATTTTTTTAATTTTTAGAGGAGAATTGTTTCTTTTGTTAATATTGGCTTTCCTATAACTAGATGCACACAAGGGCCTGTCCTATCAAGATCAGTAGCAGACATTTAATCTGTGCTATTTTTGTGGAGACACTTACCCTATTATTGTGCACTGTGGTCAGATACATGCTGATTTCAACTGTTTCTCCACTGTGCAGATATCTAAAAACATACCAGTCTGTGGAGGAGGACAAGGAAACTCTCAACTCAGCCTGCACAGGCGAAGAAGTAAAGATAGCAAGGCCGCGTCCTGCAGTGAGAGACCCCTCATGCTTTTCCACACCCCTACATTCTCAGACAGTTACACTTTTTTATAATAAATAGTTTTTACAAAACAGATTTTTTGTTTGACAAAGCTATAGTCCCGAGGTGTATTTTTGTAAACTGTTTTACTTGAGGGAAACATTTTAGTTCCAAATCTATAAATTGTTGTGCTACAAATAACAATGGAATTAAAAATTAAAATGGTTTCAAGTTTCAATTTGAGAACTATGCCTAGATTCCAGCATGCTTACAACTACTACAGTATACATACACTCTTGCTAGGTATGTGACAAACAAACTTTTAACTTCAGTTGTTCAGACATGTATTTTTTAAACATACATATAATGTACTATATACCCAGTCAACACTTTGGTATCACAGTGATCTCACCATCATCTCCCAGGATACTTATGGTGTGGTCACAGTGTGAGGTTTTAGAAAGCTGAAAGTATAACCTCACAGCACACTTGTTTAAACTATGGTCACAATCTGAATTCACACTGTGCATTCATACTCACCATGAGCTCACCATGTGAGATCTTATTAAGTTAGTTTTGTGTGAGTTCACTGTGATCTAATATTTCTCTAATATTGGTCAGTTTTATCATAAACATGTAGAAGTTCATATTTTCATCAACAAAGTATTTAAAAAACTTAGTTTTCTTGTTAATTTTGTTAAATTTAATTTATTTATTTTTTTAGCCTGGTGTTGGCATTTGACATAAATATTTCTATTTGACGGATACATTCAGCTTCTTGTGTTGTTTTGTTTTTCCCTTTGAAACGATTTGATACATCCTGAAACAGAGAGCAATATGTCAATGCAATCAGTTGGTAACAACTATAATATACAATATAATGTACAAATCACTCTTCAAGAAAAGAAAATTGCTAGATTTCACCAGACCTTTGTTAAGTCACAGGGTGGAAAAATCACATTAGCATATTATTAACCCTGCACTAAAATAGCAACTGTCTGATTTTTCATCAGCAGTGGAGAAGAGGAACAGTGTGGTGGTAAACTCCAGCACAGAGTTACAGACAGGCCTGCAATCAGTCAACTGTAACAGCACACCCAGCTGGACCCAACTCAACAGCCTGCCCACCGGAAACCAAGATGGGCTGCTGCTGCCAAAGCAGTACCCTAAAAGCAGTTGCCTTTTCTGGTAATAGCAGAATACTGCACTTTTGTTTTTTTAGACTACCTTAGCAATGCCCTAACAACCACACAGAACACCTTAGTAGCGTATTTTTTCAGGGTTAATATTCACTCATGATTTCATGAGAACCTACATTTATCGGCCACTTTATTAGGTACACCTGTTCAATTGCTTGGTAACACAAATGATTAATCAGCCAATCACATGGCAGCAACTCGATGCATTTAGGCATCTAGATGTGGTGAAAACGACTTGCTGAAGTTCAAACCGAGCATCAGAATGGGGAAGAAAGGGGATTTAAGTGACTTTGAACGTAGAATGGTTGCTGGTGCCAGACGGGCTGGGCTGAGCATTTCAAAAACTGCTGATCTACTGGGATTTTCATGCACAATCATCTCTAGGGTTTACAAAGAATGGTCCGAAAAAGAGAAAATATCCAGTGAGCGGCAGTTGTGTGGACAAAAAAAGGCCTTGTTGATGTCAGAGGAGAATGGGCAGACTGGTTAGAGATGATAGAAAGGGAACAGTAACTCAAATAACCACTCGTTACAAGGTATGCAGAATACCATCTCTGAACGCACAACACGTCAAACCCTGAAGCAGATGGGCTACAGCAGCAGAAGACCACACTGAGTGGTGCTCCTGTCAACTAATAACAGGAAACGGAGGCTACAATTTGCACAGGCTCACCAAAATTGGACAATAGAAGATTGGAAAAATGTTGCCTGGTCTGATGAGTCTTGATTTCTGCTGCAACATTCAGATGGTAGGGTCAGAATTTGACGTAAAGAACATGAAAGCATGGATCCATCCTGCCTTGCTGGTGGGCTGGTGGTGGTGGTGTAATGGTGTGGGGGATATTTTCTTGGCACACTTTGGGCCCCTTTTTACCAATTGAGCATCGTTTAAACGCCACAGCCTACCTGAGTATTGTTGCTGACCATGTCCATCCCTTTATGTCTACAGTGTACCCATCTTCTGATGGCTACTTCCATGCAGGATAATGCACCATGTCACAAAGCTCAAATCATTTCAGACTGGTTTCTTTAACATGACAATGAGTTCACTTTACTCACATGGCCTCCACAGTCATCAGATCTCAATCCATTAGAGCACCTTTGGGATGTGGTGGAACGGGAGATTCGCATCATGGATGTGCAGCTGACAAATCTGCAGCAGCTGCGTGGTGCTATCATGTCAATACGGAGCAAAAGGTATGTTTCCAACACCTTGGTGAATCTATGCTACGAAGAATTCAGTTCTAAAGGCAAAAGGGGGTCAAACCCGGTACTAGCAAGCTGTACCTAATAAAGTGGCCAGTGAATGTATAAAAGTGTAGTTTATTTTCATTTTCAGTATATATGTAATATCTGTATATTTATTATGTTATGTACATGGAACAGTGCTTTATCGCCATGTTTGCTTAGAGTACACAGCAGTTGTATTACACTTTTGCAGTTTTTTTTGCTTTGGGGTAAGAAGTATAGGTCGTTACATTGTGGCTCGATCAGCCCATCAATACAATCTGTTTTTCATTGCTTTACATTGGTTATGTCTTTGTTGGCTTTGAGGTTTTATGTGAACGGAAATTATAAAACCCAACAGAGCCCTCAGAAAGTTCCTGCCAGCATATTTACTGTTAAGAGCCATCACTGCTGAGATCTGTTCATGACTGCTGCTTTTAGCTGGTGTCCCCTATGGCTCAGTCTGCGACCCTTTCCCAGTCTCACTCTTTCATCAGAAGATCACACTCTTTAATCATAAAAAGTATACTGCATACAACAAGTAATCCCTGTAAACATTATCACTTCTCATTCTCATTCACTTCTCATATTTACAAACACTGTGAAGGAAATAGAAAATCCTGGTGACTCTGATCTGTGAACATTTTCATGAAATAGTCATAGAGACACCCCCCTCCCTCTGTATCATACACAATTAATCATACACACTTTTAATCAGTCACTATTAATCAGTCTTGAAGAAAAGCTCTGCTTTTGCTTGGCTAAACCTGCCAGGCAGTCTCTTGCTCTCACACACTTTCTCTCTCTGTGTTTTTTGGTTAACAACACTTTTTGCAAGCCATGCAAATAGCAGAGACAAAGTTACCCGGTTCAACAGGGTCATATATTCAAACTCCAGGATTTCTCAGCATCAAAGGTGGGACGACAGTGTATGCTAAAACTAAGATATGTAATTAGAAGTGAATGGAGGCCCAAGTATCAAATGAGAATGTATAATTAATAGGCATGCATAATTTAGTTTTTATTGATCTAATGTGTGAATTCTGTTAAGGGTTTGCCATTAAGTTTGATGAATCAATGTTTAAAATGTCATCAGTTTCATTTTGACTATATGTATGGGAGAAATAAATGAAGCCAGCTTCTACAAGTGAGTGATAAGCATTGCTTCAAGTGATAATGTTTGGCTCCGTTATGTGACTAGCAGTGTTTGTGTTTTCTCAGAAGAGGCAAAATAGGCAGTGTCTTCACAAAAACAATTAGATGATGATAATGAAACATTATGAAACATTACTGTTTAAACCTGATTTCACAAGTTGTCAGTGCTAAATTTATCACTTGGTCATGTCTGAATAAAAATGGAAACATGACATGATGTTTGAGTGAGCTGGTTTTTAGTGGCCATTTTAGTGGCTTTTTATTAATTCATGTCATAAAAACAGTTTTAATTTATAGTTGTTTAATTAATAATTAAACAATAATTGTTCAAATTAATAATTAAGTTAATGAAGTGCTATCCTTCAGCTAGAAGATAGCCTCTGACATAAAACTAAGCTTCTTAGCTTCTGTGGGTGCTGCCCAGTGATACTATACACGACACACAGTAGCTGCTGTATGAGGTAAAGTCATAGCTGTAGAGTTGCCGATAAATTGTAGGATTGTAGATTTGGATAAATTTGTCTGTCAGCCCATCAACACGCCTAGATGTATGTATTTAGATGATTACACAACTCGCCACATGAGGTTATACGTTCCCATGACAACCCCACCATCGCTCTACGTAGGTGCTCATCAGTGTAACAATGATTGTGTTTGTGTCTGATGAATACTTGGCCACACACTTTGCATTGTCTAATAAGCTACCTCAGTTGGTTCTGTTTTATGATGATAATGTGCCCACATGTGCCCAAGTTTTCATTTTATGGATTTAAGCTGTTGGTTTGGGCACACAGGAATATAAGCATGCCTAAATAGTGACAGACAATTCATTCTGCAGGTTGGGGTTAAGATGAGCATCACCAGTAAGTATTGCTGAGATGTTTGTTTAAATACTGAACCCTAAACGTGAAACTGAAGAGTGTAACTTATCCTGCAGGGTTTGTACCAGTCATGAATTATAGCTCAGACTGTGTAGTTTTGTTGGGGAGAGACAAACTTTTATAATTCTCAGATTTACAATTACAATTTTGTGGACGGGTGAAAAATCTCCTAGGCTTACACTGAAGCATCTTTATCTAGAGATCAGAATAGCATAGATTCAGGGATGGACTATTAATAAGCAATAAGCTTATTAGCAAACACCTCAGCAATGTAAAAATCTAGTTTGCACGGTATTAAAGAAAAATGCGATACAATATGACAATGCTTTAAATTTGTAAAATCAATTTAAATTATATTAAAATATAATTTCAAATTGCAATTTGAACATCTGGTTTATTGCATACCATTGCCATATGCACATTTGCTATTTTTCGATCAATTCAACATATTTATGCTGTAATTATTTCATTTGTAAAATGGGCAGCCCTAGTCTTTTAATTGTTTTTTCTTTACAGCCCTCTACTACGCAAAGCACGTGCACTGTATGCCTGTAAGGCTGAACACGATTCTGAGCTGTCATTTATTGCTGGGACCATATTTGAGAATGGTGAGTCCCCACCTGGGTGGCTTCATTCTTCATTCGGCAGTGAGTGCAGAAGGTATATTTTGTTAGCTAAGTAAGTTTACCTTAAGCTTTGGTGTAGGACACTAAATGAATATTTTTCATTATCAATATTTTTTCATTATCAATATACTAAATCAATATTTTTCATCATCAGAGCTTAACCTGGCCACAGTTTGACACTTGAATCTCTTGAGCAGTAGATCAGTATTTAATGAAACCTCAGCTATATTCAGTAGGGCTCTACTGCATAATTAAACTAGACTTGAACTACTGGAAGGATTATTTGTAGGGGTTCTTTGGGGACACACTCAAGAAACAAACAATATAAGCAATTCCTGTGCACCTATTTAAATTTGTACTGTGCAATTTACAGTTTACAATACTACATTTATAGTACAGATTTAATGAAACATTACAGGCTCAATACAAGAAGTGAAGTGTGTAATTTTTCATTGATATGGGACAGTTCACTTTCACTTTCAAACCTTTATTTGTTTTTCTGTGTTTAAGCATCTTAACCAATGGCTTGAGTTTGGGGCGGGGCTAGCTGTTTAACTGAAAAATTATAGATGAGAGAGGGTTCAGGGAGCCTTTGATTATTTTTGCAGTTCTGTCTGGTGCCATTTTTTTAAGCATTGCCAGCTTTAACAAAAATGGAAGCTTGCATTACTGCAGCCTTGCTTATTTAAAAGGCAATAGTTTTTGGTGATAATACACATGCTGTAAATGTTGTCAATGGAGCTTGACATGGGTCTCCTTTTCTTAGAGGAGTAAAGCTGTCAGCATCACCCAAAATCAACTTGTTTTCATCTCTTCTTATTTTCAAGTTCATCCATCGAGGGAGCCCGGCTGGTTGGAAGGCACTTTGGATGGGAAAACAGGTTTAATCCCAGAGAACTATGTAGAGGTTTTCTAACTGGAAGGGACATGCTTTTTCCTTGAGTCTACGAGACAGGCGAGGCAGAGACCCACATTTTGAAAAAATCTAACTGAAACAGGAAAAAAATAGTATGAAAGAGCATGCCTATGTAATAGTGTTTTTTAGCAAGTGTTGTATTTCTCTAGTGTGTCATTATTCTGCATATCTCACAATGCAATTTAAATAAAACATTTCAATTTTAACCCAAGGTAAAAGGAAAAAATAAACCCTGGGACCAAGTTGCTGCATCCTAAACCACAATATTTTTTCAATTTTATAACAGGGGCTCCTCATCGTGAATTATGGGTAACGCGCTATTATACATGAGCACTTGCCATCACATAAATTATGTGCTATTTATATGCAGTCTACAGCTTTTTTTAATGTTATTGTTTTTCAGGGGCATGTATTTGTTTTGGGAAGAACTACTATAAGATACAGTACCTTAACTGGGAGTAAAACTCTTGCAATTTTGCACTCTTATTTATAATGCATTATAACATTCTCTGATGAGATTTGTGTTCTGGAGTGTATTATATACAATGCTAAATGACAATTTTGTAAAATGTAAATTACACTGTATATATTTTTTATTGTAGTATACTCAATTTTTTGACATCCCAATTGAGCTTATTTATTTCTTTATATTTTCTGAGCCTTAACATTAGAATAAATAGAAAAAAATCAAAACCATTTTTCTTAACATTTTAGTTTTTATATTAAATAAAAACAGTTAATAGATCAGTTTTCTTTTTAAATACTGATATCCATTTTATTTTTGCAATAAGAAAACTGCAACTATTTGGAGTTGGTTTAGTCTGATTTGTGTACCTTTGTGTTCAGATGAAATACTGTATATCTATGTATGTAAAAAGAGCTTTTCAACAATTGCACAGCTTATTTTAGTAAAAAATGACATCAAGTCATTTTGTGTCTAAGTCTATTTGTGTCAATTCATATACAAGGGACAAAATACCAAACTAGCACATTCATTTCACAGTTTAACAAAGACACTATTGCCCCACCAAATAACTTGTCCAACATTTAATCAAATAGGTGTAAAGACTGACATGGACAACAGGAGAGGTGTAGAGAAGTCATACAAAACTATTTTTTAACAAATAAACATATTCTTTACATTCGAATACTTTTACATTTAACTGAATTGCAAACAAAGACTTTAATGAAAGCCATATACCAGGGAAATATGATTTGCCCTTAAAAATAGTATTTGCATGAGTTTTTGTACAAAATAGATAGCCAGTATTAGGGTAGTGCAAATTTCCAGGCTCTAATACATTACTTTTACACACAGCTGTCTTTATATTTTGTGTATATATATATATATATGTATGTATGTATGTATCATAAATGTCTAGTACATTTTACAGCATTATACATTAAACCAAAGCCTAAATCTTTACAAAAGCAAGAGGATAAAATAGAATACTAAAGTTGGGTAGTAAGTGCTAATTTAAAATGCAACTGCATTAAATACTTTATTTTTTTTAAATCTGTGTTGCTTTGGTCACTCTGTTGCACTATACAAAATATACTTGAGTCCTCCCCACTTACAACTCTAAGCTGTCATTCTTTAAAATAGTAATTTTCTCTTTTCTTTCTTTTCTCTTACTGATTTATAAAATTTACATTTACATACAATATATGAACACTTTTTTAAAAGTGCATTTGCAATACATCTCTTCACAAAAAAGATCTATATAACTTATGTATTAAAATTATTTTGTTGTAAAATGATTTGTGTATCAAAAAGGATTCATTTAATTATATTTTAGCTTCATTTAAAAATGATCAATGATTTCCAAAAAAACAGCAAAAAAAGTTCAGCATTCTCCTGAATTTAAACAGCCTGCTGTATGGCTCACAGACTCCCTTTGCAAGGCCTACTGTGAAACATCTGGAAAATGATAAAAATCTTGCAAAACCTAAAGAGAAGTTTGTAAAAATAGTTTCATAATATATGGTGAAATATTTCAGGAATCTGCAGGGAGAGTATAGGACATGTACAGAGTACATTTTAATTTCATATTGGTTAAATGTTTGGGATTAAATGTTAAACAGTGACTCGTAACTGTATAAATGTAAGCTTAAAGGACAAATTCTTCTCAGCATGAGGTCATATTACAGCACTGTGGGTAATGCATACAGCTCACCAGCTGATGACAACCAACAGTTACTGGGAATTAATCTTAAACCCCCTGGTCACTATACGTTTTAATACTGTACATGGTCACTGTAGGTCAGGGTGTCACATTAGCTCTGTTTTATGACACAGCAGACTGAGTCTGAGTGCCAAAACTGGATAGCTTGACCTTTTCATTTAAATTTCATTAAATTACTTTAAATTTAAATCTTTACACAGAAATGTGCAGGATACTGCAGGGTGAAGCATGTATCTCAAAATAATAAAAAACTAAATGGAAGGCTAGTAGCATGTAGTTACAGTTCAGCCAAAATAGAAAATTCTGTCATTATTTACTCATTCTAACAGTTACAAACACACATGCTGTTTTTTCTGTTTAACACAGCTACAGAAATTATGAAGCATCTTATCACAGCTAATTGACATAAGTCTTCTGTAGTCATGTGATCAATTTAGGTGAGGAACGGGCTGAAATCAAAGGTGTTATTCACTTAAAATCTTGTCCTAATCCTTCTGCCAAAGATTTTGCCAGGTTTGATGAAACTGATGCCAAATGTAACTTGTTCTTGCACAGTTAATTAACTTATAAAATGTTCCTTTTTTGTGATCTCACAGAGATGAGCAACACAAGGTAAGTTACAAAATGTGAGAAAATAATGACAGACATTTCATTTTTGGGTGCACTGTTGCTTTAAGATGGGAATGACGTGCAGCTGGTGAAGTTCTGCAGAATGTAAAACTGTGGAGCACATGGTTCACACAGAACAATAAGCGAACGTTGCTGAGCACAGGAAAAACAAATGATAAAAGTGTAAATGATGCACACCAAACAAATCACTGGATGGATGGCAGAGGATGAATACAATTAAACCCCTCAAGCATACACAAACTCACACAAGTGAGATGGGGGGTTTAAATGCTGAACAACATGAATGCTGGGCTATTCTAATCTACACCTGACCACAATAGATGGACAATAAATCTAACTCATTGACTTCAGGAAACACCATCATCTCTCTACATTACATCTAAATGTATGTAACAGGTGAAGAATGGTCATTTCTTTCAAGTGAACCTGAGCTATTAATCAACAAACAAGAAACTCATCAATAATTCTGTATTTCAATATTAGGTTTCTGAATTAAATTATGTTTCAGTGGAGCTTGTTTACAACCGAAGAGAAGATTCCTACTTACTGTCATGGACAAAAAATGTAGCTACATTTATCATGTGACATTTCGATGGTGCTGCATACAAAATTGTTTTACGGTTTGGAGTTTCGTTGATGCTTTAAAATCAGCACAAAACGAGGTCAAGCTTTAAGGTTTCCACACAAGATGCTTCAGATACGGAAGGAAACAGGCGTGACATACGTGATATATCAACACAAAAGCATATACGCCAAATCACTGTGTTAGCCAGAGAAATGACTGAAGTCAATTCGCAAACCGCAAAAAAGGCACATTTTCCCTTTTCTGATATACCTTTGTAAACATTTCAGCAGTATACATGCAAAACGAGAAAATATCGAAAAAAGCTTCGGGTGAACCTTTCACATTCGGATGAAATTGAAAAATTTTAAAAGTGTTCAGCAAAACTCTACTAAGTCATTGACTGCTTCGTGGTAGATCTTATGAAGGGCAATCTGAAGGGCAAGCTTCACCCGTTTTCCTTGAGAACTGAGCAGAAGCGACTGTCATCCAGGATGGTTCGGGGGAGGGTTGGTTGTGTTGGACTAATGCTGGTAAGGAAAGGGTGGTATTGTTAAGGCATTGTTACGATCTAAGGCAGTCATTTCTGGTGAAACAGAAGCGGTTTGACACTCCCGTCTTTAAATTTTGGTAGCTGATGGCTGATGATCTCCGCCAACATCTCGGGAAACTCCACGCTCAAGGATTTATTCACAAATGTGTAGAAACAGAAGTTGAGAAGACCCTCCACCATCTGCAGACAGAATGAGATTTTCAACAGGGCTTCTGGCATGCTGCACAATATGGACAACAAAGCAACCCCAGGACAGCAGGTAACTGTTGACTGTAAAGGGTTTAAAAACACATAAGCACTAAATGTTGTTCTCCATATCTAAATGTAATACTTTTGAACAGAAGCTGTATTTGTAAGAAACACCACTAGTTAATTTTCCCCTAGGTCTGAAACAAGTATCTGAATATCAAAACAAGTTGGAACCCAAGAGGTTCCAAAACCACAATACATAACGCGACCATGTGTCGCATTCTTAACACTGACACAAGGGCTAACTAACTTGAAAGATGTTTAAATGTGACTATTGTCCCCTTGGGAAGGTCTGTTATCACAACAGCAACACAAAAGCACACATAAATTAAGTTTAAAGGAACCATGCGTGGACCAAGCATTTGTGTCTGTGTTTGCTAATTGTAAGAAATCCCAGCTTACCTCCTGCATGGAGTCCAAGAGCTTAGTGAGCTGGTAGAACCGTTGCCAGTTCTGGCTGGAGTTCTCCTCTCGCTTCACAATGGCCTTGCCAAGCTCCTTTATGTATGACATGCGGATTTCATCAAATACAGCCTGGCTTTTCAGCCCATCCTTTGGTACTGTAAACACGCCAGAAATGGGGTCAGGATAAGGTGCAATAGTTGCATAAAATCTTCTTAAATCTTAAAAACTCAAGCAGACTCAACACTTTTTAAGCAAAACATTTCCCAGAAAGTTCAAATTATGCAACAACCAGGGCTGGCACTAGCTATAGGCAGAGCAGGCAATTGCCTTGGTCCCTGGGTTTGAAGGCGAGGCCTCCATAACCGCAACAGCCCTATACAAATCAAGATGGGCAGCCATAAGACTAGGCTCTTTGCCCATTTGATATAGAAGAACCACTCACCTACAGTGGAACCAGTTAATATCACTGTTTAAATGTGGGTCCCACCCCCTGAATACATAAAGAGACTATGTACGATGATGGACAAAATCCAGCTTTTCTGCAAACTGACCTGATGACTTAATTAAAAACAGCACAAGTGCCGTGACATGCTAAGACTTGAAATTTGTATCCGAATAATTAACTGAACAAATTACTGGACAAAGTCCTGGGTGATTTAGTCAGCGTGTCACTTGTGTCACTTCTAATAAAATTATAATCTTAAACTTACTAAAGTTACTAAACTTACTAACATTTTTAAGGAATGAGGAAAACATTATAACTTAATGTGCAAATTTTTTTACATTTAATATTTTTACAGTGTAGCCTAGCTAATGACATTGGAGGGGAGGAGGCCGGGGCCCTCCAATATAAATTTTGCCTAGGGCCTCCAAATGTCTAGAACCGGTCCTGACAACAACAAAGATAGTGTTGACCCTTTAAAGTTCAAAAAATTGTGAAACATTTCCATGTGATGAACTACACCTGTGTTTACACTGCTAGGACACCTGTGTGAACATGGTAAAATTCATGCATTTTTAATAGTGGCCAGCATCTCGAAATGGTGTATCCACTCTTTCTCGTATCAATACTTGATCACTGTATCAATATTAATTATGTGTGCTTTTCCTGGAGAAGCACATCACATGAACAAGCACAAAGTCATAGTGGCTTCTATGTGCGGTGCACAAAAGGGAAGTCAATCTCACATGAGAGATTTAATCGCATTGGTAATTGCCAACATCCAAAACTGCTTGTGCCACACTATCCCGTAACCCAGCATGCACTTTAGCTTGTAGACACAGTAATTCTACTTCTAAAAATAACTTTGTGTTGTACATCCATGCTCAACAAGCAAAAACTTGTTTTAAAACTTGTTTTAAAAAACAAGCAAAAAACGTTTTAAGTTTCAACTTTAAATAAAATTCACATAAAACTGAATTTCCTTCTGATGCTGTTTTATGTTTCATGCCCAAGTCATCAGAAGGTATGCAAAGGCAAAGGGAAGGTGAACATATTTCATGTATTGGTATTTTTCCCAGTGGTACTTGCATTAGTGCTGCCTGGAATTTGTGGCCTAAAGATTTTGGATATCAGCCCAGGCTAACACTTAGACTCAATCGACCCTATGCAAAACACAGCAGAGGTGGATAGTCTCAGTATAATTATGTGCATACTGGGCACAGTATACATACTTACGTCTACTGCAGAAATAATATTAGTATAGCAGCACTCGATTGTATGCTTTTTCTAGGCTTTGATGACAATAAAAAATACTTTTTGCGAGGCAATTAAACTAAACCACTAGAGTTTGTCCAAGGTAGTGGAACACAGAGTGACTTTTCATGAAAAAGCAGAATACTGCAAAATATCAAAAAAATGATAATAATTGCACTGATCACATGACTTTGATCGGGCTTGTTCTACTGGTGACAGAAGGAAGGAAAATTCATCTGGTCACAAACTGCTTAACATTTGTTTTGTATCAGTCTGGAATAAGGCTAAATTCAATTGAAGCTGAATTGCAGTGCTTTCATAAAGCATGTATGAGTAAAAATGGCATCTAGGCAGGTTAACTAAGTTAATTATTCAAATATTAGTTAAAAAAGATTGATAGAAAATGTGTAAAAGTAAGAGATCAAACTGTAACATTATTGTAAAGTCATTTTACACTGACCTTTCAGTTAACTCCGTTACTGGGCAACTTATGGGGCAGTTTGCTGGTTTAATTCCAGTGCTGGCAGGTAGCAACTAAAGTGCCCTTGAGCAACGCACTTAACTCACGATTGCTCCCCGGACACAGCAGTGCTGCCCACTGCTCCGGGTGTGTGTGTTTATGACCTGCAGTGTGTGTTCACACTAAATGAGAGGTCACATTCCAGGTAGGTGTTACCATATCTGATAAATGTGTCACTTTCACTTTTAACTAGTCAACTAGTATAAAGGTGTAGTGTGTGACTGCTGGTACCTGTGCTGAGGAGCAGGAGAACTTTCATGCAGAGATACTCGTCGTAGGACACCTGGAGTCTGACCAGCTCATTGGCGATCTTCAGCATCTGGTTACACTGGTCACTCATGTAGGGTAGCTTCATTCTCTCCCTTTAAACACAAACACACACACACCCAGAAGGCTCTTACAAATCAGAGACATTCCATACAAAAAGGATACCATACATTTTACTGTTGAAGTCAACATAATTTGAGAATGACCCATATGCTACACTAAACACACTTAAAAGGACAGTTGACATTTTTGGAAAAATGGAACACAGGATATTTTAATAGATGTCTCTAAGAAATGTGGTTTTGTGTCAGTACAATGAATGTCACTGTAGGTTCCGAAGGACCCAAAAACCCAGACCAAAGTACCCAAAAGTATGTTGGTCACCAAACAACAAACTAATACAGGTGTATAAATAATGGAAGAATTTTTTAATGTTTGGGTGTACTATCCCTTTAAATAACTAAATATCTAAATTCATCAAAATACAGCATGTTCTAGAATCTAGATTTACAAGTAACAGATGGCATGGACAACTGTAAACAGTTATGCACAGGTGTTGAACTGGGATTGGGATAAACTAAAATGAAAACCTTACAATTGTGTGGTGACCACTGTACCCTTGGGAATATGTTTGTAATTACCTACATTGAATCTCTTTTGTTGTAGAAATTAAATGAATATTTCTAACTATACCATTAAACTGGTGTGTATGAAAGGTAAACTCACTCATTGATGACGAGGTCCGGGGCGAAACACAGCATACCTCCATTACACTGCTGGTAGGATCTCCAGCCCAAGCTGAAGGACATGAGGAAGAGCCAGGAACATTGCAACAGCGTCATTTGGTCGTCCAGGTGCAGATTTCTGAAGCCTTAATGCAACAGACACATGAACTGTACAGTATGCTCTACTGTAAATAACGGCTCAGAGTTTTCCAGCCTGACACCAAAACCTTCTGCAAAGGTTACCAGCAGGGCTCTCATGATCATTAAATTTTTCTTGACAATTAAATGTCATACAAAGAATTATGAGAAACAAGCTCACTGTCACAGTGTCTTCATTTCACAGTGTGAGACTAACACAAACACTTTTAAAAGAAGTCACTTTATAAAGAAGTCAAATTCATACTGAAAATGCACAGCAGCACAATAATCCATTTAAAGTTTGATTGTAATTCTGAATAACAAATATTAATATTTTAAACACACCAGTTGCTACCTTGACAACCTTAAACCTAATGGCTTTGTGAAACCTAAAGACCATGCTGATAAGAACAGCTTTACTGGGAAAGTTTTGAAGAGCAAATACCCAATAGCAAGACCACCATAAACGAGTCTGGACCCTCACAGAAACTGAATGATAGTCTAAGCTGGTCATTTTTCAGCAGGAAAGTAAATGATTCAACTACTCAACTAGTATAATAGTTTTTCTTGATTTTGGGCTATACTAATTTGAATAACAATTTCAGCCAGATCAATGGATATTATACAACTAAAGTTTCAGAAAGCTCTGATCCAATTTCATAATGACATTCTTCTTATTATCGTGTTCTGATTTGACATAATTTTGTTGTTACTGAAATCAAAAACAACTCTTGAATTTTTTGGCCCATGTATTTCTATGGAATAATCATAAGCATCTTTTCTAACATCAAAACCCTCCAATGACCAAAGGTCTTCTTCATGAAGCTTGAGCAGAACAAATTTCTGCGCCAATTGTTCATAAAACCATTCTTACATAAATTTAATCAATTAATTACAAACAGCAGACATATTCTCTGTATAAGCAAACAGGGAGGAAACTGATATCCTGTAAGGTCCACATGCTTGTTTTCAAATCATAACAGGAAACTTGTCAAGAAAATAAATGTTATTATTAATATTATTATTATTATTGCTGCCCCAATAACGGCAATACTCAAATTAGGTTTGCTAAAGCGTGAGGTTATGACATAAACATGCTCCAACAGTCACCTCATTATACCCAAGTAGGGCAGAGAAAAGAGTAAATACTTACAGTAATTAGAAAATCATGTGCCCTTTTTCTCATGGCACTGCTACAGGGTGGGTGGGTGGTTAGGTGCAGGTACTGGTCAGCTTTATCTACCTAATAATATGCAATGTGACATGTTTCCAGATCCAAGTTGTCTGTCCACACAGAAACTGGACTTGCTGTGTGGCACAACACAACCACAGCCAATCAAACGCAGGGCACAACATTGAAGATGGATGAGGCGTAACTGACAAAACTGTCCAAAGCCTTATCAGGCCAGTACCTCATTGTCAGTATCTTGCCTTTGGTTGGTCATGTGTGTGTTCTTCTATGTTAAAGTCATATGCAAGTAACTGCATACTGTTATTTTGCAGTAAAATTGAGTTTTTTGTCAAAAAGGTTTTGCTTAATAAAAATAAAACTTAAATGGAAAATGTTTCTGAAATGTGTAAATATGGTGCTAAAAAGTGCATTTTTGGTGGTGAAAATATTGGCAAGACAAGTATAACTCTGAACTACTGTCCCAACAAGACCACCAACAATCCTTATTGTTGGGCTTTGAAAATATATTCTGTCTATGTTATATGGCATAGAGCAGGATTTTAGACCAATGACATTTGACAGTGGGTGGTTCTACACAGCACAACACCACTGAAATAGAAATCTAGCAGCTGGTTAAATGCAGCTGGTTAGAACACACAGTGTTGTTTATAACATCTAAACCAAGTAGTCATTAAGCACTTTTATCCCCTGGATTATGATAATAATGAACTATTCTAACCTGCAACCTTTTAGTTACTAGATCTATAATAACTACACCGCTGGTTACAATAACATGCTGTGTATAGAATAAGTAATTTTAGCAGATTAGCCCCAAAATGTGACTAAAGCTACGATTTAAGGACTCACCAGGAAGGGCTTTAGCCCATTTGACAGCGGAGACAACTTGACGGCCACCTAGTCGGTTGAGCGTTGTCATGAGACGGGTGGAGGTGTCCGGGTTGGTGCTGTCATAGCCGGCGTAAATGATCTCAGGCTCAATGGCTTTAAGCAGAGACAGCATGGTGGGCACAAGCTGGGGCATGGCCTTGGGTACCAGAGAACACATGCGCTCGTCAGGCAGAGGAGAAGGCTGCTCGTTCGATGTTGAATGACCTCTTAATCGCATTAGCTTCTTGTTTTTGCGAGCTAAAATAAAGAGGAAAAGGTGATAATTCATTATTCAGTGATCATTCATTTTTCAATAAAAACATTACTTTAAAACTGAATGAAAACAAAGTAGGCAACGTACAGGTAAAGCACTTGATTCTTTTCAAAAGTATGTGACTACATAAACTTTAAACCTTGGGATAAAAACAGACTTTGTGTTCTTTCTGATGGCTTTTGTTGCCACTCAGGTTTTGTAAATGGATCAGTGGATGAGAACAATGTCGAAAATGTTGTTAGGAAAGTTTCTTTTCATATCTGAAAGTTTCTTAGATGAACTTAAAAAGTTTATATTCATGTCAGTTTTTTATTAATGTTTTATTCATATTTTTTAATTCATGTACACAGCTTTTATTATTTAATTAATGAATCCTTAAGGGTCAGGTGGTGTAACCAGTAACAAAAGTGAATATATAGTAACATTTTCCTCATACTTACACTTTCCGACAAGTGTACAAATACATCATTTATTTAAAAAAGCCACCAAAAATGTAAACTTTAAATTGTTTTACGATCTCAGGAAATTACATTATCTGGACATTTTTAACCACAAATTGCCTTCAGAAATTCAGTTTATCATAGAAGAGGTGTCAAGTTATTGTTTGTATGAAACACACTTTTTATGCTTTTAATAAATGGCTCCAGAAGTAATTAGATTACATTAGATTAGATTAAACTTTATTCATTATGCCGAGTACAAGCACAGAGCTAATGAAATGCAGTTAGCATGTAACCATTGAAGTGCAGGAATAGTATCAAAGTGCAGGAATATAGTACAACCCCAAATCAGAAAAAGTAGGGACAGTATGGAAAACACAAATAAAAAAAGAAAGTAGTGATTTCTAAATTTACTTTGACTTGTATTTCATTGCAGACAATACAACAGCACATTATTTAATGTGTTTCTCATGATTTTTATTGTTTTTTCTTCAAAAAAAAACAAAATTCCTATTTTGGTTCTTGCAACACATTTAAAAAAAAAGTTGGAACAGGAGCAATTTAGGGCTAGTAATCAATTGAAACAGGTGATGTCAACAGGTGATTGTAATTATGATTTGGTACAAAAGCAGCATCCAAGAAAGGTCTAGTCCTTTAGGAGCAAAGATGGGCCAAGGATCGCCAGTTTGCCAACAAATACGTGAGAAAAGTATTGAAATGTTTAAAAACAATGTTCATCAAAGAAAGATAGGAAGACATTTGCTTATTTCACCTTCAACAGTGCATAACATAATTAAAAGATTCAAGGAATGGAGGAATTTCAGTGCGTAAAGGACAAGGGCGCAAGCCTAACCGTGTTCTCCGATCACTCAGCTCAGATCCCAGACCTACTGCATCAAGAATCATCATTCATCTATAAGCAATATCACCACATGGGGTCAGGACTACTTTGGCAAACCTTTGTCAAGTACCACAATATGTAGTTACATCCCCAAATGCCAGTTAAAACTGTACTGTGCCAAAAGGAAGCCCTATGTTAACAGTGTCCAGAAGCGCCGTCGACTTCTCTGGGCTCGGAGGCATCTGGGATGGACCATCACACAGTGGAAACGTGTACTGTGGTCAGATGAATCAGTATTTCAGGTATTTTTTGGGAGAAATGGACGCTGTGTGCGCCGGACCAAAGAAGAAAAGGATCATCCAGACTGTTACCAGCAACAAGTCCAAAAGCCAGGGTCTGTCATGGTATGGGGTTGTGTCAGTGCCCTTGGTAAAGGTAACTTGCACTTCTGTGATGGCACCATTAATGCTGAAAAGTACATAGAGATTTTGGAGCACAATATGCTGCCTTCAAGAAGACATCTTTTCCAGGGACGTCCATGCATATTTCAACAAGATAATGCAAAACCACATTCTGCACACATTACAGAGTCCTGGCTGCGGAGGAAGAGGATACAGGTACTTGACTGGCCTGCCTGCAGTCCCGACCTGTCTCCAATAGAGAATGTGTGGCGCATTTTGAAGCGCAAAATGCGACAACGAAGACACAATATTGTGCTGTTGTATTGTCTGCAATGAAATACAAGTCAAAGTAAATTTAGAAATCACTACTTTTTTTTATTTGTGTTTTCCATACTGTCCCAACTTTTTCTGATTTGGGGTTGTAATTTATATATACAAATAAGAGCAGGGGAGTTGAAAATATGCAATATTTACAGAAAATGTGCATAATATGAGCAGCGGGTGCAAATATAAGGATATGTGTGAGGTATGGAAAAACAGCAATACAAATACAGATATTTATATAGATAAATACAGATAGTTATATGTGCAAAATGTTGTGTATGAGTAGTGCAAATAGTATGAATGTTGAACAATGTACAGATTAGTATAAAATACTAATACTAAAGATTACTATTAGTAATAGTAACAGACTGTGCAAATATGAATAGTGCAAATGAATTCATAAGTTCTGGAAGCAGTGCAAGTGTAGTTAGATTGGTGGTGTGGAGTTCAGAAGGGTCACAGCCTCGGGGAAGAAGTTCTTCCTGAGCATACTGGTCCGGGAGCGTAGACTCCTGTAGCACCTGCCAGAAGAGAGGAGGGTGAAAAGTCCATGGTTGGGGTGGGAGGCATCCTTGATGATGTTCCTTGCCCTACCCAGGCAGTGCTTGAGATAAACATCCTTGATGGTGGGTAGCTGAATGCTGGTTGTCCATTGTTGCGCAGTTCACCACCCATTGGAGTGCTTTGCGGTCTGAAGCAGAGCAGTTGCTGTACCATACTGAGATGGAGTTAGTGAGTATGGTCTCAATGGTACAGCGGTAGAAGTCCACAAGTATCCTTGGGCACAGGTGAACTTTCTTGAGGCTCTGTAAAGAAGTAAAGGCGCTGCTGTGCCTTTTTGACTAGGGAGGAGGTGTTTAAAGACCAAGTGAGGTCATCAGAGATGTGAATGCCAAGGAACTTGAAGCTCGACACAAGCTCCACTACAGCTCCATTGATGTAGATGGGGGTATGTGCATGGTTCTTGGTCCACCTGAAGTCCACAATGATCTTCTTGGTCTTCTGGGTGTTTATAACCAGATTGTTGGTGGCACACCATACAGCCAAGTGCTGTACCTCACCCTCATCTCTGATCAGACCTACCACCGTGGTGTCATCTGCAAACTGAATTATGGTGTTGGAGCCATAAACAGGAGCGCAGTCATGGGTGAATAGGGAGTACAGAAAAGGGCTCAGTACGCAACCCTGTGGCATGCCGGTGTTCAGGGTGATAGTGGAGGAGGAGAAGTTATCTAACTTAGACTGAGGTCTGTTAGTCAGAAAGTTCAGGGTCCAGTTACAAAGGGATGTGCTGATTCCAAGATGGCTGAGCTTGAAGATCAGCATGGAGGGTATTACAGTGTTGAATGCAGAGCTGAAGTCATGGAACAGCATTCTAATGTGTGTTGTGACTGTCCAGGTGGGTTAGGGAAGAGTGTAGTGTTGCAGCAATTGCGTCCTCCATTGATCTGTTGCAGCGATAAGCAAACTGATGTGGGTCCAAAGTAGCAGGGAGACAGGATTTAAGGTGGGCTAGAACCAGTCTCTCAAAGCACTTGGCAATGCTTGGGTGAGGTCGACAGGAAGGAAGTCATTAAGGGGCAAGGCAGTAGAGTACTTCAGGACTGACACAATGGTGGAGGTCTTAAAGATAGTAGGGACAGCTGACTGGGCCAGGGACAGATTAAAAATGTCTGTAAAGACCTCAGCCAACTGCTCAGCACAGGCTCTGGTATACCACCTGGGCGAGCAGCCTTCCATGCATTCACCCTGCTCAGAGTGGAGCAAACATCTGAGGTGGAGGGTGTGAGAGGCAGGTCATGAGTTTTGAGTTCCATTTTGTGGGGAACCTTTCTATTGTTACTGTCAAAGCAAGCATAGAAATGGTTGAGCTCATCAGGGAGGGAGGCAGAGCTGGAGGGAGTCACATTGCTGGGTGGCTTATAAGCCATGATAGACTGTATGCCTTGCCACATATGCTGAAATGTTCCTCATTTTTTCACTTGTATGCAAATTTGGCCTGGTAGATGCCCTTCCTTTGACTGGTTCTGGCTGAGCTGTAAGCCACCCTGTCTCCAGACCTGAAAGCTGCATCTCTAGCTTTGAGCAGGAGACGAACCTCTCTGTTCATCCAGGGCTTCTGATGGGAATGTTTTTTTCTAGTTTTGTGTGTTGTTACACTACTCACAACAAATTAATGTACTCCAGGACAGAATTGGAGTAAGTGTTGATATTGATCTGAGAGTTTGTGGTGGCCTGGGCAGTCCAGTCTCCAGTCTGTGTGCTGGAACTGATGCTGAAGAGTGGAGTCAGCACTTTTAAGCCAGAGCTTGATGGTTCTCATTGTGAGATCAAGACAAAGAGAGATGGTCAGACTGACCCAAGCGGGGGAGGGGTGTGACTTTGTAGGCATTAGTCACATTGGTGTAAACATTGTCCAAAGTTTTATGTCCCCTTGTGCTGCAGGAGACATTTTGGTAAAATTTAGGGAGACCAGATCTTAAAGTGCAGTGATTAAAGTCCCCAGCCACAATAAAGGCCCCTTCCACGTGCAATGTTTGTAGTTTGCTAATAGCAGCCCAAAGTTCTTTCATAGCCACATTAGCATTAGCATCCGGAGGTACACCGATTTGCACTTAATAATCAGGAACTCCAGATCAGCAGAGCAGTAGGTATCAACAATGGCAGAGTCTGTGCACCATGTTTTGTTTACATAAATGCAAACTCACCACCCTTGTTTTTACCGGAGGTTACCGCTACTCTGTCAGCCCTGAATATTGTACGTCCATTCAGATCCACCACACTGTTTGGGACATTGTTACTAAGCCATGTCTCTGTGAAAAACATGAAATTGCAGTTTTAAGCCAACTATGTGTGTGGGTCCATATCTTTAATTCATCCAGCTTGTTCGACAGATACCGTACATTGATGAGAAAGGTGCTTGGTAGAGCTGGCCGGTGTGGGTTTAGCCTTAGCTTAGTGCGCAGCCCTGCGTGCTTCCCCCATCTTTGGTTACAGTCATGGCACGAACAACAAACACTTTCAGCTGGTGTAAGAGGTACGCTTGCCCGCTGTGATCTCTGTAGCCCCGATGGGAGTTCGTCGAAGTCGAAAGGGTAGTCCAGAAGTATGTTGGAGCACTGATTGTTTATGTCTAAAAGTAACTGTCTGCTGTAGGTGTAGTTCGCATAACTGAATCGAGTGAACATGCAGGAAATAACCAGGTAAAATACCACTATTTTCTGAAATCTTGTAAGACGCTGAGTCTCGTGTTATGCATGCACCGCCATTTTCGTCTATGAATGAGCATTATGCCACTCATGTGGTTGGTTGTTTTTGAAGGTAAATTGATCAAATACACAGCTTTTAATGTCCATACTGAAGACAATGTTCCTGCATACCATACCATGTCTGCAAGATAACAATTAGTGTGTGCTTTGTATTTATTTTTATTGTGAATAAACCTGCCTGTTCCTATGATTGTGCTTACCACCAAATTTTTTATTTTCACCTGTAAATGTTTCTATGGCAACTAAAAGCTTCTGTGGTAGAAACCCAGATTTAGTTTGCAGCTACTGCATCAAGGCCTTTTTCCCTGTTTGGTGCTTCATGCAAACAAATCATCCACAATTTTACAGCCTTGCATTTAGATGGATACATGTGGTCTGCTTGCATTACAAGACATCAGCTTCCTTTATCTTTTGTGCATGAAGGAAATATGCAAGGATAGTCCTTGGTCAGTGTTTGGTCCATGTTTCCACTTCCTATTTAAGAATATGTGCTGGAAAAAACTCCTGCAGCACTGTGTCCTGTAAAATCTATAGCAGCATGACAAAATTATGCTTTATAGTTGAGACCTTGCATTCTTTCTACGGCGTTTGTCTTACCTTCTAAACTGTCATTTGGAAATGGGACAATAAACAAACCCCAGAATCGTTAAAGGGGAAGATCACCCAAAACTGAAAATGCTGCCGTTATTTTCTCATCGTTGTCAGTGAGACTTCCAATATACAGTTGCATGGACTGCTTCAATGATACCCTTTATGCTCTGTTTGGAGTATTACAGTTGTGGATACTATAAATCGTTTCATGTATCTGGGAAGAGGTTTTAGAGTAAAAACAACAACATTTGGGTTCAAAATGACAATAGGCTATATAAATAGTGAGAGCATTTTTGTGGGAGAACTTTTATTAAACTCCCATTTCTAGTGGTGTACTGGAGACAAACCAGGGGACGGGGTCTTGTAATGGCCATGTAAATCACTTCACATGACAACCAACTAGAGAATCCTCAATGTCCTCACCTTCCAGATTCATGCCAGCCTGGAGACACTTGCGGAAGCGGCAGGCTGGGCAGTTTTTCCTCCTGATCTTGTCGATGATGCAATCATTCCTCCCGGCACAGAGATAGTTGTGCTGTCCTAAGAGGAAAGAGGTAATTATTTGCATGCCAGGAAAGACTTTGAGAGGATTAACTCAAGCGTTATGCACACGCAGCTACAGACAAGCATTACCAGTTGTAACAACTCAGTGTTTGGGGTTAAGACAAAAACCCAGAGTTAAACAATTTTCAGATGTCAATACTGTAAATACAGCAAAGAAGTGCAATTACATTGACATTGGACTGTGTTTATGATTGTATGAGTTGTGTTGTGCAGCTCTTGCTGTAGCACCAGTAGGAATCAGATAAGTTAAACTGATTAGATAAGGACAAGAGTGAAGCTTAAGTTATTATTCAGTAAAGCTCCCAAAACTCTTGTGTTCAATTCAACAATGGTGCATTGAGACGAGTGAATAACAACTCATAGTGCACAAGTCATACAGGCTGTTTCTAGAGTGATTTTTGTCCTTTATCTAGCTTGGCAGTACAAATCACTATCCACTTTCGTTGTATGGAACACATTTTGGACATTCTAACATCTTTCATGTTTCTTGAAAATGAATGAAAGTAATTTGGAGCTGAATCAACATAGGCAGGAGAAAATAATAACAGAAATGCTCTTATTTTTTGGTGAACTATTCCTTTAATAAGATACTCTGGACAATACTTTATATATTTTGCTAAAAAAACACTACATTTACATTATTTTTAAAGATAATTCTAAACGTCCTAAAGCTGTAAAAAAGCCCTTTCAAGCCAAAAATGCTTGGAATTGATATGGAGGTTTAATCCAAACTGATAAACCAGAACAGATGAATATTCACACAACCTCAGTCCATCTACTGCCAAATACTCAAGCAGAGACCTTGAAGAATTCCTCCACTTGATATGCCGAAAATGCCATCCAACCGTCTGCACAGAACAACTTGCAGAATTGTTCATTTTGCATATAAAAGCATTCAATGCCCACCTACACACTGCAAATTCTGATACTCATATGTTTCGACTTTAGCTGCTCTGAGGTGTCCTGTGGTCTAGTGATAAACCTTACGAGTCAATCCAGAGGATGTGTGCTGTTTTTAAAGCAGTCAAAGTGCATAAACAAAACACAGCTTCTCTGCTAACAATAGTTGACTAAATATTTGAAAAAATAAGTCTCTTGTCTAGGTCACTAATACTAATAAAGCATTAGGGGTAAAGCAGTTTTAGTTTTAACCCAGTTTCTGTTGTGACAACTATTAGACATGTTATATAACATGTTATCAAACATAATATTATCTTGAATAAAAAGTAGCTAGCTTTAACTCTTAAATCATGGAAAGTGTCTGCTTCCTGTATTATGCTACTTTGACACTGGCCATTAAGTTTAATATACCTAAATTAAACTTTTGCTATTTACTTAGCAGTTATTGTAAGTTTTCCTATTTCTTATGGTACTTACCAGAGCTTTGAAAACTCTGACTTTGAAATTTCTGACTGCCTTTAAGCTAAACTGATAATTTCGGGCTCAGGCAAAGCTATGCGAGTAAAATACAAAATAAACACATGAGAATTAATCTCCATTCCCCAGAGCACTGCTGAGCACCCCAATTGTCCAGCACACTGCCTAAGTGTCTTCCTGTAAGTCACATCAATAAAGAGGCAGTCATAGAGCCATTCAGAGGAACTAATAGTGGTGCAAGCAAACACAAGTAAGGTGCAAAATGCAAACTGGTGACTAATAACTAGTGCAGTGAACATGCTTGTAGGCAGGGTCAGAAATTACCCAAGGCTCGGGGCAAATATGCCATGGAAAGTGACTAAAATACCCCAAAATCTGAATTTCTAATATCTGTTAGCTAAGATTTTATGATATTCCATACTATTCCAAGCTTTACTTTACGACTTTTACTTATTTTATGACTTATTATTATGTCTGCAATTATCTGTAGTTAACATTTAGTTGATATAAGTTAATCACTTGAAGTTAATCACTTCAAGGTGACTGTTGTTGATTATGTAACTACTAAAAGTTTGTTGGTATAAAGAATCAGCAATACTGAATTTGAAACTCTCCCAGTAACTTGAAACAGTGATTAGGTAAACCTACTGTGACAGGAGACTGTCCACAGAAGCTGTCCAATCTTATAGTGTTTACTGTGTTGTATGCTATCTTGTATACTGTTTACAGCAACTTCTATGTCACTGAAACAAAGTCTTAAACAATTGATTCAGTTGTTTTTGTCAAACACATGTCCTCATAAAGAAAATGCCCCTGAAAATAAAGGGGCCAAATGTTGCTCTCTAAAAAGGAAGTTAATTTCTGACACTGGGGATGGGGGCACTGAAACTATAAGCAAAAGCATTATTGAATGTAAATTTATTTACCATCTGTGTTTTGTCGTGCTCTCCATCCTTCACCATTCCAACCGAAGAAATCAAAGAAGAGGAAAATAACAGATATAAATGTTTCAGGTGCTGAAGACACAGCTCAGTTCATGTTATATAATATTGTTGATAAAATGTGAAGTAGGAGAAACTATTCAGTTTGGCAAGAGGTATGAAGATCATTATATGAAAAATCCTGTATGCAGGACACATTCATATCTGTTATTTTTGTGTTTCTGTGGCAAAACTAGTTTTTAACCAAAAACATTTAAGTAATTTAGTTTTTGATCACAAACAATCTTTATGCAAGTACACCAACTGGATGTGAATGCAACCATGTAATCTTTGTGACAATAACAAATCCCAATACTCAATACTCAAGGAGGTGGATATTGTTACCTTCAAATATCTGTGTAAATCCATTACTGATGATATTATTCAGGTAGCTACAGAAGTTCTGAACATTACAACAGTTCAACTAATTTTAAACCAATGTCACCATAGTGACAGTAGTGACCTGAAAATAAATCTGAACGGTTTTAGCTAATGCTTGCTGTCTCACCCCTTGCAACAATGTTGAGAATGCAACACATACCCACATACAACAAAAATGTTTGCATGACCAGAAATGTTTACATCCATGTACATGTGCAGAGTATATCACCTTACCATGGTATGACAACCTGTCTCCAACACTTAGAATGAAATAGGCATTTTGGTACTGTACATTTAAGATGTCAACATAAACACAACCCTGTTATAATTGGCTAAAATATTTGCATGTTAAATGTGGCACAGTGTTCAGGGTGTAACAGGGTGAGCCACGTTGCTGAATACTGAATATGTGTTGATAAATGTGTCTAAACATGGGTGGTCATATGTTCAATGAGCCAGTTTTTAGGCTTGGATTCATTAGATTTTTCGCAAATGTTATTTTTACTGTTAAAGTTGCCACATGAGACAGTGCCTAATCATTTACACGATGATGACACCGAACAATTTCAACATTTGACTAATGGGACCAATAAGAATCGCATTACTCAAGATCATATCTGACCAAAACAGAATTTGCTGGCCCTAATCAGAAGATACATTTCTATTAAAATGTAAATCATGTATCTGAATTTATGAAGAACACATTGGATTTAGTTATAACAAAATCAGTAATTTTCAACTGCTGGGCCACAAACCAAAAATGCAGTGCAGGACTGTTCTGTCTGGGTCAGACAGCAGGGAAAAACATGCAGACAGTTAGGATACTAAATAAGCTTATCAGTTTTAAAAGGGAGAAAGCACTTCTCATGTCTCATAAACATGAGTTCCCTGTCTTCAAAAACTATGAAAAAAAACTACAAAAAAGTATAAGAAAATCACAGACTAAATTAAATTTGGGCTGACCTTCAGGAAGGATAAACATGGTTTGTCCTGACCAGAATGTGTTTGGTGCGGTAAATTATTGTGCTGCTGAATGCATTAAAACATGAAACATCTAAAAGAGAGATCTAAACAAGACATCTAAAAGCCAAAACTGTCCATTTTCCTATTTAGTCTGTCATGTTCAAAAGTGTTCATATTGTTGAGTTTATGCACTTCATTGTAATATTAATGTTTGCTTTTAAAGCTGCAGTCCTTAACTTTTGCCTGTCGGCATCTATGTTTGAAACATAAGGTTACTTAATATATTTCTATTAATGTATGTTGAAGTCAAACTGACATTTCCTACAAAATCTAACCCGGCAGCTTAAATTTTAAATCACTATTATAAACTTACCATTGCACATCAGGGTGAGGTAAGAAGGTTTTGAACATTGATCTCCTATGTACTTGCTCAATAACTCATTTTTGTTCATTTTTAGCCAAATAAGTTATGGATTGCAGCTTTGAGGACCCATGTATAACTTTTTTGGTTCACTTTTGTATGATAAACACTGATACTGTGTTGGGTCGGCAAAACCTGGGTTCCGAAAACAAAGCCAATCATGAAGCTTTATTAGAGAGAAGCGATGATGGAACAAGTCAAAAGAGTGTAATGTGAGAGTGTGTTAGCTGAGTGTATATGTAAGGATGTGTCAGAGGGAATCTTGTCAGGCAGCCTAGCACACAATCTTTGCTATTTTCCAAGTCACACTCCAACTGTGAAGAAATCTTTCATTTCACACCTCTGCAGAAAACCACACTATGATTCATGCATTGATTTTGTCTTTCTTTGATTACTTCAGGCCCACCTGACCATTTGTCTGCAAAAGTTTTCAGAAACCAGTGACTGATGGAGAAGATCATACCGGAATTACTCAAAGGATGGATGGCAAATGTAGGCGATTCCATTGAAACAAATGAGCTACTCTGTCTTCCAAAGCCAAGCTGGAAATGGCTACAAAGGACCACATATTAAAGGAGTAGTTCAAGCAAATAATGAAAATTCTGTCATAATTTATTCACAGTTGTGTCGCTTCAAAATCAATATGATGCTATTTTTCCAAAGAACAGAAAAGTAGAACCTTTTGCCATTTTTTTTACTCTGGTCTTGCTGTTGTAGTGTATATAACATATAGTGTATATAGTGACCAGGGACGGTCAATCTCCAAAAACAGAACAAAAAACATCATAAAGGTACTCAAAATGACTTGTTGTTCAAGCACTACTTCCAAGTATTCTGAAGCCATATGACAGCTTTGTGTGACAACAAGATCTTGGACCCAGCTTGTGTGCTATGTGTTTCATTTGGTTACTACACTACTCTTAAAAATGGTATTAATGGTATTTTAAAAACCTTTGATTGAAAGGTTTGTTTGTTGAACTACAAATTGTTCTTAATTACACTGATATGAAGAACCCTTCTGAGGACCTTAACTTTTAAGAGTGTACATACGCAAGAACTGATGCTGTGTGATGTGTTGAGCACTCTTAAATCTGGATGTGAATTTGAATAGTGTATGTCTTCAGAAAACTTGGGATATAGCACATTATGGTCTGATTTTTGATATTTTATTGTGTTTTGGTGTTGTTGTTTTTTTGTGAGCTTGACTGGTGGTGTCACTGTAAACTGTCATTGTTAGTTGTGTGTTTCTTCACAACGATTCTTCAGAAACCTTTACAACTAAAAGCATGTGTGTTCGTAATGATGTGAGGGTGAGTAAATTATTATTATTACTATTATTAACTTTTATTTTGGTGTGAACTATTCTTTAAAGTGATTTACATAATAATAAATTCAAGCTTAGGAACACTGAAATTTGTCAAGGACAAATACATAATATACGGCCAAGCCATATTTGACCATTTTGAGATTATCATCATCTGCAAACATGGTTGATTTATTGTTTTTAAATAGCTAAAAGGGTAGCTTAGTCAGCTAATAGGGTTAGTCAGATTTTCAAACAAAATTTAAAAACAGCCTTGCGTGCAGGATGACTCATCAATAATTTAGGTACATTTTCCACAAAATAGTCAAACTATATATTTCAGATGCATATATTTGCTTAAAGTTCATGTTGTCCACTTACAGCGGTACACCTGCCTACAGATAATGTTAAAGACAACAGACATATACTAATCCATAGGCTGTTTAAATTATATATCAGCATTACATCAGCCATCCTGCAAACCACTTAAAACCCCCATTCCAGTATCCTACTAATCATAATATTCCACAGAAATGAAAAGGGACCGGAATATCCCTGACATCATATGATGTCTCTGTTGTTCACTTCATGATAAAATGTGATACGACACATTATCTATCCTATGCTGTCCACAGTCATTCCTGCAGTGTTATGTAGATGGAAGTTTGTGTGGCATGGACTCACCCTCTACAGCTCTTTTAAAGAAAACCTTGCAGCTGCCGCAGGTGAGGACCCCATAATGGCATCCCGAGGCCTCATCCGAGCACACCAGGCAGATCTTATGGCTGTTTGTGCTAGGTTTGACTGATCCAGACACACTGGAGCTGCTCACCTCAGGCCTTCCCAAAGAACTAGATCAAAGAAAGAAACAAGGGAGTTTAAGACCTACAGATGACTTTCATTTAATCAATTTCATATGTGTTGTTATAAACGTCTGCCTGATAACTGATTCAGTGGTTCTCTAGCTTTGCATCAGAACCAGAACCTGTAGTCAGCATTAATGCTAAATTAATACGTCCATGTTCATATGTCCAAACTTGTTGGGAATTGCTGTTTCGCTCATTCTCCACTAAATGCACAAAGTACATGTCCATAAAATGGTGATCTTGCATTGGAAAGCAAGACTTCATGCTCACTGACAGTACTAGCGACATTTTTCTACTGAATTAAAAATAAGGTTTACGCAAAAAGTCACTAGGTTTGTCTCTATGCACTATTTGTAAGCCCCTATGCATGTGGGAGCCAAACTGGGGGTGGTGGCAGGAGCAGGAGGGGGTGTGGTCAGATTGAAAGTGAGTGACATATGTCTGTGAAAAAGTAATCTTGGTTTGTTTTGAAACATATCCCGGGACAAATTAGACTGTGGGCCACAATGGGAAACACTGAAATCTATTTGTGGCAGTCAATGTTAAAATTGTGGCAGGCCACCACAAATAAATCAGTGTATGAGAAACAATGCATATATAGTCCTCCATACTATTTCAAACGTATGCTTACTTACCTGCCTAATTCTAAATCCTACCACTTGTAAAACCATTTAATTAGACAAACAAGGTCGCTTTATTTGTAAATTATAACCAGTCACTGGTTATGACTATAAAATATATATAATTATAGTTTACACTGCTGTCTTCTGTAAAGTAAAACATCAACTGATTCTGAATGCATATATGTGCCTAGTGTTAACTATGTGTTATGTCATGCCATAAATGTGAGTCTGGAATGCTGATGTTACATTATAAGACAGGGTTTTGTTTCTTTACCCTGCCATACAAGAGGAAAATTACACTAAAGAATTACACAACTAAAAAAGATTAAACACACAACCTTTGACTTAAAGTGAAATCACTTTAAAGAACAGACAATTGTTTTCCTTCTTGTCTGCAACCATATCATGAAAAACCTGCAACCTGATTCTGGATCATGACTCACAAGCTGAAAACCACTACTTTAGGCTATAAGGCATTTGGAAGTCATTTAGAACAAGCACACAGAAGACAATTCTACCTTTTCAATGTAAGCTAAAATTGAATAATAAAGCTCTGTTACAGGTTGTTTAGGCAGATAGTCTTGTTTTCTGTGATGTATTAAACATGGTTGATTTAAACGTGTAACTAAGATATTAATTAGCTATAGAATGTTCAGCTGCTATAGCAAATTAAAAAATAATAATTTTAATTACTAATATAGATTTATATAGACAGCTTTATTTTCTCTAAAACAAAAATACATAGCTAAAATAAAAAGTAGCGTATTTTGTGGTGAGGCCAGTAAAATAAATTGGCAGGTTAAGTACAAACCTGAAGTACTAGCCCAGCGAGTAAATCTGAAATCAATGCTACACACTCATTAAAACAGCACCAGGTCACTAAAAGAATGGTGCAGCAGTGTGCAAACACTGTCACACGCATGACAGAATATGTGTAGACACTGTGATCAGACTGTCCTCCACTCAACAGTAATGAGTACTGACACTAAACTCTCCATATCTGAATACACGCATAAGTATATTAATGATGCTATCTGCTTGCTAATAACTCTGGCAAAAAACTCTTAAACGTCTTTCAAAGATTGAATAATTACACAAACTAACAAATCCAGCAACTAGTTTTCATTAAAAAGCGCATTGAAACTAATAAAAAAAAACTAAAAAGATATTGCATAGCAGTCAGCCATTGAGTTGATTTTAAACAGTGGATTTCAAAAGCTTGTGCCATCTCAACATACCATGTATGTGTTGGCCATGTAAAGGTGGCAGCTAACTAACTGGCAACAAATCCTTAGGGCAGCTAATGATCATTGTCAGCATAGTGCCACAATGCCAACAGTAATCGACTACCACTGGCATTCCACAGTCCCAAAACAGCTTTTTTGTGCATGTTTACCACTTTGATGATCAGTTTTTAGGTGTTGCATATCCCTGACACCTTCTTGTGTAACCAGAACAGTCTTATTAGTTAGCCAACATGCCACACACTACCGTATTTAGCTTCCATCTGCACAAACACATTAAATTGTTTGTCAGCTGATCGGCAGACTTTTCAAAGCAGACAAGTTCATAATTACAAATAAGCAATACCTTCTAGCCCATTTGAAGAACTACAATAATTTGGATAGTGGTTTCAGGTCTCAGAAAACTGTAATACCGTGCTCCACGTATAGCTCAAGAGAATGTTTGTATTCTAGTACAACGCACAAGCCCAACATTTCTAGCCTAAAGTTAGGTTGCAGTTAGACAAGAAGGGTCACTGGAAAGATGACACTGGTAATAAACTAGTGGGGCAGTCTATAAATGTTAGCCAAAATCCCTCACGCTTTGATTGTGAATATAATTCACTCAAAATGATTTGTACTAGAAGAAAATTTTTTTTTGAATGTTATTTTCTCGCTGTAAGCTGCAAATGCTTAAATCAAAGTACTGTGTTAGATTTTATTTTGGTGTGATTCAAATATTTAAGATATTTTGTAAATATTTGTTTTTTCTATAATTTCACAGTATATACAGTACTGTGATACTCAGGAATCTGTGGTGCCACTGTATTTTTCAAATGCTATGATAAATATAGTACAAGTGTAACTACAACTGTATGTATGGTACTAGTTTTTGAATAAAAATAATTTGCAATGTATATAATAGCAATGTAATAATCTGCAATAATAAACAAAACAATTAAGTTGAAATGCTTATGCATTCAATTAAATAAAAGTTAAGTAAGTGATGTTAATTTATTTATTTATTTATTTTTTTCTAACAGTATTAACCCATGTGTTCAATATATAAAAAAAATAAATAAATAAATGTGGCAACGCCAGCCGTAATCGTAACCTTGACTTTTAGATTTGGCAAAAAATGACTAATAGCGAGAGTCAGACCTTCAGATGCTGCCAAACAGAGGGACTGTGTTCACAGGGTTTGTATATTTTTCCCTGCAGGATTTTGGGATGTTGATTTGAGCACCATCCAGCAGGTGGTGTGTGACCGTCTGTGCTCCTGTTTCCTCGCTGCTTGCACAACAGTCCTTTGAGAATCTCAGTTCTTTGCACAAACACACACTGCTCCGTGTTATGAGAATGCAGTTCAGTGGCCTCAGCGAACATTCGCCACCCACATGCTCACACGCCGAGCAGAAAGATGATATGATATTAACCTGCTACTGAAAATACTCACTAAGCACTTCAACTTTTAACATGTACTACTGATGTGTTATTAACTACATTAACTATTGACATGTTGTGGTTCCAGCCTTGTAGTAAACAAATTGGCAGTTAATTTGTGCTTTACTTTTTCAACCATGTTCAGGGCTAAAATGCTGCATGCAAATTGTGAAATATGACTATACACTGTGTGTTGCTAGAAATGTGTTGACTGGTGGGGAATTTGCTATACAGTGCATGGGAATTCGAAAAATCCAGTAGAAATCCAGTAGAAAACAAAACTGGTTTTGACATGTCACAACTATCATCTGGTGTAGATACAGTGTAACTTTAGATTTACTAAGCAAAGTTGCAACTTCACACATTAATAAAGAATTCAATGATGTGTGGACATAGGTGTTAGTAGAGTGATAAAGTGTTATACTGTTATACTGATATATATATGGATATACTGTTATATAATGTATTATTTACATATCCCATTAGAAAGTAAACGTCTCTCGGTTACATATGTAACCTCGGTTCCCTGAGAAGGCGCCCGTAGGCGTGGCAACGAGATACAGTGTCTCGTTTCCTTCTCAGGGAACCGAGGTTATATACCGAACCGAGAGACGTTCCCTTTCGAGGGAACTCGACACTGCGTCAGGCTTGATGCTATGGGGAACGCAATACTAACTATGCCATGCTGAGGGGAGTGACTGCCACATGGTCCGTGTTGAAGCACAATCATACTAGGTATTACTCAAACCTACTCATGCACTGGGGGTGACAAAAATACCTCTCTCAGGGCCGTTGCCCAACACTAGGGCCTTAGTGATTACACTAGACACTCAGAGAGATGTCTGGTGTGGGACTCAAGGCGCTAACACAATGCACCATTGGGCCAGCTGCGCAAAGGCATGGCAATAATGGCTCAGACTGTAGTGGACCCTCTGTAGCGAGGGTACCGACACTCAACCCTGAGGTCTGATATCTGAGGAAGCCAATTTTCTACCAGCTTCCAATGCTCAGAACAGCATCCTTGACCGAGCTCTAACGAGGCCAGGCCCTTCTGACCTGAAGGTCCTAATTCGCGCATCCCAGTGCACCTCAACCCGGCACCCAGCTAACCACAGAAACATGTACTAAAACGTTCAAGACAGGACTTGAACGACAGACTCCTATGCACAGGACGCGTGGCTTCCTACACGCGGGTCTCAACCCCTGCCCAGAGGCAGCGGGTGGCGGCCGTGCTAGCGCCACAGGAGGGGGGGACCCTCCATAGTGAGGGTACCAAAAACACTCATACCCTGAGAACTGATGCTCGAGAGCAGCTGGGGCCTTTAGCCGCCCAAGCATCTATTGACCAATCTCTAATCTTCCTGCAGTGAAGGCGCCACCTAAACACAGGGCCCTGCTGTCAGGTACAGCACACTAACACACAGGGAGGTGTTCGATACAGGATTCGAGCACCAGTCTCCTAGGTCAGTGTCAGCACACAACCCAAGCACGCCCCTGCCGACTGCATAAAGGTTAGAGCTCTAGGGGAAGTGGAGTTCTACTCTACCCGCTTCCTGCTCAAGGGAGGGCAGAGGACCCACTGTAGGGTACTACTCTGCACGCAACCCAAAGGAGTCAAAGTTCGAAGTGAGCTTGTGAACTATGGCCATTACCACCCAGAACTAACATCCTTTTCTTCCTGAGGGTCTTAAGGCAGCAGAGGACCTTCCACAGAGAGGGTGCTACTCTATCCAAACCCCAGATAACCAGGGCCTGACGGGGAGCTAGTAAAAACTAGCTGCATCCGCAGAAAACACTGTCCTCTCCAGCGAGCCCCGCGGGGAGCTTAGGACCCCTCTAAACCGAGTATCAGACCAACTCACCCTCAGGCAGAGCATCAGAAAACAGCCATCACTGCCTGCAGTAACTGGCCCTGATGGGGCTCTGGGGGAGCAGGAGGGAAATACCAACGAGGCCACTCTATGCTCGACCAATGCCTCTAAAAGGCAAAGCTCTCATGGGGGTGGAGAACCTCCCATAGTGGAAGTCCAACACTGCCCGGAAGGTAGCAGTTGGACAGGAGCCAGCTGATCGCTAGCTGCCACCATTCAACACACTACTTTCTTTGCCAGCCGGAAAGCTTAGGGGCCTATTTCTTTCATCACCTCTCTCCACCACAGAGGGAGGGTGACATTCTGCCAATCTGATCTAACGAAAACCCCATATCAATCGCCAAAAGGGCAGAAACCCTGAAAGCCCAGCAATCTGGCTGGAATAGCACCAGGGGACCCCACCCTCGAGGCATTCTCCCGGGTAGGAGAGCTTCTTGACTCACTATCCAAGGGGGAACGAAACGGCTCCAGATCTTGAACCGCGGTCTCAACCGACACCTGAACTCCAAAGTATACAATGAGGAGGGCTGAAAAAACACAGCAGCAGGCACTCTCTCGAGGGGAGTAAAGGAATCGAAAAGAGGTTCATCAGGGGTGGTTGGGCCCAAAATCAACCCTGAGGAACCAAAACACATTGTCTTTCTATTTGAGACTGGGGCTCAAACCCATGAACCACTAGCCAAAGAGGAGCTCACCTGCAGTGAGCTACAACTCCTCAGCCAGGGGAGTTTGCATACAGGCCGCTTGCCAACCGAACACCAATATCCGAGGCAGCAGCCCAACTCACACTATTCGTATGACCGTAACACTGAGCCAGATGAGCACTAGCTGGACCATCAGAACTTGCGGAAGCTAGAGGTCTCACTGGACCCACCCATGATGGCTTATTGTGGGTGCTTGTGTCATGTCAAAGGACGAAAGATATGGGGCAGGTGGAGGAGTGGTTGGTGTCACTCCTTCGGCCCCTGCCTCCTGCATCTGGCATTGTGCTGCCTCCGTGCCTTGCCAGAAGAGGGAGGCGTACAATCAGCCACACTCTGCTTTTGGCCTCATCTACGATCTTCAGCTGTAGACGGGCCTGGCAGGATGGGTCCAGACGAGGACCTGGACCTGCGTGGGATGAACTTTGAGGCGAAGAGAATCTTTCTTTCTCCCCGACATGAGCCAGACTCATCCACAGATGTCTCTCTGTGGCCACCATAGGCGCCGTAAATGACCTATGGTCGCGGCTGTCTGTTTTATGGCTCCGAGAGCAAAATCTGTGGAGCGGCGCAGGTCAGCCACCACGTCAGGGGAAAGACCCTCCCCCTGATCCAGGTCCCTAAGCAGGTAATCTTGGTATGCCAGAAATACGGTGACTGTATGCTCTGCAGCACCAGACTGACCCGCTGTCGCATATGCTCTGCCAATCAGACGCAAGGAGACCCAAAATGATCCGATTGGCAGAGTCAGAGAAAGCCCCGCGGCATCATTGGAGTAAATGAATTTTCTTTTTGAGTTAACTAATCCTTTAATATATAAAACTGAGTTTTTTGGAGTGTTTGGGATCAGACATGTGGCGTACAGTTGCTGCATTCACAGAAACATGCCACTCCCAACACATTTCACTTTTTCACAAGTTTCACATTTCACAAGTTTTAGATGCAAGAGCCATGTGTTTAAATATAATCACATTAGCCTTTTTGCCTAAGGCAAAATGTCTGACCTGAGCAGTCCCTTAACCAACCTGCTAACGCGCAAACATAATTCGAAGATTTCACAGAACAACATGGACAAAAATATTTTAGCATTTTTTTAAATATATAATTTTATTATTTAAGATAACATGACTTGTTTTCAAAGATTATTTTTGCTTGTTTTCAGGTTTATTTCTTCTTCGTTTAAAGTACATTCAGTTTTTGTTACATTTATTTATACTGGAATTGGGGTGAAGAACAAATTTAATTCAAGATTTTTTGAAAATGTTCTCCAAAACAGTTTTCATTTCTTACGCAGTAGAAAGTCAAGCACTGTTCCTGGCTGGAGAACAGTACAAGTTCTAGCGTAATAAGCAGTAAATAATAATTTTCGAGTCCCCAGTCTCTTAATGCTGAGAGTTCACGCCCAACAGGAACAGTTTCATAACAATTATGCTGCTACACAAAATTCCACATGTCCAATTAATCACAGTTTCAATGACCGCAAAGCTCAAAGATCCTGTGTGATACTGTCTGTCATTTACAATCTTCAAGACTGACTGAGAAAACAAAAACTGCACTGTTCACAGAAAGCCAACTGATGTCACATAGATATCACATGTGTAATACAGAGACAGGCATTTGAGTTTCCCTGAGGAGAACTTGTGAGTTCTTCAGGGTTCTCACAGGCTGAAATGCTAGAGTGCTTTTCCCCAGCTCCCCAGCCCTCTCTTCCTCCTCCTCGTTAACTTGCTCCAGCACCAAGGTGCTTATATAATATCCCAACTGCTGCCTGCAGAGTCTCAGCTCGGCCAATTCCATCTCGCTCCACACATGAGGAGTAAAGGAGGTCACACGGATCATGGGATTATTCCATCATCTGGCCAGAGAAACTCACAAACACACATATGGATTTTCCCCCCATTTCACTTTGTGCCCTCATATTTGTATTTCTTTTCTCTGTTGACAGAGAACCTGCTACCATTAACTCGCAGTGATGTAATGATGAACTGATTTATCAATTAACAGTGCTTGAGTGTAACAGTATGAGTAATTGAATGTGAATACATTCCAAACTCTAGTGTTGCACAGTATACCCATTCAAAAAACGTACCACAATACCCTGTTGTTAACAACAATACTATTTCTCATTTAATTAGTACCGATACTTTAGGAATGACAGTGTTTTAATAAGAGCTGTATTTTCTGTTTTGCACTGATGTGTGTACAGCAGGGCAGTGTGTGTGTGTTGGTGTGTAGCAGTCCCTGCAGTCACATTGCACATGTCAAACTTTCTGTTCTCTTTTTTTTTGAGCTGCAGCTTTAATGACAAAATGAGAGTTATGGCAGCAAATATAAGCACTTGTGTTGTCAGTCCACGCCTTAACAACGAAGTTGATGCATAAAGTGCCATTATTTCGCTTATATACCCAAGAATTAGGGCAAGCATACAGACTTAAGAAATGTATTTTTACACAGACCTAGAGAGCCAACATGGCCAACACAGCAAAGCATCTCGCATCTCGACCCTTTAAAATGTTAAGAGCGACAGGTAGCTCATGCCTTCAAACATACACTACCAGTCACAAGTTTGGAAACACTTTCTTTGTTCATATTATTTTTTTATTATTTAAATTTATGAATAATAGTAAACTTATCAAAACCATGAAATAACACAAATGTAACTTTAGGAATTATGTGACTAAAGAAAATTAAAAACAAGGTCAAATAGGATATATTCTATCATATTCAATATAGTCACCCTTCGTCTAGAATTTACAAACATTTTCTTGACATTTTCCATCACACAGTTTCTTGAGGAATCATCCTGAGGAGATTTTTAAAGAATTTTGAAGGAGTTCCCCTCTATCCTTTGCTCTTATTGGCTGCTTTTTTCTTCATTATTTGGTCCAAATCCAAATCCACTTTTTTTTTAAATTGTAGTTTTCTAATAACAAAAATTAAATTGAAATTAATATGTTGGTACAATTATATTAGATTTTTTTTTTACATTTTGAACATTTAATCAAATGTCTTCAGATTAAAAGATTTTTAATTTTTTTTATCAAAAACAGTTTTTTTTATTTTTAATCAAAAACAGTATAAACTGTATAAACTGACATTAACATTACTGACTAACATTAACAAATGCTGTAAAATATATTGCTCATTGTTAGGTTATGCTCAATGTTAATGAACTGAAAAAATAAAGGGTTAGGTTTTAGTGTTTTAAATGTTTTGACTTTTTTTTTAAGTTTCAACAGTTCCCATTTCACTTTAGCAGAGAGCAAAAACTGAGATCGGTACACCTGTTGGGTAGACTGAATCATTGACTGTTAACTGCTTTTCACTATAGGCCTGTATGGTGGCATGTAATGTTTTTTCTTTTTAAATAAAAAATATGAAAAAAAATTAATAAATAAAACCGAATTTTATTTTCCATGTGTTCAGTCATCTATTAATTAGTTACTTTAGCTGTTGTTTTAGTGTTTTTCAATAGTATCGATTCAGTATTGGTATCTAAAGTAATTTATTCAGATATTGTACGAAAGTCAAAATTCTGGTATTGTGACGACACTACGAAACTTAAAACACTGTATGCAGTTTTGATAAGATATTGGAAGCAGCTTCACGCACCTCTTTTCCATACAACGTCAGTTCATAGTGACAACAATTCTCATGCTCCAAAACGAAAACCTAGGAACTGTCGTTGTATGCAAAAAATTGCATATAGAACAAGTCACTGTCAAAACTTGCATATTTTACAAAATGTAAATTATCCCTGGTAAACTGATTAATTCTCTGCATATTTTGGAATGAAAAGATTTGCTATGCTACAGCTAAAAACCTTGCTTTAGCAGGTTAGCATATTTAATTTTACATGGACCTAAAGTCTGTCCATTGGAAACTCATTTAGTTGGCTAAACAATGCATACCAATGTATGTAACAGTTCAACCCATTAAAAAAACTGTACCTCCATCCCTTGCAACATTGTTTCATTCTTGTAAAATTAAATGGCATCTGTCAACTGAGGCCGACAGCTAGCTAATCAAATTTACATTAGCAATGCAGCTCATACAGTCTCGAGACTCTGAGGAGAAATGAACTTTGGCATTGTCTTGTGTTGACGTTTGCACGTTTTATGTTCATTCTCATTGGCCAATAAAAGGTGATTAGCCAAACTTACTACGTTCCTCATTACTTTCTCAAACTTACTCTCCTCTTATTTCCACTGGGGCTGCCAGCAGAACACAGTGCCTTCATGCTGCAGAAAGAATGGCTTCTCTAGTAGCTAAATATGACGCCATTTGTCATGCAGTACACTCAAAAAAGTGCTGGGTTGTTTCTGTAAACACATTGTTGGGTTGATTGTGCTGAGTCATAATTCTGGGTTGTTTGGGGGAACAGTAAACATTTTGCTGGGTTGTTTATGCTGGGTCAATGGGTTTTGAGGGGGTTATTCACAGCTGAACATCTGGTTGGGTTATTTTGACCCAGTTACTGAGTCACAATTGTTCATTCTTTGCTGAACTTTCTGGATTCTTCACTTGCCTTCAGACTTGACGTTCAAACAGCCCACAGCGGTCAGGATTTTCCAGTAAGTTAATATAAATATGAACCTATATTTCTACATTTATTTTTATTGTTGTCAATCATTCAATAATTCATCACTTATATAAAAGATAGAAAGCGCGTTCCACATTAAAACAACAAGGATCACCATGTTGTCTTTTAGTGCCTCACATGCAAAATCCGGTGGGCAATACACAGAGATGAGTTTTGTGAGGAAAAAGTCTGATCTGAGTACTTTAGAAGAAGCAAAACGGGTAAATTCATTGTTTGTGTATGTCTTCTGTAATGTTTCTGTCAGAACCAGGATAATTTTATCAATAATAATAACAACTTTCGAGAGTTTTATAATTGTACCGGTAAAGGAGTGCAACTGTGATGTGCAATCTTCACTGTTTAATTGACGACTAATGTGAGGCGAAATACATAGATTAAGCATTTTGCAGATTAAGCAAATCTGCAGTTGCATACAGTAATCAACATTAAGTTGCATACAGTAATCTCTGATTGTGTAACAGTATGAGGCGGGGGGTATAGCGTTTTTACAGATCATTTTACTCTTTCTTTTTCAGTCAGCACTATGTTGCAGTACAAACTGTGAGACAAATATAGTTGGCAAGTTGGCAAGCTCTCAATTTACATTTGTTAACAGTGCCAATTTTGCCCTTCAGTTTGGAGACTTAGGTGAACAAACGTAGTGAACTGATTAGCTAACTGCAAGGTTTAACACACATATATCCTCTGTGGATGTTTGTCCATTGCATTCGTAGCATTATTCCTAGCACTGTGTTTTGGAGAGGAGACGTTATGTGGAATTGTAATTTACTTAATCGTAAATTTCATTTTAGTGACTGAGATTGTTGCTGGATGGACGCTGGCACTGATGTACAATGCAAGAGATATATTAACAGAATGGAAGCTTGACAGACTACACTTTAAAGGTTTTTAAGAAAAGTTTTTATCATTATTATTATTATTTTTGAGATATAATATAGAGTTGTTACTATTAAGAGACAGTAAAATGCTCCAACTATATCTAACATGCATCACATTAGCTAGGCAATTAAAAACATTCATAGGAAGCTGGAAAATTAAATACTATGGGTTTTGTGAGTTAGTGAGTTTATTTTTTTTCTAATAACCAGACGTTTACCTAATTCATTCAAACACGTTTACACTGTAATTATTAGCCTGACTGTACCTGAACACTAACATTTATCTTTTTGTATACCCTTTATATTATACGGTAGTGACCTCTATGCTAATATTAGCTTTTTTTGTTTCCATGTCTCAGCCATGGGTTCACAGGGACACCTGTGACAGACAGACCCATCTCTGGTTCAGTCAGAGTTCAGCCTCGTTCCACCTAATGATTATCAACCAGAAAGTGATGGGAATCTACAATGATCATCGCCTGCACCTTTGTATACCATGAGCAATAAGACATTGGCAGACCCTACTCCTCTCTGTTCAGAAACATCACCACACATAAAAATAAATGGATGTAGTAAGCACCACTAACACAAACAATGTAAGGTGGATTTCTTTAATACTTTTTGAATGATTTAAATGTCTGCTTAACTGCCTCGTTAACTTCTTTCTTCAACCCAACCATAAGGTTGGGTTGTTTTTACTCATTTCATTAGGCACACAAAGTGACCTATAAAACACTGTGCATTACCTTACCCCAAAGAGTCTTCTTAAACTTAAATATAAATAGGTCTCTTTTAAATCTCTGTAATTTTAAAGCTTTTTAAAGCAGATTGATTGGAATTGCAGACTTGGAGCTTAAGGAAACGCGTGGCAACAGTTCCACAGCGTCCCTTCTGTGTGGCCAATTTGTGTTTGGAATACAGAAGAATGAGCTCTCTGTTTCTTACACAGCCTTTATGCTCAAGAATATCATTTGGACATCGCTGACAAACATCTGACCCTGCTCTTACTGAACTATTTTGGCAACAAACTCATGGGGAATAAGCCAGTCGATTTGACACCTCATTCATGGGTCAGACTGTGCGGGACAAGTTATGTACCAAAGTTTTGTCCAGAAAAATAAGAAAGGTATGCAGGAGAATAATAGTGATAGTAATACTGAGTAATAGTGAATAATAGCGATAGTGAATAGTTTTAGTGATAATAATAGTGAACTGAGATAGCGGAGGCTTCTCTGTGAAATGGCTTCAGCTTCCATTTTAGAGTCCTGACACAGGGACCAGTATATCCAGTCCAGCACGAGGCTGGCCAGGGACAGAGCCATAGAGGTGTTGGGGTCCCACAGCAGAACCGTATCTCCAAAACACATTTCTGGAAGCTGAAAGTCACATATATGGGTTAAATACGACAAAGCGGAAGGGCTGGGCATGGCAGATGAGCTGTTTCCTTTCCCCCCATAAAAATTCAAGCGTTGACATTTTCAAGGTTGTTTCTGTGGGTTGCTGTGACTCACGTGTCATTCCAACCTGCAGTAAAAGCAGGTTGACACAGAGGGGACGTTTAAGCAAAGCTGCTTGTTGATACCACAGGGCAGCAATAAAAGAATTCACAGTTTGGGTAGAAAGAAGGCAATTTGATTGCCTGCGCCTGACACCTTTTTACAGTTAAAACAGATGTATGGTTAGGGAGTCAATGGATGGTGCTATTTCTTTCTTGGTTATATGCAATTAGCCTTCATTTAGCACGTTAAAACTGCAACAAAGCTGATAGTGATACATTGTTTGAACACAGTTGACAGATTAAGCCAGCTCTTCTTTCCCTTTGTGTTTGGAGGATTTTTATAGCTGTTGGTTTCTGGTTCTGAGAATAAAGAAGGTAAACGAGCTGTGGTGATCTTCAGATCCTTGCTAAAGAACAAATCAATGTTTAAAGCTTTCAATCTGGGTTAGGTAAACAGAAATGAAAAAAGTGGGAGTAAAAACATACCAGACCAGCACAGACATGTTAGATTAAGTAAATAATACATGCAGAAGGGAAACAGGGAATTTGAATGACAAATTATGAAGCAAATTGCACTTAAATTAAGAAAAAAGCATGCAACCCAAAAGCAAGCTTATAAAATATGTACAATAAGACTGGATGGTATGACTGTATGTGAGCAGAAAAATGTAAAATGGAGATTTCACTACACCATTTGTACTGTAGTAAATTTTCTAAAGTATCTATTAGCGGGCATAACTGCTACTATTTATACATGAGAACGTTGAGAAATACACAGCAGGATATGTCTAATGTTATTAAGGGGTGTTTGAAAAAGTGGATTATAGCTCCTTATGGTTTACAAATAGCTGCATGAATAGAGAAATCAGAAATGTGCAGACACAGGTCAGTGCCTTTTAATGGGGCTCATCCAATCACAATTTAGAGTCTGAAATATTTTAATGTGCCAATTTTAATGTGTTAAGTCTTGTTTTTGAACTCTAGTGTAACACAATATGAATCATTTTGCAGAAATTGCAGACTTTCTCAGAAATAATCTTATCTTTTCTCATCAAAGTTTTAAAATAAGTGAACATGATTAAATGAGATTTTATTCTTGTCATTATACTTGTCAAAGTACTTGTCATTGCTAAAGTATTTACGTAACCGGATTATATCAAAACAGGCACTACAACCCTTTACAATACAAGGCATTGAATATGCAACCATATTTCAAGCTAGGCAACTAAAAAATGTTGCTAAATAGTCAATGGCTAGTAAATTGTCAGATTTCACTTGCCTGTGATCGAGTTAGATGCAAATAATAAGTTTAACTAAGACAGAATATGGCTTCAAAAACTGCCCATGTTTTAAAGCGTGCTGTTATGAGAGAAGTGTTTAAAGGGAAGAGCCCATTCTGTGCATCCACAAAGGGAGTTATACTTTCTGGCTAGCATGGCTTGAACAAAATTCACTTGCATTGTGTGCACATAGAGGCAAATGTTGTATTATATATATTTTTTTTCTTTTTTAGATTTTATTTTTAGTTGCATTATTCATGTAAAAAGTCTGGGGAGTAAAATAACAAAATTACTGCTCAATGGTGACTGAGCGCTTCATTTTGCCTCATTTTTAGGGTTACTACCACATGGTTATTCAATTTGTTTCAAATAATATTTACCAAAACTTGTATTTCACTTGTGTTTCAATTGTCGACATACAGCATTTTAATTACATGCTCTATAAGCAAAGTGCCTTGACTCGAAACTTAAAATTCTTAAATTGTAAATTGTCATCTGGAGTTACCAAGAAATTAGGAACAGCATAAATCCCTAGCAACAACAACATGTTTAAGTGGAAGAGATTGCAAATTATAAATTCTTGGACACCTGCCATGGTTAAATGCAGTGCTCCCAAAGAAGTGTCTTACAGACAAACCAGAGTGTGCAAGGTCCAGCAACTAGCCTGAGTTTGTAATGCCAAAAATGCCTGAGAACAAGGCAACACATATTGATACAGTGTGAAGGGCATGTCTGAGAACTCTTCAGAACTGTTCTGACACCTGTTAGGTGATACTGGGAATGTGTTTTGCAATGTGATATTCTCATTGTAAACTATTTTAAGTTAAACAGTTTAAAATGAAATGCTTTATAATTGTTTCACATTATATTGTTATGCATATTTATTGAGGGACTGTCTGGAGTATTTGTACTTAAAATTTCATTACAATTAGTTTGTTGTGACAAAATCAAAAACAGCTAAAACAAAACACTGATTAAAAATTAGTCAACTAGCCTAGTAGCAATTTGTCAACTACACTGAAACAAATAATCTTCTGTACTGTATACCTTATTTACATCAGCATACAAAAATATGAGGTGCACCTTACAATTATTATCATTCAATGGATAATTTACCCAAAAATGAAAAATCCTCCATTTTCTCACCCTTATGTCATTCCGAATCCATGGCTTTTATATGGCTTTTTTTGCCTCTGAGGAACACAAAAGAAGATATTTTAAAGTATGCTGGTAAACTAACAACAATGGCACCCAATTCTCAAAATAGCTTCTTTTGTGTTTCACAGAAGAGAAAGTCATATAGGTTTGGAATGACATGAGGATGGGTAAACATAAAAAAAATAATTTTTGGCTGAATTATCCCTAAATATAAACTTGCATTACAATATGAACCAAAACTACAGTGCACAAGAAGACCTGAAGGGGGTGTATGACTGACCTGTGAAACATAAGAACACAGTTCACTTTCCATCTCATTTAAAAGGCCACTTATCTATAATGACACAAAAATAAACCAGCATGCAGCTAAGTGTATGAAAACCTAATCAAACAATGGCACAGCACCCTCAGTGAAACAACAATGAATAAATCAGAATCTCATTTAGTTTACAAATGGCCTTAAACAAAGGAGTTTTGAAGGAGTTCCCCTCTATCCTATGCTCTTATTGCCTGCTTTTTTCTTCATTATTTGGTCCAAATTATCTATTTCAAAAACATTTTTTTTAAATTGTAGTTTTCTAATAACAAAAATTAAATTGAAATTAATATGTTGGTACAATTATATTATATTTTTATTTTTACATTTTTAACGTTTAATCAAATGTCTTCAGATTAAAAGATTTTTAATCTGACATTTCAGTCAAGTGTTTCCAAACTTTTGACTGGTAGTGTATATTATGCACAACAAATGTTTACTTAGTTTAAAAATTGTTCTGTATGTCTCATGTATGTCATGTAATTTCATATATTATATCGAACTCATATCGACCATGTAATACTTTTGGGTTTTCAGATTGTGATGTAATTTTTCTTCTCATTGCATCACATCTGACTTAATGTAGCCAAATGTCTGACTTACAGTCAGACATCATATTTTCCTCTCAAACAGCAAACAAATAAATTCTTAAATTGAAAATACTTTGAGTATATTTATAGTTTTTAAGGTCTCAAATAATTTTAAGCCACCAAATTCAGTATATTTAAAAATGAAAATTAGTGTAAGGTGTCATGAGACAGCACTTTAAACACAGCTTTGCACAACAGAAATGGAACTGATAAACCCTAATGACAGTAATGTAAATTACAAGGACATTTATGTGTTAGTAGAGGATGTGCTTTGACATGCTTTCATAAAAGTGACTTGCAGTCCAAACAAGCTATACATTTAATGAGTATGTGCATTACCTGTGGACTAACCCATGACCTTGGTGTTGCAAGCGCCATGCTTTACCAGTTGAGCTACAGCAAGCCTTTGTGTGTGAGGTTACACTCTCACATGATACCCTCAAAATAACCATGTTTCCACTAAACAGTTTCTGAAATATAGGGTGACTGAGTTTGGTGACTGCGATCTTACTAAAACAAGTGAAGAGGGGGAAAGGGCCTTTGAAGTTTTCCAAAAATGATCAAGTGCAAATAAATGTTTTTCTATGACATCTTGGGGGTTAATCTGAGTTTATGGTTCCTGCTTAAAAAAGCTTTTGCAAAGACATTAATATTACTATTGCTAATAAGTTTAGGGCCAATACCTTTACCAATATGCAACCAACAATGTCATCCAACAAAACAACTGCAAGACATGGCTGGTTATAGGATTTCAACATGGCAGTCTCTTAAATTCAGCTGTTGAAACAGCTTTAAGTCCTTATTCTGACCATAAGAAGACCAATTCATCATTGCTGGTTTTATCTGGTCTATCAACTTTGCTTATCTTCTGTTCAGCTGGTTTAGATGGACAGTTAAGTGCCCAAAACCTCTCTGAAACCATCAAGCCAGACAGCAGGGAAGATTTTACCATTTTACCTTTTTCCTCCTTTTTACTTAAAGATGTGTTTTTCATTATGGCAGGTAATTTAGTTTCTATTTTTGCTTAAAATGGTGGAGAACTAATTTTGCTGAGAAAAACATCTCTTATTTGGTGCTGTGAAAAACAAAGCTGAGTAAAGTGTAATTGGGGGCTAAAATGTTCTTTGCAGTCAGAGGTCAAGCACACAGCAGGGATGGTCAGAAAATGCAAAAGCACCATGAAATTCCAATGATTCTTCTTTTGAAGAACAGAATACAACCCGCACGATACTTACATGTGAAAGAAGCCAGAAATAAAACTCATGAAGAGTGCATATGCAAAGGATGAACAGACTGAGAGCAAATGAAATAAATTAAAATACTCTTAAAAAACTTGCTCATCTCATGCAAATGTGTGTGAGAGATTTAGTTAGGTTTAAAAGCATCTGTTAATTGCCAGCTAAGTGATTTCAAGTGCACTACTTGAGGGCATGATTGAGTTTGAATGGAAGCTATAGTAACGAAAATACATCAGATTTCCAGCTTCTAAGAACCATCAGCTTGTGTTAAATGGTTGCAAAATAAAATGTGACATCACACTGCAGCCTGCATCAGTGCATGTGTTTAGAGAACTGACTATTATGCCATACAGAATAGAGAATTATCCACATCTTCAGCTTGTAAAAAAGAAAGACACGTCCGTCACTGCTAAGCCCCACCCAACGCTCTTAGTTACTGTTGCTATGTCATGCTTTCATTTAGTACTTGTTCTGCTTTTTGCAAACACACAGAGAGAGGGCTGATCGGATTCACCGAATTACCTCAGCAGTTATTAAATAACAATCTGGATCAGCCATGCATTCGTATTTAGTAACTATATAGGCCTATAATCCCTAAATAAGCTTCCACTCTGACACTGAGGGCAGCATCCAAACCATGGAATTAAACAACTTTGTGTTGCACAGACCTAATGCTTACCATGGTGAACTAACAGGAGAAGATTCATCAGATAAAATATGTCATCAGAAAAAGTTATTTTTTATCTTATATACGGTATAATTATTATATAGTATAGTACATTATTTTTATTCTGTTTAATTTCATCACTATACAAATAAAACTGCCCATTATTTTGTTTTCTTTAATTTTTTCTTCAGATTTAAAAAAAAAAAAAAACAATTACTGATGAAATGTTATTTGGACACTTTTGGACACCAAAAAGTACATATACAGTGCATGAATCTATATTTGTGTTGATTTTGAAACCGTTTACTCGAGCAGCTTTACAAATAAAAATTTTGAAGAGTCCTTTGTAAAATTTCATTCCTAAAGGTTTGATCTTTGCTCTCTGGTCCAAAGAGTATTATTCATCCTTTCTCAGTAAAAGATATTCACTATAGTGACCATAACCGTATCCCCATATACATTTCCTATCAAAAAGCAGTGGACATCTGTCTAAGCACTAACCTTCAAATTGGCCTTTTAGTCTGGAAAAGGCACAGCTTGTGTGTATGTCAAATACACAAACAATTCAATGTGTGAACAGCTGAAAAAACACAATAGGTTTGTGGTGAAAAGCTGTAAATGTACAGATGAGATTTCAATGGGATTCAGGTACTGTATTCCGCAGACTGCAATAACCCAACACTCGAGAGCAACCAAACCAAAGCTTGTCAAAAAATCGAAATAAACAGTGAGGAATTCACCAAGCTCGAGAGTGAAGTTGCAACTTTAGTCCAGCTGGCTTCAGGCCTACTGACAGTACAGCTCAGCTCCGCCTTCGATGATAGTCAGGGGAGGATATACTCTTTTTCAGGAGCCAGGAAATCAGGCCAAGAGCTCCCACTTAAACAGCAAAGCAAGAACTTAAAGTGGGACACATAATGTGAATTTTATAAGAATATTCTGGCTGATAACAATTAAAGTATCTTAAAAATAATCAATATTTCTCAGCCAGGGGGCCAGGGCCCATTAGGGGCTTCAACTAATTTCCAAGTATGCCACGAGAGAACTTACATTCATTGACATTCATGCACGTGACAGATGTTTTTATCCAAAGTGACTTACAGTGCATTCAAGCTATACATCTGATCAGTATGCGTGTTCCCTAGAATTTAAGTCCAAAAGCTCTGTGCTGCTAATGTAATGCCCTACTAACTGAAGTACAAGAACACATTTAAAATAAGACAAAACAAGCATTAACAACACAAGCACTAAAATAAATAAATATTTCTTCGTTTTTGGTTATTTTATAATAAATATACATCTTTCTAGTTGAGGCTCTAAAATATTGGGTAGAAATTGTGAATGGGGAGGGCCTTCAAATATGTGTACAATGGGAGAGGTGATGGTGGTTTGTCTTTGAAGTCAAAAAGATTGTGATCCATTGGTCTATATGATACGTTTAAGTTATGTCTCTTAAAGTCCTCTAAAACCCTGCAATCACTTTGCCAAGCTCTGAGATGAACTATAAAAGTCATACAGACAACAAGAGATTCTCAGGCATCGAACATCATTGACATCAGTACCGCCATTTGATCTGAGAGCAACAAAGAAAAGAAAGATTTTCAGTGAATAATCAGGTCTTTTTATTAGTTTTTTTTTTTGTATTTTTATTGTTTACGGTAGAGTTCGACGAGTCACAGACCACACACTGCATTGACAAAGGCTCACATCTGTACATGACAAATGCTGATTCTTGCTAAACATGTTCTACACTGAATAAATAGAGCAAAAAAGAGACACAAAACACAAGCAGGTTTTACAGTGGCATCGAAGTGACCCACATTCAACTGCTCTGAATTCTGTAGCACTTCCTGTACAGGTTTCTACTGTACATAGCAGAGTGCTATACTACACATTAAACAATTCTTTACAAGAAACGCATCACAAAAAAGCTGGTGCGTTCTGAGGCAGTGTGGGAAGGAAACCTGTTGTGTGGGTCGAAAAGCTTACAGGAAAACTGTGTAAGGGTAAATTAACTGTGTTAAGGGTAAAAAACTGTGTAAGCCTGTTAAAAATGTCAAACCTGAGCTGTTTGAAGAGCAGTGGACAGTTATGATAAAGGTTATATGATGAAGTTCAGAGGTTCTCAGCTGGTTCTGCTTCAGGACCCAGACTGTACATTAGACATTAAGTGTTGACTCAACAAAATTGTTTATTGTACAACAAGTAAAAAACATGCCTTTAATATTACAACATGGGAAAACACTGGAATTTATTAATATTTTCTGCACAGACCCAACAATATGCAATAATATGAACATGACAGGCTGAACAGATAAAATGTTTCTTGATTTTTAAATATTTCATCCTCTCTGCATCGTAAGATTCAGTTGACCTGTGTTTAATGTTGTCTTGCTCATATTTCTTTTTGTTATTTAGTTTTGTTTATAGTTTTTGAGGATGAGGGCATGTCAATCTGTCAACACTGGCCTCCACCTGCAATAAAGCTTAGGTTTCTTTCCTGGGAACTTAAAAAGCAGAAAAAACAAAATTTAAAAAATATAAAAGATTCTACCCTAACTAGATGGCCCAATTCTTAGAATGCTCGTCAGATTACAAATGATCAGGGCCAGCAGCCTGATCATCTGTATTAGCACATGAGCAAATAAAATCCAGCCCACACAACTGTATTTAAAAATAATATCAGACCACTGATTGACTCCTAACTGAGTTCAACAACATACCTTTAAAACTGAAATATACTGTACTTTGTATTTGAAAATATCTACAATTACATTTGTGCAAGTAAGTAGAGTAGCTATGAGCTATGCCGCTGGTGCAAATAGAAGAAAATCTAAAAGTGCAAACACTGAGCATGGTATTCTACAGCATGTGCTGGATTTCGGAGCAGATTATATCACTATAACCCACAAAGCACTGGCAACTCATGAAACAGAGGATAGAAAACAATGAAAATATTTTCATAGTATAATCATTTGGAAGGCTCATGAATACACAAGCCCTGCCCTTGTAAAACTAATATTGACTTTGATTGACAAAGCATGTGTGTTTTCATCTATAAACCCTATAAATGCACGCTATAGGGAGTATACGTCCTTGACAAATAATAATTAGCAAATGAATAAATATTCTTTAATTGAAATTGCTGCTGCCCAATTATTTGATTTTTAATTCAAATTCTAACAGCTGTAAATTACTTTTGGGCTATTAAGCAAATGACTGAACCTGTCCTAAATCTTTCCAGACACCCTTCCCCCTTGTGAGTGAATTGAGTGAGTCCAAATTGAAATCAGTCAAAGACTGCTGTGTTCCAGAATCAGCTAATATTGATGTGAAGCAAAGAAACTAATTTTGGCATGTTGCCCACAGGAAATAAAGCAGAACTGGCCAGTATAGGCAAGAGATTTCACTTCACTGCAGAGAGATCTACTGGAATTCAAGCCTGCTGCTAGGAAATTCCATCAGCTTGATAGGCCTTTTTCAAAATGACGTCACACATCTGACTCATAGTTGTGTGGTATTAGTCCTGCTACAGATTTGTGACTATGACATTAAAATGTTTATGTCTCATTTAATACATTTTTACTGTCTTTTCCCAAGACTTTTATATATAATATACATGGAAAAATTATTTTAAGTGTTAACTGTTCTATCTGGCCTCTCAGATGACCGACTTATTTTGACTTCATACACCGCCTGGTGGTCTAACTTTCTCCGGCTTCCGTGTAATTTATAAACATGCTCATGTCACTGAATAATAGAAAATTTGTTTTAAAACTGGTACAATGAGGGACAATGTTATAGCAAGGTTTAATTTGTTAAGATTAGTTACTATAACCAAGTTATGTTTATTTATTAATATACATTACTCTGTTTATTCATGTTCATTCATACCACATCAACTTAAAATATAAACATTTATTAAACATAAAAAATTCACATTAACCAAGATTAATAAATATTGTGACAGTATTACATTGGATTGCAACTAATGTTAATGAATTAGACTTTCCTATAAAATTGTAATAACAACCCCTGTATTTTCTTCCCAAGAACTTCAAACAGATCACCTCCAACCCACTGGAAATTAAGTTCAATATATTTGTAGCCGTGCTTGTATTAAACTGCTGACAATATTCTGTATTACTGAATGATGATTCCGTTTCATTTTTTAAATTTTTTTCCCAGCACATTATATACATAAAAATTAGAATTACTCCACTACCACAGTAATAAAGCAGCCACAAAAAAAATGCAATAAATAATTGCGATATGTCACAATATTGAGATGTACCACAAATACAGCATCTGATATTACAGTGCATATTTACATAAAATGATGATTTAAGTTTTATAAAAATGTCAGAAGCATGTGAATAAGATTATTAAATATTAGAGCTGACAAAAGAATGTTCATAATTGTCTGAAACAGAAAGTGTCTTGGGTGCAAACAGTCCTGCTTCTTCTCTGGAGATGAAAAGTCTAGGTGTAGAGAGTTGGCCAATGACTTTCCCAGAACAACATGCTGTTTTTTTCCTGTAACTGTAATTTATTGTACTGAAATAAAGCAGAGCCAACTCAGAAAAACATGGAGAATGAAACGATGTAGAGAACATCACTAAATTTATTATATGTGGTGTACAGTACCTAGAATTAGCAAACACATCAGGTTGCTGTCTCACAAACCGAGTACTTTGGCTCTGTCAGTGTTTTTGCAGTAGGCTTTTAACTTTGTACAATCTGCAATAGCATTTAGCCCATTTACATTTTTTATATGAAGACACTGAATCTTGTTAGAATCGGCTATTGCTGTTACCAGAAAAACTTTACCTTACAGCAACTAGCACTAGTGTTAAACTTATGTTGGCGGAAGTAACATGATACTGTTTCAGGTCAGAACAAAAGATCCATGACATTGTGTGAAAAGGCTCTATTTTCAGATTTTAAGATTGTGCACGGCCACCGCATAAATTCATGAGGCCTGGGAAAACAAAGTAATGGAGGTGGGGGCCGTTTCCTGGGGCCCAAAGAGTTGACTATACTGTACCATAGCGTACCCTAGTGGGCACTCTTTATCACATAATGTGGCTCCCCTGTCAAAAGCCACGATCAAAAGTGTGATGTAAGCAACAGCAGAGATCATGCCAAGGTCATAATTTCGATTCCCAGGGAACACACACTGATAACATTTATAACTTAAATATACTTGTAAGCAGCTTTAGATAATGTAAATTAAGAGGTTCTGAGGTTAAGTGGCACATTAGTGACATTGTTTAAAAGTAAAATGTTTTTTCTCGAAAAGTAGGCCAGTGTTTCCACAGTAGGCAGACTGCACTACATATACACAACAAGGCTGCTGCACTACCTGTTACTACAGAGATTATTATTAATACAGAGATTTTTATTACGATGATCTATGTTTTTTAAAAATATCACAAAAGTATATTGAAATGAGAAGCATGACTCTCTATTTTTTTAAATATTACCAGTCATGATTCCTTTTTAATTCTCACCTGCTAAATGTGAATAAAATTTATGGAATGTTTGATATATCATCACTGTTCTGTGGCAGGTCACATTTCCAGCCTCCAAAATAAACATTCTACATCATGGTAAACCCTCAGCAAACTGCTCGAAAAGATATTAAATATGTCCTTTGTGGTACAGATCCACATAGTGAAATCTCACCCTGTACAGAAAAAACTTCACAAATTGTACAGGTGTTTTTTCAGTAATGACATGCATGAATGACTAATCTGAAATTATACAACATAAAAACTGGATTTGCATTTCCTGAAGGAAATACCAGTGTTTTCTGAGGCAAAATAATTAAAAGCTTAAGGTAAGCTTAGATTTTAGGCTTAGGATCTGTGTAAAGCCCCATCACAGACTTCAGGCAACATCACAACACTCAGCATGTCTTGTTTCCAGCTTGCTGCAAACAAGGATCAACAGATAGCTGCTACAAATGGCTAAATATATGCTAGGAAGACCAATCACAACTCAGTATGAAAATAACTGCAAGAAAAAAGGCCAATCACAATTCAGCAAGTAATGATGAAAATGTTATCACTGTTGGTAAGATTTTAAAGGGTGAAACAAAGCAAGTTAGGGTAATTGTTCAAATAAATAGGGAAAAGGGAAATTATTCAAATGAATGAAGCCTACAAAAAACAAAAGTGTACAGCACAGCCAAAATCTAAGAAGCTCTGCTGTCATTCCGTCATTTCAGTGTTATAAGATAAACTTATACAGTATGCATCCAAAAAACTGACTCAACAAGAACATTTTAGATAACTAACATTGAAACATCTCACCTAACTGCAATAAACAATCCACAAATGCAAACAAGTTGGTTTAATGGGAGAAATATGGTGATCAACATAACTAACGTGGCTTTCTAACTAGACTGCTACAAGTCCTACCTTCGTTGGAAAAAGTTTTTTCTTACACAAGTCAGCCTCAGATTGGAAGGGAAAACAATAACACAGCATTATCAAATAACAAGTGAGTCACTATTTAATGCTTCACCATGGTGGATCAATAAACAGATTTGTACTAAACATACAAATTCAAAACATGCACCAACACAAAACCATGAGGACAACCTTGTGTAATACACAATAAGATCTGTATAGATCAATTTTTCAGCCAAAGAGGACCATAAACTTCTAAAGTTCAACCTCACAATGAACCACAGATTAATTTGAACAGAAAGCCTGATTCAAGCAGCAAAGTAATATCGCTAAAGACCAGCAGGTAAGTAAAATTGTAAAAATGTAATATTGCTAAAGCCACGCTTGTTTATTATTTCCTGAACTCAGGGACTTTTCAGCCATTTTGACTCACTGCTTCTAGTTCACTTCATGCACCCCATAAAAGCAATATAGTTCAAGCTATGATGATATATCAGCCCAGCACTCCATTCAATGGTGTTACTGGGGCTTTTGGAAGCAGGCTTAGAGAGAAAATCACGTGTGTGCTGTTCTGGGCCAAGGGAAGCTCCACGAGGCCCATGTGTTTGTGATGGGCAGTCACAGCACCCATACAGATCAGCATACATGGGCTCCAGGGACCCAGGGCTGCTCAGCACACACTCTTTTTAAGCTAATTACAGTCAAAATCAACAGCTTAATCAAAAACTGGGCATATGGGACTCATAGTTAGTTTTCCAAAAATACTAGTACATGGTATACAGGTCTAGTTGACAATCTGATCAACACAGCAGGGTTGTTCTCACCTTTTGAATTTGAGTTTCTGTAACCACTGGTTATTTGTGGTTGCTGTTAAACTTTTTTACACTTACAAATAGAATGTTTTACAGTTGAGCATAACTAAAATATTTTTCCTTATATAACTGTAAGGATTCTCAGGACATTTATAGGGTATTATTAATTAATTATATAATTCATATAATAAATGAATAAATAATAGAATAAAAAATAAAAATTAATAATAGTTCATTGTTTATGAACCATCATAATAATTATAATGCTATTCATTCATCAGCTTTTATCACTCATTCAAAGCGGGACAGTCGTGCAATACATTTCACTGCATGTTGTGCTGTGTATGATTATGTGTATGACAAATAAAATGTAATTTTCATTCCTACCTGCTGTAGTGGTAGGTGGACGGAAGTGCGGTCTCATTGGCCCTCTGCACCCTATCTCCATATCCATTTCCTCTAACCCACCCGTCATTTAAGGTATGCACAGGAGGAAACAGGCCAAACATGGGTTTCTGATCCGGTAAACTCACACCAGTGCTGGTCCCATAGTGGAATCCCTGACCGCCCATATCTCCCACCGTGGCAGGCCCACTGTGAGGCCCACCTATTCCTGACATCTGACAGTAGCTCCGCCTCTCATTCTCCTGTTTGATGACACCCGGTGTACACAGCTGGATCAAATCTGTCTCTTTCTCTGTCTTTATGACCGGAATGTTGACACTGGTTTCCACCATCTGCTGCCGTTTCCCTGTGCCGTTCACATTTGTACAGGTTGCAGTGTTGCCAATGACAACAGGGCTGGTATCCTTCAGCAAGTCGCTCTCTCCCAGCAGGGCATCATCCATTGCCAGGGAGGAGAGAAAGGAAGTCTCATCGGTAACATAGAATTCATTCAGGTCTGACAGGGAGCCAGGTAAGTCCAGATCCTTAAGGATATCCAGAGTGTTGTCTCTCATAAGTCTTTCGCTAACGTCTGTGTCTTTATCCTGGTGGCCATAGGGTGGAAATTCTTGCTGATCTTTCTCCACAGGGGAAAACTCCTCTATTTTCATCATAAAAGCGTCTGGGGCCTGGATGCCAGAACTGCGATTTAAGTCTGCAATGCTCTCGTCCAAGAGAGAAAAATTCTCCCCAATGCTGAGACCAAGAGGCTCTTTGACCTTTTGCTGGTGCTGCATTTTGAAAGGTTTAAATATCTTAACATCTGGTTCTTGCATGTTATGTGCTATTGAGGATGGCTCCACCATTGACAGATTTTTGTGACTGTCACCAGCATTCAGTCCATTTGAAAAATCGCCCAATGTGTTCACATGAATACCAGTGTCAGGCAGGAGGCCTCTCTCAATGCAATCCCCAAAAGTCAAACACTCAGCTTCATTATTTCTGCATTTCATTCCACGATCCATATCTTGATCCTAATAGACAGACAAATAAACGATAAAGTTAATATTGTCAATGAAATATGCACTGTTTAGCATTTAAAATGGAGCACACATTTGAACGTATTTACCTAATTTGCTCTCTTGTATATTAAAATACTGTTTAAATAAGTTAGGTGTAAGAACATACTGTGTAGGAAACATTTAATAACAAAATGTGTTATTTTATTTTAATTTAGAATCAAGGACATTAGCTTATAATGGCGAATTACTCAGGAAATATTCCAGATTCTGACTTTTTGTACTGCATGTTTGGACTTAACCTGCAGTTCCTGACAGAATGAAATAATACAATATTAAACCACATTTTTATCCCAGAGCAAGGACAAAATCCTTAAATCTTTCATGGTGACATAATAAATGGATTAGTGGATTTAATTTCACTCCTGGGATGTTTATCCATCTTTAAAGAATCTACATTGGCTAAAATTCTTCAGGTTGTGTTTGACCCTTGCACACAAGTTTCTGTCTCTTTTAAATTGCACGGGCAGCATTACAGAACTATCAGATCCCGTTCTTTGGGGGGTTCATTAAACTACTGCAACGAATTCAAACTCATCCCACAAAATGGGGCGATTTGTTTGTTTAGATAATGAAGGGTTGAGGCACGCAGCGACATTGAAATTTATTAAAATCCTACTAACGCATTAGCCGACCCACCGCAGTGCTGCCACCTGTCGGCTGAATTTAATGACAGGCCGCTTAATGTTTCTTTGAAGCTTCGTGAACAAACAAAATTGTAAACCTGTTATACCCACGTATAATCGATTTCTCAGCGAGAATTAAAAACAAAACCAACTATACGGTTTGAACTATAAAGACCTTTATAGTTATCCAAACGACACAAACAGTTATCCAAACGACACAAGCAATTTAGGTAAGCGACTGCGAGCAGTTATGTGGGTTATTACTTGAAATGCAAAAAACAGAAATTAGCCAGCATTAAAAACAGGATAATTTACGTGAACTTGTATTTCCCACGAATGGAACACAAACGACCTCAAATCCAGGAGACCCACTTACCTTTATTAGACTTATGACGAAAAGTACATTTTTATAGACCAGAGCTTTTTAGGCGATCAGATTGTATCCGCGACAGTTTCCCGAGTAACTTCCCGCACGGTCAATAAATGTTACAAGATGTTGCCAAGACGCGCTACAGCTCCGACGCAAATGTTTCACTGAAGCGAACCTAGCAAAAAACAACTCCAGCACAAAATATGTCGACGCATATTTTTACGTTCGAGAAGGGCAATCGCCAGCATTACATTAGCCGCTTGTCAAACTCCCGACAGCCCGTGATCTGCCAGTCAAAGAGCTTCTGCTGTTACTAGCTTCAACATGGTAAACGCCCTTCCAACAAAACTCTGACTGAATATATTACATAAAAAATATACACTCTCAAATCAAATCGAGACTCCAGCTGACACTTCTGTAAATGCCAAAACTGTCAACGTGAAATAAATACCGCCATTTCAGTTCAGTGCGGGTGAATAGAAACAGTCAAGCGGTCGTATGTGGGTGAATGTCATTCTCCCGACGTCATTCCACTCCGGGGACACCGTATAAACACTGCTGAAAGAAATGTAGAACGATTGCTTGTTTTTTTGGAGTTTGAACAGACCAGCTAGTTCGTGTACGAGCTGTAGCTAAAGCCCATTAGCTGTCGCATGAGCTGCGCGATCGCTGCAACTTTCGTGTATCATAACGCAACTTTGTATCGACATAAAGATAGATATGTTTATAATCTGAAATATCTGTCCACGGATATATGCAGGCGGCACACGACGGAGATCTAACAGCAAATATTCATTATGTCAATGGCGCAGTACAGTCCATAAATAAAGAGCCAAAGGGCACAATGGCCCGAAACGGATACAAAATGAAATAAATAAGCTTACTGATAGTAAAAGCTGTTATTCACGTCTTTATCCTCGGATAAAACGAGTAACAACTTCCCCATGTTGCACCACGTCCGCTAATTAGACTCCATCTGCTCAATAAACATACATGAAATATATGAGACTTCAGACTGTTAGATAAGAGAGAGAGCGAGAGAGAGAGAGAGCGGCATGCGCACAGGGGTCACTTTAATGTCAATACTCTTACTTACACATGCACCCGTTTCAACCGTATTAGCATATTAAACACGTCGTATTTAAACTATTTAAATGGCAGTTATAATGATTCGAGCCTTGTAAATTAATGTTCAACAAGTCTTGATGACCTGATCTAAAATCGCATTAATTTTTTCAGTTAACAAAAATAATCTCTCTCTCTCTCTCTCTCTTCCTATCTATCGATATATCTATCTATGTTTGTGTGTAGAGACAAATTAGCACTTATTTTAATAAATGTGTATTGGGCCTCGTTCATGAATCACAGAGAACGATGTCCAGTGTTAATCATTAGCTAAATTATTATCAACAACATTTGTAATTTACTGCAAGGATTGGCATAGTGATTCACGAAATATTTTAAAACACTATCTATTGTCATTTTGCAAGTAACAATAGGCAGAACTAACATTTCACCAAACAGTTATTGGCCAAATATTGTCAGATTATTTGGCCTGGCCAATATATCTTTTTCTTTAGTAATGCTATTTACACTGTATAACCATATGTATATTTCAATTAATAAGATGAAAGATAAAATGAGAATGTGTGAAGTGACATACAATAACTTGAAATAAAAGTATTTCAGAATAAAATTTAGAAAAGTAGCCATATACTTTTTTGTTACCATACTTATGTCTTGGAAAAGCTGGAAATATCTAAAAATATCTAAGAATTTAAGAATTGTGATTACCAGGATAACATTTACATTTTACATTTAGTCATTTAGCAGATGCTTTTATCCAAAGCGACTTACAAAGGATGAGAGCATTGAACATTTGTCTTGTACGCCAACGAGCCAAGTCTACAAAGCTACATTTACAAGCGGACATTGTATTCTGTTACTAGAGAGAAAGATGGACTAGAGACAGAATTTTTTTTTTTTTGGAAGGAAAGAAGGATAGGATAGAGGTATAGGATAGAAGAGCATTAGGGTTCAGACAGGTGTCTGCGAAACAGGTGTGTTTTGAGTTGTTTTTTGAAGGTTGTGATGGTCTCAGCAGATCGGGTGGGGGCTGGCAGTTCATTCCACCACAAAGGAATGGAATAGGTGAAAGTTTTATAGATTGATCTGATGCCTCATTGTGAGGGAACGGTCAGCCGTCGTTTGTTAGCTGACCGTAGCTGGCGGGAGGGGACATATGTCTGGAGGAGTGAGTTGAGGTAGGAGGGAGAGGTTCCGGTTATTGTCTTAAAGGCAAGTGTAAGAGATTTGAATTTGATGCGGGCGGCTACAGGTAGCCAGTGGAGTAAGGTCAGGAGGGGTGTGACATGGGTTGTTTTTGGTTGATTGAAGACCAGACGTGCTGCAGCATTCTGGATCATTTGCAGGGGTTTGGTTACATTGGCTGGAAGGCCAGCCAGAAGGGCATTGCAGTAGTCCAGCCTTGATATTACGAGTGCTTGGACTAGGAGCTGCATTGTGTGCTCGGACAGGAAGGGTCTGATTTTCCTGATGTTGTAAAGCATACCTGCATGACCGAGAGATTGTTGCAACATGTGAAGTGAATATCAGCTGGTCATCTAACATCACCCCAAGGTTTCTAATGGACTGAGTGGGTGTGAGAGTGGATGATCCAAGTTCAACGGTGAAGTTGCGTTCTAATGATGGGTTGGCCGGTAACCCATCCGGTCGGACAAGGTTTTATTTTTTTTAATTATATATATATTTTTAATTTTTATAATTTTATAATTTTTTCTAGTGATTTTGCAATCTCTATTCAATTATTTCGAATATTTCAGAATTTTAATAATGTTGGTGAGACATTCTAAATAACCCAATGAGAAAAATGCTGAATTCCCTAAAACATCAGAGAGAACCAATTTTTCATATTTCTTTCATGCTTTACACTATTCGCTGCTAAAACAACATTACATACATTACATACATATTATTACAAGTGCATTAATTGCCATGTCATTCTGTGATGACCTGGATGTAGAATACGTTGTTATAAAGAAACATTCATGTGTCCTCAAACATGAAAAAGGCCGCTTGTCATATTGTATTCTACATGCACAGCTCTACCAGCTTTGACAGATGGGCTAGGTCAATCAAACCATACATACTTTGATACAATTCAGGGGATGAAACACTGGGGTGTGTTGTAGAGAAAATGGGAAGGTGTTCTAAGCAGTTAGGGAGTAAAGGGACGAGGCAGATTCACTCCCCCATGCAAACAAGTTCATTATAGGGTGACGGGTGTGGCGTGGGCATGTGGATGTCTAATTATGCAAGCGGAGAGAAAAAGCATACAAACCATCTCCAGGGGCCAACTAGAAGAAATCACACTGTTCTTTGTCTCTGTAAAGCAGCAACAGGGAACACAAAGACTCTAGGTTGCCTTGTGTGCAATATGGTCATTATTGATGCACCAACACCCATTCCCCCTTGTCTTTAACCACAATTGCTACTTTTTTTACACAATTACTAGTTTTTTTAGGTTTGGCAGGCGTGCATTCCAAGACGATGTTAACAAAGGCTTTAATTTCACACACATAAAGTTCATTTGCGTTGAGAATTATGTGTTCAAAACATGGCCAAGAGCCTTATGGACTTGTTTTATGGTATGTTTTATGGTTTCTTGTGTTTTTTGAAGGCTGATAGGAAAAATCTTGTCCTTTATTTCAGATCTTCTGAACATATACAATAGCTTTGTATGGCTGAAATGTTAGTCATTAAAGGAATACTCCACCACAGAATGAAAATGCTCTCATAATTTACTCACCCTCATGCAATCCCAGATGTTTATCACTTTCATTCTTCAGCTGTACACAATTATAATTATATTAAATAAAATCCTGGCTCTTCCCAGTTTATAATGGCATTGATCAGGGGTTTAGCATTTTGAAGCTCTAAAAAGCACATTCATCTATTATTAAAGTAATTCAAAATATTCCAGTGGGTTAATATACTATATGTTTTCTGAAGTAAAACAATATGTTGGTGAGAGAAAAAGAAGAATGTTTTGAGTGTTTTTAGTGATCAATATTTTGCATTTGAAAGTAAACATATCTGCATGAATGAGTACACCCAACATGGCGGCACATCGGCTCTATGTCAATAACTTTGAATCTCATTGGTTCTGTTTGCAGTTTGAAGATGTTTTGGTGTTCAGATATTGGGCAATATCCTCCAATGCTTCACAGAATCTTTCAAACTGAAGTTCCAGCTTCAAGACACTTCAGGGGCCACAATGAGAAATTCAGAAAGAAGAGACTGATTTCAGCCTTAGACATTATTTTCAAGCTCTTGACACTGATTTTATTGTTTCATGCAACTACTACAACGTGAAGATGTGTTATCTGTTTATAGGAATTATTTTGCACTACCTAGTTCAAGTCCTTGTCAATCAGTAAACTCACAACTCGAGAAACTTTGAAAAAAATTGTATTACAAATTAAATTTTGAATAAAAACTGGTTCTAGATTCCTTTCCTCAATTAATTGTTTCTGTGTTTTAACTAGTTATTTTTACTCCAGATGTCAATTTTAGCTGGAAAAAGATATAATTATTATTTTTGGATGCTATGCTTGTTGAAGGGTTTAGAACTCTTGATAAATAGCTCTGCTGTGCCAATTTCAGTGAAGTGACAAGCCCTGGCTTATTTTATCGATGAGCCATGGTTTCCTCACAGGTTAGCTCACAGTTATTTTGGCTACCATGTAAGTTTTCTCATGGGCCTTATAGCACAATTGTTTTCTTAGCAGTTAGTAAGTAAGGGAAATCTTGCAGTAGAGGGGAATAAATTAAAATTCATTGCTTTATTAAAAATACATCACTGCTGTTGTTTTTTTGTTCTTTATTATTGTTCATTTTTTTATTTGGCTAAAAAAGCAAGTTCCTCCCAACCAGCAGCCGTTAAACATGAATATCATCTTTTGGACAGGGAGCATTCAAAAATATGTAAAGAACTCCACTGACCCAAATAATCAAGCTGCTGGTCTGGTAAGTTAATAGCATGGTATAGGGCAGGTGTTCTGCTAAACACCACATTAATTTTATTGAATAAAGGTAAACAAAAACATTGTTAAAATCAAACATGAAATGTGTTAAAATGATGATCTCAGTACATCCAACAGTATGCATAAGCTGAATTATTAACATACTAAAAGTTATTTTTTTTTAATTTATGAACAACAGCAAAGGTGACAACTTTGCTGAAAAGATCAGCATGAATTTTCATGTTGGCCAGCCTCAAATGCTGGTCAACCAGCGTGGTCTTTGTGATAATGCTGATTGACCATTGGGAATGCTTGCTGGTTGAACTAATTAAGAAGACTAGTAGGGGACACAATATGCTGGCGACCAGCAATACTGTTTCTTAAAACACACAATGTGGCCATATTGAACACTGGGCCAAATATCGTAGAATTGTCCATTTTGATACATATAATTCATTCTTGTGTTAACTGTAATTTTTAATTGTTTTTTTTAATTGATGGTCTATGTAAATGCACCAGTTTGTCTCTTGCCATGACTGCTGTGTTTTTAAGATGCTGTGTCAGGTGTCTTGAGACCCTTGCAGTCAGGAATTTTGGAACTCAAGAACAAATGCTGTGTAAAAGACCCCTTAAGCTGCTAAATTTAAGTTACTGAACATATTTATTTGGCCAGCCTAATGACATGGTTACCTGAAGTTCATTATTTTCTGTGTCGTAGGAATTCTTCCCCATCTGTGTATTGCTGTAAGCACCTTATCACTTCTACAAAATGATTAAATATCTGAAAAATGACAAAACGAATAAATAAATGAAAAAATATTTAATATAATTATTTAACATATTTAATAAAAATGAAATTAGTTGCAGGATCTTGCATCATTCCAAACTTTCAGACATATAACTATTGCCCTGGTTGTTTGAATTTAGAATAGTTGTCACCTGCTGTATGACCCTATCAGACTGGACCTGCGACCCATCAATGCAAAGCTTTATCATCTGGTGCTTTTAATAGGAGTCAGTGAGCGCATTTACTTGGCCAGACCTTTTTAGCAACTGCTAAGCAAGATTAACACTTCACATAGGCCTATTTGGAATTTGTTTTACTTAGTATCCCGCTATTAGAATGGATGTGTTCCTGCATGCAGTGCGGTCAGATGATGTGAAGCCCCCAGGTGCTGTTTATGCCTGTAGATAAATGAATCAGGTTGACTCACAATCTTATTTACTGAGCACAATAGCCGTGAAACACAACACACTTTCATGAGCAGGTCAATACAAGAACAAAGGAGCTGTTGGAAATGTTCAGCGAGTGTCATAAAGTAGGCCATGCCTTCAGAACAAACGTGGCTTTACACAAGTACAATGTGTTTTAAAATCTATATGTGGGTAGTTGATAAACAACATATCTATGTCATACTTCGGTTAAACATTTATAAGAATGTGTAAGGGGAAATGTATTAAGTGGTGTCTTTTTTCTTTATTTTTTTCTCTTGAAAAAGGGTTATTACTTGAGTCTTGTTTAAGGACCCTGTGGTATTTAGTACATTTCTTTTAGCTTTCTGGCCATTTATATGCTAGTGTAATCCTAATAACTTATGGGAGTAACCATTTTCTCCAATAAAATGCTCTCTAGAATACTACCATCCTCTGACTAGCAGTAGCAAGTAACCAATCATGGCTGAGTGCTGTGATGTAAACCAAAGCTTACAATTTCACACGTTTATACCTAGATGCTCCTGAAGTGATGCAAACCAAAGCTTACTGGCTATTTTAAAAAGAAAATGGAAAAAAATTATTATTATATGCAATTATTATCAGCATTTAATAGAACAAGAAGGACACAAAGAGAAGGAAATGAGCCACTTATTTTATCTCTATGGAGATGACAGAATGGGTGGTATATTCTAACTGTTAATTGTCAAAACTGTTAATTTCTTTAGTTTATAAAATTACACCACAAAATTGTCACAGCTTAAAATTTCAACACATTTGCATCATTGATTACATTGATACATGTACATTGATGAAGTGTACATGCAGGTCAAATAGTTCACTGGTTCACAACTGAATTTGTCTAAGAATATTTAATTATGCAAGTTTGCACACAGATCTGGTAAGATGCCATGTACAGACATTTCAGTGTGATTTAGAAGGAAATATGTTGCAATACTGAAAAACACAAGCCTGAATGATTTTGATAGAACAAAATGCAAAAATGCACCAACATTAATGAACATTGGAAATGACCAGCTCCCCTCATCCCATTATTTCACAGGAGAAAGGTTGTAAGTGTTTACAAATAACAAAAATGCAATTAAAAAGCAAATACAGGAGCACTAATAGACTCTTGGCCACAAACCCTCTGAACAGTGTTTTGTAACCACAAAAATGTCTGTCTGAAGATGGGAAACTTTTGCTGAGAAATCTGCTGTCGGCAATAACTATTAGAGATATAAGGAGACCTTGTCATCCTAATTTACAACATTCTTTTTCGCTTACTCTTTTTTTACACTTACTGTATTTCATTACCATTTATTGTCAGGTGAGAATCTCATAGATGTCCTGTGGCTATATATAATGGTGCATCTTAGGTTATTAAAAGCAAGATGTATCTACTGCCCAGTATCTTCATCCAGCCAAGCTTCAAGATATTGAAGCAAATTGCACAGATGCAGTTTCACTTTTGAGGGAACTCAATGCTGCACTGTGGCTTTGATGCTATGGGGAACGTGCTCAGGCATGCCCAGGTCTGAACACATGCAAAATATTAGGCCCACTCTACTAGGAGTGTAGCTGCATCCAAAGCACTGTCTAGGATGGCTTCTCTAAGTGAGGTTTGTGCTGCAGCAGGCTGGTCCTCTCCACACACATTTATTAGATTTTACAGCTTAGACTTGAATTTAACCCCAGGCGCTCAGGACTGTCAGGGTTGACAGTCTCCTGCTTCTGATGTTTCATGTACCAATATTTCACAGCAACTTCACAGCATCAGAAGCCAGGTCTTCCCTATAAACATTCCCCATAGTGTCAAAGCCTAAGACACTTCAGTCATGCCCGCCCAGCCTTCTTTCAGACTTCAGAATCTAAAGATGTCTTTTGCAGGTGCCTTTTAAAGGTTATATTGTGTGCTACTACTTCACGACCTTGAACTGCCTATAAATATACACGATTTCACACTTTAGACCTAGGTGCACCTGAAGTGCATGTCCCATCCCAAAGCCATGAAGCAGCATCCCATTCCCTGTCTCAGGAAACTGCGTTACATACGTAACCCGAGACGTTTTAGGCAACAGTCTGCTTTCTATCTGTGGTTATAACAGTCTGTGGTTATGACATATTATGACTTACTTATGGTAAGTGACATATCTGTCAGATATGGTAACCCATAACCGAAATGTGACCTCTGCATTTAATCCATCACTGGTGAGGAGTGAACACACACTCACCCGGAGCAGTGGGCAGCACACTACTGCGACAGTGAGCAATTGGGGGTTAGGAGCCTTGCTCAAGGGCACTTCAGTTGCAACCTGCCAGCACTGGAATCGAACCAGCAACCTTCTGATCACAAGCCCAACTCACTTATCACTTATCAAAGGCCTCCTGGGCATGAGGGTTCCACCTGAACGGATTCTTGGTGGAAGTAAGCATTGTGAGTGGAGCAGCAACTGAGCCAAAATTCCTGATGAAATGCCAGTAAAAACTGGTGAACCCCTGGAAATGCTGCAGCATTTTGCAGGAGTCGGGAACAGGCCAATCGGCCATGGCTTTAACTTTGGAGGGGTCGACCTTGACACCTCGGGCTGAAACGATGTGCCCTAGGAATGAAACTGAATCGGCATGGAACTCGCACTTCTCTGCCTTAACATAAAGATGATTAGCGAGGAGCCGTTGTAGAACTCTCCTCATGTGCTGAGTGTGAACCTGGAGAGAAGGAGAAAAAAAATCAGAATGTCATCCAGGTAGACAAAAACAAACTTGTTTACCATGTCCTTCAGCACGTCATTAATGAGAGCCTGGAAGACAGCCGGGGCATTCGTGAGACAGAATGGAAGGTACAGGGCCACAGGGAGCCTTCCTTCTTCTGGACGAAGAAGAACCCAGCACCAGCCAGAGACAAGGAGGGATGGATGAGACCGGCTTTTAGAGACTCGCTAATATATTTGTCCATAGCCTCTCTTTCAGGACCTCACAGGGACCCCGGGGCAGAGAAGTGCCTGAGAGGAGGTCTATGGCGCAGTTGTAGTGCCGGTGAGGTGGAAGTGACGGCCCAGGACTTGCTGAAGACCAACTGAAGATCTTGGTACTCCGTTGGGACCCCAGAAAGATCTGAGTTGCTGAGACGACAAGACTCACAGGGGGTGGAAGTGGAAGTGGCTTAGCAGGTATGCCACACCTGGCGGCTAACTGGACGTCAATGAAGTTTCCCTCTGCCCCAGAGTCCACGAGAGCCTAGTAGTATTATCCTGAAATGAAAGAAAACAATCAAGAAAAAGAAGGGAAGCTTGGTGAGAGGTTTTCAAGACTGTGCCCATCAAACAAAACAGATGACGCCTGAGGTCAGCAAATGACAAAAGACTAGACTGAATATATGGTCAGGAAACTGGCACATAAACCAAGACGATCTGACAACAGACAGAAAACACGAGTGAACTATAAAGAGAAGACAATGAGAGGAAAACAGGTGCAGGTGATTACGAGAAACAAGGGGAAGGAGCTAACAAGGAAACAAGGAGGCGGGGTAAACAAAGACAGCGCAACACAAGCTGTCAAAACAAAAACCATGTGCTCCAGCAAAACAAAAAAAAACAAAGACAAAGGACACAGACAACAAAACCTTGGGTGATCAGACAGAAGTCCTGACACAAAATGTTTTTTCTTTTTTTTAAGTGTACTGTAAGATCAGGGTTATGAAGCAAAACCAGTTGAAAACCATCACTGATTTAAACCAAATCACACAGTACTGGTTTCATCCTCCAGATGAATTACAAACATAACATTTACAATCTACAGTCAGATATAAATAGTATAATATTATTATAATAGTAATAATCATTTGGAATCTCTTATGAAAGTAAACACTCAACAGTCAAGGTCAGGACATGGTGCTCTGAGAAGATAGCGCTCATTGCAGCTGATCATGTTTATCTGGACAGTCAGTCTGACATTTTCTTTATGTATTCAGAGAGCTCAGTAAGTTATTGCCAGTTGATACACTGTGTGAATGGCTGCAGGAGGGAGACCCTCTGTGTGTATGAAGTCTGGGACTCAGACAAGGAGGGGTAGGAGGGAGGTGTGTATCTGAAGTAAACACAGTTTTAAAGAAACAGTTCACCTCCCCCCAACATTTATTTTGCATTCTACAGAACAAAACAGCATCACATGCATCAGTGGAAGTAAACAAGCATTTTTATTATTGGGTGAACTGTTCCTTTAAGATGACCACCACAACAAACAGACATTCATGCAGCTGAAAACAAAAGTGCATTATGGGAACACTGAGAACAGACTGTGTAGATAATTGCCTTTACAAAAGCTCAGTTGTGAAATGTGTTGGTTTTGTTATTTAACACTACTGTATAAACCCCTCTGATTAATAGAATCCCAGGGTCACTCTTTGTCTACCAATCTCTAGTGCTTTTTCTTGTATTTAGGAAATTAAATAAGATTTTATCATTGTGAATTGGAGCCTTTAGCCTTAACCATAAAAGTAAATACCGCAATCCTCTGCCTTTACAATGACCTGATGGTTTCTGAAAAACAAATCTTCAGGGAAATCCAAGAGACCTCAGGAGAGCTTTAGTCTTCTTAAATTTCCTAACTGAACCTCAAGCCCAGACAGGACACAGTGTGAAGCATTTATTACCCTAAAGAAGCCGTCACGCTAGATTTTAAGATTCCAAATCATTTCTGACCCTGCAAGGAATGTGGGCTAGATGATCACACACGTTTTATTCTTGAATCTTTGAATGTTACAAACAATATAATGTAAATGGTTTATACCAGTACAAACCACACAGTTATGAAGCTCGAGTAGTTGCCAGGGTGTTTTTATGTGAGTAGTTTTAAGTGATTTACAATGTGTTGCTATGCAGTTGCAAGATATACTTGATGGTTGCTAGGGTATTGCTAGGCCATTTTCTAAATGCTTACAAACATAATAACACAAGCAATTTGCATAATTTGTGATATAATTTATGCCTGTATACCATATGCGGAAGTTTAATATTTAGGGATTGTTCATTTGGTGCTTGTATATATGGACTGGTGTTGACTAATATATTGAAAAAACAGAGTTACAATATATTACAGTTTTTGGGAAAATATTGACATTATGCATTACAGGAGATGGAGATGTTTAATTAGATTTATTAATTTATAAATTGTATTCATTTATAGATTATATTCATTTGTGGTTGGCATAATTAGCTCTGCACTGGACGTATTGATTGAAAGTGCACATCAAAGCAGAATCCCAAGCCCTTGTTCAGTTTGTGAACGAGGACATTCAAACATTTATAAGCACTGTCTTTGGTTAAAGATTTTATTACTGTACGTAATGTCAAGAAATGAAAATGAGGCAAAATAAGAGACAACATGATTAACACGTCTCCTTCAATAAGGAACTAAAGTTATTTTCAAGGGTGAGGCAATAGATGATGGTCAACAATTTGTAGCCAGAAATAACTGAAATGGAAATATATAGATTGAAATGTTTTAGGTGATCCAGGAATGTATTTCAACTTGATTTAGGTGACATAGGCCACAAGGTGCTGGTAAACCAGTTTTACCACTACATGAATAAACTGTAATGACAAAGAGACTAGTATCTGGGTGCAGTATATGAGAACCAGTATATTCGTAGCAAGAACCAGTATTTAGTAATATCCACACTATTAGTTATGACCACAGTTTCAGAAAGAAAGAAAGAATCATTATTTTAGTGTTCTCAGTGGAGTGTCATTCGGATTCATATTCTGTGTCTACAGGAATGCATAAAGATGACATACTTTAATGTTTTTGCAATGTTTTTTAACAAACCGGTCTATGGATCATTATTAGTGAATGTATGAGGCCAGTTCTCACAGGTGTACTTCATCAATATAACTACTTTAACTATGAACATTTTCCACTAACAGCCAGAAACCCAATGTTTTCTTGTATTCACTTTGAACAGTACATGCCCTGTTTCAACAGTGCTACGTCACAAGCGCAGTGCTATGCAGTACGTCATTAGCGCAAAGGGGGCTGGGAGGTCTTAAGGAAGCTGGTGATGCTGTGTGCTGTCATTTTAATATTTTACTGTAGTTGCAGATTTAGGGACATGCACACACACACACCTGCTGCTGGAACCTCCAAACTGCAAACACACAGAGTGAATTTAGACTTTGTGGACAAGAACTCTTCATCTTTTCATGAAGGCCCCCCACAGTTTGTATGCATACCCTCTGCAGACAGAGTTTGTGTAATGCAGGTATGCAAATAGGGCCATCTATCATTTAAAATATATATTTTAAGTAAATGCTGCCACTTATTAATTAGAAGTTTGGTTAAAGGTAGGGTAGGCAATTTTGGAGAGGCTAGCTAACTTTGAAAGATCCTGCCCTCCCTTCAAAGCACTTTCCAAACCATGCCTCTTCCATAAATGTGCTGTGGTTTGCAAATACATAGTTTGAAAGGAAAATAGGACAACCTATCATTGTATTCAGACCCAATGCAATGATTGGATGAACATTTTATGGTCCTTTGCCTTTCATGGACCGATATCTAAATACATTTAGACTACATTACTTAGTGATTGCTATTAGAATGGTAAGAGACTTTTAACCAGTATAACAAAAAACTTTTCTAGAAATGATCACCTACCCTGCCTTTAATTGTTCATATATTTTTCAGGACTACTGTAGTAAATGTTATATTCTAGGATGAAAATTTGGACAGATATTCTGATGACACAATGTGCAACAAAAGAGTTGCCATGTCATTCTGTTAGATCGACCACAAAACTATGCTGGCATTCATTTTGTTAATTTAAATAGGGAATCATCAGAATTAATACCAGTAAAATATGTCCTTTACCATTTTGTTAATTTAAATGGGGAATCATCGGAATTAATACCAGTAAAATATTTTAGGCCCTCTGCTATTCACATTATACATGCTGCCCCTCGGAAATATTATTAGAAGTCATGGGACAAATTTCTGTTACGCTAATGATACTCAATCATTATATTACATATATTACATTACATATATTACATCATATATTACATCAAGACCGGATTATATTCCTACCTTAGCTAAATTATCAGACTGTTTTAAAAACATAAAACATTGGATGACTCAAATAAGACAGAGATATTACTTATTGAACCAAACTTTGATAAACAGTAGCTCTCTGATTACAGTTTCCAATTAGGATGTAACATCACCTCATCTAATACTGTTAAAGACCTGGGCGTTATATTAGACAGTAACTTGTCTTTTGAAAATTGTGACTTATATTACAAAAACTGCTTTCTTCCACCTTAAAAACTTTGCTAAGCTGCATAACATCTTATCTATTTCTGATACAGAAAAGCTGGTCCCTGCTGTTATGACCTACAAACTGGACCATTGTAATGCACTATACTTGTAATGCAGGTGGCTGTCCAGCTTCCTTAATAAACAGGCTACAGTTAGTCCAAGTTCTTACCATGTCCAAGAAATAAGACCATATAATCCCAATTTTGTCATCTCTACACTGGTTACCTGTTCAATTCCGTGTTATTTATAACATTTTAATGCTTACCTATAAAACCTTAAATGGGTTAGCCCCTATGTACTTGATCTTCTCTCACGCTACAAGCCAATGCGTGCCAATGCATGCTCACAAAACTCTGGACTTCTGGTTTGTACCCAGAATCGCAAAGTCCATTAAAGGTGGCAGAGCTTTTTTAAACTCAGGAATAGTCTGCCTGATGCTGTTTGGGGCTCAGTCATGCTCTCGCATATCAAAATTAGATTAAAGACACATCTCTTTATAGCCAGGCTTTCTTTTAATGCATCTCATCATTTGTTTTTTCATTTTACTTGAAAAAAAAGTAAACAAACTTTTATGCTCCTAACGTTATGAACAGCAGCTACGCTAAATATTCTCTGTTTTGAATTTTTATCCTGGGGTTTCAATCCCGGGGTAGCTACAGCATCCAGCATCTGAGAGATCAACCCAAGCTCCAGACTTTTCATATTAACATACATTCAGTCTTGTAACAGCAGTTTGCTGTTAGAACTGCAGTCAGTGACTTTATGCCATTACCGCTATCTCTGTGAATCCTTCCTCAATTTTCTATCATTAACATCATGACCCCATCCTCGTTGACACAGCCCTTATTTATCTATAACCCTAACCCTTATTTATCTCTTTCTACAACATGTCACTAAATCAGACACATACTTCTAAATCCATACAAATATTTTAATCATTTAATTTGAGCCTTTCTTTCTTTCTCCAGTCGTAGTTACGACCTGTAGCTTTAGCGTGCCATCGGAGAACTGGCCCTCCCTGCTAAGCCTGTTTCTCACAAGCTTTTATTTTATACCATCACTGGAGTTCTGGTTCCTTACTGAGAGGCTGCTGACATTAGCTTTGAACTTTCAGTTTGTACATTGTGTTAATTATCATTGTTTAATAATTGTATTAATGTAAATTTTCTTCCTTTTTTCAAAATTTTCATTTTCTGTCATTTTCAATTTCATTTTTAAATAATTCTTCATTTTATTTCATTGTTAAATTTTTTTGGACATTTTTCATTTGTACAACTTTTATTTGTAACAATGTGGCATTGTGAAGTGCTATATAAATAAACTTGAACTTGAGACTATTCAAAACTTCAAGCCACTGATTCAGATAAAGAGGTGCTTCTGACATACCTGAAGCAAAGACCTCACTAAGATCAACTGCCACTCAGGGTGCCCCGCGATACATTCACATCTGACTTGTTGTGAGAATCATAATGCTTCACTGGCCTGCAAAATTTTAAAGGAAACCTCTTTTGAGTGATTCAAGTGATGCCAGCAGATCGTCCAAACCACTTCATCATATAAACAGGGTCATTCAAACCAAGCCGTACTATTCCTTGTTAAATTATTACTTCAATATCCTACCTGCTCCTGACATTCTGTAAACAGCAAACAAAATTGTGGCTGCAGACCTGAATCAGGACTTTGAAACGCTTTTTTCTGTCATCTAGTTGTGTCTCATGTGTTTACGAGGCTGCCCATATGTAGGAACAGTGGGACAGTCAGGTTAAAATAAATTCAATTTTGATGCAGTATTCACCTTCATAAGCAGTTGTCAGTGGTTAGTTTGTCATGTGAGTACACTGTTTTGCAGCTGTTCCTTTTGAAAATCTGACAACACCGATATGGTATGTTGCTGCTCTTCTGCTTTATCTCTGATAAACTCTGAAACTGTCTCAACAATACAGCAGTGTATAAATATAAATATAGAGTGGAGATTTGGAAAGATGTCATGTATAATTCTGGTGAAAGTTCCTGGAACAGCTTACAGCACTTTCTGATAATACATTTTTTAACAATCAGACAGATTTGCACTGACATAAGATAGTTGGGTAAGAATTTTATGAAATAATATAACAATAAAATAATATAAATAAAATAGTAAAAGAAAGATAAATCTTAACTAGATAGATGACAACAGCTAGTCAACAGCTGTGAAATCCCCCCATATATATATATATACATATATATACATATATATATATATATATATATATATATATATATATATATATATATATATATATATATATATATATATATATATATGGAGAGCACTATATATATATGGAGAGCACTCTGGATGGAGAGTGTATTATGCTTTTATGCTATTTTGCTGTTAGTAGCCTCTCAGAAATGTCCTACCCTAATTTTGTCATCTTTTAATATAGACGTACTCAAAACTGACAGAAATGAACAAATAGCCTCAACATTTCAGTTTTTGATTTTGGGTGTTTCACAAGCTAAAAGACAAGCATTAAATGATGCAACAATACTGTAAGGTGACTAAATCATGACTGGATTAACAGTTTTGGCCCATTTCCACACAGAATGTGTTGTGAACCTGTCAAAATTTACTGCAGGCTTTGCATACAATCATGCATTTGTACTCCATATGACATGCTCATTGTCATATGTGACATAACAGATGTTAATGTGACTCCACTATAAACCCAATGTGACATTGGTATAAACCAAAATATGCCGTGTAAGTTTTGCTTCACTCCAGACAGCTCTTAAAGTCTTGTATCAGGGTAATCACATAAACGCTAGTGACACACCGAGATGTCATGGCAATTATAGTCATCTTATATAAAAAATTCCTTTAACAAGCAATGCAATATGAAGTATCATTCACCCCATAGCACTAACAGTACGGGGCAAGTCATGTCAAATTTGAATAAACATGTCAGTTTTGTTCAAAGCATTAATCCTTCATTATCAAATTGTATTAATGTAGTATGACAAAACAGAAAAGAATCAGTAGTTGTAAATGTGCTTGCAGTCTGGCTGACAGTAAAACATGAGTCACAACTATGGTTTTAATTGTTATTTTTACCCTTGAGTTGTGTGTCTGTTAACCAAAATACCAAATACCAAGACTAATTCAAAAAAATGTTTAAAACAGTTTTTAAAGTATTTGAGTATTTAAAACAGTATTTGTGTAAAAACTGCTAAAATGAATGTAATTGCAGTTTTAGAAACTTTGCGGTGGCAAGACTTGAAGTTAATTGTTATAAAACATTTTTTTATTTTCTGTATGTATAATATACAGGCATTTCATTACCTTTGTTCATTGTTCTCTTAATAGAATTCTTGTTTATTTGTTGAGGCAATTTGATGCTGTTATTATGGGCTATTAGGAAGGGCCATGTTAATTAGCCATTAGAATGCACTGTAGGCGATGTTCCCTTACCCAATCTCCAATGGACACAGCTGTTTACGAAGCCATGTTCAAATCAACAATTTTCTTTCATTTAAACAACGCTGCTAACACATGTCTGGAACTGGGATTGCAGCAATTGACACAACCAAATATTAACAGATGTGAAAACAGGAGGATAAGGACCTGCATTAAACCTTCATTAGAGATAGAAACCAGGACATGGAGGTAAACATTCTCCAATAATTAGGCCTGGAGCATGATTTATGATTATGATTTAATCTCTGATGGTTGTGGCTTTGACTATCTCTAGACTCCAAACTCATAGTGGTCATAGTTGTGCATTTCATTCCCAAATGTTTCCAATAAGACAACACAAAAAGGATTAACATGAAATAATTTTTTGACTAATTACTTTTAAGTTATTGAAAAGATGCATTCCTGGTCTGCTTGTGCATGAGTAATTAGTACATTATTAATAGTACATAAACACAAAATAGTGTGTTTATAATCATAGTTTTCATGTCTTTATAATTTTTTATCAAACTTTAATAAGTGAACAAAATAATTATTTTTGTATGACATAAATCCATCTTACATTTCAACACACCCTCCTTAAACACTAGCCCACTGATACAAACCATCATGTTTCATAAGCCAATCAATTCCAGATGGAAACAATCAATCATTGAATATCTTGTTTCACTCTGAACTATTTTGCAATATAATAATATTGCATAACATAACAATATAATATGCAACTATAATGGGTTTACATCTACTATTCAAATTGACTTAAGAGAAACCAAAATACACAAACAATAAATCACAGTAAACCTATACATTTAATGTAGAGCTATACATTAACATTATACTGACAACATAAGGTAGCGATATATTTTGAGTTTGGCAAAATTGATATGACATTGCATTCAGACTGAAATCTCTGACTTTTGATTATTGTCTATGACATTTTGACAAATCTGACTACAGTTTTCAAATCTTAAGAGAAAAATCTGATGAGACTTAAGTAAAAGTTTCTAGTTGCTCTCTATCTAATCTCATGACTGTAGAAATATCGAGACCTCATTCATGATTTGGGTTTAAAATGGTCCTTTGGCACAAATAGGATGAAGCACAGTAGTGTGTTTTAGATGTCCTCTTCTGTCTGTCACAGACACAAGCAGGGCTTTTCTTCTCTAAAGCTGGTCATGAGATTTGGAATGAAAGGAAATATATGAACATTTGGGATCATGTGAGGCACAAATTTAATGTGACTTAGAGGCTGCTGATCTGACTGCTGCCCATGACTACACAGAATATCAAAGCAGCACAAAACAATGGCTGCGTGCTGATATTGTTAGTTCTTAAAAACAACAAACACACGCACATGTGTGAGAAAGTGACAGAGAGAAAGGGTCTGACTGAACGTGTGATTAGCTTGGTCTGCTGTAACATGCCTGCTAAGGAAATTGATACCTTTGTCATAATACCTTTTCACCCATCACTGTGGCATAGTGATACAAGTAAAAAGTCCTGGTGCTATTCTGGTCATATATGAGCACTTTTGAAATGTCCTATCAAATTAGAACACTGGATCTAACTGTTAAATCCAGTTAAAAGCACATGGCTTCTCATACCACTGCTACGCAGATAATACATAGCTTCATTATTCATTTCAGTCCGATGACCCCACCATTGCTGCCCGGATCTCCGCCTGCCTCCTAGACATCTCAGCCTGGATGATAAAATGGCACCTACAGCTCAACCTCTGCAAGACAAAACTTCTGATAATACCAGCCAACCCATCATTGGAACACAACTTCACAGTTGAACTTGGATCATCCACTCTTACACCCACTCGGTCCGTTAGAAACCTTGGGGTGGTGTTTGATGACCAGCTGAAATTCACTCCACACATTGCAACAATCTCTCGGTCATGCAGGTATTTGCTTTACAACATCAGGAAAATCAGACCCTTCCTGTCCGAGCATGCAACGCAGCTCCTAGTCCAAGCACTTGTAATATCAAGTGCTTGGACTACTGCAATGCCCTTCTGGCTCGCCTTCCAGCCAATGCCACCAAACCCCTGCAAATGATCCAGAATCCTGCAGCATGTCTGGTCTTCAATCAACCAAAAACAGCCCATGTCACACCCCTCCTGACCTTACTCCACTGGCTACCTGTAGCCGCCCGCATCAAATTTAAATCTCTTACACTTGCCTTTAGGACAGTAACCGGAACCTCTCCCTCCTACCTCAATTCACTCCTCCAGACATATGTCCCCTCCCAACAGCTACGGTCAGTCAATGAGCGACGTCTGATTGTTCCCCCACGAGGCACCAAATCAATCTGTAAAACTTTCACCTATTCTGTTCCTTTGTGGTGGAATGAACTCCCAGCCTCCACCTGATCTGCTGAGACCATCACAACCTTTAAAAAACTACTCAAAACACACCTATTTCGCAGACACCTGACTAATCCCTAACGCTCTGTCCTATCCTCACAAAAAAAATCTCCTTGTCTCTAGTTCATCTTGTCTCTAGTAGAAGAATACAATGTCTGCTTGTAAATGTAGCTTTGTAGACTTGGCTCATCGGCTCGATGACAATGACAATGTAAATGTAAATTGTTATTGTAAATTGTAAATTTAAAAAATGTATTTAAATTCAGCAAATCTGTGTACATTTTAACCTTAAATTGTATTATACATCTGGATTATCAAAATAATTGGGCACATTGCTCTCATGGCCATTCAAGACCATTATCGGTCAACCAAAAATGTGGTTATCACAAATATATCACATTACATTTAACTTATTAGAATTGTGCTATGGGCACATATACAAATGTATCTGTTTAAAGTTCTATTTAAAGTTCTACTTAAAGTTAAAGAATGTCACTGTATTCACACAATGAGTCACATCACATTTAATAGCAGGGGCGGCTCAACTTACCCACTGGCACATCTTTTGACAGCAGTCTTAGACCACCCCCTTCATTTCATAAACCCTTTTAATTCAGTCAGAGAAAGCCCCACCTTCTTTCTTCTAACCACTACAAAGGACGTCCCCTGCTGCCTAATACACAAATGCAAAACAGTTCTGAAACTGCAATCTTAGTCTGGAATTTCCAGTCAGTTTACATAAAAATGTCTCTGTTGTGTGCTCTTGATTCCTTTTAAAAAACAACCAAAATTACAATGTAACTAATGCCAAAAATGTTTATATGGTTTTAAAATACCTTTAATTTTGGAAGTTTGTGTTGATCAAGTCTCATGTCTTGAGATTTGATGGTTGGTTGAGCAGTAATGATGCGCTTTTAAATGATTAGGTTTTGGTTTTTACCTTTAAATACAGCCTTGCAGGAATGTTCTGGGTAAAATACCACCTCTTTGGAGAGCATCTGTAGCCTGCTGTTAATTACCACGGAAAATGATCTTGATTTGTTCCTCAATAAAACACAGAGAAATTGTGTACAATACATTTGGAAGTGAAGGTGCTGTGTGTAAAGTACAATAAACATTTAAACAATGAACCTTTATTATGGATTTAGACTATGCCAACGTTTTGGTAAAAACACAGGTTTAGGTTCACAGGTTTCTTGGTGGTTAAAATGGAATGCTTATTGAAGAACTACCCTAACTGTCTTTAATCTGATTTACATTTTATTTAGATTTTTTGTGCGCATACCCTGTTACCACATAATTTTAATCTTCTTACCCACGTTAATGGCTACACATGAAGTCACACACCTAGTCATAACACATAAAAGTCATAACACATAAAAGCTGATCAGCAACATACTATAGCAAAGCTGCAAGTAGTTTAACTTAACAACCGCAGTTCAGTGCCATACGAAAAGTGCCACATTTACCATGCTAGTAGCTACAGTAACTGCAGACTATAATTTATTTTGCACTGTAGCTGTTACACAAACCTGTTGTCCACTGGACGGATCTGCAGTTTCATTTACACTTTAACAGTTTATTAAAATTAGGCATTATAGGTTTAACTTGACATACTCCAAACTGAAAACAATTAGCAATTAGACTCTGCTGAACTGTAGTCAGTTGTACTACAGTTGACTACAAGTATACTTAATCACCTAAATGTGATTGTACATGTAGTTGTACTGTATGACACAACGGTTGTATAAGTTTTAGAGTACAGAATGAAGAAAATCCTGCACATTTTGAAATTCCCCTTCAAATTCACTATCTGAACCCAATTTTCAGCCCTGATTGTCAGGGTCCTGGCTTCCTTGTTTTGGGTTTTTTCTAAATTCTCATGCCAGGATCCTGAAAGCTCTGTTTTTGTGTCAGAGTTTTTGTGATGTTTGGATCCTGACTCTGTTCTAGTCATGGTTCTTGTATTTTAGAGTCAGGATCTAGACTCATGCTCTGTGTTTTTTGCGATCTGTATGTTGCTTGTCTTTGGAAGCACATGGCCATTGTTTGTTTACTTTGTGCAATGTGATCTCCTGCCCTGAGTCTTGAACCCACCCTCTTGTTTCCTTGTTAATTGTCCCATCATTAGTTCATGCCCCTAACCTGTCTGCCATCATTGCCCTCCTTGTTTGGTTCCTTATTTATTGCCCTTGTTTGCTGTCTTGTGCTGGTATATTGTTTCTTGCTTCTTGTTGTTCCTGGTAGAGAATAGTACCCTGCATTGTGTCTTGTTGTTTGATCTCAACCTAAAGTATTTCTAGTCTTGTTTGTTTTTTGTTTTGTCCCCTCGTGGGAATTTTTGTTTAAATAAAATAATTTTTTGTTACACTTTCTGTGTCTGGGTTCTCTTTCTCCATGAGCTTGACACTGATTCTTGTCAGTGACACTGATGTTCAGTGCTTTGATAGGGTGTGCCTCCAATGTGATGCCAATTAGACATAATTACAATTACGCAAGTAGGTGTGGCTCGAATGCATGTGCATATTTGTACACACAGATTGAGTGAAATGTCAGTTAATGGGAGTTTTAAACTGTGCCAGTATGCAAGGGTTTAGGGGTCTCCTGCATGGGCAGGCAGGGCAGTCATGTGTGAGAGAGGGCTACTCATTAAATTATGTACAAAGGAGAGTTTATGTTAGGCACTGTCATAGTGTGTTACACAGATGAGCGCTCTGTGTACTATACTGTGTCCATAACACATCCCCCCACGCCAGCAGACCGCCAATTACTTCCAGTGTTCAGATGAGAAAGACATCAAAAGAGCTTTGCATATGCTACTTGTAACTTACTACATTTCACATTGACATGCTACTTGTATAAATGAGGGGGTATGCAATGCAACCTGTCGGGAACATGTTCAGGTCTTATCAACAGAAAGAAATATGAAACTATATTTGGCTTAAAGAAATTAAGACATTATTTTTAAGACAATAAAGCACTCCTAATCTCTATTCAGTTCAATTCACATTTATTTCTATAGCGCTTTTCACAATGTACAGTATTGCCCTTATGTTATTGGTAATTTATGATTTAAATAATAAAAATGACATTGTATTACAGCATTTTTGACTGTAATCGAGTGAAACTGCATTACAGTAATACAAATCTACATTTTTAAAAAATAAAATTAGTGATTATCCTGACTTTTCATTCAAAACGTAAATGAAATCCTATGACAATTGTAGTGTCTGGCATGGCCTAATATTTGGATCATGTATGGCTCATAAAATACCCATTTTAAGTTATGACTTACAAACCATAAGTCATAAACCATGTGGGGGGTAAAAGACCCTAGGCTCCAGAGAGTCTGGAGGCAAACTTCTCCTCCAGATGGCTATCAGCACCTCTAACACCAACAGGACAGTTTATGACACCCTGCACCAGCTTCAAAAGAATTTCATGGGCACCACCTGGAGTTCCAGTAATGCAACATGGCCCAAGAGAGAGCACTCTCTTTAACTTACAACTAAACTGTCCTAAACTGTACATATGTGTATATATTCCCACTGTATGCTGGCTAGAAAACTATGTATCTTAACTGTAACTGTAGATAGTTATGCAAGTTTGGATTTATGTTCTGTTTGAATTTATGCATTAGGATGAATCACAACTTAATGCATTTCAAGCTCTGTCATATTTAATATCTAACAGATTGTCTTCTAATTTCCCATCAGACTACGTATGTTGTGTTACCATAACAGGCATGATAGTCTTTCTACAATAACCTGGATTCATATTTGTTGGATTCATATTTGTAAATGGGCCATCCGGCCAGAAAACATGCAAATGAGGTGTCGAGCGAGACAAAGAAACTTTTGCCTGCTTAACACCTATTGGTTGTTTTGGTTTTACTGGTCGTGACCGTTGTGAACTTAAAAATGACCGCCAACAGTCTTAGTATAGTCTAGTCCTAGTCTAGTCTTCGTCTTCTTGCTCGTGATCTCTTCCACTCTTCAAACAAAGATCTTTGGCCTGGCACCCCTCCCCTCAATCCCTCTGAGACAGACTCTGGACATCACTTCAGCTAACTTTGTTGATGTCCAGAACTCGACAAACTCCATCATGTCTGAACCACCCAGGACTCTCTCTCACTCCAAGTGCATTTGGATTCGTGCTCTGCACTAGAGCTCAATGCAAGTATCCATATTCTATACACATAGAATAGCTGCACTAAGTTGTGCCCCTTTATTAAGGTGAATCTACTGGTGGTTCATTCAGGATGCTTAGCTGATTTGACTTGTACAGGCTTAACATCCTCTCTCTCTCTCTCTCTCTCTCTCTCTCTCTCTCTCTCTCTCTCTCTCTCTCTCGCTCTCCTCATCTTTAGTTGTGTTTAATGTGTGTATGTTTATGTCTAGTCATATGTTACATGTTCCCCTGTAGTGTAGTTTTATAAACACCCATATGTATTCACCCTTGATTGTTGCTGCGTTTAATGCTCACAGATAAGGTCACTTAAACTGTGTTCGATCTTTCTACATGCTCTAAAGTCCTGTTAAAGAAGAGAAGCGTTGTTTTCAAGGCCAGACAAATAATGTTTCTTAGATTCAATAAGACCGCGTATGCACTCGCTGAACGAATGCAAAAGCTGTTTATTGTAATAAAACCTTGCTGATCAGGTACTACAAAAGATGTACATTTAATGACGATTAATCATATGTATTTTTCTTTGAGCTAAATGAACTGTTTCCATGAACGAAATGGTGTTTTAAACAACACTGTTTCATTGATTTGACATTCGATTTGCTACATAAATGTGGTGCTGGTTCATGCTTATAATCTGGAGTCCCTAATTCTGCTTATCTTTGCTACATGCTCTACAAGAGTGTTAAATCAATGTATTACATTGATTAAGAATTCCCCAAATCATTGATCCTAATCAATTATTAATAATTTTATATATGTATTTATGTGTATTTATACATATGTGTATGTATATATATATATATATATATATTCATTCAATTCACATTTATTTGTATAGCGCTTTTCACAATACATATCATCTCAAAACTGCTTTACAGAAAATTAAAGTACTACATTGTTAGAAAAGTTAATTATTATAAGTGATTTTAGAATTTTACAGGTCTAAGGTGGTACAGATTAAGCATCTGGCTAATATTGTGTATGCATTTAATCAGAAGTAATGATCATCCCAAGTCCTTGCAGAGGTTGGTGCCATCTCTGCACAGAGCTGACTCATAATTTCCATCCTCCATTAAAGGTCTGGTGAATTTGTAGAACATTCAGTATCACAGAAATAAAAATCCTTAAAAATGAATTAATTTATACATTAATTTTAATGTTTTGCTTTGACAATGAAACAGCATTTATAAGGAACATATAGCAATAATTTATAAGGAATTCTAATGAATTTATAAGCATTTATTTATAAGGAGGTTTATGCTTTTATATGACGTTTTTAAAATATACATTGTACCCAGTCACAGGAAATAAATGTATTTATGCTTTCAGAGCAAGTGGAAAAGTCCACATTAAAGTAATCTATATTGTATATACTGAATTTAAATAAAAATATCACTGAAATGCTTTTCAGCCATGCTGAAATGCTAAACAGTAAAATGTGTAATGTGTAATGTCATCAGTTCTGTGAGATTTGCCACAGGGTAGATCTTGTAAATTTCAATAGAAAACCTTCTGCATTTATTGGAAAACAATGTAGTGTTCACACAGTATTATGAATTTTTTATAAATATTTTTTCTCTCTTTCTTTCTATTCTTTCTCTATTTTTGCTGCAGGTTCACTGTTGCATCTAATATAGTCTCAGATGCCCATGGGACACCTATAGTCCTATAGAACATAAATCCACCTATAGAAACAAACAGTGGTTATTTAATTTGCATGTCATTCAGACAGTCACTTCCTGTCTAATTGGGTACTTCTTGGCCAGAATAAGCTGCAATGAATGTTAGACCTTATGACCTTTATTTAAAGGTCTGACTAAGTCCAATATAGTTTTGAAACGTGAAAATCTGTCATTACACACTCATGTTGTTCTAAACCCAAATTATGTTTTTTGTATAGGAAGTGTCATAGGTGTAACTAGATAAATGCTGCTCTGCTTTAGACTAAAGAGTAAAGAATTTTACACCACAATGCCTTTCAAGGTATCAAGCCATTTTTGACTTTTAAATGCTGCACATACCTGAGTAAGTAATGCATAAGTAATAACATATTCATACTTTTAATGCTGAAAATCTCTCTATATTATGGAAGTATTACAGAGCTGAATACTAAAAACATGGAAGAAGTTGCACACTTTACTATAAGTTCAAATAAAAGTAAGTAGTAACTTTTCCAAATGTCCAAGCTTGAAAATTACTTATTTGGTACAGCCTTTGGGTTCCTAATTAGCAGCATATTGAAGGATTCCCAAGAGATTGGCCAACTAGAAATGGATTTTGTGAGTTACTCCACTGGACTCCAATGTGTGACTATTTTTAGAGCAATATGTTAATTCATGACCAGCCTTTTATAAAAATTAGGCTCCAGTTAGATAAAGCTAAAATAATTAAACTGTGTTTCTGTTTATATTGTTAATTTTTAAATGTTTCTGTATTTCATAGATCATGATGTAGTTCATGAAAGGGATGGCCACAATTTGAATAGATAATTTAATGTTTATGGACAAAGTCTCTGTGCCCTTGTGCTGTCCAGACAATGACAAAAAATATAAGAAAAAATGTATTACATTTTTTTATCAGCTTTTTCCAGGAGGACTGTAAAATTACACTATGATGTTTTAGCCTGCATGACCTTATAAAAAATGTAAAAGGATACACCTTAATCTGAAAGGCTTAAAACTCTCCTTTGGAACAGCTGGAAAGCATTTTACTTAGTTTCATAGTTTCTTTTCTTCCTATCAGTTAAGAGCAACATGTGCAGCCTTTATGATAATTAGTCTTATTATAAAAAAGCAGATTTACAGAAACTTAACAGTTAATTTTGTCTTAATCAGTATTCAAAATATTATCTATTAAACAGGTTGAGGACTTGAACCAGAATGCAGAGATCTGACAAATGAAAGTGCTAGTGAAAAACCTGCTAGCAATGAATAAATAAACACATATGATAAATAATTAAAACTTAAACTCAATTATAAGCATTTAGCTTATCATATTGTTCATATTGTTCATAACTAATTATTAGGCTAAATTAAGTTAAACAAATATGATTCTTTGATGTCATTGTACTAAAAACAAACTGCTAATTAGGCTTTGACCTCCTCACAGGCCTTGCGGGGCATAGGCCTCGTTGTCAATGTCGATTTCTAATTAAAGTTTATTTACTGTTGTTGCGCAAGGCAGTACATACACTTCAAAGACAATCCCATTGGAGCAACCTCGGTTAGTTAGGTACCTTTCTTAAAAGCACAATGGTAGCAGGGTTTGAACCCAGGACCTTTCAACCTGGATCTGCATCTTTAATCACATGTGTCATAGTAAATTGTAAATCTGGAATATGTAAGGTTTGTGTTAAGGAAAACAAAATCTTTATAGTCTGTTCAAAATGTGTAACTGTCCCACTTTCTCTCTCGCAATTACTTTTTTTATTCTCTCAACGCTTTGTTTGACAGACACTTTATTTGGCTTGAATATTCATGTACTAGCAGCTCACAGATTCATAATGCATTACTCCACTGAATACCAATAGCCGCATTTCCCGCCAAACTCGATCTCACCCTTTGTGCGCAAACACTCTAATCATGCTCATTCAGTTCATTATGTTTGGACCACTGTGCTTGCAAACACAACACCTGCCATTTTGGAATGCATTAAAAAAAGAAATCTATTTCTAAACCAAAAACAACTGACATACAACAAGAATTACACTTTAATACTTATGCAGAAGAAAAGTTCATTACTATTTCCTAGTGCATGCTAGAGTCTTAATGGTGTTCTATTTAGGTATGAACTTTGTCTCATGGGCTTTTCCATAAATTCCTTAGGAGAGATAAAAATAGAAACAAATGAGACAATTCTTACAGGGCTATAGATTAACTTAGATAATTAGGTATTGGAAAACATTTGTGCATACATATGACTTTTGATAAAATTTTTGGTATCTGAGCAAGGTTTGAGACATTATTTAGATTAGTAAAAGATTTCAAATTAACAAGGTTGTTTTTTTAGGAGACAAACCTGAGAATTAAAAAAAGATAAGGTAAAGGACACAACATTAAAATTTCAAGTCAGAATTTAGCCAGTAACAATACAGAATTAGTAAAGCACTTTAAGGGTTACTTACTCTTTAAGGGTTAACTATGCTTTAAGAACTACACTGTATACTTTAAGGCTTAATAATGCACCAAAGAATCCTAACTACACAAGAATAAAATAACCCTTCATAAGGTTAGATTCTCAAATGTGGAAAACTCAAGTCAGCGATGCCACCAGCTGGAGAGCTTGATGAACTTGGAAAAATGGTGTCTTTTAAATATTCGCACAGACACAATGAGAAACTGACAAATCTGAATAAATCAGTCATAAGCAGCAGTCCACATATGGAATTTTTACACAGAGAAATCAAACAGCTATCAAACAGCTATCAAAGGTGTTAAACAGCACCTTTGGCAGTTTTCATGTTTGTTTATTAATTATTGTGGCTACTCTGAATAAGCTTTCAGCTACCAATAAGAGTGCTCACTATTATCTATTATCTATTGTGGGTGATTAGTCTTAATTAAAATTCGTTTGCTCTCACACAGCACAAATATGTTATAAAATGACTACTAGACACCTTTACTTAGTTTAGAAAACCTGTTAGTGGAGAACTAACACTGGAATGAATTTACAAGTCTATCCTGTAATATCCTGTATCTAACCTTGATAAATGAAATCAGAGATCCTTGTATAAATAAAGTCTAAGTATAAATATGTGCAAATAGATGGTGCACAGGTGATGATATAACATTACACGACTTGATTCAGAGATTGGATCAGAATTGTTGACGTCAGTGCTGAGTGACTAAAGACTGTGAAGTTTTTTAGCATCACTTAAAGGGGTTACAGGGAATGTAAGGGGATGGTACAGCCAAATGGTGGTTTAGCCCAATGATTAAAGCTTTGAACTGAAGTATTTTTATACATTTGCATCTCTGACTTACGTTGCATTTAACAGCTGGGTAGGTAATTTTTAGGCCTGGGTGGATCAGTGGTAGAACATTGTGTTAGCAGCGCAAGAGGTGTGGGGTTTGATTCCCAGGGAAAAAGTATTTAATTTGAATGCACTGTAAGCAGCTTTGAATAAAAGCATCTGCTAAATGTGAAATGTAAATTTGTTCCTGAAACATTTTTGCTATCAGATTGTAAAGTAAAGTGGTCTAAATGTTTTGGTATATAAAAATATATCTTCCATGGAAGGTGCAGGGCCATAAAATGTTTATCAATAAGATGACCTACTGTCCTACTTGATTGACAAACATGCATTAATCATATATTTTGGCTCTGAAGGAAGAATGGAATCTTCTGCTTCAAAGCTAGTTTGCTGTTGTTATCTCCCTGAAATTGCCTACCCTACCTTTAAGGCAATTTATTTATTTATTTACTTTAAGGCAATTTATTTATTTTTCAAAGTTTAGAAAATTAAACTAAAAATATGCACAATACCACTGTAATACTAATCTACCCTTGAATACCTCCTGAATAGTGCCACACAGACCTATTACCTTATGCAACCTCTGACTTAACACTGCCATCTGCTGTTAAAAAAAGACCCAGGCTGGTTTTACAAAAAGAAATGGTTCAGTTCATAGAGAGAAAGACCACGGCTGTCATATTTTCTTTCCAGCTTTTTCAGTGAGAGCAAGTCCTATGCAAAGGACTGCTGACTCAGCAGGTGTGCCCTTTAATGTGTGAAGAGGATCAAGAAAATCAGTCAATCTATTTATCCAATCACTTTGCTCACTGACAAAATTATCAGTTTTTTTTTTATCTTTAAATCAACTTTAACTATGCACTTCGAAATATTGTTTTAGCGATATTGTTGTTCAGCGACCATTCTTCCATGCACTGAAGGTAAATAAAAACGTCGGAAAGTATATGCAGATAATATTGCTTAAGCTATTAGAGCTGTTGTGTCTTTGCGTACTTTACAGCAGTCATGTCATATTTCTTCAGTTAATCCTCTAAAATGAGTATAATTTACTAAACTCATTTTAGATCATTTAAAATATAATTTAATAATTTACTTCCTCATTTACTATGAGGAACCAAGGTGAGAACGTGGTTAGATTTTGGTTTAGATCAGATGCTTTAAACCCTTATTTTGACCCTGAAACTCGAGTATATCATATGAGTGTCAGTAACCCGGCAAACACAAAACATTCCCCTAGTCTTTTGTTCCTTTGTCATTTTTTGTGAATCATATAATAAAGTCCTAGGAACATTCCTTTTTTTATATTTTTATTTTCAACCAAAAACTAACGTTCTCAGAACATTCTGGAAACCAGAAATTATTAGCTGGAAAATTGTGACTCCTCAGAGGACAAAGTTTGCACTGTGATTGCGGTTTACGTGGAAAGGGTTTATCAGACTTGATCAGACATGTGTTTATGATGATAAAGCATAAATTACAATGCAGAAGGTATTGTCAATATTATTGCATGTGTAGTGCCAAAACCTTTACCTGCTGGAAGATTATAGTAGTTACTATATTATACTATAGTATAGTAAAATGGCCTGATCACATCTGGCCATCCTTAATGCCCTTCACTGGTCTGCTAGAGTCTGTTCTGGTACAGGCAGTTCCACTGTCAGTCGTCACAGCTCAGCTTTAAAACCGAAATAGATTGTTCCAGAATGCAAGACACGGGCATCATGTCACATTGACAAGCATCTGCATGGATGTAGTTTAGTTCAATTCACATGTGGAAGGAAGCATGAGTGCGTAAAATTACACACAGCTGCTGAAAATATCATCCTGAAAAACTAGGGTCCACTATGCTAAACAGACTAATAGCCCTTAGTATGTCTACATGCAAGGATCAGCGTAAATGAGGTATATATAGTCACTTACCATGTGGCTTCAACACACACACACCCAACTAACCGCCTAACCTTTAGCCATACCTACCCAAAACCTAATTCTAAGGGGTGTTAGAAAGTGAGGACTGGCCAAAATGCTTTCTTTGTCCTCAGTCTAATGGTCTAACTGCTGACACTGGTCCTCACAAAGATAAATGTACACACACATAAAAACATACATTGTTTTTAAACATTTTTAGCTTTACTTATGGTAAAATATTAAATTATATTTAATGAAAAAGACATGGCTAAAAGTTACCTTAAATTATTTTGATTGTTACAATAATAAACAGTTTGGCCTAGGTTGACTTTAACCAAAACGTAATTTCAGAGACAGAACAATTCATTATACTTTCATGAATGCTTTTGAAAATGTTTTTATAAAGCTGCAATACATAACTTTTACCTCTGAACCACAATCTTTGTTTGAAGTCTCTGAAATGAAGCCAAAGTGACATTTCCCATAAAACTGGAACAGCTCAAATGACAAATTACTAATAAAAAAAAATTACTGCTGGGAATCGTGATAAGGAAACAATTTTGAACACTGACCTGTTATGTACTTGCTCAATAACTGTTTTTTTTTTTTTTTTTTAAGCCTATGAAATGGATTTCTTTAATGATGTGCACTGATCATGCACAATAAGATCAGAATTGTGTGTTATATAAGCAGGGTCAAATTTGATTTTGACTTCAAAGAAAGGATACACAACTTCCTCCATAACAACATAGCCTATCCAAACAAAATGTATTTTTATTTAATTAAAACAGTTTGTGAAACAGCACAATTGTAACACCCCAGCAGTTGGTCATGGATTTTCACAAGACAGGGTTGATATAAACATTTTTACTTATCAGGATATACAAAACACGTTTCATGGTATATAAATATACTAGACTGTCTAAGAGGACCACTGAGGCTCCTTCTCAAAAGACAATACATACAGTCCACAGTACGAAATTACAAATGATGCTTATGTTAAGTGATAAATGCAGGAACGCAAAATCAAAACAAATGGACAAAAGCCAGCTGCAAGAGGTACAGAGGAACAGCCTGTGGCCATGAGATTGCATTGGCTTGCAAATGTATTTGTAATTTTTAATAAATTTTGGTAATTTGTAGTTGTAAATGTAACTTGTTAACAATACAGCTCAATAAAATCTAACATCTGTGTGCAGTGAATTTGTCACATACTGATTCCATGTAAAGTAACAAAAGCCTTACTGCAGTAAAATGCATGAAAATAAAGGGTCAATTGTTACTTTCCTTTTAATTTGATTAGTGCATAAGAATTGGAACTTGTGTGACAACATGCAAGTTCTTCAATGTGTAGGCACTTTACTGACCCAGACGAATGAATAAATACAGGCTGTACAATCAACAGTAATCCAGGAATGTAAGGAAAAATCAAGAGAGAACTTTCACTATTATACCTAGCAAAGGATGTTCTGGAGTGAGATTTGTCTGAACGAACATAAAGGCATTGAAGTTGTGTAGGAGGAGAGGTGTGCCCTCTGAATTGATTAAACATTGCTCTATTTGAAACACATACTTCATTTGAAGTTTTTTGGCATTTGTCAAACTCAGAGTATTAACCTGCATTAGATACCAAGCACAAACAATTCTCAGAGTAGGTGGGCCAGAAAAAAATTAAGCTGCAAAAATTAATGCCACATTCTCTCAGAAAACATGAGAAACATGCTCAGTGAGGGGGTGGGTGGTAGGTGTTAAACAAAAAGCAGTCTTTGAATAAAGGATGTTTGTGTGGCTGTGTTGTGTATTGATGGTCATTGTGTCCATTAAAGAGGTCCAAAATTCAAAACACAGAGATGAGAGCGAAGACTCCATAGAGCAGGGCACAGGGGTATGCCACCAGCAGCTGCTGCCCGTCCATGGCCAAAGCAGAGATGAAGATCTTAGAGGCGGAGAAACTGCACCAGCCAATGATGACGGCCACCAAAACAATTCCCAGCATGCCCCTGAAAGACGGAGAAAAACACTAGATTAGCTAAAAATGTCTATGCATGAACTGTTTTGATCAACCTAACAAACATAAAAATGAACAAAAAAAAAAAAACAGTAAACCCAATTTGAATAAAGGCACGGTTTGCCAGGCGCGTGTGGTTCATTATGCATACTCCTCAGGGGACAGTATGTGAAGTGTACAAAAAGTCAATTCTGACAGCTGTGGTCTCAGGCTGTTTTTACATTTGTGTGTTTTTTTAAAATTGTTTAACAGAAAAGACTCTAGACCACTACATTCAAGTCAAAATGTTTGCAAGTTTAGTGGAGATAAAGGATTACTTTAAACCCATCTTTGACACCCTACTGGTGAAAAAGGCAGACGAGTTTGCAGGTGTGACTACAGAACTGTATGGGGCTATGGAACTGTTAATGTAAATTTAATATTGACAAATGTCCATTTAAATACTTCTTTAAAAATACAAAATGCATTAATAATTTTATTAATGTGTTTCACAGATTTTTAAAATTATTTTATACATATTTTGCACTCATTTTTAATATATTTTTAAACGTATACTTTTTTAAATATAGTAATGTAAAAAAGTTACAAAAAAATTAACAATATAACATCATACTCTGATTAGACTGACTTACTGCAAGGAGAGGAGGACACAGAAACTGGAAAGGATGATCATAGGCAGCAGGCAGTACCCAAGAACACTGGCCACACACCCGAATGAGACACCTGTCATGCTCATGAGGTTAAGCAGGCAGTACATGGCGAGACACCCAATGGCACTGATACCATACACATAACCAAATTGGATCTTACCCGTCTGCAACCAACATGAAAAACAGTGTCCAGTGTCACGTTTAGCACTCAAATGCTCCTGTTTTCTATCATTTTCACAACTTTAAACTAACCAGAATATACATCAGCAAAAAGATGTGTATGAAATGTTAAACAAACCAAAAGTAGTGTTGCTCCAAAAGCCAAACAGAAAACCATGGGTCCAGCCAGGTCTGTTTCATTCATTATACTGCCATCTGCTGATTTCAATGGGTGCAACACAGTCAGCGTCTTTTGCCAGATGTGGTCAAAGTTGATCCCCAGTTCTAGAATTAAAAAAAACATTTTTACATAAGTGGTATTCATGAAAAACTCACCACTGCAATGCTGGGATTTTGTGCCAGCACAATCTTATTTGGTTACCAAGGTGTTCTGGGTGGTAGCTTTCTGGCCAAAAATTCCTACCTCCACATCTGTGAGTGGCTTTGCTTTTAAATGTTATTTTTGGGTTATGTAAACAGTACATATGTTTACATAACATATGACCACAACTGTATACGTATGTACACTTATGACTGCAACTGTATACCACAGTGAAGTGTTGGAGATTAGTTTAGAGCCTCAAACCTATGTATTAGCACTATAGCTATAGCAGTGGCACAACATTAACATGCCTTAGCAGGGTACAACATTAGAACAATAGGACAAAATCGATAAGACAAACTTTATCATGCACTGCATGATAAATGCACTGCCGATCCTCGATGACAACAGTGAGCAGTGGTGAACAGTTAAGCAGCTTTCTCCATCTCGCTCTGACTGACGACTCCTGGTTCAATTTAAGCACAGTTCTAAATAACTAGGAAAGGCTGGCTTAAAAAATGACTTAACTTCCCGATGCAAGGACACGGGTGAGGTTTATTTGGCTTCAGGATATCAAATATAAATCTTTTATTTCTCTTTAAAAAAGCACTGATATTCCTTTGTGACATTAAAGCAGTGTATCTAAAAGCATGAAAACTCCGCAGCATATGACATGTCATGTTAACTTCACACATAAAAATGTCTTTCTAAATTAGCCTAATAAGCAATAGTTCAAATGGGCTTCTTACACACACATGCTTGTTTGCCCTCCCCTAAACCTAACCTTCACACGAATGTGCATGACTTTGATTTAAAGAAATGCTTTATCTGACCGATTTATGAGCCTTTTTATTGAGTGATGATCAGAAAAACATCCCTACATGTTCGTTGTCATGATATTACACTGTTAATGAGGACATTTGTCCCTCAGAAATATAGCTGAACCTGTACACACAAACACACACAATCAACAAATGACCACAAATAAATTGTAGAAATAGCTGTAACCTTTATAACGTAGGCAATGTTTTGATGGGATGGTAAAATAAAAGCTGTCTGATAAGTTCCTCTTAATGTTCAAATTTTAATCTTTATCTAAAAAAAAAACAAAGTTTACAAAAAAAAAACAAACAAATACAAGACTGAAATTATCTTAAAGAATAGGAGTCTTTACTTTAATAAGATTAAGTTGAATTCAGAACTTTAATTCATCAAGTTAAGCATTCAGAACCAGCCTTAAGCAGAATGTTTAGAGAATATCAATATATTGCTGCCCTGCATTGAGGCCCATCTGGACGGGGATATTTTTCTTACCCTCCAGTAAAGGGGGCTCATCCTCAAAACTGCTGCTGTACATGGACTGTGAGGAGGCAGGTGTGAATGCTGGCGTGGGCTGGTAGATCTGGCCCGTGTATGACTGCTGGGGCTTCATCATTCCCAGACCTGTAGAGTAGGCCATTGGCTGAGAGAAATCGTACTGACCATACTGCTTGCTGTACACAACAGAAAACAGGTTTAAAGTCATGATTAGATGAATAGAAAGGGTTTAAGTATTCTTATTTATCATAGAGGGGCTACAGAACCTAGATAAATTGTAAGCATGTTAATAAGATAAAGTGAGTGATATTCACTCTATGTAGAATAAAATGGTTTCTATGAGCTTTGATATGGCTGAAGTCTTTATATCATGTGAGCGTACATGTTAATAATGTACATATGCATAGTGCTAGCAATGGCAAGGTCACGGTTTGAATCCCATAAAATGTATAGCCAGAATGCAATGTAAGCTGCTTTGATATAAGTGTTTGCCAAATGTGTAAATATAATCAATATTTTGGAAGTAACACTTAAGTAGACAGATTTGCATAGATTTTTCCTTGCAGGAAATGCAGATTTGCATACATGTCCAATTCTGATAACTGTTTAAAACTTTTCTAATAAGTCCACGATATAAGTTAGGATATAAACCTGCTGTAAGGGTCATCAGGGTTCCTGTAGGCATATCCTCCTTGACTCTGGTCATCTACACTGTAACAAGACTTGTAGAAGTCTGTGTTGAAACTGTCAACCCCTGACATGGCAAGCAGACTGGAAGACATAAATCAACAGAGGTAAATATTTAAAAAAATATATAAATCTATATATTCTTCTACATACACCTTGGCGTAAGAAGTTCAAGAGCCTCCTGATCATAGGAGCTCTAACTAATATTCCTAATTACGTTATGTTGACAGGATGTTTCTAAAACACAACTTGTCCTACGACAATACACATTTAAAACACACTTATAATATTTTGTACATAATATAAAATAAAAATAATGCTATTACTGTGACACCACGTCTCCGCCTGCCTAAACGTACTACTATGTTACCATATTAATAAAAAAACACGTTATCAACGTACAGTTCCAAAACAAATTAGTTATAACCAAACAGTGCTTAGAATTTGTATTACCGTGATACGATTTGTAAGCAAACCAACATAGCTTAGATATCACATTTTTATGGGAGGTTCGCTACATTGGGTACAACTGTTGTATGGCATTAATACTGCTTGTTTAGTTCAGTTAGCAGAGCTCAATCAGAACAGAACTAACTGAACACAGAGCAGTGGCACATTCACTCGCTGTCAGCACATTTCAGCACTAATACAAACACCTTGTTTACGGTATCATATGGCTTACACATGATGTAGTGCAGTAAATATCAGAGTTTTACTCACACTGTTAATCACCTAACAGTCCGTCAACACCGCTATCTACGTGTCAAGAAATAACAGCAGAACTTCCGGGTCATGGCAATAATAACGCCTAGTTAGGGCTCCGCAAATTGACCAGCGACACCTACAGGACCACACATAGAGATGAGTTTTAATACAGGGTAACAATAGGTTATAGCTATATGCCTACATTTTCAATAAAAAGCAATATTATTTAATGTTACACAGAAGAATTACAAGTGTCACAAAGCTTTGATTCATATTTATATTTGACTGTATCGGTGATCTGAAAATTGCGTGTAAGTTAAGAACTTTATAATGAAAGTTATAATAAAGTTATTTATCCAATCCAATTATCCAATTAAGTTTATTACCAATAAAATAATAAAATGCATTTTAACCTCCTTTCTAGCCTTATTTCATATTTGTCTGTCGAAGCATTAGTGTGCACATGGTAAATAGCGCGTTGCGCGCGTGAATCATTTATCATCCGCTCCAGCATACGATGGCAGTTACTCAAACTAGACACGGATGTTTTGGTGTCAAGAGGCACTAAAAATAAATCTAGGAAATCAGGAAATCATCTCTGCTAGGAAATCATTCTTATTATTCTGCAGAGAAATTTAATGGAGGTTATATGTGAGGGGTGCTCGTTTTCTTACACCGGGAGAGATTGGGAAAGGCTTGTTGTATCTATTGTACGGTTCACGCAGCAAGATAATGGTGCGGGTGGAACATTAAAGTGAATAGAGAGATAATGTGTCAAATTCTATCATTTACTCACCCTCATGTCATTCCAAACTTATATTGCTTTATATCTCCTAATATCTTTTGTGTTCCTTGGAAGCAAAAAAAGGCATGCAGGTTTGAAATGACATTAGGGTAAGTAAATGATGGAAGAATTTTCATTTTTGGTGAACTGTCCCTTTAACAGCAATGCAGCTAGATTTAAAAGGCATTTAAGTGCATCACAATGTGGTTGCTAGGGTGTTCTGGGTATCTGACCCATGTTAAAAAAAGCCAGCCCATTGGGGTTTAAGGTAAACTGTGAAGGATAGTCGAATAGCCATGCTTTAAAAAGAACCACTAGTAAGGTCTACCGCAATAATACAATGTTATAAGTAATAATTTTAAAGTGTTAACAATATGATGCAGTAAAACACACTTTTGGTCACAGTCCAAAACAATAATAAAGGCATGTAAAATCAGTGCGTTGTGCATTTCTTGTTTCATTTGAAAAAGATTTGCCTAAAAAATTCCTCAGTGTGAGCACCAGGACAGAAAGGTTCTTGAGATGTTTTTTCTCCAAGCTTAGTGCAAGTCATCCAGATGGTGCTGAGAACACAAGTCAATCTTTAAATGCATCATGGCCAGTGGGTAAGAGCGTAGTCCATTAGCTGCACTGTACAGAGAGCACAGAAGCACAAAAAGTGGTTCACTGTATTGATTGTTAATGCAAATGGTGCATCAATTACACACTTTATCTTTAAGTGTGTACAACTTAATACATTTATCATTTATATTTATTAAATCATATAGCTCTGATCTTTAAAGAATACTCAGTATTCACTTGCATACACCTAGAACATAGAATATGTTTCTGGTCTTATATTTAAGCTACATGATTTAATAAAATATGATAAAAAATGTGTCACAATGTCATGAAACCCCAAGGGACATAATTTTTCTTTTGATTACAATGACCTGTTTATATATTTATTTATTTATAATTTATTTTTCAGGTCTTTTAGTGGGAGCATAATTTTGAAGCTAAGACTTAGCTTAGAAGTAAAACTCCACATTTTGAAAACGAATGGCTAGCACCTGCACACTTGTGCATTTAGTTTTCTCCTTATTCATTTATATTAAATCTATATTTAGTTTATATTCATTTATATAATAAATCTGTTTGATATGGGGATTAAAGGAAATAAATAAGTCAAAAGACTCTGTTTTCTCTTTCTGGAAAATCCAGCTTCTGCTGATTTTTAAAAAAGTTTGTCTGCCATTTCCAAGCTTGTCTGCCAACATGTTCCAAAACTGATAGCTGCTGGTTTATTGCTGTTCCAAGATGGTCAACCAAGAAACCAGCTATGATATATTAAAACACAGCTACCAGTTTAAACTACATTTTTCAGCAGGTGTTTGAGTGTGTACATGTGTTCGTTAACGCATGATTACTGACATACTCCCTTGCTACACTAAACAATTAACTTCCACATAAAGCCAGAAGCCAAACCCCAGCAGTCACATGCATCAACACCCCATCAAGTCAGAAAATGAATGTTGAGTGATGTTATGCTGCATCACTCAACGTGAGACGGGAAAAACAATGCAGCACAGAAGCATGGCAGCATCTAATGGAATCTCAGCTGGCAGTGGCAGGATCCCTTTGTGACTGCAACTCTGTCTCATTTATAGAGTCGACCCATGCGACACGTGGGCCTGCTTAAAACCTCCTCCAACAAATAATTCATTATCAGCTGCACTGTGCTGGAAACTCTGCAGTCTGACAAAAGTTAGTTTAGGATCCAGAAGGTGAATCATGCTTTAATTCTAAGGCTCTAAAAAAAGAGGAAGAGAGGAGTGGCAAACTATGCCGGGGCATAATGAGATACTGAGAATATAAAACCACAATATGCAAAATCTGCAGGCAGTTTTACAGAACACATGCAGCTCAATTGGGATCCATTGGGATCCAATAGGGATCCATTTATGATATTTAATCTTTATTGTGTTTATGACAAGAAATATTTATACACACAAAATTTGTTAATTGTACAATACAGTTTGGCAGCCCTTGATCTTTTTTGTCATTTTATCACATTAAAGCAGCATTTCTCCAAAAAACAGACATAAAAGAGATATCTTCAATATCTCAGCTGTTTCTCATAGACAACAACAGGATTGGAAAGCACATCAAGACCTTTCCCCAGTGCTCTTACATGTCTCTTTATGAGTTTAGATGAGAGCTCAACAATTTCTCACAATGTGCTCATAAGTCTACAACACATTAATTTCAATTTGTCGTTTTGTCAATTCTCAGGTCAAATCATTTGAGCTATGCTATTCTCATTGTTGCAGCTCCATACTCTTACTTCACTGTTTTTAGTTTCAGGTAATTTTAGGAACAATGAATACAATAATACAATGGATTCATTGATTCAGCTGATTCAGTGGAACAGAACTACGAACTCAGTTTTGTATTTAAGCTAAGAGCAACATCTAAGCAATTACATTTTCCTCTGGGGAAAATGACAAAAGAACAGAAAATGAACTTCAAAGGTTACTTTCACCTTGACTGGTGAAGGAAAGTAATATGCTCATGCTGGGAAATAAAACAAGTCCCACACATGATCACTGAAAATCCCTTTGGTGTTTTGAAGAAAAGTGTCCCCGCCCATCCCAAGGTACGACATTATTTAGCTCAGAGAACTGCCCATAAGATGAATTTAACATAATTGGTGCAAAACAAAACTGGCACTTGCAAATACCCTTTTGCCACATTTTGAGGATGTTTACAGAGTTGCTGAGAAAAAATCAAACAAAATCAGCTTTTCCCAGTCTGCCAGTTATATGTTTAATGGATAATGTAATGCCACAGCAGTTTACAAATACACATTGTTACTGCAGGTATGTTCCCATCTATGGATAGCCTATTTCCTTGAGCCCTTTAAATAAGACCTCAGTTTGTGTGGCCCTTTAAACATTATTTAAAATAATTACAACATGGATCAAATAAAGGCCTTGTGTGTTCTGTGCACCTTCCCTTTCATCTCATTTATGGGTGCTCTGCAATACCACAGCACCCAACCACCTCTCCATGACCACCCTGTCCTGCTTCATCACAACAGCCCATAATGAATAATCCTTAAAGAATAATCCAAACATTAAAAAAAATTGTCAATACTCATTTTTATCTTTTGTATGTTGTTTTTATGATGCTTTCCTGTTTCCAGCTCAATTCCAGCTCATTTCCATACAAAAAATGAGAAAAAGAGAAAATAAGACCCAAGCAAAATGTTCTAGTGGCTCTTACTTGCTAAAGATTTCATACATACACTTATATTTCAGCCACTCCTCAGTAAAAGGCACATGATGGCCCAACTGGAGTTTGCCAAAAGGCACCTGAAGGACTCTCAGACCATGAGAAACAAAATTCTCTGGTCTGATGAAACACAGATTGAACTCTTTGGCCTGAATAGCAAGCATCATGTCTGGAGGAAACAAGGCACCGCTTATCACTTGGCCAATACCATCCCTACTGTGAAGCATGGTGGTGACAGCATCATGCTGTGGGGATGTTTTTCAGCAGCAGGAACAGGGAGGAACTAGTCAAGATCGAGGGAAAGATGAATGCAGCTGCTCTAGAGCGCTCTGGACCTCAGGCTAGGGAGAAGGTTTATCTTCCAACAGGACAATGACCCTAAGCACACAGCCAAGAAAACAAAGGAGTGGCTATGGGACTCTTTTAATGTCCTTGAGTGGCCCAGCTAGAGCCCAGACCTAAACCCAATTGAACATCTCTGGAGAGATCTAAAAATGGCTGTGCACCGACGCTCCCCATCCAACCTCATGGAGCTTGAGAAGTCCTGCAAAGAAGAATGGGAAAAATTCCCCAAAAAATAGGTGTGCCAAGTTTGTAGCATCATACTCAAAAAGACTTGAGGTTGTAATTGCTGCCAAAGGTGTTTTTACAAAGTATTGAGCAAAGGCTGTGAATACTTATGTATTTGTTATTTCTTTCCGTTTTTTATTTGTAATACCCTACCAGTCAAAAGTTTGGAAACACTTTTTCTTTGTTCATATTTTTTTAATTTATGAATAATAGTAAACTTAACACAAATGTAACTTTAGGAATTATGTTGTGACTAAAGAAAATAAGGTAAAATAGGATATATTCTAGCATATTCAATATAGTCACCCTTCGTCTAGAATTTACAAACATTTTCTTGACATTTTCCATCAGCTAGTTTCTTGAGGAATCATCCTGAGAAGATTTTAAAAGAGTTGAAATGAATGTGTTGGCACAATTACATTTTTATTTTGTCAATTACATTATTATCAAATTTTGTCAGATGAAAAGATTTTTAAGATAAGAAACATTTCACTGTCAGTTAAGAACAGGAAACGCAGGCTGCAATTCCCACAGGCTCACCAAAATTGGACAATAGAAGATTGGAAAAACGCTGCCTGGTATGATGAGTCTCGATTTCTGCTGCGACATTCAGATGGTTAGGGTCAGAATTTGGCGTAAAGAACATGAAAGCATGGATCCTTCCTTTTCTCAACGGTTCAGGTTGTTGTTGGTGGTGTAATGGTGTGGGGGATATTTTCTTGGCACACTTTGGACCCCTTAGTACCAGTTGAGCATCGTTTTGATGCCACAGCCTACCTGAGTGCTGTTGCTGACCATGTCTATCCCTTTATGTCTACAGTGTACCCATCTTCTGATGGCTACTTCCAGCAGGATAATGCACCATGTCACAAAGCTCAAATCATTTCAGACTGGTTTCTTTAACATGACAATGAGTTCACTTTACTCACATGGCCTCCACAGTCATCAGATCTCAATCCATTAGAGCACCTTTGGGATGTGGTGGAACGGGAGATTTGAATCATGGATGTGCAGCAGACAAATCTGCAGCAACTGTGTGATGCTATCATGTCTATAAATACCTTGTTAAACTATGCCATGAATAATTAAGGCAGTTCTATACATACATATGTATGTATGTATATATACACTAAGGCCCTCTATAAAAGAGGTCTCTAACTAGGTCTACAGACCTGGAGAGTTTAACTTCAACCCTAATTAAGCACACATGAACCAGGTAATTAAGGACTGGTAATTAAACTCTAGGAACATGGACTGGAGACCCCTGCTCTACATTGGAAATCCCTGCTCTACTAGCTCATTGGGACAGGCATTATCTGCAACAAAACTATGAAAAAACCCAGAGGCTTTTCCGGATATTTCTGGAAGATTCAGTGAATCACATTTCCTTTGTACTTGTTTGACATGACAATGGAACATTGCACTATTCATGGTAAAATAGGTTGTTTGTGTAACCTAACCTCATTGATTGTGGGTCAATCAAGAAATGATTAAGAGGTCAAACAACCAATCCCCTGAGGGCATAAAAAGATTTGATAGGTGAAGTGGATTTTTACATTTTCTAAAGAAAATTTGGTATTTTAACTCTAGGTTTATCGATATCATCTGTCCTAAAAGAGGAAGCCAAAAAACAAACACATCTTCCCTAAATGTGGAAGAAAGGCGAGCTGACTACACATCAATAAACTTTATTAAACAAAACTCCCTCGAGGGGGACAACAAAAACCAAACAGGGAAACATAGTCCAGACTTGAACCCCCTCGAGAGGGAAAAAAAACAAAACCATGAACAGACAAGGCCAAAAACAGGCAACTAACATGAAATCAGACAACGAACAACTGACACTAAACATCCAATGACGAACCTCTGACAATAAACAATGAACCAGCACAAGACAGCAAACACAAGGGCATTAAATAAGACAAGAAACAAGGCAGGTAACAAAGGCAGACAGGTGGGAGGAATAAACTATTGACAGGAGGATTAACAAGGAAACGAGAGAGTGGGGTCATGACATGCAACTGGAGAGCACATGGCACAAAGTAAACAAAGAATGGCCATGTGCTTCCATAGATAACAAAGACACAGAGCATGATCCTGTAGATCCCGACTCCAAGAAACAAGAACCAAGACTAGGATTGAGTCAAGATCCAAACATCATGCTCTGAAAAAAAGGGCTGTCAGGATCCTGGCAAGAGAGAACCCTGACAGAAATAGGAAGACAAAGCTTGGTGGTTAAGTCTTTTGCATACAGCAACATTAGGTTGTTAAATAAGCCTAGTTCTACTGTGATCCCAATGAGATTTAAAATCTTACATCTCGAATAAAGTCTGTAATTCTCTTATCCACACCTTTTAAACCTAGGACAGTTTGATATGGTTCTAATATTTTAGTGGAAATTAAGCATAATGCACTAATAAAAAAAAATAAAACGCATTCAAATGAGGCAGACAGTGTGGAAAAAATATCACAGGGCAAACTCTTCATCCATTCCTCCATCTTCCCATCTAGGAGAAATTCGCAAAGATAGAACTTCTATCTGGTTCTTAGTTTATACTTGGTTTATTTACCTCAAGCATAAAGCGTTGTTCTTTAAAAAAGAATTCTTCTGAGGACACCTTTGAGAGAAGAGAAAAAGGACCAGCTGTTCTTATAAATCCAGCTACCTGCTGACAGTCCACTGATACTCTTTAAATGAGAGAAAATCTTTTCAAAAATTAAAAATACAAAAAAACAAGTTATGAAATAGCAACAGAACCTCTGCCAGTCATGAGTTTAGTTTATACTATTTAAAGTAAGTCAGTCAAGATACTCCAAAATCTTTTGGAAAGCAGCACACAGGAGGTGAAGGCATGCATGCATTTATGAATACAGCTCTGGCCTACTTACAAATGAACACGTCGCTCCTTCTCTGTCTCATATTAAAACGGTGGGATTTCGCTGTCCATGGTGCTGAAATTCAAAGAACAGTTGCCAGTTTGAGATTGATGAATACAAATAAACACTGCCAGCAACCTGGTCTTAAACTATTTCTTTTTCATAAAGACGTAATTAGCTCAACAACAAGGCATAAATCTGAAATTTTAAGAATATGTTAGACTTCCTGCAAGAGGAAATACAGAAAGCATTAAGTCTTACACGGCTGGCTCACACGCATACTCCTTTAAGATGATGTCATTCTTTATAACCCGTTGTTTTTTTCCTGCCAGCACCGTTTAGGAAACAACAGTTGAGGCGCGTTTTCCCCGCGACACAGCCCTGTTCGAGAGTGAGCACCAAGAGCAGATTTTGGTTCTGTTTAACTCTTAAACCGTATTGCTATTTCACCGGAGAACAGCAACACCGCACGTTCCTGTAAACAACCGGAATAATCACGGTATATTGCGTCCTCTGAGCTGTTTTAAACTCAAACTTAAAACAAAAGGAAAATCGTTGCTTTTGAAACCATCCAATTTATGTTTGGAACATCAAAAGTTAGATTCAAACCTCTGCGTAACTTGTTGGGAACTTTGGAACTAATTTACAGAATGTTTTGTTTCCACTACTGACGAGTGAAAACTAACGTTTGGACTGAACACTGATATTCTAGACTTGATATTCAAGAAACCGCAAATGTAGCTGTTTATTTGTGTGCAAACGTATAGCTTCTTGGGGGATCGAACAATAGACTATGTCTTTCTCCATCTCCACCCGCTGCTGCTTGAAATGGCTGGCAAAGGATGCTGGGCAACCGATGCTCATGATGAGACTCTGCGGTGAGTGCGTATAGTTATGGATGATTCGATGCTTTGGTACCTTTGCTCTTTTTGACATTTTTATCAAAACGTGTATTTAAAAAATATTATAAGACTGTTTCTTTGAAATGCAATTTTTATTGGCAGTTACCGTTCCTGTTACGTTGGTTACAGTTACTAACCCACCTTATAAGCTGCAGAGCGCACTTTTCTATTGTATCTTGGGGTGAATACGAAGATTTCTTGGCAACCATGACTGAAACAATGGCGTTAAGTGGAAACTCTAGAGCTCAGCCTACTGCCAAAGATCCAGTCTCCGTTCACAGCAGTTTTCCGGACGTGATTGAACTCAATGTCGGGGGCCAAGTGCATTATACTCGCCACGCTACGTTGATCAGCAGCCCCGGCTCCCTTTTGGGTCAAATTTTCTCTGCTAAAAATAACGCGTCAAACGATCTGGCTAGAGACCCCAAAGGTCGTTACTTCATTGATCGGGATGGGTTTTTATTCAGATATGTTTTAGACTACCTCAGAGACAGGCAAGTGGTCCTCCCCGACCATTTTCCCGAGAAGGGAAGGCTAAGGAAAGAAGCAGAGTACTTTCAATTACCTGACTTGGTTAAACTCGTAACCCCAGACGACTTAAAACCCAGCCCGGACGAATTCATTCACAGCGATTACGAGGACGGATCGCAAGGAAGCGATCAGAGAATGTGTCCGCCGCCGTCGCTCGTTCCTGCAGACAGAAAAAGCGGCTTCATTACCGTGGGATATCGTGGCAGAGAGAGTCAAACCGATGCCAGATTTCGGAGGGTGCCGAGGATTTTGATTTGTGGAAGGATTGCATTGGCCAAAGAAGTTTTTGGTGAAACCTTAAACCAGAGCAGGGACACGGATAGCACACCTGACAGGTACACGTCCCGCTTCTACCTCAAGTTCAAACACCTGGAGCGATCATTCGATATGCTATCCGAATGCGGGTTCCAGATGGTGGCGTGTAACTCGTCCGTGACAGCTTCGTTTGTCAACCAGCACACCGAGGACAAAATTTGGTCGAGTTACACTGAGTACGTCTTTTACCGTAAGTTCTCCTCTAATGTTCAGTAAACATTTGAAAACTGGCGGCTAACACAGTACTTGCTTGGTCTTTAGGGACACGGTCACATCAAAAGTATTATACAACATACATTTCCACAAGAATCCAATGGTATATCCAATTATATGAATAGTATATATGGTACTTTTTAATAATGGATTCAAATTAAACAAAACCAGCTTCACCAACTGCAGCTACTTATGACAGCCACAGAATAGTACAAATGTTGAAACAAACACAAAACAAATGTCCCCAGCTAAACTTTTGTTTCATTTCTAGAGTCCAATGAGTATTAACATTGTTCTGTTCTGTCAGCTCACCATTAAGAACAAGCTTTTGAAAACTGCATGCAGCAGGAAGAAGAAAGTTTCAGGCAGTGTTTTCGGAGTTGGCATATTTCAGCCCATTAACCCTGTTAAATTTGCTTTGCCTTTGGTACAGCCCACCAGTTACTTTTCATAGGCTACATCGTTTTCATGCAAATTAATACAATGAATCTCAGGCAGATTTATTTACCCATTTTTTCATGATTAGAGTGACTGACAATCAATTATCAGATTGGACAAGTTGAAGACTTTCTGCAGTCTGCTGTGCTGTGAATCATGTCATCAGCTCTTGTGGTGACAATCTGGCTATCACCAGAGACATTTCCTCTAGCATCCCTCCTCCACAGACTTCTCTGTTTTGCTTAATCAAATTTTATATTTACATTTAGTCATTTAGCAGACGCTTTGAGAGCATTGAACATTTTGTCTTGCCTTTTGGCTTGGTAGTATTGGCCGGAAAGCCAGCCAGAAGGGCATTGCAGTAGTCCAGCCTTGATATTACATGTGCTTGGACTAGGGGCTGCATTGCGTGCTCGGAAAGGAAGTGTCTGATTTTCCTGATGTTCTAAAGCACATACCTGCATGACCGAGAGATTGCTGCAATGTGTGAAGTGAATTTCAGCTGGTCATCAAACACCACTCCAAGGTTTCTAACGGACCGAGTTCAACTGTGAAGTTGTGTTCTAATGATGGGTTGGCTGATATTATCAGAAGTTCTGTCTTGCTGAAGTTGAGCTGGAGGTGGCATTTTTTCATCCAGGCTAAGATGTCTAGAAGGCAGGCGGAGATCTGGGCAGCAGTGGTGGGGTCGTCGGGCTGAAATGAATAATAAAGCTGTGTATCATCTGCGTAGCAGTGGTATGAGAAGCCATGTACTTTAATGATTGCACCTAGAGAATATGAGCTAAACCAGTTGAGTGCAGGTCCAGAGATGCCCAGGTTGGAGAGTGAGGATAACAGGATCTGGTGGTTCACTGTGTCGAAGTGCACAGAGGTCAAGAAGAATTAGGACAGACGACATGGAGTTGGCTCTAGCCTGCCATAGGCCTTCAACCACCGACAGTAGGGCAGTCTCCGTGGATGTCCTTTTTCGAAACCAGACTGTTGACTGTTAAGTAGGTTGTTCTGTGAGAAATAGAAAGACAGCTGACTAAACACAACCTTTTCAAGAACTTTTGAGAGGAACGCTAGGAGTGAAATTGGTCAATAGTTGCTGACCACTGAGGGGTTAAGTGATGGTTTTTTGAACAGTGGTGTTATCCGAGCTGGCTTGAACAAGAAGGGAACATTTCCTGTAGAGATTGACATGTTTAGAATGTGTGTGAGTTCAGGCAAGAGTAATGGAGAGATTGCTTGCATTATATGTGAGGGGACAGTGTCAAGGGGGCAGGTAGTAGGACGGTTGGAGAGGATGATTTTGGAGAGATGATTTTTGGAAACTACAGCTACTGCTAGCTCACACAGACAAAATGCTTCTCCTGTTTTTGTAGTTTTTGTAATTTTGTAGTCCATGGTAATAATATTATATGGTAATTATGCCTCATTTTAAATAATTGCAAGTCATCATGCAGCATCATTCATATTAATTACCAGGACTGTATCAAGGATATTGCAAGTGGTTGAAAGCATAAAAAACAAACCACCTTCTGACTTACAGTAGCTTGAGTGGGTGACACAGGTAGTAGTCTATAGTAGTAGTTTATTTAGTAGTAGTCAGTTTATTTATCCTCAGAGGGATAGTTAGCAGCATAGCAGCATGTATAAACAATAGTTTAATGCAGATAAATCTAATATAAGTAACCCGATCAGCTTGCCATCGATTAATACTAAACAAAGAATTTAAGAATTTAGTTGCTTGGGGGATTACAGATATGTTGGATCTGTTTTGTTAACCATTAGAGAACCTAATACCGTTAACTGGTGACAACAATTCAAAAGCATCATACAGAGGATGCCTCTTATCATTCACAGTAATGTCTATACTTGGTAACATAATTCCTACCAGTTTACTTGCCATTATTATTAATTTCCTTACTAATTTCTTCTGAACTTCTGAAAAGCAAATCACAATGATATTTAAAAATTTTAAATATTTAATTTTTTAAGATATTTAAAAAAAGATTTGATTTCTTAGACTGAGACAGAGACTGGAAAAAGGAGTTGGTTTAAAAAGCAAGGATGGGTAGAGTGACATTGTCCTGCTTAAACTAATTTGCCTTGCTAGGGGATGAGCCATGACAGCTTTGGTGCTTGATTTGTTAGGTTCAGTTCATCAAGGGACCTAACTCTTAATCTAGCATCTGCATTATTCACTACCAGGCTGAGAGAAACAGACAGAGAGACTGATAAGTAGAAAGACCAAAGCTGCAGATTTAGCATCTGGTGACTGTTGGATAACTATAATCACTGATAGAACAAATCTACTTCACTTTTGCTCGTAAATTTACCTGCCAAACTTAACACTTTATCTACATTATAAGGGCATTGAGAGGGATCATTAGAAACTAAATTACTGCCACCAAATCACAGCACAAAGGTGTTTTAGGCCATAGACCAATCAAATTGCTCACACCAATGAATGTTGACTCAGTTAACAGTCTTTCGTCCAATCAAACATCTGTCTCCTAATGCAAATTGCTCACTTACCAAACTAATGCTGCCTCAGTTATATAAGCTGCCTTGAATTTTCTATATACTTCCTGGCCCAAAAAAGGTTGCATGCTGTGATATTTTGTTGGACCTCCCTTAGCTTTGATTACAGCACACATTTATTGTGACAATCTTATGCAATGTCACAACATTTATTCCCATCCCTGTTAGGGGAATAAATAAATATTACTTGCTAATATTTGGTGAGAGCTTATATGGATTATAGGAGAATCAACCAGTCCACCAGGCCTCCTCCACCACATCCCTTAGACTTTCAGTGGGGTTAAGTTTAAAAACCTGTGGTGCCACAGTTCAAGTGCCAATTCAAGTGTTTCCTCAATTGTTTTCTTTGTTTAGTGTAAGCCACTAATTTGCGATTTCTGAAACACAGTATCATCTTTTACATGACCATGTAAAGGGTCTTTCAACATGGCTGTTGTTACACAGAAATGAGTTACACCTTCAAATTTAAGCAAATTCTAAATGCTCCACCACCCTCAGCACTCAGACTCAGTAGCTGGGTCTTCTTTCTGTTTACAGACATGCATAACCATGCACATGAATTATGTCATACTGACCTTTCCTGTGAAATCGCCCCTGACAGCTCAAATTATAAATCATTATACTCTTAGCATTGCGAATAAGGGAGAAGATAAATGTTTTGAACACTGATCATTTATGTTCTTGCTTAATAATGATTTTTCTATTCATTTTTAATCAAAAACGTTTGGATAAATAGATTGCAACTTACTAATACTAATGTAATCTAATGTACATTCTAATGAAATGTACATGCTACTAAAATCACATGCAAGTCAGATTCCAGCAGATATTACACCCCCTGTCAATCTGTCCACCTACCTACATGTACTGATGAGCTCAGAAGAATGACTTAAGCGATGCTCAGCAATTAGATGGCTGTTGGCTGAATTAAAGAACAAAGTTCATTCAATTTATGTTGAGGAAAACATCTGATCTACTAATCCCCCCTTGATGAGGAGCTGGAGGCTGGACTGGCTGTTATTGTTATTGATTTCTTCGTTTGATCACATAGACGATTCTGCATCTGAAACAGGCTCAAGAGGAACGCTTTTAAAATTCAAACCCCACATTTCTTTTGGGACCTAATACCCAAAGCTTTTGCTCTGAGGCATCTTATTAAATATCACATCATATTCATCCGGGATAAATCATGCATGCATATGCAAAATATGTAAATAAACACTGTAAATGAACAGAGAGAACAATGCATTGGGGAATTCCCTTGCATGCTGTAGAACAACATAGATGACTTTGTGCTTTCTAAGCCATATTTTAGAAAAGCTGTTTTGAAAACTGGCCTTTCATCTTCTGCTTTTCTAACTGCGTTGTCAAATGCTTTTGAACTTTTTGAACTCTTTGATATTTATTTGTGAGCAAAATATTGCTAACATATGTGACCCACTGTAGAGTGCAGGAATGTCAACCTGCTTTCCAGCTGCATTCCAATTTTTATAATACTGCCCCTTTCTTGCTAACATAAAGGTCAAGCTCAGAAAGCTTATGATGGGAATGACTAAAAGTCCCCCAGCAGGTCTTTGAGACTTCAAATCCCTTCCCATCAAAGCCAGGCTTGCCATATCTCTTATTAGACCTCTGGAAACACTTATTAATTTGATAAACTTAAGAATAGATTAACATGCCTTGGAGGTAGTGAGCCTCTGTACGTCTGCCTCTGTCACATGTTAAGTGGAGGTCTAGCAGCTTAATATGCAAGACAAGATACTAGGACCCAGGTGAGATTGCTATCAAGCACCAACAATTATCAAAATCCATTACCTCTGAATCTCATTTTATGCAATTAGGTGAAGTTCTGGTCTGAGGTTCTTGTATCAAGTTTCTGCTTAATCATTACAATTCTTTTCTGATGTGCCTGGGATGCCACAAATAATCCAAACTTATTAATATGGAAAACAATGGAAATATGTGCTTCTTTACTTTAACAGAACTATACAGGACAGAGTTTATACCCCAATGTATTGTTTAAATGGCTCAAAAAATTATAAAAAAGACCAGTCATGCAGTACAGGTGTATTCTAATGTAGAAAGACTAAAATCATCCAAATTTTTTGTCAAAATTACATTCCAATACATTTTAAATTAGTAATAATATACTAACAGCAATGCTGTCACAAATGTTTTTTTTTTTTGCTTAAATTGCTCAATGAAAAAATTCAGGTTGGTCCAGCTAAAGTGTATGTAAACAAACATTCTTCAGTTCATATTTGTATGAATGGTCCATATCCTCCACTGGCTCTGGCTCACGCTTTTGGACATTTTCTTTAGGCTGCAAAAAAATAACACCCATTGCCCACATAAGCACCACTTTGAAACGCATACAGATGGAAATACCACTTGGCCACAGCTCTGGCATTTTCTACATTGATGTATCCAGTTACACGTCATAGCAGCTAATGTTATTGAAACCTGCACAACAACTCTGTCCAGAACACCTCTGCTATTAATTCTGCTATTCAAATTCTATCTGTGATTTTTGCATCTGCAGACTATTTGCAAGTTAAACATTGTGTGTTCTACAAGATGACAGATGGAACGTGTAGAACTGTTTTATGCAGCTTGTTTTTCTGAGCCTTGGTTTTCTTACAGCTCCTGTGTCTTTTGATTTCTACCCCTGTACCTACTCAAGCATGAGTCTGCTTCTTATTGAACTGCTTCAGAGAGCCAACTGTTTTTTTGAGCTTGTAAATTAAGAGGAAGTGCTCCTGGCACTGCAGGAGCTGTGTTTGCAGCTCAGACAAGTTTTTTTGTTTGCCTAATTAAGTTGCATGGCACAAATTAAAACAGTGGCTGAAATTGAGAAACCATCAAAAGCTCAATTTAACATGGTTAGTTGAATATATTATCCCCATCCTATCAGAATGTTAGGAGCTCGAAAATCATGTGTTTCTGTTTTTCAACTGGTAAAGTGTGGTGCAAAGACATGGGTTTGATTCCCAGACAATGCATGTAAAAATATATAGCTGTGGAATGTGTTGGATGTTACTTTAGATAAAACCTACAGCCAAATGAATAGAATTAAGAAATGGCATTTGTTTTTTACATTTTAGCTATAAAGTATTGAGGTGAGAGATCATTTCTATTGATTTGGGAAGTTCACTTAAGCTCTGCTGTGCTGCAACAAAGGTTTTCAGTGTACTGCTTCATCATTTTCAACTCACAGAGGGTGATGGTCTGTTGTGCTTGATCAATGTAAAGGCCATAACAATAAAACTAAATAACATCCTGTAAACGCAGATGTATATAACTAATAATGAAAAGGACAAAAAACATTGAAGAGTGTTCTGAGTTCAAACCCATTTTACTTCTGAAATTTTTGCTGTTATGAGCAAAACTGGATATTTAATGAGAAAAAGTAGGGGGGATGTGATTTTGTCATTTGAAAATTGATTGGATTCTAGGACGAAGCCTGGTGGTTGGAGAACAAGGGTTAAAAAATAAAAAGGCTTTTATATAAGAGTCATTTCAGAGGAATAAACTATTACATTTTAAATATGTAAAAAACACATTTTGCCCTATGTAACAAAGACATTTTGCAGTATGTAACAAAGTAGAGATTTGTATATATTATACAAAATTTTATACAAAATATTGCTTCATCCCTAGTAAAAACAAATTACATTTATAGTACACTTGCAGAGGGACTAGTCAATTTTTAATTGATTGCTTTTATTAGAAAAGAAAATGGGCAGCTGACAGGGGAGTGGAGGGAAAATAAGGTAAAAGCACCCTAGGCAGGTTCAAACTGACTGTCCATGATCAGAACAGCAACCCCATGAGCAACAGATGACCCTCTGTGCAATTGCGCTGACGGACTAGTCAGTGTTATTTTCTGTGATAATTAACAATGTGGCACAGATAGCTGTCGAGACTGCTTAACATGTTTTAACCTTGAGACATTGCTTCATTAAATGTCATGTCTCATGAAGGGGCCTCTGGGTGTGACAATTTATTGTTTGTCACCATAAATTAATCCCCTGAAATACCCTCAATAGTTTTCCTACTGAATACTGTATTTTCCTGTTAAACCTAAAAATATTAAATTAACAGATGGGTAATTTACAATAATCTACTTTACTGGTTTTACTGGTTAAATCATTGAGGCTTTGTTTGAAATGTGAAGTGTGTGGAAAAACAGAATCCTTTGAGTTTCGATAAGTTGGACAGAAAATAAAAATGTTTTGTATTGTGAGTCAGAAAGTGCACAGCTGTTTCTAAATCAATAAGTAAAGGTCATTGAAGGATCAGGTGTGCTGATTAAACATTGCTGTGCTAAAAAGTAGCTTCCTTGTGTGTAAGGTCACCTTCTGTGGTTCCAGTAACTCAAAGACTTTTAGCGTTTAGCTAGTTCACATTAAATACTAGCTAATTAACATTGAATTGCAGATTTATTCAATGTGCACATTCTGCCATTATTTGCTCACCTTTTATTGTTTTAAACAAATATGCATTTCTTTTTGAGAATCTATATGTTTCACCGTTATGTTTTAGTCTTTATGGAGCATGACAGATGTGGTCACAGGAAACTATTGTTGTAATACAATCAATAAAAGCAGATTTACAAACATGAGCAATTTGTGGTGAACCATTCCTTTAATGGTTGGAAAGATTTAACTGTGGTGACTGGCTTCAATCTTCCACTGCAGCTGAATCGCTGAGTGGCTAAAATGATTCATGGAGAGACTCCTGAGGAAAGGCAGTGTGGAAAAGGAGAGAAAGTGGGTGGCAAAAGCTATTTGCCACTTAATACAAGCTAAAAGAATCATTTTTGTGATGTTTTGCACCTGCCATACACTTTTCCAGTTGCTGCTCCTGATGAAAGGGGTTCAGTCAAAGAAGGTCGACAACAATTTTCTTTAACCTTGTGCCATTCCGTTCCTTGACCAGTATGTCATTTGGAAATGCTGGTTATACTGCTGGTTTAGCACAGTTACCACACCACTTAATCAGCTTTAACAATGATGGGAGGCTAATCCAAATTATGGGCTCCATTCCAAATCGTCGGCATGCTCCTGATGCAAGGCTGTTCCAAACTCATTTTAATCAAAGACAGCACTGAATGTATCTTTTATAAAGAATAGAACAGCAATAACAGAATGCACTGCAACAAGCTCAAGAGCAATGTTAATTATAAATGTAGTTTGCCTGGCCACCTTATATACACAGGCAAGACAGAGTCATAAAATCTACAGCCAGTTCAGAATTTGGTCTTGTAAGCTTATCATGACCTGAAGGGGCACCCTGCTGGGATAGTTAACACAACATGATTCAGGTCTCCTGGAAAAGACACATCCATGGCAGAAGTATAGATTGTTTATCTATATATAGGTTTTATATAAGTTATATAAGTTTTCAAGCCCTTAGAACACTACATCCGAACAGAAATTAGACCTTTTAACCCATCACACCATAACATTTAAAATGATACTAAACTTGAAAATGAAAACTTGATAACTTCAGGTTACATATAACATGTTCAGTAAATTCCCAGTGAACTGAACCTAGAGGGAAGTGGGGGGGGGACAACAAAGTCACTTCAGATTTTATCAATGGTTTTGCAATTGTAATGTTGTCAATTACTTAATTTAGTGAACTGATTCAGTATACTTGTTCCTGCGGGTGACGTGACTGCCCATGCTCAACCTAATTACAACATTAACCAAATTTACTATTGAAAAACACTCACTAAGATCTTAATTGTATGTTTCAGAAAAATTCAGGGCATAACTGCTCAAAATATTTAGAAATTATATTATTTAAAATATTCAATAGTGCAGTTTTACAGCTATAACTATGCCCCATGTATAAGTTAACTTTTATGTGGTTGTTAGGGTGTTGTGAATGTTTATAGCACATAGCTATGGTTAATTATGGCTAATGGCCATTATTGTTGGTTGCGAGGATATTGTAAAGACCCATTCACACCAAGAATGATAAATATAAAGACAACTATAAATGTAGCTGCAAGCATCAATTATGGGGCCAAGCACACCAGCAACATGAGGAGCTAAGCATGGCATGGAGCACCAGACCAACTGCAACAATGAGTAATTAAAGCAAGTTTAGGATGATTGTATTTGAAATAGCTGAAAAATCATTAATACAACCTCTGGTAATATGATTTAATGGCTTATCACTTTTGACCAATAGGTGGCACTGTTATCAAATCAATGTGGTGTGGTCAGTGTAAGGAGACATTGCACATACAAAGTTTGTTGTCAATATATCAAAGCTTTGCAGAGATACTGTTTAAGACGTAATCTGGCATCATGCCTCAAATTTGATGTGTCGCTATACAAAAACGGTTTTGTCTATTGTCTTGAAATCCATAACTTTTTGACAGCAAAGTCTGAAGATGATCTGACTCGATTTTTCTCTCGGTTTTTTTTCTGAGTCTAATTTGGTGAAAATCGGACTAACGGTCTAGGATGAGTTTGAAAAAGGAGGTTTTTGACAATCATCAAAATGGTGGACAGGAAGGCCAATTTTGGCATAATTGGCATCAAAGTTCTCTGCATGACTTAAGGAATACATTGAAATCAATTTTATTACAATAAGCCATTACAATAAGCCACTGCAGCATCACATAGTGTGCTGCAGTTAGAAGAAAATTTTTTTGTTTCTAGCCCTTATGGTTCAAAAGTTATTAGCATAAACATGAGTGAAACTTTGGACAAGTGGTGGCGCTAGAGAGTTTAAGTTAGATACTTCAAATTTGCTATAGTTAATGATGGGACTGACCTCTATCAGTGTACCAAATTTCACAACTTTCTCGTAAGCGGTTCTATGGTTCTAATATTAAGAAATCTAACGGATACAATAGGTGCCTACGTACCTTTGGTGCTTGGCCCCTAATGACAACTATATTAGCGTCTACACCAACAGACAATAATGTTATGTTTATTCTAAGCTTGCATGCTGCAGTACATGCGTGAGCCCCTTAAATTCAAATGAATTTTATTGCCTGTCAATTTTTCACTGTTCATTAGCTGGAAAATCACTCCAAAAGTGATTCCAACAATATTGTCCCCTGTGCTTCCCTGGTTTGAGATATCCTTGCAAATTGCCTCAGCCAGCCCAGTGGGTACTTCGATACATGAAAACCAATATGAAGGATATTCAGTAAACACAAAGAACCACAAGGGGCCTGTTAAGCCCTTCCCTTAAGTTGTTGTCATTGATTTATTTAACTGGTGAAGTATTCCTGGTTCATCTTTTGATTTCACTGTAAGATGATTGTTAGGGCTGCAGAGACATGTATAACCCACAACAGTTGTTCATGACTACAGGGTCTAAGAAGTTGGAAACTTCACAAGCAAATTCCTGTCAGGATGAGAAAGTCCTCAAGTGTATCACAGAATGAGAAAATATCGCCCTTCTTAAGGCGATTGTGTTGAGTCTGCTATATCATCCACAACCTCATGCACAAACCTGGTTGGCAATTTTCTGTTCATGTTTGTGCCATTACCTGATTTGTATACTGCCTTACTATATGAGGTGCTAAAACATTGCAGACAGTATGTGCAGAGTCTCCTCTGTTTATTTAGGTACTTTCAGAAAATACTTTAACATATTTTTTTCATATTAAAATGTTTTTTGTAAAACTACTTTTACAGTTTACATTGGGGAAAGCACTATAGAAAAAAAATAATTGAATAAGGGTTCCACCCCCAAATCCCAGAAAAAAACAGAATCATTGTTTGCAAAAATCATGTAAATAGTAACATTTTTTTATCATGTCTAAGTAGGCAGTTTTTAAGCATATTACAAAATAAGCTGTTACACATATGAATGCAATAGTTCATGACAGTTTTTCTTCAACACAAAGAGGTTTTCTTATAAGCTGGATATTAAAGCATGGTAGATTTAGCAGAATGCTGCTCTCATCATGTCAGCCCTGTTTGGGGCATCATTTGAGAGCTGTGATGATTGGCTTTTTCTTGTTTTGTGAGGTCTGTCACTTTACCTTTATTCCCCTACCGACAAACCTAAAATACACCATCATATACACACTAGCTCTAGCCACACATGAATCATGAAAAAAATCAACTGATCCTAAAGACATCAGCGAGAACGGTAACAACTTCTTAGTCTTAAAATAACATCAAAAGGCTTTAGATGTAATAATGTCTGATATTACAGTTACAGTGTTCATTAGAGAAGCTGTAAGAGCTTCTCTAAGGCACTGTTTATGCTAGGAGAGTTATGCTAAGAGAGTTATGCTATTGTTTTTCTAAGCAACCAGACATGGCATGTTTGGCTGGAAAGTGATAAGAGGCCACAAGTCATATCTAGAGACCAGAATATGTCTTGGGCAAGTGAGAAAACACCCAGAATACTTAGAAACATGCTAAAAACTTGCTCTGTACTGCTCATTAAATATACCGTAGTTAGGAATCAGGAGCACAGTAAAGACAGATAAGCGGAGTGATGTGAAACAGTAAAAAGTGGTATTAGAATGTATAATGCCACTATGTTACGGCCAATCAAATTTTGATTGAGCAATCAGTAGCATTTAACAGAAAACCCCAAGGCTGTGCTGCTTTAGCAATGCAAATAGCACACAGGTCTTGTGCTTTAGTAATTTGTACTATTGGCTCTGACAGCCCATTTTCTCCAAATTCAGGCCATGAATAATGAAATAACTACAACAGAAAGGATGCATCCATGATGCTAACCAGCAAAGTTAAAATAAATAAACTGCCTGCTCTGATTGGCGAACAGCAGGCATTTAGTCCCCTGCTTCAGCAACATTCAATGGCAATATGATTAGAGGACCTTGAATACCCTCCCATCAGAGGTTGCCTTTATTATATGGGTCCTTGAGTGGAGGATAAAGGTGTCTGCTGGATTTTGTGCTTCCAAGAGTTTATGCATTAACCAAGATAAAAACCTGTGCAGCTCACATTAAGCCTGCAGAATCTGTTTGGTCGGAATGGGAGTTCGTTCCCAATTACACACTTTCAGTTGCTTAATAATTTCATTAATTATTCTTTTTGCTTTTAAATCATATTTGCACTGATGTCACACGTATCGTTTATATGTTATAAATAATTTTGCCTTTAAGTTTTCATCTATCAAGTTCCAAAAAAGATGACCGTGGTCATACTGCCCACTGCTAGTCAGGGTATTTAAGATTCTTTAAGGGTCTTTTTGACAGATTTATTAAAAGTCAAGTGTGTAGTTTCTGTGTCAACAGAAACAGAGTGTGTATGGCTGCTGCAAAAAGCCACACTGGTTGTGTGTGTGATAACTATGTGTGTCTGCTTAAACTTGGCTGAATGACGTAAAGCTAATGGACTGGCTTAATATGTGTATGTGGCTGCTTGGCCAAATATTTAAATAGCTTCTATGTGGACTTGTGATGTGGTTCTGGACAGGGATGTCCCAGAGCTTAAGTAGTGACTTATGGGTCTTGGCCCCTAAACCCTTAGGGTTTATTTAATTAAACTACTGTCCTAAACGTAGTTTAAAACATAACTAAGCAGATGAGGTTTAACTAAAGTAGGCAAGGCAAGTTTATATATATATATATATATATTATACAGCACATTTAATAAAAGGTCATTCAAAGTGCTTTACAAAGGAGGAAAGAATGAAATATGCATGTGCCATGACCAGATATCCAAAGCCATTTGCAATATAAACACAATGTATGCTGGTGATCAAAAGGTTTTTACACATTGATTTTACACAATGATGTGAAAAATTGGTAATACTTTACAATGAAGGTCCATTTGTTAATATTAGTTAACCACTTTATTTTACATGAACTAAAAAGTTAAAATACTTATACAACATGTATTTATCTCACCAACAGCCCCGTATTTCAGTTTAAACCGTAATATATCCAAAGGTTTTATTGAAGCCGATCACTTTAGAATGAGTCAGCATTCATTTACCATGGTCTTTTGCTAATACATGAAGACTCACTAATGTTTGGACACAAATAAAGGGAAAAAATAAAAAAGATTAAAAGTGCTTGCACTCCTTTATACATGTTTATTCTGAGTTCCAGTTTAGAGGTTGAATATTTGCATCTCAGTCACTGTGACGGACAGCAAATTTGTCACGGAAACGAACACAGTTTATTCTCTATTCTATAAATCCTATATAATCCAAGATGGCAGCACAACAGCAGTTTGCAATGGGCGCTCTGGATCCAAAAGGTGACAACAAATTGGACTACATTTGACTTCAACAAGCTTCACAGAGTGAGTTTAGAGACCTGACTTAACAAGAGATTTCCAGATGCCACCATTATGCTTTGTGCCGACAGAGGTACAGCTCTGTATTGTTTATTATCGGAGTGTACATTCCTCCTAACGTCAAAAAAAGGACGAACATAGTGCATGTGGCATGGTATCCCTGCCTGTGATGGTGATGCCTCCCTCCCAGATGCACTAATCAACTTCTATGCACATTTTGAATGACAGAATGACACAGCGTTAAGGAACACCACCTCTTCTCCCAATAAACAGGTACTGCACTTCACCACAACTGATATAAGGAAGACTGTTGTGCAGAGTTAACCCACGAAAGTCTGCTGAGCCAGACAACATTCTTGGCAAAGTGTTCAGAGACTAGCTGACAGATTTACACATCTTTAACACTTCTATGAGAACAACCATGTCCTGCCTTAACGATTACCATCCCATCGCACTAACACCAGTCATCATGAACTTCTTTGAGAGGATTGTCATAAAGAACATTAAGACCCTGCTGCCCTCTTCACTGGACCCCCTACAGTTTGCATAACTCCCCAAATGCTCAACGGATGGCACCATTGCCACCACCCTCCATTTGGCCGTCACCCATCTAAACAAAAAAGACATGTAAGAATGCTGTTAATGGACTTTAGTTCAGCAATTAACACAATTATTCCTCAGCAATTGGCTGGAAAGCTGACTCTGCTGGGTCTGAATACTTCCCTTTGAAACTGGACTGCAAATGACACAAGAATAGCAAATGATACAACACCCCTCACATAAATTCATTACCCTCCTGCCACCTGGCAAAAGGTACAGAAGTATTTGTCCCTCACAGTCAGACTGGCAACAATTTCATTCCTCAAGCCATTAGATCCCTTTGCACTTTATGTAGTCTGTGTATATTGTTTTAGGTTAACTTATTATTTAAGGTACTGTAATGTGATTACATACAGTTAAGTGTGTGTCTTGTGTTGTCCTGTCCAGCATTTATGTCTGTATTTAGCACCATTTGGAGGAACATTGTTTTGTTTGGTATACAAGTTGTATACAATTGGAATGACAATAAAGTTATTCTGACCTGTGTGTTTTTATAATAAACAGAACAGAGGAATATGTGCTATGGTAAATGAATGCTGCTAACTTAATAATCATTTATTGTTTGCCTCAGCATCATAGTACCAAAGCAATACATTTTCTAAGTAATAAATAAATACCAAATAAGGCTTCTTCTCTTTAAGTGTACTGTGATGAGTGCCTGCTACATTATGTATTATCTAACCCAATTTTTTGTTTTGGATGTAGCTGTTGTAGGAAAATGTTCTTGTGTCTATAAAATCACAAATACAGAATTAATCCGGATTATTAACTAATAACAAATCATTCCTAAGCAAATCCTTTAAAGAGAGGATGGGTTAGAGAAGGTCCAATTACATTTTGTTGACTGCAATTAACTCTCAAATTCTCAGTCAAAAGTAAACGCCACAAGACACCAGGGATTGATGCATGTTTACAATAAGTTGTTTTATATGCTAATCCCCTCTCAGGCCTTGCAATAACTGTAAATAAACCACAGAATATCAGGAAATAAAAGAAAGTTAATTGTCAGTGTGTGTGTTTGCAGTATTGAAGGTCGTCCTTCAATAAACAGCCCTCATTAGAACTAAAAGCTTCCCTTGTGCTGAGTCAACCATTTCATTTCCACACTGCGGTAACAACAGCTCTAGTCTGTGTTTAAGGATCTTAGTGCTGATTCAGTGATGGTATACTGGCTTTACACAAAGGCCCAGTATCAATGTGCTGTGACTCGCAACAGTGCAGCTTTCCACAGCAAGCAGTCAGTGTGCTAAAATTTTAAGACACACTAGAGTGCAGATGGCTGCTGGCTTCCAAACAACAGATGTCAATAGATAGCACAGTAGTCTAGATGTCAAATGCAGAAACATATGCCTGGTCTATAGATAAATGTTTACATAGGTGTGGTGGCATCTAAAGCAAGTTTATATCCAGGATGATGGATATTTTGACAAGGATTGATAAAACCAATAAAAAAAGACACAAAAAACCTGGTTACCTTGTTATAGTGTATATAAATAACTGTGTGGCACTCAGGTTGGGTAATGACGGTCAGCTACACTGTAAAAAAACTTTGCTGCCTTAAATTTTAGTTTAATCAATTTGGCTACACAAATCATTTTAACTTACTCTTTGTAATCTTGACTGGTCTTGAGTTGCTGTAACTTTTAAGAAATGGTTGAAAAATTGCTTAACCTACTTTTTTAAGTTATACCAGTCAGGATTTAAAAATTTTTTTTGAAATGAGTTGTATAGCCAAGTTGATTAAACTTAAAAATTTAAGGAAGCAAAGTTTTTTTACAGTGTAGTTATCCAACATTGTAATCGGCTAGGCAATTAATCATTTATATAGCATGCTTTGATTTAGCTGTTAGTTTAAACCTTTTAAGAAAAATTGCATTTCCACATTCTGGCTGTACTACATTGTGAATACAGTCACTGCAGAAGGTATTGCAGGCTTTTTAACACTTTACTTAAATTTCTAATAATATAATATAATATATTATAATAGAATAGAATAGAATAGAATAGAATAGTCTGCCTGTTAAGGCCCGGGATCAGGGTCCTGCAGCTTTTACATGTTAAAGGTGGAATAGAAAATAAAATAAATGCACTGACTTATGGCGAGGACCATCCTGCCATCAATGCCAACAAAAGACAGTTTTGTTGCATCAGTTTAATAAAAGAGAGCTTGGAGAGCAAATTGGCTGTAATTGAAGAGACAGACACAAGGATTGTGAAAACAAAACCAGAAATGGTTCATTCTCATTGGAGTTAATGTGTGCTGTCAAGATGTCCGCCATCTTGATGAAGAGGGGTTTGTGGAAGGAAGAAATATAAAAATAAGGCTGAAGACTATGAGGTTGAGCCACATTTTCATTTTCTTTTTCAGATCTGTCATTTTAGCTTTGTCAGAACTGTTAAAACAATTGTCACATCTGAATACATGACTTATATTGTTAAAAGAGGCAATTATACAATGCAAGGGAATCTGCATATTATGAAAAGTTGATATATTTATAGTTACAGTTATTTCTTTAAGAGTATATTTATTATATACTGTTTCTTGTTGTATACAATATTTTAGATTTTTATGCCCTTAAAATTGAAAATAATTTTTTAAGACATTTTAATAATTGTAATGAACAGCAGAACAAAGAACATTCCAGGGCCCAGTTTATGACGGGACCCCTCTCTAACTGCCACAACGGAGGAAGGTTTGCTCACTTGTGATTGGACGTTGGCGGGCTAACACAACCAGATGCCCAGTGCCATCAGATAAGGAGGCTAAGGGAACTGCCAGATACCCCTGTTGGGTTAAGATAGGGAAGGAGAGGACCCTTTTTCATTCCTTATCACCCATTATCCTAAGGCCCAGGCCAGGATGGCAATAAAGTTCCTTTGATCCAGCTAATGTGCTGGCCTATAATGTTATTTTGAAAGTTTTAGGATTGTTCAATACTTTTTTAGACATTGTATTAACATTATTGCTTGGTTATTAGAATGTTATTTAAAGTTAAACATCTATTTACCCGCCAGAAGGCCTTCAGACATAATACACCATGGCAGTTTTTGCAGGCATACCAGGCTGACCTGCTTAAAGACCAGGCATACCAGGCTGACCTGCTTAAAGTGAGGAGTTAGAACCGGACGCGGTTCAGGAGCTCCGCAGAGCCACAGATCTTGCCCTTTGTGCCACAAAGCAGATGGCCCATTCTATCAGCCTTTCTATGGCTGCCATGGTGGCGACGGAAAGGCATCTGTTGCTAAACCTGTCCGCATTCGCGACAGGGATAAAGGCTTCCTTTTGGATGCCCCGGTTGCTCCTCAAGGTCTGTTTGGCGACGCAGTGGGCTCCATCATCGACAGATAGCGGGAGGCTAAAAAGCAGTCGGAGGTGTTCAAGGATCTCCTCCCCCGCCGTGGTCAGGTTGCTGCGGCGTCAGGTGGTCCATCCACCTCGGCTTCTTACAAGATCTCAGCTGCTTATAGGCAGCAGCAGAAGGCCAGCGTGGCTGCGTGAACTCCTCCACAGAGATCTAAGGGGACTGGGCAGCCTACGCAGACCTCACAGCCAAAGAGGAGGTTCGATCTGAGGACCATGATCTCCTCGAAGACTGATAAGAAGAAGAGCACCTGACGCCAAAAGCAGCATACTGGGGACCAGCCCCACCAAGAGGGGTCCCTGTGCATGCCTTCCTACAAACCCCTCTTGGAGCCCCCAGCAGGGGCTTCTACTTTCCCCGCCACCTCAGGTGTTTCAGGGGGTAGAAGCACCCAACGGTTTATCTGTCCAGACTTCTCTTGCCAGTCCTCTGTCTCAGGAGACTGGACAGATAGACAGGATGGTTCCTCTCTCTGACTTCCTGGCAGCGTGGAAGCTTCTGCCCAGTTTGTCCCCTTGGCTGAAAAGAACAATAGAGAGAGGGTACAGAATTCAATTTGCCTCCCGTCCTCCTCGTTTCGATGGCATTTTACAGACTGTGGTGGTAGGAGAGCAGCATTTAGTGTTGGCCTGGGAACTAGAAACTCTCTTGGCGAAAGGGGCCATAGAATGTGTTCCCCCGCACTTGAGAGATCTAGGCTTTTACAGCCAATACTTTATAGTTCACAAAAAAGAAGGGGGGTTGCGTCCCATTCTGGATTTGCGCCGCATGTATCGGTCTCTGAGAAGATATGATTTGTTTGAGTGTCAACATCTTGAATCTGTTGTTAAATCCAGCCTGAGGACTGGTTTGTCACGATAGATCTAAAGGACACATCTGAAGGACACATCTGATATTTTTTGGATGCAGCCCTGGCTTCATTGAGATTCCAGGGCATCCACATTCTGAACTACATACATGACTGGCTGGTCATGGCCAGCTCTCAAGAGTTGAGACTTAACCCCTAGAAGAGCTTTCTCCAGTGCAGAGATCTACCTTTCTGGGGGTAATTTGGGATTCCACTATGATGCGGGCACAATTGTCGCCTGCGCATGTGGAGTCCATCTTTGCCGCTGTGGGCAGCGTTCGGCTAGGCCACAGTTTGACAGTCCTCCAAATTCAGATAATGCACATAAACTGTCTGGAAAAGAGGGCGGTGTTTCTGGCATTGAAACATTTCCTCTTACATCTCAAGGGCCAACACGTCCTAGTCCATACAGACAACACCACAATGGTCTCATACTTGAATCACCAAGGAGGACTGCATTCACACCCCCTGTTCAGGCTGGCACAGCAGATCCTCATTTGGGCAGAGACCAGGCTGCTCTCCATTAGAGCGATGTATATCCCAGGGCATGCAAATCTGGGAGCAGATATCCTGTCGAGGCAGGGGCTGAGGCCCGGGGAATGGAGGCTCCAGCGACAAGTGGTGGAGTCCATTTGGCGGAGATATGGCACAGCGGAGGTGGATTTGTTTGCCTCCGTGGAGTCGACACACTGTTCCCTCTGGTTCAGCCTCACTCATCCAGCTTTCTTGGGGCTGGACGCCATGGTGCAGACGTGGCCGAGGCTACTTCTGTATGCATTTCCCCCGATAGCCTTGCTCCCGGGCGTACTAGCCAGGGTCCGTCAGGGCAGAGTTTGTCTGCTTCTAGTAGCGCCATTCTGGCCGACCTGGGTCTGGTTCTCAGACATAATGGTTCTTGGATGGGGCTCCTTGGGAGCTCCCAGTCCAGAGGGGACATCCTATCCCGGGCTCAGGGGTCGATCTTTCACCCCAGGCCAGAGATCTGGAAACTGTGGGTCTGGCCCCTGAGGAGAGCCAGCTCTTAAATTCTGGTCTCTCAACTGAGGTTGTAGAGACCATTCTGAGTTCCAGAGCCCCATCTACTAGGAGACTGTGTGCCATGAAGTGGCAGCTCTTTGTGTCGCTGTGTGGGCAACACCATGTTGACCTGGTTCACTGCCCTGTTGGTTCAGTGCTGGAGTTCCTCTCTGCAGGGTTGGCTCTCACCACCCTAAAGGTTTATGTGGCTGTCATGTCTGCTAGCCATGAACATGTCGATGGAGTCTTTATTGGGAGACACCCTCTGGTGTCTCATTTTCTGTGTGGTGCTAGACAGCTGAGGCCTTTCTGTCACATGCGAGTCCCTTCTTGGGACCTTACCATTGTTCTAAGAGGGTTTATCTTTGACTCCATTTGAACCCCTAGAGTCAGCCTTCTGTTCTCCGCCATTTGATTCGCTGGAGCAGGAGAGGCTTCATTTTTGTGTCCAGTCAGAGCCTTGAGGATTTATGTCCACTGTTCAGGCCAGTGGCGTAAAACTTCTCAGCTCTTAGTCTGCTTTGGTGGCCACAACCGAGGTAATGTGGTCACAAATCAGCGCTTATCTCAATGGATGACATATGCTATTACCCTGGCCTATAAGGCCTGTGACCTTGTGTCACCTATGGGCATAAGAGCCCATTCTACCAGGGGTGTAGCATCATCTAAAGGCTCTGTCTAAGGGAGCATCCCTAAGTGATGTTTGTGCTGCGGCAGGTTGACTCAAAATTGTGATGGCTTACTAAATGCCATATAAAACCAATAGTGCTGTGTTAGAAAAAATAGTTCTTGCATGTGAATATCTCAAGACAGATGTTAGGGCATTGCTATTGCATGTGGTTGTTAAAGTTTCAGGAGTGCTTTTAGAATATTGCTTTGTGTGTAGTAGGCTGTTCTGAGTGGGTACTATAATGTTTTGGGTGCCTACTATGCTGTTCTGTGCTGTTTTGGGTGGTTGCCTGTTGGCCTAAGTCACATGAGCTTACCATCAAAGTCACCTTCATGCAAGTCTGTGGGACTTATGTATTGAATCTGCATTTGTTTAGTATGATGTAATAGTTTGTTTGTATGATGTAATTTGTTCTTAGGAAGCCAGAAGACCTCAGGAGAACAGTATTAGGTTAGGAACAGTATCACAAACAGTTAGGTATCACCAAATATGTGACTACATATTTTTCACCACAAAACTCTGGCTATGTTGGCTTATTTAAAAAGAAACATAAAGCAGCAAACACAAAGTGTGTCCAAGCGTAACAGAACATGTTGTGTCTACATGAAGATTTCATCTGACAAGTCATGGTGAGAGCAATCCAGCATGTCAGCAGTCAGCCATTCTGAAGCCTGACAAAAACAGATGTGAGAACGTCTGTGAGAGCCTGCTTGTCTCTGAGCAGAAGAGTCAGGGAGAGCCAGAATTTGTTGTACCTAATGACCTACCACATGCTGGGCCTGCTGGTGTTGGACAGTTGAAGATATGCAGATGATGTTTTTCAAAGTGGAAATAGCAGCTCTTTCATGGTTGCTAAGGAAGAATTCTTGACAAAGATTTTTTCATGTATTTATTTGTGCATTTATTCATGTATTTCTTTCTTTTTTTTACTTATGTGTACCCATTCGTGGAGGGCTTTATTTGACTTAAACTAGAATTCGCCCAATTTCTTAAGCTCCTTGATCCTGGAAAATGCATTTTCCCATTTCCCAGAATGTATGAACTCACACAGAGGCCAAAACTCACGCCTCAAGACAACAGCATTTCATAGTAAAAACTGTCTGTATACTGGCTCTTGCAATTAATATTACTAAAATGCACATGCTTTTGATTTTTATAGCCATAGAATACATAGGCTCCTGAAACAAAAAAAATCATGTAAATGATAGTGGTTTTGACCTTTGCTAGAAAGAAAATTCAAAGACTTGAACTTTAATTGAATATCTCCAATAAATCAAATGATAAATCACACAGGCCATTTTCAGACACAGAACAGCACAGAAGTGCATAATTCGGTTGGATTTAACATCCCATAAGGCCATTTGGGCACGATCGTGTCTGAGAAATGTGTTTAGTCTACGAAAAGAAAGTCATAAAGCTGTGGAGTCAAGAGAAAATATGACTGGGAAGGTGTAGCTTATGTGCTTTAGCCAGCAAAAGCATAATTGCGTTTTTGTAAATGGGGCCAGGTATCTTTCCCAAAGTCAGTACTGCCGTAAATTCTCCCCCTCTATGACTGTACTTGATGAAAACACATGTATGTATTCCTCACATCATGTATATATTCCTCACAAAAAATATGAAATGTATTTTCGAACTTAAGATACACTTTTATTTTAGTGGGACAATTTATTTGCTCAGCCAAAGTTGCTGCAGACAAACACATTGCTCATAAAATTAATTTCCCACTTGCATATTTTGAGACTTTTACTGGTACTTCTGTCAGCTTGTCAGCTGATTTCACTGTCAGTCTGTCGTATTTATTTTGGCATGGTTCTCTATTCCACTTTTTGGAAAGCTAGTTTTTGGAAAGTATAGACTGAAAATACTGCTACATTGAACAAACAAATGAATACTACATATTGCTCCATTGTTTGCCAGATGAATGAAGTTTAGTAACTCTGCATGTAACTTATATATAAATATATAGAGCAGGTGGAAATAAGCTACCATTTACAGCACTATTGATTAGCTAAAGAGTATTGGATTCCTTTAAAATGAGGCTGCTGACAAAATAAATCAGCTCTCAATGGATGTCAGCTGTAGGTGAGAAAATTGTCAACATTTGGGTAAATTATTCCTTTAAAATGATGCAAATTAAATCAGTGATGGAGTGTGCTTTAAACCTGCAAAACTGTAATACTATCTCTTTAGCCTTTAAGTCCAGTGAAATTAAACAGCTAGATATTCCACAGGATGTTGTGCAGTAGTGGCAATATGTTTCAACTTCATCTTCCCATCAGAAGACTGAGATTTTTTTTTTCAAACCTGATTTTCAAACACACACATATACCTACAAAAACTTTTTCAAACACACACATATACCTACAAAAAATGTTGATTTGCTTGTGGGGCATGGTTGGAAAAGAGCATTAACAAGAGCATTTACTCCTGATGCACTATATTGATCAAGCTATCAGTTCTTTGCTGGCCTCCATCACACAACCAGAGCTTTTCACTTCAGTTATTAAGCAAGCAAGCAAGTCATTTTCCATGATTTTCCAACTCTGATCTCATCTACCGTCTTGTTTAGTTGTGTGAGATGTAGAATGAGATCTCAGCACTGCTATAATTTTCTTTACTGTCACATTGTAGCGTGTATTGTCAGCTTCAGTCTGTCTCCAGGTGCAGCAGTAAATGCAGCATCAACACTTTCTGCCAGTGGTTAGTTGGATGAATAAGCCTAAAGAGAGCTAGAGAGACCTTCGCAGAAAAGCAAACAGGGAACTGTTCTGTGATGCAGTGTCAGAATAGTCAATAACTTATACATGAAACATTGGGTATAAAATAGTCATTTCAAGCATCATTTTAATATTGGCAGTTGTCTGTATAGTTACTGCCCTCTAAACTTGTAGCTTTGTAGATTCAAAGGGTTCTTATTATTATTTTGAATTATTATGTAATTGTTTAAATAGCTAGCAATGTTCCCTACAAACTACAGCAGTGAAACAGCAAGATTTGTAGCAAATTGCAGCATTAGGAAAACTATGGTAAAAAACTATGGTCCCAAAAATAATTTCATTTTCTCATGACTTCAGTCTGGTTAGCCTAGTCTTTGTTGTCCTGTAGCACATGGCTTATGTCGTGACGACTTGTCATGTGCTCTGCTGTCATTGTGATGTCTCACCCTGCCCTTTTGTTATTACTGTTAACCACTTATTTAGCCCTTGTTACCTCCCCTATATAATGCCCTTGTGATTTCTGTCTTGTGCCAAACCATGTTGCTTGGTACGCCAGCTCCAGCCTAGCCGCTTGGAGAATTCCATAGCTTAGGCTAGTTGTTGTCCTGTCATTGTCTTCTGTCTTGTCTGCTGTTTTCTCCCTTTTATTATTTTCTCCCTTTCCCGTTAGGATATCCTGGATATGCTGCCCTGGCCTTGGCTTTCCTCCTGCTCTCCAGGTTCCTGATGTGTCTCCTCTGCTCCTCCTAACTAATTCCCTGCTTGTCCCTTTGTCTCCCTCGTGGCTGCACTGATGGAGGCGTTCTGCCCTCATCACACTGCCCTCCTCTTTTTCTCCCTTTTCCCCCCCTCAGCCTCCCAGAGATCTCTGAGCCTGTCTGTGCTGTGTAATTAAAATTATTTATATAACTGTCCTGAAAGTTCTCACAATGAATAAACCTTTGTGTGTGTTTACCTGGAACCTGGAAATACCACCTGGAATACTTCGTTCAGACAAGAGATTGAGTACACACCAGGCTTGTTGAGCACTTGTCTTTGACCTCTTTTACTTCACTCTCTCATACCAACCTGGGCCAAAGAACATTAAACCTGATGCCATGTCCCACCTATTTGAACGTTCAGTAGATAAGGCTTCAGCCGATGCCATCTGCCTGACAGTGGTAGGGGCCCTTTCCTCGAACATTGAGCTACAGGTGAAAAAGACCAGATGAGAAATGGAAGTGCCAGTTCAGTGTACTGCAGATGGGTTGTTCTTGCTGGACGCAATGCTCCTGAAGTCCTCCAGTGTGGTCATGAATCCAGAGTTGCCTTCCATCCAGGAGACAGGAAGTTGCTTTCCACCATCTTCCAGCGATTCTGGTGGCCTCCATGGGCCAAGATGTCCGGCAGTTCATGTTGGCTTGCTTGGTCTGTGTCCTGAACAAGGCTTTCAATCGTTCATCTGTTGGTCTGGGGAGTTAAACTTTGCATGACACTGGCCCTCTAGTAATTAAGGTTGCCCATTCCTGACTTAAACCCACAAGAAACATAAGGTCTTGGTGGGGTAATATAATTTTTCAGTTATTCTGAAATAGTTCTCTTGATTTGAGCTTGACAATGTCTTTGGGACAGAGTAAATGGAAAGCCTCTAACTAGACTCTAGACTCTTCTTTATACATGTATTTATAACCCATATTAATCAGGTAAATTTTAAACAGGATATTTAATGAGAAGAAAGGATGGGGCTTGACTTCATCCAGTGATTATTGATTGGTTAATGAAAAGTGGGCATTGATTAGAATGAAGTTATGTAATTGGAGGGCAGGGGTTTAAAAATAAGACCCTTTGATGATGGTTGGTGAAAAGTAATTTCACAGGCATAGCAGCTTATTACAATTTAAACAAAGACAACAACGTTATTATTATAAAGTTATTTTTGGAATAATGTGCATTGATAAATCATGCCCAATGAGACCAGAAATGCATATTAAGAAAGTACATTTTTGGTCTTATTGACTTCAAGGACAATCATTCCAGGCTTTAGTGCTAAATTAAGGAGATACAAACAATACTTTAAAAGTTTTCTAAAAGAGTGAAATAAATTGTAAATGGGAAAAATGTTGTTGATTTCATGGCCAGAAATAGATGGGCCTAATTAAAACAACTCATCACTACTCAACACAGCAGGCCTGGCTGACAGCTGGCACATTGTTCAGCAGCTGAGGCAGTGTTGCTTGAACTGAGCATGGAGAGTGTCTTGATAAGTCTTGAGTCTGTCTTGGTTGGGATAAATAACAATGAGCACCTTGACACATATATACATTCTGGCACAAGAGTAGCTAAGTTGGGCTTGAAAGAGGTCTAATGCAAGAATAATCTCAAAATGTTCTTCACAAATATCTGTCAAATAGCAAAACATAACAGAGACTTTCCCATGCTCTGACACAGAAACATAATATTGGAAATACTCACAAAATGCACTTACTTAAAAAGGATAATTAAGAGTTAATATTCAGGCAATATGAAACTTAATGATAAAAATCATACCCAAATTTAACATTGACCCTAAGACTAATTCTACAATCTAACTGGTTGATGAAAATGTTGTTTCAGGACTATCAACAATAATGTTGATCTACAGTTTTTCCTGGCAAAATTACAGTGACCGGGGTGCAGTAGCCAAACAACTGCCATTAAGATAAATGAAAATCTTAAACAAAATAGCCTTCTCTAGGTATTTTTAAACTTCCTTGGATATGGCAGGTTTTCTTTATAAAATTCGTATATTATATTCTTATATTCTTATAATGCTTTTATATTGCATTTTCATATTACACTGACAATATTTAAAGTAGTGGTAGGTGTTTTAATTCATCCACCAAAAAATGACACTGATTCATTTAGTGACTCTTTCTGCAGGTGTCTTTTACATTTACCAACAAGCCAAGTCTGGAAAACTACATTTACAAGTGGAAATCATATTCTAATGCTAGAGACAGGATGAACAGAAGAAGGGTTTTTTATATATGTAGGAAAGAATATCAAAGCATTAGGAATTACTCAGGTGTCTGCAAAGGGTGTGTTTTTGAAGGTTGTGTCTTTTGGTGTGTTTGTTTAATAGTTTTTAAAAAAATACTACACTTGTTTAGTTGGTCAGCAGCTCCTTGTTCACAAATAAGGTTCATTCATTCAGTCTGTTTACAAGATGTTTTGTCTCAAAGTTGCACTTTCAGATTTGTTTAGACTTGCATTGTCCAACTTGTGAATTAATCATTCTTTTTAGTCAGATCCTTTTCATTTTAACAAGAACATTTGTTAATTCATCTAAACCAATTTATTCTACAGTACAGGTTTTAAAGTATTCAACAAAGTTGTAGATAACCTTCAAACTTGAAGGCATTTGATACTTTTTGATAGCTGTTTGTGGTCTGGAGAATTACAATGAATGCTAACCTGTGACCATACTGTTGTAACTGACAACTGCAGTTATATCGAATCATATCATCATTTAGGGCTCTACAGTAATATTCATAGGGCATTACACAAGATTTGTGGAACTCTGTCATAGGTTTAGCGTAAAAGCAATGTATGAAAAGAAATCTATGCCAATCTAAATATTGTTTTCTACAAACTGGACAGTTCCTCTAAAAAATACAACCCCAAAGTAAACAAAATAGTTATATATATAAATCTATATATATATAAATTTATATAAGATAAAGTTCTAAATAAAGTTTATAAATAAAGTTCTATTTATAAATTAAAATATAGATCTATCAAATCTGCCATTCCACCACAGAAGATACTTGGTATGATCTACTGCTGTAGCCAATCCGCTTTATGGTCTTACATGTTCAGAGATACTGAGTGTTTATTTCTGTTACTGTTGGCTTACATCATCTTAAACCTGTCTGGCCGTTTTCCTCTGACCTCAATCAACATGCATTTTCACCTGCTGAACTGCAGCTCACTTTATCTAATCATTCTCTGTAAACCCTATATATTAAAGTGCACACTCTCAGCTTTAATTTGAGTCACATCTAAATTGGAAAAAGAGTTTAGGAATTACAACTCTTTAATATGTAGCTTCCTTGTTTTCAAGGGACCAAAAGTAATCAGAAAATTGACTCCCACAAGGGACCAAAAGTAATCGGAAAATTGACTCCTACACCCACACCTGTCCAAGAATCAGATTCTTGGACAGGTGTGGGCTATTTCTTTACTATTTTTTATCAATTAAGCAAATAAAAAGGTCTGGAGCTGATTCTAAGTGTGGCAACTACATATGAAAGCTGTTACTATAAACCCACATCATACAGTCAAAGGAACTTTCCAAGCAAGTGAAACAGGCCATTGTAGGCTTCTAAAGCAAATCCATCAGAGAGATGGCAGCAACATTAGGAGTGATCAAAACAACAATTTTGTAAATTTTGAAGGAAAGAATGCACTGGTGAGCTCAGCAACATAAAATTCCTGGACGTCCATGGAAGACAACAGTGGTGGACGATCATAGGATACTGTCAAATTTAACCAAAGACAGCAAAGTTGATTGGGTGACACTTCATAGTATGTGGAATATTCTGCAATTGTCAGGAACACAACAGAGATCCAATTGCAGATTAACAGACTTTATTTCTGACAGAGACAATAACAGCCAATAAGGCAGAGAATCAACAGAAAGACAGCTCCGGTGCAGACGGTGGGGAGAGAGGAAGGCAGCAGGAAACGGGAGGGTGACGGGCAGAGCAGGAGAGCGGCTGAGCGTTAGATGGGCGGAGGTGCGGGCAGTCGGGCAGAGAGGGGCAGGAGTGGCACTGCAGGATCCGAGGAGGAAGAGAGAGAGATGATGGGGGAACCGGAGCGGCGATCTATAACACATGACGAAACAAAAAGATGATGGGAAACAAACAGGGAAAAACAGACAAGACTGTAGCTGTACCATTGCTGCTGAATTTATGGTTCCCTTTTGAGGGAACTCAACACTGCGTCAGGCTTGACGCTATGGGGAATGCCTTCGGTGTGACGGGTTTCTGAATTCATGTCTAATCACGCTAATGAAATTGGCCCACGGCAGTTCCTAATGCGTGTCAGGTGTGCACGTGAGTATAATAGGGAACCTGTAGAGCATGTCTTGACGGCTTGACGAGCAGTTGAACTGTGCAGCTCCTGTGAGCCTGCCCTTTTCTCCTTTCATATTTTTTCGTTCATATTTACTTACAATCAAGTAGGTGCTTGACATGTAGGTGCTACATGTTTCATATAAAGATCTTACTAGCTGTAAACTGATCATGACAGTGCTTATAAAAAATATCTAACAATAACATTCTAAATGTAACTATTGCCCCTCTACCACCATCTTTGTTTAAAACATAAAACTGCAGGATATTTATGGAATTTGTTAATGCAGATGACAAGTTTAAATTTTACACTGCTGTAAGAACAAGATACAAACAATGCACCATTCCACCACCCATGCATGCAGTTTAGTGGCCTGATCTTCTTTTTGTTTACAGATGTAACCTTTGACAAGCTGACATTCCCCACAACATTGTACACAGCAGCTTAAATTATAAATCATTATTATAAACTTATTGTAAATTGGGGTAAGGTAGGGAGATTGTGTTAAACAATGATCTGTTATGCACTTGCTCAATAACTGATTTTTGTTCATTTAAACCAAACAGTGTTACAGATTGCAGCTTTAAATTTAATTAAAGTTAAATTTAACCTAAACACAAACATAAACAGAAAAACAGTATCATATTTAATAAACATTTCTTAAGAAAATGTTAGTGGTGCTTGCCTTGGGTGGTTGGCAATGTAGCTCGGTTTTTGCTATGCATTTGTTGCACACTGGTCAAAAGAGCCCATTCCCCATTGCCTGGTAATAACTGCAAATTCATTATAAGCTTTCGCACTGTAAGTGTCTTTACTGTGTGATAGCTGTAACTTTTTAAAGAAAATGAAGCTTTAGAGTCTTTTCTGTCGTTATTATAGGCATCCACTAAATAATGATATGTCTCAAAAACTGTTGTTAATTGTTGAATACTTTCCTCACAGGAAAGGATGGAAGTTAAAAAAAGGAAATTGCCTTCTGCACCAAGAGTTGAAGCTCCTACATCACACACGTTCTCCTTTATTAATGAATCTTAATATAAATGTGAAGGCTCACACTGCTTATTTTAAGTTTCTCCATGATTAATCTTGTGGCATTCATTACTGTAGCCTTGAAAATACAGAAATGAGAAAAGTCCCTAATTTAACCCCTAATGAACATTTGCATAATGGACGTTTTATTAACATAAGGGGTCAGTAATAACTGGGTTATTATTAAGGCTATGGGTCTGTCTCTAGAAATTTTGCGGTATGCCATTCATGACAGCAGCACAAATAGTACAGGATAGGTTATGCAACCAAGTATGATATATTGGGTTCAGAGTTTGTTCAAATCACAAACGGCAATACTGATGCCGCTTTCCTTTTTGTGCAACAGATGGACACTGTTGTAATACATTTATTCACTCCTACTGTACATATTCTTCTGTGACATTAGCCCCTTTCACACATACAGTCTTTGCTTTTGAAAGTTACTGGTAAATTACTGTTAAGAGATCCTGTGTGAGCAAGACTGTTTCAAGAATACCGGTAATTCAGTTTAGAGAAGTTGTAACATTACCAGTAAATTACTGGTATGATGCTATGTATAAACAGAATAGGATTACTGATATGCATGGTTAAGGTCAGAACACACTGATATCACAATGACACACTTCATTTCTAAGTTGTTTAAAGCACTTCCCATGTTCATCGAATTGCCAGAGGTGATGCAGCCATTTATAACTCACTCCCAGTTAATGACACAGAGATCTCACAGGTGTGAGAGGTAGCTTCCAGTGAAAAGACAGAACATCGTTGTTTGTGTGAACAGCACATTTGTGTATTTTGCAAAAAGGTCATTCTGGTAATTTTGCAGTAATTTACTGGGATTGCTGTGTAAAAGGAGCTATAGACTTCAGCACCCTGTCATGTATCTCAACTAAGCTAAAAAGACAACAGTTTATTCAGCTGTACCATTATGTGTATGTATGTGTATGTTCTACTTTTGTTACTAAAGGATATTTTACATCATTTATTATTCAAGTACTTGAATATTGCATCTTTGCAATATGCATCTTTGCTAAATGTGTACACAACTGCGCACTTACTTTTGTATTACGTTTAATTATTGCTAGGTGGCCCTGGCTTTGTGCACAAAATTCAATACAGATGCCTAATGGATTTGATCAAGTGCAGCCACTCTCAACAATGAATAATTTCTGACACCCCAACTATCATTTGCATAATTAAATTCAAATAAATTGAGGTTGTATAATTGTAAATCTGACATGGATCAGCGTTGTGAAGTAGCATGAATCAGTGTGGTGGAGAATAACAGACACAGTCCATCAGTGACAACCCTTAAAAAACACAGCCTATGTAATTTGCTTAATTTTCAAATACTGTGTTATGTATCATTGACTATCATTGTTTTCAGCATAGATTTTTTATGATTTATAGAGAATTAATTGCGTCCCTATTTTCCTATGGCTTTTTTTTGCATTACCAAAAACAGAAAATAGTGTTTTTATTTGTTGCATACATACTAACATCATAAAGGCGGTTTTTAGATGATTATTTGTTGGTTTTGCTTTTAAAAGTACTGTTTGTTGGTCAGGAGGAAGCGGATTAGTGTAAATGCTCAGGTTTGGTAATCAAATGTTTGCTAGTTCAACCGTTGCGACTGACCTACACAGGGTTCTTAGGATCTATAATAACTAGAGAGATGCTTAACATTCCAACTGGCTGATTTTAACATGTAGCATACTGAGGACATAGTGAGGTCATGTGACATGTGACTGGCATATCTATCTGTGTTTCAGGTTGCCCTTCCCACTGGTCATCTCTACCTTGCGACTGCTGTAAGGGTCACAAAGGTGAGGGTGAAGGTGAAAGTGGAACCTCCTTCAATGAGCTTTCCACCTCCAGTTCAGAGAGCCATTCCGACGCTAGTTCTTTGCAAGGTACTGTCATCTGTGGCCCAGTCAGCCGCCAAACACATGTGCAGACGTTGGATCGGCCTTCTAAGAAAGGCCCTGTTCAGCATCTTCTGCAGCAGCAGCAGCAGTCCGAGCAGTGTCGCAAGAGTGACCTTCTGCGGACACTCACCACAAGCTCCCGGGACACCAGCACTTGCAAGAAACGGCCAGCGAAAGAAAAGTTGACTTTGGAAGAGGAGCTAGAGAAGTGCATCAAGGACTTCCGCAAGATCAAGATTCCTGAGCACTTCCCTGAGCGCAAGTACATGTGGCAGGCTGATCTCCTGCGCAAATACCGCCTTTGAGAAATGGAGATGTGCAGAGAACTTCTGAACAGTCATCAAAACTAAAGCTGGAGCTACTATAATGTACATGTTCTTTACAACTTTAACTACCACTATTGCTACTATCACAGTATTACTGCCTATGACTATCTGTTTTTAATCTTGGTTGATAACCAGGGTTAACGGTTCATTCCCTACTGAAAAGGCCAGGTTAATACAGCATGAACTGCTCCACGCTGGTCCTTGCTGGTTTGGAGCTGGTCTAGTTGGTGAACTGGCATAGCCATGTTGTTCACAAGCAAAACATGGTCTTTCTGGTGAAGCTGGTTAAGGAGCCTTGCTGGTTAAACTAGTTAAGAAACCTTATGCCGAAGGCATAAGTGGTGATTAACTTTGTCTAGTCATTTCAGCAGGGTTAACTGTTTGAACACTTGCCTCATTTATTTGTAAGCACTTGCATTTTTGTAGAATTCTAGAGAGATACAAGTGTTTATAGGGAGCATATCTACAAGTCCCTTTGCTTTTGGTCTCCCTTGTTGAGCTACAACAGTCAAGCTCAAATGCATGTGTGTGATTGTATGGTTTACAAGTGAACTTTTGTTAGTTTACAAGTGAACTTTTGTTGGTGAGAGAGAGATTGAGGTGGCCCAGAGGTTGAAAGATAAATGTGTATTTGTCACATAAATAATACATGTACTCCAAACTGTGCCATTTCTAAGAATAGTCACTGCCCTGGTGGACGGGAGAGGATTTCCATTTCAACACTTGGAGAAGCACAGGAGACCATAAAGCCAAACCCATTTTCCCTTTTTGGATTTTGCATGCTCCATTTATGTACCTTAGCTAAGCTACAATGAGTGTGCAGACCCCTTCAGATCGCTTCAGATATAGTCAATTGTTGTGGGCTAGAAATATCAACAAATGTCATTTGCATTAAGCCTTTGAAACTTGATTCCTGAAACATATTAATTAACATGATATTCCAAAGTGGAGTGTGTAATGACTTACTCTTGGGAAGAAGTCAAAGGTTAAACATGGAATAATTTTTGAAAACATTTTTGAAAAGGAAATGTCATAAACTCCAAAAACAATTACACACTGCAAAAAGATACAGTTTATAGAGTTGTTGTTGTTGTTTGTTGTTGGAGAAAAAAACAACTTGAAAATCAATACAAGCATCGTAACTTGCTGCTATTGAAATATATTTATTGAACTCATGGAGTAATAGTATACTCTGATATTGTAAAAAAATGCTTGTTATGTGCTAAGCTGCCTCTAGTGAACAGGCAAAATATAACCTCAGTTTACCTGAAAATATAAACCATCAAAAAGTATGAGGGCTACTTTTAGAAATAAATTAGTTATCAAAAATATGGCTAGACATTCAATGAGATACATTCATGCAGACTTTGAAGATTAACATTGCGATCATTATCTTTAAATATCCTTTGCTAAGATGAAATGTGTAATTGTACTGTTTAAATTTGGTGCCACTCCCTGGTTGTCATTGGTTGGACAAACAGATAGTCCGGGCCCCAAATTCACACCATTGTTTGAAGCAATGATGCTTGGTCAGGCAAAAAAGTGAATCAGATCAATGATTTGATATGGCCATAGAGCCACAACGTTTAACTCTTGGAGAGAAACAACCTAATAATGGATAATTTGTAGGTGGCTCTACTTTTTAAACTAGGATAGGAGGAAATATTTATACTTTAATAAATGACACACTTTACCTTTAATTGCTATAATTTATATTTAGCTAGAAAATGCACAGTTTTCCCATGTAAATGTTACATTTTCAGATCACAATTACAGTGACAACAACTAGCACACATCTTTGTTTAAATATTATATTTATTTTTTATAGTTTCAGAAAATAGCATGCATATGCTAATGTCAAAAAGGGGAAATTGACAGGTACAGTTTGGTAAAATAGTTAAAGTATTACTTCAAATGTACACTGGTGATGAATTTGAAATAGAATGTTAAGATAAAATCAAATGTCAGGTACAGTTATAGAATAATGAAGGGCATTGTCTCATACCACTGGCTTTTTACAAAGGATCCTTATGAATGAGACTATAAAGTAATAAATATTCAGTGAGTGCTAATTAAAATCCAGCCTCTTATTCACCCATTTTGAAGTTTAATTACTTGAAAAATTATATTATTATATTATATTATTCAGAAAACAGAATTAGATGTATAATAGTATATATTATTATATCATCTGCTTCAAGGATACAGTTAAGTCATTGTTTCATGGCACAGTTCCTGTACATTTCCAAACACTGGCCATAGTGTAAAATGAAAGCATTACAAGTCACCTGTAAATAACATAATAAAATATTTATTTTATAATTGCACTTCTTGTAATCTGATCAAAAAAATGAGCACAACTCACCTAAAGCCCAATTTCATTATCATGTAGTCACTTGAGTTATATCAGATCAGGATATTCTGTTTGCATTAATGCAGCATTGTACTGTGCAGGCACCATTCTTTGATAGTGCAGATCGTTTGATTGGGGAATTTCCTTTTATGTTCTATAGGCCTGTAGCTTTAGTTTGCTTTTAAAGGTATCAAAGGCTTTGGCGATCAAAGCTACTTTATTAGTAGCCAAGCAATCAGCATGTTATCATTTGTTCACATAGAATTCACTAGCATTGTCAAGATTCATCTCACATCTCACAAATATACAACTCTCAACTGCTGCTTTACATCTGCACATTTTTCTGCAATATTCTTTGTTACTCAGTGTTTTGTCAGAAAATAATGGGCAATATTTTTTCTTAAAATATGCCTGTCTTTTTTGTATAGGCTGTTTTTTTCATTCTCAGACCAATAAGAGAATTATCAGCAGACCTGTAAATTTATACAGGATACTATACAGGGCACATCATTATAAATAATGAAAAATGTGCATCAGGATCTGTTGGCTTTTGTCTTATGGGTTTCATTTGTTTATAAAGATACGGTGATTTAGGCATGTACATTATTATATCAAGTCAGATTGTAGTATAAAAGCCAGTTGCCAAGTCAGAAAAGAAAGTAAAGCTACTTACGCAGCGCAACTTAGCAAAGCAACATAGCAAACATGGCAGCGAAAAGAGGCATTTGGCAGTAGTTTGTGAATCACTGAGTCTATTTCTGTTTGTTAGCTTGTTTCCTGGTCTCATCCCAGGCAGCACTGTTTAGGACAGTTTACCTGGTGTGTCAACATTGACTCCCCCTACTGTTTTGTTTTATGGTTTTGGCACATAAACAACTGCAGAAGCCAGACAGAAGCATACAAAATGTGAAAGCAAAAACAGAAAAATCTCATTAAAAACTTGCAAATCACCACAAATAACAACAGGATATTGTGTGTTGTTTTGATTTTCAAAGGTCCAGATGATCATACAAATGCCAGTGTAAGAAATGTTACAATTTTTTTTTCTTTTTTTTGACTACGTTAATACAATTAGAAATATCAAAAATACAGGGAAAAGGTATAGCACAAAGTATGGGCTGTGTTTGTGAATGTTTTGCCACAAATGTATATTGTTATGTCGTAAGACAATGCAACTCCATCTGAGGTGTCTTTGGATACAAACAGGAGATTGCAAAATGTACAAATACATGAAAATAAAGTTCTATATAAACAGTATTTTAGTGTTGGAATAGTGACTGAATTATATATGAATGATATTATTTTTTTAAACATTTGGTTTTATTGCCATTAACAAGTAACAAATCATGTTGGGTTTAAAGTTCAAAGGCCATTTTTGAGTTTCTTGCTCCTAGTGACAGCTATGACATTAAAGTGACTGAAAACGTTATTGCTTTGGTTGGTGGAAACTTTGTAAACATTTATTTTCCCATAATGGTAAAATGGTATATAACCACATAACACCGTGTATGTCTAACTAGTTCCACTCAGCTCATTCCAAACAGGATTTAAACCGGCGATCAAGAAAGCAGGGTGCTGTAACAAGTAAGCTAACTGGAGTGCCTCTAAAGATCGGGGAATGAGGTTTAGACACTGCACAACTCTTCATTTGGCTTGCTTTCATTACTTATACTGTGAAGATTCCTAATTTTTACCAAATATGCTACAGTTACATCTGCTATGTGATATGCTATATCACATAGCAGATTCATTATCATGTAGCACATGTGGTTATGAGCACAGTGGTTGCTGTCTGTAACCTTATGAGCACAGTGATTGCTGTCTGTAACCTCTACACTGTAAAAATATTATTTTGTAATCTTGACTGGTCTTGAGTTGATGCAACTTATTAAAAATAGTTGAAAATTTGCTCACTTATTTTTATTTTTAAATTACACCAGTCAGGATTTAAACTATTAATTTAAAATGACCTGTAAAGCCAAGTTGATTAAACCTATAAATTTAAGGCAGCAAAGTTTTTTTTAACAGTGTATGTACTCATTACTGCGCTAAACCACCACTTTAATGGAAAATGATAGGTGAGAAAGATCATGAGGTCTTTCACATTGACCACTCTGCCTAACAGGGTTAAAAGAAAAATACATAATCAGAAATGTCATAAGGATTTAGGTTTAAATAAATAACATTTATAACACTTTATTTTAAAGTGCTATATGTTACCTGTACTTACTAATGTAATAAAAGTCAGTTATATATAATTACATGGAACTAACCCTAAACTAATCTCTAACCCTGTAGTAAGTACATGCTGTTAATTAATATTACTCTACTTAAATGTATAATTACACTGTAATGAGGACACCTTAAAATAAAGGCATTTTAAAGGCAAACACTTTGTCAGTGTAGAGTTTGTTAGTCCAGCCATATTCTGACTTTTGAAGACTTTTGTTTTTTTTACATGTAAAACCTAAATATACCAACCACACTTTGTCCCTTAGAGTTGCTAAGAATAAAACATTTATCTTGAAAAAAGGAAAAGCTATGAACCACACGCTCATCAAGAGCTTGTGATGTTGCTATTACAGTACATTTCCAGTTTTCCAGGCAAGATTTTTAAGGACAATTACACACATAGTGAAGCAAGATTTATCTGTTTTTGGCGTAATGGATCATGCATCATCTGGAGATTGGATCAGATTATTGGGGAAACTCAGCTCATAAACCAAAACAGAGACAGAGAAATATGTGATCCATACAGAGACCTGATATATATTATTAATGTGGTTTATTTATTATTTACATATATGTTCATTCTGAAATTTCAGAAATGTAAAAATGTTATGCGAACTTATGTTGCATATTTAAAAATGCTACATTACTGGTCATTCATATATGAAACAAATATGACATATTTCTGTAAAACTTCATTCCACAGAACTTCATTCTGTGCTAACTTATTCCACTTCATGTTAGCATGAATACTTTATTATATCTCTCAGACAGAAAGTGCAATAAAAAATATGTCCACATATAGACCAGATACATGGATCCTGTATCAGAATTCTGTAAAGTGTTTTATTATCTGATTAATCTATTATATTAATTCAGCTAATTCAAGTGTCAGGGACATACCCCCACTGCCAACCACACTGACACTCTCCCAATCACCTGTGTTCTAATCATGCACATATGCCACTGCTAATCAACCAGCATATATAAAGCCACATGCACTCTTTACCCCTTTGTCCAGTCTCAATAACAGCTTGTTATTGTGACTTACCTGACTCTTGTTGACTCACCTGAAGTCATTGTCTATGCCTACCAAGGAAACTACTTATGCAAGTTAAGTTTACCCAATGTTGATCTGACTATTAGATTTAGTGTCTTCCAGATAGCAGAGAAACATCAACAATCTTCCACTAGAGCACTAAAATCCCATTCATATTAAACGATAGAACAACAATGAGCTGTGCTGGATGCAATGTCAATCACACCAAATGCAATTGGTTCTTGCAAAAATCTTTGAAAGATTAATCCCCAAGCCTGGGATAGGGAACTCCCAAGGAGTCCCATCCAGAAAAGAAGTTCTCTTTACCCCCAGAAAAGCATACTCTTCTTTGGGGTTGAGTTTCAGCCCTAAGCACCTTAGCCGGGCAACCCCCCGTCCTTTTAAGGAACTATAAAGTATTGGCTGTAAAAGCCTAGATCTCTCAAGTGCAGGGGAACATGTTCTATGGCCCCTTTTGCCAAGAGAGTTTCTAGTTCCCAGGCCAACACTAAATGCTGCTCTCCTACCATCACAGTCTGTAAAATGCCGTCAAAATGGGGAGGACGGGAGGAAAATTGAATTCTGTACCCTCTCTCCATTGTTCTTATCAGCCATGAGAACAAGCTGGGCAGAAAATTCCACGCTGCCAGGAAGTCTGAGAGAGGAACCATTCTGTCTATCTGTCCAGTCTCCTGAAACAGAGGACTAGCAAGAGAAGTCTGGACAGATAAACCGTCATGTGCTTCTACCTACTGCCCTTCTACCCCCCGCACAGTAGGAAGGCGTACACAGGGACCCCAGGAGATCACGGTCCTCAGATTGAACCTCCTCTTCGGCTGTGAGGTCTGCGTAGGCTGCCCAGTCCCCTTAGATCTCTGTGGGGGAGCTCAAGTAGCCATGCTGGCCTTCTGCTGCTACCTATAAACAGCCGAGGTCTTAAAAGAAGCCAAGGTAGATGGACCACATGACGCCGCAGCAACCTGACCACTGTGGGTGAGAAGCTCCTTGAACACCTCCAATTGCTTTTTAGCCTCCTGGTGTCTGTCGACGACGGAGCTCACTGCGTCGCCAAACAGACCTTGAGGAGCATCTGGGGCATCCAAATGGATGCCTTTATTCCTGTTGCGAATGCCCGACAGGTTTAGCCACAGATGCCTCTCCATAGCCACCATGGCAGGCATAGAAAGGTCAATAGAGCAGGCCATCTGCTTTGTGGCACGAAGGGCAAGATCTGTTGGTCCCAACCCTGGGCATCGCCCCATACCCATGGTCATGTAAACCCATAACAGAGGAATAATTGCTTGTATTGGGAGTAAATACACAAGCCGAATATGGATCCTTCCACGACTTCGTCACCTCAGTGTGAAGATCTAGGAAGAACGGGAGGTTACGACGGGGAGACTGTTCCTTTTTCTAACTTCTTCCTAATCTCTTTTTTTTCCCCTCACTTTGCTTGGTTACATGCAGACTAAGAGCTTTCTGAAGACAAAAAAAGCTAATGACGTATTTTTCAGGTGCTTTTTAAAGGCTTAGTGGCGCACAATTTTATTCAGGGTGTAAATACAATACATAACATTGTCAACAGAAATTATAATCCAGAGTGTCTGTTAGCATTTTGATGACAGTGTAAGACTTTGGTCTCATATCAAAAGTCTATGCTCATGAGGTTCTGGCACTTTCTCTGTGCGTGTATGAAGCTGAAGATGATTGCTCAAAGTCTGACAGTTTGCTTATATGAGACACAAAGTAAGACCCATGACATCACAGATTAAAGTATCAGATGCATATGCATTATGAACTGCTGGGCAGAGCCCTCGACAGCATCACCAAAAAGGCCACCTTGGAAGATGGGGCATCAAGAAAGCAAACTTTGTTGGTGTCCCACATCTCCATAACATTTAGCCAGAGATGGTGCTCCTGGACCACCAAGGTGGACATTGTCTGGCCGAGGGCCTGTGCTGCGGGCACAGAAAATCCTTTGCGCAAATGCTCATTGGCTCTTTCCTCTCAGACCAATGTTCATTGGTGTGTTTTTCTACTACTCGAAGGTGATGGGCTCTCAAGCGAGAACCCATACGTCAGTACATTGACATAACGTCGAACATGACTGACTGAAAGGGAAAAAAATATTTTAAAATTGAAATATCAGTTCAAACAGCGATACATAAAGCCAGCATCACTGATATATGTCTGGGTTCTGCTGTGTCAGCATGTCTTCACTGTCTGCTTATTCTATTCATACCTAAAAGTGTAAAGGGAGTCTTCTTTAGAGGAAATAAAGATGTGGAAAGTGCAGATAAACTAACAAACACACAGGTGCTTCTTTCTTTAGCACTCAGTGAACACTTGTCCTGCTGCTGCTGCTGTTTTTTTACCAAAAGCATCTTTTGAGTATCTGTGGAAGCTAAAATGACAGTATTACTTTGCAGAATAAAAATATTTTCTTTGTCAGATTATTATTAATAATTAATTGATTAATAATTTATTGATCATTAGAGTCTTTCATCATTATTCCTGTTGCCACGCTTTTAGAAAAGCACCAGCTATAACTGCATTACAGAAATTTTGCCATGGGGCTTATTACTGTAATGAAGAACTATTAACAGTGAGGTGGCTAAAGGTAGCACAACCTGTCAAGAAAGACATGCCATGAACTCCAAGATTATGAGGTTATAAGAAAACAGTGTATGTTTATTTAGTCAATAATGAATAGCCCTGTTCAGAAAATTACCAGAATGACTTTTAACGGTAAATATACAAATGTGCTATTCACACAAACAACGCCGTTACATTTTTTTACTGGTAAGATTTAATTGACACACCAGTACCAAAATAATAGTAAATTCTGTGATGCCATTAACTGCAAATGAGCTATAAAAGATATAAAAGTCACCATCTGTGTTTGAAAACATGATGGGTTTGACTTTGTATCCAAGCATTTTGTGGAAAACGTTTACGTTCATGCAGTTGGTTTTAACCCCACAACATTGTATTAGATGAAAATCTCTGCTTTTTAAATGCATCATCCACGTCAAAATGTTACGACTGGCTCAAAGCAAACTCTTATGTCTCGTGTTCTGTGATCAGGTAATCCTGTTCTGCATTTTTACAGTTTCAACAGTTCTACAGTTTCAGCCCTCCTCGTTGTATTACCTGGAGTTCTGGTATCGGTTAAGACCACGGTCCAAGTGCCGGAACCGTTTCGGCCCACCTTGGAAAGCGAGTCAAGAGGCTCTCCTGGTCCTCAGCCTTCCACCTCCCGGCTGGCAAAGGAAATAGTGTGCTAGATGGTGGCAGCTAGCGATCAGCTGGCTCCTGTCCAACTTCTATCTTCCAGGGGTGCGCAGTTGCACCTCCACTACAGGAGGTCCTCCACCCCCACGAGAGCTTCGCCTTCCTGAGGCATGGGTGAGCATAGAACAGGCTTATTGATACGCTTATAAGAGTTCATCTTTTCTCTTGAAGAACAATTTCAGTAGCCTGCTACGTCATTTTATAACAGCTTGTACTATGTTTTATGTTTTGTTTTGTGAATATCTCTAAAGCCTTTCAAGAACCCTAGTTTCTTTTCAGAAGGGGGCTAGTCTAGTTACAGTAGTCTCAATATTACTTAAGCTACTGTACAAATGCTATACTGTAGAACAGGTATACAGCATCACAGTTAAATTTTCGTGGCAGGAAAATTCTATAATAAATATATATTTTCCTGTGAATCATAAAAGTATTCTTACAGCAGTAAATAAACCTAACACTTTTTTCAGAATCTCTTCAGGACATTGTATACCTCCTTAATAAGCTAGTGTGTGCATATTATTACAGAAATAAACATATGGATTTTTAAAAAATCTGTGAACATTTATTCATTAATTATATTTATTATCTATTTATTATATTAATATTTATTATTACCATCTTGAGTTTGGTGGAGTAACATTGTAACATTGCTGAATAAAAAATAACTCCTTGTTCACATGCATGTGACGTTTGTGTTGGTGTGTAAGCAGTCTGAGAACGCTCACTCAGTTTTCCTTGTAGACTCCACTTGGGGAATAACTGAGCTAAGTCAGTCGTGTATGTAACGAAGGGACTGAGGCAGCAGGATCCATATGCAGCGTTTATTAAGAACAACAATAACAGGCAGGGTCAACAATGGCAAACAGGAATGTCCAGGGCTAGGCTAATCAGAATTGGTGAACAGGCAAGGATCGGGGCAGGCTGCAGAGAATCAAACATGGTATAAACAATCCAAAGGGTCAGGGCAGGCGGCAGAGAATCAAACATGGTATAAACAATCCAAAGGGTCAGGGCAGACGGCAGAGAATCAAACACGGTATAAACAATCCAAACAGCAACAGGTAATCCAAACAACAGTGAAAACCGCTCAGTAGTGTTAGCCGGGGCAAAACAAGACTTTGCACTGAACACAAATCTGGGGTTTAAACAGTCCACAAACAGGAAACAGGAAACAGGTGCAGAGGTGACCAGCCCCAGGAATGTGGCCCTATGGGAGTTAAGTCTGAATTAAACTGAATCAGGGGGATGGGCTCCCTCTGGTTGACCGGAGGAGGCGGTACAGGAGCCTCCACCGTAACAGTGTAACAGCTAAGACAGGAAAAAATGTGCAGGGAAAAATGTTGAATCTTGGAAAAAATCATGTTTATCTCCATACAGCATGGTTTTCAAATGCACACAATGTTGTTTCCCTTCAGACAAAATCTCTGAATATATCAAACTTGTTAAAGTGCACAGAAAAAGGTTTCCATTTGGAATTTCAAAGTGCCCTTGTAATTAAGACATTTTGTGCATTACAAACACATGTACTGAAAACCTTCGACAGGGTAATGCATGCCCCACAGCCATCTACTCAGCCAACCGGTAATTAGTGGAGACAGCTCACCTGTCTCCACTAATTACTCACGCTATAAATTCCTCAGTCACTCCTCACTTCCTCGTCTGGTCTACTTGAAAGCTACATGGACTTACCCATTTCTCCTTTGTTGCTTACTTACCTTCAGCAATCCCCTCGTTGTGGATTATTTCCTAAACTCTCCTGTGTCCCCGGTATGTTATACAGAGAAAAGACTCTGAATTATCAAAAGCTAAGTAGAGTAGTATACTAATCTGCTCTTAACTAACTTACCTATTCATTTACATTGTTGTTTACCGTCATGATGTTTACCATCAAGCTCTGAATCAATTGTTTGTTTTACTGCTGTTTGTTATCTGTTAGAATAAACTACAAGCATTGATAATTACATTCTGTTTCCTCTGTGTATATGCTGACAGAAGACCGGACCCACAACAATAACAACAATATCTATCAAGATGGATGCATTTACCTCATTTCAAAGAGGTCTTTGGCCAGTCTGCGGGTGCTCTCTCCGTCTCTGATCAACTTATTTGTCTTCGTCAAGGACAATCTTTGGTGTGATTATAATCTACAATTCCGCACCCTTGCAGCTTCAAGTGCCTGGAATGAGTCAGCACTGCTAACTGTGTAACGACAGGGGCTGGTGTCATGCGTGCATTCCCAAACGGCCATCTACAATGATTCTATTGGACTCAAGAATTTCATACAGAAAATAATTTGTCTCACAACGGCTGACTGCCTGTCAGTTAGAAGAATCCTCATCTGAACGTCCACTTACCTCACCCCCATATATACCTCCAAAACCAGAACCCATGCAAATGGATCCCATTGACAAGAGCAAAACAAACTGTTATCTAAGTAATGGATTATGCCTATACTGTGGATCTTGTGGTCACCTCATCAAAACATGTCCTACTCATCCTGCAGTGAGTACCATTCAAGTTAATCCAGAAGTGTCTACACTGAAACTATTTACAGTTAATATAGTTAATATACAGTTAATATAACTCCTATATAGCACAAGCCCTCCTAGATTCTGGATCATCTGGTAACTTTATTTCCCAATCCCTTTTGAATCAACAGCAATTATACTGTAAAAGCCATTCTCATGTACTCATAGAGACCATACGAGACCATACCATATATTTGTCAGGATAAATCCAAATAACAGTAAATGGACTTCCAAAATCCAGGCAAGTAGATTGACGAGAAAGATGGTTCAACGAAAAATTAGTCCCTCAATACACATGGGGCATCATTTATCAGGAACTTCATAGACTATAACTGGCAGAACAACTAGCTAGATACCAGGTAAGATTCATTCATTTTAACCTTAAATACCTTCTGTCACAGTGCAAGACTGTGACCATGAAGGTCTTGTGAACAAATTTGGAATGCACTATACAAACACCTATCACAGATGCACATACACAGACACATGTAATATTTACAGTCTGTTTGGTTTTAAATTGACGGTTTTAAATTATAGAAATAAATTTGTGATCCGTGCTGGCAAAATGAGTTACAATGAACAAATTCTATTAAAATATAAAAAAAGAAATAATGAGCTACATGTCTGAAGCACTAGTCATGGAGAAGAAAGCTGAAAAAAATGGCAATTTTTCATTGATTATTAAAACAAAGAAAAAGATTTAAGGCGGCACACCTATTTGGAGTATTGGTATCGCTTGATGATTTTTTTTATATAAAAACCTCAAATTAGACCAAAACGGACATGCTTCACTTATTTTGCCTGTAGCTCTAAATCAGCCCATGCACAGTCTGACTCATTTTGCCAGAACAGGTCACATTTATGAAACCATGATACACTGATATTGTCTTCTCAGTTTTATAATAAGTTAGGTCATTTATATTAACTTCAGATAACTTTCTAACGACAATACAACTATGCTAGAAAGTCACCATCACTGCCTAAAGCCAGAAATTGAGGCAGTGCTTTAGGCAGTGATGGTGACTTTCTAGCATAGTTGTATTGTCGTTAGAAAGTTATCTGAAGTGTACTAATATATATTAGTACACAGACAAAAACAAAATTTAGAATCTTATGTATATTGTCTGTTTTACATTTGTAAACATGAGACCAACTTCATTTGCCATATTGGTAAATACAGTGAACCATGATTCAGTTCAATAGGTATTGGTTGTAGTTCTACATTTAGGCAAACAGACTTTAAAGTAATTTTTCACAAAAAAATCTATAGTATGTTAGCAACTGTATCATCCACATTATCCACAGGATTTGTTCTTTAAAATTATCCATTTGAGGCCCCATTTCCCATTTTTTTGAAATTGTTTGCATAACTGCCCATTGCTGCTGTATTTTTATGCAGTTATTTGTGTTAATGTATTTCTTAACTGTACTGTAAAATTTGGCCCAGGGGGAGAAACCAGGGCTATAAAATGGCTCTGGGAAGCCAGTTTGTGTGGTCGTGAGTGGAGAGTTGTGTTTTATAGAGAAGTATTGTAATACATGTTGATTGGATCATATGATTTAGCCAATCCAACTTGTATATATTGTCATCAAGCATATGTCTTCCCTATTAACTTTTACATTAATAACAAAAGGTGAAAATAAAGTTCAGAAACAAAAATACAGTTTAGGACAAAATTACATAAGTTTAAAATTATACATTTTGTAAATTTTATAGATTTTATAATATCAGTTTTAAATGTTGTATTTTAAAACATAAATGCAATTTATAAACAAAAAAAATAAATACAAAATGTTATGCCTTTATGTATTGTCACATTTAAAATGTTAAAATTCAATAAATATTTTTTCTTTATTTTACTGTAAAACAACAATACTGCTGTAATACCCATTACAGTAGTCTAATATTTGCTGTGATAAAAAATACAGCATCTGATGCCAATTACAGTACTGTGAATATTACTGTAATACATTAGTAACAGTTACAATTAAATACGTTATAGTTTTTAATTGTTAAATTAAATTTACAGTAAGCTGTTAAATTTACAGTAAGCATACTGTAGAATGTATTACATCAACTTACTGCCCATTTCACGGTATTCTTTTTACAGTGTTGTTCTGCATTTCAACGCAGCTTAACATGATTCCCACTTTGGGTGGTGTTAGTATTAAACAGTCAAATTTAAACTGCTCTGTTTCAGCTTTCTGTTGATGGCAGTGAGCACAACTGGCTTGGCTTTACCTCCCCATAGGGAGAGAGAGAGGTCTGCTGTACACTTCTTTTGTAGAGCTTTGATTATGCAGTAAAGTGCAAAATGTTTTAGGAGTGGTGCCCAAAGAGTCTTTGGAAGGGATGAAATGCAAACCATGTTTAGTATCAAGTCTCATACATTCAATTTCTAAATTAGAAAAATGGTAGCATAAAGTTCACCATCTAGTTATCGGTAGAGAAATTTAGAAATATATTTATTCTGGTTTGGAGAAACCAATGCCTCTTTTGTGAGCAGGAGTTTATGTGCATGGAATTTTGACTTTTTGTATGTTTTAGTTTCATAGCAAATTTTTCATCACAGTTTGGTTTTCTCCAATTTCCACCACTTTGGATGAATTAATTACAAAGACCTGCAGATTCCAGCACTCCAGAGGTTGCTCTGGATAAAATGTAGGTACAGCATGTGAGTAAAACACACTATAGGTCCAAGCTGAATAAATTCAATAGAACCAGTGAGCTCAGGTGTTGAACATCAAATGAGGACCAGCAAATTTTAGAAATACCATTAGAGCATTTTTCTATGATAACAACTAAGGGACAGACCTGGTTGTTAGACTATACATTCACATTTATACATTTAGCAGACACTTTAATCCAAACGAATGTACAGTCCATTCAAGCTATATAATTAGAGTACATACGTTTGCTGGGGATTAAACCCACAACGCTCTACCAACTGAGTTGAAAGTGACTTTTGTCAGATATGGTAACTCGTATACGAAATGTGACCTCTGCATTTAACCTCTGCATCTTAGGAGTGAACACACACACCTGGAGCAATTGCAACACATCTGCACCTGGGGAGCAATGAGGGGTTAGGTGCCTTGCTCAAGGGCACTTGCAAACTGCATGCACTGAAATCGAACTGGCAACCTCTGATTACAAACATCTGATTACAAGTCCGACTCACTAACAAGTAGGCCACAACTGCCCCAATATACAACCCAATAACCCAATAAATATAACCCAATAAATATTAGGATTGTAAATATTAGACTAAAGGAATAAAAGTATCTTTAAACCAGCAGAAATAACCTTTGTTAAAAATATTTATTTTTCCTCTTCAAATGTTAGGTGTAAGATTTCACTTGCATCTTTACTCACATAAGCACATACACATTTTAATCTCACAAATCACAGATTTTAAATTTAATACGAACTCACTCACAGTTTGCCTGAACAGATAAATATGCTTGTCTATTGTGATGTTCTTCACACCAGATGAGAAGCTGTGTTCTTCTGCAGATCTTTACAGCTGTGGTTTAATAGTACAAAGAATATTTGATAAGCTCAGCATTGTTTATCCAGATGGAGAAGCAATATGTGAAATACTAGAAAAACAATAGAAGATGGAAAACATCTCAACACCAGACCAGCTCTGGTGAGATCTGAAGTATTGCTTTGGTCTGTATAGTACAAGACCTCTGAAAGACAGGCAGTGTCCTCTAATTGGGTGCATCTTGAACTGCAGACACTTGGCTCTGTGAAAATAAAGTCCTCTAAAACTCACACACTCTCCGTTTGTGCTGTATACTAACAATGTCCAACAGTGACTATACATGTGTAACAAACATCAATAAGAAAATATGATGGAGACAAAGTAAAAATGTATAAAGGCAATCTGAATGTGACCTTATAAATAAAATTTAACTATTTGTTTATTATTTCTGTTAGATGGTAAAGGGGATCTAAGGTTTTAAAGATTTTTTTTGTATTTGACACACACACACACACCCTCAGATTGAAATCTAATATAGGTAATACATACAGAAAGGCAGTGATAAATGTAAATTCTTATGCCTATCTAATACAATTTAAAATCGGTTGTGTTTTGGCACAAATCAGATATGGTACAAACAAGACTTAACTCAAAAAAATCAAATTGGTGTTTTGTATTAATTACACAGTGTTCGGGAGACGCAAACTGTGCATCCCAGGGGAGCATGGGATGCAACATACAGATGCACTAATACTCTTCTTTAATGTTGCTGTGCTTCATTTTAATGGATGTGAAAAATGAACTTGCCATCTCCTGCATAATGTATGAAATTTCCTCAAGCTAGCACTAAGATCTACATGCTGTAGCCCTGCACCAGAATGAATATGCAGCCATTCACATACACATGCGATGCCTGCAATGCTTGAGTTGTATATTGCTTGAGTCTCATTCTGCGGATACAAACCTATGCTTTCCATTGTTATTTTATGTTTTGGATATAGTGAGGTAGCATATGTTTTAATGTACTGAGTGCTTTAGCAACATAAAGTTAATCAAATCTGTTTTTTCCCAGTACATTTTACTTAACTCATGTGCATGGAGAAAATGGAGTTAATTTAATTACAGTAATTTCTTGGAAAGATTATGTGGGGATATTTATAGTGCTTGGAATTCAGTGGCTTATTGTACTTATTTGTGGTGCATTAAGCACCAACAAATAAAAAACACCAAAAGATACCATGCCTACCTCTGAAACATCTGGCAAATAAACCCTCCTTTCTGGGCTTTTTCAACAAAAGAGACTTAAAAATAAATCTGTTACATTTGGATTTCTTTTTTACTTTTCTTTTATACTTTAAGACTGAGCTAGTATCTTAAATAAGCAATAGTTACAGTTCATACAGTCATTCAGCAGCCTATGGGGCCAAGCGTGCGGAGCAGTTAGGTTGAGGCATTGTTGACCTACTTCTGCTGTCACTTCCCAAGTGGAAATTGTGAAATATTGACAACCCAGTGGAGGAGGAGCACACCCTTTGAATCTGAGCTAAGACTGAGATTGCTGTGGCAGTGACTATTTCTCAGCATAAATAACACTTCAAGTATATTATCTTGTGGGTAGCAGTCAGTAGGGAAAACATTACCTTCTTAGAAATCCACCACATTCATGAACTCTAGAGGAACTATGTTTAATAAATCAGTGAAGTAGATAAAGTTTGTGAACCTTTGGAATGTTCTGGATTTTTGCACTATTTACTTAAAATGTGAACAGATAGATAGATAAATAGACAGACATAATCTGTCAAACTAAACTAATAACACAAGAACAGTTACACAGAGATATTATAATATTAATAAAAACTTCAGTTTAGTAATCACATTTCATTGTGCATTTGACAGATGTTTTACAGATGCTTTACACAGGAGGTCTTTATCTATCTAACAGCCAGAGAGCAATCAACAAGCCTGAGATAGAGGGAATGGCAATTAGCAACCTACCAGGCACCATTTTACTTCAAGCCAGCTAGGGGGATTAATACAAAGTGTTAGAAGACAGTGTGACTTATGATTATTGCACCTGTGAGAGCTTTAGTTCCAAAATAAATAAATAAAATGGAAGTCTTGCAGTGGTACTCACCTGCTGGCAAGATGTTAGTGGGTCATCTTTGATGATAAAAATAGATAACATGTTAGGAATCATTCAACAGGGGATTTGTTGGCTTCACAGATAAGTAGGTGAGTTTATCCATGAATCAGACACACCGAACCTTGTGTTTCCCAGTTTTAGAATCATTTTTTGATTTGCAAAAATCTAAAATGTTTGTGTCCTTAAATTTCATGGTCTATTTATAATGTGGGTAGTGTAGTTGTTTATCAGGGAATACGCAAAAATCATCTATCTTCCACAGAAGCTCATACAGTGACCTTAAAACCTCAAACTTGTCTTAATTTTCGAACAAAAAAAAATCCCTATGGAGAAACTGAATAGGACTTTTACTTCTGGACCTGACTGTTCTGTTGTGAGAACCAAGAAAAGATACTCTGCACTGTCGAGAGTTAGCAAGTGTTTGAGTTGAAGATACACACATCCTGTTCTCTTAACAAAGCTAGCAGCCTCTGTGACTTTGGTAAAGACGCACACTTCAGCTGAAGTGTGTGATGGTATTGGTCTACAGAAAAAGTGTCCTCTGCCTGTACTTTCTTATTTTTTTTTTTGTTTTTGGGCAGGTGACCTTAGGCCAGTTTTTGTGCAGCCCCCAGAAAGCTTTTTACTGTATGTTACTTATGCGAGTGAATAATGCATCATATCAAAGATGAACGAGTTTAATGCGAGAGCACAAAGAGTGAGAGTCTGTCCCAGAGAACACTCACATATTTACTGGTCATACATGCTGCAAGAGATCAAAAAGATACACACGTTTTATTTAATATCATCAGAAACATAAATAACATAAATCAGTACATTTTTTTAGTGCAAGGAGTTATTTATTTAATTCAATTTAAATTCATTTATATAGCAGTTGTTATAATGTTGCATTGTTTCCAAGCAGCTTTACTTTTACAAAAAGTAAATAGCTTATAGAATACAGAATACATGGTATTGCAAATGTTATTGTTCATTATAAGATATTAGTAAACAATTATAAGGTATATTAGTAAATTTAATTAGTGATACTAAAATTGTAATCTGTAATCTGAATATAAAGTTGACTGATAACTACAACACATCAGCAGTATTTCAGTATATCGGCATGTATCCTTGCTACACATGCATGTAGTACTATGTTACTGTTTAATGAAAGGGTATTTGGAAAAATGAACACAAACATTTTGGTTATACCTAAAAACAGCACTGATTAATACCCATGTTGTTGAGCGGAAGGGCTCATGCAGTTGCCCAGATGGGGTGTAGGGTGGACGATCACTTGCCAGGCCAATGTTTCATTTTTAACATGCCAGACAGAAGCCTCCAACTATAGAAATGGTCTGGCTGTTTGTGTGTTGCTCTATGAGTGTTGTGATTCTATGGTACAATGTCACGTTATAGGAAATAGGTAAACTTTTAACAACGCATCTACATAAAAAGTTTTGTTCAAGATCAAAACATCCTTGTTACATATCCTGTATGTGTAAATAACTCCTTAATGCACTTTGGCATTTCTAAGACAATCAGTAAGCCACAGTTAGTGCTGCTTCTAGCTGTGGAACTGATCATCTGATCATTGTAGTGCAGGAAAATCATTATCATGTCTGTTTAGCACAATTCAACATGGATGAAATTTGAAAGTCAAATGATGCAGCAAGATAGGGTGGTAAATCATTTCGAAACTAAAGGAAACCTGTAAGCAATCAATAACATTGTTTCATTTTACAATTTCATTTCATTATAATGAAATTACCATTTACATTGGAGTCTTTAAGGACAAACAACATGAAAGAGCATTTATTTGAAAGAGCAGGTCCCCTTTTGGTCCCCATGAAGAAACAAGCTTATAAATCATACAGAATGAAACTTTTGGCCGCTTATTCACATAATGATTTCTTTCCGCTCCCAACTATTTTCCTACTTTCCTAATATATTTTTTCCCTTAACTCTTCTTAATATGCAGGGTTTCTTATGATGCTGTAAATGCACTCCCAAGATCAGGTGAAATAATAATAATCACGATTTTACTGTGATTACAGTAACACATTTCTGTAAAACAGAAATACTGTAACATATTATGCCGCTGTAGTGTATTTGGGGAACATTAGATGTTTAGTCCAAAAGGAAAAAATGCGCACAATTAAATGTGATTAATCATGCATATTTTACAGATTTTAAGTTAATACTAGCAATAGACTAAATTACTCGTCCACCAGGTATTCAGCAGATTTCTTATAAATTCTAAGAAATGTTACTGTTCTGGCCTTGACATTCCTCAACATTCTTACTGTGACACAATACTACTTCAGAGCAGGTAATGACATCAAGTCAGTTTAAGCCGAGGGCTTCGAACCCTTTCTGTGTGGCTCAGACCCCGTTTTTTACCTTGGGTCCCACTCTTGGCTAAGGAAAAATAGGTTTCTTCCCTAAATCCACCTGCTAAGGGTGGTAAGGGTTATGCGCTGAGGGCTTTGTACCCTTTCTATGTGGCTTAGATCCCGGTTTCTCACCTTGGGTCCCACTCTTGGCTAAGAAAAAATGGGTTAATCCCAAAAACCACCCGCTAAGAGTGGTAAGGGTTACGCGCCGAGGGCTTCGTACCCTTTCTATATGGCTCAGACCACGGTCACCTTGGGCAGGATTCTTCTCTCGCAGGATTCTTACAACGGATGCTTCTCTCATGGGCTGGGGTGCGGTTCTCGATGGCCACCCAGTCTGTAGTTGGTGGGAGGGCCCTTATCTCTCCTGGCACATAAACTGCCTGGAAATGAGGGTAGTGTTTCTGGTTCTGAAACACTTCCTTCCACACCTCAAGGGCCAACACTTCATAGTCCATACGGACAACACCACTGTGGTCTCGTACATCACCAGGGAGGGCTGTGTTCATGCCCCCTGTTCAGGCTGGTGTAGCAGATCCTTCTTTGGGCAGAGACCAGGCTGCTCTCCGTCAGAGCGATGCACATCACAGGGCATGCAAATCTGGGAGCAGATATTCTGTCGAGGCAGGGGCTGTGATCCAGGGAATGGAGGCTCCACCATGAGTGGTGGAGTCTGTTTGGCAGAGGTATGACTGAGTGGAAGTGGATCTGTTCACCTCTGATGAGTCAACACACTGTCCCCTCTGGTTCAGCCTCACTCATCCAGCTCCTCTGGGTCTGGATGCCATACAGATGCAGCCGAGGCTTTTCGCATTTATGCATTACCCTGGTAGTCTTGCTTCCGGAAGTCCTAGCAGGGTTGAGCTGATGACGTATTTTGCAGGTGCCTTTTAAAGTAATTGTGGCGTGCAATGCTAAGTCACATGACCTTGACCTGCCTATAAACAGGCCTAATTTTACATGTGTTCAGACCCCGAAGCGCGTTCCCCAAAGCGTCAAGCTGACGCAGCATCTCGTTCCCTATCTCAGGGAACCAGGTTACTTACATAACCTGAGACGTTTGCTAAAATATAAATAAAAAAAAAAACGTTTCCACCATAATTAAGGGTTTCTTTGGAGTGTAAGTCCTGGAGTTTAACTTTTTTCAAACTGTGAATAAACTACATAGCAACAATTACAGAAACAAAGCAGAGAGACTTTCACCATTGACCCATTCGTCTTGACTTCTGAGTGTGGTTGGAATAAATATTCTGTATACTGAAGATGGATTCTGACCTAATATAAATTAAAGGTCAGTTAATTTAAAGGTGCAATAAGTGGGGTTTGCTTTGTTTTTCTGGCTGGTAACAATGATCTTGGACATTACACTGACACCTCTCAACACGGGTGCCCCATATCACGTGAAACAAAAGCTTTTGTTAACACTTTATTTTACATTGTCTTTGTTATGTTACATGTACTTACTATAATAAAATAGTGAATAATGCATAATTACGTGCAACTAACCCTAAACCAAATCTTGATCTTAACCTTAATAATACCTTGGTTATTGGGTAATAATGTTAATAATAAAAATAATAATGTTAATATTGTGCAGTACCTAAATGTACAATTACACTTGTACATTTACAAGTACACTTAAATATATTATTACAATTATTACATACAATAAGGTAGGGTTACTGCAAAAAAGTTACTATTCCTCTGATAATGTGATCTTAACCTGGAATCTTACCACATTATGTAAAAAATATTTTTTTTTCCAAACTGCTAATCGTTTCTTTAGCTGTAAAATGTTTTAAAGCAGAACAAATTGTTTAGTCTCTTGCTGCCAGCGAGCCAGGAGATGCAGGATGTGGCAGAGGAGGCGACGAGCATGGGCGAACCTTCTCAGCCTGCCTGCACCGCATACGGGGAATTACTGGAGGTCATGTCTCGCACCACAGAGAGATTAGATCTCCCTCTGGCAGCGTAAGAAGCTGGTGATCACTCGGGCCGGCTGGATGAGAGGTTTCTGGCTGCCCATGGCCGACAGCCCCAGATGAGCCTGCCCTGATCTGCACGTGGAGGTCGAGAGATTGTGGAAAAAGCCATATTCTGCTTGTTTCTTTTCTGGTTTGCGTGGGAATTGCGTGAACGTGAAGGGAATGAGGGAGCATAGATACGTGGAGATGCTCCCTGTTGAGGAGATGCTTGCAGGCTATCTCTCAGTGGGGGGTGTCGTCCCCGCAGGCCCCTACCCTGCTAACTGGATAGGGCTGAATCTGGTTCCAGGTCCCTTCAAGGCTCAACGGCAGGGCGTATGCAGCAACATGTCAAGTGGACACCATGGCGGTGTTACAGGCATACCAGGCTGACCTGCTTAAGGATCTGGACCAGGGGGAGGGGCTTTCCCCTGACGCGGTGGCTGAGCTGTGCCATTCCACGGATCTGGCCCTCAGAGCCACCAAACAGACTGCCGTGGCCATAGGTCGTTCTATGGCAGCTATGGTGGCCACAGAGAGGCATCTGTGGTTGAGTCTGTCTGACATAGTGGAGAAAGAAAGAAACTTTCTCCTTGATTTGCCAGTCTCACCCTTTGAACTTTTTGGCACGTTAGTACAGGTGGTGGTTGAGAAGTTCACAGTGGCAGACGTGCAGTTCAGGGCCTTCCATAGGTTTATGCGCAGGTCCTTGTCTGGCACCCCCCTGCCCGGCCCTTCTACATCCAAGGATCGTAGATGGGGCCAGAGGCAGAGTGTGGCTGACCGTGCGCCTCCCCCCCTTGAAGTAAGGCACGGAGGAGACGCGATGCCAGACACAGGAAGTAGAAGGCAAAAGACCCAAGCTAAAGCTAATATAGTATACTCACACCAACCGCATTTCCCCCTTATGCCTCATATCTTCCGTCCTTCAAAAGTGAGTATCACGGGTGGGACCATGTGATGACTATGGTGGCTCCTAGTTTCCGCCTGCTCTGATGGTCCAGCTAGTGCCCATCTAGCCCAGTGTTACTGTCATATGTTTAGTGTGAGTCAGGCTGCCGCCTCAGATATTGATGTTCGGTAGGCAGGCGGCCTGTATGCAAGCTCCCCTGGCTGAGTCCTCTTTAGCTAGCGGTTGAAAGGTTGAGCCCCAGTCTCACTTTCGGTACAGAAAAGAGATCTGTGAGGTTCCTTGTCCGAGCTGTTGGTGTAAGCAGTTCATTGGTGCAAGCAGGTTACATGCCATTACTAGAACTGAGCGACCTGGGTTTGAGCCCCACCTTGAACCACTATAGTCAGGCCGTCCCAGGTCCCAACAGATCAGGGAAAGACCATGTGTTTTGGTTTTGATGTGGGCCCAACCACCCCTTGAGAACCTCTTTTCGATTCCTTTACCTGGAATTCTGGTATCGGTCGAGACCGTGTTTCAAGGGCTTGAGCTGTTTCAGCCCACCTTGGATAGCGAGTCAAGAGGCTCTTCTGGCTGGGAGAGCACCTTGAGGGCGGGGTCCCCTGGTGGTCCCCCTATTTCAGCCCTACTGCTGAGCTCTCAGGGGTTCTGCCCTCTTGGCGATTGATATGGGGATTTTTTATCAAAAATGGTTGGCAGAGTGGCACCCTCCCTCTGTGGTGGAGAGGGGCAATATAAGTAATAGGGTCCTCAGCCTTCCACCTCCCGGCTGGCAAACGAAATTATATTCTTGGGGAATATAAGAGTAGCTAGCTGTCACTAACCTGCAGGACAGAAAGACAGAAGGGCCTGGCCTCATTAGAGCTTGGTCAAGGACGCTGTTCTGAGCGTAGAAGCCAATTTTTTCTGCTAGCTTCCCTCAGATATCAGTCCTTGGGGTTGAGTGTCGGTACCCTCGGTATTACAGAGGGTCCTCTGCTTCAGTGGTGACAGGCTGGCAGCCGTCGCTTGCGCTAGTTTGGGCAATAACGGCTCAATAACCTTGAGCCGTTATTGCCAAGCCTTTACACGGCTGGCAAATTAGTGCATTGGGTTAGCGCTTCGACACTGACACAGGACCTCGGGTTCGAGTTCCACACTGAACACCTCTCTAAGTGGCCAGTGTAGTTACGACAGAGCCTCGCGTTTGGGCAACGGCCCCGAGAGTGGTACTTTTGTCACCCCAGTGCACAAGTAAGGTTGAGTACTGCCTATGGTGATTTGTGTGTCAACACGGGCCATGTGGCAGTCGTTCCCCTCGGCATGGCATAGTTGGTATTGCGTTCCCCATAGCGTCAAGCCTGATGCAGTGTTGAGTTCCCTTCTCAGGGAACCGAGGTTACATATGTAACCGAGAGAGGTTTTTCATTAGTTCTGTTACTGGAGTTATTGGACTACATGCAGATCCAGCCAGCAATAAAATAGTATGTTCCTTTAGCCTTTAGTTGATTTAGTTGAACTATTAAACTGTGATAAACAGATATTATAATTAATAATTAGTTGGCCCTCCCATTTCATGAACAATTTTTAAATGTTGAAGATGTTGGTCAGCTGTGCAGTTCTGTTACTAGCTAGCTGACCTCCAATTCTTGAAAGTCTTTGATAAAGAACATGAGGTCTCATTCAGGGGGTTCAGGAGTTCAAGGGTTTTGGTTCCACAGAGCAATGAAACACATTCACCTATGCTCTGTCAAACAGAGCATACTATTAAACGTGAAGTGAAGTAGCATCTCTGATCTCAGACACCCCATGAATCTGACATTGTAGAAGCCTGCCAGAACATTAGCTGTGAAATAGCTCTTAGTGCCCCCTGAGAAAGTTTGGCTTGATTGGAAAATCTCCTTCAAAGCGAAGGGGAATCTGACAGGCTTACATTAATCTGTGTCACTCATGTTTCTCTCGTTTTTGTGTGAGTGTTGTGGTGATGCTGAACATAATTGTGTACAAACCTAGCATTTCCTCAACACTTTTTTATCTGAAGCTGAGTTTTTTGAAGCAGGAGGTTTAATTGCTTGCAGAAGTCAGTAACAGTTAACAGTGTAGAAAGTTAGCTCTAAAGGTCTAAAAATTCCTTCCTAAAATAAGCTGCTTAGACCAGCTAGTTGGTCCAGACTGGTTCATACTAGCTAATTCTAGAGGTCTAGCTGCTGGACCAGAATAACAATATTCACCAGGTGGTCAGGATGGTCAACCATCAAAATTGTCAGAATCCTGGTAGCACAAGATTATTATTGTTTACTACAACTAAAACTATTAAAACATTTACAATTACTGAAATCAAATAAAATATAGATATAAATATTATTTGCAACACTTAGCAACACTAAGGCAAAATTTCTAATTAAGTTTAGGATAAGGCACTATTACTTAATAAAAAAATCAAAAACTAAACTAAACCTAAAAATGAAATAAAGATAAATTCATCTTATACAGCCATATTAAAATAAATAAAATGTTAAATAAAGCACATAACAAAATTGCTAATACACTAACTAACTAAATTAACATGCAAGCTAAAAATATAAAACAATTTAAAATATTAATAAAACTTAAATTTAACTAAAAACACAACTATAATAACTCCAAAATACAAAATACAACATATGCTTGTCTTTTCAGCAGGGTATAGACTGGCAAGGGAATAAAATACTGGCATTCATGTTCTAAAAAGGATGAAAATCATGAATTTTTCCAAAAAAAAATCTTTCTTTTGCCTTTCTTTGTTAGCACTGAACTGGTCATATGAATATCTTCATTAAACCACAATATGACACCTCACTAATTATTCTAGTCCTTTGAATCAGTTTTTGGTCAAAATGAAAGTCAACCAAAATACATTGCTTATTACCTCATATATATAATGTAAGTGAGGAAAACGATCCAGTACTGAAAAATCTGTACTTCATAAATTATTTATTGCAAATAAATTATTTATTTATATCTCAAACCTTTTAAGCATACTATGATGAATCACAACAGAACTTAAAACATAATATGAATTCCTAGCAAAATTCATGTCTGTCCAAGTGCATGTCATAGCTAGAACAAGTTAATTATATACAAACACTTCACAAGAGAGAAGTGATAAACGGTCTGTGTCTTTTAAATTTCAGTAATGAAATTTGAACAATGCAATAGAGCTCCTATAAATGCAGTTTTAATAAATGATGAAATCTGACAATATCTGTGTTATTAGAATTGAAGGCCAGACCCCTTATTGATTGACGCCCCTTATTGAGGCGTTATGCTGTGCAGAATAAACTCCAATGAAAAACAAAAGCTTGAAGCTCTGAGACAGCCTCACGCTCACTGGAATAGCAATAACGAATGGCCTTCAATCTTCAACAGAAGAATGTTAATGTTCAGTTAATAATTAGTAATTGCATACTAGTTGTCATACTAGTTATCACATATACAATTGCATACGTGATGATGCATGGGTTTATTCTTTAGAACAAATGATGCTTAGGCAGGCTTGTTTTTACACATCTTGCATCTACAGCACATAAGTGGTGCATATTTATTTTGGCATACATATTAACTGGGTACAGCATTTACACTGTATATATTCAGAGAAAACCCAGAAAAAAATACAATAAAATTTATGTATATCTATTTAGCAAACATCTTCTGCAATATAGACATCATGAAGCAATCTATTACTCACCCATTGTTTGAAAAAAAAACTGAAAAAAAATCTGTTGGGCTTTCACACACATTGACAGACATACCATTTAGTTCAGAATCCAGATGATTCAGCATTATGCAGTGGTTTTATGTAGTTTGTGTAGTTAGCATTTGGATGTGAATGTGACATCCTCCTTGTGTAAATTAGATTTCATGGTGATCAAATTTACAATGTCAAAAGCACAACCTTGGTAATTATTTTATAATTTGACGTGTATTAAATTTACATAGTGACTGTTTTACTTTTTGTTCTTGTTTCATGCTTGATTAATGCATTTTGTCAGGTCTTATTTTAAAATTCATGTTAATTAGTTTTGTCTTTGTTCTATCCTTTGTCATCTACTCTTGTCAGTGGTTTATTAAGTGTTTCACTGGGTTCACACTAAATGCCAGTGTTAAATAAATATTAACCAAACAAACTGAATGAAATTAAGGGACAAAAGTTCTCATAGAACACCTGTATTAGTATGAAAAGAGCAGAGTGAAGAGGGAAAGTTCACCGCTCATGGTAAACACATTCTTTAGAGTGTCAACTTGACCTAAAAGTTCTGGTCGCTTCTTTAGGCAGGTGCAGAGTTTCACATCTTATCAGAACTGTTCTCATGGGGAAGGAAAACATCATTATTTTTCTGAAGTAGTTAACCGAAACATAATCAGCTATGTTGCAACCACGCCAAAACCTGAACTATTAATAAACTAAAAATATGAGATGCACTGTTTGAGAGAGTGGGTGAGTCTGGCCAGCTTTCTCTCTCACTCAGAAGGTTGTCTTTAGCCGCACCTAGTTTGAAATAGTATAAGAAATGGGGAAAATTTCACTACGAGTAGGAGCTCAGCCGTGGGATAAGCGCGCATCGCCCGGCATCTTCTCGGACAAAGTGTCGGTCTCCTACTCAGACTGAATTTCAGGCTCCCCAGTCCCACACACACACACACACGCACACACACACACACACGCACGCACACACACGCACGCACACGCACACGCACACGCACGCACACGCACACGCACACGCAACCCAACCTGCATGTCTTTGGACCCAAAGTCCACAGGAAACCTGGACTTACAGGGAGAAACCACACAGAAATGGCAATTGGCTCAAGCCAAGACTTAAGTTTTCTGGTTTTTTGCTACGAGGCAACCTGCTGAGTCACAGTGCTTCCCTTCATGCATGATCTACAAGCAATAATTGTAGCAAGTCAGTTATTTCTTTCCTGGTGGTCACACAACAGAGTCACTGCCTTTGAGATGAACTGGAACACTACATGCCATAGTACTTTCTTCGGATATTATAGACCTGTCAGTGTCAACTATCATTAATAATTGTAACGAAGGGTCACACACAGAGGGATCCATTTGCAGTGTTTTATTCATTAACCAGGCAGACAGGGTTACACAACAGCAAACAGGAACAGCGGAGACAGTAAACGTAACTGTTAGATTTAGTTCCCCGCACTAATGAAGTCAACACCCCTTAAGGGTTAATGAGTTTTAATATCTCCTTTCGAATGACATATACTCTGTTGCATAAGGAAGTCTAGAATGCACCCTAAAGCTGTTGTTTCTAACCGTATATGGTAATAAAATATAACCCAGCTATTTGGTCGCTTGAGACAGATTTAGGTGCATCCTGTTATGTTCTATATAATCTGCTTCTGTTGAGGAAATAAACGAGCTTGAGTCAACCACGCTCTAATGTCTGTCTCTTGCTCCAAGAGTTCTCCTGAAGGTACCTCCTCACAACATCCAATTAATCTGGTATTGAAGAAAACGGGTTATCCAAACACATCAAACTAAATTATATTCTTACAGTAACACAGGTGTGGTTCGAGGCAGGCAGCAAACAATCATAACCATTAGGCAGTCAGGGCAGGCAGCGAGTAATCCAAAATCCAAGTAACAACCCAAGTAACAATCCAAGACAGTAATGGGTAATCCAATAACCAGTAGAAACCACTCAGTAATGTCACCGGGGTTAAACAAGACTTTGCAATGGGTTAACATGAGGCTGGGGTTTATATACACAAGAGTTAATGGAGTTCAGGTGAGCAGGAAGTAATCAAACCCAGATATGGGCATTATGGGAAACATAGTTCTTAATGGTGCTAATATTCTGGAGACGGCTCCCGCTGGTGGTGCGGAGGAGGTGGAGCAGGGACCTCCTCCGTAACAATAATAATAATTTTTTCTTTAGATTTTACTTTTTTCTAATAACCAGAAGCTATCTGTACCTTATATTTCACACCATATGAAAGACATTACCAAATTCCTGAGATCAGATCATGGCCAGCAGGGAGCTATTTTACTGAGGCAGTAATCTAAACAATAACTGACTCTTATGCATTATATCATCAATTATATTGCAATTATATATTGCAATTATGTCATTAGCTGACTGCGAGTGCATTCTAACTTACTTCTGAGCTGCTTTGCCGCTTTTCCCTCCCTTACATGCATATCTGCTATTACTATAAAATCATTCATGTGAGAACTTATGTTGTGTGCCTCTCTCTAAAGACTCATTGAAAGTGTCAAATCTCCAACTAGGCTATACTAAATGATTATTTATCTACATGCATACTTATTTTTGGCTCTTGTAGTGGAACTTATAGTGGATCTACTGACCCAAACTTTGGGAGTTCTCTTTATCCCATTGGGTTTGTACTCCCCCTCTCTGCTAGAATTAGGAAAGTGTTTCCAATTAAACACTATATAATGTATACAACAATAAGTCCACAATGAACACAGTTAGGCCTGTCACCGTGTAAGATTTTTATTACACTGTTATCATGGCCAAAAGAATTCATGATAATATTATTATGGTATTTATTAAAATAAAATAATAATGCTATCAGTTCATCTTTAACTTTTGTTTTCTCTTTTTGGCAGAGACAGAGTTTGCATCCATTGTCTCTTGTAAGAAATAATGTTAAACGAGTGCAATACTACCACCTATGTTGGAGTGTCAACCAGATACTGGTGCTGAATTATTTATGATATTATCATGTGTAGTATTCACACAATATCAATAATCATGGTAATTAATAACACTTTTATTGGCAATGCTGCAACACCCCTAGACAGTTTACATTTCACGATGGCACAATTATCAAACTTTCTGTCACAATGCACATTCTAGAAATGTGTGCAGATGAAATTGCCATATCCAATAATTAGAAGGGGTTGTCCACATACTTTGGCCATATAGCATATTTCTGCTGAATTTGCAGATTTCTGCCACTTTGTTTGCAGGAAAGTAATAGCTCTATACAGGCCATGTTTTAAAGGCCAAACTTTCGAAATAATTCTTCTCACCTAACACCTGGCCAGGTTAAGTGTGATTATGTGTTCCTATTGCTCGGTTAAACATCCTGTCTCTGCACTCCTTCTGGGTTTCTCATTGGTTTGGCAGCTCCTTAGAAATCTAACCCAGCTGTGAACAGACTTTGTGTGTCAATAATTACAAATCTTTGCAGTAATGGTCAGTGCAAAGAGTAAAAAAGCTATGCTTTGTTGTAGAAAAAAAAAGGCGCATTACGATCCTACAGCGTCAGGTCCTGCTGTTTGAGAACATTCACATGAAGCATTGCTTTTAACTTTTGTATGCTATAAAAAGTCGATCTTTGGAAAGCAAAGGTGTGCAATTTTTACATCTTTCACAACTTGTGCACCTGCTATAGCCAATATCTGCCAACTGAAGACTTCCATGCTTATTTAAAGCACAGGTGTTGCCTAAATGCTCTGAGCTCATTGGTCGTTAGCCATGTTGTGGAGACTCCTGTGGCGCCAGGGCTGGAAAGGCTAAAGATGGAATCTGTGGTGGGGAGAAAGGTAAATTTACGCACTGCCAAGGAGTCATGCATCATGCTGAATTATTCAAAAGTGTCTAGCTTGTGCAGATGGAGAGAATTTTGTAGACAAGTAGTTTGGATGATGTAAATAAAATACTGTTGACTGGCAGCAATGCTAAATAATAGTTACATGCTTTTCTGGGAGCGTTTTGGCTTCATACTGGATTATGTTTAGAGTCAAGATCAAGAAAATTTTTATGTTACTGTATGATTGTGGCACATGCACAATCCTTGCACAAGGTGGCCAGGTAACATTTTAGTTCCCATATCAGCAAGGTTTTATGTATGCCCATGTATAAATCAAGTAATTGCTAAATACAGTTGGAGATTATATCAACTTAAGTCTATCTCTTTAGAGACACAATGCTGAGTGCTACATTAAAAAAAATTGTAATTTTTGAAAGAGACATGTTGAAGGTATGTTTATAGTACAAAATTTATTATTGGCATATATTTTTGACTCTCAAATTTAGAAGCTCAATTGTTCCTGTGCACCAATCCAGAAAATTCGTGGCACAGTAATTTCCCATATCTTTATCCGTACAGGTAACAAAAGTCTGTTATAAATCATCACATCCAGCTTATCAAAGGCCTGAGCGGTTAAACATCCAGCTCCAAACAGAATTAATCTATGGTACAATGAGTGTTTGAGAGCTTTACACAGATTCTTTTGTAATGCTCATATTTACTCAGTAATACTATTTATAATATGACCAGTTCTAGGCTCGAATGGAGGTGGGGGGGCAAAGACATGAAAGTTTGGACCAGAGACTAGGTGCTTAAAACACAAAATGTCAGTTTACAACAATAGAATGTTAACCGTTTGAGTTCTGGAACTTACAGCATATTTCTTTTAGTATAATGACTATTGCTGTCAAAAAACCAAGGAAATTTGGAATTCTCCGCTCATGACCCCTTTAAACTTCCCATTAAATTCCTTACCTTATAATCACAAGATCCTGATGACTTTTAAAGAAATAAAACTTGGTTACACCTCTATATTAGCAATACAAAGAAAGGCATATTGGTACTTGAGAATGTATTTGAGGAAGTGCAAGAGAAACAACTGCTTGAAAGTTTTCTTGATCTTTTCTCTCAGACGTCCTGTCCTTACTTTTCCTTACCTGGTTTTGTTTTTGCAGCACATAAGGCTGTAATGGTCTTGTGTCTCCACAGAAAACCCCTGACAGCAGCAATATACCTGCACCTTTATACATGGATACATACTCTATTTACTTTCCCTGAGAAGTGTGTGAGAACAGTGCCCTCTGCAGACATGCACACACAAATCTAAGTTTTCGGTGTTTAAATGACTATATATACTGTACAAAGAAGCATGTGTTTGAAACCAAAATACATAAGCACTGCTGAAAAAAAACAAATGCATCTACTGTAGCTGGAGTCAAAATCATATTTTAATAGGTTGCTGCATGGGTAAAAATGTGTTGTAAAAAAGGCCAGTTTGTTAGATTTAGTGACAAACTGGCCAGTATTGACAGATTTATTTAAACGATTTATGAAATAGTTTATAAAAATGTTCCTTGTTCATATATTTATTTTAAATACATATTAGACATTTTAATAAACGTAATATTCAAGTCTAAGAATTAGAACAAGAACTTTTTAGAATAATTAGAATAAGATTTTTTTTTCACTAAAACATTAAAACATAAAACAAACATGCCTAAGGGTAAAAATTAGACAGAAATCTCTCCTGTCACATTTATTCTGGTAATAAGTAATACGTATATAATACATAATAAGTAATTACCAATGAAGTAATTCCAACTTAAATCAAGTGCACGCAGTGTTCTTGTCTATTTGGAAGTTCTGTTACCTGGCTCTTAGTGGCTGGCTTATCTGTAATGGGCTCAGGCAAGGAAGACTCTGCTGGGTCTGTCTGGTTTGTGAATGGATTGAGGGGGGTTAAAGCTGAGCTCCAAGATCTCAAGGTGCTCGGTAACGAAGTCCAAATCCTCAAACCCTTCATCCCCCTCCAGATCACTCTTCAGATCTTTATTCTGAATCCCATCTGGAGCATTGGGATCTATAGCAAAGTCTTCCTCATAAGCTTTATTTGTTTGGAAATACAAGTATTCCAAAGCAATGAGCCTGCCTGTAGACATACAAAGAGTGCCAAGCTGTTTTAATAACATATGGGGGAAATGCAAGCGTTGCAGCTGCGACAAACAAATTATAGGTCCGCACAAACATTTCACCTGTGTATTCGCCAGGGCTGGTGTAATCCTCTGCCATCCTTTACAGCCCAGCATCTGCTCACTCAGTACATTAACATACTGTTGCAGTTGGTTGCCATAGCAGATGCTCTCTCTACTGCCACCTTCATCTGCAGCCACAGCATGATCCTTGTTCCACTGTACTAATCCTTCTAGCAGGTACACTTGGAAGTGCAGGGCACTTGCACTTGTACCTAATAACGCATACAGAGAGCAGTGAGCACCGTAGAAAACACATGTACAAACAGCAAATTGTTTAGGAGTCATACAAACTTGACACAAAGTGAATCAGGTGGAGGTGGAATGACTCCAGAGGCGCTGAGCCATGTGCACAGCGGTACAATGGTAGAATGATCCCCCACTTTGTCACCTGTCCTATCTTTTAATGCAGCTGCACACCTGGAGGGCCCTGAATGCATTCAATGTGGCGTTGCTGGGTCTGCCAGATCTCCTCCATCCTCTCCTGGACCAAAAGCCTGATGCCCATGGTGTCTGTTACCTCCATGTAGTCCTAAAGGAGCTGCTCAATGAGCTCCTTAGTTTCATGGGCCCTTAGGTGTGGCGGAGGCCAGTCCTTGCCAGCTCTGGGCTTGCAGCGGCCTTGCAGCCACAGGCCTCCAGTTGTTTCTGCACATCCGCAATGTACCACTCAAGAATGCAAGTAGAGAGGTGTCCCATGAAGGGGCTGTACAGTGGGTAGGTGGCTATCTGTGATGACTCCAACTGTGAACTGAAGCATGAAGTGCCACACATCCAGCCTGACAATCAGCTGATCTCACTCGCTGAACATCGCGGCTGTCTTTGCCTCAAGTTGAGCAGCAGTCCCAATCCACATAAAGGACTTGTGGCGGAGCTTCTTTAGCTCTGTGGTAGTGCTCCAGAAGTCCAATGAACATGGGAAGCAGGCTTTGACCCTCTGTGAGGATGCACATTGGAACCTATTCTTAGCCCATCCTTATTCCCCATGTCTCCCATGCATGCAGCATCACCAGTGTGTCACCAGCTCACCACAATAAACATATTTGCCAAATTTGTCATATTTGCCATAAAGCATTCAATGTATGCTGTAGATAATGGAGACTTCATTCCTTTCACAATTTTTAATCTTCAGTGTCTTGGCGTGATTTACACCAAGTTTGGTGTCAATCACAGGAAATCCAAAGAAGGCTTATTTAAAAGTTCACCACATGCACTGTTCAGAAAATCCAAAATGGCTGGCTTCATGCTGGGTGGAACAAAGGGGTATTCGAAAGTTGTTTGGGTTGACATGACCAATACATGTACCAAGTTTCGTATAGGTGCGTGAACGCATGTTATATGCATCTTTTTGTGCCCCATACCAGGCAGCGCTACCAAACCCACCTGCTCCGCTCTTGTGCCAGCCTTTGCCCAGCCCTAATGACTGATGACCCTGACATGTGTGCCAAATTTTAGGACTTTTTCAATATGTTAAGGAACACAAAGGCCCCGAAAACCTTGAAAAAAAAACTAATAACAAGATGTATTAAGTTTCAGACAGGTGGGTGCATGTATATATGAGATATGCATCATCTTTGTGCCCTGTACCAGGGGGTGCTACCAAGACCCCCGCCCCCTTGTGTGCCAGCCTTTGCATGGCCCTAATTGCAATTACTCTTACGTGTGTACCACATTTTGAAGTTTTTGAGCATGTTAAGGGACCCAAAGGCCCCTGAAAACCTTGATAAAAAGAAGAAAAAATAAAACACAAAATATTGTTACAAGCAGCAATGACAGGACTAAGCACTACTGTGCCATCGGTACTTGGTACTTCTAAGGTTGTCGCATGCATTTCACTCTATAAATATTTGAAAACTATTTCAAAATATGTTGTAAGTCTGTTGTAAGTGACAGACTTCCTGCTGCCATTTGGTGACGCTCTAACTGTAACTCACAATTGCCACATAATTGTGATCAGCCCCCCAAACATATTTTCCAAATTGGAAAGCAGATACTGCTCTATTTATTGCCATAACTTGATGTCACTTTATTTATAAAATTAAATGGTGGGGTAATGAAACAGTTTTAGCTGTTCAAAACAATCATACTACAAGTACATTTGACAGCATTTGACAGACTCCAGTTCACAACATTTGCAAAAAGGCTGACTTACTATTTATATATAACACATAATAACCAATACTTGCCCTCTTAATTTTTTCTTATCCAAAACATTTCTCATTTAATTCACCCGTACATCATTTTTTTATGAATGAGAGTTACTGTATGCCATGGTTTCTATGGCAGTACAAGAAGAAACCTGGGATAACACAGATATTATGTCATTGACACAAAAGAATGCCTAACAAGGCAATAGATGCCGAAAGGCAGATTGACAGCCTCCTAAAACACAAAATGACAAGAAAGAAATATTACTAGATTACACACTAAAAACATTAAGGCCAGTAAAGACTCTGGAAACTTTGGAAGAGCTTGAATGAGAAGGACAACCTGGATCAGGTTGTCAGGGATCTATTTCTGCTACCACCTGTTATGTAAGGCCAAAACCCAACAGGCCCAGTGGTTTCAAGCTACAACCATGCAATTATGCTCCACACCAAAGTCCCTTTAATGAACCCTCCACATTTAACGACCAGCTTTCCAACACCTCCAGGCAGCTGTATCAGCCATACCAAGTCCAAGTCCTATGTACTTAAATGGGGGAAAGAGATGTAAAATCGCTGGCTGAGATCACAATTTAATAATGTATTTCCAACCAACTATTAAACTTTACATTAACTGTTAATGTACCATAAATTATGAGTGTTAATCACAGATTGCACTATAAAAAGCAGTTTTTCCAGCTCGCTTCAGCTGTTTCGCCTGGGTAAACACTCTGTACAGAGCACCTCCTCCAAAGAATTTTTTGTGTTTAGCCATTGGCTACTAATACTACAAGACAGGGCTTCATTTGTTAGGGCAAAGATGTATTAGCAGGACCCATTCTCAGAGATGATCATCTGCTCTATGGTTTGTAGTTTTCTTCAAAACAATATCAGATTAAACCCTCTATGGGAGTGTGGTCAAAGAAACACTTGGTGTTGCAGTTTCCACCATTCATATTAATTAAAGCTTAATAAAAAAGCTTTTGTTATTTTGTTAATTCTATAATCTTTGACCACACTCCCATAAAGGGTTTAATCTGATATTGTTTTGAAGAAAACTACAAACCATAGAGCAGATGATCATCTCTGAAAATGGGTCCTGCTAATACAAGCAAGCCAGGAGATAAAAAGAGCTAGAAAACTCAAAAATGTTTTTTTTGTTAACCACAACATTTTATTTTGATGTTCAAGTATTTGTGTAGATGAAAGATTTTAAATGTGAAGTAAGCTGAACCTTGAAACATTCATCTATGGGTGGATATGGAAAAAACAACAAAGATAGGTGTAAGGGGGCTGAGGCAGAAGCTGAAGCAGGATCCAGTTGCGGATGTTTATTGGGGTTATCCATAATCAAAGTCGAAAGTACAGGCAAAGGGTCGTAATAAACATAGACAGTCCAACCATGCAACACAACAAAAGGGAGAGACGTAAATCAGAGGTCGTAAATCCAGGCAGAGAATCAATATCTAAACAAACAGTCCGATCCAGGTGTCAAACAAAGGGGCTAGGCAAAAATCAGAAAACGAGAACCAAACAATAGGTAAAACACAGGAAAGCAGGCAGTAAAAGAGAATGCTCAGTAGTCAGGTGTAAAGCTGGCAATACTTCACAACGTGGCCATGTGGCAGCAAGGTTTATATAGATGCCAAACAGGAAGTAAGTTCAGAGTTCAGCAGAGGGAGCATGAGCAGTCAGTATTCCGGTGAGGGCTCCCTCTGCTGGCGTGATGTTACAGAACCCCCCCCCCTCTAGGAGCACCTCCAGGTGCTCTACGTGGGCGTCCCCGTGGACGTGGTGCTGGACGGTCAGGTCTGGCTCGATGAAACTCCTCTGTGAGCGAGGGATCCAGAATGTCCACTGCCGCTACCCACGATCTCTCCTCTGGGCCGTATCCCTCCCAATCCACCAGGTATTTTAACTGACTCCCTCTTCGCCGTGAGTCAAGCAGGACGTTCACCTTGTAGGCCGGCGTTCCGCCAATGTCCAGCGGTGGCGGTGGCTCCTGCAATATGGCCTCGGGGTCAGCGTCCCGGTGGAAAGGTTTGAGGAGTGACACATGGAAAGAAGGAGAGATGCGGTAGTCAGCAGGAAGCTCTAATTGGTAAGTGACCTCATTAATCTGTCTTATGATTTTAAATGGGCCAACATACCTGGGAGAGAGCTTCCTGCTCGGCAGATGTAGCTTGAGATCCCTCGTGGAGAGCCAGACCCTTTGTCCAGGTTGGTATGGAGGGTGTGGGCGACGGTGACGGTTAGCGTTAATCTCCTGCCTCCTCACAGCGCGTTGAAGCCATACATGGGCACTGTCCCACACCCTCTCACTGTTACGAATCCAGGCGTTAACAGCAGGCACAGACGATGGTTCTCCTGACCACGGGAACAGGGGAGGCTGGTAACCCAGCACACATTGAAATGGTGTGAGTCCTGTAGAGGAGTGCGTGAGTGAGTTCTAGGCATACTCGGTCCAAGGGAGAAATTCAGCCCAGCGATGTTGTTCGCGGCTGCAGTAAGTCCGCAGGTACCTGCCGATCTCTTGGTTCAGCCTCTCCACCTGACCGTTTGACTGTGGATGATAGCCAGAGGTTAAACTCACATTGATATCTAAAAGGTTACAAAAGTATTTCCAAACCTGAGAGGTGAACTGAGTTCCTCGATCTGATACAATGATGTCTTCAGGTAGACCATAGTTTCGAAAGACATGGTGGAACATGGCTTGAGCAGTCTCCATGGCAGTAGGTAATCCTTTTAATGGAACCAGACGACAGGCTTTGGAGAAGCGGTCGACGATGACCAGGATTGTGGTGTAACCATCAGACAGGGGTATGTCAGTGATGAAGTCGATGGAGAGGTGAGACCAAGGTCGTTGGGGAATCGGGAGAGGCTGTAGAAGTCCCGTCGGCAGGTCCCTGGGAGTCTTGGACTGGGCACAGATGGAGCAAGACTTGACATAATTGGCCACATCTTTGGTCATTGAAGGCCACCAGAAGGAATTCTGCACAAGTTTAAGGGTTCGTGAAATGCCGAGATGTCCCGTGCTGAGTGATGTGTGGACCCACTGGATGACCCGGTGACGTAGTGTCTGGGAAACATATTGTTTGGAAGGGGGGCAGTTCGGTGGTGATGGTTCTGTGAGGACGGCCTGGTGAATTTCCTCCATTATGTCCCAGTTGACCGGAGCAACAAACAAGGCTGGACTTAGGATAGGTTCAGGATTGTAGTTCTGTCGTGGGGGATCATGGCGCCTGGATAGTGCATCTGCCTTGCTATTCTTGGAGCCTGGACGATAAGTGACTGTAAAATGGAATCGTGAAAAGAACAGAGACCATCTTGCCTGGCGTGAATTCGAGCTGCCCCCTCGAGCCAATGTCTCCACTCTTCCATGCCAGCCTTCATTGACAGAAGCTCTTTGTTTCCCACATCATAATTAAACTCAGCGGGGGTTAGCTTACGAGAGAAGGCACACGGGAAAAGCTTGGGAGGTTGTCCGTGACGTTGAGAGAGCACAGCTCCAATCCCGCAGTCAGAAGCATCGACCTCCACAATGAAGGGGAGTTCTGGATCTGGATGTTTAAGGATGGGGGCCGTCGTGAAGCTGGTCTTGAGCTTTTGGAAGGCTGCATTGGTGGAAGCGTTCCATGACAACTTCTTGGGTTTTCCCTTGAGTAATGAGGTGAGAGGTGCAGCAATAGAGCTGTAGTTCCTAATGAAGCGTCGATAGAAGTTAGCAAAGCCCAGGAACCTCTGCAATTCTTTCAACGTGGAGGGCTGCGGCCACTCAGTGACGGCGGTTACCTTAGAAGCATCCATTTCAACGCCCTGGTGGCTGATGTTGTACCCCAGGAATGTTGTCTGCTTCACATGAAACTCACATTTTTCAGTCTTGACATAGAGTTGGTGATTGAGAAGCTTGGAAAGAACACTCTTGACGTGAGTGACATGATCCTCTTCATTCAGGGAATAGATTAGGATGTCGTCAAGATATGCGATGACATACTTGTGGAGGACATCTTTGAAGACTTCATTTATGAAGGATTGGAAGACAGCTGGGGCATTGGCAAGGCTAAAGGGCATAACCAGGTATTCGTAGTGCCCCCTGGTGGTGAGAAAAGCTGTCTTCCACTCATCTCCGTCCCTGATGCGTATCAGGTTATAAGCGTTTCTCAAGTCGAGTTTGGTAAAAATTTTGGCCTTCCTGAGTTGTTCTAGGGCAGAAGGGACTAAAGGCAGTGGATACCTGAATTTAACAGTGACATTATTGAGGCCTCTGTAGTCGATGCACGGACGCAGACCCCCATCCTTCTTCTCCACGAAGAAGAAGCCAGCTGCAGCGGGAGAAGTAGAAGGACGGATAAAGCCAGCTTCCAGAGCCTCCTTGATGTAGTCCTCCATAGCCTGTGCTTCTTGGCGTGACAGCGGGTAGACTTTGCTTTTGGGAGGACACATGTTGGGAAGAAGGTCTATAGCACAGTCCCAGTGCCGATGTGGTGGTAACTGTGTGGCTTTAACCTTGCTGAAGACCTCCAAAAGCTCGTTATAAACCTTGGGGATCTTTGGTTGGGTCAGGCTCGGAGGGCTCCCCATGCTTGTGGACAGACATGGACTGGACTGCTTAAGGGTTAGACAGTGACTAAAACAGAATGGAGACCAGTGGGTCAGCTCACCCGTGCGCCAGGAGATGTGGGGATCGTGGCAACTTAGCCATGGCATTCCTAAAATTATTTCATATTTGGGTGAGTCGATCAGATATAGAGAGATGTTCTCTTCATGAAAAACCCCAATTTGCATTTTCAGTGATCGGGTCTGTTCCAGAACTCCTCCTTTGATGGGTTGGTTATTGACAGCCGTAATACTGATAGGTGGAAAGCATGGAATGGTGGGTAGTTGATGTTTCCGGGCGATGTCCGAGTTGATGAGGTTGAGAGTGGTGCCGGAATCTACTAATGCTGTCAACATAAAAGAACCACTTTCGGTAGAAATCTGTACGGGTAATGTGAAGACTTTAAATGGATTTTGTGAAAAGGTGTCCACATTCACCCGGTCTTGTGCTGTGAGGGACCTCCGGGTCTTTTGAGGACACTGTAACTTATGATGACCTGGTTCACCACAATAAAAGCAGAGGTTGTTGATGAACCTTCGTCTGCGCTCGTCCTCAGACAGCCTGGTAGATCCTACTTGCATGGGCTCGGTAACACATGGTGCCTCAGGATTCTGAAGTGCAGGTCGTGACATAAGGTGGGATGCATGCGCTTGCTTGGGTTTAGGTGAGTTCCTGAGCAAATTATCAATCTTAACAGTCATGTTAACAAAGTCATTGAAAGAAGATTCCTCACCTCGACATGCCATCTCCAACTGCAATTGGGGACATAGGCTTTCCCGAAACACCCCTTTAAGTGCAGCATCATTCCATCCACTCTGAGCTGCAAGAGTCCTGAATTCGACTGCGTGCTCTGCTGCACTATGTGAGCCTTGAGAAAGGTGTAAAAGACGAGACGAAACATCCCGACCCCCAGCAGGATATTCAAATACTTCTCGGAGTTGTTGCAAAAAATACTCAGGTGATGATCTAAACTGTTCGTCCGTCTCCCAAACCGCAGCAGACCAATCAATAGCCTTGCCAGATAATAGTGACATGATAAAAGAGCATTGATCAGAACTAGCATGAGACTGATCCCCCAACGATTCCAAATAAGTGCGTACTTGTCGAATGAACCCTTTACACCGTTCTGCAGAACCATCAAACTTATCGGGAAGAGCAAGTCTTACCGTGCTCGACGTGGTGGAAGGAGGAGAGCAAAGTCGCTGGAGCAGTAGTTCATTCGATGCCTGTAAGTTAGCTAGCTGTTCGTGGTAGCTGCGTAATAGTTCTCCCTGGTAGACAAATGCAGCTTGCAGCTGTGAAACATCCGCTGGATTGAGGGTAGGTGAAGTATTCTGTAAGGGGGCTGAGGCAGAAGCTGAAGCAGGATCCAGTTGCGGATGTTTATTGGGGTTATCCATAATCAAAGTCGAAAGTACAGGCAAAGGGTCGTAATAAACATAGACAGTCCAACCATGCAACACAACAAAAGGGAGAGACGTAAATCAGATGTCGTAAATCAAGGCAGAGAATCAATATCTAAACAAACAGTCCGATCCAGGTGTCAAACAAAGGGGCTAGGCAAAAATCAGAAAACGAGAACCAAACAACAGGTAAAACACAGGAAAGCAGGCAGTAAACGAGAATGCTAAGTAGTCAGGTTTAAAGCTGGCAATACTTCGCAACGTGGCCATGTGGCAGCAAGGTTTATATAGATGCCAAACAGGAAGTAAGTTCAGAGTTCAGCAGAGGGAGCATGAGCAGTCAGTATTCCGGTGAGGGCTCCCTCTGCTGGCGTGATGTTACAATAGGACATATCTAGGATATATGACTGAATAATATGGTGCCCTTTAGTAATTATGTCCTGAATTTAAGCAAGAAGAACATGATTATTAAACTCCCTATGTCTTAGCAAATATAATATGCTGAAACATTAAAATATTTTTTTCATGGTTTGGTGAATGCAGAAACAATTAAGTTGATATATACCATAGTTGATATATATTCAATCCAATTTTACTTATATAGCTCTCTTTACAACGTTACATTGCCTCAAAGCAGTTTGCTTGGCAAGTGGGTGAGACACTGCAGCTATTGTTGCACTGCAGCTATTGTTGCACTCCCAAAGGTGCCCAAGACCACAGCTTGGCGGCAGAGGAAAGCAGCAGAGGAAGCTGTAGCATAGGGTGTGACAGCCAAAAAGAGGCAACAGACTGAACGGTACATTTGACAAAAGTGTAGCCAACCAAAGACTAAAGAGTTTGGCCACAGTCAGTACTGAGGGATCTACTTTTGTGCCAAAATCTCTAGAAAAATTGTGGAGCATTGGTTGTAGGAGATGAGAAAGTGAGATAAATGCTACACAGAGCACTACAAAAAATGTACCTATTGTTATACATAGTTTAAGTGTTTAAATTGTGTTTTTCCTGCTTATATTTAATATTAATTTAATATTAATAAAGTCTTTTTCTCATTCATATGGGCATTTCTGCTGTTAGCATACACACAGGAGAACAAGCAGATCCAACAAGAGAATATCCAGCAAAATATCATCAGGTTCATCAGAAATCAAATCATTACTTGGATAAACATCTGTACATCCATAAACAGCATATGTTGGCATAAACAGCGGATGACAGGGAACAGCTATGATCGCTATTAGCAGTTTAGCATAAGTGCACACTTAGCTGGTGTGTGTTCAGAGTCTTCCTTTGTATTGCAGGTCCGAGTATCGAAGGAGAACAATGGAGAACAGGCGATAACTGGAATACGCTGGAGAGATATCAGGTGAGTATTCAATGAGGGAGAGTCAGGTAAATCACAATAGAAAGCTGACTGCTTGTTGATTGTGCTTGTTGATTGTGCAGACTGTACTGGTTAATTAGTGGTCGCAGGTGTGTATGATTAGAACTCAGGTGGTTGGGAGCGTGTTGGCGTGGTTGGCTGTGGGGTTGTGTCCCTTACATTAACCCCTCCTCCACGGGTGGCTCCTGACACCCTCATACAACGGCCTCTCCCTCTGGTAGTGGGATGGTCCAGATGACTTTGGTGGAAGTCAGAGAGCAAGGCTGGATCAAGAATGTTGTCCTGGGTGACCAATGAACTCTCTTCGGGACTGTAACCCTCCCAATCCACCAGGTATTCTAGGTATTTACAGAGTCCAGATGTCTAGACAGAGTCAAGGATGTCATGGACTCAGTAAATGTTTTCTTCTCTGTGACTTCCAGAGGAGGGGGTTCTTCGGGTTCCTCATGATCTGTGATTGTGATTGTCTGAGGAAATTTTGTGCATACTCTGCCCATGGAAGGTAACGGTTCCAACTGTGCTGATTGTGATGGCAATAGGATCGCAGACATCTCCAAATTTCCTGAATCTTCCACTCAGTCTGTCCATTTGTCTGAGGATGGTAGCAGAATGACAAACTGACAGCAACTCAAAAGTAGTTTGAAGAATGACTTCCATACCCAGGAAATGAACCAGGATCCATGATCAGAGACAATTGTCTTCTAGGATGCCAAAATTGCGAAAGATGTGTTGAAATAGTAGTTCAGCAGTTTCGAAGGAGGTGGGCAGACCTTTTAGGGGAATATGTTTACAGGCTTTGGAGAAGCGGTCAACTACTACTAGGATACAGTTTTGGGAATCAGAGTTGGGAAGGTCAGTGATGAAATCGACTCCAATGTGGGACCATGGCTTGTGTGGTATGGGTAGTGGAACCTGTTTACTAGAGGGAAGTTGGTGTGGCGTACTGGAGATGGCACAGACTAAGCATCCTCGTACATACTGGGGGATATCTCTGGCCATATTTGGCCACCAGTACTGATCTTGGAGGAGCGAGAGAGTTCACTGGATGCCTGAGCATCCAGAGCCCAGAGAAGCAAGAGGTTAGCCCAGAAGATTTAGACAGAGGGAGGTGGGCACGCAAGTCTTACCTTCTCGGCCTCCCAGCAAAGCAGGTTCAGTTTGGGTGGCTATGCAAATTTGCTCATCCAGGGATTTGCCCAGCGGGTTTGATGGGGGTTTAATCTTTTAGCGTCTTGAATGTATTCCAGGTTCTTGTGATCGGTTATAACTGTAAAGAGATTTTGAGCTCTTTCCAGCCAATGTCTCCATTCTTCTAAGGCTAGCTTGATGGCCAGCAGCTCACGATTCCTGATGTCGTAGTTCTGCTCCGCTAGGGATAGCTTCTTAGAATAATAGGCACATGGATGGAGGAGTGGAGGCTCTCTGTAATATTGGGATGGCACCGCTCCCACACAGACAGTGGAGGCATCAATCTCTACAATGAAGAGGAGTTGAGGATTGGGGTGTTTAAGCATTGGAGCAGTGCAGAAGGCCTGTTTGCATTTTTCATAGGCTTGGAGGGCTTCGGGGGTTCAGGACAGAGACTTGGGATGCTTACAGGGCAGGGATGTGAGGGGGGCTGTAAGAAGACAAAAGTTTTGAATAAAACGACAATAGAAATTAGAAAATTTAAACCTATAAAATGCTGGAGTTCTTTAATAGTTGGGGTCTTAGCCAATCATGGATAGCTTGGACCTTCCCCTGGTCCATCTGAACACCCTCGGGACTGATAGCATAACCATGGAAATGGATGGTGGTCTTGTGGGACACCATTTCTCAAGTTTTAGGAATATCTGATACTCAATATAAGAAGGACCAGCAGTTTAAAGTGTCAGCAGTGCCCGGCCAGGTTCTGGGAGTAGATCAAAATTGTGTCTATATAGACAATAACAATGGATGGAGGAACTCCCGGAAAACCTCGTTCATGAATCCCTGGAAGACAGATGGGAAATTAGAAAGACCATATGGCATAACCAAATACTCGAAGTAACGAAGGCACTTCTAACGAAGGGTCTTCCACTCATCTCCTTCCCGGATTCAAGATTATTGAGTATTATGGTAGAGCCCTCCAGCACCAGAAAGGAGATGCATTCTTGGTGAAAACAGCCAACTCTGAGCATGACAGGTGGATTTCTGTAGCAAATCTTCCCATGCCCCAATGGTTTTTCTTGAATAGTCTCTATACTGAGTACATGGGAGTGTTTTTATGGGGTAACTGAAAGCAGTTAAGGAGTGCTTGGGAGATGAAATTCTAGGAGGGCTTGTTCTGAAAAGGAGCAGATGGGAGTTATAGTATGAACTGTAAGGAGTTTGAGAGTAGACACAACAGGACTTATTTGTAAAGTACTCACTGCAGTGTGTGGGGGACAAGTAGGACAAGTTTTGATTAAGTGACCAGAGGAACCACAGTAGAGACTTGGCGAAGACGGGTGAGTGAAACTTTAACAGAGAGAATGCCAGCAGGTTGCAGTTCAATGTAAAGAGAGCACTGGAGAGGAAATCCACTGCAATCCACTGCCTCACCCGAATATATATATATATATATATATATATATATATATATATATATATATATATAGCATATATGCAAATGTGAATAAGACTTTTCACAGATACTTAGGTAATTAATTTATATAATTAGATAATTACTTAATATGATTGTCAATAATTATTTTAATATAACAATATAATAATATTTAAACATTACTGTATGTTATATACAGTCATGTGAAAAAATTAGGACACCCTATGAAAGCCTGTGTATTTTTGTAACATTTTTGCAACATTTTGGATATATGGATATTTAATCTCAATTTTTACAATACAGAGAGATTAAAGTGATATATCTAAGCAATTAAAACTGAAGAGGGGATTTTCTGTAAAATGTAATTCCACAAAATGCAAATTCTTCTGTCTGAGGCAAAACTTAGGACACCCTCACATATATTCCCTCTTAAAATGGCTCAGATCACACACAGGTGTATCACACCAGGTTCACATAATAGTAGATCATTACTCAGCATTTTGAATAAGGTTTGCCCTATCTAAACCTCAGACATTTAGTTTGGTGTGCTCCTGACTGTTGAAGAGAGAGTGAGCACAATGGTGAAAGCAAAAGAGCTGTCAGAGGCCTTCAGAAAAAGCAATTGTAGCATCCTATGAGTCTGGTAAAGGATTTAAAAAGATCTCAAAAGATTTTGTAATCAGCCATTTCACTGTCCGGAAGATCGTCTACAAGTGGAGGACTTTCAAAACAACTGCCAACATGCCCAGGTCTGGTCACCCCAAGAAGTTCACCCCAAGAGCAGACCGCAAGATGCTAAAAGAGGTCTCCAAAAACCCTAAAATATCATCTCGGGACCTACAGCAGGCTCTGGCTACTGTTGATGTAAAAGTGCATGCCTCTACAATCAGAAAGAGACTGCACAAGTTTAACTTGCAGGTGTGCAAGGAGGAAACCTTTGCTCTCTGAGAGAAACATCAAGGCCAGACTGAGAATGTTGACAAAGACCAGGACCTCTGGAATAAAGTTCTTTGGACAGATGAGTCCAAAATTGAATTATTTGGACACCAGAGCAGAGGACGTGTTTGGCGTAAACCAAAGACAGCATTCCAGGAAAAGAACCTTATACCAACTGTGAAGCGTGGAGGTGGAAGTGTCATGGTTTGGGGCTGCTTTGCTGCAGCAGGACCTGTTAAGCTCACCATCATAGAATCCACCATGAATTCTATTGTGTATCAGAAGGTGCTTAAAGAACATGTGAGACCATCTGTTAGAAAATTAAAGCTGAAGCGGAACTGGACCATGCAACATGACAATGACCCAAAACATACTATTAACCAACCAAAGACTGGCTGAAAAGGCAGAAATGGAGAGTCCTGGAATGGCAGAGTCAAAGTCCAGATCTGAATCCCATTGAGATGCTGTGGGGTGACTTGAAAAGGGCTGTACATGCAAGAAACCCCTCAAACATCTCACAGCTAAAAAAATTCTGCATTGAGGAGTGGGGTAAAATTTCCTCAGACCGATGTCAAAGACTGGTAGATGGCTACAAGAAGTGTCTCACTAGGGGCTAGGGTGTTCTATATTTTTCCATTTTTGTAGAATTACATTTACAGAAGATCTTGAAAAGACTTTTCTTCAGTTTTAATTGTTTAGTTATATTACTTTAATCTCTCTGTATTGTTAAAATTGAGACTAAATAACCATATATTAAACATTTTTACAAAATACACATGCTTTCACAGGGTGTCCTAATTTTTTCACATAACTGTATATATATATATATATATGTGTGTGTGTGTGTGTGTGTTTTGTTATATATATTTTAAACAATAAAAATGTTGTTTTAAAAATCAACTTTTATAAATATTGATTTTACAAAAGAAAACAAAAGCAAAAAAAAGCACATAGCTGTGTGTGTTATGCTTTGTGATCCCCCAGGTCTGGCTTCACATGGCTACCTAATATGCATATCTCCTTGCTGTCTCACCCCCTCAGTTGTTTCATTCAGGGATTTCTCTAGTGTCAGGGGCTATTAGCACCCATAATCCCACAGGATGCCCCACTGGGGTCAGGGGCCCACAGGAACACAGGAACACCCTTTAAGGTGCACTTGGGGGCCCAAGAGGGCCTCACGTAAGATACACTTCTAAGCACAAATTCTTAACACTCAACATTACAAACAACAAATTACATTCACTGAATTACTGGAAAATTTGCAGATTTGCAAAGAAAGTTTCCACAGAGGGCCAGGCATGACAGGATTTCTTTTCTCTGCAGGACTAAGTCTGAAAAAGAAATAAAAAATATGTATTACTGATAATGAGGAAGTGTCAAAGAATTATTAAAATACCTCTTGTGAAAGAAATGTGCAGTAAATTCTTCAGAGGATATGTCTTTTAACAGAGAAAGATATTGTCAAACAGGAAAGACAAAAAATGGACACAAAGAAAGGTACCATTCAGAAGAAATGTAAAGAGAAAGAAAGAGAGAGAGAGATAGAAATATAGATAGATAGACAGACAGACAGACAGACAGATGTTCATTGACTGTCTAAAATAAAAAAACAGCCATTTAATAAATGTATTATCATATTATGGATTATTTAGGACATGCATAGAAAAGTGCGTTTATAACATTATTGGGCTCAAAGGCAAACATACAATGTAGCATGTGCAAAATGTGCATGTCTATTCTATGTATTTTTTAACAGTATTTTTTATGCAGTCTGTATTTTATACCAGGTGAAACAACATTATGCAAAACTATTTTTATTAACTGTATATAACAAAAACAGGGTAAACTCTTTATTTAGTCTATAAAAAGAACAAAAGCACTGAAAAGTATCTGTTCATTTAGTCATTTATGTGTTTCTGATGTCATGCCATTTGTTTGTAAGGAAACTGGAAATGTTTGTAAGGACAACAGGCCATAAAGCATGAGATATGTTTGAAAGATAAAGGCAAATTCACCTTTGTTTTAAGAACTTTATAAAGATGAGTTATTGTAATATTGACAATATATTTATATTGTATAAATTGTTGCATGGGAACATGTTTCCAAAATCACAGTGTCATGAATGCAAACTTAACATTTGTGCCACTAAAGCCCTCTAACGAGCAACAATAAGCCATAAGCATTAGCAAATCTCACCAAACAAAAAATAGGCCATAGCCACGGACAGGGAACAGAGTGATCTTGAATTGGGACAGTCTTTATTAAACCTTGCTTATGCAACGAAGAAAGGAAGGTGATATCATTTGTTTAGAAAACATCATTTGTTTTGGAAAAAGTTGGTGGTAGTTAAAACGAGTCCAGATATAATATCCAGTTCGATCACAGGAGATATTCCAAAAACATAACTGTGCTTGAGCCTCTCAGTCTGACAGAGGACCAAAACACCACTACCTTTCCAGGGTACAATAAGTAACAAACAAATAAAAAGCTGACTATACAAGACATACACTGAATTTATAATAGGTGGCCAGCACCATAAAACAAAGGGGGAAACGAAACGATACAAATTCTTACAACAGTAACAACACAAATCCTGGAATAAACATAATTCATTTAACTAAATTTAGAGACATGGATAAACTTTAGTAACTGCATAAAGAACTTTGTCAGACAAATTTACAATAATCAGGACTTTGTCACCATTTCCACATCACCAGGCACCAAACCATTCAGGTAATCTTTAACTTTAACAATAGACAGAGAAGAAAAAGCTGGGAGAAAAGATTAATGCAAGTTATTTTTTAATAAAAAACACATTTAAAGCCTAAACATTCCTAGAATGTTATTATTTGGATCCTTGTGAATAGATTTATTAATGACAAAAACTGAATGTAACTAATAATATGTAGTGTATAATGTGTCTGGCATTATTCATTTATTTAAACAAATAATGATACACACAGTCCTTGAATTTTTGGAGCACCACACAATGCCCCAACCTAAAAGTACCGGTGATTACCAAAATCATTTTTTTGTTTCATTGATGGTTTACAACGTAAAACATTTTTAATATAGATGCCCAGTTACAGTTATTTACCTGCCATTCTTAAAAGAAAAATACATTTTAATGGTTGAATGTTAGGCTTGAATAATTTCTGACCTCCGAGAGGAGGCTTAAATTTGAGTATAAAAACATGAATTCAAGCATTTTTCTGAAATTAAATTAATTTAATAAATAAATGTTTTTCTGTTTAGTATATATATATATATATATATATATATATATATATATATATATATATATATATATATATATATATATACTAAAAAAATATTTAGTAAACATACACATTTAATAGTCTCACCTCCCATTACTCAGCCCCACCAACGGGTTGTTTCCAGCGAAAGCTTGAATGTTTATGTGATCCTTTATAACCATGATGTCTCTCTCACTTTAAAGTCCTGGTTGAGTCCACATGCAGCATTGGTCAGGAGAACTGTCTGGACATCCATGAGCTTAAACACCCGGATGGGCATAGCAATCTGCCAACATGAGAACACAAACATTATGGCTGCATAATCACATCATAAAGCATGTCTGAATATCATTATACTGGGAAAACATGAGTCATACACCAACTGACAGTGAATGTTTTCTCAAAGTTATAAAAATGTTCTTTAATGTAAATAGAACATTCAGAACCATTTATTAAAATTTATCTGGTCAGTAGGTAATGTTCTCAAAATCTTAGCACAAAAATGTTATTTATATATCATTTATGGAACGCTTTTCTAAAATGTTTTAGTTTGTGGAATGTTTCAATGTGTAATGTTTTTAAATGGTACTTTTCCGTGAAACGGAAAACCCTGGAGAACGTTATCCAGGACATTCTGTAAAGGTTCTGTCAAAGGTAATAATGAATGGTTCCCTTTCGAGGGAACTCAACACTGCGTTAGGCTTGACTCTATGGGGAATGCCTTCGGTGTGACCGGTGTCTGAATCTCGTATCTAATCAGGCTAATGAAATTGCATTAGCACTACCCACGGTAGTGCTAATGCACGTCAGGTGTGCACGTGAGTATAACAGGGCACGTGTAGAGCATGTCATCAGCTTTTTTTCTTCAGGATCCATTTGTTTACTCGTTGTCACACGCCATGGCATTTAGAAAATGTATGCCTCCGTGTCAGAGATTTCATAAGCCTTTCTCACTCCACTGCTGAGGGAAATAGCTGTCTACTGGGTCAAGAGGAGCATGCATCAGATTCCTCAGACCCATCGGACAGTCTCTTGCTGTCGGCAAGCCAAGAGATGCAGGATGTGACAGAGGAGGCAACGAGTGTGGGAGAGCTTTCTCAGCCTGCCTACACCACATACAGGGAGTTACTGGAGGTCATGTCTTGCGCCACAGAGAGATTAGAAGCTGGTGATCGCTCGGGGCCAGGTAGAAGAGTGGTTTCTGGCAGCCAATGGCCGACAGCCCTAGGTGAGCCTGCTCTTTCTTCCCTGCATGCGGAGGTCGAGAGATCGTGGAAAAAGCCATATTCTGCTTGTTTCTTTTCCAGTTCGCGTGTGAATTACGTGAACATGGAGGGGAATGAGGGAGCATGGCTACACAGAGATGCCCCCTGTTGATGAGATGCTTGCGGACTATCTCTCAGTGGGGGGGTGGGGGGTGTTTGTTGTCCCTGCAGGCCCCTACCCTGCCAACTGGGCCACTCCGGGTCACTTCGCGGCTCAACGGCAGGGCGTATGTGGCAAAAGGTCAAGCGGAGGGTTGTGCTGCACACCATGGTGGTGTTACAGGCATACCAGGCTGACCTGCTTAGGGACCTGGATCAAGGGGAGGGGTTTTCCTCTGATCAAACAGACTGCTGCGGTCATAGGTCGTTTTATGGCAGCCATGGTAGCCACTGAGAGGCATCTGTGGTTAATTCTGGCTGACGTATGGTGGGAAAGAAATTTTCAGTGCAGGCGGTGGTTCAGAGTGGCAGACGTGCAGTCCAAGGCCTTCCACAGTTTATACCGTGCAGGTCCAGGTCCTCGTCTGGCATCCCCCTGCCCGGGATGCACATCCGAGGATCCCATCAGGAGGTGCCCATCTAGCCCAGTGTTACGGTCATATGTTTAGTGTGAGTCGGGCTGCCACCTCGGACATTGGCGTTCGGTAGGCAGGCGGCCTGAGGAGTTGTAGCTCACTGCTGGTGGGCTCCTCTTTAGCTAGCAGTTTAAAGGTTGAGCCCCAGTCTTACTTTTGGTGAGGATCATTTTGCTTCTCAGAGTTGGTTTTAATGTGGGCCCAACCACCCCTGGCAAACTTTTTTGATTCCTTTACTCCCTTTAAGAAAGTGCTTGCTGCCAATGTTTTTTAGCCCTCCTCGTTGTATTACCTGGAGTTCTGGTGTCGGTTGAGACCCCAGTTCAAGGGCTAGAGCCATTTCGGCTCACCCTGGATAGCGAGTCAAGAGGCTCTCCTGGCCAGAAGAGCGCCTCGAGCGCGGGGTCCCCTGGTGATATTTCAGCCCAACTGCTGAGCTCTCAGGGGATCTGCCTTCTTGGTGATTGATATGGGGATTTTCATTCCCAAACGTCTCCCTATTGTTTTTCTGTGGTTCACCTGGGATGTACGCTAGGAAGCGCGAATTAGGACCTTCAGGACAGAAGGGCTTAGCTTCATTAGAGTTCAGTCAAGGACACATAGAAGCCACCTGACGTGCATTAGCACTACTGTGGACCAATTTTATTAGCGTTTATTAGACACAAGATTCACACCAGTCACACCGAAGGCATTCCTCATAGCGTCAAACCTAATGCAATGTCTTGTTCCCTTCTCAGGGAACCGAGGTTATACATAACCGAGGGCATACGTAACCGAGTGACGTTTTCTACTAATGTTAATAGAACATTTGTTAAAAATTGTCTGAGTTTTGAGTCCTGGCACGTGAACTTTTTCTGTTCCTTCCCCCATCCTCATTGTCCTGTCCAAATAAAGGCAGTAAATGGCCTAGAGAATTCATACAGCGCACTAAAGTTCAGGAAACTTTCTCAGAATGTTCTGACAAAGTTATGCATAACAGTTATGCGTAACAGTAACAGAGCTTTTGTTCAATGTTACCTGCCTTTATATCACCTATCAAGGAGTACACTCCTTCATAGAGGTGAAATCTTACCTGCATAAAAACACACAGCTTTGTTTCACCTCACCAAACACCGGCTTTCCGCCATAGCCATGCACTATAGAACATAACCGGTTAGAATGTGCAGGATTTACAACACATTCAGTCAGCAGATGATGAGGTCACAACAGGTGGAACAGCAGCACTCAACAGTTTAACATGAATGTATGTCTGCACTTGTGGTGTGAGGGAAGTTAGGGATCTAGCTGTAGCTGATGACTACCTGATGTCTTAGCATTTCAGCCAGACAACTGAGACCAGAGCCTTACACAATCCCCAGGAGAGGATTCACTGGGACCTAAGACCCCAGCCAATCAGCTGTTGCCTTGCACTCCTCCTAGCTGTACCTGACTGAAAAAAAGAGACATTTAAAGGGGTCATGACATGAGAAATAAAATTTCTCATTTTCAAATAACAGGTCTTGGTATCATAAAATTTCCCATCCCTATCAATAATGAAACAATTTATGTAATCAATCTCTGAAAAAAACAAATACGAAATGCCCAGATCTGTGCAGATGCATTTTTATATGACCTGCTCCAGAGCAAGATAACAACACCTACTTTTATATCATTCCATTGTTGGCACCATCCACAAGTACCCCCACTCCCTATATATTTTGGGCACCATCCCAGGTGCGTTCTGTTTTAATGTTAACTTATACATAAATAAAAATATAAACATGAACATATACATATAATTATATATATAAAATGATAAAAAATGCATTTTATGGTGAACGCAGTAGGCAGTACTGCACACATGATGTGCCATTCCCGCATCCTAGCCCTCTTTTCATGTTTGTGGCTGACTGCAAATAATCATAATTGATGGACAACTATGAAAAGACATCAGCAGTCTGGCACCAAGAAATGAAACTGTCATTCAATCGCGAAAGTGGAAACAGTCCTTGCCTGACAGAACAATATCACTGCAACATTGTCTTTGTTTGGGATAATCCACTATGACATCACACAACAGGCTGAAGAGAATACAGGCTGAAGAGAATACAGCGATGGATCTGAAGGCCATGTTACACCTATGATATGATTGTGATAGCAGTAAGATTGCTAAGCTGCTGCACTGTGTTTTGATAAATTCACTGGGTAAGACGTTAGCCAGCCATACACATTGACAATTACACCCAAAGGTTCTTAAAGGGAAACACTGAAATCTCTGACTTTTTTAATCTGACTAAATCTGACAAAAAACAGGGTGGAAAAAGGCATAAATTCAGTAATGTTATAATTGCACCTCAAGGAACAAAAGAAAATTTAAAAAAATCCCCATGTCACAATCCCTTCGAATTAAATACATTTTTCTTAGACCCGTCACAATTATTAAATAACTGCCTGATCATGTGTATTTGATTTGACCACGGTTGTTTCAGACAAACAATTATTGCACTCAGGGCTGTATTATCCAGTGTGCATTATGGGCACAGGCCCAGGGGTTCATGAGCCTTTGGGGCTGAAGTAACTCAAGCAAGGTAAAAAAAATTCTTTTAACATTTTAGATAATAACACAATGTATAACCAATTAAAAGCATGCTGATATTTTTACTCAAAACAGAATGATATAATTGGCCAAGTGTAAATGTGAAACGCATGTAAAGGCCCATCACTGTATTCAAATAACCCAGCGCTGAATCAAGTGGAGAGTAGTCGTCGTAGATGGTTTTAGTAAATGCAAACAAAAAACAAAAAGAGGAGGAGGCATCCTTATAAAGACGTGCAATCTATTCAAATGTTCTTCAGACAGAGTCAGGAGGAGAATCAGAATGAAGAATATGTGGAAGATAACAAACAAGCTAACCAGGGACCGGAGTGGACTAATGTTAACAGCGTATTACAGCAGCTGTAGTAGCAGCACACAGTGGATTTATCAGGTGTGACCCTGGATTTTGGAGGGAAATCAATCATGGACTTGCTGCTTTTCATATTATTACAGTCCTTCGCGTTCATTGCGATCTGAAAATTCTGGCCATTTGATAATACCCAGAATTTCAAAATCAAGTGCTGGTGGTAGAACCTTTTTGCATTTGGTGTCTTCCCGGTACTGTCTGGGAGGCAGATACATTATGTCAGTTTAAAGCTAGATTAAAGACCCAACTCTTTAATCTAGTTTACACATAGACCTACGGATTTATTATTCAAATCCCTTAAGGGATTATTAGGCTGCATTAGTTAGGTAAACCGAAACCAAGGACACTTCCCATAGGTACAGATGTACTGGCTACACACTAAACCTGTCTGTCTTTCATTTCCCCAAGGTCCTGTAGTCAGCTGGATCCAAACTTTGAGACCAGATGATGGGGGACAGGATGGTACGGCCCCTGAGACAGATCATCGGGATTTGATGGACTTTAGTAAACGTACCATTATATACCTACCTACTTCCAGCCTAGTTAGTTCTATATTTTGTTCCATGCATAGTCACAGCAATGTGCTGTTATAGCTGCAATTAGTAACATTATGCTTCTGTTTTTAATATTACGCTATTTCTGTTAGTAAAATTTCTCAGTGCCTGACATACTGTCAGATGTAATTAGACCCGACAGTTCCTTATCAATAAACATTTTGAAAAATCATTGTAATCAACTCTCTGTTCTGTTAAGGACACGGTGAGGGAGAACCCAAATGCATCAGCTTTAAACCCAAAAAACATATTAAAATAAAGCTCCCACGAGGGGGCAAAACAAGAACCAAAACAAAACTACAGATAACAAGATCAGAACAAGACTAGATAAATCTATATAGCCCAGCTCAGAAAACTTGACAAGACAGACTTCAAAACAGTTCAGGAAACAAGATACAATACGCCAGCACAAGACAGCAAACACAAGGGCATTATATAAAACGGCAGGTAACGAGGGCAGGCAGGTGAGGGGAATGAACCAATAATGGGATGATAGGTAACAAGTCCTGAGGTAACAAGAGGGTGGGGTCAAGACACAAGACACAAAGTAAACAAACAATGGCCATGTGATTCCACAGGTCAAAAAGACACAGAGCATGAGTCTGGATGAGCAGGATGTGAATGTTAAACTAGTGCAATAGTTGGAAGGAAAGAAGCAGTACTGGTGGAAGGTACTTAAGCAGGATGTGGCTGTCATTAATCAGTCATCTCTCAGTTTGATCTTCTCTCACTGAGCATAGTAGTAAGTATGGACAAAAGAGTGGGAGCAGCACATCCTATCTGTCACTATATGCAAGGACTTGATTCAGCAAATGAGCAACAAAGTGAAAGCTACCATAGCTGCAGATAAACAGCAGACAAAGTACTTTTCTATGAAAGTGGACTCAAGGTAGACATGACATTGAAATCATTGTCATCAACCTGTTGGAGTTCCCGTGCAGATGCATCTAAAGCCCTTGTGGGAATTTTGCACAAATCAGGGATATACTTCAGAGCATATCATCTGATACAGGAAATAAATGTGACACATTCAATGAGGCAGCAGCACTGTGCTCAGAATTGCGCACTCTTAACACAGTTAATGTGTTAGACAACGTACCATGTCTTACCATGTCTACCATGTGACAATTGAGGCAATACCAGAGACCGACGTGGATTTGATGACTGCAGTTCATCTGTTTGAGAATATGGGTTGTATTACTTTGAGACCAATTTGCCCATTTTAAAAAGATCTGCAAAGAATGTTACCAGTGTGTGCCAGTAACATAAGGATAAACTGCAGTGGGCCAAAAAGCGCTATGCATTGGGGTTTTGAGGTTTGGATGATTGGAGACACATTTTCAGATGAATCCTCTCTGACAAACAGAGAGAGCCCCAGAGGAGGAGAGAAAAAGACAAAGAGGGCCCCTGAGACTGTGCACTTTTATACTTTTTTTATACTGGAGTAAACCTTTCCCCACTCTGGCCGTTAAAAGGGGGCCCTGCCATAAATTGGGCCCTGGAGAACTCTGGCAGCCAGGAGGGTGTCTTGCCTTAAGCTGGAACTATGGAGTGTTTTTTGGTGTGCTGTTCACTACATCTGAAACCATCATTCCATAGCTAAATGTGAGGGACAGAAGGACATCCTTTGTCTGTCAATCATCATTCATGATACACATCCATGTTCAAATTTAATTAAACCCTCCAAACATAGATTTTGTTTTCTTAATAAACTGTTTAAGAAAGCATGAACTTACCCTGTCACTGAAAAAGGAAGCATAGCGATGCATTTGTGTTTGTTTCTTTTTCTCCTCCAGTGTAGCCAAGACTTCTGATAAAAAATATGAACCTACTTCATGCCACGTTGCATGTTGGGGCGTCACCACCTTAGAAGGATCACCCTCTGCTGCTGATACTAAAAATAATATTGATATCTGCTTACTGTTAATTTTTGTCTTGAAATTAATTCTGTACAATTTTCATGGCACCATTTGCAGGGCTATTTTATTGCATTGCATGACAATTTGATGTTTGTAGTATAGTTTTGCAGAATTCCATTCACAATGTATCTGGTTACCATGAAAACACAATCACACTGAGACGTGCTGCTGTTTTAGCCATCATAGGGTAGAAATATCCAAATATAGATGTGTTCAACAAGCTGACAGAAGTTTCAACAGATAACAACCAAAATGCACAGCTTTCATTTTGCCCCCATTATAAAACCAAATAAGAAAAACGAAGGAACAAGGTGTCAGGTTCTTGAAGCTATCATCGTGAATAAAAATGGAGGCAAAGGCATCGTGAATATCAGGTTAGTAGTTGCGAAAACATAGCTATTTTAACAAAAAAGTACACTGATGACACCTACTGTTTTAAACAGTCATATATATATATATATATATATATATATATATATATATATATATATATTTATTTATTTATTTTTATTTATTTATTCTCAAGTACATTTGAATAGTAGACATAATGGACGACACAACGTCTAATCATCGAGGTAGAACAACAGAAAGTATATATACAGTATACAGTAAATATACAGTAAATATACAGCGACAAGATGGTAATAAGCACTTTAGGAGTAAGTCTTTACTAAATGTATTTTGAAATCAAAATAAAGTGATTTCTGTTTACAATGACAGTACAAATGTGTATCAAATTTCAAATGAAAATACATTTGTTAAAATGAATAGTCCATTTGCAGTTGTATTTCCCATGTCTTACAAGTTACAACCTGGTCATATTTAAAGGGGTCATGACATGTTTTTTTACTGTTCCCTGAGGTGTTATTATAATATTGCTTAAGTTTTTTTTGGCCACAAAAAAAAAATAAAATTGAGTGATTAATGACCTTTTCCACTCTGTTTCTCATTCTCATCCTCAAACACATTGTACTTTATGTTTATTTATGTCACAGACACCCAAATGATCACAAATGGGAATGAGAACATATAAACATATATTGGCTGCAAAGAGACATTGCATAGTTTCTATTCCGTTATATGGAAATTTGCACCCTAAATAGCGCACTTACTGCCACCTATTATTAGCATAGATCATTGACAACGAAAAAAAAAACATAAACCAGGGAAAAACTGTGTTTAATTTAAGCAAAACTGATTTACGCCACTGCCTGGATATACTGTAACATTAAGGTAGCGTGCATGTTTTGATACAATTTAACAATTTCAACGTCTGGAAATGTGCTGAAAATTCATTATCAGTTCACATGAAATTAGCATCGTGTTTGAGGCTTACGGGAGCTGTTATTAAGTATTTTGTAGCAATACATAAGAAAAATATAAGGGACACTTAAGCAGTTAAAGTGAAATATTTAGTGACAGCCTTAAGTGGACCCTCAGGTTTCCCTCATGGTCGTCGATTGTGAGTGATGTCCCTTCCCAACACAAACAAGCCTTATAGTATAGTCCCACCCCTGACACTGATTGACAGGTTTGTGTGAAGGCATCATAAATGCAAATGCAAAGAGAATTGTGATTGCTTTTGAGTTTTGCCACACACCATTTGTTAGGGTGTTCCAATTGAAAGTGAACAACTGATTCCTTTCACCAAGGGTCCTTCTACAAGGCCACAAGTGAAGGGTACATCCAATTGTCACTTCAAATAAGTAATTTTATTGTTTATGGTTATGTGACAACGAATCCTTGAGATTCATTCACCAGGTGGCTGGAAAGTTTGAGTAAACTGAAACGGTTTTACTGGTTGTTACTGGTAATGCAACTACATGCAGGGAGAAGATGAGAAGGCAATTTGTTGAGCAGAGGACAACACACACACACACACACACATAAAACATATTTTAAAATCTGCATTTTAAATTGTATATTTATTTGCATTAAATTAACAGCAATAAGAAATTTGTGTTGTAAGAACACCTGATCTGCTGATGGACATGCTGCATTCTCATATAAACTTCTCAAGTGAAGATAATGAGGAAATTACGTGCATGTTGTTTTTACAAGATTAAAGAAATTGTCTCAGTTCTAAAAGTTTCCTGGGTGAGTTAAAAAGGATGTTACAGCACTAGCCAGAAAATGTAAACCTTAACAATAATAATAATAATAACAATAATGCATCACAATCTATGTTCCCTGTGAGATCATGCAAAGCACTCCTTCCTGCAAGTCTCATTTCAAAGGCTGCATCATTCTTTTATTATTGGGAGATGGTTAATCTCAGCTAGTCTACCTTTGAAAAAGTGTAACAGTAATGGCAATTCAATGTTCAGAGTTTTATAATAGTCACACACAATTTCTTAACACAATTTAAGATTAGAATTTAATCTGCACATTTAAAGCAGCTTCACTGGGCATATATAACAGTGAAAGTAGTCACTAAAATTGTGATTGTAACTTGAAATCTGAAAGCCAACTACATAATACATCTTGTGTAGGGGTATGACCCCTGATGTATCCTATAGTTATCTTCTTCTGTTCTTGAAGTCTATGGCAGCACATTCCTTTTCTTTAAAAGATACATAGGAAAGTTATGAAATTTAGCCGATTTCATAACTTCGATACCGTCAATACCATAGCCGATTTGGAGTCTCTACCTCAAACCTTCTAGCACCACCAAGAGTTCATGGTTCATGGTCATAACTTTTGACTCGTACGTCCTAGAAACAAACCCAGCCATTCTCAAATAATGCACAAACAAATTTGACTAATATTACGTAAAAATGGACATGAGGCTGTATCTTTGCAGTGATATGGTGTGTTGACACCAAACTTGGTATATGTCAGCACAGTCATGACCTTGAGGTACATGCAAAGTTTAGTGTATTAACACAAAACTTGGTATGCGCCATCACTTGAACATCTTGTTCATCTCATAGAAATTAAGTGACAGCGCTGCCTACTGGTCAAAATCCATCATCAGATATGTCAACATATATATTCCTTTGTGTAATAAGGTAAAATTCCATTTGGAATTTCTCTGTTTGTCCGATTTGGTATAACAAATTTCACAAAATTTGGTACATAGCATCAAAAGACACTGATGACAAAAAGTTAAGCCTTCAAGACCCAACCATTCTCTTATACCGCTTCAACAAAAAGCGAGCATGGCAAAATGGATATGAGGCTGTATCTTGGCAAAACTCCTTTAGGTCATGCCTGTGATGACATACCAAGTTTCATCACAGCCATTTTGGGCATCGGCCATTTTGAATTTTGTTGTAAAATGAAATATCCTACCAATGAAATTGCATATCTTGGCATACCAAGAAACTTGGTATGGTTCATCATCTTCATTCTCTTAGGGTACTCACAAAGGCCCCTAGTGGTCTAAAGTTAAAACAAAACTTACAAAACTGCTTATACTTTTTGATTAATTTGCCTTAATGTCTTATCTTTTTAGATTCCTTGGCTTATACCAAGCTTGTCAAAGTCGACTGCACTTCCTGTCCGCCATTTTGGGATTTTTTGAAAACCTACTTTTTGAATTGTTCCTAGTTCATAGGTCCGATTTGCACAAAATTTTACGTGCATCATCTAGGGACACTATTGACAATACGTTAATAAAATCCTTTTGATAGATCAAAATGTTCTTGAGTAACGCATCAATATTTTAGATGGCAAGATGCCAAAAAGGATCTCTCTGCGTTTCAGCAGCACGTCATTGTGACCACATCCACCGTTTTGTATGTTTGGTGCTGGAAGTGTATTATGACAGTGGTCCTCATGACCCACTACTCTACATATTTTGTATGTCTCCACGATTCAGATAATTAGCTCGTTATCAGAGAGCCCCATGAACTGAACCGAGTGTTGGTGGGTTCTGGTTGACAGAGTCTTTGCGCTGTCTTTTTACTGCACCCTATTGCCTGAGCACAGGATAACCGTTAAAGTTGACTTAATGCTGATAATAATTAGGTCTGCCCCTGATTAAGGATTTTGACTGGTAGTTGTCAGCCATTAGTTGACTAGTCACACATCTCACATCACTATATGTTTTCTCCATTCTCAGTCGTCTTATATGAGAATGGAACACCAGACATTCTGAAATGCTTAGCATGCTATTTAGCACTGCGTTCATATTCTGACCTCTACTGCTTTTCTGTACATAGTACGCTTTATTAATAAGGTGAATCATGAATCTTGCCACTTGGTCTTAATGGATTAAGCCACACTAAGCCATGTTTAGGACACAACTTCGTCTGCCGTGTCAGGTAGAAGTGAGGTCCGTGTCTTCAGAGGCACTAAAAGGTGTTTATAAGCTGCTGTGTTAATCCTGAAGGCCCAGTGCAATGTGTCACTTTAGTTTTTATTATTTAGGTGGGGAGAATCAGGTCTTTAAATGATCTTAAAGTGATCCTCACTTTTGCTTTCCCACAAAGGTTTAATTAGGATTTTTTTGTAATATAATGTGCTGATAGCTGCAGATATCTCGCACTGTAAAAAAACTTTAATGCCTTAAATTTTTAAGTTTAATCAATTTAGTTGCACAAGTCATTTCAACTTACTCTTTGTAATCTTGACCGGTGGTGAAATTGGAAAGTTGGAAAACTGCTTAACCTATTTTTTTAAGTTATAGGATTTAAAATATTAAGTTGAAATTACTTGTATAGCCAAGTTGGTTAAACTTAAAAATTTAAGGCAGCAAAGTATTTTTTACAGTGTGTGTTTAATGATTTGGTCTTCTTTTCTGGTTTTTGAATTTCATCAGGGTTCCTTCACCCAGAGGACTGTTGAAGTCCAGGGGGACAGGAATCATTATCTGAGGTATGTCACATGTATAGTTTAGATCTTTAAACAAATGCATTACAACGTAGGGCAAATGCCCATCCTGATTTGAAAATGTCCTAGGAAACGCCCTACTTAAATGCAAACTGGCATTTAAACCTGTTTTCATTGTACATTTTCATTGTACAAAAAACATTTTTCAACAATCTAAATACTGTAAAAGATAAAACTGTGCGATTGCATTTTGATTTCTGGTCTCATCAGTTTTCTTTTTGCACATTATATGTTATTAGTAAATTGCAGACTACAAGTTTTTTTAAATTAGGTGACTCTTATTTAGGGGGTTAGATCACAAAATGTTGGACTCAGTCTCCTCACAGGTAAGAATGGAAACATTTTGTTATTTTATGTATTAAATGGATTAAATATGTTTAAATGTCAGCAAATTTTAGATTTGGACTTTAGAATTTGAGACATTACAATGTTTTCTGAGTGATCAGTGTGTTTTCTTGATATCTTTATATTAGAGTTGTCAATAGAATAATAAAATTTGAATTGCAATTAATCACATCCTTTTGTGTGATACCCTAATCGTGAAATTAAGCATACACCATTTATATTGTTTAACGCTTATTTTGTCATCATTTCCTATATCCAGCAAAGTAAGCCATTAGATTCAGTCATTTTTTATTTGATTGTCAATAGTGAAACAGCTTATTCTGACATGTAAGGTCATTTTATTTTTCTAGTTGACAAAATTACTGTACAACACTATCTTTACTCTTAATGAAGCATAGGCCTACACTGATTCTTATTAAAGCTATAACTTTAAGCTATAATAAATAACGTTTAATTAGGAAACAGAATAGTTTTAAAATGGAAACACACAGAATTGAGCATTGCAAAACGATGTTTTGCTGTGAATGCATAGTTGTTTTTGTTAGTTGTTATACTTTGTTTATTGCTTTTAAGTGTTTAAAGTAAACAGTTTCAAACAGATAAAAGTGCAAAACAATAATAAAAAGTAATTGGTAACAATAATATAGCTGCAAGCAGCAATTATCAGGGCCAAGCCAGTGTAGCGCAGAGCCAGAAGAACAAAAACAGCAGCAATGGAACATATGTGAAAAACAGAAAGGTTCAGACATACAGGTGAGAATTAACGCAAAATAAAAAGACTAACGAACAAAAATGCATTTTACTAGAAGAGTGTGAAAGTTTAGTACATAGTTCAAGTCATAAGAGATTACATTTGTAAAAACATTTGGCAACTGGTTAGCATGTTAAATAATAAGTATGCTAAGCTAACCAACAAAAGAGAACAAACACAGGCATGACCAACTTTGGAGAGGTTTTTCTCAGGAACGGTAGTACATATCAAAAATCTGTTTAGTCATTGTGTGGCTCAGCCCGAAGATCATCTGATCAGATTTTGGACAAAATTTGTAGAAGTACCAAAAAACTGATTTTTATGTGAATTAAAATAACAGATGAACAAAATAGTAGAAAATGACAAATGACATATCAATACACTGACACAGAGAAAATGAATGTCAATCATAGGTAATCAAAAAATTATGTGATTATTTTGATAAAGCATACAAAGTTTAGTGTTGATTGATCAGGGATTTGTCAAGATATAGCCTTTTAACCAATTTTTGGATGACTTCCTGAAGTTTGTGATTTTTTGAATAACTGTTAGCAAAGATGCAAATAACAAAGATGAATCAAAAAAGCGGTTTAGTTATTTCTGTGTGGTTTGATCCAAAGATCATATTTGCCAATTTTTGTAAGAATCAAACAAAATTTGATGGAGTAGCAAAAAAATAGAATACTGTACCGTTTAAAATAGCTGTTACTGTAATGGACGGAGTCTTAATGTACAATGTTAAATGTGATATGCATAATGACAGAAATCAGGCGGTAGAATCAGAATGACAGAAATCATTACTGCCATAGACTCCCATTCGGGAGTACTACAGTAAAAATACAAAAGCAATAGGGGCTACACCTCTATGGGGCTTGGCCCTGAATGGTCTTACTAGTTACAGTAGTAGATATTGATATTTCATCTCTATGCTAGAGATGAAATGGTACGAAATTTCTTTCTTTTTTTTTTTTACTGCTACTTAAAATTTAGTTCAGTTTCTACAAAAACTGGCTCATATGATGTTTGGACTGAGCTGCACTGAAATGACTAAACAACTTTGGAACAATGATGATTAAAAAAATCTATGATGTCACACACGTAAGGAAGTTGACCAAAAATTGATCAAGAGGCAGTTTCTCAGCCATACTTTAATCGATCAATATGAAAATCAGTCTTCATTAGCACCATGACCTCAGGAAACATGGCAAGTTTGGAACAGCGCAACCTATGGGTCATGAGAGATTAAAAATGTCTATTTTTGCTAAAAAGTTTTTATCAGAAAAATCACAATAGTGGTGTTTGTGGATTCCTTGTGTCGTGAATAACGATTTTGCCAGGATTCAGATTTTGCTCATTGCTTTTGTCATTTGTGTACAGTTACTTCTAAAGCAATTGCATTAAACAGCCTACTGTATACACCATAGTTCTATAAAACAATATGGATTTAACATCATAAATTAACATTTAATGTTAAAGAATGTTGTAATGTAATCTTGCCCTTTTAAACACTTTGGCAAGTTCAAGAAACAATTATGCAATAGTTTATTATTAATTTTTAATAGCATTAATAAAGTATTAAGTAATGCAATATTTTTTAGGAAGAGCATTTAGTAATTGAATTACACTACTGAAGATGTAATTAGTAGCTAAATATTTAATTTAATGTAGCACTGTCACTAAAAACTCAGTTCTTTTATTCACGGACTGGCGCTTTCATTGGGTCGCGATAACAAGCCGCACTTACGCCACACACACTCAAACAATCTGACGGTGCTTACTATGTCCCCCCTCTCTCTCTATTAATGCATGACCATCAGAAACACATTTATCATTGTTTGGAAGGTACTGTATTGCACAAATTACTATTATGGTGCCAATCGTCTCAGAGGGTCGATTACATATAATGTCCAATGGCCACAAGAGAAATGAAGAGCAGCCAGTTATACTAAGTAATACTAATTTACTCTTGATGTTGGATGGAAATAATCATATACATGTTTTACATATATTCACCATATAAGTGATCATAAACATACACATTAATGTACAAAATGAATTGTCTTTCAGTAAATTTGGGTATCAAGCAGTTCTCCCTATTATGCAGTGAAAACTAACTAATTATTGCAACAGTCTGTGTTGGTCTCCACAGTTTTTTAGATGTTCAGTTGTCTGGATAGCGATGTGAAGCTGGTCATTTAGCTGCAGTCTCAGGTCCCCTGATGCGCGATCAATCGTCAGTAAGGAGAAATGCGAGTGTATATAAGGCTATGATGTTTACTGACTATTTATCGCACTGATGTGTATGACTTTCAGATGTGGTTCTACACACCAAATAAATACCAAATAAACTTAATAACAGAAAACAAAATTAATGTGTGATGAACGCTAACAGAACAGCAAAAACTGCTCATTGTCAGAGTCATTGCAGCTCTACAATAGGTTCATCATCCGTTGCCAGTCAAGGTCACAAATATTCTCCTCTGCAGTTCACAAAGTGAATGCACTGCAGCAAGAGATCTTAATCTGCCCTATTTTGCTGCTTTTCAGGTTAAAATGCAGGATGTCTGCGTTCACTGCCATCCTCTGCCATTCTCGAACTGAAACGTATTCGCTCTCATGTGATCTCTAAATAAACCACGCCTCCACATTAATTCCAAAGACCAACATAAAAGCTGTATAGCCCTTCTATAGAGCTTCATTCCAGACTGCGTCTAGCATACTTATAGCACCCTTACCGCCTGATGAGGGTAGATGCGAAATTTAATAAAATAGGACATGGAGCTGCTGCTTCACCATTACTGTTTCTGTATTGTCTGAGTAGCACATCCACCCTCCTCCAGGTGAACCATGGATGCCATGGTGTCATCAAGTGAAATCAATGCATCCCAGGAGAGACTGGGATGTGATGCCTCTTTATTATCAGTTCCATATTTAAAGGCATTCAGGACAGACTGTCTGCATCCATATTTTCCTTTCCTGGGCGATATCTGATGTTAAAATGAAAGTCTGAGAGTTCGTCCACCCATCTACATCCTGTTGCATTCAACTTTACACTTGTCAAGACATAGGTGAGTGGATTGTTGTCACTATACACAGTGAATATGGCTGCAAAGTACAAATAATCCTTACATTTCTCAGTAACAGCCCACTTTAGGACCAGGAACTCCAGTTTTCCTGAGTGTAGGTGGCTCTTTTCCACTGCTGTCTGTGTCGGGGAGCCATAAGCGATAGCTGTAAGCTTTCTGCCTTGCTTTTGATACAAAACAGCTTCAAGCCCCTGATTTGAGGCATTGGTATGCAGTATGAAAGACAGCGAGAAATCTAGGAATGCAAGTACCGATGGCTCGACCAGGCAATTTATCAGTCTCTCCAGTATCTCTTGGTGCTTGTCTGTCCATACGACTGGTGTGTGAGAGGGCAGTCCCCTATTCTTTTCTTTTGCCTGTCGGTTCCTCATCTCATTGCACTCCCTTCTGTTTGGCTCAGGTCATACAAAACACTTGCAATTCTGGAGAAATCGTTTATATACTGTCGATGGTAACTCAACAAGCCCATGACCACTCTCAGTTGCCCCACTGTACTAAGTCTTTCAAAGGCTGGTAAAGGTCTACTCTCCTTGTCCATGTAACCCTGATGATACACTTTTCCTTGATCAATAAGTGAAAACCAGGAGTCCATGATGTCTTCTACACAGGGGATGGGTTGTCTGTCAGGATGTGTTTTCCGGTTCAATTCTATGTAATCAATACACAGACGTAAACTGCCATCCATTTTCCGTACACATATCACAGGTAAGGAATATGGGGAGTTTGATTTCTGCACTCCCATCCTTGAGCGATCAGATTGTTTCTTGATAGAGGGGTTTAGGCAAAGACTGGTAAGTGTCTTCAGTGAAATGGCTATGCAACCTATGTCACTCTCAAATGTGGAAAATGAATCTGCTCCCTCTTGTAACATTTGTGAAACATTTTTTTTTCAGGCTCGCTGAGATGGCTCAAATTGAGTGGCGCAACCCATGGAATGTCAGAGGTATGGTTAGTTCCAGTTTTCATTTGATTGATCTTTACAGAGTTTAGGCCCGGGTCCTCAAAAGCAGTTATTGGATACACAGCCTGTACTGGTTGCACTGTGCCTTTGACTGTCTTGCCTGCTAACATTAGGTCATGATCTGTAGTGTTCTGTACACTGACAATTATGTGTGGGAAGTATTTTCCTGCAGGGTCATTATTGTCTTACAGAACTCCAACCCCTCTGTCCTCTGTGGGTTAACATCAGATTAACGTTGTCTCTTCATTTGGTCGGAGTGATTGCACTCTGCATTCAATTTGTACTGATGTATGTATAGGCACGGGAACATTTTCCTTTGTTGTTCTGATGAGATACTCACATGGTGTTTCTGCATGAATTCGCTTAACTAAAGCTTGAGTCTTTTTTTTCTCTGCACTAGAAAGAACTGTTCTTAAATGTTAATTCGTAATTGGCTAAGTTTCCTTGTTGTTCATCATTTGCTTAATCACATTGTGTCCGATAATAGGATGAGAAAGCTGCCCGCCGCTCATCACCAACATGGGTATGACCAGTTCTTTCATTTTAATTTCTTTTGGTGCAAAACCAAATGTCACTTCCATCCACCCTGTGTAAGGTATGTCTTTTCCGTTCACCGCCACAAGTAGGAAGCCTTTAGGCGCATCAATTACCTTTGCCACATCTCTCAGTCTGATATTTGGTGCTTATTATCTTTCCGCAGTTCATCTACTATACACACTTGAGATCCTGTATCCCATAATGCATCAACAAGTAGGCCCTAAATATAACACTGCACGAGACACTGCTTCCCTATGTTTGCAGCATAATTAGGCCTGTTTGCTTTGAATTTCCTCTTAAGCTTTGCAGGATTCATGTTGACATTTTAGGGCTGATTGCATTGTTTCTTATGATCTGCCCAGTGACATGCTTTGGATCAATACAATGTTTGCTTACAGGCAGCACATTGTCTCAACATGAGGCCAAAATATGTGATACCACATTGAGCACAGCTTTGTGGGGACTTCATTGTATAACAGGTCACTCCCTGTCCCGCAGTTGTGACCCCACTTCGTTTAACAAATGGTCTCTATACATTGTAATACTTCACGCTCTACAACTTGCCAGGAAATGGTCACTACTGCCACATCTATAGCCATGAGTGCAGTAAACATCAAATCCACTTTGCTGACATGCTAGACATTTTCTCACACAAGCTTCTGGAGGATGGAAGCGTTGTGTAAGGAGCCACTGTTGCTGCTGAAATGCCTCCCTTCTCCTGTCATGGGGCTGCAGATAACTTTAAGGTGGAAATGAAGACAAGGTTGGTAGCATGTTGGTTTGACCCTCTCCTGGTCTGAACACTGTGTGAACATGATCTGAGGTTGTCAAATAGATTCTTTAATTTGAGACACCTCTGCACTGAGATCGTTCAACAATGCCTTGTCTGACCACATTTCTTTTAGCTCACTCAAGATGTCAGGTTCAGGTTTCCCTGTGTTTAGTTTTTGACACAGTGTCTTCCCTTTCTTTTCAACAGCAACTTCATCAGCCTGCACTAGATTCACTTTAGTGTGATGCTGCTGGATTAAAAGCTTCTTTTTGTTGTGACACTTCATTGGCACAAACGACATTGACCTTGTCCAAGAGAATTTCATCACTCACATGGTTCTTGTCTGGTAGGGTTGCAGGTCATTTCTGATACTATCATTTTGTAGCCCAGTAAGGACTGTGTGAAGAAACATGCTCCGAACTAGACTTTCTGCCTCAAATCAAGACACCGGACAAGAAAACATTGTGGAGTCTCCTTGCTACTCTGCACCTCTGAGGTCAGTTGCTTGTACAATTCCATTGCACCCCTTTCTTGGTAATGTGCCTGTAATCTTAGTATAGGCAGGGTTAGATTTGGTTTTCCTTTGCCTGGTGCTATTGCCTTTATTATTGTGTCTATGATTTTAATGTCTGAAAACCCCCTGCTTATTTCCTGCTCAATTTGTTAAGACAAACTTGAAAAAGCGAGTTTGTGTTTTTGTCCATGCTCACCATCCTGTCCTGATATTTTGAACTCTTTGTTCCACGGAAGCACGAATGGTGGCAGGGTGGCACAGGATTCATGTATGAGCTTGTGTCTTGCTGTAAGTTTGAGCTTTGCAATGTATGAGGGCTTTGTGGAATATTTACATTTTTTGGTGTACTAGTGTTTCAATATGTGCAATTCACTGCACCCTGTTTTTGCTCAATTAGTTTCTGCAGAGCTAATTGTAATATCCCAATTTCTGTTGTTGTTGTTGCTGCTACTGGATCTAAAGTCACTCTCTTAGAAGTCTGTGTTGTGTGGTTTTCTGAGTCACTATTTGCATTGACCTTCTGCATTTCACTGATTTTGTCTCTCTGACATACCAGCATCTTCAAGCTCCTCTAATGACTCTCTCTATATATACCTCACAATCAGAGAAATAAGAAATGAACGACTTGTTGTTAATATTTTCACAATCTCTAGAAACTCACATAATTCTAAGAGATTATATTTTGAAAGAGCATATAATGCTCCTATCACCTCAAGTTTCAAGTCCTCTAAATGATCCATAGGTTACTCAGTCTTTTAGATTTGTGCAATGTGAGAGAAATAAACTTTCTTAGCTGGCTGGGTTCTTACATGCACTTTTCTCTGGACATCTTCACTTTGCGGATCTCCTAAATAAATAAAATGTAACAATTAATGCACATATGACCCTTTATCCTCTGCCTTAATGTATTTCCTGCTATGTTTCTGTCTATCTGTTGTAATGTTTAAATGAATTATAGGTGAATTGGATTCAACATCTTTTTCTTATGTGCATTAATACTATTTTCTTACTCTAACAGCGAACCAGCCATGCTGCAAAAACATGCAACATTTAGAAACATTCAACAACATTTAAAGAAAGGCACAACATTTAAAAAAAAAAATTGAAGTGCAACTACTTGTTGCATTTTCAATAGAAAGTTCTATTTTGGTAACACAATTTTTACAACCCTCTACGCACAACTATAATTAATATAATATAATAATGGCAATATAATCACCATTCGGTTTTAGAGAGTCATTCTGTTGGTAGCGTCTAATTGTCTTCCCAATGCTTGTAAGGACGAACTTTAAATTCTTTAGGGATACCCTAAAGTTGTCCTATAGCATCTATAAACACAATAGGATCTTTAGGGATGATAATAGCTCACTGTTTCCTGTGTCCTTTCATGGTGCTCTTTTTAGCTTTATTAACCAACCTGACAACATAAATATCTTCCTTTAAAGTCACTCTTGCACATAATCCTTTTCCATCAATCGGGATGTCTGTCAGTAATGTCTTACTACCACAGACCCATCTTACCACCTATGAAAATCAGGGACTTAGCATACATTTCATAGATATGGGATTTGCCCCTTTATCATATATCGTAAGACACCCAGTGGTATTCACACAGTCAGTTATTTCCTTCCCTGTCCCGGGAAACCAGTAACATTCAGTCTTGTTCACTACTTCCAAACATATAACATCAGCTGCATTTGAAGGGATCTCATGGCCATATGAGATATAAAATCACAATCATAGACACTACTAATTATATCATTAACATGTAATGGAATGTTCTTTGGTCGATACTGAACTGTTTCTTTCCAGATCTGGATAAACTCAATAATGTTTTGAGATCAGCAGGTCACACATGAATGGTCTCCGTTGCAGAAAGCAGTATTTTGATGCCCACGTCACTAGTCGATGGCTGTCAACTTCACTGACAGTTGGCATATGCTCAACTGTGTTTAATGCTCAACTGTGCTCAATTTTTTCTCCTGTAAAACAGGAGAAAAAAACATAAAACAGGAAAGCAGTGTGCAACAGTCAGTTGATAAGATAGGATGATGTCTCTCCCTTTCATTTATCAGTCTTTAAACTGTGAAGTGTCAGCGAGCAAGCTAATGGGAGCAATAAGTGAGCAGATTTCTTCACTCGAGGGACTGGCCCCTCCCTCCCTAAAAGAAGTTCTGTTCCTGAGCTCTTATGCCACCAGGTCTGCACCAACACTTGACACAGCAAGACAATGTGAGCCATGTATCCAATTGGTCTTACCCTGCACTTTTTTTTGCTGCTGTAGGCATGATTAGGAGAATTTGATAAGGTCCTTCCCATTTAGGACCTAACTTTCCCGTCTTAGAATTTTAACACACACCATTTGTTCTGGTAAAAAGTCATGAACTGTTACAGTGTCAGATTGATGTTGGCATGCTTCTTGTATCTCTAATAGGGGTCAGATCAGTCATTTTCAACTGATTTATTGTTACAACTTGTTTTGGCTGTGATTGAGCCAACACTGCACCCTTAGCTGCTAGATCTCTTTTATTTTCTTTTTCTTGTGTCGTGTCACCCTTGGTGTGTACTTTAACTTTTCCTTCTCTAAACCAGCTCTTCCTTCTGGTTTAGTATTGGTGTGCCTAAACTTGTGTTGTATCCCCTAGCCTTCCATATTTGCCCAAAATCATGCACCACCCCAAATGCATATCTGCTGTCTGTGTAAATCTCTTTCCCTCCTCTGTTTTGCAAGCCTCAATGAGTGCAAATAGTTCTGCCACTTGTGCCGTGGTGTTATCTGGCAGTCTAGCTGCTTTAAAAACTTGATGTTCATCCACTGTAGCATAAGATGCTATTCTCACCCCTTCACCATCTACATACAGTGTCATGTCTGGATTAGAGATGGATTGGGTCTATGATTATCACATCTTGTTGCTACAATTCAATTTTAATTTTTGTTTTTCAAAATCTGTCCCCCCCAGTAGAAACGTAGCTATGTTTTCTACTGATGTTTTGCGGAGTGTAATGTGTGGTTGCTCTAACAATGTACACCATCAGAGCTATAATAGCCTACAGGTTTATGTTCTGTGCCCCATTGTTGACAGAGGACAGAGGACATGTAACCTTATTTCTCTGCTACAAATGATAATTAGCCACTCTTGAGCAGGCGAATGCAGGTGCGTGTTTCAATTCATGTTTCAGTTGCTCTAATTGCTGCAATGCAGTGTTAGAAACTTGACCCTTCGGAGCTATCTGTAATTCTGATGTTTTTTGCATAACTTTCCACCCATAGGCGATAGAAGTTAAACAACCCCAATACTGATCTGAGTTCATGTATTGTTGTGGGTAACTTTAGGTTGTCTAGTGCAGATGTGCAACTTGGCAAGGGTAGTCGGCCCTGGGCAGGTATCATTTGTCCCAGAAAAACAACTGAAGGTTTTGTGCATTGAGCTTTGTTTTCCATCAGCATGCAGCAAGTCGAGCAACGCTTCCATAGCTCTCATGTGTTTATTCTTGTCATACTACAAATCAAAATGTTGTCTATGTACTGAACTAAGCTTGGCTGTCTGTCCCATTTGTCTAATGTTGCTTTTAGGGCCTGATGATCACTGGGAGACTGTGCATAATAGATATTTGATACTCCATAGTCAATATCTGACTTGATAGTTATTGATAATTGATTGATTAATTGACATACCGTTGTTACTGTATCATTGTATATATTTCCTTGTTTTTTCTTTTTCCTCCCTGTAAAGCGGTGGTTTAACTGATGATAAACTGTGGGACTGTTATGAAGCCCATCTATTCCATATGTGTTTTTGCCCATTACATATGAAGCTGAACCAATCCTGACAGGATTCATGAAGGGGCACTGACCAAAATCTATTGGATGTCTATTACAGAATGTTTTTTTAGCATCAGCTGGTACACAGGAGAAAACAGCAGAAGGATCAGCTACCAATCAGCTACCATTTTTATGAGGCCAAACTCCCTATGAGCAGTCGACCAAGTAGGGTGCCTTGGATACAAAACACTCTCCTCAGTAACTGTGTTTTTCTCAACAAGAATGACCTGTCTCAGCCACATTAATGTGTTCCCCTGCAGCTGCAGACTGGCTGATAGTTTACACAGTATTGCAAGTCCAAGTAGAGACTGTGAGACTGCCCCGACCCATACTGTAGCCAATACATCCATAACCTCAATGTTATCATAATAGGTATAGTTTTTCTCAGCATAACAACTTTACCTGTAGCACTGTCCGCTCTAATTGTTTCTCCCGTGTAAAATACCAGAATAATTGTTATCAGGTATTACTGTTATCTCAGCCCCTGTGACAATTAGGAAATAAATTTTATGCCGGTCAATCGCATAATTTTTTGCCCGCTGTAGCATAAAACCCATTAGCATGGTGGTCAACACAGTTGATGTTCCCCCCAGGGCACAGGCAATTTTGCACCCTCACTGCTACTAGTGGATGGAATAAAACTGCACTCTTCACGGCATACTGACAGGGGTTAGGGAGAGCACTATGGATATCTCAACATCTGACCACATGCGAATTAGAGGAAGTTACTCATTCGCGTCCACTTGCCTCACCCCCTCCTCCAGCACCAGAACCCATGTGAAAAGACTTTAACTGTCTATCAAAATCAGAACGCACACGTCGCCTGGTTTATGTCTCTACTGTGGTTCCTCTGGTCACTTTACCAAAATCTGTTCTACTCGTCCCCCACACACTGCGGTGAGTACTTTACAAATAAGTCCTGTTGTGTCTACTCTCAAACTTCTTACAGTTCATATTGTATGAATCTGTTCCTCCCATCTGTTCCTTTCGAGAACAAGCCCTCCTAGACACACGATGGAGTGAGTTTTGCATACAAAGGTCCCGATTCCCCGTTCCCACAGTCAAGAACTACAACTATGTTCGACAAACAAAGATAGTCCAGAGCCTCAAACATGTCCCAAAATCCCATCTGAATACCGGGAATTCCAGGATGTATTCAGCAAACAAGCAGCTACACGTCTTCCACTACACCAGCCATGGGACATTAACCTGGTGCCTGGGGCGAAACTCCCAAAGGGTAGAACCCTTGTCCACACCTGAACACAAGGCCATGGAGGAGTACATCAAAGATGTACGAATTCCAGCTACGAATTCCAGCGAATTCCAGCTACCACCTATTCTCTATTGCTCTCCTTCACTACTCGGACCTGCAATACAAAGGAAGACTCTGAACACACACCAGCTAAGTGTGCACTTATGCTACACTGCTAATAGCGATCATAGCTAGTCCCTGTCATCCGCTTTTTATGCCAACATACGCTGTTTATGGATGTAATGATGTTTATGTTTATCCAAGTAATGATTTGGTTTCTGATGAACCTGATGATATTTTTCTGTTGGGATATTCTCTTGTTGGATCTGCTTGTTCTCCTGTGTGTATGCTAACAGCAGAAATGCCCATATAAATGAGAAAAAGACTTTATTAATATTAAATATAAGCAGAAAAAACACAATATAAACACTTAAACTATGTATACCAATAGGTACATTTTTTTGCAGTGCTCTGTGTAGCATTTATCTCGTCTCCCTCTCATCTCCTACATCCACTGCTCCACAATTTTTCTAGAGACTTTAGACTTTAGTTTGACTCTAGAGGCAAACAAGCAGTGTCAGGGACCACAGAACCCACCTGGACTGGAGGGGGCTGTCTTTGCTGTGCTGCAGCAGATTTGGCACCAAGTTCTGCTGCAGAGCCTGTGGGAGAAGGTTCGCTCCCTGTCCAGATCTATCCGGAGATCTATGGCAGCCTGACTCCGGTGATGGTCTGTCTAGCAAGGTAAATGTAGCAAGGAGCCAGGCAGATGGCCTCAATGAGATGGCTAGCATTGGGCCACTGAGCTGGTCCATTGCCTTCACTAATGAAGCAACTGTTAAGTGAGAGAAGAGACAGTAATGTTAAACAAATTATGTGAAGAATACAGGACAAACACTTGAATTAAACACAAATGCTACAAACTGATAATATGGACACATACCGTTTTAGACTGTCAGCCCCAAGGGTCACTCTTGTTGCAGGGTAGGTGAGAGTGGTTTTGTCATACTTTGACAGTTTGTCCCACAGAGTGACAAACTCATCTACCGTCTGCTGCATGACAAACCCTTGATGTCTGAGGTCCACCAGACTCCTGGCCATGTTGATAACAAGGCCATAACCAGCTCAGTCATCTGTTCTGAGCCACTCCACCTGTGAATTAAAGGAAATTATTATACATCTCCCCTGTCACACTTCTTTCATATCACTCTGCAATAAAGTAATTACCATTGAAGTAATTCCAACCTAAATCAAGTGCAAGCAGTGTTCTTGTCTATTTGGAAATTCAGTTACTTGGCTCTGAGTGGCTGGCTTATCTGTAATGGGCTCAGGCAAGGAAGACTGCTGGATCTGTCTAGGACGATGACTGACCATGAGATTGTCAGGCTGCTGCCTGTTTCTGAATGGGATGAGGGGGTTTAAAGCTTGAACTCCAAGATCTCAAGGTGCTCAGTAATGAAGTCCGAATCCTCAAAACCTTCATCCCCCTCCAGATCACTCTCCAAGATCTTCTGAATCCCATCTGGAGCATCAGAATTTACAGCAATGTCTTCCTCATAAGTTTTGTTTGTTTGGAAAAAAAGGATTCCAAAGCAATGAGCCCGCCTGTAGACGTAGAAGTGTCACAAACAGCTGTTCTTTGAATAACATATGAGTGAAATGCAGGCGTGTATTCTCCAGGGCTGGTGTAATCCTCTGCCAATTTACGGCCCAGCATCTGCTCACTCAGTACGTTAACATACTGCTGCAGTTGGCCGCCATAGCAGATGTTCTCTACTGCCACCTTCACTTGCAGTCACAGCACAAGCCTCATTCCACTGAACTTATCCTTCTAGCAGGTAGACTTGGAAGTGCAGGGCACTTGCACTTGTACCTAAAAACACAGACAGAGAGCAGTGAGCACCATAGAAAAACATATGTTCAAACAACATATTGTTTAGGAGTCATATGAACCTGGCACAAAGCGATTCAGGTGGAATGCATAAGGTGCCAGGAAAAAAAAATACCATGGTTTGTTGAAAACTGGAAACAACTATTTTAAAAAAAAGTTAAAGTTACATTTCCCCACTGTACATATTTTACACAAGGTGGTCTACAGACATTTGATCATAATGACAATAAAAAACTGTGTGAATATTATAATTTCACAAACGCCGGATGACAGGTCATCGCAGATATGCTGGTGACATGTCGAGTTAAAAGTAATTTCTAATTCCAGGCGTGTATTCTGATGCTTTGACCAGGTACATAAAAAACACATTTACGCTCTTATTGACGTCGTGTATTTGCATAGCCACTTTGATTGGTTGTCTACAGTCTAAGAGTTGGGCGAAACTGTAGACAGTTCGGCCTTCCGATTGGTCAGGAGTCTACGGTACCTGTAGACACTGTAGATTCTCAGCCAATTAGAGGCCGCGACTGTCTACAGTCTATAGCTGGCAAATTCCCCAAATGTGGGAATCTCGACTGGATAGTTTCTGGTTGGGGGACTGCGTTCGCGTTCTCCCATGATCATTCATTCAGAGCAGACCTTGGAATTTGTTTGACCACGCAAAGCAAAGACACACTGTGCTTTGTACGGAGCGAGCGTCAATGATGGATGATGAATGATTTCGAGCATTTTGGTTGTTTGCTAAGGAATAAAATCACTGTTTAAAATAATCGTACATAATTTTAAACATGTATGTGTAATTGTAATTTACCTGTGCGTAATTTAAAACTATTAAATTATGAAATTCTGTTTTTTTTGTCAGAGTTGGATTCCAACATATACGGCCACGACAGTTTACAGATACGAGATTTTGTGTATTAGTAGAATTAATAAGACTGTGCCAAATTTCTAGATAAATAAGCAGCACCAGCCCTAGAGGAATGGAGGCCATCTCTTTTTTTAGGTCAGGTCTGCCCCAAAAACTTTTCCAATTATCTATGAAACATGTTATTCTGTGCACACCACTTAGACATCCAGCCGTTTAGTGATTACATAGCAGACTGTTTTTTATCACCACGATAAGCAGGGAGGGGGCCAGAGAATATTACTGTCCGACATCGTACTAGTAAGGTCACACACCTCTTTAATATTATCTTTAGTGATCTCCGACTGATGGAAATGAACATCATTTGTGCCGACATGTATAATAATCTCACTAAATGTATGCTTAGCTTTAGCCAGCATGTTTAAATATACCATAAACAACAACATTAAAACAACAATTTAAGCATGACAGTCCATGCAATCTATTTCTACTTAGGCCTAAGACATCTGCCTTCAATGATAGTTCTTGGTGAAAACATGGGCCACATTCACTACCAAGGATTGCCCAAGCTGTTGTGAGTTTGGACACTTGGTAGAGGCTTGGTAGAGAAAGTATTTTGTGAAATTTGCAAAGAAATTGGGCATACTTTTGAAGAATTTTACTATGCCAGAAGGTACAATCTTTGTGGAGATTCAACCCATCTTGACAGAGATTACCCAAAGTTGTTTACCAACAAGCTTAAAATGATGGACACAAGGAAAGCAACAATTAATGAGGCAGAGCTACAACATTTTAATTTTCCGGCAGAACCTCCTCTCGGTGGAGCAGATAAAGATGTAGAACTCCAGCCAGCCGCTCCAGAAACCAATCAAAAACAGGAAACATGGAAATGGTAAAGTATCGAGTAAGGAGAAAAAGAGACACAAATTGATCTAGATAAACAGAAAATGGAACAGTCTTTTGATAGTGTCCCCTAGGCTCAACTGAAAAGAAAAAGGGGTACCCAATCCTCCTTAGTAAATGAAATGGAGAAGAGAGATAGGATTGAGCCTGTTTCAAATTCATCCTCATCAGGGGATCTGAACAAATTTTCCCATGTGCTTCTCCCAATGAAATTTCATTTTTGTCAGTTGAGCTGAAATCATCTACTCCCAGAATAAGCTTTCGGGAGAAAAGGGTTTTAACCCCCGATTCCCTAACAATAGGAATAAAGGGAGAATCTGTTACACACTATAACAATGATCTGTTTTTATTATTTAAAATGTTTTACCACATTTATAGCTTTTATATATTTTAAAGAATCATACCTGTTATTTTACTCCTCGTGGCTGTCTCTATTTCATCCATTAATCTAAGAAGTGTGAGATCCACCCTAAGAGTACAAACTGTTTTATCCCTTTTAGAAACCTTTAAGTTAGATGATTTTTATTACAAGAGTGTGCTTTGCCTTTTTACAAACGTTTTACAAAAAAACATTTAGCTTCAGATGTCAAGGGCTTCCAAATGGGCCTGTTCTTTTGTTCCAAAGTGTTCCTACTTACCATTATATTAGCCAGCCATTATGGTAGCTGAGGCACATGTAACATTTAAATTTGACAGACGCCTTTGTCTAAAGTGACTTACAGTGCTTGTAGGCTTTACATTTTATCAGTGTGCATGCTCTGGGATTTGAACCCCTTTACCTTGGTGTTGTTAGCACAATGCCCTAGCTACTGTACAGAAACAGGGATTTTGCTTCTTTAAGATTAAAAGTTTTCAGATCTGCTAAGCACCGGCTCATAAGCACCTCATGTGTGAAGACATACAGATGTCTCGCTTCATTGCCAGCTAATTGATGAATGGCCAGGTTTTCTGTCCCTGGCTGCTGGGTATTGTTGTTTGGGTAATAGCTGATTTTACCTAGACTTTGGCTTAATTAATAACCCAAATTCAGAGTCAATTGCAAATCAATGGTGGTAATTACATTCAGGAGTCACAGGAGTTTTAATGGGAAAGAAAGAAATTCAGTCTCTCATGAGAACTCCTGTTTGGCTGTAAAATGTAGTTTGTACAACAGATCCCTCCTATTAAAACGTTAAGTAATGTGTGATCCCCTGTCAATGATCTTAATTTATCCATTCACTACAGGTAAGTATAGACATTATTGATGTATCATATTTACAAAATCTCAAAACTTACAGTAGTGATTACAGTAAGTTATTACATACATGCATGCTTACACATACATTTATACATTTGACTTGGATAAATCCTACACATTCCCTTTATATGAATACTAAAGTACAAAACAGAACAGAAAATAGATATAAATAAAGAACCCCCACCCCACCAACATCAGAACAATCCCACCACCAGACATTATTAACCCAGTTCTTAAGGAATTTTTATTCCTTTAAACAAAATCTGGTCATATGGGGGATATATACTCAATCCAATCTCTCCATAGTACTGAGAATAACTGTGACATTAAGACTTATTAAGTCTTAGAGCATAGGTTAGCTTTTCCATTGAAAAAATATCATGTACTATATCCACCCAGTCTACAAGAGTCTGCAAAGTTGGTTGTAGCCACTTTCTTGTAATTGCTTTCTTACTTGCTATTGTTAAGATTCTGAACAGATATTTGTTTGAAAAATCACTGTTAATCAAACCCAGGTACATCACCTCAAAACTGAAAGGAATTTGAATCTTTAAAATAATTTCTATACATTTATGTATTTCATACCAATAATGATTAATAGAAAGGCAACTCCAGAAAATGTGGAAATGATTTGCCTTTCCAACTCCACACTTTCGCCAACACAGATCTGTATAACTCTTGTTTAATCTGTGCAGGTGTGGAAAAATCCTGGCAACACCCTTCCACACAAACTCTCTCCAGAACACGAAATGTGTAGTTTTCCATTGTGACTCGCATACACTTTCCCAATCCTCTACCGAAAGATTAAGCTTGCCTTCCCACTCCCATCTCTCCTTTATATATAGTGTGTCTATCAGCTTAACTTGCTGTAACTCTCCATACAGCTTTGAGATAATATTTTTACAGACATCTAATTGATAGGCTAGAAGAAAACCTTTATTGTCCCATCTTCCACTTGGTAACCACTTGGCTATATGTCCTATAACATGCCCTAAATAATGATGCAATTGGAGGAATCTAAAGTCTTGTTTCTCAAGCCCATGATTTTCTTTAAGCATCTGAAAACTCTGAAGTTTCCCCTTATTCATAAACGTCCAATAGGCAGTTAAGCCTTTGGTCGTCCATCTTTTAAACCTGTTATCTGTTTTGTTTGGGAACAGACTCAGTGTCATAGGCACACCAGCGCAGCACTACCACGGAATCTTCCAGATTGTCTAATTTCATTACTTCTTCCAAACCTTTAAGGATACATTTAACCAAGGATTATCTATGGTTAATAGTATATTTATCAGTACAACATTTCCCAATGTTGCCTGAACCGGGACATCTTGAGATATAAAAATAAATAAATATAGTAGTCTCAGTAAAATGTTAATCTTGATTGATTCAACCCTTGAGCTCATGCTTAGAAAAGGGATAGGATTCCATCTTGATATCGCTCCTTTAATCTTTAAAATTAGGGGGGCAAAATTAACTTGATATAATATTGATATATATCCTTTGGTAAGATTATACCCAGATATTTTATTTACACAGATTCCCGGTTGAGACAAAAATTGCTGATAATGAATCCAGGTGGCTTGTAATTAAAAGTAAGAACCTGGGTTTTCTGTATATTCACCTTATAACCTGAAAAGGATCCATATGTCTCAAGAAGTGACATCAATTCTGGAAATGACTGAGTTGGCTACTTTAAGTAAACTAGAATGTCATCTGCAAAGGCAGCCACCTTATGCACTCCTGTCCCTATTTCTATTCCTATAATTTTGTCAGATCCACTGACTAAGGGGCTCTATAAATAGGCCAAATAAAATAGGACTAATTGGGCAACGCTGGCGTGTTCCTCGCTCTAGAGTAAACTGGTTGGAAAGATCACCGTTCACCTTAATTCTAGCTTAATGGGTTATCATGTTATTCTTAAAAATGTGTATAATTATTGAAAATATGTATAATTCTTGAATAACTTTGATAATGGATTTATGAAATCCAAACGGATTCATAACCATAAAAAGATACTTCCACCTAACAGAGTCAAATGCTTTTTCAGCATCTAATCCTACTAACAAAGCTTCAACATTATTTTTAGTGATTTAATATGTAAAGAGCCCTTAATATTATCTTGAGTTTGTTTTTGCCTAACAAACCCAGTCTGATCTAGATGGATAAGTTCTGGGATAATTTTATCTAATCTTCTAGCCAGAATGGGGCATGTGAATAGTTTATAATCAACATTTAAGACACTGATAGGTCTGAAATTTCCACACTCAGTTTTATCTCTACCTTCCTTTGGTATAACTGAAATAATTGCTTCCCTCCATGAAGGAGGGATCACCTCACCTTTTAATATGCAGTTAAAGGTGGCAAGTAACATAGGGGTCAATGATTCTCCAAGAGCTTTATACCACTTGGCAATGAAGCCATCAGGGCTTAGAGACTTATTTACTTTTAACTTCAGAACAGCCAGAATCCAATTCCTCATCCGTTATTTTCCATTAGTCTCTTATTGTTTTCTGCAGAGACTGTAGGTAGATTCAAAGAATCAAGAACACTTATCCCCTGAGAATCTGTATCTGTTTGCTTTTGTGAGTACAGATTTTTGTAGAATATATCAACATTTTTAAAAATTTTATCCAAGCTATTTTTCAGTTTTTTTTGGTAATAGATTTGCGAATCTTGTAGATTGAATTATCCACCTGTTGTTTACGTAATCTATAAGCCAAGAGGAGTTTGCCTCCCACTTCATAGTATTTCTGCTTAGTGAATATATACTTTTTCTGTATTTCTTGCATGTACAAATCATTAATATCTTCCTGAATCTTCTTAATCCCTTTTTTCACATTGGAGTCCAAATTTCTCATGTGTTGTCTTAGTACATTACAACAACATCTAGAGAAGTTATAAAGTCTCTCCTGCCCCAATTTCTTGTGACCACAAAGTAATAAAGTGGTCACAATTTTACCCCTCATCACAGCTTTACATGCATCCCAGCATGTAAACACATCTTGTCCCTCTATCAGGGATTAAGGATTACATACATAACCAAGATGTATTTGATTGTGTAATTTAAATAAATGAACATAGTCTGTAGAAATAATCAGTTTTTTATTAAAATAAAAAATAGCTACATATACGGTTAATTACAATAACTAGTTCGAAGAGCTGTTGTTACAATAGCACAGACATAGGACTTGGACTTCAGAGACTTGGACCTTAGAGACTTGTGTCTTGCACATGGTTCATTGTTATTGGTTCTGCAACTTTATTATATATATAATATAAAATATTTTGTATGTGCATTTAGATCCTCTGTTTTTCTTAAGTGTGTATTTCGAGCAATACATTACAAAAGTGATATACATAAAATTAAATAGAATTAATTTTAGTTTAGTTTAATGCGTCAATGTTGGAGTACTTTGCTGAACCCTGACAATTACAGATATTACCTCTGAAAAATCAGTTACAAGCAGAAAAGTACAGACAATTTCTATGTGAAATTAAGCACAAATAAAGATACAAAACATACAAAAATGCTTGGAAGTGTTAGCTATAATAGTGTCATAAAAACTAAAGATGCTACAAAAGATTGATATATGTAGTAATCACTGTAAAGACAAAATATATTGCACTATACACAAATTCTACATGTAGAGAATTTCTATTTTCTAGAGCCAATTCTAAATAAAATCAAAGGAAATGTAAATGACTGTAAGACAATGGTGTCTTGTTTCATTTTCAAATGCTAGGTCAAAATACTTCATATTAAAGGCTGGGCTTCTTCTTTGCAGAGTGAGCATGGACAGGCAAGGAATGAGTTCCATTGTTTTCCCATGAGCTGCCTCTGAAACTCTGGAATCATGTTCTTATAGTTCTGCAGAAGATGAAAAGCTTTTATGTAATATTACTTCATACATTAAAATTTATTTTAAATATCTTACATATATTGCAAATTTGTTATAATTTCCTTGTTCCAGGGGCTGGCAAGCATAATTGTGATCACTGACAAACTACCGATAAGTCACATATTCATTTTTATAGTTTACTATAAAAAATCCCATTACAGTAATTCTTGTGTGTTGCATGCATACAATATTTGTTCCTGTGAGCAGTGTATTGAAATGGGTGTGCACCTGTAATGAGGATTACTGAAAGAAAAGATTAAAATGAAGTAATGTCAAAAACGTTGCTGCACCCTAGCCTATGCTTTTATATTGAATCAAGTTCAAAAGTTTATTTAAAACATTAAAACTACTTATAGTAGTTTTAATGTTTTAAATAAATATAAAAAAAATATAAAAAATACTTATGCAGAACATGTTTAGGTAATGAGTAACCCAATGAGTAAAATAGAAACCCAATGTTTAACAATCCCTTGTAGTATTCATTTATTTATTTATATATATATATATAGTGACAAAAAACAGGGAATAGAAAGGGGATCAAAAGAGGGTTTTCTCACATGGCTGAATTCTGGACCAACCCTAGGGTCATGACTGGGCCTGCAGAGAGGGGGCGCTATGGTGTCATACAGCCTGGGGTGAGGTTTCCAAACTCAAGATCGTAGGGACAGACCCAACAGTTCAGGGGGGAAGCAGGGAGTGCCTCTAGTTCTCTTTAATGCTTACAGTGATTAAGTGGGACTATACCTCTTGAACATGCTGTTCAAGTGTGAATTGAGGTCCCCCAGGCGGAGACCAGTGGCAAGACTGACTCTCCCAACTCTTCCGAGCACTAAACTGTAAGTGCCAAGGATCACTCGCCCTTCATGCCACTCTGATGCCGACCACTCAAACAGTTTTGACCTTTAGCACAACGGGGCAGCACTCCAAGTGGGACAACGACCAGCTGGCACGGCTAAAATTGGGGTTGTGGCTGGAGGGTACCACTCGTAACAGACTCAGCTCGAGGGCTGGTCCTCCCACCAAGGGTACAGCTCAGAGTTATATACCCCTAATATTGCCTTGTCGCGCCAGCTAGTGCAGATGGTTCCCACTCTCTGAGTGTGCTCTTTGCTTTGTCTCACTGCGTATCATCACCACAAGTGCAGGGACAGAGGTATCCAAGGCAGTCCACAGCCAGCGTCGGACACGCCAGGGTGGTCAAACTCACTCACTGGAGACCCCAGTGGAGAGAACCGTCACTTCACCACCTGAGCACTAGGTGTACTACCTATGAGGAAGCACAAAGGGGCTGACCAATGGTAAAGTCACTTAAATGAGTACAGGGAATCCAAATATAATGATTGATTTAATTAGATGAAATAAATAAATTTAATAAACTCAATTGAACCCAATTAAATACATTCCTACATGGGTAAAGCGGAAGTATTAGAAGGGAATGCTGGAAAAGAGAGCAAAATAAAATAACCTAACAAACATCAACAAAAATAAATAAAAGGGAACTAATTATTATTATGCTAGTAATAATAATTGATTAAATGAAAGGCAAACATGTCCAGTAAACCAGAATAGCATAAATGGATAAGCAAGTCACTTTAAATAAAATAAAATATAATTTTACAAGGGAGGAAATAAACTAAAATTAAAAGTAATCCTGAAATAAAATGGGAATAAGATAAAGGTCACCCAGTAAATAAACAAAATGGAAGGAGGTGAAAATGGAGGAGACCGACCACAACCGCCAACAAGGTGGCGTTGGTGAGCCACACACAGGTGAGGTCAAAAGGAAGAGGTGGAGTCTGCCTCTAGTTGTGAGTTAGTTGGAGGCAACGCATCTACTGATGTGGGAGTGTTCTAGCTCTGCGAGATTTTCTGAGCTATTAAACAGTATAATAAATAGATCTCGGTGGATCTAAGGGGTTGGTGCAGGCTTGCTGCAAATACATGGAGTCCTATCCCTTCCATGTATTTTACAATCCAACTGGTAACCTTTGGTCAGACGAGACACTACACCAACACAACTTTGCAATCTGCTAAACACGCATACCTGCAGCAAGAATGAATGACATTACACAAGAGGGCAGTGTCAATGACACACCTCCAGATAATCCAAACTAGCCACAAATTACGTGACCTATAAAGCAGCTCGCTTTGCCCTGCTACGTATTGTAGCGAAAATGTGTTTAAGGGAAATTAATACCGAGGCTTGTTCAACGATAGTTATGTCATATATGAAGTTCACTCAAAATTAATAGTATATATTCTCCACCATTCTCTGTGTAAGGGAAACACAGGGAATGTATATATATATGCATACACGGTCTTATTGAATCTAAGAAACATTATTTGTATGGCCTTGAAAACAACGCTTCTCTGCTTTAACAGGACTTTAGAGCATGTAGAAAGATTGAACACAGTTTAAGTGACCTTATTTGTGAGCATTAAACACAGCAACAATCAAGGGTGGATACATATGTGTGTGTATTAAACTACATTACAGGGGAACATGTAACATATAACTAGACATAAACCTACACACATTAAACACATAACCAAAAGTAAGGAGAGCAAGGAGAGAGAGAGAGAGAGAGAGAGAGAGAGGATGTTGAGCCTGTGCAAGTCAAATCAGCTAAGCATTCTGAATGAACCACCAGTAGAATCACCTTAATAAAGGGGCACAACTTAGTGCAGCTATTCTATGTGTATAGAATATGGATTCTTGCATTGTGATCTGGATGTGATCTTGCATCTGGAAGTGATGTCCAGATTCCAGGCTGGATCCCCCCGCCAGGGCCGAAGGGCCGAAGATCCTTGCAAGAAGACGAAGACCAAGAAAGACTAAGACTAAAAAGACAAAGACTGAGGCTAAGGTGTTGGCGGTCATTTTTAAATTCACCTCGGTCACGCCCAGTGAAACTTAAGCAACCAATAGGCGTTAAGCAGGCAAAGTTTCTTTGTCTCTCAATTTGCATGTTTTATGGCCGGATGGCACATTTGCAAATATTAATCCAGATTATTGTAGAAAGACTATCATGCCTGTTATGGTTACACAGCATACATAGTCTGATGGGAAATTAGAAGACGATCTGTTAGATATTAAATATGACAGAGTTTGAACTACATTGAGTTGTGATTCATCCTAATGCATGAATGCAAACAAAACATCAATCCAAACTTGCATACCTATCTACAGAGTTATACTAAAGATACATAGTTTTGTAGTCAGCATACCCTGGGGATGTATACACCTATATACAGTTTAGGACTGTTTAGTTGTAAGTTAGAAAGAGTTCTTCCTTTGGAAGTGCTTTTTCTTGGGCCACCTGGGGTTACTGGAACTCCATGTGGTGCCCATGGAATTCTTTTGAAGCTTGTGCAGGGTGTCATAAACTGTCCTGGTATCAGAGGTTGCTGAGAACAATCTGGAGGATAGGTTTGCCTCCAAACTCTCTGGAGCCTAGGGTCTTTCAACCCCCCAAACTAGGTTTGTATGTCTTAAGTAAAATGGGGTATTTTATGATCCATACATGATCCAAATATTGGGCCATGCCAGACACTACAGTATGCAGTGTGATTTTTATTTGTTTACCAAACAGTTACAGCAAACAATGGACGAAATTCTACTTTGGTGGCTAGCATTCAGAAGCATTATTTAAATTACACAAGTTAACTTACACATTTGACAACTAGTTTCCACTTAAGAAAAAGTGATAAAAATCATTTTCAAAATCATTTCGATTACAGTTTGCCATTTTATGGTTAGAGCCATTTCTAAAACAATATAAATGTACCTAAAAAGAGTGAATAAACACCGGTAAACTAAAGCGCTTTCTAGAGGCATTCGACTAATCAGGCAGCCAAAAAAACACAAAATAAATGTAATATTACATTTACATATAGGCTATATGCTAGTCAGATAGTGTAACCCCTCATGTGAGACACTCTTCCCATAACAGCGTGCTTTGCAAGATGGGCAGCTTTTGAAGTCGTATTCTCTCAGTGCTCTAGTCTTCTGGACCGCACATTTTGCATTTCTAGCCAAACACACTTTAGGGGTTTCACCCAAAATGCCACCATAACTAATCATAAACATGAAAAGTTTTTGTGACCGGTGTCATTTTGAGGATTCTCTCACAAGCACATCAAATGGCATTTAGGGTTGACGAGCGGAGCTGAATCTTCAGAATGTCTGCTCACATTCTGGATCCACTGCAGTTATCCACTAGTACAAATATTATGTTTTCTTTATCAGTGTAGGACAGCAAACATATACTGACAAATCAGTTCGACAATGGTAACCACTTTAAATTCATTTAATGGCTCAAATCTATGCTCTATAGTTAGTATGAATAGTTCACTAGAGAAACGTTGAATGAACTGCGTTGAGCATTGTTTCTCCTGCTCGAGGGCTGTTGTTGTCTTGTCGCTCATGTGCTTCTTTATAGTTCCTATAACTATAAAGACCTCATCGTCATGGCAACAGTTGGCTATCAGATTATATCGGAAAATCATATCACACTGCTCAATCTCTTCCGACCCGACAAATGCCAATCAAACTTGTTCAGCTGGTAAAAGCAAACAAGTTTGTTTGCCGTTTGTTGGGCCGACTGCAGAACTATGTTGCGGAGATGGTAGATGACCATCCCCAGCCCTTTGTATCAGGGCCTTGCTTTTGTGGTCAGTAAATCATTTTAATGTTGATTTGTTGCATGTTTGCATTATTGTCCTGCTGGAGGATCAAACCACTGCCCTTTTTATACTTTCTGGCAGAGGCAGGCAGGTGTTCATTTAATGTCTGTTGATATTTAATAGAGTCCACACTAGGTATTTTAGGTATCTATGTATCTTAACAAGACATCCAGCTGCTCTGGCAGAAAAAATCCCCAGCCCTTTGTATCAGGGCCTTGCTTTTGTGGTCAGTAAATCATTTTAATGTTGATTTGTTGCATGTTTGCATTATTGTCCTGCTGGAGGATCCAACCACTGCCCTTTTTATACTTTCTGGCAGAGGCAGGCAGGTGTTCATTTAATGTCTGTTGATATTTAATAGAGTCCACACTATGTATTTTAGGTATCTATGTATCTTAACAAGACATCCAGCTGCTCTGGCAGAACAACCCCAAAACATTAAAGACCAGCAACTGTGAATGTGGTACCTTTCCATATAGCTGCCTCTCTGTGTGTGCCAAACCCCCCTCAGATGTTGTTTGCCGAAAGCTCTATTTTGGAATTATCTGACCATAGAACCTGATCTCTGATACATTCTAATCCCTAACCCAAAACATCTATTTGCCAAATGTTACCCTTGGGGATTCTGTTTCACAAAAACAGAAACACTGTTTTTGTGTATTGAAACAATATAGACACACATCTTTTTCCAGGCTGATTCATAACGTCTCCAGTTCACTGAAACTAGTCTCAATTATTGACCTGATGATGGAAATGCTTTCAGTGCTTTTACTATTTTCTTACTGCCACTTTCCATTTTGTGGAGCTCAACAACCATCTGCCACAAAGTATTGCTATTTTCTATGGTCTTACCAACTGTAATGAGCAACTGAGAAAATCTGGCGCATGTGTTACGTCATATTTAGTCCCCTGTTAAATAAGAGTTAAACAATTTCCTTGTCCTAGTCACCAAGTTGTAAAAAAAAGAAGACAAATTAAAACATCAATGGGACTAAATTTCACACTCAAAATATATTCAAAATATATATTTTCACCATTCAAAATATATTTTACTCATGAATTTCATAGGGGTGCCAGTAATGCTGGCACATGTTTGCTTTTGATAAAACTGCAGTGTGTTTGGAATTGTTTGATATCCATGAGAGCAGAGTTATATATTATATATAGTATATATGTTTTTTATAGATATATAAAGACATTAGACAGAGTCACACTTTACCTGTCACACTTTAACACAGTCTGTGTTTCTATGATAGTATATTGCTTTTAGATTCTGGGATTATAAGAAGGAAATGCCAATGCGGCAATTCACAATACCTTACAAACTTGTTTATATATATATATAAATTAAAGAATTAATTTATATATTATTATAAGAATTTATATATTATTAAATATATTAATATAAGACATTATAAGAATTAATCTGAACATTCAAAGCTGCAAGTTGAGTGTGCAGGAGGCATGCTTAAATTATTAATTAAAATGACTTTTTATTATATATATAAATAAAATGTCATTTTAATTAATAATTTAAGCATGCCTCCTGCACACTCAACTTGCAGCTTTGAATGTTCAGATTAATTCTTATAATGTCACAGAATAAAGCAGAAATAATGTCAAATCAAAATTTTATGGTGTTAAACATATTTCATTAAAAATGTGCATTGCGTTAACTTTTGAAACCCCTAACTGTTAAAAAAATACATGAATGAAATAATACAAAATCAGGAAGGTGATGCAAGAAATACAATAAAACGTCTCAAGTTACAACTCTAAATTTTGTTCCCTGAAAAGGAAATAAAATGCTGCATTGTATGAGGACACTTTTGGGAATGCCCTCAGCATCATTGCATCTGAAGCATATGTGCTAGTCCAGTCCTGATTGATGTTATGTTGATGACAATGATGGCGGAACACAGAGGCTACAAAGGCAGCACAAACACACACAGCTTTTTGATGTCTGAAGCCGGTCCCAGGCATGAAGGAGGTATGGCAAAGGGACACAGTGTCTTGGTCCATTCTCTTTAAGCCCCATAGTAGAAGCATAGTTGTGCATAGGACTATGGGACAAGACATCTTAGCAGAGAATAGCTTAACCCAGGACCTCAACACCACAGTTTGGAGGTGTCGACGTAACATGAATCAGGACTGGACTTGTTGCACACATGTTTCAGATGCACTCACACTGAGGGAGTTCCCCAACATGTCATCATACAACGACCTTAAAAAAGAACTGACTAAACTGTGCATCTGGTTTACTTTTAAATTAATGTTTTGAACACCACAGGAAGTGGTTCATGTCATTTAAAGCCTCACCTGGCTGGGTTCCTTTGACAGTAACTTTGACAGTAGCTCACTGATCTTGCCAAAGGTTGGTCGCAGAGTTGGGTTCAGGATCCAGCACATTTTCATAATTGTGTATCTACAGGAGGTCAAATTCACATGCTATAGATTTGTCTTATGTTTCTTCTTTCTCAAAACTTTACAAAGTTTACTTACATCTCAGGAGATGCAAAATCTGGCTGTGACATGTGATAACCATCTTTAATCATCTTATAGAAATATGCATCAATTACAACATTGGGGTAAGGAGTCATACCTAAAAATAAAAAAACACCATAAAATCAACTGCCCTCATGAATTGTCATGTTTTTCAGTCAAATTTGTGTTTTTCCTAAAGTTGTGCTTATTTTAATTATTTAATTCTTTAACTATTTAATTTAATTATTTAATTCTACTTTCTTAATAGACTTTAACAGATATATTGACTTACCCAGGGAAAAGATCTCCCATAAAAGGATGCCATATGACCATACATCACTCTGTACTGTGTAAATACATTCAAAAATACTTTCAGGTGACATCCACTTGACTGGGAGTCGTGCCTGCAGAATCAAAACAACAAATTCTAACAACTGACAGTTCCTGTAGCTCAATGGGTAGAGAATTGTGTTAGAGAGAGAGAGAGTTACAGTTATATATTACAAGTATTAGCAAGCTGGCAGGGTATATGCTTTACATCCAACTGCTTTCATTGAGCATTCTGCATTTGAAGTCAGATATTTGAGGGAAGATGTTCAGTATTGAAACTGTCATTAGTAAACGGCATCCTGTTCTTGCATGGCAAATTTTCATTTAATTTTACCATACAGCAAGCCAATAATTCATTTTTTGCTGGTCACTCGACATTGTGTTGATGACAACACTAGGGGGTTCATTCTTGGGAACCAAATCGCAGCCGATCTTCATAAAAGGCCAATGAAAATTAATGAGTGGAATTTGCATGCCAGTCTCCTCCTCAGATATCTGGGTATATAAGCAGGCTGGCGTGCATTACTCACTCAGATATTTTTCTTCAAAGTTGCTTATGTTGCAGTCTTAACGCCTCGATTTCATATCGACTTTGCTTCATCGTCCTGCTGTGGAATTATGATGCAGTCAGTGGTGGTTTGCCTGGTCCTACTCCCTGGGCACTTCAGCAGGTCAGCTACACAAGCCTAAAAGAGAGTATTTCCTTCACTGCCCTCACAGTGGTGCGGCGTGTTTTTAAAGATGGCCTTCCATCCCTGCGGTACCGGATGTGGTACTACATTGCATTGGTCATGATTGGTGCCTTGAGTGTCTCAGGCTCGAGCATGTTCAGGCGCTTTTTGTGGATGGTTCATGTTGTCATTGTGAAGGCATGACCATAAGAATGTGGTGGTCGCGGCCTGTCTGCTTCACTCAGAACACTTGATATCCTCCCTGTTCGTGTCCAGTTGGTAAAAGCCAGGGGTACCTTGGTGTACATCGGGTGGTTATCACCCCGCATTGTCATCAAACCTTGACAGCCGACATGCTGTCCCAGCAGGGGAGAGTGGAAACTCCATTCTTGTGTAGTTCAGTTAATCAGGGAGAGGTTTGGAGAAGCCCAGGTAGACCAGTTTGCTTCTGCCAAATCGACCCACTGTCTGTTGTGGTATTCTTTGTCCAAGGCTCCTCTCAGCACAGATGCTCTATCTATCTATGCTCTCTATTTCCCCTAGTGAGCCAACCTGTGCAAGGTCAGGGAGGAGCAGCACCAGGTCTGTTTGGTGGCCACGTTCTGGATCAACTAGACCTGGTTCTTGGAGCTCGTACTCCTGACAGTGGCTCCCCCCAGCACATTCCTATGAGCCAGGACCTTCTCACTCAAGGGCAGGACCTGCTCAGGCACCCCAGACCAGACATCTGGAATCTTCATGTCTTTCACCAGCAGTGATTGACACTATTACTCAGGCTAGAACCCCTTCTACTAGGCAGCTCTATGTCTTGAAGTGGCGTTTTTACGTGGACTGGTGTTCCTCCCATCGAGAGGACCCACAAAAGTACCAGATCAGCATTGTGCTTTTTTCTCCAAGAGCACCTAGAGAGACTTCCGTCTCCCTCCACTTTACATGGAGGCCATTTCTGCTCACCACAACACCCGTGTGGCTAGGCCTTCTGGACGGCTCAACCTGGTTGTAAAGATCCTTAGAGGTGCCATTCTGTCTCCAAACAGAGGTTAGCACATTGGATTGTGGAGTCCATTAATATTGCCTATCAATTACAGGGACGCCAAAGCCCTCTGAGTATCAGGACACACTCTATAAGGGGTGTTGCGTCCTCCTGGGCTCTTTCTAGGAGCTCCTCACTAACAGACATGTATAGAGCTGCGGGCTGAGCTACACCCAAGAACCACCAGGTTTTATAATCTTTGTGTGGACCCGGTCACGTCCCATGTATCGCTTGCTCCTGCCCCTGTCCCCTCTTTAAAGGTGATATTCTGTGCCATTCTGTCAGATCTAGCATAGAGGACACCTTGAGGGTCATTCTTCTAGCACCTCCAATGAACAACTTGGCCGAGGACTTTTTGACTAGGCATGGAACTCTCAACCCTCATCGTAGGTAAGCCCGTATACTACTGCTCATTTCTCCATATATGTGGATTCCCCACTCCTGGGTAACCCCGCATGATGTATAGTCCACAGGACAGTTTTCCCCATCTGTAAACTCTATGAACGACCCTTGCTGCTATCAAATTCAAAATGAGATAATATTTTGCATGAAGTAGTAAAATGTCTCACTTTCAACATTTGATATGTTGTCTGTGTTCTAGTTTTATAATATATGGGTATATGAGATTTGTAAATCATTGCATGCTGTTTTTATTTACATTTTACAGTGTCCCGAAGGGGTTGTAAGCTGGAAGGTTTCAACATTGCTGAAGCACACATGCGAAGCACTCTACAGCTTGCCCTCGTCTGCTCCACTTAGCTCGTAGCACAGTTCAGCTCCTGTGACACTTCGTATAGGGACCCCTCAGTCATCGACACAACGTTGAGTGACTGACAGAAAGGGAACATCTCAGTTATGTATGTGACCCTTGTTCCCTGATAGAGGGAATGAGACATTGTGTCCCTCATGCCACAGTACTGCATGCTGGGGATCGTGACACATCTGCGACTCCTCAGCACAATATCTGAGTGAGTTTTGCAGGCCAGCCTGCTCATATATTTGTGCGGAGAATGGCATGCAAATTCCATTTGTCAACTTTTATTGGCCTTTTATATAAAGATTGGAGGCGATTGGGCTCCCAAGAACAAACCCCCTAGTGTTGTCATCAACACGTCTCATTACCTCTTTCAGGGAACAAGGGTTACATATGTTACCGAGACGTTTACATACAGCAAGCCAACAGAAAAATTTAAATGTAATTCTGGAAATGCAATCTAAAGTTAGCAGGATCAGCTGGGTGTACACAGTGAAATGAGAGCATGTAGGTGTGCGGGAGAATCTGGCTGAAGCAGCTTTATAAAGCAGTATTGCAAATTTCTGTAGTACTGTAGATCATTTGGACTAAAAGCCTGCCAGAAGCAACAATGTAAAACAAGGCCTTACTTTAAATAAAATGTTCTCAGTGTAACTTACATTTCCCTTTACCACATAATTTACATCGTTCATGATGTCACGTGCAAGGCCAAAATCACAGATCTTGGCAACACCGCAGTCAGTCACAAGAATGTTCCTTGCAGCCAAATCTCTGTGAATACACTGATCATAAACACATTTGTGCATTATAAAATGATAGTGTATTAAGTGAAACTATACTTTTCTGAAACTGTTCCACATATAGTTCAGGATATCCCACACACAGTATTTTCTTTCAACTGTAAAGCATTGAATGTACATTTTTTAAAGGATATCACGGTAACTTTAAATTTTCATGAGAGTGAATAGAGACAACTATGGAAATGTCAAACAACAATGATGCCGAACCTAAAGCAGCACATTTAATGGTAGAATATTTAATTTACTGATCCAAGTCAAAAGAGTGCACCCCTAAATTTATGATATTCTAGTCTCTATATATGACATGGGACTGTTCTTCCATGTAAGTCTATAGGATTTTTTAATATGTTTTATTGTCTTTTGATCAAGGCAATGATTTGTAGCCTCTTAAAGAGACTGTTTAATTTCCTTCACGTTGCTAATAATTCTAACATAACACAAATATATATAATTTAAAAATTGTCTATACACAACCAAGAAAGGTTACATTTTTGGAGGCAAGGAAGTCCATTCCCTGTGCCACCTGAAAGGAGAACTTCAGCAAATCAGTATTATCCAATGGCCGTGTGTCGTCCCATTTTTCATTACAAGATCCTAAGTACAGATAAGCACAAAAATGTTAACAATGCCTCATTTTTCTTTTAGCATGTTATTTTAGAGAGAACCCATTAATACTTTACCGTGACAAACGTTTTTTAACATCTTTGCTGCATCCTGGTAGCTGTCTGTGCCAGAGCAATCAATACCACTATCAATCATATGAAAGAGAAAATATTTACAATTAAAAAGACACCACTTAACACTTTGATGGCCAGACACTTGGTTGACTTGGATCACAATCGACCCACCTCACCCACTCTCAGGCAAGCACAGCACTAATCTATCACAGGATAATAATACAATATTCACCAAAATAATCACAATGGATAACTACAAAAAGTCAGTGGTGAGTACAAGGCAATACAATAATCATGATTATAGTACATAACAACAGATAAACATACCTTGTAGACTGGCTCATTGTAACTGCCACATTCTTGAGGTTTGAATACTTTGGGAAACTTTGAATGCCAAGAATAGTGTTCACAAATGTTTCAGCTCTTTGACGCAAGAAGTCAAGGAGATCACCATGGCAGCAGTACTCTGTGATCATTAGCATTGGGCCTATAATAGTCCAATGTTAAAATATTACAAACTGGTTTGTCAATGCTATTCCAACTTAATTGATAACATGGTGGTGTGGCAAAATGGCTGAACTGTCAGGCATTGGTTGCTGGTCTTAGCATTACAAGACATTCAATGTGAAATTAATGTTTAAGTATACTTAATCCTTTCTTTTTTAAATAATTTTGAATAGAAGAGTCTGTTAAATGACTGCTCACTATTTCTCTGTTCTTTTTCAAATCCACTGAGATGGCAGCACTGATGCAGTGCCTTCAAATCACCGTTCTTTGTTGTATACTAATAGTCTCACACATTTCATTCCCCCCACTGCTCTGTAATGTGAAAACAATGGCAATAAACATAAGTTTGACTTACCTCCAAGAGTACATGCTCCTAAAAGATTTACTATGTTCTCATGTTGTCCGATATAACTTAATATTTTCAGTTCAGACATGAGCGCTTCTTTTTCTTCAAAGCGGGCACTTGCTGTTTAATTGAGAAAAGAATGTCTGTTGTTTTTATTGTTAACATTAATGTTTATTGATTTTCATTTTATTATAATAAATAATAAAGATCAATGAATCATTCATTTTAGCAAGATGGAAAACTGCTATTTCAAGCATCAGGCAGCTCTGATGTAATGTTTAATTTACACAGAATCAAAGACTAAAACTTTACACTGTTCTTTTGCTTTTAAAAACTGTTTCTTTCATGAACTACATATGTAGTTACTGTCAAATCATTGTTTGTTAGCTACTTGGTGAATTGATACATTTTCAAAAGTCTTAGTACTATTATTTTAACAGATAATTAAAACACTTTGCATTGAGGATCTGACGCTGCCATGGTTTTAATTTAACTGGTATAATTGTATGCTGTCAGTACAGTAAATGTCTGTAGTTGACCTTTTCAATGATGAAGGTTTAGTTACAGTAACTTGGTAGTTTCTACCATATTAGAACAGGTCCCTGTTTACAATATCACATGGAATACTATAATGTTAAGTTTCTGTTTTTGTAACAATTACAGTACCATCTTTCTCACTCTTTTTGATCAATCTGATGGCTTACACAGTCATTGATTGTCTTCTTTTCCTTCTACTCTATTCTGCTTCTCTCTCTATTTAACCAATGCTGAATAAACTAAGAACTAATAATTCTGGAAAAACTATAGCTGCAAAGTTAACTGGGAGAAGAGTGAAGCATTTACTGTTGGGAAAAAAAGAGGAAGGCCAAAATTACCTAGTGTTATGATTTGGAAGAGGTAAGGTTTTAAGTGAAAGTGACATATTTGGTATGGTATATTGATATGGTAACCCATACCCGAAATGTGACCTCTGCATTTAATGTATCACTGGTGAGAAGTGAACACACACTGCAAGTCGTAAACACACACACACACTGAGCAGTGGGCAGCACTGCTACGCACAGGGAGCAATTGGAGTTAGGTGCCTTGCTCAAAGGCACTTCAGTTGCTACCTGCCGGCACTAGAATCGAATCAGAAACCTTCTGATTACAAGCCCAACTCACTAAGCAGTAGGGCATAACTGCCCCCCGATATCTAGCAGTATATCTTGGGCTCAACGACAAGCAGGTCAGGCTTCAGAAGCAACCACTTCACAGAGACTGTGCTGCTGTCTGTCACCGAAGCCTTGAGGGTAACAAAGGTGGAGTACAAATCCTCTGTACTCATGTTACTAGATCTGTCTGCAGCCTTCATCACGGTCAATCACCAGATCTTTCTTACTACTTTCGCCTTTCTGGGGATCAAAAGAACCGCACTCCAGTGGTTTTAGTCTGAAAAATTCTTCAGGGTGTCATGAAGAGGTGAGCTGTCCAAACCGCATCTTATGGTCACAGGGGTCCCTTAACGATCAGCCCATGGACCACTCCTGTTCTCCATTTACACTACATCATTAGGTTCAGTCACATGACTTCCCATATCACTGCTATGTTGACGACACCAAGATCATCTTCTCCTTCCACCATGATGATCACACAGTAGCAGCACACATATCAGCCTGTCTGGAAGAGACATCTCAGTTTGGAGAAAACACCATCTACTCAACCTAGCCCAGACTGAACTTGTCTTTCCAGGCCACACTGCTACCCTGCAAAATTTCACAGTCCAACTAGGCTCTACAACCTTAGCACCAACAAAAACAGCCAGAAACCTCGACATAGTCTTTGACTTTGACTATGCCAGCTTATGTACGTTTGTTTATATAACATTAGGAAAATTAGGCCTTATCTCACTGAACATGCGACACACCTCCTTTTCCAGGTCCTTGTTATTTCTAGTCTGGACTACTGTAACGCTCTGCTGGCCAGTCTTCCAGCACGGACACTCTAAATAGACACTTCCAGCACAAACCACTACAACTGAATCAAAACACAGCATCTTTGCAGACTTGTCTTCAAAGAGCCCAAAAGTGCACGTTACACCTTACCTCATTTTCCCTCACTGGCTACCAGTTGCTACACACATTAAATTTAAGCCTTTACTCTTTGCAAACAAAATTATTACTGTCTCTACACCTTCACAAACTCACACATCGACACCTAATCCAAATCTAACCTTTAACCCTTTCTCCTCTCTCCCAACAGATATTGTCTCACTAGTATTGAAATGTTGTAATATTGATAACTGTAACTGTGTGTATAGCTGCTTATTGTTATTGCCTCCTTATGAAATATTGCTTCATTGTTTTCCTCACCTTGTAAATCGTTTTGGATTAAAGTATCTGCTAAATGCCTAAATGTAAATTTCCAAAATTTGGGATTACAACAGACTTAAAAAAATGTTGGATCTCAGCTAGACCTTCATTCAGGTCTCATCTAGACCTGAATGAAGTAGGAGTGACAGTGATGTATAAATGTTTTGTGACAATTTTTAAGGAAAATTTCATGGGAGGGTTGATAAAGTTTGTATGGATAAAATGTGTTGAGGGTGCTGTATCTGGTGGTTTACAATGGAGAATATTATAAGGGGCTATGGCTGTTAATGCATTTGTCTCAGTCATTAATCCAACTACTGATAATAAATGATAAATGTGTTTTGTTAATCTAGAGAAATTTTTGTACTGTTTTTTTTTACAATGTGTAAGACTTCAAATGCCATTTTGGAAAGCTCTAGCACTTTCCAAAGTTCTGCCAGGAAGACTCTAATGCCATGTCAATCGACACTTATCGATTTAGCCACTGAAACACTGTAATATGTGGGAGTATATAATTTTGTACTCACTTTTGCGTTCACAAATTTTGATCCTGGCGTTAACCCCCATCCTCCCCACCACCACCTGGTTGGTCCTTTCCATACTTATAGGGGTATGCTCCACCCCTGCCCTCCGCTTCAGGCAAAAACAGCTAGAATCTGAAACCTACTGGATACGTTCTATAGATGGGGCCTATGCCAAAGAATACTTTCATATCATCTGTTTGCTACCATTTGCTGATTACTGTTAAAATATATATTACTGTATGTATGTATGATATATGCACCATCTTTTTGTGCCCAATCCCAAGAGGGTGCTACCGAGCCCCCCTGCTTTGCCCATGTACCAGCCTTTGCTAGGCCTTAATCACTCATGACTCTGATGTGTGTGCCAAATTTCAGTTTTTCTGCAATGTATTCTGCAGATAAAGGGTCCTTGTCACTGTTTTACTATTATAATAGTAAATATATACTATATACTAATTTTGCTATACTATGTACTATGTTTTAGATTATACTGCTGCATTACTGAGTATGTTACATTTTACATTATATGTTTAAGGTAATTTTTGTGTCATTTAAAATTATATAAACTATAATTAAAATGTCTGGCTCCGTCTTTGTTTTGTAAAGTCTGTCAGGAACATTTCTACTCACTGCTGTCACTATAGGTGACAGGAGAGGTGGGCAGAACAGGGGGTGGCTCATTTAGGAAATCCTCGGTAGGCTAGACTGTCTCATTATGGTTCGATTATTGTGGATTTAACCCATAATCTAAATTATTTCTTTTAGAACTGAGATTAAATAGAAAGCAAATGGAAATATTTGCTTAAGTCTCCTTAAGATATTTCTCTTGAGACACAGACCCAGAATTCTCACAAATGTCTCCAGTAAAGTTATAGAAGATATCTCAACAAACAGAGCTCAGATTTCTTAAAGTACTTTAATCATCAGATTTACCCAATTCCAGATTATTTTAGCTACAATCTACATTATTTTCATAGCTGCATACTCTATTGTATTTTAATATTTGTCTCATATGTTTCATTTTTATCCTCTCTAAGCAATTTTAGGAGAAACATCTGAAATAAAACACAACAGATCTCCAACAATTATCCTGGGCTATGAAAGAGCAACCTCTGAAAAATAAAAAAATCTTTCTCTGTGAAAAGGTCTTGACTTTAAAGTAAGTATCTTTTGAAGGACATGTCCTACAAAATGGGATGGCTGCTGAGTGCTGAGTGCTGCTAGTGTATCTCATGTAAAAATGCGAATGTAGTAGTTGCAGCATTTATTTCGCACATTTGTCATGGACTACAATTCAAAATCCAGCACAAATTCAAATCCTCAGCAGCCATGCCCTTGAAAATTCTTACAGGCAACACAAAAGTAATCCTTACTGCTCCTAACAATATATTGAGGTCTTATAATTCAAAGAGGGTGGCCAAGGGCTGTGCTGAGATTCCCTAGCTGCAACATGTGGGCACATCTTTGCCCACAAACCACTGCTACTTGGAGAAACTGATCTAAGCTTGCCTCCAAGCTGTGCAAGAGTTTTCTTCGTCATTTGTGGGTAAGGTCGCCTACTGATTTTTCATACTTATTTCATGATGCAACACTGTCATTATTTTTATGCCACAAGAGGATGCTTAACTTTAAAACATAACTATAGGTCATAATAAGCTAATTGCACAAATGACCTATTTTTTTTTTCACAAATGGGTCATTTTCTGGAAAACAGTCTCTAGTTAACACACACACACAAAACCTAAAATGTGTTTGTCAAAATTATTTGCGCATGTGGCTAGTATCGTTAAATCACCTGCAATACTTCCACAAGGTACACAAAATTTGTATGAGCAAATTAGCACACAATTCAGCAGTTATTATTTGATATTATTATTATTATTATTATTTATTTGAGTAAATCATGAGTTAAAACTCTTAATACTAATCTCACAGTAGACAAGCTACAAACACTGCACCATCTGCAGTACCCAGACATGCCATATAGTAGCTGGATCTTTCTTCTAACATACAGATGGCCTTTTCCCACAAAAGTGGACCCGATAGGTCAAATTTTGAAACATGAGCACTGTCTCTTTGGATAAAAGCTTTTGCCAAATGCATAATTATAAAAACTGATCCTTTACATGAATCACACTGATAGGGTTAGACTATGATTCTCAAAATATTGCTGAAACTATGATTCTTGTCTTTGCTAGCAATGACACAAGAGGTTTATATTCTTAAAATATCTTTGAAATCTCACTGTTCAGTTTTCTAGGAAGATAGAAAAAGGTTGTGGTTGTTATCACAGTGACTAATCCTACACTGGGGAATGCTAACACAAACTAATACAAACTAGAGACGGATACGTTTAATGATAAACTTACAAAGAAGAGTTTGTGATTGTTCTGTAGAAAGAGAAAGTCATTATTCCTAAACAGAGTTCTCTTTACAGGCCTAACTCTGTTCTTGAAAACACTTCTGGAGCTCTGGAAATGGACTAAAACTACTTGTATTTTAATGTTTTGAACCACATTGTGGGTGATTTACATGAACATGGAGGGAATGCAAGAGCACAGGCATGTGGGGTGCTTTTGCTAATGAGATGCTTGCGAGCGATCTCTCAGTGGGTGGGGCTCGGATCATTTCAGGTCTTATCGGCTCACACCAGACTATTATTATTCCCCTGTCCAGTATTGTTGCATAAACCCTTAGACAGGCCTTAAATATTGGACCAGTGATGATTATGGTGGCTTATTATCCACCTGTGGCGTGAGCCGGTTACATGCTGTCACTAGACTGGGACTCAGGTTCAAGCCCCACCTTGGACCACCTCTAATACAGGCTTTCCCAGGTCCACACAGATAGGGAAAGACTATGATTTTGGTTTAAATGCCCCTTGAGGTTTGATGTCTGTTTAAAATCCTTGTTGATAATCCTTGTTGTCTGGTTTCCCAGATCCTCATGAGATCAAGGGAGAAACCATAAAAGAGCACCTAGAAGCCAGAGTCTTCCATAGTGTTGTGGTCAGACAGTCATTGCTGAAAACAGGAGAGCCGAGTTCGGATACAGCTGGCCCAGTGGCACCCTTGGATGGCGTGCTTACACTAATCTAGGGGACCCATGTTGGAATCCTGTGGCGAACACCTTGTGTACTAGTGTGCTGTACTATTAAGCAGGGCTCTTCATTTAGGCGATGTTAAGGTGCGTGCTGAGTAGGACCTTCACAACACACCTCTTTCTAGAGCTCAGTCAGAAAGCCATCTCCCTCAGATGTCAGTCCTCAGGGTTGTGTGTATCTGGCACCCTCACTACAGAGGGTCCCCTCTTTCCTTGGTCACAGGCTGGCAAGGCTATTGCTTGCATTAAGTCACCTCTCTCAGTAACAGCATCTGTTTATGAGCTATTATTTTCAAGAACCTACACAGCACACTTAGTAGTGTGTGTCGGTAGCATGCCAACACCAGTACGGGAGACAACTCCACTTTTCATGGGGCAGTTGGTATTGTGCTCCCCATAGCGTCAAACCAGACGCAGTGTCATTTTACCTCAAAAGGGAATGTCTCTCGGTTAAGTATGCAACCTTGGTTCCCTGAGACCTGTCTACATTTCTTTCAGACAAAGAAGTTGATGACACGCTCTACAGGTGCCCTAATATACTCACAAGTGCACCTGATGCACATAAAGCACTGCCATGGGCCAATTATATTATTGATTAGGTATGAGATGTGTGCCCAAATACAAGTGAGATTAAAGTGAGACTAAAAACGGCACTGCATGGGCCTATAAAGCATTTTGCATTGAATAAGCTTTTTTAACTTTTTAAATTTTTTAATGATTTATAATTTATTATAATTTATAATAGATATATATAAACAGCCCTGTTGGGTCTCACACTCACACATGTACTGGTATGAAATAAAGCTTGTGTGTTACTTTTTTAAATTCCTGTGTAGCATGGGATTTAAATTAGTAGTGGTAAATGAGCAGTATCTAATTCATGTTGTGTAAAACTAGATATTCATCTAATCCATGTTTGACATTCTGTGATCAAAAAGAAAACTTGTGGAAAGAGAACTTCATAAGAATGTTAGGACGTAATTTTTTAACCATATCACTAAATAGTCACTATAGAAGATCATCACTTAACATTCCTAAAATGTTTTTAAAGAACAAAAATAGAACAGAAAAAATAACTACCCACTGAAAACATTCCTGTAACATTGCATAAATAGAATATTTTTAGAACAAAACAATTCTAGCTGGGATTCAGCACAGATGGATTTTACCAAGAGTCTGAGTCAAGAAATGTCAACAACATCCTCCTGAAGTATGGCATTTACCACAAGATAAAAAGGCAAATATGCAAACTATGCAGAAAAAGCTAATCTTACAGCATATAGGACAGTAACACCCATGTATACTCATACAACCACAATCAATACTATTTACTTTTTCAAGAAACTTCTTAAAAAGTTGTGCACCAGTCTTTGTAATTTGTGTATTATACTGTATGTGTAACTGTGTATAGAGACTAGGTATTGTTTTTCCCTTAGGTGTTCACCTGTCAACCGGACGTTAAAGAAACAATTGATATAAATTCATCAGATATGCCCAAAGGTGCATTGAACTCACGTTTGAGCATTTTCACAGCCACTTGTGTAATGTTTTCATCCTTCACAAGCCCATAAGCAGTTGCTTGTACCACCTTCCCAAAAGCTCCTGCGCCTAGAACTCTTCCTGCAATCAAAGCAAAGTTCTGTTTTGTTGCAATGCTCTTTTCTTTAAATAATTAAGTTAAAATGCTATGATTGTGTAAAACAGTAAGAGTGATTAAGTGTACAGTACCAAGTTTCAGCTTATTTCGAGGAAACTCCAGTTTTTTATCATATGGTAGGTGGTTGGGATCAATAAACTTGTAGTTGTTTCCATCATTAACCTCAATGATTTTCCATTGTATTTCATACTTTTGTGTCTTAAAGAATTATAAAAATTCAAGAGTATTATTAATAGCTGTTCTTTACTGTACCATTTCTGAATATAACTGAAGTGAAAAGAGATACCTCTTTGTACTTGTAGATGAAAAACAACAATAGTGTCCCCACACAGAAGGCTCCAACGAGAACAATAGTGACCAACATGATTGACCACACTGATATAGTGCCAGGAACATCTATGTACATTAACAGTACATAAGATGACAAGTACATTTAAAACAAACAATAACTTTTTTAGTGTTTTTAGCATTTTCTATGTCTTACATGAAGTTCTCAAGGTGAGGGTATCACAATCTTCTCCAATAATGTTTGTAGCCATACACTCAATGGTTAAATTAGTATTTACATTAGTTATTGGTAACATGCTCTCCACCAACACCAGACTGAATTCTCTTGTTCGGTTCAAAGTGGGCTGGCTGGCCTGTAACTCCATAGGCATTGAACGGTTGTAACTACACCTATCACGCCATCATTTTAAAACAAGATAAATTAAAGAGCATTCTTAAACATTTCTTGTATAATACACTTCTTTTATATACCTCTGATCTAATTTTCAAAAGTACATACATGGTGACCTCTTCATACTGGAACCATTGAATTCTGGGTGTAGGATAACCAGTTGCAATGCAAGTTGCAAATCCATTTTCCCACTTAATCACAGCCTTGGGTTTCTCTGTTTGTTCACAAGTAACAAACATGATCAAAATTTGTTTTCTTAATTTTGAACAATCTTGCATTTTCTGTTATGCAGATGGACTTACGGTAAACATGAACTGTAAAACTTATAGAGGCATTAACACTGGCACTCCTGGAGGTGAAGATGTAGTGACCATATTCTTGTGCTCCAACTCTTCTCAGCAGAATAGTGGATATATAATGGTTTCTGTCAAATATCAGCACACATGGTCAGTGTCATCTATCAAAATAGAAACTTGTGTAACAGTTAGATTTTTTTATGTTTATTTTTTCCATTTTTTTTATCTACAGAACACTCTACAAGTACAATATTAAAATAAAGTAGTAATCATCAAGGCAGTTTTCACAGCAAGCCATAGAAGAACCATTTCTTTCTTATCAAATAAACTGAAAATCTGTATAACTTATTGTGAATCCTGTGAAAGATTTCCTCATGGTTGGATGTGTTTCTAGATTTGGGAGTTTTCCAAAACGTCCATTCAATTTCTGGATATGCTTCAATTTCCACACTAATTTCAAGCATATTCCCCTGGATCACTTCAATAGTCGTTCCATTCATCTTGTATGCAAAGACTGGGATAGGTACAAGTTTAATGTATGGTTTATCTGAAAGAAGACACAAAGATTCAAATGTAATTGCAATATTACAGATAATATTTACAAAACAATTTAAAAAGGTTTAAGTCATTTACTATACAGTAAAAACCTACCTACAACTTTAAGAACTGTTGTGACACTGTTTTTTCCAGCCTCATTCTGGCCAGTGCAGGTTAAATTTCCAGTGTCAGACATGTTAACTTGAGAAATGGTCAAAAAACTAACAATGCAAACTTGTTCACATCCTTTGTCTGTCTTTATTTCTTGTTGAAATACCTAATAAGTACAAATTGATGAAAAATTGTTATAACACAACAAATCAGGAATTGAAATAAATTTTACAAACTGAACTTTAGACTGAAACCACTAGTTCTTGAGGGAACTGGCACAACGCTTTGGGGAATGCTCTCAGTTTTACAGCATCTGGATGTGTAAAGCACATGTGAAACTAGTCTGATCTAGATTGGCTTTTTGTCACAACATAACGTGATGACCTACCACAGAAGCATAAAAGGACACTAGAACATAAGGAAGTTAGCTTCCTGGTCTTCAGTAAATTTTCTATGTGTAAACTGTCAGTGTTTTTTGTGTTGTTTGTCAAATAAAAAGACTGCTTAGAATGGCTTCTTAGAACGCTCCGCTCCAACCTGGCCCTGTTTGATGCAGACCCGTGAAAACCCAGATGCTTCTCACCAAACCCTGTCACACAACATTATCTTGTGCAACAAGGGGGCAGTTGTGGCCTACTGAGTCAAGCTTGGAATCAGAAGGTTGCTGGTTCAATTCCAGTGCTGGCAGGTAGCAACTAAAGTGCCCTTGAGTAAGGCACCTAACACCCAATTGTTCCCTGGATGGGCAGTAGTGTGCCAAACTGCATCAGGCCACAGACCTTGTTCTCTGGTCTGTGGCTTGATGTTTTGATAAACAGCAAGTGTCATCGGCCCCTCCATGAAAAATTCCTCCAAAACATAAAAATTCCTCCAAAATTCAGTGGGTGCCTTGAACTATAGTTAATACCGAACAGGATCAGGTGTTGGAAGTGGAAGTGCAATTTCTCTTGGCAAAGGGGGGGAAATGTATTCCTCCTCCATAGAAAGATTGGACTCTGTGAGGTACCTTGAGGTGTCCTGTTCATATCGAGTCTATTCTAAATCCTAAAACTAGGCCAAGCCACTGTAAAACAGCTGGGGTTTATGGCAGCTGCGTTCAACATTATACCGCTTGGCCTGCTGTGCATGAGACCCCTGCAGTGGTGGTTAAGGACCAAGGGGAAACCCATTTCGCATGATCAAAGTTACACGCAGATATCTTCATTCTCTGGTCATGTGGAAGAAACCATAGTTTCTATCCCAAGGCCTGATGCTGGGAGCTTCCTGTCTATGGAAGATTGTGACAACAGACGTATCTTTCACAGGTTGGCGAGAAGTCATGGAGGGCTGTTTTGCAAGGGGTCTGTGAAGGGTCATCATCTCTTTTGGCACATAAATTGTCTAGAGATGATGGATGTTACTAACTCTGAAACACTTCCTCCCAGGTAACATGGGCCTCCTCCATGTTTTAATACAAACAAGCAATACATCAGTGGTTTCCTATACAAATCATCGGGGGACCTGAGGTTGCTCCCTCTGTGCATACTTGTAAGTAAAGTCTCAGGGTATGTTGCTCTCTCTGAGAGCGATGTGCTTCCCTAGGAATCAGAATGTGGGGGCAATCATCCTATCAAGGTAGGAGCTGAGGCCCAGGGAATGAGACTCCCCAGGAGATGTGGAAATAATTTGGAGGAGGTTCGACCATGTGGAAGTTAATCTTGAAAAACATTTATAATGCAAGAATGTGTTTGATAAACTTGAGAGGACTTTTAGAGAATGTTAGCCAATGTTCTGAGAACATTCCCTGCTAGCTGCGCAGCTCCCCAGCAGGAGGGAGAGTATATTATACATTGTCTGACAATGTTTTTTGCTACTTCACACACCTCTTCAACATTGATTTGTACAAGCACCTCATAATGCAATTGTAATATATTTAAACAATATTTTCCAATATTTACCGGTCACTGTTTTAACATTATTAAATAATATAACATTATTTTGGATCTTCAAAATGATGAACCCTATTGAATTTCATAAGACAGAGAAAAAATCCTTGAATGTTTTCAACAACCTTAATTTCTTTTCAACTGAAGAAAGAAAAGCATAAATTTCTTGGATGTCATGAGGATGATTTTGGGGTGGACATACCCTTTAATATGCCATTTAGCGCCTTCTGTTCATATTCTTAAGCCACGTTAAACATTTTAGAACACTTCACCTGCAATGTCACGAACATTGTGTCCGGCTCACGAATATTTACCATATTTTTACCATGGGAACCATAGTTTAGCATTTGTAGTAAAACCATAGTAGCCACAAATTTACCACTGTCTCACTACAGAAACCATAAAATGGGAATCAATCTGCCAAAAAATATCTGGTTATTATAAATAATACCAAACTTTAACTATGAAAAAGTATGGTTAATTTTCATAAGTAGTTCACACAAAGGTCACATGTTAACATGGACACATTTCCCAATATATAAAATTTTATAAACAATTTTATATAAAATATACAATCTTGACTTTAAATGAAAGATGTGAAGCATTAGATCTGAGTTATTGCATTCAAATAGCTTGATATGTTCATTACTGTTGTACTCCGGTGTGATGTTTATTCCATGAAATCCTGTGTCAAGTTGGGTTTTTTTGTGTTTATTTAGCTTACTTCAGCCTTACGGGTGATCGTTGCAATAATTTGTAATCATTACAAGATTACCAAAATCATGTATAAGAAAGTCTGTGTTAATTAGACAGTTTAATATTTCTTTGGCTTGGGCTTTTTTAGAATCTATGAATATGCTGCAGCCATTCATTCATTCCTATCTGGAGTCAAGGACCTAAACCGGAAGTTCATTACCAGTTAACATGGAAACCACATACACCGTAACACCGGCATTTGAGAAGATGCGGACTAATGCCATAGTCCAGAGACAGAATGTAAAGACCACATAAGCATATACAGACAAAAAAAATCCAAATGCAAGTTGTGCAAGATCCTTAAATCTACCTCGAACAGATTGATGTAATAGATTGCATATTGCATCCAGTGAACACTTTTTTTGTATTACATATACTATACCCCTGTCTTTTGTCATTTGAATATCCCTTTAATGGCAGAGTAAGATGGGCTATTGTAGCTGGGGTCTTTAAGACATTACAACATGATGTTCTTCAATACTTATATGAAACAATACATATTATAAAAAGTGCTGCCTAAAAATGCTGTGAGGAACTCAGCTGCAAAATCCTTTGGTGCAAACATCTGGCCAGTGCTATGGTTATGGTAAATAAAGAAATAAAATACAAAATTGACAACAATTTTTGTAGTGTATTTTTCCAAATAAATGCTTTATCTACAATAATGTATAGTCTATAAAATGTAGGTATATCATCAGCATCTCATGTAGTTAAACATGTAAAATGTAATTACTTGACAGTCAATTAATAATTGCTAATAATAATTGCAAATTATTTAATTTTGAGGTCTACTGATGTGTTGTGCTCGAACCACATTGTTTTAGAAAACCTGACAAAAACCCTGGTTACTAACAAAACAACAATTAAGCAAAGAAATACATAATAAATATATGAAAAATTAATTATTTCATGATGCGAAATGCAGCTCACATCAATCTATTGACAGGTATAAAGACGGTAAGGTTCATAATTTGCATGTAAATAGTGGCTGGGCTTTTTTGTAAATAGTGGCAGTATTTCCCACTAGTCTAAGTGGCAGTAATTCCCACTAGTGGCAGTATTTCTCATTAGGAATGAGAACCTGTCTCATTATAAAGGACCATGTTTTAATGAACTGAAATTTCCTTTTGTTGTTGTTGTGGTGAATATATGTAAATATATGCCAGCTTGTGAAAGAGGCAATTCTCACACGTAGTACAATGGAAACAGCCTGTGGTCTTGTGAAAACAAAGTTGAGATCCACATTCAGAGCAAAACACTAATATAATAAGACAATAATAAGACCCAGACCAAGGCCGTGTTTATATGGTCTCAAGAGGTCTCAAAATAAAATATTAAGATCATGACCCTGTTGCCTTAAGATTCAATTCCTCACCTATGCATGATTTTGACTGCGTGATTTCCTACTTATATTTACTTCACCTTTTGTGATGAGCTCCATGTGATGTTATACCAATGGTCTTGGTTTGCAGTGTAACAAGGGATATACAGCGTTTCGCCAACAATACGCACATATTGATGAGCTGCAAGTGATACAGATGGTGGCTTTTGTGCTCCTGCCATACAGAATAGAAGGGTATTGCAAAAATGCTATAATTAGATATACTTTTTGTATCTCTTTTAAAAAGAAAATCTGACACTAGAATATAACTGTTACAACTTACTTTTTAAGACAGTGATTTGAAAGATTTCAGACATCTTTTGGACTCCATTAATCTTCACTGTACAAACATAGTCTCCGCTGTATCTTGACTGAAGGTTTTGTATCAGGATGCCACGTTTGGGATCTGCAGTATAATTCATCTCAGATGGGACGGTAGATCCATTTGTCATCTGCAGTGAGAACTCTGTACTTGCTGGGTCTGCCACCAAGCAGTCCAATATGTAGTCGGAACCTTCTTTTTTAATTATAACTGGGGTTTGAGGTGTAGTAAACGCTTTGACAGAATCTATTGTAATAAAACAGATTTTTTGATGATTCTGATTAAAATTTAGTATTATTGTTATATTGTCTTCTGATTTGTGTGTCCACAATTATACGTGTTATAAACCTCTCTATAATACTTGATTATGAATAGCTTCTTTTTTTGTATAGTTACACTAAACTGGCTGTAACCTCATTAATGATTTTTTACATATGCTAGTTGCACTCCCTTTTTGCTCTCATGAATAATAATTTCACCTCAAATCAAATGTTTAATGTCTATTTATTAGTGAAAGCTGCAATTCAGAACTTTTGTCTCTCTGTCAACTGTTTGAAAAATCTGTTTCAATTTAAAAAACTTTTTTTTAATTTAAAAAAAAATATTTGCAGAATTATTTTCTTAATATTTATTTTCTTGGATAACAAGTTTAAATTCTAAGCAGCTGCTTAATGAATAAGCTACAAAAGCTTCATCATTAGCACATACCTTTAACATATATGTGGACCTCCGAGTACAAGTCTGTCTGATTCCTGTAACTGCACTTGTATGTTCCTGTGTGCTCTACAGTAGGATTTTTGACTAGGAGGACATTTTTTGAGACATGCCTCTGGTGTCTGCTGAGTCTGGTTTTCCATATGACATCCGTCTGTCCATCACAGCTCAGACTGAAGGGTTTTTTAGCTGACCAGATGACCTCAGAGCTCTTTAGTGGAGTGGAGTTCAGTTTTATCACTGGTGCAGGAAACTCTGCTCAGACACACAAAGTGCAGAGAAACCCAAAAGACATGAAATGCACAACTATATATGCAGGAATACGTTGAACTGTGTGCATAAGAAAATTATAAGAGATTGATTAAATAATTGATATGGAAATTAAAAAGAATTAAACAATACTAATACTGCCTTTATTTGGCATTACAAATAATCTAAACACATAATAAGTATGCCAACAATGTCAATAGCACAATACAATTGATAAACCATAATACAGAAGCATTTTTTTATTCCAAAAATCCAAGAAACATTGGAAAAAATTTCCAAGAAATTTGTATTACCTAAATTAACCCAATACACCAATGTTTTCATTATAATTGTGAGAACGTTTATGTCAGTACAAGCAAAAAACACGTCTTTAAAATGCTTTAAATGTAAGCTGTGTTGCCAACGCATTTATTTGCTCTGTCGCTTAGCTGCATCATGCAGCATGGTGGCAATGCGAGACACTTGCAGAAGCAATGCCTGGTGATTTTCAACAAGGAGACTCAACAAGGAGGCGAGCCATGCTCTGGAGGTGATGCAGCTGCTGTTTACCCTGGTCCTTTCTGATTTGCAGAACTTTCACAACCTCAGCATGACCACTGGCCAACTCTGGTCAACATGACACTGATCAACAACATTTTTTTCTGAAGTCAGGCGGATAGCACTGAGTATAATGTTTAACACCGGCATGTACACACTTAAGGTTACTTGAAATGTGAAATAGCGGATATTGCGAGAGTTTGGACCACTATTTTTACATCACAGGGTATTGTCACATTTTTTAAGATGGGGTGCAAAATGTATTTTTAAATGTATAAAAGGGGAAATGAAAAAAAAACATGAAATGGCTTTTATGGGTGGGTGGGGGGACCAGTGTCTGAAACACTGCAGAAATAGCCAGTTTGATTGGGTCCCTCAGGAAACACATTGCACGGGTGGCCCATTGCACAGCCACATCCCTGGGGTCTGTTTCCCATTCCCACTTTCACTTCTGCTTTGTGTTGGACAGGATGTACCAAAGCCAGACAGGACCGTTACAAAGTTGGCCTTAAAAGCCACAAAATAATGCACCTGTCTTAAAAACATTTTACTTTCAATGCATATAGCTTAGGACATATTCTCCTGATGTGATGTAAAACAACATTTTATTAATGTACCACCAGATTCTATATAAAATGCACATTTGTCAGAGTACAAGTGCAAAACACTGTTCCTACTTTATATAATTTTAAATGTATTTCATATTTATATTTTAAATAATGTAACAGACATGCTTTATATAAATGCTTCATACCCTTCTGTTTTGACAATATTGGTCATAATCCTAAAATGTTTCTTATAAAATCTTAAAAATATACATAAGCTATTATAGATTATAGGGGAAAAATGGGGTCAAATAATAAAGGCAAAATAATAAAAATTCAATAGTTCTTATTTCATTTTGGCTTTTTATGCATGGGTACAGCATGAACAAGTAAAAATCAGTTTTGGTTTTATGCCTTTTTTCCCATGTGTGATGTAAGAGCTATTTTTTATTTTGATTTCAAACAGAATTTCATGCATTAGGCATACAAGTTCAATTAAGCAGTGGAGGTCTTGCTGCATACATCTCTCAAAAGTCACTAGAGATAAAATTGACTTACCTTTGGCAGTACAGGGTAGTACAGTAATAAAAAAAACTAAATAGAACATCCTTCGGTTTATCTTTGTTACTTTTGGCTGGTAAAAGCTTATGGTCTGCTTGTCTGAAATACTACAGGGAAACTGACTTAGGTGTGATGACACAATTCACTATAACCTTGTGCATTTAACTTCCTCTTCAGACTTCAAACTTGTGCTTACTGTGAAAAGTGCTTGGCTTTTATCATAATAGTTTCTTTCTGTGTGTCATAACGCATTGATAAATGATAATTATTTGTATTTATACTAACAATGAACATTTAACAAAAATTACTAAGTAAATTACCAACATGTAATTAATGAATAGCAAAATAAAAAAGCAAGTTTGTTATAATGTATTGTATAGTAAAGCATTTAATGGACAATTTGACAAAAATCCCTAAAAGAATAATAGATAGAGTATGAGTCTAAATTGTTTTACAATGTACTGTATATTTATTAACAAGCTGTGTATGGTCACATATGGTCACTTGTTTTACTTAATACTCGATGAGCGATGAAATGTTGGGATTTTGTACATTTTCCCAAGCATGTTCATATTTTCAAAGAATACTTCAAACAGTGGTTTCAATAAGCCATTCAAACTAAAACACAGTAAAAAAAAACACAGTAATCAATTGCATTGTGTCATTTAGAACTAGCAAAAATAAGGATTGCAATTTAGTATACATACACTACAATACACTACACACTATACTACACTATACAGCTTCTACATAAGATCAAAAATTTAAAGTATAATGTTTCTGGCTGACAAAAACAATTTAACTGACAAATTTTCATTTCTTCATATTGTGCATTCCTTTATTTTAGCTAAGTAGGCTATTTTTCACTGTTACTGTCAATGTTATTTTACAGTGTATCAGTATACGAGGGCATAACATATGATGGCCAATAAATGGTTTTGTTAAATGGTTTTGATTAAAATTTTCTAAAAAATCCACTATGAAAATAAACACAGCATCTTATACCTTCTTCTTCCCCTCTTGAATCTATGGCAGCCCACAGAAGAGTACATAGAAATGTAATTTATGAAATTTGGCACACAGATAGAGGACAGTCTGAATTGTTACCATTACAAATTTGTCTGTACCTCAAACCCTCTGGCACCACCAATAGTTAAAAGTTTCACTTATGTTTATAATCATAACTTTTGACTAATATGTCCTAGAAACAAAATTATTTCTTTTTTCCTCAGATTCCTTCACTAAATATTATTTACACGCACCCTATGACATAATTTTCAATCATGAAAATGTGTCTGCCATTTTTATATATTTTTTAAATTTGTCCAGTTTGTCAGATTTGCACAAAATTTGGCATGTAGCATCTAAAGACACCCCTGACATAACGTTATGGGAATTGTGTTGATACCTATGGCTTTTTTAACACAACATGGTTATTTTTGCTTATAACTTTTGAATACTTAATTATGAATATCTACAATTATGAGAGTGGTCTCTTTAGATTCCATGAGGCATGATATTCCACGGTTTCTCATTTTATGAAAAAATGTTTTAATTTTCTCATAAAATGCAGAATTTAAAAAATGCAATTGTGCATCATCATGAAACTTTATATGGCCCATCATTACATATTCTGAGATGACCTGCAAAGTTTGGGCTAGCCTAGTAATCAAACGATATAACAAAATTTATGACAATGCAAAACGTGATTGCAATAACATATTGTTATGCAACTTCTTTCTTTAGATTCTTTAGCTCATGCCAAATACTACAATACAGAGTTTGTCATAGTCAATGTTTTTCTGTCAGCCATTTTGAATTACACTGAAAATGTCTCAGGTTACATATGTAACCCGGTTCCCTGCGATGAGGGAACGAGACGCTGTGTCGGGCTTGATGTTATAGGGGAACATGCTTCAGGCAGGCCCGGGTCTGAACACCTGAAAAATCAGGCCTATTTGCAGGCAGGTCAGGATCATGTGACGTATCATTGCACGCCACAAAGCCTTTAAAAGATGCCTGCAAAATACGTCATCAGATTCAGTCTGAAGGAAATCTGTGCAGGCAAGACTGTGGCAAAGCAATGCAGTGTCTCGTTACCTATCTCAGTGAACTGGGTTACATAAGTAACCTGACTATAACACTATGGGGACATGGCACAAAAACATCTGGAGTAGACTTAAACGACCTGGAAATGACTTGAAATGAATTCAAGTCTAAGCTGTAAAATTTAATAAATGTGTGCAGAGAGGACCAGCCTGCTGCAGCACGAACATCACTTGGAGATGCTCCCCTAGACAGAGCTTTAAATGATACTACACCCCTGGTAGAATGGGGTCTTATGCCCAAAGGTAACTGAGTCATAGACCTCATAGGCCAGGGTAATAACATCTGTGATCCAGTGAGATAAACACCTGTTTTGTTGTATTATTTCAGTTGCGGCCACCAAAACAGACTAAGAGCTGAGAGGTCTTACTGCCCTGAGTGGTGGACATAGATCCTCAAAGCTCTAACTGGACACAGGTAAGTGAAGTCTTTCCTGCTCCGGCGACTCAAATGGTGGAGGACAGAAGGCTTGACGTAGCCACAGTGGACACCTTGGGGACATAGTCTGGTCTAGGGTGCAAAATGGCTTTAACAAAGCCAGGGGCAAATCCAAACAGGCAGGGTCCACTGATGGAGCCTGTAGATCCCCTACCCTTTTGAGCAATGTAAGAGCTAAAAGTGGAGCCACCTTAAGAGCCAGAAACTTACCAAAGTCTGACTCTAGGGGCTCAGATGGAGCCAAAGGTTCATGGTTAGCAGAGACAGCAGCCACATAAATCTTGCGGGTAGCCAGGGCCAACATGGCAAAGAGGCACTCTTGGAGAAACTCCAGCACTGAACCAACAGGGCAGTGAACCAGGTCAGCAAGGTGTCGGCCACACCTTGACACAAAGAGGTGTCACTTCAGGGTATACGATTTCCTAGTAGATGAAGCTCTGGAACTCGGAATGGTCTCTACAACCTCGGTTAAAAGACCAGACCCACAGTTTCAAAATTTTGACCAGGGGTGAAAGATCAACCCCCAAGCCTGAGACAGAAGATCCCTCTGAACTGGGAACTCCCAAGGCACTCCGTCCAAGTGAGACATTATGTCTGAGGACCAGATTCGGGTTGGCCAGAATGGCGCTACCAAAAGTAGACAGAAACACTGTCCTCATTTTAAGGCAGTTTATGTGCCAGGAGAGATAAGGGCCCTTCCACCAACTACGGACTGAGTGGCCATCAAGAACCACACTCCAGCCAGTGAGGGAAGCGTCCGTAGTGAAAATCCTGCGATGGCATAACGCTCTTAAAGTGGGACACAAGCTAAGAAACTGGGGTCTGAGCCACATAGAAAGGGTACAAAGCCCTCAGCGTGTAACCCTTACCACCCTAGCGGGTGGATTTTGGGATGAAACACATTTTTCTTAGCCAGAACTGAAAAAAGCCATAACTGAAAAAGTCTCACGTGCAGCAGGCCCAACGGAATCACATTGGCCACTGCTGCAATGAGTTCTAACAGCCTCTGAACCTGGAGGACTGTCAGGTGCCCGCCTAGCTGAACGCTGCCCATAGCAGCAAGGATCAACTCCACACATGTAGGAGACAATTCTGCCCGCATCATAGTGGAGTCCCAAATTACCCCTAGAAAGTAGTTCTCTGGACAGGAGAAAGCATACTCTTTTTTGGGTCAAATCTAAGCCCTAGCACCTCATATGAGCTATCGCAACATCTCAATGACATGTAGCTAACTCTTGCTGGCCATGACTAGCCAGTAGTGCATGCAGTTTAGTATGCGGATGCTCTGGAGTCTCAAAGGAGCCAGGGGTGCACCCACATGAAGGTGCAAGGCGATGGGGCTAGGCCAAAAGGAAGCACTCAATATTTATAATCCAGAATTGGATGCAACCCCTGTCCTTTTTGGGAACTATAAAATATCAGCTGTAAAACCCTAGATCTCTCATGTGAAGGGGAACGCATTCTATAACCTCTTTCGCCAAGAGAGTCTATAGTTCCCAGGCCAACGTTAATCTGGACAGATGAACCGCTGGGTGCTTTAACCCATGAAACAACTGGGGTGGCGGGGAAAGCAGAAGCGCCCACTGGGGGCTCCGAGGGAGGTCTGGCATGGGGTCCTCAGACTGAATCTCCTCTTAGGCTGCAGGCCTTGTGTGTGCTGCCCAGTACCCTTAGGTCTGTGTGGGAAAGCTTATGCTGCCATGCTGGCTTTCTGTTGCTGCCTTATCCCTGCCCTGACTGCTGGATAGGTTGAACCACAGGTGCCTCTTCTTTGCCACTAAAGCAGCCATAGAATGGCCAAGAGTGAGATCTGTGACTTTGTGGAGCTCCTGAACCATGTCCAGTTGTAATCCAACACCTTGGTCCAGGTCTTTTAACAGGTCAGTCTGGAACGCCTGCAAAACTGCCATAGTGTGCAGGGGCACACCAACCTGACCCGTAAAATTAGTTACGTGTGTAATTTGTATGTGTGTGTGTGTGTGTGTGGTGTGTGTGTATATATATATAATATATATATATATTGGTATTTTATGGTATTACTAATTTCCTAATACCCTGTTCAATAAAATATTTCTTTCTATGCCCCATTTCCATGTAAGCTGGAATGGCATAACTTGCTCAATACCTATCATCTTTCATGTTAATTGACTAAATGTCTTACAGTTTCAGTAGTACATACTGTTTCATTATGCAGACTGAATACATAAGCCTCTCATAGACCACTGAGGGGTATAGGTCTTCACACATATTGACAGGTATTTTTAAAGCATGTCTATTTATTCAAATGGTCGTTTTCATCAGTTCAGTCAACTCTTTATTCATAAACCCACTACAAACTCAGTATCCCTAATTAATTGTTCTCTGTACACTACCAGCAGAGTACTGTACAAACTACTTCTATGGTCACATCATTTGCACTATTCATATTTAGCACATGTTGTATTGTTTAACAATGTTATTTGCACATATAACCATTTGTATGCACATATAACCATCTGTATTCGTACCGCTGCTGCTCATACTACACACATAACCCTACATGTGCACACACTGTTCATATTACATACATTTGAGACTGTTCCGTCACTCTCGATTTTAAGGTTGCATATTTCCATATAGAAATTTTGTCACAACACAGGAAGTTTCTGACATTCGCTTTTGTGGGCAAAGCTTACTAATACTGAGTGCTTCCTTTCATCCTAGCCATAACACTGTGCACCTTCACGATAGGCGTGGATGTAGCTCTGGCTCCCTTGAGGCTCCAGGGCATCTGCATTCTAAATTATTTAGATGACTGGCTAGTCATGGCCAGCTCCCAAGAACTAGCTACAAGACATCAAGGTGTTGTGTTAGCTCATATAAGGTGCTTAGGGTTTTCAGATCTGATATCCCTCCTGAATGCTCACCATGGGCGTTTTCGATCAGGAGAGACTTTCTGTCTCAGGCGCAGAGGACGACATTCCATTCCTGGCCAGAGCTTTGAATCTTCACATTTGGCCCATGAAGGGGACCAATTGAGAGATGCTGGGATTCCAGCTGACACTGTGGAAATTATTCTAAGTGCTAGGGCTCCCTCCACTAGAAGTTATGCCCTTAGGTGGCATGCCTTTGAGAGTTGGTGTACTGCACCCCATGCAGACCTAGTTTACTGCCAAATCATTTCAGTGTCAGAGTTCTTGCATGTAAAGCTAGCAGGAGGCACATGCCCTGCTACTCTCAGGGTATATGTGGCCGCCATATCAGCTTGCCATATCAGCTTGCTTCATCCACAGGCTAGGAGGCTGAGGCCTCCTGTTACAGTGAAGGTCCCTTCGTGGAACCTAGCCATAGCTCTCGAGGGGCTGGTCGAAATCCCCTTTGAACTGCTAGATTTAGCGCCTGACAGGCTTCTGACTCTGCCATTTGTTGCGCAAGGCTCCACTTACTGTGTCCAGTGCTCTTCAGACTCTGACATTCACCACACCAGCCAGTGGTGCAAATCAGACTACCTTTTCGTATGCTAGGGGGCTGCAACCAGGTGGTGGCTGCTACAGTGCAAGTGATTTCATATTGGGTGAGGGATGGTATTGTCAAGCTTTGCTTCTTGGGGTTAGGGCTCTTTCTACAAGAAGAGTCACATCCGCCAATGCAACCAAACCCCTGCAAACGATCTAGAATGCTGTAGCATGTCTGGTCTTCAATCAACCAAAAAGAGCCCACTTCACACCCCTCCTAACCTTACTCCACTGGCTACTTTCATCAAATTTAAATCTCTGACTCTTGCCTTTAGGACAGACACCGGAACCTCACCCTCCTACCTCAACTCACTCCTGTGGACTGTACTCCCAACCTCCACCCGATCCGCTGAGACCATCACAACCTTCAAAAATGAGAAAAATAAGAATACAATATCTACTTAAATGTAGATGTAAATGTAGCTTTGTGGACTTGGCTTGTTGGTTATTAGGGCTAAATGTTTAATGCTCTTGTCTTTTGTAAGTCAATTTGGATAAAAGCAGCTTCTAAATGAATAACTGTACATGTAAAACGTAACCCTGTTTCCTGAAAAAGTGGGAATAAGATGCTACACTGCACTGGATGCATGTCAGGACGTCTTTTCAGACAAAGTTGTAACCTGAAGACGCAACTGTTTCCCATCTATTCCCAGCTATTAAAAGCAAAAGGTCACCCATAAAGTCCAACATCCTTAAACCGTCCACGTTTATCCACTTTAACATTTAATCACTGTGTATATGTATAAATGCAAATGTCACTGCACAATCTCTTCACGTGAGCTCCTAATGTAACTCGTAAAGGAGCTTCATTTCCATGGTTACTGTATCACACAGGCATCTCAAACACAGTTTAGAGATCATGTACAAAAAATATCCTGTAGTCATATTTTGCTGTGACATTAAGTAATGCAAGTTGTCTTATGACATATATTGATTGAATGCCCACCTCATTCATCCATCCATCCCATCAAATGATCTATTCAAAACACGCACTCCATTGATCCATCCGACTGTCTGTCCAACTTCATCTGTCTGTCTGTACGTCCATCCGTCTGTGGGAAACTAATATTAATAATTAATGTGCTTTTTTGCCTGACTGCTTATAACTGAGACAATTAAATGCTATAATGCACTGACTTGCTGTTTTGCACGATCTGGGGCATGTATAAGGTCACAGCAATCATTTTCTCCACATTCTGGGTATGCTTGCTTCATTACAGTAATCACAGTGATTACAACTACAGCTAAGATAGATGTAGAAAGTTCCATTACAAAAGCATCAAACATTAATCTTGTTTTGAAAATAGACCATTAACTGTTATAAATATGTACTGCAAAGAAACAGCTTTTACATTTACAATGTACATTTATATTTACAATGTATTTACATTACAAGTAATTATGAGATCTTGGGGATTTACACAGACACATTATTAGTCATTAGTGGAAAGTTTTGAAACTTGCGTATAATAACGTAATTGATTATGAGTTGCTAAAATTTAAGTTTTAAAATTTAAATTTCCCTTTCTCCCTTTAAAGCTGTATTGACCCTATAAAGTTATCTCCAGTTTTTTCAGCATCCCCCTAATTCTGTCTCGCAAGTTGCCTCCACTCTGAGGACACAGATAACAAATATATCAACAACAACCAGTTATTAAACATTGGAGTAAATTGTTTTTTAAATTTTGGCAGGTTAACAATGACTACTATAATGCTGCACATTACCATTGCACATACCATTTTCTTTTGAATGTCAGCATTTTTTAGCCTATCACATAGCTCATCTAATTCCTACACAGTCTTACAAGGCTCCTCTAGCACCTCTGTAAGATCATTGACACAGATGCTTGGCTGGCTCATTTAGTTCTGCGTTGTTCCGACCGCTGCTGTGATGATGTTGTGATGACTGCTGCAAGTTGTTGAACTTGTAGATTTCTGTCCAGAATTTGTTATGAAACATAATGAGTTTAACAAAAATGAATGCTGCCAAAAATCAACATACATCTGTTAAGGAGACAATTATTAAAACTAACTGTAAGGTAATGATTACTGAATTACTGAATTACAACTGAACTATAGTAGTTCAGATTTAAGCAGGGTGAGTGCATCTTTGTAATAAAATCAAGGAAAGGTGTAAATAATAATAATTTCTAAATAATATTAAGGAAAATAATTGTTCCATAGTGATTATTTGTATTAGTGAAACCATAGAAACTACAGATAAACATGTTTTTCTATGGTTTATTTGCACAAAAACCAGAATGTCAATCTGCAAAAAACAAATTAATTTTAATTTCTATTTTTTTTTTTTCCCCTTTGAAAGGTATCAGGTCTGCTGATAAAAGGCAACTGTGGGGGAATGGATTTTGTAAGCGTTATTGTGGAAATGTCAGATGAGGGACGAAATAGGGACATTATCGCAATCTCTGGCCCGGACAAAAATTGGACTTGTAGCAAACGTTTGGAATGTCCTCTGACCTAATGCAGACATCCTCGGAAGGTCCGCCAGCGAACGTTACAAAGCGGATCTAATGCAAACCGAAAAGTCTATATTCGGAACATGGGCGGTTCTAGGATTTCAAGGAGTGGGCTTAGCCCTCACTACTCTTGCTGATAACACTACCTAGTGTTGTGGCTGTGTATTGCAGAATGTCAATAGTACAAATATAAATGCAAACAATCACATATGTGAAGAATCAGCATAATTTCTGCTTAATACATACTGCAGTTACAATATGAATGCAGTCATTAATTAAGCAATATTCATAAGATAAAGACATCTGACATCTGATAAAGTATCTGTGCTTATAGCTGAATTACCATAGCTTAAATAAACATAAAACTAAAAACATTGCAGTCTTTGTTTTATTCTATCCTTAAGAGAATCACACAGCCTACTGCATCTGTGTGTGCCACTGCCTGGGCCAAGTCAATGCCTTCTGCAAATATCTGTGAAACAATGCTGTTACTGACAGTAGGTCATGGAACACGATCAGTAGGTTCACAGAAGAGAACTTTAAGTCTTAAGTCCTACTGCAATGGGAGTGCTCAAAGCTTTTTTCCAGTTTTTGTAGCCATCATGTACAAACATCGTGTTTCAGATTTCTACAAAATACTCGACATACAAAGCAGAATTCAGAATTTTTCTGTTGGGAGTATTCTAGCCACATAAAACTTTGGAACCAGCTTGAATAAAAGGACCTTTTCTGTGAACCAAACTGTTCATGGGAATAATATGACAATGTTGATTGCTTGGGACCTGTGTCCTTATCCCCCAAATCATACAAATCAAGAGATGCTGCTGCCTGCATTTCTTATACAGTCTCGTCCTCTGATCTTTCATCACGTTGCCTCTGTCATTCTCTCCTCCTCTATCTACATTTGTGCTGTCTCTGTATTCTCTCTCTAAGGTTTCAAATGAAGTCTTTCTGTCCCTTCCTTCCCTGTCTTCACATGTGATTCCTCTGTCTTCCACATCCTTTTCTTTCTCTTCTTTCTCTCACAACTGGGGCAGTTGTGGCCTTCTGGTAAGTGAGTCGGACTTGTGATAAGAAGGTTGCTGGTTTGATTCCAGGTACACTGTAAATTGCATAAATCAGTAGTTTGGAATACTCACAAAGTATATTTCACTTGAAATTTAGTTGTTAAAAATAGTAATTCTGATTAGCCTGTACTAAAGGTGAGTACATCTAAAGGAAACGATCAAGTATACTCTACAATTCTGTTTTAAGTTACTGGAACTTAAACTTATCTAGAACTTATCTAGTTCTGGAACTAGATAGGTGTTTGTTAATACTACATACTATTCCCATTTCACTTTACTTGGTTTTTTAAGGCAATCGGTTTGCATGTTTTTTTAAGTAAGGTTTGCTAATTGGATTTTACAGTGTAGCAACTGAAGTGCCCCTGAGAAAGGCCCCTGACTGCTTCCCGGGCGCAGTGGTGTGCTTGATCACTGATCCGGGTGTGTGTGTGTTCACGACTTGCAGTGTATGTTCACTCCTCACCAGTGATGGGTTAAATGCAGAGGTCACATTTCGGGTATGGGTTACCATATGTGACAAATATGTCACTTTCACTTCACTTTCACTCTCTATGCACTGCAAGATGAAACAAAATAACTACATAAATATATTTAAGTAAAACAAAAATAAACACCACACATAAAAATTACTCCCATCTTCTCTCTGCCCATTCTTTCTTCTTCCTCATTAGCCTAGGCAATTGGATATGTTTTAAAAAGTAGAAAAAAAGGAACCATAACTCACTTAAACTGGGTTAGGGTAAATACCTTTTTTCTATTTTAAAGTGTTACAGAGATTGAAAAATGGAAAAGTTACAATATTTTGGAATAACATAAAGGTGAGAAAATGGCAGGGTTTTTATTTGGGGATTAATTATCTTGTTAAAGGCTGTATCATAAATATTTAACTGTCATATGAGCATCAAATAGTTTAGGGAAATAGAAAGTAAGAAAACATTTTCTGGAATACAGCTGAATTGTGGGCACTGTGCAATATGGTAAAGTGTTTTTAGTTGTTAGAACACTAGAAAATTTTCACTCTATTCTTGATAATTTCTTACCTGGCTCTACCTCTCTGTCTCCCGTGGGCCCTTCAGCCTCTGTGACTTTTTCTCCACCTGTTTGTGCTTCCTGTCCTTTCAGCCTTTAAAAAAACGTTGTATATCCATCTATAAAAAAGCAAGCATGTCTATGAAATGTATAAATGTAAACATAATCTTCTTAGTCATTATTATGACATATATCTCATTCTTATCATCAACCAGTATTACTGTTAGCTAGCTAAATGCAAAAAATAGACTTTGTATTCAAGAAATTTATTATTTTATGACAGTCAACAAAAAACTCGATTGCTTCAGTTTGCAAAACGTGTCCACGCAATGCTCAGTTATAAACAGGATGCTGATTATTATGGAGAATTCGTTCTTCTCACAACTTACCAACGTAACGTTACTTCGTTTTAGTAAATCATAGCCATGTCCCACGATTTAACTAAATGAAAACAATTATGAATTCTTAATTGGTGACTAGTTTGCTACGTTATTTTATATTTTGTCTTCATATCATGTGCTGGGCTCCGTACTATGTATAGACAACTAATTTGAGATGGCAAATTTCCGTAGACACTGTACACATTGAACGCACCAATACAGGCTAAATAATTAAAAATGATAGAAAATACCTTCTATAACCACCTACGCGTCGCAAGACGTTTCATGAAAATGATTTTCTTGATATCGTCTCCCGCCTCCAGCTGTCATAAAACACAAGCTGTTGTACGTCTAAGGTAGGGCTATCACGCATGCGCAGAATAGCAAAGCTAATAAAACAAAAATCGGATCATTTTTAATAGACATGTCCTGCATTTCTTAGTTAATTTCATTTATATTTTAAAAAGTAAAAATTATACTTTCAATAAATTTTGAAAGTATAGCGCATCACAAAGGAGCAGTTAACGCTTAATGTGAAACTGCTGGTTGCTATCATATTCTGGGTTCTTCTGCTTGCCTGTGTATAGTATGCTTTATTAACAAGGTGTATACTGCATTTGCCTTTTTTAAATCTCATTTACCTAATGTATTAAGCCATGTAAAGCGCTTAATCTAAATATATTTCCACCTAAGGGCGTTGTCTTAGCAGTAGACTGTGTTTACAACATGAGAAATACGAGATTAAATTAATAAAAAATAATTTAAAAAAGGAAAATTTGTTTCTGGTTGTTGTTTTAAAACATCATCTATTCATTAATGAAAATCAGTATGTTAATTCATATAGTATGCAATGTGTGACTACAATTTTTTTCACTTTGTTGTTGTGTCAGTTGTGTCAGCAGCAGCTAAATAATACCCCAGTGGCTACTTGGAGAGCCAACTTGAGAGCATCTTTGGTTTAGTAAGTATATTTTTTGACATGAAACTTATTTTCTGGTAGATCAATCACAGCTACATCATGCAGCGTGTTGTCTTAATGTCTTAATATGTAATGTCTTAATAAACTACTTAAAACTTTAAGTTATCAGGAGAGGGCCCTTTAAACACATTAAACATGAATTGTATATTGCAAAGAATTATGAAATAAAATAATTTGTCATACTATGTGCCTGGTAGTCATGTTAGCATTTATTAAATGTCATCAAAACTGTATTTGTTACATGTAACCACATTACACATTATATTTCTCTTTCTCCAGATATTCTTGTTTGCTTGTTCATATTTGTGAATGAGAAAGTATTATACAATTTTACTACCTATATTTTATAAGTAATACAAAAGACAATCTTAGTGGCATATTACAGAAAAATTCTAACTGGTATGGAAGCCCTGACAGTTTCAGTTAAGACCTCATGTAGGCCAGACTATTGCAGAACAACATTTCCAAAGTGCATTAACTTATCTTAACCTTAGACAGAAAAGCAGAAGAACACAGATGCAATAAACCTTGATAAACAAGTAAATTTGTGTCAAGTCAACCAGAGGTAACCAGCTCAAATTTTAGATTTTTGAAATATTTTTACAGAAGCAAGGTCAACGTAAGGAGGAAGCCTGCTACCAGCGCAATAGTACATTGATTTTATTAAATACCATACATGTTTTATGCTGTTGATAAAAGAGACAGCTAAATGAATAAAGTTTTGTGATTTTCATTACAGTTATATAGCTGTTATGTGAATATACTAATGTATAACTGCCTTAATTTAGGCAAAATATCTGGCAAGTTGGAGGTCCAAGCACATCCTCCACAATACAAGACGCATCTTTGTCCGCGTGGTGACCACCCCACTGGGCCAGCAACTGTGCTGGAATAAAACGTGTAAATAAAATAATTACATGCTTTGCTCTGGAACTATGTGAGTTTGGCTTGTTACATTTATGAGAGGTGTAGTTTGCTACCACACTATAACAGATAAAGACAAAATAAGATCGTTATTTTTGATGTTTTCATGTTAAGATAAAAGTTTTAATTTTGTTAAAAGTGTCTCTAATACTGTAACAAGGAAACAGAGACGTCAGATCCATTTGTAGTAATTTATTATAGTCGAACAGGCAGAGTTGGCAACAGCAAATTTTGGCAACAGCAAACAATCAGAACAATGATAAACAATCCAAGTTGGGGCAGGCAGCAAACAATCAGAGAAACGATAAACAATCAGAGAAACGATAAACAATCAGAGAAACGATAAACAATCAGAGAAACGATAAACAATCAGAGAAACGATAAACAATCAGAGAAACGATAAACAATCAGAGAAACGATAAACAATCCAGGTAATAACAGGTAATCCAACAGCAATGCAAACGCTCAGAACAGTTAGCCAGGGCAAAACAAGACTTCACCATGAGCTAATGAAAAGCTGGAGTTTATATACACAAGAGTCAACGAGGATCAGGTGAGCAGGAAGTAATCAGTCCAAGTATGGGGCATTATGGGAAATGTAGTCCCAGAGCAACCTAATATTCAGGTGACGGTTCCCCCTGGAGGTTCGGGGGAAGCGGTACAAAATACTCAAATACAGAAGCCGTAACAAATACATTGCTTTATTGGAAGTGAGAACATTATATTGTTCATCAACATTAACAGTCAGCAGTATTTTTGTTTTGTTTGTTATTTATTATAGGCTGTAAAGTGAATAACATATTTCTAGGATCTAACAAAATGTTTATGGACAATATACAGAAATTAAACTGAGACACCCCACAAGACTGTATTTATTGAAAATGAGCTAATATTTTGCATGAAATTTTAAAATGTTTAATTTTCAACATGTTCCCTTCATTTTGGAGTTACATATACATACATATACATACTGCATTCTTTAACTGAACACAAAAACGCGACTGACACTGAACTGAGCTAAATTCCTGAATTTACTTGAGTCATTTCCAAGCAACTGAAAGGAACTTTGATTTGGTGTTTCATTGGGTATTGCCTGTTTTTTTTCCATCTTTTACTGAGCTTAAGTCAAATTACGGTCATTTTTATTATTTATTTTAATTTGAATGTAAGAAACAAAACTAATTAACAGAAAATAGCTATAACTAAGCCAAGGAACAAAATAATATAGCTAAACTAAATAAGCAAGGAATTCAAGAACTACATTAAGAACTAACAGACTAACCAAAAAGCTAATTACGGAACTAAGAAACACACAACTGTTTGCATCAGATTGGTTTACTTCAAGACGTTAATTTAAAGATTGTTTTTCCCAACTGTAGCGTCTGGTCTGACCAAAGGTTACCAGCTGGATCAAAAAATACATTGAGAGGATATGACTCCAAGTGGGGGTCCGAGATCGATGGTTACATATCGGCACCAGGGAGTCTGTACCCCCACCTACCACCCATGGTTTTATGGCCAACCAGAACCCCCTCTTCCCCCTGACAGAAGAATGCCCAAAGGGGGTAGGATAGCTCTGCTCACGAAAGTGTTCAAAACCAGGTGACTGAAGAGACTGAAGTGAGACTGAAGTCCACTACGCAGAGCAAACTTTGCTTGCTCTCTCCCTCACCCACTCGATTCACATCCTCTCAAGCCCTGCTTCACTCGGAAAGACAGCCTTTCCGGCAGTGTTTACTTCAGCTCAGTTCGTCTATCTTTGCTGACCAATCCGGCGTCAGGAAGGACCCAACAAACTGTCGCCCACTTCGAACACATCAGGACCTGTAACATCCCACACGCACACCCGGACTCTTGTTTCAGCACATCTGAGTTCAATGCAAGTATCCGACTCATTGCCTAATTAGCCGATTTAATCCTGCCATTCTTTACTCCTACTCTTTTTCTCACTGTTTACGTTTTATGTATTAATTTGTTTAATGTATGTTTATTTGTTTTGTGTAGTCATATATGTTCAATGTAGCTTAGTCAATAAACCTGCGTGTTTATTCCTGAGAATTGTTTCTGTGTTTATTGCTCACACATTAACATCACTTAAACTGTCTTAATTTCATTACCTGCTCTGAAGTAGTACTGTATTACAGTAAGAATGTTGTCTTTTCAAGGCCAGAAAAGTAACATTTCTTAGAGTTCAGCATTTCCGCTGAATACCAAGTGGACGAGTAATTTAGTCTGTCGCTAATATTAACTCTACTGCATCAGGTAAAATCTATAAAACACGTATGATTAATCACATCAAATTGTGTGTGATTTTCAAGCCAACAGCGTAACAGTGGCAAGGAACCAAAACTCCAAAGAAACCTTGGGAGAAACCAGACTCAATGGTAAATGGTTTATCTGCCTCACGGACAAGACTGTTCCAGAGTTTGGGTTCCAAATATGAAAAGGATCTACCACCTTTGCTTGATTTTGAAATTCTGGGTATTATCAACTGTCCAGAATTTTCAGATCGCAGTGAATGTAAAGGACTGTAATAAGAGAGGAGCTCGCTCAGGTATTGAGGAGCTAGACAATTCAGGGCCTTGTAAGTAATCGGCAAATATTTTATACAATGCCTGATACACTGTTAAAACCAACTTTATGGTATGGTAAAATATTTTAGATTTACCTTAGAAAGTTAGAAAAGAAAGTACAGTCCACCCTTTTGTCTCACTACTGTGCACATGATGTGCAGAGTCTGTGTGTGCTCCTTGCAGATGTATTTCTTGCATTTTACACAGATGTTGCTGGCCTTGGAGTCATTTGTGTTGGGACAAACCTGCCACCTGTCACGTTTCCTGCCTGCAGTTTGAACCACTGGGATTTGTGTCTCCATTTGGATGTCCTTAATAACAGCTGCAGCAGCCATTGATGCTCTTGGAAGGCACTGTCTTCTCTCGATATGAGGTTTTACCAGCACGTAACCCAGCTACCTCCCCTCTAAGTTTGTCATGTCAAGTATATCCTTTTCAACTGATGGCGTTACGAAGAGCTCAGATGCTGATTTTATATCTTGGACATGGCTGACAGCGTATCTGGTGGGGCCTGGAACCATTTTGATGACATTAGCAGCATTAAGTCTACCTCGTTGTTGAAATGGGGAGAGGGACCATAACTTTCCATTTTGAAACATAATGTGTCTGCTGGTGGTTGAGAGACAACAGGAGGGTCAAGACTAAGAGGTTCATTCTCATCAAAGGAGGATGCCTCATAATCAGGGTCCTCCTCAACATTATCCTCTGTCTCAGACACATTCTCCTCTATGTCACTTTCACTATCGAAGAACTGTGACAACACCTCATTGACAGAAAACCTTTGTTTTGACATCATTTTCAACTGAAAGAGGGCATAAAGAGAGAACCCACAGAGGACAAAGAGAAATGGTTTAGAAGGCTGCTGTGCAAGCTTTTATATGTTTGCTCCACCCATATGTTGGGTGAACTATCAATGTACTCACAAGAATGATGTTCCTCACTCCCCCACGGCATGGGAAATCTCAAAGGTCTTGTGAAAACAGTTTCCCCCTCCCCCTGCATGTTGTGTGAACTCATAGTGGTTCTCACAATATTGACCCCAAGGTTAAAAGGAGGGTTAAGTGCTTAGTAAAAGGGTATGCAAGTACTGGGACATGTTAAAATGTAATGGAGGTTGACAATGTTGACGCACATTTTGATCACTAACAATCATTTTAAAATACAACTCCAGCTTGCATTTTAGCTGTTTAGCTAACAAATTGTGTCTGTTCATTTACAGGGTGACTTTATGCTTTGAAACTCCCCAGACTGATGGATTTTAACACGTCATTAAGGAGAAACAGTAGGCTTCTTATGGTATGAGTTGGCAAGGCAAATATTGCAAATTCAGTACATCAAAATGTTTAGACACTTTAAAGCATTATAGATTGAAATATCTATATAGTTTAATTGTCTTTAGAACTTTAGTCTGAATGTGGAAATGCAATGTTCCACTGTTTTCTGAGGGCAGTAAGATTTTATAAGAATATAAAGAAAGCACTATTCAAGATCTGTGTTGGATGCATTACAGAAAAGCCACATTTTACATTAAAACATTTTTTCACAACAAGTTTCACGAGTTTGTGTGCATGAAATTCTTGGAGTTTTTCTGTAAAGGTGCATTTAAACACAGAACTGAATATGAAAAAGTACCATGCAAGTCATATATGTCAGGTTAAGACCTCATCTTTTATTTTTGTTGTGATATGCCTTTCTATATTTTATGCCCCTTGGGGTCAAAACACTTATCTTTTTTAAAGTGTTTTTCAGACATTTGTGTAAATGTTATGATTCATTGTTAAATGTTTAAAAAAATAAACATTATAGTTGTATTTTAGCTGTGTGATTTGTGATGAGTGTTTATTTTATTTTTTATCAACAGAAAATTTTACTTAATTATTGGTAGTACCATAAATTTATGTACTATGTAAAAAAATATAATACAGTCTACTTATTTACTTCATAATGGAAAATAAGATTTACATGATATTTTGAGAACAGCAGTGTTTGTTTCTGAAAAAACATAATATTTTATTTAAAAAAACAATTATTTTAAGTATATTTTACTTAATATGTACAACTCACATAAAGTGAGTTGTACATGATATTATAGCAGTATATTTTACTTAAAAATACTTGTGCAAATTGTTGTTTTATCAAAAGGAGTTTATCAAGTTGCTAGGGTACTGTAACTGGTTGCTAGGGCATGGCTATGAAGTTGAAATGTCACCATGTATTGCTGCTCACTAAGCCGAGCAATATGAACCCATCCCCAGGTCTCTACGACATTTTGATGCAGAGCTATAACATCACAAAATTCAGCCCAATGGAATGGAGTCTATGGAATTTTTCACCAATTTTTCGTATGCCCTAAAAACATTGTACACCCAGTCGCTTATAAAAGTCATGGCACACCTCTCCTTAATAAGCCAATCGATCTGACACCTCATTCATGGGTCTAGGGCAAACGTCGTAGACCTGGGACGAGTGACGTACCAAAGTTTTGACCAGAAAAGAAGTATGCAAGAGAATAACACTAATGCTTTGCTTCACAAGCACCACTTATAAGTTTAAAATGAAACAACAATATGTTTGCTTTCTCAAGCCAACATAATAATAAGTTTAAGACAAATAACAATATGTGTGCTTTCTCAAGGCAACATAATAATAAGTTTAAGACGAAAAATATGTTGGCTTAAGAACTTTTTATGTACATGCACACAGTTTGAGTACAGAGGAATTCTTTGTGCAGAGCTAAAAGAGCAAGGGAGGTAGGAGGGATCTATGTACAGAGGGTAACATTATATACACAATAAATAGATAGAAAAGTATAAAAATATGCAGTCTACAGAAAAGTGTAAAAGAATGCAGTATTCAATAAATAACAATAAATAACTGTTAAAGATGGAACTAATTCACATGGCTTATTGGGTGTTTGCCATCAGTCTGAATGTGGCAGGTAAAAAGCTGTTGTGGAAGCGGTGTGTGATTAAACTGTTTGCTCACTTTTTCCTGAGGTTACCAAGAGTTTTTGTGCCTGAGTAGAAAGTGAGCAGGGTGAATAATGTCCTTGGTTATGTTGTGGGCTCTTTTCTTGCATTGTTTAATGTATAAGTGGTCCATGGACGGAAGATAAGCCCTAATGATTCTCTCTGCAGTCTTGACGACCCTCTGAAGAGCCTTCCTCTCTGCCTGGGTGGTGTTTCCATACCAGACAGTGATGCTAGTAGTGAGGATGCTCTCCACCAGTCCTCTATAGGCCAGTGTAAGTAGGCGGCAGCTCAGTCCTGCCTTCCTGAGCAGCCAGTTGAAGTGACACTTCTGGGCTTTTTTTCACCATGGTACTGGTGTGTACAGTCCAGCTCATGTTAAATGATACTTCAAGGCTGAGGAACTTGTGGCTGTCCACCCCCTCCACTTCAGATCCGTGTGTGTATATCTCTAAATGCAGAGGGTTGTGACCTTACAGCTTGTGCTTCGTCTATAGAAGCTCATTTCCACCACATAAGGAAAAAATATTAAGTTCTTGTAAACGATAATTATCAAATACTAAGTGACCATAAAGTCATAATTATGAGATACAAATACATATTTTTTAGATTAAGTCAAATATATGAAATAAGTCGATGATTTTAAAAGTCAGAATTATGACTTTTAAATTTTAAAATAAAAGTTTTTAAGATAATAAGTCAAAATTATATTTTGTATTATGAGATATATCATACAGAATGTAACGGCGGTGATTTAAGGGACTTTTATTTTGAAGAGTTGCCCCGTTTTTCAGTATGATAAAGGGACGTCTGGGTAGAAGAGAGAGCAGGTGTTTTTTTTTTTGTTGTTTTTTTGACGAGAGAGACGAGTAAAGATCACCTTGTGAGATCGATAGTGTTGCAGCGGAAAGCACAAAAGAAGATTTAAGTTTTGCAGTTAAGTGGACGCTAACTTCTTCGTGCGAGCCCGGAGGCGGAGTTGTTGCAGATATTCTGCTGATTGAACGGAGAGCAGTGTAAGGTTGGCTGAGAGAGTTGAACACTGTTTCTGCATCATTCGAACTGTATGCATTTTTGAGAGTTTTGCTGTCCTCCAGAGCCATTTGTGATCTGTGTTTTAAATTGAGAGATTGATTTTTTTTCCCGGGCAATGAACTTCTTGAGACTCAAGGTGTTACCCACTTAAAGTCATTGTCCTAATGAAGGATAGTCGGCAGAGTACTTGAGCAACAGTACGCTTGGCATAGGAATTGGCATGATTTACATCAGACCTCTCCATCAGACCTCCCCATCAGACCCCTCTATCTACGCTTGGAGGTAGATAAACTGCATAGATAAAGTGTGCGCCATTTCCGTTAAGAGTTGCCATGTCTAACTGTTTTTTATACTTGGAGAAGTTTTCAGGTGGAAAACCGGACCATAAATAGTTTGTTTGTTCTGCCAAGACAAAAATCTGAAAGGCAGAAACATGTCGACCAATGTGAAATATAATACATCTAAAATGTTATAACTTAGCAGTGGTAATAAAAATATTGAAAGTGTCAGTAGAGTTTAAATGGAAGAGTTCTACCTTCCCCTTATTTTCATTTATTGTCATTTCCTTTTTAAAAAACAACAGGTTGGGGGAACAGCAAAATGTTAGAGAGGATTCCAGACAGGAATCGAGTAGTAGCAGACAGCAAATCTCCAGAAGCATCAGCAAGGAGACAGCAGCAGACAGGACATTGATCAGAGTACATGTTAAATATTACTGACACTTGCACATCATTCTATCATTTTACCGTAAGTTGCACTCATGCATCAGCATGGTTAACCATTGCAGAGAATGTTCTAGGACATGGTGTCCTAGACACACATGTAGTTAAATATATAACTAGTGCTAGCTAATGATTAGTGCTTCTGTACTTTTCCATAACACATAAGTACAAGCATGAAGAGATTCTTACTTCCCCTTTCTAACCAGAAGTATAAAAGCTGTGAAAACCTAGAAATAAACGAGCATTGAAGCAACTGCACCTCATTGTCTGTGTGTTTTATTGCTCCCCGGGGCCTGGTCTTTCTCCACATGATCTCTGCCTACTATAAAATAACAGGATAGACAATATCCAGTAATCTATTCTGACAGATGAGAAGGAAGGGATAGTGATAATGAAGATGATTTAGTTAATGTTTCCTGCATTCTGAACAACAATAATCTCCTTTTTGTAATCTCCTTTCTGAGCTAACTGCAAGACCCTATGCAGCAGTACACAAGAAAGAGAAATGTTTACCTTCTATAAATCACAACCTGACAACTGGGTTAGTCCATTCTTCATTGCGCTTAGGGGTAAAATTAATAGTTTTATTTAAATATTTTATACATGCAGTCAGTATGACACATAACTTTGCATATATTTCGATATCTTCAGGTGATGCAGCAATTGGAGATGGCATGAAACACTACTTTCTATCTCCGGTTATTTCTTGTGTGCAGTTTGAGTTTGCTCTAGATGTTGGTAAGTAATTGTAAAGCATGGTTTTTAAACTGGGGGTCAAAGGTTTGGAATAACTAAGACCATGTTTTTGAAAGAGGTCTCTTGTACTAAACAAAACTGCATTTATCTGATAAAAGAATACAGTAAAATAGTAATATTGTGAATTACAATTTAAAATAATGTTTGAGCAGCAAATCTGCATAATATACACAATAAGACAAATAAAGATGCTGAAAATTCAGCTTTGATCACATGAATAAATCATTTTACGATTTACTCATATTGAAAACCGTTATTTTAAAGTGTAATGATATTTTAAAATAAGTAAACACAGCCTTGGTAAGAAGAGACTATCATACATTTTCCTCCCTGTGCCAGAGGGGGTTAAATATATGCAAAAAGGGTTTTAAATATTGATCTGTGTCTTAACAACACCTATTATATCACTTTTTATAAGACATCAACTGAGTATTGTAGATTACTTTCATTATTTATGTGGATTTTGGAACTTGTAAGCTGTTCACTTGCACTGTCTTGAACTGCTAAAAGAAAGGCATACATCTCTTATTACCACTTACTAATAAGGCCTATGCTGTGGCCAGCCACGGAACAGAAGCTGGGACAGCTTCCCCTTTTTTCTGTTTATGAGGGGAACACTACGAAGGCCACATCCTGTTGGTAATAGGTGTCATGAGGTTGATACAACATATGGACATACCTGGAGCGTAGTACACATATGAAAAACTACTGAGAAGGCCCCTATCCTCTGAGAGGGTGTCTAGGCCCAGCAGTGAGGTAGAGGTACTCTACCAAGGGGAAGACACAGGGTTTACCATCAGCAAAACTTGTCTTGTGGACTATACATCAGACGGGGTTACCCAGGAGTGGGGAATCCACACATATGGAGCACTGAGTGCTGGTATACGGGTTTATCTATGTGGGCAAACAGGACTGCCAGCAGCTCCTGTAAGGTGCCAACACTGGGATGAAGTCCATGTCCACTGAGAGCCCGGTTATAAATTATTAATAAATTATTTATATATAATTTCTGAGCAGGCTATCTATGGAGTCAGAATGGTTGCAAAAATAAAACATTTACAAAACATAATTGCACAGCACAATTCACATGTACAAAATCAGTTTTTTAAATTCAAAATATACACAAAAATGTGTATATCAAGTTCTTGAATTAATTTCCGTGTAAATATGTGTGAATGTCGTTGCATGTATTTATGGATCGTTGAATCTGCATTTTGAAATCGTCACACATGGTTTTGAATTTGTGGGGAGTTTTGAGACCTGCCAGGTTGCGATTTACAAAACGTTTTAACCAATCGCATTGAGCTTTTAATTCACCAATCATACCACTCCTTCCTGAATTGACTTAACAGGCACAACGTGGCGCTGTGCAGTGAACCTGTAGTTTCGATACAAAGCCTGCGGATTTTAGCATGGATTTAGAAGAGGACATTCAACAAGTCGATTTTCTTAATCTGATGGCATTTAATAAATAATATACGGTGACCGGCAAAGCACATTCTCGGTTCACTTAGTTTTGTCGTGGCTACGACATATTAACATGTGGTAACATGAACAACACAGCATGTTGAGGCCGTGACATACAACTCAATATTGACATAATGAGTGACATATAAGTTCAATATAAAACACGCAATACACTACACTTCATATGTAATAATTAATATTTCAAATACGCTTTACCATACATTACAGCGAAATCTGCAAGCGGTATCCAATCTGCTTACATTTCAATATAAAATCGAATAAGCTATGAATTATACGTAATACATCACTGGTTATCTTTCCATAAAATTTGCTTAACATTTAAAACATATATTTTTTCTTTGGGTGCCTACTCTGTGGAGCTCTGATGTCTAGGTCTCCGAAGGATACATTCATTTTTAAAGTACAGCAGGAAAATGTCTGCGTATTTTTAGGTATAAAATGTATGTATTTAGTGACTAATGTCCATTTATAGGTTTTTAAAAACTATCATATTATCACGTTCCCACAGGTTAATTAAAACTATACCTGGCAAAACCCGCTGTTTATGTGAACAAAAAACGCCGTACATTTATTGATAAAGGCAGTCCGTTGCCTTTTATATGTTAAAGTGGTTGTTTTTTATTTTGTGATTAAAATATAGCCTGAGAAATACAAACTGTTACGCTAGACGGAAGGAAAATATTCAAGATATGTATCTGTATACGGTGTTAAAAAGACCCTTATACTAGTCAGATTATACCTTCTAATTAGATCTCTTTGCTCGATTGTTTTGCCGAGATTGATCGGCACGCAGCATCCAGCATAGCCGCCAATCAGCGTTCGCAGATCAGCGTGCAGGCGAATGTCCCGCCCACAGCGCCAGTGCAAATTGAGAGTGAGTTAGTTGGAGCGCTGATGCGGATGCTGGAGTTTTGTTGTTGCAATTCAACTTTTTTTGGGGGGGTTCTATTGTGCGGGTGTTGTGCGTCTATGCAAAGTAAGTGTATTAGCTCTGATCCTTGCAGCGATTGCGTGTGATTTGTACCGTACTGCCTGTTATATTTCCTGTTAAAGCGTCTGGTAGTTTATGATGGCCATCAATATATGATTATTATGTCTTTAACACGATGTTGCGTTGTATATGTTATCTTTATCTATAGTTGGTTACATATAAGTTATTTCTGTATATTTAATTTGTATTCCAATGTTATTTAGTGGGCTAAGTGTTAATTTTGAGCTGTTTCAAAGTTCTAAAGACAACTTGATGCGCATGCGCGCTGAACATGTCCAGACACAGCACCGCAAATAACCAGATTAAGCCGTTTGCTAATGTATATAATATATGTTATGTTTGTTTCTACTGATAATTAATCCATTTAAGTGTATATCTGGCTGCATGTTTATCTTGTGTTTATCTGTTTAGAACATTTAATATTATTATCATGTATGTATATATATTTACTCTTTTTCTGTTGTTCTTTACTCTGTATTTTCTGTTGTTCTAGAAAACCACACATACACACACAAACTAAAGACTAAGTTGTTGTGGTGACAAATAAACGGGTTATTCCCATATATCAACATCTTTGATCAAGTCGCTTCTCTTTTTCTACATAAAACATCTACATAAAAATGAGACTGTGCTATTATAGCTAACTCACTTTTTCATAGGTTTTATTAATACTCTCAAATGTAATTGATATTTGCATTAAAGGTATACGTTTTAAAAGAAATAGTTTTAATAATAGGCTACTTTACTTTACTTTTACTTCCTGTCTTCAGACCCGTTGTAAAGTCTTGAGTCCGGTTGTGCTGGCTGCCTCAGACCCCAGTTTATATACCCGTTGCCAGGTACTTTCGCGGGTTTTTTACACAAAGATTAGATTATAAAAATGTATATATAATTCGTTTTTATGCGTTTATTTTAAAGAAATAATCTAAAAAGTATATTTATTCCTACATTTATATATTGATACCTGGCCAAAATTTATTTCTTCTGACTGCCATAATCCATTCTATTTATTCTTTAAATGGTAAAACACAAGGCCTGTGTGGGTTTTCTGTGTGCAAGCCCACAGTGGGTTGACCAAGCATGTTTTCTTGGTACACACTGCTAAATGACTTGTATCATGCAAGATTACTAGTGTTGATGCATGAAGTTCATGTTGACGAGCGACTAAGCAACTTCGCAAAAACTAAGAAAATGTTGGCGCCAGGTTAACTGGCCATGCGTCCTTTTAGCAGACATTACAAATGAAAAAAAAAGCAAACAATTCAGTCAAATTGTGAATTATTATAAAAGTAATTATAAATTTAAGCAATTTAGTCTAGAATTAAAGCTCTTTCAAAACTTGAAACAACTATATTAAAATCAAGCATTTATAAGCATTTCTTCCCTCTGATCTTTTAATCTGCCCTGTTTACTAGAATCTTCCCACTTCTACATTGTTCTCAGATCCATTGTGTTCCATCTCTCTATCATGTTCTCTCACTGTGTCTTCTAGATTGCCTTTAAAGTCCTGACTCTCTGCCTCATCACCTTTTGTGACCTCATGTTCTTTGTCAGGACAATTAATTTCTGGAGTTTATCCTTTTGATAAAGTTTGCAAAATGCAGTATGCAGAGTCTTTACCATTTAAAATAGTATAGCTACAGAACGTACTGTACACATTAAATTAATACAAAAAATTGAGTATCAGTACTTGCTGATACATTACCTTGTGAAAGATGCTCAAAAAGTTTACATATTTTTTCCAAAACACCTCATTGGCATTTTGAAGAGGCAATGGACCTCTGCTGTCCATTTTTTGCTCTTTGAATATTTCCCCAAAAGCAGATAAGGGACATAGCCAAGAGCTATGATGTAGAATGTCTTAAATATAGAATTATAAAATTAGCGGCACAGACATTGAACACTTCATAAGTTAAGTATCTAAATATTTATATTGTGTGTCACAAACAATGTTAATTGTTAAAAATGGTAACACATTATTTCATGAACAAATAACATAATTTTTTCACATAACAGATATTTACATATAGTCCTGAAGACACAAGAAATAACTGAATTTACAAAAATGTTACCTAGATCTTACCTTGATTGTCCTAAGTTGTTCAACTTTCCACTGGTCTTCAGAAAGATCTTCCAGGTCCTGCACATTCTCTACTTTTCCAGCATTGTCTGCATATTTGACCCATTGTCAACAGTCACTGTATGATGCTGTGATCTTTATTTTCACACTGAGGACAACTGAGGAACTCATAAACAACTGTTACAAAAGATACAAATATTCACTGATTCTCAAGACGGCAACATGATATTGTATGCAAACTTTATGTAAACTTTAGACTGTATGTAAACTTTCAACAGAATAATAATTGATCAAATTGTGTTTAGTTTGTCTTCTGAGTAATATATATATAGCATATGTAGCTTCTAAAGGGCATTACTAAATGAAAAAGATCTTTGAACAAATTACCAATTTACATGGGGTGTGTAATCTTTGCTACCTTTGAATTCCACTGAAAAACAGTATTTTTTCTTACCATAATAACTAAATTGTGAAAGACTTCTTTTTAAAATAAAATTTCTACACTACAATAAGAGAAAAATAAACACAATGTGTACTACACAACATGATGATTGTTAATTGTTAATGAACACCTTTATCCTTTATCCTATTGGAAATTGTTAATGAACAATTAACACCGCTTTCCGCAGTTCATCCTGTTCTGGTAATGGGGGACATTTGTTACCTTTTTCCGTAACTGTTCAATCGGGTATATGTTGCAAGCAGTGATGAGCGCACCAAAGTTGTTCCGAAGCATGTAATTTAATTTCCAGCAACGGATTACTTATCAGAATGTATACCTTAGGAATTCTCCCACATGAACACTCGGAGGGCTTTAACACAACCCTCGAGCATCAGGCATGGCAGCAGGAAGAACAAAAAGAAAAAACACACACCTTCAAACACACTTTTACACACACACTTTCGAGCACCCCGCTACGGAACTACATTTCCCCTAAATGCATGCTGTCTGGACTACAAACCCAACATTTGTAATGACCACGTCCCGTAAGACGTTGCCGAAAAGTTGAACCTGGCAAGTAAGGATTGTGCAGGCATTTAATGAATATGTCCGTACCCGTAATTCACACATATCCGTGATCTTATAATGCATCAAAACATATGATGCATCGGTAAAAAAAACTGTTGCACACAGCTGACCCGTTCACCTTTATCCTTTTTCCTAATACATGTTTATAAAAGTAATTTTTTAAGTAAAAATGACGGCAAACCGCCTGACAACTGTAGCATGTTCATTTAAAAGTAGAACGTTAAACGTTTACACGTTTCACAAACATTAGAAATCAGATGCTATTGGAACTCGCACTTACAATAATCTTGATTAAAATTAACTTAAAATTCATTGCGAAATACCTACTTACGTTTCTGACGTAAGACAGTCGACATAGTCAGCAAGAGCTGAAATTACAAATCTTTGTCAAACTCAGGGTGGAATGATGATGATGACGTTAATAATATTTCATTCATTTGATTGGACTGCAGGGGTAGTGGGCGGTCCCTGAGCAGGGATAAACAAACAGCGAGGCATTAAACGGATTTAATTTTTTTTGTGTGGGAAGTTAAACCCACACGGACTTAATAATAATTCTGAATACGATCACAAAGAGCCCGAATTAATAATTTCAATATTTATTATGGTAGTGTAGCCAATAGCTTTGTGATGCCTCCGTTTAAAATGTAAGGGAAACGAAGGCAACTTCCTGCCATAAAATGTTTATGCTAATACACGTATATAGTTAATACACTCCAGCTCTGCTTTTCCACCACAAAAAAAACTTTACAGGAATATTTTAAGTGTGGGTCAAGCTTACACTACACTTGCTGTACCTGTCAAAAATACATAATTTACGCACTGTACAAAAAGAGTAACATTCGACATTACAAAAACATTAAAATATAACTGTATTATGCATTATTTATACAGAATTTGTAATTCTTTTTCATTTTTTATCACAAGGCAACTAATAATAACTTAATAAATACTTTAATGTGTTGCGAGTTTCGGTTCCGATACCGTGGGAGGGTGATTATAAGGATCATAAAAGTGACGTCAGTGTTGCGATCATTAGGAGACATCACAGCTTGAGGGTTCAGAAAATCTGGTCAGGTAGAGGTACCGTTAGGTTACAGGAAAACCTGGGTCTAAGCAGTCAAGAACATTTGGTTGGGTGCACATTATGTTCTGGAGTCATCAGGCGAAAATATGTATGTAAGTTATCTTTTAGAGAAGGAGACCAGCATGTACCCAAATTCTGTAAGACACACAAGCCTAAATCTGAATCCTCAAAATTTTGTACCCACGCCTCCACAATATCCGGACTTCACAGGATACCATCATGTTCCTGGAATTACCAACGACCCTCACCATGGTCAAACAGGAGCGTGGAATCCAGCATACCCTTCATCACGGGAAGAATGGACACCTTACGGGGCAGGGACTGGACCATCAGTTTCAAGCACTGGTCATCTGGGTTTTAGTCCTCCAGAGTTTTCATCTGTTCAAGCGCCCGGCCTTCTTCCATCCACCATAAACCCAGCAGTCGGTCAACTTTCGCCAAACTCTCAGCGTCGGAACCCGTACGACTGGATACGTCGTAGCGCTCCGCCGTCAAACTCAGGTGCTTTTAAAATCTACATGCAATCCCGAATGCTGTTTCGAAAACTGTAATAAATTATTATTTGAAACACATACTCATCGGAATCACATTCATAAAAAAATATGTACAATACGTTTTATGTAAAATTAAAGGGTGTGTGAGCACGTTGAGCCACAGTACGGGAGTTGTCATAAATCGGGATTTGTGTGTTGAGTCTCTTGATGTCGATCATTGTTCATTTTATGTCAGGGTGCCGATAAGTCTGTCGAATAGTTTGATTACTTCACTATAACATTTCAGTGAGGTAACTGACATATAGGTGATTGATATTATACGTGTGTGTATAGTTAAGAAATTAAAAATACACAATACAATCAAAATATGTCACGTTATTTTATGAATTGCGTATATACAATATATTTAGCTTATTATTTTCATGTATATTATGAATATGTTTGCATTACAGTTGGTAGGGTACTGTCTCAGTCAAAAAGAGATTTCGAATTGTTGCAATTACCAACACACACTAATATCAGCACATTTCTAAATAGGATTATTATTCCCTGTTAGCTCAGATTACTCTCTTTTTTAAAAAGGGAACAGTTCTGAAAAGTAATTGAACTCCCTTTTTAAAACATGGACCAACAAGCAGTTCTGGTTAAAATCACGTTACCTATGCCCTGCCTTCATACGCAAACCACATTTGACCAAATTTTAAGAAATAATTCAATTGTACATAGTACAGCTCGGAGCCAGTTTCACGACAGTGTCCGTAAGCCCCAAAATAAAAATAAATAAATACGTTCATGCGAAACATCTTAGATTTCGATGTTATCTTTATTTCGATTCCCAGAAGCGTCGTAACTTAAGTACCTCTTGAAAATCGCCGCAGATCTACTGGCACTCTTTAGTAATCTTATTTGTTATTTATTAGGTTGGCTTACAAAAGTCAGCATACTGTTGTTTGACGCAGGCATTATTTTATTATTATTATTATTATTATTATTATTATTATTATTATTATTAGACTAACATTTCTGACTCTAACTCCTAGAGCTTTCAAGGTACAGCTATTCATTTTTTTTGCTTCCTTCCTTTCTTCCGTCCGTCTTCTTTCCTTTTTTCTTTCACTGTTCAGTTGCAATTAAAAAGCGTAGCCTACTTGTGCGTTCTAAGCGCATTGCTTGGGAAAAATACACACAAGTTTGTAAAATGGTCGTAGAAAACTATCTGAAATGCTAAAATCCATTGTCGGGAAACGGGACCCTGATCGGTGATAAAGTCTGTGCAAAAGTCTGTGCAAATTAACAGTCTGTGTTGCTTCTGTTTTGGTATGGTAAAACAACAGAACATTTCTAAATAAAATACTAATACTCATATACTAAGATTTTAGGCAATTATGCAGGGAAATAAGTCTTAATACACATTTCAGTAAACCAGACTCTCCTAAAAAATAAATAATAAAAAACAATAGTAATAATAATAACAACAATAATGCCAATTTGTGTTGGTAGCTAACTTAAAAGATCCTCAAAGCACCCTTTGGGGGTCTCAGTTACCACATGAGGGAACCCTCTGATGAACCTCTAGGCATTCTTTAAATGACTCTAAAATATCCAATATATTTAAATATCCTCCAGGACCCTACAATATATATTTTAACTGTCTCAATGTCTAATGATAGCGTTACTGGAGGATCCAGTGAGTCTCTAGAGTTCTTGCAATACCTAATAGTAAGTTTCTTAAAAAGCTGAAAGGGTCTAATGATTCTTTAGAGGGTTCTACCTCATCAGAAGGCAAATGAGAAACTATAGATAATGTAGATAGTGCTTAGGCTTGAGGAGGTGTTTAGTGCTCAAGGATCTTAATTTTTAAAAAGAAAAACAGGTCTTGGCCAAGTAAATCATAGCTACCCATTATGGCTTCCAATGATATTTTTGATGAAGATGGTGTGATTTATAAGCTTAATGATCTGAAATTTCTCTGCAGCTGTTCCCCTAGACAGACAGTACCCTTCTCTTTGCAATTTATGTTGTAATATTTAACCTGGTAGCTACTTAAGTCCCCTCTTGCCACTGACAGGGTAAACTAAGTTTGAAATATAGACACAATTCCAAAGACATTTATAACATGGACATCTTGGTGTTTTATATATGTATGCACTTAATGATTGGCTTACATAAATCAACAAACACTATGCTTTAGCAGTTCCCATAGTTACTTTTTAATTACAAAGGTAAGCGTTATTCTAACACAGAACATGAGTTTTATTTGTCATTTTATTCTATTACATATCAAATACTTTGATGCTAATTAAATAAAATACTTTTTAATCATTAAATATTATTCTGTTATGTAAAGACAAGAAAAACTAGAATGCAAATTTCCAGTAAACCAAAATCTACTTGGTTTGGACAGGTTGGACAAATGGACAGGTTGATACATTTTTCATTTAATCAATAATTTAATTTTTAAATTTTATTTGGTGGCAAACTGTTTTTGGTTTAGGTGGGAAGACCAGAACAAAAGACAAATACCGGGTGGTATACACAGATCATCAACGCCTAGAATTGGAGAAGGAATTCCATTACAGCCGTTACATCACAATAAGAAGAAAATCAGAACTGGCAACAGCACTCAGTCTGTCAGAAAGACAGGTGAGGCATTTTACTGTCTGGTTCAAATTCCTGACCTGAGGTTTTAAGATGACCTATGTTGATATTGAGTTAAGACAGGTTATAAGTATTTATTTATTAGGCTTTTAACAAAGCACATTGTTTAAAAGCACCTTAACATATTAACACAAAAATATTGCAATACTAGTGTCTGAATACCGTTTTGTAGAATAATTGGTGTAGTCTTGAAATTAACTGCAACATTCTGTAACTGTATTATTATCAAGGTCATTCTTTACAAAATGGTTTATGACATATAAAGACCTGTTGTTGACAGGTGAAGATCTGGTTCCAGAACCGACGTGCTAAAGAGAGGAAAGTTAATAAAAAGAAGATGCAACAGCCACAGCCAGCATCCACAACCACACCCACCCCATCTAACTCAGCTCTCCCAGGCAGTGTGGCCATGGTGACAAGTAGTAGCAGTGGCTTGGTATCACCGACTATGCCAATGACTATTAAAGAAGAGTACTGAAGGAAGGAAAAATTTCCAAACTTTGACTGTTATTTGTATATACACTATAACAAAGACCTATAAACGTATGCATAATAACACACAATAAGTATTTCAGTATGTAAGCATCTTTGCAGTGAAATAGAAAACACAAATACCACAAATGTGACAATGACTGTCTGCTCTACACTGGACATTTATCAAAAAATACATCAAACACAAGTTGGCAACACCCATTGTAAAGTATTGAAAGCAAGTACACATTAATCCTAAATCTTGTGTAATATATGGTTGTGTAGGTTTTTTTATTGTAGAACTTTTGTTTTGCCCAAAAATGTAAATTGAGATGTTTTGTGAGTTTTGAATAATTAAAATGTATGTTTCTAAAATAAACCATATTAATAAAATCTTTTATTGTTAAATATTGAATTAATTTATTTAAGACCAGGTAATGATTTTATAAATATCAAAGCAACTAAAGAGAACAGTGTTTTATTTTGTCATATGAACAAACCTTTTTAAAATTCTTTATAGCATACTCACAGCCATGTGCCTAATGTCACCCTATATATATGGTGTATTGTTCTGTTTGTATCAAGCATTTATGTTAAGTATCTATTGGCTACAAAGCAGTAAAGGTTTTTAAACTTCAAGTATGTTGTTTTCTGAAATGTTGCAAATGTATTACTACATCTACTACTAGAACTGTTGACTAAAATATTAGATGTTTACTCGTTTCAACTCATTTGTATATATTTATATCTGATGCTTTATTTTTCTGATTTAAATCCATTTTTTCACATTTTCAAATATAAAGAAAACTTTATAACACTTTACAATAAGGTTACAATATGCATTAGTTAATGCATTAGTTAACATGAACTAACAATGAACAAAATACTTATACAGCATTTATCAATATTTATGTTAATGTTAGCATTTACTAAGACAAAAGAGCAAATACATTACAAATACATTGACTTCAACTAACAATAAGACAGGTTAACAATAGCTGAAAAACTATACTTCTCATTGTTAGTTCATGTTAGCTATGTATTAACTAACATATTCAACCTTATAAACATTTACCAAATAGACCCTTAGTGTTACTATAAAACGTTTTTAATATTACACTGTTAAATATTACAAAAGCATTCTGGGAGAAGAAATGTCAGTGAAAACTATAGTGTGAGAGTGAATAGTTCATGTTGTTTGCACAGTGTAACGGCATTGCTGGATAAGAGACAAGTGCGCACTGAGAAACTGTGAGCTATTTCATTATCAGGCACACTCTGAACTCTCTTATCAATGATGTGACAGAGAAGTTTAGATTGACAGGCCAACATATCTTCTCTACAGCATCGCTTCAACGAGACCTGTTTTATGACTGTGGTAACAAAGCCAGGGTGTGGTGTCCAAAGGGCAAGGTGAAGGGGCTGGTGAGCAAACACACAATGCACATCTGCCTGTGCAGATCTCCATTCATACTGAACCTTCATGATTATTATTTTAACATAACTTACAGGAAAGCAAAACATGTCTGGACCTGTTACACTTTACACACAACAATATAAGTTGCTTTTAAGACAATATTCTAAAGTCTGGATTCAGCAGACTTGGTCACATTTTAAGCATAGTTTGCTTTTGTGTTAATATGAGTGATAGTTGAGTGATAGTTCCTAAATTATTTTAATGATATTGGGGGATGGTTTTTATACTGTACAAACTGTATATTCTATCCCTTAACACCATCCAAAAACTAATCCAAAACCAGGAAATGTCATAAACCATGTTTACATTGTTATACACGTCATTATACACATTTGTGTCTTCATAAAACCACATAGTCAACCCCCTACACACACACTAGACATACTACAATTTAATTACTTTATTTATACCTGAATTGTAGGTATCTTGTAATGTTCTATTTTTTTATCATTGTTCTATTTTTGGTAAGTGAGATCTGTATAAACAGGTTAGCTGTTAGCTCCCTCTGAGGTCATAAAGTTTATTAGGGGCATGTTGTAAAAATATCCTCACCAGAGTAACAAAAACATGCTTGTTGATAGTGTTTACAATGTTCTAGGGATCCAATTATTTATAAAGCATAAAGAGAATGTTTTAGAGGGAGAAAATTGAGAAAATATCAGTCATCGTTTTTTGATGCATTTATTAGATGATAATAAAACAGAAAGAATAGCAAACTTATTATAACAGAAGACAAAACTTTTTTATAAATGTCAGATAGTTACTTTTATCACAGGGACTTAATAAAGTATCAAGATTTATTTATTAATAATGTTTGATAATCAAATTTGAGGCTAAAGATAAAAAAGCTTTACTTTGTATCAAAAACATTTTATTCCAAACCAACTGTGTAGGTAATTACTGCAAATAAAGTTAAAAAGTCTATCTTCAGATATAGTCTATATAAAGTAATATTTGTGTAGCAGCTTGTTTACAAGGCTATTATAAACTTTTAATTTTAATACATATACCTACTAATATCTTATATAAATGCAAGAAATGTCTCTATAAACAATAAGAGTTGTAAAACAGTAACTGATGTGACTATTTGTATATAAAAGATATGCTTAAGTGACTATTTGTATATAAAAGATATGCTTAAGTGCTTATGATGCCTTTTCATTAGGGCTTCTGAAATGAATTCATGTTCCCATAGAAATACTTGGATTTTATAATGACATGTCCATCCCATCTAATATGGTCATTACAAGTTATGCTTATAGGTGTGCAATGTTTATTATGATGAAATAATAATAATAATAATATGTAATTCTAACAACTGTTTGGTTTTGCTATTGTAAGGAATTTATTTTAAACAAATGTTTTATTAAATTTTCTCTGTCATAAAACATTGTTTTATATGGTTTTCAGATAAATTTACACAGTAAAATTGTGAAACAATTCAATGCATGAAAATCAATGCATGAAACAGCGAAACATAAATGTTAATTTATATAATAATATTTAATACTATCGGTTAATCATTTGATATATAACTGACTCTTGTCATAATGCATGCCAGTGTATTTATTGTGTAGATCTTGTGTTGACTTGATTACCCTAAACCTATTACAGTAGTATGATGTTCAAAATTTTTCTAAATAATCTACATTTTAGTTAAGAGACAAATAAATAACTACATTTTTGTTTTGCTTTAGTGAACTTGCTGCTTCACTAAGACAATGAAGACACCTAAGAAGTAACATAATTTGTATCCTTTCTACAGCATGGCAGCCAGACAAGTTATTAATATCAATCGATTTGTTCATTTTCTATTTCTAATTCTATTTTTTAGTTTATATGCATTTCCATTAAAAATGTAAAATAATTATGTTTAGTTTTTATTAGTTTATTAGTTTTATATAGTATTTTATAGTTTTATTTATAGTAATATTTATAGTTGCATTTTATTAACCAAAAAACATGCTTAAAAAAGCCCTGTTATGTAACACACTTAATATTTAATATAAATCAATATTTAGCATGACCACCATTCCAACAACTTTTGTCCTTGGGATACATTTTATAAGGTACCTTTGCAGATAGGTTGTTAGGCTCTTTTTTACTCTAATCTGGCACTCTAATCTTTACTCTCCAGCTGACTGTAGTATGGGACAAATGACAAATATATATTTACTAATATAAAATATATATTAACTAATTTGTCACCAGCATCATCTCGATTACTGTAAACATTGCAATAACAATAACCACATACTACCTACTATCACTACAGCAAACAGCATGGATTTCTTATCCTATCTATTGTAGTTCTGGTTCCTTGCCACAGTTGCCTATATGCTCTCTGGGGAACTATTAAAAATAGTAAAAAAAAAAATACATTTTTTGTATGTTAAACGTTTCATATGTAAAATGTAAAAATAATATCCTTATGTTTGATACACTATTCTAACATTCAAACATTTCTGCAAGCTGCTCTAAAGCTGTTTTGTGAACTGCATATGCAGAAAAGTTATACACAAATAAAATCTAATTGAATTGAATAAATAAATTGTTAATTTTTATTGTATTTATTTGTGCCTCTGTATTTTGATTGAATGGATTATTTGCTTGATTTTAGATTTGCACTACAGGCAATTTAATAGCAAAACTACTGACTAAAACATACAGCTGATAAAGACACAGCATATTCATATTTATAGTTATATTCATATGTATAGTTATACATTTTATGTATAACTATATGTATATATATATATATATATATATATATATATATATATATATATATATACACTATATTTATACTATATAAATGTATGTATAAATTTATGTATATATATCTTTAACAAGATTATTATTATTGTGCCCATAAATGACATTAAAATCATAGTCATTTTATGGATGTTAAATATTATTGAAAATTCTGTGTGGGTTAATTATTTACACTTAACATCTCAGGAAATGAGGTCTGTTGCACATCTATCTTGAATTGCCAAGCATGAACTTGGTTTGACATAGATTCTGCATTGTCATGTTGCAATCCTCTAAATTATCAACAAAGGCAAAGGTTAATTATAAAGGCTAAGTCTTTCAAAACCAACCAAGAATTTAATCTCTTCTGAATATGCCATGGTAGATGCCCATAGGCAGTCTAAGGCTTTGATACATGATTTTAAAATACATATACAAAATTAAACACAAAGTAATACATTTACATAATTACATAAATTTAACACAAATTAAATTACATTAAATTACATATAAATACATAATTTACAATACATTTAAACTGTTTTATATTTTTATTCTCAACAAATGAGAATTTTGGCAAAAAAAAAAATTAATTAAAAAGACCTGTTATGTTTGCATATTGATGCATTTTAATAATATACTGTTTCCTGTTGGTATTTAATATTTTAAATTAATTTTAAAATATTTATTTATTTTAAACTAAATTGTACATACTGTATAGTACTGTCTTAGGCACAGTACTATAGGATAGTATAGTACTATCTAGTACTACCAGATTCTTCACCAGCAATAAAATTGATGTTTATTTATCTTTTGTGTGTCAGTAAGAAAAATCAATATAAATTTTCAAACATTCTTTGGTGATAACTGTAATAATCAAGTGAGATTTTTGTATAAACATGCAGAGATTTAATCTCACTATCAAAGAGTCAGTCTGGGAAGAATGTGCTTTCCCTTTCTTATGTGAAGAAAGGGAAAGCTTTGATTAACATTTGATAAAACAATGCAGAGCATCTGGCAAAACATTGTTTAGTGCAAATAAGTGCAAACCGTGATCACTGCAGACTACCTTCACTATCTCTACTTTTTGTTATTGAGACTGTTTGGAGGCCATTATGGTAGATTTATTAATAACCTCCCAGACCTGTCTCAAATGCACTAGGTAGGTTAAAGAGTATTACAGGCAAACTACCTGCCCCATGGTACAACAGTCACACTGTCTTAAGAAAGCATTTATGTAAATGAAGGTGGCAGACTACAAATTGAATGGCATAGTTCACCCAAACATAAACATTTTTAGCGGAAACTGTTGTCCTTTTCATTAAAAAAAATGCAGGTAGCAAAAAGGCAGATACATACAACACAAAATAAATCCCTGTGGCTCCTGATTATATATTTAAAAAATAACAATAGTATGAATGCTTAAATTAAAAAAAGAAACATAACTTCAGCTAAATCTAATATTAAATTACAGCACAGTAGTAATAATTTCAAGACCTCAACATCAAAATCATCAACATATAGGCCAACCTATAGTTGGAACATAACTTCACAGTTCAACTTGGATTCAACTCTTACACCTATTTTCCTGCTTTCCTGTCTAAGCATGCAACACAGCTCCAATGCCTACTCGCAGACCTTCCAGCCAATGATGATTGATGATTGCAATCTGGGGTAAGAACGCTGTGTCAATCATCACCCCGTCCCGCCCCAGTACCTTTTGTCAGCAGGATTGGTTCGCATCTGGATTGGTTCGCATCTATATCCCTGAAGAATGTGTACTCCCATGTGTCGAACCTCCCTCGACACGTTTCTTTAGTTTACTTTTGAGGTGTGGGCATACCAGTACAAGGTCCTTCCCTTTGGTCTAGCCCTGTTGTCCTTTGTATTCACAAAGGTGGCAGAGGAGTGTTTTTGATGACCAGCTTATCCTAGCTCACTCATGGGATTTGTTGTGCAAGCACAGGTATCTGGTACTACAGCACCTAGACCGACTGAGATTTCAGGTCAACTGGAAAAAAAGAGCAAGCTTTCCCCGGTGCAGAGCATCTCTTTTCTTGGCATGGAGTTAGACTCGGTTAGCATGACAGCTCGTCTCTCAGAAGACAGGGCATAGTCAGTGCTTGCCTGCCTTCATTGGATCAGGAACATGCCAGCGGTCCCTTTAAAATTTTTTAAAGGCTCCTGGGGCATATGACATTTATATGAGACTGCTCCAGCACTGGGTTCAGGACCAAGTCAAGAGGCCTGTCTGGCACTTCGGTGTACACCAGGTGGTTGTCACCCCAAAATGTCGCCGAACCTTTAGCTTGTGGTTTTACCCGGCTTTTTTTTACAGACAGGTGTTCCCCCTAGGACAGGCGTCCAGATCCAGGGAAGACGTGTTGGTCCAAATGGACAACACAGTGACAGTGGCCTACTTCAACCACCAGGGTGGTGTGCGGTCACATCACGTCACAGCTCGCTTGTCACCTCTTCCTTTGGAGTCAGTGGTCAATCAAATCCCTGATCCTGGTCACTTCAATCTTTGCAGGTTATGGCTCGGCGTGTGTGGAGATCCCACCTCACACAGTTGATTTGGCAGAGGTTCAGGTAGACCTGTTTGAGTTGATCCACTGCCCACTGTGGTATTCCCTGTCTAAGGTTCGCCATGGCATGGATACTCTAGTGCACGACTGGCCGCAACATCTACGCAAGAATGCATTTCCCCTAGTGAGCCTCCTTGCACAGGTTCTGTCAGGAGAGGGGGAGGAGCAGCACCAGGCTTTTTTGGTGGCCCATTGTGGACCACCCAGACCTGGTTCTCAGAGCTCATGCTAGGGGGCAAGCCCTTGGGATGGCATGACCTGGTCGTAAAGTTCCTCAGAGGCACCAGGAGGCTGAATCCCCCTAGGCCACGCCTCATTCCCTCTTGGGATCTTTCTTTAGTCCTCGAGGGCCTACAGAGAGTGCCATTTGAGCCCCTAGAGGAAGCTGATCTCAGCATCCACACACTGAAGACAACTCTTGTAGACGGAGGTGTGGTGAGCGCTGGCGCGCAGGGCCCTTGAGTCCAGCCAGGAGCAGCCGTCCATGGATGAGGCCGACCACCAAAAGGAGCAGCTGCCACAGGTTGCGGGCTAATGAACCAAGGTGCTGGATTCGACACTGGAGGGCCCGGCCTAGGAGCAGACCCTGGACAACCTGCCGCCAGAAAAGGCCCTTGACGAACCGCCGACCCAGGAACAGAGACTGGAACCGACCCAGGAACAGAGACTGGAACCGACCCATGGGACAGAGACTGGAACCGACCCTGGGACAGAGACTGGAACCGACCCTGGGACAGAGACTGGAACCGACCCTGGGACAGAGACAGGAGGAGCGGATGCTGCCACCGCCGGGACACAGACAGGAGGAGCGGACGCCACCACCGGGACACAGACAGAAGGAGCGGACGCCGCCACTGCCAGGACACAGACAGGAGGAGCGGATGCTGCCACCGCCGGGACACAGACAGGAGAAGCGGATGCTGCCACCACCGGGACACAGACAGGAGGAGCGGATGTTGCCACCACCGGGACACAGACAGGAGGAGCGGATGCTGCCACCGCTGGGACACAGACAGGAGGAGCGGACGCAACTTGTTCTGAAACAGGCACAGAGACTGATTTTTCCGTAGGCTTGGGAGCAGGCACGGACAACTCCAGAGGCATGGGCACAGGCACGGAAGCAGGCCCTGTGGTAAGAGCAGACTTCCCCTTCCGCTTCTTCTTCCTGGAAGAATCTCTGTGCATGAATCTCAGTGCATGGGTCGCTTGAGCAGATTCTGTAAAATGGAACTGAAGCAGGGTCCAAACAGTCCACATATACACACAAGCTAAAAATGCTTGGGAATATGTTTATTGTGACACCGTTCACAGAGAGCAGGACATGGAGAAAGGACATGGAGAAACCTTCCTTCTTCTTCCAGACGTAGAAGGCACAGATGCCAGGACGGACACAGGAGGCTCGGGCGCAGGAGTGGGCACTGGAGACGTGGCGAACTTTCCCCTCCCCTTCTTTCTGCGGGAACGGGTGACAACCAGGTACAGTGCTGGATCCGGTGGGGCAGCTGCAACTGGATCCAGGACAGGCTCCACCACCGACTCAATGTAGTCTTGAGAGGTCCTTCTCTCCCTGGACCTGGGGACCAGAGAGCTCTCACGCTCGGAAGGGACCTTAGGCAACTGGACACTCCGGAGCAGGGCCCCAAGGGAGATACAACCCAGGGACAGACCCTCTGAAGCCGGACCTCGACTGGACTGTGGGGAAACGGGAAGAAGGCTCACGGGGGAAGCTTCCTGCTTCTCCCAATGGCACATCTCCCACACCAGTACCCAGAAAGGTAGTAGGATGAGTCTATTGCGCTCCTGTAGGGGTGGTGGGTGTTTGAGGCCGGCCATGAAGTGGGCGCCAACAAGGGGCTCAGCGACATCCTCCTGCAGCACCTCCATGGCGTACTGTAGGAGGGTCTGTCCCTCCTGGGGAGGAACAAGGACCTAGAGCACAAGTTTAGATCCCGACTCCAGGAAACAAGAACCAAGACTAGGAGGAGTCAGGACCCAAACAATATGCTCTGACACAGAACACAGGGGATGTCAGAATCCTGGCAAGACAATCTAGAAAGACTCAGAACACGAAGCCAGGACCCTGACAGTGGCAGCAGGCAGTCATCAAGCCTATTATCCAAATCACAGCTTGATTTAGTTTAGTTGATTTAGTAGACCTATTTTAATTCTCTCATTTATGTCAATAAAAAAAAGTACATTATTAGGAAACATGAAACTGGTTCCCTTTAGAGGGAACTCAGTGCTGCTGGTGGTGTTGACACTATGGGAATGCTTCTTGTGTGTGAAGTGGTGTTTGAGCTTGTGATTCCTCTGACCCTAACGAGGATCCAAAGCTGTCTGCATCTGATTCTGTGGGGCTGTGTATAGGCAGTCATGCATCCAGATGTTGAGGCAGTGCAGCCTTCTCAGTCTGTTGTGCGTGAATATCTTCTCAAGTTGTGACTCATGCAGTTAAGAGTCTAGAGTGGCCAAATGAGCAAGCTGTCATTCTATATCAATTCTAAACTCAGTGACCACTTCGCTTCTGTCTGAGTGCAGCCTCTAAGGAATCTTGCATTCTTCCATAATCTCCATACCGAGGTGTTGAGAATTTTTGATCTGAATTATCTGTACCCTGCCCTGGTTTATACCCAGACAACCTCTAATTATACTAGACTAGTCTTCAAAAGACCAAAACAGTTCATGTCACACCTCTCTTCATATCTATTGTGTTCCTCACTTTGTAAGTCCCTTTGGATAAAAGTGTCTGTTAAATGCCTAAATGAAAATGTACCATGGTACAGAGCAGTGCAGAGGGTGAAAGAGACCCTTGCAGGCCATATCTCACCCTCATCAGCATTGTTGTGGAGGAAGCCTGTCTTTCCCTTCAAGCCATACAGGGTTAAAATCAAGCTTTGATGGTAAGACATATGTGGCTGCGGGTAGGCATGCTCAGCCGCCATGGATGGCTATAGATGGTCCTTTATGTCAGAAGAATGGCTTTTGTTTTCGCATTGTAGGTTCTTAAAGCTGTCTGGCCTGCAACTTTTAAGTGCAGTCTCTCTTGCATTGTATGCTTTGACAGCAGTTTGCATCAAACTGTCAGCATTTCATCATTTCCTGGGTGTTGCAGTGCTGCCCACTGCTCCAGGTATGTTTATGTTCACTCCTCACTGGTATGGGTTGAATGCAGGTTACATTTCAGGTATGGGTTACGTCACTTTTATTTTACAAGATAATATTTCCCATTTTCTTTCTATGTGACCCATTTCTGTCTTTAACATATTCCCAAGCATTTTTAGCTTGTGTGTATATGTGGACTGTTTGGACCCTGCTTCAGTTCCATTTTACAGAATCTGCTCAAGCGACCCATGCACTGAGTTTCATGCACAGAGATTCTCTTCCACACATTTTTTGTGGCCTCAATTTTGTGATAAACTTTCACAATAAATTTTGTGAAAGTCATTCTATGGTTTCTCAGTCTTGCTCTAATGTAAGCTTAAAAACTTGGTGAAACAGTAGAAGCACCTGACAGGGCACAAGCAGCATGTCAGTAAATGTTTTTACAGTGCGTTTACAACAAGAACAGTACTTTTGTCAACAATAAGTCATATTTGAAGCATTTAGTTTAATGTAAAGGGAAAAATTTAATTTTATGCATGACGCTGTTCATCTGTCAAATGTTTACCAAGCTCTGACTAAAGCTCCACATCAGCACCATGACATTAGGACAGAAAGAGCTGTTAATTGATACTACAAGAACAAAACAGCATCAAGAGTGTTACTTAAAAAATAGTAAGTACATGATAATCAAGTAACATTAAAAAAAGAAAAACGTGTTTTGTTACATCAAGATCAGCTGAAGGGTATGCAGCCTGGGCAGAAATTGAGCTGCTTTGTTCAGCCGAATCCAAAGGCTGAGCAGTCTTGCTCTTGTGCCTTTCCCAATTTAGCACAATAGGGTGACATCTAGGTTCAACATACTCCAGCCCAAATCTACCCTCAGAATCCTTGCTGGACACTAGAAGGACAGGATACTTGGACATGTCTATCACCTTTTCTGATGCAGTATTAAGATTCGCAATCAGAGATGGCTAAAACACACCAAGAAGCTGAACACCTGGTAGTTTCAGGTCCACCAGATGCAGAAATCATCCTCTTGGCTTGAAACAGCTCTAAGGAAATATGCATGTGCCAGTGACCCACTGAGCCTGGTGGAAATGGTAGCCCTCCTGAAATGATGTTTCTCTTATTGGCATCCAGACATAAACCTTAGCTCCCAGCTTTAGTTGTAGTGTCCCACCACGCCTATACAAGATCTCACCTGCCACTTCAGGATCATTTTGACAACCTCTTAAGATATGGACATACTGAATAAGCCATGCCTTCAGCCTAGAGGGTTTGTAGAGGGATATGCAATTTGGATCAGCTGCCAAATGAAACTCCAGCATAAACCCCCAAACAAAAAAGTTCCTAAGGCTGTGGAATCTTTTTGCAGTGCCCTAGGATGCCTAATTAGTTAATATACATCTCACACATATTATTTGCAATAATACCATGTATTATGTGTTAAACATGTCTGATATTTGGAGTAGTCTGTCATCTACTTCTGCAATTTTATACCGGCTTGCTAGGCCCTGGTCCATGGTTTCCAGTGACCTTTCCGTCTCAAACTGCACCATCACCTACAAAAGGATTATCCAATGTTCATTCATGATGGCATAGGATGACATTGAGGAGAATATAACTTTCCTTGCCACCTTCTGGGTGTGGAAAGAATGAAAAGCCTGGAAAACTTGCCCAAAGGTTCCCTGCAGGAGCTTTCTAATAGCCCCCTGCTGCCGCTGTTACCTATACAGAAGGCGGTAAGTAGGGTAGTGTGCAGACACAGAGATTCCATTACATTCAGTCCATCAGGATCATTGTATTTACCAAAGGGAGCAGGTTCTCCTTTCTAAGGAATCCTGGGGTTATTTTCTGGCCATACTTCAGAACAAGACAGCTTCAGAATCCAGGACATTCTGGCAAATGAGGTAGGCCAAGTGGGCACATTCAAACTTCAGGTGCATCATTTTGTAGTGATCTTAACACAGGACACCCATTACGTATGCAGCACACAGAGCACTAGAGGTGTGGTGGGCTTTAGCCACACATCACCCAAAGTGTGTGTGTTTTACCTCGGGCACCAGCTAAGGAATTTCACGTTAACAGTATAAGAACAATCCAAATCGACCATTCAGTAAAATAAAATTATGTAAATAGGAGGGAGTTTTCACCTAACTGAAGGATTTGTGAGATACGGCTAACCTGCAGAGCCTCTGGTTACCACAAGAAAGACACAGTCGTAATGAAAGAAAATTTATTTAAATACAAATATAAAAAGGTAAATAACACTAGATGATAGAGATAAAGGATATAACACTACTAACAACACTTAATAACCAGATAAGAATGAGTATTGCATTACATGAAACAGTAAATGTGATGAACCGGAATTGATAAATGCAATGCTGCTGTTAAACTGTGATCTTAGAGAAATATTACTACATAGTCAACTTTAGTAAGACTGAATTACTCTTCAGTAGCCGCAGTCACAGAGAGGTGAACTCGGTTGCACCAAGAAGGAGGTTGGAGTCCAAATAGTTCAACTGGTTCAGTCCTCTGCAACTGAACTGTGTTTCAGGTGAGGCTGTAAAGGTTGGGCAAGGCCTAGCTATAGCCGATCACTATATTGTATTGCAATATGTAGTAATTATTAACAATGAATCAAAGCTAGTTGGTACAGAGTCTATAGCTGAAAGGATTTATTAACAGTACTGCCTGAAATTGTACATGAAATGGTTACAATGAAGATGCATATAATGGTAAATGACATATACAAGTAACTTTAAACAGTGTATGTGAAGAGTATTACCTATAGATAAAGAGTAGAAGATAGAAAAAGAAAGATGAGAAAAGAGGAATTTGGACTTAGAGCTCAGATAAAGAAGAAGAGCATAAAGAAAGGGCAGAATCCAGGAGCACAACTCAAGGAAAAGCACCCAGAGAGAAGAGTGTAAAGAAGAAGAGTGCAAAGTGCAAAGAGAGCATATCTTAGAAGTAAGAAGTAAGAGCATATCTTGCATTCCCTTTTTATTCTTTCCTTGACCATGTGACTGAAATGACTGGACAAAAAGCAGACCCCCTGCATACAACACAAACATCCCAGCCAATAGCCTTTGTTCTCTGTCAGCTCATCTGTGGGCTCAGGAATGCAAAGGGTACCTTTAGGCAAGGAGATGGGGTTGTGGAACAGGAATTAATGCCATTTAATATTCAACCCTACAATGCAAAATACAAGAACATGCATTTCCTCATGTGTTAGCAGAGAGATAAAATGCCTGTAATAAAAGTGGCCATAACCTGTCCGAAACACTCACACAAAAAAGGATTTATATTAATTTATATTTATTTAAAACCTGTTCCTGTTTCCATACAGGTCTAACTTTAGCTGCGAACAATGATGATGATGCTGGAGCTAACAAAACATTATGTAGCACATGCAGCAAATGTGCAGCACAATGCAGCACATTTATTAAACATTTCAATCAATTTATAACATGCCGTCAATAAAGAAAGTTTACCTACACTGCACCACTAGCTTAGAGAGAGTAAATGTTCAGCATTACACTCTCCAACTTGATATCTTCATCCATCTCTGTGTTGTTGACAGAAGAATTAGAGGGTTGCTTTTACACTGAAAATGTACATTTTAAAAGATTCCAAGTACAATGTATGTTTGTGGTTATAGTAATTAATGAGGCAGCCACGGATGGACCAGTTGACGGTTTCTTCTGCTGAACTTTTGCTATGTTAGCATGCTGCCAGTACCCACCAGGGGGCACTCCCTCCTGACGCCTGTACTGTCATTTACTTTGAACTCCATTTCTCAGAACCCTATATGTGATTGTCTTGATTATGTTCACCTGCATGTCACTGTCTGGTTTATTCATTCATTTGAGGTCTTGTTAGTGTATTACTGCAATTCTAAGTGTTCTCTCTGTGTCCCTGTGATTTTGACCCTTGCCTATGTTTTTGGATTACCCTGTTTGCTGTGCCCTTGGATATTGTTCAACGTTTAAAGTAATTACCTGTGTTTTGACCCTGCGCCTATTTATGACCTTGGATTGCATTTAATAAAGTCTGCATTTGGATCCTCAGTAGTGTTTATGGAGTAGTTCTTTCACCATGCACTCTTGGCATGAGTGTCAAAACTAACCAGTTGGTCATCCTTTGACAATGCAGCTGGAGTACATAGCTAAGAAGAGACTGGATTTCCTCAAAGAACACTAGGCTGCCTTTGCAGTGCTCCTCTGTCATCAAAACTCCTGATGAAGGTTCTTTGTTGTACCACACATCGTTTGTATTTGTACAACTGCAGGATGTACTGCCCAAAATGTTTCCTTCTGTCTGAGGCATCACCTCCTCTTTGAAGGACCATATTTACAGTGATTTGTCTGACAAGCTTCTCCTTAACTGGTGCCGACTTGTCCTGCAAAGATGGGTTGGTTTGGATGCCCTGGCCTGGTTAGTTGTCTCTTGAAGATATTCCAGTAGTCCCTTTTGCAACACAACCTTAACTTTTCAACCTACAATATGTAATGGTGTAAACACTAGATCACTTTACCTTGTAATGTAAACTGTAATTTTAGAATAGTGTAATATGTTATTATTAACTGACAAACAACATAAAAAATATAGCCGTCAGTGGCAATTATTAGGATCAAGCCCAATATGGGTACAAAGTGAAACATTTTCAATTGAGTTACAGCCGGTGGAGTTACAACCTCAGATGCTTTTTGGCATTGGTGTCATTTAACAACAGGTGTATCTTCTGGGTTTTTTTGGCAGTTGGCAAACCAACTTAAAAGGTGCATTCCCGCCACCTACTGGAAAAATAATGGTTGTGAAGGGGAAAAAACTAAATTCTATTAATCAATCCTGTTTTTGTAAATAAATAATTCATGATATATTACTGATTTATTTGGTGCATCTTCAAACAGAACCTGGAGTGATAAATTATTTATTAGCTTAATGCTTGCATTAATTGTAATCTTGCTCTTTCATATGCCTCACATTCTATGAGTATGTGTTCTATTATTTCTATTGACACTTATCACAGTTTCCTGTTTCATGCTTCTCGATTCTATACAGAGATTCTGGAAATTAATGTCCTCTTTCCTGTTCCCACACTTTCTTCTTTCTGACCCAACTTTTCCTTGAATACTATGTAAATGTCTACCTTTCATACCACTCTCTCAGTCCTTTTGCCATATCATTTCATTTGCAATTTTACCTTATACTTCTGCTTTACTTAATGCTACTTTAACATTGATTTGTGAATGTTTCAAAGCCTGTTTAGCTAGTTGATCTGCCTCTTCATTTCCTGTCACTCCTATGTGAGAGGTCACCCACAAGAAATGTACTATTAGTCCATATTGTCTTATTCTAAATAAACACTGCATCACTTCATAAACAATATCTTGTCTTGTTATAAATATACCACTTAACAAACCGGTAAGAGCTGAAAGAGAATCAGAACATATCACTTATTTTGTTGGTTGTACTTCTATCCACTGAAGTGCTAGAAGAATTGCTATTATTTTTGCAGAAAAAAACAAATGTGGTCAGAAATTCTTTTGTTATTTTAACTTTGAAAGTGTATGTAAACTGCTGCAGCCATTATTCAGGAGTCTGGATCCTTTGAACCGTCTGTATATTTACATTTAGCGCACACGTTTATCCAAAGTGAATTACAAAAGGTCGAGAGCATTGACATTTTGCCTTGCAAGTTGACACGCCAAGTCTACATAGCTAAATTTACAAGTGGACATTGTATTCTGCTACTAGAGATAGAATGAACTAGAGACAAGGAGTTGATGTTGATTTGATGCCTCATTGTGGGGGAACAATCAGACGTTGCTCATTGACTGACCGTAGCTGGCGGGAGGGGACATATGTCCGGAGGAGTCAGTTGAGGTAGGAGGGAGAGGTTCTGGTTACTGTCCTAAAGGCAAGAGTAAGAGATTTAAATTTGATGAGGGTGGCTACAGGTAGCCAGTGGACTAAGGTCAGGAGGGGTGTGACATGGGCAGTTTTTGGTTGATTCAAGACCAGATGTGGCGTTTGACCTGGAGTGATAATTTATTACCTTAATGCTTGCATTAATTGTAATCTTGCTCTTTCATACTCATAGAATGTGAGGCATATGTGTTCTGTTATTTCTATTGACACTTATCACAGTTATCACAGTGCAAATGATCCATTCTGGGTCATTTGCAAGGGGTTTGGTGGCATTGGCTGGAAGGCCAGCCAAAAGGGCAATGCAGCAGTCCAGCCTTGATATTACAAGTGCTTGGACAGGAAGGGTCTGATTTTCCTGATGTTGTAAAGCACATACCTGCAGGACCGAAAGATTGTTGCAACCTGAGGAGTGAATTTCAGCTGGTCATCAAACACTACTCCAAGGTTTCTAACGGACAAAGTGGGTGTAAGAATGGATGATCCAAGTTCAACTGTGAAGTTGTGTTCTAATGATGGGTTGGCCAGTATTATCAGAAGTTCTGTCTTGCTGAGGTTGAGCTGGAGGTGTCATTTTTTCATCCAGGCTGAGATGTCTAGGAAGCAGGTGGAGATCTGGGCAGCAAAGGTGGGGTCATCAGGCTGAAATGAGTAATGAAGCTGTGTATCATTGGCATAGCAGTGGTATGAGAAGCCATGTGCTTTAATGACTGCACCTAGAGAAGCTGTATATATTGAGAAGAGGAAAGAAACAAGGACTGATCCCTGTGGGACCCCTGTGGTCAGCTGATGTGATATTGACTCCTCACCTCTCCATGATACCTTGAAAGATCTGTCTGTGAGATATGAGCCATGTAGCTGCGTAGTATATATTTGAACTGCATTATAATACTTTTGATCAATGAATTGTTGCACTATTGAACTTTCTAACTTACTTGAATCCTTATTTTGCTTTTCTTCATGTTCTTCAACTGTAGATCAATTGAAGGCATAGGGAATAGCCAAGAAGGTATTACTGATATAGCTACAGTAGGAGCAATATTGGTGTTACTTAAACCCATATCCTGAACCTCCTTATTGGCATTTCATCTGAAGCTTGTTATTTTCCTAAACTCATATTCCCAACAATCTTTCAATACCTTCTTAACTGGATGACAATCCAAATGTCACTTTATATTAATCCAGTACCTCATCTTTAATTTTAGCTTTCAGAGTTCTAGCGGTATTTTACCCATCTCTATTTGAATTACTGTTATTGGAGATTATCTAAATGCTCCACAGCATATTCTCAGTGCTTGTGACTGAATTGCCTCAATTTTTAATAGTTGTGTTTTGAATGCAGAACTGTATACCATACTGCCATAATCTATCACTGCTCTTATCAATGCACAATATATTAAGTCATGTGAAAAAATTAGGACACCCTGTGAAAGCATGTGTATTTTGTAACATTTTGTAATATATGGTTATTTAGTCTCAATTTTAACAATACAGAGAGATTAGAAAATATAGTAATGTAATAAGTAATATAACTAAACAATTAAAACTGAAGAAAAGTCTTTAAGATCTTCTGTAAACGTAATTCTACAAAAATGCCTTTTTAATCATTTTAAATCCCTTACCAGACTCATAGGATACTACAATTTTTTTCTGAAGGCTTCTGACAGCTCTTTTTGTCTCACCATGGTGCTCACTCTCACTTCAACAGTCAGGAGCACACCAAACTAAATGTCTGAGGTTTAGATAGGGCAAGCCTCATTTAAAATACTGAGTAACGATCTACTAATTATGTGCACCTGGTGTGATACACCTGTGTGTGATTTGAGCCATTTTAAGAGAGAACACATGTGAGGGTGTCCTAACTTTTGCCTCAGTTAGAATTTGCATTTTGTGGAATTACATTTAACAGAAAATCCCCTCTTCAGTTTTAATTGCTTAGATATATTACTTTAATCTCTCTGTATTGCTAAAATTGAGATTAAATATCCATATATCCAAAATGTTGCAAAAATGTTACAAAAATACACAGGCTTTCATAGGATGTCCTAATTTATTCACATGACTGTACTTTTAAGAGAATGACGGCAAGCTCCCCATTCAGCTCCGGCCAGGCATATCACATTTATTGCCTTTTTACATTTATCTTCTAACTTTTGTATATGCATTCTAAAATTTTATTTTAAATCCATCCACATTCCCAAAAATCTGACTACTGATACTTGTTCTAATTTCTGTCCATGCAATTTAATATTTATCATCAGATCATCTCTTCTTTTTGAAAAACAGATCACCTTGTGAATTTCAACCTTTTGCTACAGAGTAGCAAAAACGCCACTCATTGGCCCAGGTTTCTATTCTATTTACTGCAGACTGTATACACTTTTCCACGTTCTACATTGTGCCCCCTCTTCCACAGCGCCCCATCATCTGCATATAAAGATCTCCCTATATCCATTTCGATATGTTTGAAAATATCATTAATCATTAAATTAAACAGGGTAGGACTGCTAACACTTCCTTGAGGTGTTCCATTCTCTGTTGTATATATCTGAGACAGTGCGGAACCTACTTGTATGGTTCTTTTAAACAAAAAATTAATAATCCAATTATACATCCTTCCCTTAATTCCCATTCCCTCTAATTTAATTAAAAGTCCCTCTTTCTACATCATGTCGTACGTCTTTTCTACATCACAAAATACCCCTACCAACACTTCTTTATTTACTTGAGCCTTTCTTATTTCAGCTTCCAAACAGATTACTGAGTCCATTTTGCTGTGTCCTTTCCAGAAACCACTTTGATAAATAGTTATAAAGTTTTTCTTTCTCTATTACATATACCAGTCTGCTCATTACCATATGCTCCATCAACTTGCACATATTTGACATTAACGCTCTGGGTCTGTAATTTGTTGGTTGCGTATGATCCTTGCCTGGCTTTGCAACTGGCACTATGGCCCCATGTTTCCAGTCAACTTCCCTGACTCCCATTCCTTATTGAAGAGACTCAGAATAACATTTAGTTATGTTTCTGATAGATGTTTTACCATCTCATAATAGATATCATCTCTGCCTGGAGAAGTCTGTTTAACCCCTACTAGAGCTTTCTTCAAATCATATAAGGTACACTTGGAGTCCAGTGTGCACTCAGATGGCCCTTTTCCCTTTCTTTTTTCCCCATTATAGATGTCCGTATAATTCTCCTCACTATGGCCTGTGCTCTTTATAATTAATAAAATCATTATAATTAAAGGATTTTCTCACTTTCTTAAACACTCTGTTTCTCCTCACAACAGCCTCATTACACTCCTCATTCCACCACAGTACTGCTTTCCTCCTACTACCTGTCTTCTTACCCATTACCTCTTCAGCTGTGCTCTGAAGAACCTCACAGATTTTATTATTAAAAACATCTGCATCATCCATGAAAGTACAAGTATGTCCCATTTTATTTTGACATATTTCCTTAAACTTATCCCAGTCAGCTAATTTAAACTTCCACCTTGGCATTTTTTCCACCACTGTTTGTGTTATATCTGCCCTAATTTTACTGACAATGGGAGAATGATCACTACCTATAGTACTTTGTTTAAATACTTTCCAATCACATTTTCAAGCTAAACTTTAAGAAACGAGTGTTAAGTCCCACATTGAGTATTTTCCCTGAGATATATCAATTATTGTATAACTTCCATCATTAATGCATACTAATCCTCCCCAATACTAATCCCATGAGCATTAAAATCACAGCACCATATTACCTTATGACTACCATTTCCTTTTATATTTTCCAATGTATCCATGCTTAAGCCATCAAAAGGATTCTAAAAGTTTATTATTCTAACACTCTGAGATCCTTCCCAAACATCCACCACAACAACCTCTTGTTCCCTACATACCTCAACAATTCTATATCCAATCCCTTGCTTAACAAAGGTTGCAACCCCACCATTATTTCCTTTATTCCTATCTCTACGAACTGTGATATAACCTTGTATTACAAAATTTTGTTGAGGTTTGAGCCATATTTCTTCATAATATCCAGGCTATTTTCAAGACCTAAAATAAATTTCTTAAATTCTTGACCATTAGCAATTAAACTTTTAGCATTCCACTGCAAGATAACTATTACCATTATGAACCACCACATGACGTCTGACTGTTTACTGTTTGTATCTTTAGCCTTTCGTTTATCATATTAACTGTTACACCCTCTAATTCCAAATACTTTTCTGCAGCTTTGATCATTTTAATTCTCTCAGTCCCGCTTTCTACTTGAGCAGAACAATTCACCACTTTTGCTATAAAAGCTACAAATGACACTTTGTTGATAATCTTTCCCCTGTCCTTCCAGCATTATGTTTGTCTGTGGTGCTGTATTACTAGTTTTCACTACCTTATAAGTTTCTTTTACTTTCCTCAAATCCTCAGCATATGACATTCTGAACTTACACTGCATTTTTCCTCACTATACATCCTCCATATCCTGCACTATGATCTCCTCCACAATTGCAACATTTAGGGTTTACACCTTACCCACATTTTCCGTACTCATGTTCACCTCCACATTGTGCACACTCTGTTTGCCTCTGCTGCTGCTACATAACCGTATTTTTGGCATTTATAACATCTTAGTAGCGGGGGAACATATAATCTAACATTGCAGCTGACAAATCCTAAATAAACTCTCTCAGGCAATCTATTCTCATCAAAATTAATCACTACTGAGAGGCTCTAACTCTTTTCATTATTTCTAATACACTTAAGCCTTGTGACATCATTCACTGCTGCTCCAGTTATATTACTTTTAATATTCTCTACTGGTAGAATTGCGCATTAAACTTTATGCCCAACAAGAGTTTTATTTCTCAGTGCCATTCTTTGTTGCCTACTGTCTTTGCAAAATAGTATTCATTTGCCATCCCTCAGTGGATGGACTTCTTTAATTGATTTTGTTAGTTTAAAAAGGTTAACGGAATTTGAAACAAATTTCAGCAGTACATTATACTCCTCTTTCCTCCTTCTTACCTGTTGTTTTCCTGTTGTCGTCTGATTCTGATTCTTTTACGATTTCTTTTTCCATTCGTTACTTCCTACCATCAACACTCCGGTCACAATCCAGCTGTTCTCAACCACCACTCCACCGCAACCGGTGTATCAGAAAGATTTTATCTTCTGATGTTTAATAGCGGTTGGTAAACCAGCTTATGGTGCATATACCGCCACCTACTGGTGTGGAGTGTGAGTTTTTTGGTATATATATCATCTATATACCCATATTTTATTATACAATATTGTGGAATTTAAAAGAGCTTTATGACCTTTACAAGAACTTTATACATTCTGTAATGTCAAAGAATTTATGGCAGCAGATTTCTCCCTTTCATATTCCCTACAGTTAATTAACACATGCCCATGTGAAGCCCATGAATACACACTGAATTCATGTTTTCCTATCATCTGGAGTGATTTATTAAGAGCAGAATGTCCAATTTCTAACTGAGATATACCTGTATCATCCCTTCTGTTACAATAAGCAGTTCTTACATAACTGTAACATCACGCCAGCAGAGGGAGCCCTCACCGGAATACTGACTGCTCATGCTCCCTCTGCTGAACTCTGAACTTTGAACTCTGAACTTACTTCCTGTTTGGCATCTATATAAACCTTGCTGCCACATGGCCACGTTGCGAAGTATTGCCAGCTTTACACCTGACTACTTAGCATACTCTTTTACTCTTTTACTCTTTTACTCTTTTACTCTTTTACTCTTTTACTCTTTTACTGTCTTACCTATTGTTTGGTTCTCGTTTTCTGATTTTTGCCTTGCCCCTTTGTTTGATGCCTGGATTGGACTGTTTGTTTAGATATCGATTCTCTGCCTGGATTTACGACCTCTGATTTACGTCTCTCCCTTTTGTTGTGTTGCATGGTTGGACTGTCTATGTTTATCACGACCCTTTGCCTGTACTTTTGACTTTGATTATGGATCACGACTCGTTTGATAACCCCAATAAACATCCGCAACTGGATCCTGCTTCAGCTTCTGCCTCAGCCCCCTTACAGAATACTTCGATGGAATGATGCTGCACTTAAAGGGGTGTTTTGGGAAAGCCTATCTCCCCAATTGCAGTTGGAGATGGCATGTCGAGGTGAGGAATCTTCTTTCAATGACTTTGTTAACATGACTGGTAAGATCTAAACCCAAGCAAGCGCATGCATCCCACCTTATGTCACGACCTGCACTTCAGAATCCTGAGGCACCATGTGTTACAGAGCCCATGCAAGTAGGATCTACCAGGCTGTCTGAGGACGAGCGTAGATGAAGGTTAATCAACAACCTCTGCTTTTATTGTGGTGAACCAGGTCATCGTAAGTCACAGTGTCCTCAAAAGACCCGGAGGTCCCTCACAGCACAAGACCGGGTGAGTGTGGACACCTTTTCACAAGATCCATTTAAAGTCTTCACATTACCTGTACAGATTTCTACCGAAAGTCTTATGTACTTATGTTGCATTAGTAGATTCCGGCGCCGCTCTCAACCTCATCAACTCGGACATCGCCCGGAAACATCAGCTACCCACCATTCCATGCTTTCCACCTATCAGTATTACGGCTGTCAATAACCAACCCATCAAAGGAGGAATTCTGGAACAGACCCGATCACTGAAAATGCAAATTGGGGTTTTTCATGAAGAGAACATCTCTCTATATCTGATCGACTCACCCAAATATGAAATAATTTTAGGAATTCCATGGCTAAGTTGCCACGATCCCCACATCTCCTGGCACACGGGTGAGCTGACCCACTAGTCTCCATTCTGTTTTAGTCACTGTCTAACCCTTAAGCAGTCCAGTCCATGTCTGTCCACAAGCATTGAGAGCCCTCCGAGCCTGACCCAACCAAAGATCCCCAAGGTTTATAACGAGCTTTTGGAGGTCTTCAGCAAGGTTAAAGCCACACAGTTACCACCACATCGGCACTGGAACTGTGCTATAGACCTTCTTCTCAACATGTCTCCTCCCAAAAGCAAAGTCTACCCGCTGTCACGCCAAGAAGCACAGGCTATGGAGGACTACATCAAGGAGGCTCTGGAAGCTGGCTTTATCCGTCCTTCTACTTCTCCTACTGCAGCCGGCTTCTTCTTCGTGGAGAAGGATGGGGGTCTGCGTCCGTGCATCGACTACAGAGGCCTCAATAATGTCACTGTTAAATTCAGGTATCCACTGCCTCTAGTGCCTTCTGACCTAGAACAACTCCGGGAGGCCAAAATTTTTACCAAACTCGACTTGAGAAGCGCTTATAACCTGATACGCATCAGGGACGGAGATGAGTGGAAGACAGCTTTTCTCACCACCAGGGGGCACTACGAATACCTGGTTATGCCCTTTGGCCTTGCCAATGCCCCAGCCGTCTTCCAATCCTTCATAAATGAAGTCTTCAAAGATGTCCTCCACAAGTATGTCATCGCATATCTTGATGACATCCTAATCTATTCCCTGAATGAAGAGGATCATGTCACTCACGTCAAGAGTGTTCTTTCCAAGCTTCTCAATCACCAACTCTATGTCAAGACTGAAAAATGTGAGTTTCATGTGAAGCAGACAACATTCCTGGGGTACAACATCAGCCACCAGGGCGTTGAAATGGATGCTTCTAAGGTAACCGCCGTCACTGAGTGGCCGCAGCCCTCCACGTTGAAAGAATTGCAGAGGTTCCTGGGCTTTGCTAACTTCTATCGACGCTTCATTAGGAACTACAGCTCTATTGCTGCACCTCTCACTTCATTACTTAAGGGAAAACCCAAGAAGTTGTCATGGAACGCTTCCGCCAATGCAGCCTTCCAAAAGCTAAAGACCAGCTTCACGACGGCCCCCATCCTAAAACATCCAGATCCAGAACTCCCCTTCATTGTGGAGGTCAATGCTTCTGACTGCGGGATTGGAGCCGTGCTCTCTCAACGTCACGGACAACCTCCCAAGCTTTTCCCGTGTGCCTTCTCTCGGAAGCTAACCCCCGCTGAGTTTAATTATGATGTGGGAAACAAAGAGCTTCTGTCAATGAAGGCTGCCATGGAAGAATGGAGACATTGGCTCGAGGGGGCAGTTCATCCTTTTCAAGTTATCACGGACCATAAGACCCCTAGAGTATGTCAAATCACGCCAGGCAAGATGGTCCCTGTTCTTTTCACGATTCCATTTTACAGTCACATCGTCCAGGCTCCAAGAATAGCAAGGCAGATGCACTATCCAGGCGCCATGATCCCCCACGACAGAACTACAATCCTGAACCTATCCTAAGTCCAGCCTTGTTTGTTGCTCCGGTCAACTGGGACATAATGGAGGAAATTCACCAGAACCATCACCACCGAACTGCCCCCCTTCCAAACAATATGTTCCCCAGACACTACGTCACCGGGTCATCCAGTGGGTCCACACATCACTCAGCACGGGACATCCCGGCATTTCACGAACCCTTAAACTTGTGCAGAATTCCTTCTGGTGGCCTTCAATGACCAAAGATGTGGCCAATTATGTCAAGTCTTGCTCCGTCTGTGCCCAGTCCAAGACTCCCAGGGACCTGCCGACAGGACTTCTACAGCCTCTCCCGATTCCCCAACGACCTTGGTCTCACCTCTCCATCGACTTCATCACTGACATACCCCTGTCTGATGGTTACACCACAATCCTGGTCATCATCGACCGCTTCTCCAAAGCCTGTCGTCTGGTTCCATTAAAAGGATTACCTACTGCCATGGAGACTGCTCAAGCCATGTTCCACCATGTCTTTCGAAACTATGGTCTACCTGAAGGCATTGTATCAGATCGAGGAACTCAGTTCACCTCTCAGGTTTGGAAATCCTTTTGTAACCTTTTAGATATCAATGTGAGTTTAACCTCTGGCTATCATCCACAGTCAAACGGTCAGGTGGAGAGGCTGAACCAAGAGATCGGCAGGTACCTGCGGACTTACTGCAGCCGCGAACAACATCGCTGGGCTGAATTTCTCCCTTGGACTGAGTATGCCCAGAACTCACTCACGCACTCCTCTACAGGACTCACACCATTTCAATGTGTGCTGGGTTACCAGCCTCCCCTGTTCCCGTGGTCGGGAGAACCATCGTCTGTGCCTGCTGTTAACGACTGGATTCGTAACAGTGAGAGGGTGTGGGACAGTGCCCATGTGCGGCTTCAACGCGCTGTGAGGAGGCAGGAAATTAACGCTAACCATCACCGTCGCCCACACCCTCCATACCAACCTGGACAAAGGGTCTGGCTCTCCACGAGGGATCTCAAGCTACGTCTGCCGAGCAGGAAGCTCTCTCTCAGGTATGTTGGCCCATTTAAAATCATAAGACAGATTAATGAGGTCACTTACCAATTAGCTTCCTGCTGACTACCGCATCTCTCCTTTTCATGTGTCACTCCTCAAACCTTTCCACCGGGACGCTGACCCCGAGGCCATATTGCAGGAGCCACCGCCACCGCTGGACATTGGCGGAACGCCGGCCTACAAGGTGAACGTCCTGCTTGACTCACGGCGAAGAGGGGGTCAGTTACAATACCTGGTGGATTGGGAGGGATACGGCCCAGAGGAGAGATCATGGGTAGCGGCAGTGGACATTCTGGATCCCTCGCTCACGGAGGAGTTTCATCGAGCCAGACCTGACCGTCCAGCACCACGGCCACGGGGACGCCCACGTAGAGCACCTGGAGGTGCTCCTAGAGGGGGGGGGTTCTGTAACATCATGCCAGCAGAGGGAGCCCTCACCGGAATACTGACTGCTCATGCTCCCTCTGCTGAACTCTGAACTTTGAACTCTGAACTTACTTAATGTTTGGCATCTATATAAACCTTGCTGCCACATGGCCACGTTGCGAAGTATTGCCAGCTTTACACCTGACTACTGAGCATTTTCTTTTACTGCCTGATTTACTGTGTCTTACCTATTGTTTGGTTCTCGTTTTCTGATTTTTGCCTTGCCCCTTTGTTTGACGCCTGGATTGGACTGTTTGTTTAGATATCGATTCTCTGCCTGGATTTACGACCTCTGATTTATGTCTCTCCCTTTTGTTGTGTTGCATGGTTGGACTGTCTGTTTATCACTACCCTTTGCCTGTACTTTTGACTTTGATTATGGATCACGACTCGTTTGATAACCCCAATAAACATCTGCAACTGGATCCTGCTTCAGCTTCTGCCTCAGCCCCCTTACAATAACTAACTTGTTTTTGTATATTATACAAATGTTGTCCTTTATTTTCTTTATCCCACCTCTCTTGCCACATCTTTCTGACAGCAGCTTTAATTAAACCTTTCATTTCTGCTTTACTCAAGGGTATGTGAAAATCAATATTTAAATGCTTAAGAGCCTGTTTAACCTTTCTTGTCCACCTTTAAAAAAAATACTGTTTTAATTCTCAGCTGCTGTAATTTGTACAAACTTTGTAGTAATTCTATCAATATATCTTTCCTATCATATACTATCATAATTCATAATTCTTTCCTATCATAATTCTATCATATACCCAGCCTTGAAAAGACCACCTTACAGGACATAGCTGAACTGCATGAATTTTTGCGCCAGGAGTGGCATAAAGTCACCCAACACCAATGTGAAAGAATGGTGGAGAGCTTGCCAAGACGCATGATCCAGTATATGTGATTAAAAAAACAGAGTTAATCCACCTAAGAACTCTTCCTAAGTTAAAACATTAGTATTGTGTTGTTTAAAAATTAGTATGAACTTGTTTTCTCATTATTTGTTGGCATTATTTGTTGTCTAAAAACACTGCATGTTTTTTGTTGTTTTGACCAGAGTTCATTTTCTGCAAATAAATGCTCTAAATGACAATGTTTATTTGGAATTTGGGAGAAATGTTGTCAGTAGTCTATAGAATAAAACAAACACCTTCATTTTATTTAAACGCATACCTATAAAGGGGTAAAACCAAAAAAACTGATCATTTTGCAGTGGTCTCTTATATATAAAATGTGTATATAAAATCAAACAAATTAAACAATGACTTAAAATTGTTAGCTTTCTGAAATTAAAGCTTCTGGTTTAGGACCATTTGCTAGTTTTCTTACACTGGATTGACAAACTTGATTCTAGTAGAAACTAGATCGGTATATTTTCTGAAGAAAATGTAAGTGGTGCTTGCCGTGGCAAAACTTGGGAATATTATGTTAACATGTTTTACCATGATGCTAACATGATTGCACATGATGCTAACATATTTTAACATGATGTTAGCATGACATTAACATAATGCTAACATGATTTAGCATGATAGATATACTAAAATATGGCTTATTCATCATGTTATGAGGTTGCTAGGATAACCTAAATGGTTGCTAGATTGTGGTCTGAACATTGCCAGGGCAATACCTGAAGCCCACTGACAGCCGAATAAAAAAAACCCACACACAATGTCTCTAGAATGTTCTAATACAGAGATATGGCTTATTCAGTTTATTACATGGATGCTAGGGTACAGTCAATGGTTGCTAGGATGTAGCTAGACAGTTAACAGGGTAAAACTAATAGATGTGTGTGTGAATAAAAAAAACAACTCCCATGTCTCTATGACGTTATGGTGCTGAGATATAGCTAATTCATGTTGGTTTCTAGGGTACTCTAAATGGTTGCTAGGGCATGGCTTGATAAATTCAACGGTAATAATTAAAGACTACTTGCCAGTCTGAGGCCTGAGGCCTCAGGCGCAGCAGTTCTGACCGTTGCTTCGGGTGTATGTTCACGACTTGCAGTGTGGCATTTAACTTAATTTGTCTGTACGATGTTCTGATGCCTCTCACCTTTTTAAATATAAGTCAATGGGTTGCTAGGGTGTGGCTATGAAGTTGTAACATCACCATATGTTGCTGCTTGCCAAGCCGAGCAACATGAGCCCACCCCCAAGTCTCTATGATATTCTGATGCAGTGCTATAACATCACAAAATTCAGCCCAGTGTTAAGGAATTTTTCGCCCACTTTTTCGTACGCCCTAAAAACATTGTAAATGTTGAAACAAACCATCAATTAGCATGATGCTAACATGTTTTAGCATTATGTTAGCGCGTTTTAGCATGACTAACATGGTTTAACATCAATTAGCATAATGCTAGCAAATTTTAACATGGTGTTAACATGTTTTAACATCAATTAGCATGATGCTAGCACATTTTAACTTGATGCTAGCATGTTTTAACATCAATTAGCATGATGTTAGCACGTGTTAGAATGATGCTAACACATTTTAGCATGATACTAACAAGTTTTAGCATGATGCTAGCACAAGTTACCGTAAACAGCATGATATTAACGCTAACAAATAATACTTAACCTACTTGGGGTTACACCACCACAAAGCCTCAGCAAAACACTTTTCAAGCTGTACTGTACATGTAGTGCATTATTCTCTAACCAGCCAAACATACCTCTGAATGGAAGTGTGCACAAACCAAGGGGCGGAACTAGCAATGGCGCATACCCATGTAGCATAATCTCAGTCTTTAAATAACCAAGAAACAGAGGGAGCCAGCGGTAGGAACTTACACTTTCTGTGATGCTTGGTCTAATTTATTAATTTATTATCATTAAACTTGGCCTTATCCACAAGATCTGTGATACACTTTCAAAGTATTTTCATGGAGCTAGATGCAAACAAACTGTCAAACAAGGTCCAGGTCATAAAAATGAACTCCTTTTGCAAACACTGTAACTTAGGGTCAGGACCAAGAGGCATTTTTAATGTTTTGTCCATAATGTTGCACTGTTGTCTGTACATTTGTGTCAGTACTGACCATGTTACACTTTCAGCAGTGGTCTTGTTTTAAATAAATGCATTTTTAAGCAAATGTATGTGTTTTTTTTATAAATTATTTCACTTAAAGGCAGTGTGCTTTTTTTTTTGCTTTTCTGTAATAATAATAAGAATAAGAGAAAAGTGAAGGCAGTCATTAGAGAGTATAGAGTTTTACAAGGTGTTTTTCCTAAAATAAAAAAATGCATTCATTGACTAAACTAATCTAAACTGGATTATCAGTTGAAGGTAAAATATTAATTATAGGATTATTGAACTTAAGTTAACAGTATAAACAAAATCAAGACAGTAAACCTGATTTAACTAAATTACATTGCATTAACCTTGTGTAAATTAACTTCACTGAAATAGATAATGTTAAATTCTACATAACCCAGTTAACTTAAAAAAGTTAGGTCCAGCATATTATTTTTTTGAGTGAGTGATGCATTGTTGAATATTTCACAGTGGGTTGGCCCACATAAAACCCTTATCAGGGCCCAAAAGGGCAAAATCACGTTGACCCATGTGGGTTTTCTGTGGGCAAACCCACAGTGGGTAGGCCCACAGAAAACCCACACAGGGCCCACCTGGGGTTTACTGTGGGTTTGTCCTGCTGGGTAACACCCTAAAAGAAAGGGAAAACATGAAAATGCATCATATGATCCCTTTAAATAATCTTGCGTTTTCCACACAGTATTTTAGGTTTTGTCTGGGACAGAAGGCATCCCTTAGATATTCAACTTCAGCAAGCCCACTGATCTGTTACATAACATCATATTAAGCAAAACCCAAGACAACAGTTGATCTAGATTAATAGCAGTTCACACATAGGTTTATCATTGTGTTAGTTGTAGTGAGTGACTTATTATCCAACAACACCAAACAAGCTAGGTAACGTTATAATCGCTAACATAGTGGACTCATGGAAAAATACATTGGTTATCATCATTTGTTGTCATAACTAACATATTAATGACTCAGCATCAACTGTATTAAAGATAAAATAACCACTTCCAATGTTTAAAGTGAATAAAATGGTTTGACAAACTACTTACTGATGTTCCACAACTACTGAAGAACTTTATCCTCTCTCACCAGACTTATGTGTAGGTGAGGTGGTGGAAAGCATACAGCGGACCAAGGCATGGGGTTGGGGACCCTAAATGTTTCTAAACAAAACCCATTTGCGTTTGTATTGTTTCACTACTTACACAGTTATTCTAAGTATATATCATTATATTGTTTATAATTTTCAGCATGGTTTTTAATGATTTTTTATGGGGGACACCCCTCAGATGGGGTGGGTCCTGACCCCTGTGATTTCCACTCATGGGAATATGAATTGAGTTTTGGTCAGTCCACCAAGGCACATTTTTCTTTTCCTGCCTACCTATACTTCTACCTATTACCTCTTCTGCTACTTCACAAATAATTTCACAAATTGTACTATTTATATTGCTCTACATCTTCTGTAGTGTTGCTCAAGTTTATTAACTTGGTTCACATGGATTACAAAAATGGATTATTCCAATTCTTTGTTGTTGTTTTGTGTTTGCCCAAACGTCTACTAACACTGTTTCACATTTTTCTTTCACATCCTCTTGTTTATAAAGATACCTCAGTTTTAATCAATGTTATTACTCCTCCATCATTTACAACTGTCCTATCACTTCTAAATGTAACACAAAGTAAAGTACAGTTTAAGCCCTGACACATGGATGTATATTATATGACGTGTATAACTAATATCTGAAATACATTCAAGGCCATTTAATATCAAACTTTTAGCATTCCACTAAATAATCAAGTGTCAATAGTCGAGTCATTCATTTGACATTTGGCATACTGGGCACTGAAATGATTGTGACAAGGCTCAGGTTTTCCTAAACAAACACGACGCTGCGACAGGCTGTAGAAGGTATCTTTTCCATGTTAATCAGAGATTGTGTCCAAACAAGCGTTTCGCGACGAGCGACAGCATATTTGGTTTTAAACAGTTTCTATATCTGCGAGCAAGCTAAATGAGGTGCCGACGCGCAGAATGTGCGACAAAACTACAATGCAATAAAGTGTTGGTAATAATGTAAATAATAGTTTGTGTGTCATTTAATGAATATTGCGATGTTGCAATTATTGTCCCATGAAATATGCTGAGAAGGTCAGTGAACAACGATAAGTTCCCAAAGATAAGTTCACAAAGATAAGTTCCCTGTCCTGCATCTTTCCGATTTCGCTCTTCCAAGGTTGCCTGGCACAACCGGTGTATACGAGAACGCAAATCCGTTCTTGGGGTTTTTGGAATACTTGGAATGTACCCCTCAGTCCATGTGGTGGCGGTAACGTGCCAAAATGCGATTTGACAAGCAACAGAAAACGTCTAGAAGAAAAAGTCAATAGAACAAGTCTAACGAGTACTACATTTTGGCGTTGGAGTTAGTGCTAAGATGAGTGATCTGTTTATTAAACCAGGTAAGTAAATACCACATAAACAGAACTATATAAAGTTGGTATACGGAAGTTTAATTTTATCAGGCTATTAGAAATATTTACATTGGGGGCTTACAAATGCTTTAAAAAGTTAAAACCCCCGAGACTTCACGTTATTCTTATCTTAGCCACTTAGCACATTATTATAAAACCGTATAATATTGTTCTTAAATGTTGTTTTTCGAAGACAACTACAGTAAATTCATAACTACTCAAAAGTTATCATATTACAAATTAACGCTCATAAATTAAAAACTTTAAAGAAAATAAATAGCAGATTAAGTCCTGATAGACAGAAACATTGTTAATAAAACCCATTGTCCTCTGGGCTATATGTATAGCTTTCTAGGGCTGGGTAACGCTACCAATTTGGTGTTTCGATTCGATTCAGTGTCGATTAGTTATCGATATTTCAATAAAATGTTTTGCAGACATGGAACTCATATTTAAATATAAATCCTGGTAACTGAAATCCTCCTACTTAGCTATATTTCTAAAATACGCATTTAAATAACAATAGGCCCACACCGGACGAGAGGCAAGATACAGGTGATATTCACATCGACTTACAGTGTTTCCCACAGGATTTAGTGAGACTATGGGGGACCTCTTTCCCTGAAATGTGGTTCAGGGGGCATGGTCCCCCATAAGAACATTTTGTTGTTTATTTTAAAGTTAAATGCAACAGTTTGGTGCAATTTGAGATCAAATTGTTATTAGATCTACGAATAACATTGTGCTTTGTTACATTTTGCCCCCTAGTAGTAATTTAATCATTGGTTGCATATATATGAATGTTGATGATAGGGCACAGAAGTCACACAACACATGGTAAATAAGACAGAATTCATAAATGCTTAAAACATAGTCTTCACAGTATAAATTCTTATTTAAGCTGCAAAATCAATGAAGAGCAGTGAATGACTAATCTTTCTCATTTGTTAACTTTAATGCCACGGACAGCAGCAAGAATATTAGGCTACTGTCATTTTAAGATCTAATGCATGGATCCAATACTGACACGCATGCAATTTCTTTCCAATCTGTTTACGTTTGCAAATGAATACATTTATTTGAATACTCGACAGATGGGCTTTTTGACATTTGTTTGTTTGTTTTTTTTCCAGTCAGTGCAATAGAGGAAAAGTTTGTGCACTGTTGTCTGTGCGTACATAAATTCGAGTACAGTCCAGTTTGTTGCAGTTTGCTTGTGCTGGTGTGTGATGTGTGAGTGCTGAAGCGGCAGTGGTGAGGGGAGCAGGAGGGGGCGGGGATCTGATGGACTGAGTGACAGATGCTTTGTCGAAACAACGGTACACAGCTAAAACACACCTTTAGAGATGTTTGGTATTATGAGAGGTGTAAGATCGGTTAAAATAATAAAATCGTAGAATCAGTATTTTTTATTCAGCCCTATAGTCTGCAATATATTAAAGACATCCCTGCTGAAAAACAAAAACAACAGAAACCATTACAGAAATGCTAATGGTTTCCACTACAAAACCATTACAAACCATCAGCAATTTACCATTAAAACTATTTAAAAAAAAACATTTTGTAGTGTCTTTTGGGCATTTTGTTTGACTAGGATTTATTGGTGTTCTATAGGTTTCCACCCACCAGATAAGATCCCAACAATAAAACCAAAACTGTTACCAGTCGAATCCACAGAGACCATTGCAGTTTCCATGTAAACAATTACAAAAATTTAGTGACCAAGTCATTTTCTTCAAATGCTATTGAAGTTACAAATGTGTATGCCAATGTTGTACATAATTTTACATAAAGTCCCTAAATTTGCGAATATCGAACATACAACATCAAGTAAAGTTTATGCCATCCTGATGTCCCTAACATCATGGAGTCATCAAGTTTATGTTACTTAGTAAATGGATTTCCACTGTATTCAAAAACTATGAAACCATCAAAAAGAGGCTAATGTTTTGCTATAGTTTTTGTAGCAGGGGTGTCACCATCTTGCAATACTATAGCCTATAAGTGTGTGTTTGCTCTGCTGGCTAGCACTGTAGAATAAGCATTTGAATTTGAAATAAGCTTGAAAAATGTTAAGTCTTGCTGCCCTTGATAAGTCTTATTGCTTATTCATTTGAGCCGATGATGTCCTTTGTTAATGTTGAAGAGGATACATTTACATTATATGAAGTGATTTAAAGTGCCTTCAAGCTATACATTACATGTACCGCATAGTCATCCTGGGAGAGGTTTTTCCCCATTTATGGCAGCTATTGTTTTTGTAATGTACAGTAAACAGTACATTTTGAGAATGACAGATTTTATCCTAAGTGCAGTAAGAATTTGGTGTAAACAGCATTGCTAATCTTGAAGTGTATTTTGTTACACTGTGCTGTGCTGGAGTTCCTTAGAGCTGAATCAAATGATTATTTTGGTATTTCATCTATTAGAAAGATTGACTAATTTCCAGTTATTTCAGGTTTTATTTAGCTTTTGCAATTATCTTTAAAAATGTTATTTCTCTTTTAAAATGAAATGTCTTTTAAATGAACTAAGTTAGCTGCATAGGCCAATCTGTATCTCTTGTCTGGAATCACAAACAAATGATCTCTAACCAACATTCAGTCAATCATTTTGTCCTTTTCAATATCTGCTGCATTACTAACAAAAAATTATGTAAAATTAATGCTGAATAAGGCAGCAAAATTAGGAACTGTAAGACACCAGGGTTCTGTTTAATGAGTCAGAACTGATACAGAGAAACAAAAGGTAATTTACTTCAGATTACTTAAACTATGTTTATTCATTTACATGTACAGTATATATATTTTTAAAAAAGCACATGGTGTCTCAAGTTCAAGTTTCAAGTAGAAAACAGTTGGATTCAAGTGTTTACATGCTTAATTTTGTCCTTTGGATTTTTTTATGTCTACATCACCTTTTACAAAATGTGATCGAAATTTCATTTAGCTCTAGCTTTTATCCAGAGTGTCTTACAGAGAGAGAGAGCGCAAGAGCATTTAACATATTACCCTAAGAATCAACAAACCAAGACTACAAAGCTGCATTTACAAGTGGGAATTGTGTTCTGATCCTAGAGACAGAAAGAACAGTAGAAGGTTTTATTTAATTTTTTAAAAGTTGAACAAGCATTAGGGATTAATTATGTGTCTGCAGAACAGGTGTGTTTTCAGTTGTTTCTTAAAGGTTGTGATGGTCTCAGCAGATTGGAAGGAGACAGGGAGCTCGTTTTACCAGGAAGGAACAGAATAGGTGAACATCTTATCGAGAGTGATCTGGTACCTTATCGTGGGGAGCAATCAGACACCGCTTGTTTAGAATCAGAATAAATCAGAATGAGCTTTATTGCCAGGTATGTTTGTATACAAGGAATTTGTTCTTGTGACAGAAGCTTCCACAGTGCAACAGAATGGCACAGGACAAAAACACAGATGAAAGAATAAAAATAGAGCAATATACCACCTGACAAATGAATAATATACAAAATAACAATATACAAATTGACAGTTGTATGTACAGGTATATTACAATAGACAGTTGTAGGTACGGGTATATTATGTGTAGATTGTCAAGTGTTCATGAGATGGATTGCCTGAGGGGAAAAAACTGTTCTGGTGCTCAGTGCTCTGTAGCGCCGACCAGATGACAGTTCAAAAAGTGAGTGTGCTGGATGTGAGGGGTCCAGAGTGATTTTTCCGGCCCTTTGCTCACTCTGGATTAATGCATTTCTTAAAAAAAAAGGGGGGGGGGGATGTACCAATGATTCGCTCAGCAGTCCGGACTACCCTATGTAGTCTTCTGAGGTCAGATTTGGGAGCTGAGCTGAACCAAACCGTTATTGAGGTGCAGAGGACAGGTTCAATGATGGCAGAGTTGAACTCAGTTGACGAAGGATGTACAACCTCTGCCGGGCCTTTTTGACAATGGAGTCTATGTGAGTGTCCCACTTCAGGTCTTGTGAGATGGTGGTTTCTAGGAACTTAAATGTCTCCACTGTCACCACAGTGCTGTCCATGATGGTGAGTGGGGGCAGAGCAGGAGGGTTTCTAATGAAGTCCACTCTCATCTCCACTGTTTTGAGCGTGTTCAGCTCCAGGTTGTTAAGACTGCACCAGACGGCCAGCTCCTTAACCTCCTCTCTGTAAGCAGACTCGTCAACGTCCTGAATGAGACCGATGAGTGTGGTGTCGTCTGGAAACTTTAGTAGCTTGACAGAGGGGTCTTTAGATGTGCAGTCATTCGTGTAGAGGGAGAAGAGCTGTGGGGAGAGAACGCAGCTCTGAGGAGCTCCAGTGCTGATGGTTCGGCTGTTGGATGAGAGTTTGCCCATCCTCATTAGCTGCTGCCTGTCTGTCAAGAAGCTGGTGATCCACTGACAGACGGAGGTGGGCACGGAGAGCTGAGTTAATTTGGGCAGGAGGAGGTTTGGGATGATAGTCTTAAAGGCCGAGCTGAAGTCCACAAACAGGATCCTCACATAAGTCCCTGTTCTGTCTAGATGTTACAAAACATAATGCAATCCCATATTGACTGCATCATCCACAGACCTGTTTGCTCTGTTGGCGAACTGAAAAGGATCCAGCAACGGTCCAGTAATGTCCTTCAGGTAGGCCAGCACCAGTTTTTCAAAAGACTTCATGACCACAGACATTAGAGCCACAGGCCTGTAGTCATTTAGTCCTGTAATTTTGGGTTTCTTTGGGATGTGGATTATGGTGGAGCGTTTGAAGCATGTAGGGACTTCGCACAGCTCCAGTGATCTGTTGAAGGTCTGTGTGAAGATGGGGGCCAGCTGGACCAGCACAGGATTTCAGACAGGCTGGTGTAACACCATCTGGGCCTGGTGCTTTTTCCTTTTCTGCTTCCGGAGGACCTGGCACACATCATCTTCACTGATCTGAAGTGCAGGAGTGGAGGAGAGGGGGGTTGCAGGAGGTGTTAATGGTTGCGTGGAGAGGTGTTCAGAGCGGGTGTGGGTTGTGTTTTCAAACCTGCAATAAAACTCATTCAGATTGTCTGCTAGTTGTTGATTCTCCACAGTACTGGGGCATGGTGTCTTGTAGTTGATGTCTTTTAGACCTGTCCACACTGATGCTGAGTGGCTGGAAGTGAACTGAATCCTTACTTTTTCAGAATAATTCCACTTTGACACTCTGATCTCTTTTTCCAGTGTGTATTTGGCCTGTTTATACAAGACTTTGTCCCCCTTTCTGTAAGCATCTTCTTTGGCCTGATGGGGCTGTCTGAGTTTTACAGTGAACCATGGTTTGTCATTGTTGTAAGTTAAATGAGTCCTGGTAGGAATGCACATATCTTCACAGAAACTGATATAAGATATTACTCTCTGTCTCTGTGAGTTTGTCCAGATTGTTTGCAGCAGCTTCAAAACCACTCCAGTCAGTGAGGGAGAAACAGGCTTGTAAAACCTGCTCTGTTTCATTAGTCCATCTCTTTACAGTCCTTAATACAGGTTTAGCTGATTTCAGTTTCTGCTTGTAGGTCGATATAAGATGAACCAAGCAGTGATCAGAAAGTCCTAAAGCTGCCCGTGGGACAGAGGGTATACATCCTTTATTGTGGTATAACAATGGTCCAGTATATTACCATCTCTGGTGGGACATGTAATATGCTGTTGGTATTTTGGGAGTTCATGGGTGAGATTTGCTTTATTAAAATCCCTGAGAATGATTAAAACAGAGTCCAGGTATTGTTGTTCTGTCTCTGCAATCTACACAGATCCCACATTTTTTATAAACTTTTTGAAAAACAAGTCAAGCCCAATTTTTTTGTGTGTAAGGATAGATAAAGAACAAAAATCTGATCAGCAAGTTTCTGTAAAGATGAGCTTACATGTGCTTGCGGAGTGTAAACACTGTGTAAACACAAGAATTAACGAATGAAACTCTTGCGGTGAGTAGAAGGGCTTACAGCTGATGAAGAGTGCTTCCAGATTGGGACAACACATCTTCTTTAACACGGTTACATCTGTACACCACCTATCAGGTGTGTGCTACAAAATGTCCAGCAATTCGTCTCTGGTGAAACTGATTGCACGGGTATAACTAAAGACAGGACAAACTAAAAAAAAACATAAAACAACTGCGGAGCCACAGAGACAACCATCAACGGTGCCCTCTTGCACTAGCACAAAACAACGAATGTTTACCGAATGAAGTTGGCAGGAGGAGACACATCTGAATGAGTGAGTTGGGGTAGGGAGGTGAAGTTGTGTTGACTGTCCTAAAAGCCAGGGTCAGAGATTTAAATTTAATGCGGGTGGCTAAATTTGTCTGATTGGTTCAAAATTTGGTATACAGCATGTATAGACACTCATATTGGTCAAACGGTTCTCGTATACCATGTCAACCACACACACGAGTGTGTGCGTTTGCGCACGAGTGTGTGTGTGTGTGTGCGCGTTTCTTCTCAAAGAACTGAAAAGTAGGCAGATCTAGAGTTTTTAAGGCCTTTCTGTAATTTGAAATACTCCTTCCATGCTTTACAGAATACCTCTGGTTTAATTTGCTTCCAGCTGTACTCAGTTTTCCAGACTACTCTCTTTAGGGTGCGATTATGCTTGTTATACCACAGTGTTGAATGGCTGTCTTTTATCATCTGTATGCTTAGAGGAGTAACTGTGTTAAAGGTGTTAGAAAAGAGGGAGTTAATACTTTTTGTATTGTAAAGTTTTTCAGTTATCTGTTATGCTAGGGAATTAAGTGAGTTCAGGAAGATTGTTGACTCTTTATTGGCAGAGGTTATCGTTCTACCATATTTGTGGCAAGGAACTGATTTTGCAACCATGAAACTATGGTGTATTAAACAGAACATTAGATAGACCAGAAATGTGCTCTGCTTCAGAATATTAATTTTTACACAGAACAGTAGTGATTATGTATGATTAAATATGATTATGACAAAACCGCTAACAATTAGCTCTTTATCTGACGCCAGTACTACTACTGATAAAAAGTCAGCAAATTCTTTGATAAAGTCTGTGTGGTGACCTGGTGGCCTCCATAGATTAGCCAGTAGAAATGTATATCATTAACAAAAAGTGCTGATGTAGAAATATATTGAATATTTTTATAGTTTATTGGTCCATACAGAATCACTTAAAGCTGTGATCTTTTACCCTCACAATGCTTGTGTTTTTGCCCCAGCGCCCCTGTCCATCTGTCATATTGTCAGGATCTTGATCTGATTAGCCGAAACCCGAAACTCAAATATTGTCCTGTCATGTCTTGAGGTTCCATTGTTTTGAGCCAGTTGTTGTTTTTCTTTTGTTTTCTTTTTGTTACTGTTCTGTTCCAGTGCTGCTAACCTGCTTTCATCTAGCTCCCCACTTCTACCTTGGCTCCCCTTCTTCCACCTACTGGCTTTCCTGCCCTCTTGCCCCTCCAGTCCAACCGATTCGGGATCCACCCTCTGCCCAGCAGTGCCTCACTGCCACTCTCTGATCTCCTGCTAGCCACCTGGTCTTCTACTGTTGCCTCAGTCCTCAACACCACCACAGCTTTGCTGCTCTGAAGCTTCTCCTTGAGTCCTGTGTTTCTTTCTTGCCTAGTTTCATGATTACTATTACTCTTGAGAATTTCTCCCAGGCTTGTCTGTGGCAATAAACACTTCCTTGTACTTGAATCTTTTATGAATCTGTTGGAGGAGGCATAGTTTTGGAGAGCGCTCTAATGGGAGGGTGGGATCTTGTTATTTCAAAGCTAGGTTGCTGTTCCAAAATTGCCTACCCTACCTTTAAGGCAGGCAGAGTCTTTTGATAGTTAGTTAATTGATTTGTTAAACTAAATTCCTGTTAAGTGCATCATGTTGAATTAAAAAACTCCTTCAAATTGTGTTTTCATTGTGAGTTGGCACAAATGCTTTTTGAATCAAAATCGAAAACCTATTAATCATGAATCTACTATATACTCATGACTCACACCACTAAAAACTTTTGACTTTAGCAGTTCTTTTTGCATTAAATGCAAATGGCTCATAGAAAATTTGATTTCTCATGCCATAAACACTTTAATACTTCATGAGTTATAGACATGCAAACTTTGGAAAAAAACATGTTTTTTTTCTTAGTTGTCTTGGATTGTTATGATGATCTTTGTCCTTTTCAGCCTTTATTTTTGACATTTGACACTTTTTATTAGCTTGCAATTTGGACTTGTTTTTTGGATTTTGTTTTTTTTAATTTGGAAATTTTGAGTTCGTCACAGAGTGTGAGACTGACAGACACTTATATGTACACACTATGTGTGGAATGCAAAGTTACAGTCACTTAAAATGGCTCAAAACAATATATAACCTTTACTCAAGATGCATATAAATCACCTTATCTTAAATTACTGCGTAAATTAACATTTTACACATACAGATTGTGCCTTTTCAAAAATGAAAGAAGGATGGATGTGGATTCACCTCTATACTCTGCACCATGAACTCTGAAAATCCAAAATGAGTGATGTATTACTAAAAGTGACAGTTCTTAAAGTGAGCACTAGGTGTTGGTACGAACAAAACAAACAAATAAAAATCATATAACTAAGGCCAGGATAATCCGAAATACCTAAAGTGAAATCTGTTATCAGTTTACTTAAAAGTCTGTCTGTGCCTGTTGGCGTAAATGTGTGAGGCTTTGAAATGTGTTTAATATGTTTCCTCCCATCACTTTCTCCACCACCATGTCTCCAAACTGATTTTTAAATATGAAAAAGTAATTGATTTCTATTATGGCTGTCAATGTCACAAATCTAAAATTATACTAATATTAAAAATGGGTCTGATGAAGTCATAGGCCTGATGAAGTGAAAAACTCCCTGATTTAAAGAGTGTCTCTAAATGTTGAGTAATCGCCTAAAAATTAAGGATAAAAAGTTAAAATACTTATATAAATGTAATATTTCAGTTTCTTCTTTTTATTTACATTATCATGATTATGGGGTAATGAGTTATAGATTAATGAGATAGAAATTAATTTAAATTTAAACAAAATTAAACAAAGTAAAGGGGTCTGAATGCACTGTTCAAAGGGAATACTTTCTGAATGCACTGTACACTTATACATAATATTTGTATACAATATTTGTATATAATATTTTTATTTTGTATGAGCTTTTGTATACCCCAGGCATGTAAACAAATTTATAATTATTCTGTCTACGCAGGTAATCAGGAGCGTGGATGGAATGACCCACCACAGTTTTCGTATGGCTTTCAGAAGGGTTCATGTGAGCTAAAGCAAAAACATATTTTCAGCAAGAGGGTGCACTCACCACAACTAACAGGTCAGATTTCCTCCTTAAAATAGTTGTCATTTATATAATTTTTTTTTAAATTAATAGTTTTCATGCAAGCACATTAATTTTGCTATCCATATATAAAAAATGTATTAAAAATTCTTGCTGTAGGAAAATATCTTATGTGTCAGCAGTTAAGTCAAGTCATATAGCACTTTTATATATGTAATACAGATTGTTTTAAAGGAGCTTTATAGCAGTTTATTTATTGTTCCCTTAAGGTAATCCCATTGTTTACCTATATGACGTTGGATCAAGTGGATCTTATTTATTATATTGCATTAGTTTTTTGTCTTCTGCCAGAGTAGTCTATGGTAACCCTGTCAAATGGTACGTAAGAAAGTTATTAAGTTTGGCACACAGATAGAGGACAGTCTGAAATGTTACCATGGAAATTTGGAGCCTCTACCAAAACCCTTTAGCGGCACTAACAGTTCAAAGTTTCTTATGTATTTTCCACAAAACTTTCTCAAACACCTCCTACAGTGTTTGTATGATTAAATTAATTTTGCTAATTTATTAAACCGCTTATAACGTTTAATTAATTTTGCTTGCTGCCATGTCACTTATCTTTATAGAGTTCATGGTTCATGTTGAGTGCTACAGTACCAAATTTATCACAGTCTGCTGTACTTCCTGTCTGCCATTTTGAGTTATTTTGAAAACCTACTTTTTCACACTCCTCTTAGGTCTTGCATTTGATTTGCACAAAATTTGCTCACATCTAGGGACACGCCTGACAAAAAGATAATATTAATAGTCATATTAATAAAACTAATTAGGAATACTGGGTTTGTAGTTGGTTTATAAATATAGAGTTGACTGAACTGATAAAAACTACCACACATTTGGACCATTTGAAAAAATAGGCATGCATTAGAAATACCTGTCATTACATGCAAAGGCTCATGGAGATGGTGTATAGAAAAAAAGGTAATATTTTATGGGACATGAGATTTGCAAGGGATACGTGATTTGCAATAATACCATAAAATACCTTAACATTACACAGTGAAAGAGAATGGGAGACAAAGAAATAGCAAAACAGTAGAGTCTTTAGGACTGTAATTAGGTCATTACGCTGAAAGCAGTATTTTATGAAAAAAAAAAAATATATATATATATAATATATATATATATATATATATATATATATATATATATAATATATAGTATTTTATGAAATAAATATATATATATATATATATATATATATATATATATATATATTATGAAAGCAGTATTTAACAGCAGTATAACAAAATCCTAAGCTAAGTTAAATGTCAGCAGCCTCCCAGTAAGCAATCCAGCAGGGCGACACTGGCAAGTAACCAAAACTCCAATACCAAAACATATTAAAATATGTTAATTTTTAAATTTTGAATGATGAATATGAAAATCATTTCCAAAAAGACAAGATTGGGTCTTCAACTTGAAGGGGTCAAGTAAAAGTAATATTTTGAAAGTATAACATTTTTTAAGTAATGTGTTAGAAGCTTGAATTGATAATTCACCAAAAATGGAAATTTGCTGTTAATTTTCTCAACCTCAGGCCATCCAAGATGTAGGTACAAAAAAAAATCTACTACTTGGATGGCCTGAGAGTGAGTAAATTAACAGTAAATTTTCATTTTTGGGTGAACTTTCCCTTTAAGTGTTTTTAAATCAGAGTTACATGGCTGGCCCATGCACACACAGAGAGAGAGAAAACCAGGTAGTGAATAATAAACTTTACCACAACGGTACTGAATTAATAATTGGAAATTTAAACCAATAATAGTACACCAACATTACAGCAGAAATACTAGCATACGTCATCCCAAAATGAAAATTTGCTGTTAATTTACTTGCTCTCAGACCACCAAAGGTACATGTAAAGTTTTTTTCTTAGAACAGTAGAAGAGTAAGGATAATTTATAATTGAAACTGTGTTCTTGGTGATTTATAAAATACAAGCCTGTGGGTGCTGTCTTTTTGAGAGTCGAAAAAGCAGATACAGATAACATAATAAATCATGCAGCTCCAGACAATAACTTGAGATCTTATGAAATGATCGATATGTGCAAGAAACTAAACATTATTATGTTAGCTTGAAAAAGAAAAAATATTGTTATTTGATTTAAACAATGTTAGCTTGTGGTGCTTGTGAAGCAAATCATCATTACTCTCTTGCATACTTCTTTTTCGAGACAATACTTCGACAATACATACTTCGTACGTTACTCGTCCCACACTGGTTGTCATAGACCCATGAATGAGGGGTCAAATTGATAGGCTTATTGAGAAGAGGTGTGCTATGACCTTTAAGCGATCAGGTGTACGATGTTTTCGACACATAAAAATATCCATAGATGTAACATTGGGATGAATTTTGTTACATCATAGCTCTGCTTTAGAATGTCGTAGAGACTTGGGGGTGGACTCATACTGCTCAGCTTAGCAAGCAGCAACAAATGGTAACATTAAAACTTCATAGCCACGCCCTAGCAACCATCCCATAGACTTCCATTGAAAAAAAATCCCATAGACTTAACATTGGACAGATATTTGTGATGTCATTCCTCTGCATCAGAATGTTGTAGAGACTTGGAGGTGTGCTCATATTGCTTGGCTTAGCAAGCAGCAACAAATGGTACCATTTCAACTTCACAGCCCTAGCAACCAGTTACAGTAACCTTGGAGAATGTCAGACCCTAAGTATTTCAAACTGTTATACACTTTTCAGGCTGGGTTTTGTCAAGCCAACGTAAAGTTTGTCCTCAAACTTTACTATCTAGTTTACATTATTACCAGTAATCCATAGCCTTGGGGGAAAGAATCGTCAGCCTCTGAACTGTGTCGTTCATGCAGTAACAAGTTTACTTAATATTGTCAGGAATGTCACTTGGAATATATGACAAAAGTTGTACATCCTTTTGATGTATCTGGAAACTTGCATTCCAGACACGCTTAGGACTGTTTACTTAAGGCTGTGAATTACAGGTTATTAGTGAACAGCACATCAGAAGACATTGCAGGGCCCCTCTCTAACTTTCAGAGTGAAGAAAAGTCTGCGATATTGGGATTGGAATGGTGGGCTAATATAAACAAATTTCCAGTGTTATCAGATAAGGATGCAAGGATGACTGCCAGACACCTTTTACAGGACAGGACAGGAAGACCTCAGTACTAGACCGGGAAGGACATTTTCATTGGTCTAAAGTTTGTTCCTTATCACCAAACCCCTTCACTCTTACCCTGAGGTTCAGTTCAGCCAAACAAAGGGCAAATCTTTACATTCTTTCATTCCCCAAATGGACCAAAAACTATCACACTATCAATTTCAAGGCCCAGAAAGGTAGTAATTTAATCTTTCTGCCAAACCGTCAGTTGTATTTTCTATTCTTTGCACTTTTAGATCTTTACAATTATTTAGGTTAGTATCATATAGTAGTCCTTGGTAATTCATTTAAATCTTGGTTAGTAAATTCTATTTTACTGTACTTGTGTCTTCCTCTGTCTGCTTCTGTCTGGTTAACAAACTAGCGTACGTGCATATTTACAGATGAACTAATATGTTTGTGTTCATATGTCCAAACAATCAGTAAGAGTGACAGGTGCTTGGAAACAGTCTATTGTACTCATCTATTCTTGAGTCGTATGGCCAATTGAATGTGCTTGATTCTCCCTGCCACTCTCTGCACAGAGTTAACGCAGAGACAGGCGGATCGCTTATCAGTTCTAAAAAATGTTACTTTCCTGCACTTGCAAGCATTCTTACTGTAATGCAGTACTACTTCAGAGCAGGTAACGAAATCAAGGCAGTTTACATGACGTTAGGATGTGAGCAATAAACAGAAATTATTTCAAGGAATACATGTGGGTTTATTGGACTAAACTACAGGGAATATGCACAATAACCAAACTAACAGATAAAAACACATTAAACAAACAAATACATAAAACAGTAAGAGAAGAGGAAACACCCCTTGCACAACACCCCTTGAGGGCTGGCAGGCCAATAATGAGGTGTATACTTGGGTGGGAAAAGAGTTTCTTTGTCCTGCTTGAGACCTCATTTACATGTTCCTGATGGTTGTGGAATGTTTATGCATTTTACTTAGATCAAAATAACCATGTTATGCAAGTTATATTTCTGCACAATACATTATCAGTCAGGAAATTAAGAAAGGAGCATTTAAAGTGTAAACAACCGGGTTTGTGTTTACAAGTCCCATGATTGGGAATTCTTCTGAAGCTGGGGGGATAAGGGCAGAAAGAGCCAGAGGTGTTCCGCTGTTTTATTACCAACCAGGTTGGTGGGGGTACAGACTCCCTTGCACTGATGAGTGACCATCAATCAAAGCCCCCACTCTAGGTCTTGTCCCCTCCATGTATTTTACCTTTTGGTCAGGTACAGCATATGGAAGACGAATCGAGAGTGGTGGCAGGCGTAGTTGGGTCTGACTGACAGATGCTTGGCAGAAACAAAGCCACAACAATGTTAGATATCCTTATGTTATGAGAAAATGTAAAAATGTTCTTGATTCCTTTTAAACTATGGCCGGACAAATAAGACTGTTGCAGGCTGCCACCGTTTAAGTGATAGGAAGCAATGGCTCGACAAGTTGTCTGTATCTCACAAAATCTAGCGATTGCTTCGCATCATAAATCCTCAATATATCATCAGGAGCTGTGGGGATTAATTTTGTGTTGCCTGTATCTGTAATTTTTTGACTCTCAAAGGGATGGCTCCCGTAAACCTGTGTTTTATTAATCACAGAGGGACACGGTTTCAACTTAATCTTTATTGTTCTACTGAAGAAATAACGAAGGGTAAACCAGGAGATATGGCTGGAGAAACCAGGGCGAATATTCATTTTTGAAAGAACTGTTCCTTTAATAAGTGTTTCTAGTATATACATCAGCACTTCCTGAATTTAACAGCATGCTATGGCATCTGAACAGGTTCTGGATCAGGGTTCCTATCCATACCAACTGACAGGCTAACCCCACCCAGAGACAGAAAAACTCCTCCAATGCAAGAGGTCACCTCAACTTCCACATGTTCCAGGATAACCTCAGATCGAACCGTGACTGCAGAAAGTGAGCCATGCATTGAAGATGTGCAAGCACCACTTTATTCAGCGTTGAGTGCATGCAGACATAATGTAAAGGTAAGAACATTATGTGAAATGTAGCTAATCTGGTAAAGCTACATTTGCGTTAGCAGTGCAAAGGTCATGGGTTCGATTCACATACTGATAAAACACAGAACTTGAATGTATTGTACTTTGGATAAAAGCGTCTACTAAATGCATAAATATAAATGAAATGTTTGAAAGAATCTGGACTGACAGACTAGACATTTTGATTCAAATCAGTGGTAGTTAATGTCATTTTTTGTTTGTTTTTCTGAGAGATGTTTTAATTTCTCTTCCATTACACTGTGAAAGAAACTGACCAATCAGTAAGATTCAGGCTTTTAGTCATAAAAAGCTTTTTGACAAAAGCCACAGTGAATGCAAGAATCTGGAAAGGATCGCAGGTATTATATTTGCATTTTCATTAAACCCTTCTGCTGTTTTATTGCCTTAATCCAAATAGAGAAATTGCATGTGAAAGTCACATTTGTCATGGCAAGAATTTATATTGGCATGTAAACAGTAAGGAGTGTGTCTCGGAAATAGTATTAAAGCATTTTATTAGCTAATAACTAATTGTATAATACAAATAGACATTAATCAGGTCTTTATTTTTTTATTTATAGACTAAATTACAAGTAATTATTAATTTGATATTTTAATGAACAGTTAAAATGGTACTAATAAGAATCAAATAAGTTTTTAATTATTGTAATATACAAAGGGTACACTTATGTACATTTGTATACAGCTCTGGAAAAAATTGATAAATCAGCATCTCTACCATTCAATTCCAGTGTCTATTGAATTCCAACATGGGCACATCCAACTCTTTCTGCTTAATGAAGTACTGATTAAGTGATCACCTGAACCAATTATTGTTTAATGAGTAAAAGTTTAGAAAACACAGTTGTGGTCATCACTATCCTCTTGCAATAGAACCAGCTGGATGGAGCTGTATAGATGGAGAAATAAACCTTGGGTGAAACCAGGCTCAACCGGGAGGGCCAGTTCTCCTCTGGCACATTAAAGCTGCAATTTGTAACTTTCTTGGATATGAACGGAGAGTTGAATTATTTATTGATAAGAAACTGTCAGGTCTAATTATTCCTGACAATATATAAGGCACTGAGAAATGTTACCAACAGAAATAGCGACAGAAGCATAATGTTACTAATTGAAGCTATAACAGCACACTGCTGTGACTAAGAAGGGAACAAAGTGAAAATGCCACACTAGGACGCATGATTGGGTAAATTTGACTGTCTTGAGATCAGCAGGTCACATGTAAATGGTCTCAGTGGCAGAAAGCAGTACCTTGATGCTAATAGGAAACTAATGGGGGCAGTAAGTGAGTACATTTCTTCAGTCGAGGGATTTGCCCCTCCCTCCCTAAAGGGGGAAGTTCTGCCCCTGAGCTCTTATGCCACCAGGTCTTCTCCAACACTTGACACAGCATGACAATGTGAGCCGTGTATCCAGTTACCCTGCACTTTAACTACTGTAGGCATTTAGGACCTAACTTTTCCTGTCTTAGAATTTTAACATAAACCATTTGTCCAGGTAAAAAGTCATGAACGATTACACCGTCAGATTGAGGTTGTCATGTTTCTTGTATCTAATAGAGGTCAGATCAGTCATTTTCAACAGATTTATTGTTACAACTTGTTTTGGCTGTGGTTGAGCCAATGCTGTGGCCTTAGCTGCTAGATCTTCTCTTTTGTTTACTTTTTCTTGTGTCGTGTCACCCTTGGTGTGTTCTTTAACCTTGAAAACTGCTACCATTGAGTGCATCGACCAACTCTGTGACTTCCTTCTGGTTTAGAATTGGTGTGCGTAAGCTTGTGTTGTATCCCCTAGTATCTCTTTCCCTCAGCTACTTTGCCTCAGTGAGTGCAATTAGTTCTGCCACTTGTGCCGTGGTGTTATCTGGCAGTCTAGTTGCTTTTAAAACTTGATGTTCATCCACTAAATCATAAGATGCTCTTCTCACGTCTTTACCAATTTGTGAAGACCCATCTACATACAGTGTCATGTCTGAATCAGAGATGGATCGGGTCTATGATTATCGCATCTTGTTGCCATAATTCAATTTTTTCAACATCATGGGTGCAGTACCAATGACAGCCTGAGAGACTGCTTCAAGGGCTCTCACACATGGTGCAAAGCCTTTAGCCACACTATACAGGGCAGAGCTATAATAACCTACAGGTTTAAGTTCTGTGCCCCATTATTGACAGAGCACATGTAACCTTGTTTCTCTGCTACCAACATCTGATAATCAGTCGCTCTTGGGCAGGCAAGGGCAGGTGCATGTGCAAGTTCCTTTTTTTGAATTGCTGCACTGCAGTGTTAGAAAGGACAACTTGTTTGTTGTCTTTGACATGGTCCTTCAGGCCTACCTGTAATTCTAATGGGTTTTTCTAGTGGGAATTTTCTACACATAGGCAACAGAAATTAAACAATCCCAATAATTCATGTACAATCCCCTGAGTTCATGTATTGTTGTGTGTAACTTTAGGTTGTATAGTGCAGCTGTGCAACTTGGCAAGGGTAGTTGGCCCTGAGCAGATATTACTTGTCCCAGGAAAACAACTGAAGGTTTTGCACATTGGGCTTATTCCGACTAACTTACTAAACTAAGGTTGACTGTCTGTCCCATGTTGCTTTTTGGGCCTGATGATAAACTGTGGGGCTGTTATGAAGCCCTTGTTTGTTGCAATCTATTCCATGTGTATTTGTGCCCATTGTATGTGAAACTGAACCAGTCCTGACAAGATTTATGGGGACAGACCAAAATCCATTGAATATGTCCATTACAGAAAACATTGTAGCATTAGCTGGTACACAGGAGAAAACTGCAGAAGGATCAGCTACCAACGGTTTCATTTTATCAACATATTTGTTCACTGTAGTCAATTGTCAACCTCCATTTACCTTTGGTTTCTTTACAGGCCACACTGGTGAGTTACTGCTGGAGGATGTTTTTAGAATTATTCCCTGTTTTTCCAAATTTAGCACTACCTCAGTAGCCACTTCCTCTGCTTCTTTTCCCAGTGGATACTTGGAAGTACTAGGGAGAACTATACCAGTGAATTGCACAGGACTCAATTGCACAGGTTTTTTGAGGGTTTCAGTTTTTTCTTTGGTTTCGTTTAGAATATTGTTACACCCCTAGTGGGTTGGGCCTTCCAAGTTTCATTTACGATTACTGGGCATCAGATATTAAAAACATATTTTTGCCTTGCTCCTCAGGAACGTACTGGTGGTATAACCCTGTGGTACTTTCTACTCTTAAGATCATTAACTACTGTTGTCGTTACTGTAAGTTCACATGAGCGTCAGTCCTGGTCCCCATTTTCAAAAATCATCTATTCCCTTCCTCTACATTAGACTAATTATTCAGTGGGTATCAAGCAGTTTGTCAAGTGTCAAGAATTTGTATACAGATTTTTTTTTTTTTTTTAACATTTGAAAATCTTTGCTGAATGTTTGACCTCCCATACAACCACTTATTTAGATATCTTTAGAATCACAACTTATGGAAATTTTTCATTCCTTCCCTGACCTTCTGCCAGCCTCTTTTTTTGGATAGTCTAACTCTTATTTTTGGTAATAAAAGACTGATCTCCAGATTATATTTACAGTTAATGTCTTTTAAAGGTTGCAACTTTATTTGAGGGTTACTGGAAATAGTAATGCAAAAATGTAACACGCTATGTCTAATAACATATTGTGTTATTCCTTTTATAAAAAAATAAATAAATACAGTTGCAAGCAGCAATTACGAGGTCAAGCCCAACAACAGCACCAAGGGAAATATGTGTGGACTTCTCTGATAATGAGACTCGGAAAAGCAGTAAAAGAAAATACAAGTAAAACTATTGAACACAATAAAAATTATTTATTTATAACTGATTTATAACTTTTGACCAGCACACGGTGTTGTCACCAAATTTTTATGAGACTGTCTGGATGTTGTGACAATGACACCAACAAGGTTTCAATCAATACATAGAAGTTTTGTAAAGATACAGCCTGATTCCAAATTCAGAATGTCATTCATCAAATTCAGAAGTAATATTTCAGAATGTCCTCTATCTGTGTGCCTATGTCCTATGTATGGTTCTATGGGCTGCCATAGATGAAAGAGTTGAAGTAGATAAAGAAATATATGAAAACATTACAGTAGGGCTCTCTGCCCCCTTGGGGCTTGACCCCTAAAAATTGCATTAGGAAACAGTTATTCTGGCTAAAGCTGTCTAATTACTTATACCATGATTCCTTTAAACACAAACTACACATCATTTAATTGAGATTATCAATAAATGATTTAATCTGTTTATAATTCACATTCTACATGAGCTCTAAATGCAATTTACTGGGGATTGTAAATTTAAAGGGTAAAATTATCATGGTGATCTCAGATAACCATATTTCAGGACTAGTTATTTGCACTCAGATACCAATTCAGGGTTTACGTAGGTAAACTTGGTCAAAACGTTTAGGGGTTTTTTTTTGTAGCATGGCATATGGCAATGTGATAAGTGTATAACAAACTAAGTTACCAAAATGCACATGAAGGGGGGCTTGGGGAACCAACAGGCACAATGTGCGAGACCCAAAATGATGCCATTAAACAAATATTTAAAATAAATTGTTGTTTATACTATCAAATTATATAATTTGACTATTTACACTAATTTTACACTAATTCAGTGCAAAAATATGTGTATGATTACAAATTGTGGTGTGTCTGTACAAAATCATAATTCCGAAATATTTATTTAACAAAATATTGTTAAAGCTTGTGTAATTTTTAATTGTCATTGCTTTTCAGAAACAGATCTGTGATGATATAGAAAAACGTCTAAAGCTTTTTGAGGACATGTGGAAAAATGGGAAGCTCTCTCCTTTTGTTAAACTTAGAATGCACAGATTGTCCCAAGGTAAGTCATTTTCAGGATGTTTTCCAGTGTGTCTACTGGTTATGGTCCTGCTTCTTTGTACATGCTCCTTTAATCACTATAGATATAATAATAAACATTAATTTTGTTAATTAACAATGTCTCTGTGTTAGCCTTCAAATTAAGCTCATCAAATGAATATATCACTCTACTAAACGTGGTTAACTATTACCAACTCTTTACTTGGTGTAGCCAGAGGAAAAGTGGTCTCATAATTGAGCTTAACAGAGCTTAGTCCCAAGGTTAATAGGTTTGAGCACACCGGAAATTGCAGTTGACTTTTGCAGTGTTGTGACATATTCAGAATGAAACAGAATACTAGGTCAGAAAAATACAGAGCATGGCTTGTTCTGCTTAGACTTGATTGTATCTACAAAAGTAGGCATTTCATTCGAAATGGAAATTGCAGCAGACTGATGTCATCAGAAAAGGAATGCCATTCTAGAGGAGTACACTTTCAGGTCTTAGTTAAACTTTGGGAGGACAGTTTTATTTATTTTGTTGATTGATTTGTACAAATAAAGTGTTCACCACAAAACTAGCCGTGGTTTGATAGTAGGGTTTTGATTTCATGTAAAAATGTTAACGTAAATTTAAATGCAAATATTTGACATACTACAACCTTATAGACACTTAAATTTTGTATTTGTCCATAATATACAATAGATGTCTTTGTTTTACACATTGATATGTCATATCTTACCAATTTTAATTTAATTTAGCCTACAACTAGCAGTAACTTTATCAGTCAGAATTCATTCTTAATGAGCTATTTAGTCATAACAGTGTGAAGATAGATAATAATAAACGGAATCAAATATAAGACCATTTTAAGCCCACATATTTTCATTTGCAGTTGTGCAAATGAAAATATCTAAAAATATATAACAGTGAAAACTGAAATTGAAAATGAAAGAGAAAGAAGGGGAGAAAATTAGGAAGAGAAAAGGAAAAAAAATCAAAATTGATCAAATTAACAAATAATGATAACACAATGTACAAAGCAAATGTTCTAAGCTAATATCAGCAGTCTCCCAGTAAGCAAGCCAACAGGGCAACTGTGGCAAGGAACCAAAACTCCAGTGATATATATAAATGGAGAAAAAAAGACTTGAGAGAAACTAGGCTTAGCAGGGAGGGCCAGTTCTCCTCTGGCATGCTAATGCTGCAGTCCTTAGCTGAAGCTAAAAAAGATGATCACATTCCATCACATTCCCAGTGCTTTGAGTGGGCCAGGTGTCGCTGTAGTCATTACTCTATGGCACGAGGATGAGCACCTGACTGTACCATAGCAAGGGCATTTTTCAGGAGGATTTTTCTGGATTCACACCAAATAGGCTCATGCTTGGATAGGAAGTCTACCAACCCCAGAATCTATGATCTGGTATAGCAGATCTCAGACATTCCAGATTTCCTGTACAACTTGGAAAAGGTTCAAAAGATGCACCCCCAAACAGCCCAACAACGCCAAAAGAAGACATATGATCTCAGATCTCAAGAGAGGACACAATGTGGGAGATATTGTGTACATGATGGACAGCACCAAAAAGAAAGGGCAAAGTCCAAAACTCCAAGCACCTTGAAAAGGGCACTTTATGATATCTGCCTGCTGTGGCCCAGTACTTTATAAGGTTTAGGGATTAGGAATCAAGAGAATCATGATCATCTCAAGCTTTATGACTATGAGGTGATTCATGGGTTAAGTATCAAAGGAGCCAGATTCTGCAAAAGAGCAAAAATATCACTGACAGTTCTATAATTCAAGAACCTCTGCTTAAACCTGAAATATGTTTGTGAACACACACCGCACACAGTGAACACACACACCCGGAGCAGTGGGCAGCACACTACTGCACCCATGGAGCAATAGGGGGTTAGGTGCCTTGCTCAAGGGCAGTTCAGTTGCTACCTGCCAGCGCTGGAATTGAACCAGCAACTTTCTGATCACAAGCCGACTCACTTACCAGTAGGCCACAACTGCCTGAATAAAAGTTTAAAACAACTGAAAACGACTGAATGATCCGCTCACCTGTCAATCTCTTAACTTTTTGAACACGTCAGGATGAGCAAATGCTTGGCAAGATTTAGGCAGTTTTGCAGACTGGTGTGGCAAGGTCCGTTGGTTCACCTTTTTATCTGCTTTTTAACCCAAGTTATGGCAAATTCACTTCTACTGCCCTCTTTATTAGTTTGGGCATGTAAAGTGAAATATATCAGTTTGATCCATTTTGTTCCTCCATGTTGTCACATTTGCCCGATTCACAAATGTAGCAAAGAACTGCATTATAGCAGTCTATCAAGTACCTAAATAAACAACATTGTGATATTGTATCGTTTCATATAAAACAGTTAACGGTATATTTCCAGTACTGGTTAATTGCAAAACCCTATTTAGTACTGCCATGAACAAGCTATTTCATATAACATATGTTTATATACAGTCCACAGCAAAAAATAATTAGTGACTTTACAAAAAGTAAAGTCCCTGTTCAAAAGTTTGCATAACCTTGATTCTTAATACTGTATGATGTTACCAGGATTCTCAATGACTGTTATGTTTTGTAATGATTTTTTAAATATATGACCCATTTCTAACAGTGACTGCATGATGTTGAAATACATCTATTCACACCAGTGACAATTAAAGGACTCATAAACAACTATTACAAAAGATAAAACTTCATTAATGACAATTCATTAATGAAGTTCATTAATCAATACATTTAGAGACAGGTCTATGGAAGCTGTTTAACAAGCAGCTATAAAATCAGTGTGAGAAAACCTATTGTGTGTTGCACTTTCCTCTATTCAAGATTATTCATATCTATAATCTTTAATGCAACCCAGGTCAGCATCTGTCTAATATCTAAAAGCAAATATTTAAGTAAATCAATAAAAAATAAAATAAACAATATAAAACAATGACCACCATGCTTCTCAGAAAAGGTTGCCTCACCATGACAACACCGTTTGAAATATCAACATTCTGTTCACAGTTTAGCATTTTCCATATCTATTCTGGCCAAGTATGAAGCAACTTTAAATTTAATGGGACACTTTTAAACACTCTTTTAAATGACACTTTCTGCCTGTTGATGGCGCTATGACCAAATTGTCTAACAATGCCTTCATCTGTCTTATTATCTGCAGTATCTTGATATAATATTTGCCAAATTTGGTGACAATCTCATAAATCCCTAGGAGTATTTCCATCTATAGCTGGAGAACAATACAATGTCTAGCTTAATGAGAACAATACTTGTACCAAGTTTGGTGACCGTAGGTAAAACTGACCCCATCACTTTAGTCAAAAGGGGCCGCTACAGAGTGTCTGTCTGAGCTTTTGTTCACGTCTAACGACTTACCACTATGATGTGTGTGCCAAATTTCAAGCCATTTCAAGCATGTTTAGCACCTCCAATACACCTGAATGTGGTTATAAAGTTTGACACATGCCATGACAACAATAATTAAGATATCACAAATCCTTTTAGAACCTTATATCAGTCATGTCTCTACTTTATTCTGACCGTGCCTGAATTGGCAAGGCTAAATGTAAGTTGACTAAATCACTCAATCCATGCTGTAGATATTAGAAACTATGTTTCCTATTTATCGCTCTAATTTTACCACCTTGCAACAACCATGGCAATTCTGAATCTTCAGTGTCTTGGCAAAGTACTCACCAAGTTTGGTGACAATCACATGAAATCCCTAGTATTTAAAATTTTACGGCACATTCTTTTAAAAAAATCCAAAAGATAAAAGCAAATTTATTGGTTTTAGATTTTCTACTGCTCCCAGGGGATTATTGTGATTGTCACCAAACTTGGTCAACTGTATGCTGTATTAATTTTCGATATCTCAAATGATGTTGCCATAATGTTCAACAAGTTTATGGTGAAAAATGGGAAACAGGAAGCCTTTCAGTGCCTGGTTGCATGAAAACCCTTAAGTTTGGGTATTACTAAGCGGAAAAAAAACCCTGAGGGAAGGGATTTCTTTGAGTATTGCAACAAACCTTACTAAGTGTTTTATGAAGCATTTTGTGATTCAGTGTGTCAAAACACGGCAACAGAGAAGCTGTTGATTTGAGAAAACACTCTGGATAAGCGGGGTTCACTCGCACATAGTAAATGTACAAAATGTTTCGCCAATTAAGAGTTTTGCTAATGTATTTTGGACCATCTTAAAATGGCCCATAAAAGTAGCATTCATTTCACCATAAAGTGAGTTGCAGTAATCTAAGCGCGTTATAAAAGCAATTACTCTTTCTTGAAAGTCTTGAAAGGAGAGAAGTTTTTTTTTTAGAAAGACATAGATAAAAGAAACAAAAAAAAATTTCAGACACCTAATTTTAAGTTTTGGCTTGGGATTTGACAGTTTATCAAGATACTTAGAGAGGATGCCACCAGAGGGACCAAAAATAGTTTTCTTTTTCATTGAGATTCAGAAAATTAGATAACATACAGATTTGTACATCCTCCATACAAGAACATACTTCCTTCATATATCTGTGTCATCCTTGTAACAATGAAAGACACTCCATACTTTCTAAAGATCTACAGGTGTAGAGGGTAGGTGCCAGTATTGATCTCTGTGGAACCCCCCACAAGAGGTTTGCAGCTGGTGACATGCCTAATCAAATTAGTCCTTCAGATGAAATGAACCAACTTAAAATGATTTCTGACATATCCACATAGGTCTCAAGTCAGGTGATAAGAATATCATGATCAATCATGTCAAATGTAGCAGTAAAATCTAACATGATCAAGATTACACTAGCATCCTGATCAGTTACCATATAGATATCGTTCAGACCCTTTAACAAGGCAGACTTTGTGCTGTGAAATATTCTAAAACCTGACTGAAACCTATAATTGTAATAAAATGATGTAATGGAGAAGAGTTTAATTGGAGTTAAACAATTTTTTTTTGTTAGTCACTTTTTTTTGTTAGTCACTAGTCACTTTTTTTTGTTTAAAAGGCAGATTTACATGGTCAAGGTCAGCAGGATCAAGGTTTGGCTTCCTGACAGATGGAACCACAGATGCATATTTGAGGTCTGCTGGTATTGTTCCCAAACTAAGTGATTTGTTGGCAATAACCAGGAGACTCGGTCGCATAGTCTTAACAGTTTGTTTTAAATATGTGAAGAAATAACATCAAATGAGCAAAATGTAGGCTTGAGTTGAACCATGATGTCTTGTGGGGCAGACAGAGAAAGAGGTTCAAAAGTATTCCAAATGAATGTGCTTCAGTTTTGAAGGATCAGTTTGTATAGTATAGTAAAAATCTGAGAACATTTTCATAGTTTAATGAACTGGTACTGTAAGGGAATGGGCTTATGACAGTTTTGATTAATAATGTCATAATTCCATCATTGCAATCTTAGCTGCTTTTTGGTAGTTGACAATGCAACCTGCAAGGCTTCTTTCAAAAGTACAGTGAATAGCTCTACCCAAAAGGAAATCCACTTTAGATTGTATGTGGATTTTAAGGCAGGTGCAGGCTCCAAATTTTTTAATAATCCTCCCAATGTGATTGTCACCAAACTTGACAAAAAATTATGGCAGGACATTGAAGATGCTCAATTTTGAAGGGATTTTTGATGTCTCAAAGTGTTTAATTAATTTGTGGCAAAATGACATTGAATCTTTTTTTTAGATTCAATGTCATTTGAATCTAAAAATTTTTTTAGACAATAACAGAGCAATTTGCTTATTATTTTTGGCTAACTCAGTGGTTCACTGAGTAATCTAATCCCATCCAAACACGAATGTCTGTGATTGTTGATCATAAATGATCTTCTGTGGTGTTCAGACATATTAAACAAACAAACCACAGAGATGTAGTTCTATCCAAATTGGTGCATTAAATTACAGATGTTGGGTAATAAGAGTTTAAATGCCGTTTAGGAAACTTGTCTCATCCGAATAGTGCTGGTTTTCTCATCCAAAAAAACGGTTGGGTCTAAATTAAGCCATTAGGAAGGAGGTGTAAAATGACATGTTTCACACAGGTGCAATGTCTATTAGAAGGTTTATGTAATCATTTAAAAAACATGAACATGACCAGATTTGCGTAACAAATCAAACTGATCTCAAAAGTATGTTCCCCCTAGTGTTGACATGTAATTGTCACTTTCCTTATGCCATGTTTAGTAATTCAAAATGATATGCATATTTTAAAGTAAACGTACTTTCATAATGTCTGAAATTAGCTGATGTGTTATTCTGAAGTGTTATCCCAAATGTTTTTTTTTAGTTACTACTTTTGGTTACTAGAGAATAACTGCACATGGAAAACTTTCATTTTGACTGATCTGAATTTAAACTAACACTACAAGTGATACAAGTGACAGCTTGAATGTACACCTTGAATATAAAGAATAAAGGTTTCTTTTTTCTTCAAAGTGGGATTAAAAGGTACACTTACTCCAGTGTAAACTGTTATTGTTTTTACCTTTTCAGACTTGAAAATAAAAAATTGGGATGCAGCTGATGAGATCCACAAAGGCCTAATGGTTGACCATGTCACTGAAGTCAGTCAGTGGATGGTAGGAATCAAGCACCTCATTGCTCAGACTCGGAACCTGAACCCAGAGCTGTTTCAAACTGCTAAGTTGGGTCAGAATCAGATCGATGGCTCCACTGATCCAGGGTTATAAGCACTGAGATTTGTTTACTTACTTTGTTGGGACCTATCCTAGTATGTTATTCACTATTTAAAAAAACAATATTGGAAGTTGAAAAAGTTTTAAGATTTTGTGATATTGTGTGTGACGTTATGTATTATTCACATTCTCAGCTAATTCATCAAATATTACGTTTTGTGTCGGGGGTCTTTTTGCATTGTAAAGTGTTTGCTTTTTGCCTTTTCAGTAAAAAATAACTTTGATATGTAATATAAGTGCTGAATCTGGAATTGGATTGGGAAGAAGAGAGCCAGCACAGCCATAAATTCCTTAAATTCATAAAGACCTTCAGATTTGGTGTGCATCAACAGAGGTGTACACTAAAGACAAATTTATACATTCTTTGATACAAAAAATGGATACAAAAACTCACATATACACTGCATACTTAAACATTCTTAATTACAATATGTGTTATACAGATGTTCACACCATATCGGTTATTATCCCATGAATGAATGCATTTTGGTGTCATGTTTATACTCTTTACCAATTAAAGTTCCAAGAGGTCCAGTCTCTGTTTTCTTCTCAGCAGAGGTTTTATTTAATAGAAACATACAACTAATAAAATGTAACATGCAAAATGCTCTCATCATGAGCAGAAAACAAAGTCTAGTAACTTTGTGAAACTTGGTGATTTGGAATTGGACTTCAGTAATATGGAAAATAGACTACAGTAAACTTTGACAAAAATCATTTTACTTTTCTGTATTTTGTTTTCTGTAGTGAAGGCATAACAATTGTAATTATTTGCATGCTATTATTGTATTATTCCTGTTCAGTTCCCATTTATTACTTGAGAGTGGTATGTTAATGCCGTGTGAGTCCTCAAACCATTGCTATTGCTAGCCTCCCCGATATTGCCTACATTACCCTACCATCTGTTAGACATGTCTTAAATACAAAAATTAGAAGGTCCATGACAGTCACCAAATAAAGGCAGAATTAAGTTTCCCTCTCACTGAGAGTACACATAGTACACTACATTTTTTGGAACACAAAGACTAGCAGTGCTTGTGGGTACAGCTAATGGGCGTCCTAATAAACAAACACTTTAGACAGACCTCTTCCACCTGGTAAGAAAGACATTTATTAGTCCCTTCTAAGATAGACCCAGGTTTTGTGGATTACTGTCTGGATAACTCTTATCTGTAACTAGATCCTGTACTTTGTCAGACCAGTGCAGGTGGTTAGACTCAGCAGTACTATTTCATCACCACTCACGCTTAATACTGCTGCTACTTAGAGATGTGTGTTAAGCTCTTCTCCTGCACTTGCACTGCATGCATGACAGTGTGGCTACTAACAGCTCCAACATGGTTTCCAGCAGTTTTTGGTCTTTGGACCCATGGCAGTGAAGCAGCATATCATGGAGGAGTTAAGAGCCCTTTCATCGAGGAGTTAATGTGCCAGGAAAACCTTCCCTCAATATTGCCAAGACTAAGATGCTGAAAGGAAACAGAAGGGGTACATGCCTCGATTGCTATCAGCCAGCTCTTTTAGTTCAGACAGAGCACACACAGACTGTGAAAAAGGCTCAGCAATGCCTCTTCTTCCTTAGACGGCGGAGGAAGTTCGGCATGAGCCCACACATTCTGATGATTTTTCCAACTGTACAGTTAAAAACATCCTAACTTCTATGGGCTGTATGGGAAATTAGTCTCAAAATAGCTAACTAATGCATACACATTTATCCGTAAAATTAATACATGTTGGTGATGTATACTACTATTCACAAACAAATGCCAATTTGAATATTTGAAATTTAAGTATGCACAATTATGAATACAAATAGATACACGTTTGTGAATAGAAATGTTTACTTTTGTATATCATAATTTAAGCATGCTAAAAAGATTCATTGACGTCAATCCTTTTCGGCTCATTTGAATTCACAGTTTATTTAACGAGCCACACAAATATCTCCAGATCCAACTATGCTTGAATGAGCAGCTACCACTGGATGGCAGTCTTAGTTTTACTAACTATACAATGCAAATACACACTGCTTTATGTAACTGCTTTTTGCGGACGTTAGCGCAACTTTATACATTTTTATTAACATTTGTTTTACGGTGTGTAATTTGATACCATCACCTTATTTTTTTATTATTCTCAGGTTAGGTAAGTGGAATCTGACCTAAATTATAAGCACTTTAAAATACAACCGGACAGAAGACTTTTTCTCAAGACATTCTCGCTCATTTTGGCCTCCATTTGTTTTTAAGTGCCCATCTAAAGTTTCATCCTCATGGGTCTGTGCTCTGGGTCATAAATCTTTCAGAGCAACTTTATCCATACAAATTAGAATCTGTGTTTCAATAATAGTCATTAGATTTACCATTGTTTTAACATCTGTTTCTGCATGTCAGACGATCTTCCATTCCTAAAATGAGAATAGAAGATTTCTAGATTTTTTGACAGATTATTTTAAATGACCTTAATTATTTATTAATAATTATCAGTTATAACCAATGCATTTTATTGAATGGTCCAAAGTACTGTTAACAATTTTTCCCATACTCTATCCTTTTGTAATTTTCTGTGATGAGTGAGGTATTTCAATTTCTTTATCTAATAATAGTACTTTGTCAGTTATTGTTTATTATCGCTAAATAATTATTTTGTGATATCCAATCCAGTAACACACTTAGATATTTATTTATGGTACCTTTTAAGTCATGTGATTTCTGTCTGCATTTCTGAGAAACAAACAGACTATTAGTCATCCCTTCAGGATTCTCTACAAGACTGATCTTTCAGGATTTTCAATGCTACAGGTAAGCCATTCTTATTTTTTTTTAATCTGTTTCACATGTAGTGTTACATAACATGGCAAAGCACACCCAACCCACAATTTGAACTCAAGCTGGAAACATTCCAGTCAACAGAACTATTTGCTCTTCCACACACTTTTGCTTTGAATTGAATAACAATGCTTTTCTGAATTGTTGCTTCAGATCAACACATGCAAGTGACCACTACGTGTCACTTTGTGTCAGATTGTTTTGAAGCCTTGAAATAATATGGCACATTTTCTTCGACTGTTTCAGTTAACAATATTAAGTCATTATTACAAGAAAGTTTTCACAGTACACAAATTACCAAATTATCCATTTAAAATTTATTTCATATTTATATTGTTAATACTTGCAATAAATCATTAGTGGAAGTATTCATATCAATCCATCAGTCATTGCCACCCACCATTGCCTTTTGGCTTTTAGATAGTGGTGGGCAAAGCATATGAGATTAACTTTGTGCCAATAAAAATTAATGCAAAGAAATAACGAACAAAAACAAATAATCTGAAATAAGAAAAACGCTTTGAAAATAAAAACAATAATAAACCTGATGACAAAAGTGTAGTGTGGTTTTCAAACAACCATATTGTTTTAAGAACTGTTTCCTAATCTTTATCGCAAAACAAAATTTTCATTTACACTTTTAGTTTTCATTTTCAGTCTGCAATCATTCTGGCACAAACCTCATCTGTGGACTAAACTGTGCTTCACTCTGTGCTAGCAAGATTTTAATGGACAGCTCTCTGTGGCCCTAGACCCTGGACTCCAGTGGAACGGATTGTAGAGAGCGATCTGGATGTGGTTATCAGTATTGTTGTGGGATGTGGTTATCAGTATTGTTGTTTACCTTTTTTATTGTATGGGGAAACATAAAGGTGTGGTCTGCTCCGTAACCGGGAACAACACACAACATCCAATAGACAAGACGAGTTACAATTAAGCTAAAAAAAAGAGATAATTTTATGAAATACCAAGTCAAGACTGCTGCATACTGTACAGAAATTGAACTTTTAGTGATTATATTGATTATCTGAAGATTTTATTAACCAAAATAAAAAGGAATCAGGTACAAATTATTTTACCATTATAGTTCTACTCTACATTTAACTGTGCAAGCACATCTCTTGTTATTGTTCGGGGCCCAAGGGAGGAAGAAAGTAACTCCAGGAACCCCTCATTAACTCATTTTGACGTGTGTGTGAGAAGACTCCTATAAAGACCCTTCCCCAACCAGGCATAAACGGTTGTTCTGCAGACCAACTCGCCTTTATGTCTCTGATAATAATGTCTATCTTTTGGCATCAAAACCTTTGAAAAAGTCTTTGAGTGATCCTTCTAAGATGTGGAAGAAACCACAACATCTCAGTTACATTAACTTGCATGAGGGGGATTTGAGTATCCAACTGAGAAAGGTCATGATGATGACACTGTGGTGCTCCTGTGATGTAAAAGTTTTACTCTCCATGACAACATATTGAAAAAAATACATGTATTTTTCCACAATACAATGGAACAGTGATTCCAAAGGACAATTGATGGGGTTTTTTTTAAGAATTTTGTGCAAGATGCATTTAACTATCTTTTAATCTACTGTTAAAGTCATTGTGAATGTGTTCCTGTACCTCAACTGTAGAGCATTGTGTTAACAGTGGGCGCAGTAGTGTGCTTCCCACTGCTCCGGGTGTGTGTTCACTCCTCACCAGTGATGGGTTAAATGCAGAGGTCACATTTCAGGTATGGGTTACCATATTTGACAAATATGTCACTTTCAGTGCAAGGGTTGTGGTTCAATTTCCAGGGAAAACACATACTGTCAAATTGTATGTGAACTGGGTAAATTGTTAATTTTCTTTGGATTAAAGCGCATAAATGTAATGAATGTGTTATCCCTTGTCTTTACTTCCAGTCCAAATGACTTTTCAAAGTATTTTTTCAAATACTGCTACTGTAACGAAGGGACTGAAGCAGTAGGATCCACTGTCTGGAAGATCGTCTACAAGTGGAGGGCTTTTAAAACAACATACCCCAAGAATGTGGCCCTATGGGAATTGTAGTCCGATTGACAAATAGTATTCAGGGGACGGCTCCCTCTGGTGGTTCGGAGGAGACGGTATGGGAGCCTTCACCGTAACAGCTACAGCAAAACAAATTTAAAAGGTGACACTTACAGTTTGAGGTCTTAAGAAAGAATGCTTCATTAATTTTGCCTGCATTTTGCAAAAACCCTTGCCATTGTGTGAACATGATATATACATAACAAAAATGTATATATGCATAAAATGGTTTGAAGAGAAGCAGAAGAGAGACTTCTTTAAAGATAAACATGTACAACACATTTTCTTTTTTTGTTCAATGAAAATGCTTTTTAAAGCAAAGTGTCTCTGCTGTTGTGATATTACTGTAATTACATTAATAATGTAATGTGGTTTGCACTTTTTGTCAGCATGTGTATTTTTGTAACATTTTGGATATATGGATATTTAATCTCAATTTTAACAATACAGAGAGATTAAAGTAATATATCTAAGCAATTAAAACTGAAGAGGGGATTTTCTGTAAAATGTAATTTCACAAAATGCAAATTCTAACTGAGGCAAAAGTTAGGTCACCCTCACATGTATTCCCTCTTAACATGGCTCAAATCACACACAGGGGTATCACACCAGGTGTCCATAATTAGTAGATTGTTACTCAGTATTTTGAATGAGGATTGCCCTATCTAAACCTTAGACATTTAGTTTGGTGTGCTGCTGACTGTTGAAGTGTGAGTGAGCACCATGGTGAGACAAAATGAGCTGTCAGAAGCCTTCAGAAAAAGCAATTGTAGCATCCTAGGAGTCTGGTAAGGGATTTCAAAAGATTTTGTAATGAGCCATTCCACTGTCTGGAAGATCGTCTACAAGTGGAGGGCTTTCAAAACAACATGCCCAGGTCTGGTCGCCCCAGCAAGTTCACCCCAAGAGCAGACCGCAAGATGCTAAAAGAGGTCTCCAAAAACCCTACAAAATGTCATCTCGGGACCTACAGCAGGCTCTGGCTACTGTTGATGTAAACGTGCATGCCTCTACAATCAGAAAGAGACTGCACAACTTTAACTTGCATGGGAGGTGTGCAAGGAGGAATCATTTGCTCTCTGAGAGAAACATCAAGGCCAGACTGACATTTGCCAGAGAGAATGTTGACAGACCAGGACTTCTGGAATAATGTTCTTTGGACAGATGAGTCAAAATTAAATTATTTGGACACCAGAGCAGAGGACATGTTTGGCGTAAACCAAAGACAGCATTCCAGGAAAAGAACCTCATACCATACCTCATAGTGTCATGGTTTGGGGCTGCTTTGCTGCAGCAGGACCTGTCATAGAATCCACCATGAATTCTACTGTGTATCAGAAGGTGCTTGAAGAACATGTGAGACCATCTGTTAGAAAATTAAAGCTGAAGCGGAACTGGACCATGCAATATGACAGTGACGCAAAACATTGGCTGAAAAGGCAGAAATGGAGAGTTCTGGAATGGCCGAGTCAAAGTCCAGATCTGAATCCCATTGAGATGCTGTGGGGTGACTTGAAAAGGGCTGTACATGCAAGAAACCCCTCAAACATCTCACAGCTGAAAAAATTCTGCACTGAGGAGTGGGGTAAAATTTCCTCAGACCGATGTCAGAGACTGGTAGATGGCTACAAGAAGCGTCTCACTGCAGTTAACACTAGCTGTTAGGGGCTAGGGTGTCCTATCTTTAAAGACTTTTCTTCAGTTTTAATTGTTTAGTTATATTACTTTAATCTCTCTGTTATGTTAAAATTGAGATTAAATATCCATATATGAAAAAGTGTTACAAAATACACATGCTTTCACAGGGTGTCCTAATTTTTTCACATGACTGTATGTGTGATAAGTTGTATTTTGTTTTGCTTTGACTTTGTTGCAAGTAGTAGTGCAAAATCTTTGTTGGAAGTAAAGTTAATAATAAACTATGAAACAATTTCTGATTGCTAATTATTTGTAGAACATGATTTTTTTTTATTTTTTTGGTTAATGTGACAAGACCATATTGGTTGAACAAGAAATTTTATGTTCAGTAAACAATGAAATTCAAACTGGCTGTTGAAAGAACTCAAAAATCTTTAGTACCTTTGGGGAACAGTTGTGGCCTAAAGGTTAATGAGTCAGGCTTGTAATCAGAAAGTTGCTGGTTTGATTTCAGTGCTGGCAGGTAGCAACTGAAATGCCCCTGAGCAAGGCACCCAATCCCCAATTGCTCCCCATAATTTTTTAATGTTGAATGAACCTGGGCTTGTCCCTGTCTCCATAAGTCAGTCTGCAAGAGCCCATGAAGAGAAATATTTCATTTGAAAATACCAAGGACTTTATGAAGCATTTCTTCTGTACAGCCATCTTTGCATTATTTTATGCAATTATTTTCTCTCATAGTTTACTCACCCTTATGCCATCCCAGATGTTTATGACTTAAACACAAGCGGAGTGATTTGAATTACTTTAATGATGCATGAATGCCCTTTTCAGGATTTAAACCAGTAAACCCCGATCAATGACATTACAATACAAAAACTCCAGTTGGTTCAAAATGTAGCAGTCAGAGTTCTTATGAGAACAAACAAGTATGACCATATTAATCCAGTTTTGTCAACAATGCCTATCAAGCATTCTATAATCTTCAAAACTCTGCTGATTACCTACAAGGTGCTGAATGGTTTAGCTCCACAATACCTAAAATAGTTCCTCTCTTATTACAGGCATTCACGTTCACTGCAATCTGGCCAGATAAGACACAGAATTTCAAAATCAAGCAGGTGGTAGATCTTTATAATATTTGGTGCCCAAACTCTGGAACAGTCTTCCCAGTGTTGTGCCATACACTATGCCAGACCCACCTTTTTACCCTATTTACCCGCTTCATTAAAGAATTATTGTCAAGCTGTTCTAATGGTGGATCTATGTGGTGTGTGTGGCTCTGTGTGTGCAAAGCGGGAGGTGGTGGAGAAGTTTGCCTGGGCCCGTTCACATCAGTCCTGGTCCCGGTCCGCCATGATGAACATCACCCCGGCGCGACACAGGCAGCAAATGACTTCGTCCCCCGTTCCGCAACCAGACTCCGAGATATCCGCCTCTCAGCCTGTAAACTGTAATAAAACATTTCCCTCTCTTGTTATCGTAACCTGCACCTCATGCCACATTCATAGCTTAGTTTCTGCCGTCAGCGAGGAAGGCTACACGTGATAAATGTAAGGCTGTAATAAGGCTGACGGAGAAGGTTGCAGAATTAGAATCAGACATCCAAACCCTTCTTGAGACAAGGGTGTAAATTTAACAGACACCGTTTTGGATGTGCCTAGAATAATGTGCTATGATCATGGCTCGGTTCCGACAACAGGCCCAATGCGGCAGGGCAGCTGGGTGATAGTCAGGCGGCATAGTCGTAAAGAAAAGCAGCACCACTCTCCCGCTCCTGTTATACTGTCTAATCGGTTCTCCCCACTCAGTAACACATCTGCTGAGACACCGGTATCAAGCACCCTGGTTATTGGCGATTCTATTTTACGGAACGTGGAAACAGAGCCACCAGCCACCATTGTTGAATGTGGGGTACAGAGCGTCTGACATTAGATCAAAACTGAAAGTGCTGGCTAATGCTAAACATAAATTCTCTAAGATCACGTCGGCACAAACAACATGATACTCCGCCAATCGGAGATCACCAAAGATAACATTAAGGAGGTGTGTGAACTTGCAAATACTTTGTCAGACAATGTAACATGCTCCGTCCCCTTACCCGCTTACCAGGGTAGTGAGATTTACAGCAGATTACTGTCCCTGCATGGCTGGATGTCTAAGTGGTGCCCACAGAATAATATAGGCTTTATAGACAACTGAAATTATTTCTGGAGGAGACCTGCTAAAGAGAGATGGCCTCCATACCTCCTTGGGAGAAGCTGCTGTCCTCTCTAAAAATTTGACTGTAATCTACACTCCAATATGTGTCGTACTGCATTCCTCCACCTAAGAAACATTTCCAAGATACATCACATGCTGTCTGTCTCAGATGCTGAGAAGCTTATTCACTCATTTATGATTTCAATTTATTTCAATTTATGATTTATGAATTGACTACTGTAACTCATTACTGGGGGGTGTCACGCAAAACAAATAAATAAGCTTCAGCTGGTTCAAAATGCGGCTGCAAGAATGCTCACTAGATCAAAGAAATACGACCACATAAGCCCAATTCTAGCAACACTGCACTGGCTACATGTAAAGTATTGCATACATTTTAAAATACTATTAATTATAATAGTCTTATTAGTCCTATAAACGGTCTTGCGCATTTGTATATTCGTGAATTACTTTCAGAATACAATCCATTGTGGACACTGCACTCGCAAAATGGTGGTCTGTTAATAATTCCAAGAATATCAAAAAAGTCGGAAGATCTTTCTCCTACCTAGCACCAAAACTCTGGAATGACCCTCCCAGCAATGTTTGGAACTCAGACACACTCAAGCAGTTCAAGTCTAAACTAATTTCACTACATGGCTTTCACATTCTATGTGAACGGCCCCTATGCTAATATAAGCCTGTTTTGTTTCCCTCTCTCTTCCCCTCTCTCCGCCACTATTCAATATTAAGTTCAAGTTCAATTTATTTATATAAATTGAACGCTTTTCACAGGGGCACACTGTTACAAAGCAGCTGTACAAATGAAAATATCCAAGAGTATAAGTAAAACTGAGATTGAAAATGAAAGAGGAGGAGAGAAAACTAGGAAGAGAAAAGAAAAAATATTCAAAATTGATTAAATTAACAAACAACGAATATAACAAAAATGTAAAGAGCAAATGTTCTAAGCTAATCAGCTAATCTGCTATCAGCAGTTTCCCCATAAGCAAGCCAACAGGGGAACAATGGCAAGGAACCAAAGCTCCAGTGATATATGAATGGAGAAAAAATCTTGGGCGAAACCAGGCTTAGCAGGGAGGGCCAGTTCTCCTCTGGCACACTAATGCTGCAGTCCTTAGCTAAAGAAATAAATCTTCTTTAAAAAAAAGATGTCCATTACATATTCCCGGTGCTTTGGGAGGGCTGGGTGTAGTCACTGCTCAGGCAATAGCCATCAGGCTAACATAAACATAAATATAAAATAAATATAAAATCACCAGACCCAAATTAAGACTTAGTCAATACTATAATTCAAAACTTAAATCATAACAGCACTGATTACAACGCTGCAAACCTATAAAACTTTACATTAAAGTACTGATTGCAGCTGTAACGCGTCAAAGGAGAAATGACCCTCCTGGTGAGCCTGGGTTCTCCCAAGGTTATTTTTCTCCACACATTCATCATTGGAGTTTGGGTTCCTTGCCACCGTTGAAGTGCTCACTGGGAGCACTGATACTTAGATACTGACATATCATTGTTACTGTGTATCATTGTATATATTTCCTTGTTTTTTTTTCATTTTCCTCCCTGTATAGCGGCTTTGAGACAATGCCACATTGTAAAAGCACTATACAAATAAAGTTTTTTCCATCTATACATCATTGGAGTTTTGGTTCCTTGCCACTGTCTCCTTGTTGGCTTGCTTTCTGGGAGACTGCTGACATTTAACTTAACTTAGGGTTTTGTAAAATGTTAATATTGTTTCTAGCTTAATGAGTACACAAAAATCTCATTGGTTTGTGCCTTCTAAAATGTTTCAGAAATGTTTTGGTGTGATTCAGTGATCAATCAAATGACCAATAAGACCTGATTCAGCTCTGACCAAAGATGTCAGAAGTAGAGGCTAATGCACAGATATCGAGGAAAAAAAGTATCAAAAGAAGGTCCACACAAAGTAATTAAGATAATGATAATAATTTTAATCAAATGTAATAATAAATGAGTCAGTGACCGTGACTTGATTCAGTGTAATTCATTGAAATAACAAAATCGTAATAACAAAACTAGTTTGATTTAATATGACAAACTTGACTACAATACTAATGATTTCAGTTGATATGATAATATTGTTAAGTAAAACTGCAAAGCATATATACACTCGGGAGTGCCACCATCACCTACCTTTACCTTTAGACTGGGGAGCCCGAAATTCAATCCGAGTAGGAGACCGACACTTTGTCCGAGAAGATGGCGGGCGATGCGCGCTTATCCCATGGCTGAGCTCCAACTCGTGGTGAAGTTTTCCCCATTTCTTATACTATTTCAAACTAGGTGCGGCTAAAGACAGCCTTGTGAGTGAGAGAGAGAGAAAGCTGGCCAGACTCACCCACAGTGCATCTCATATTTTTAGTTTATCAACAGTTCAGGTTTCAGCATGGTTGCAACATAGCTGATTATATTTCGGTTAACTACTTCAGAAAAATAATGATGTTTTCCTTCCCCATGAGAACAGTTCTGATAAGTGAAACTCTGCACCTGCCTAACGAAGCAACCAGAACTTTTAGGTCAAGTTGACACTCTAAAGAATGTGTTTACCATGTTTACCATCTCACACACACACACTTTCCCTCTTCACTCTGATCTTTTCATACTAATACAGTTTGTCACTGTGTGTTTTGGCACAAAGTTAGTCATGAGACATTGGAGAACCAATGAGATTTGGCATTATTGACGTGGAGCCTGCATGCCACCATGTTCAGTGTAGTCTTTTATACAGATATGTTTATATTCAATTATATCGATGAATACACTCAAAATAGTATATATATATATATATATTTAAATGTATCGTTTCGCTTCAGAAAACGTTAACTTTGTTAATAAAAGGTTGTATGGATTACTTTGATGACGGATGCATGCACGGATGGATGCATTTTGGAGCTTTAAAGTAATGAGAACTGCCATTTTAAAGCTAGGAAGAGCCAGGATATAATTTAATATAATTTTAACTGTGTTCGGCTGAAAAAAAAGAAGGTCATATCCACCTAGGATGCCTTGAGGGTAAGTAATCGGTACATTATCTTCTTTGGGATGAACTTTTAAAGAGAGTATGTGTACAGGATTTCCAACTAGTAAGATGTTGCAAAGGCAATGTAATTTGCATCTTTTGAAATAAACATAATATTCCATTCTCACCAAATTGGTGAGAAATTGGTGACAAAATGGTGAGAAATTATTACGAGATCAAACTGCAATTGGCAGCATTTTATAATTTTTATAAAAGTTTATAATAATTATTTTTCACTCTATGTATGAATTTGGTGTTGTTTGAATTCTCATCATGCTTTTTTATTTAAAAAGTCTAATTGAAATCAGTTCTGGTTCTGATTTTAATTACTTATAGCTTAAAAGTGATATATTGTTGGACCATGGATTGATGCCCAGATTTTAGGCTGTATTCATGAAAATCATTTGGGAAGTATTTAATTTATTTTAAATTAGTAAAGAATTTTATTTGTTACGTTTTTTTTACTAATTCATTAAATAGCAATTCTGCAAGCCAAACTCTTATGAACTCATCTTCTGAGTTCAATTGTTTTCTGAACATTTGGTATGAACATTTGCTTTTAATATCACATTCAAACATAGTGATTAATATGTAAGCCAGTATTTTGGGTGTTGTGTCAAAGAACAAATGTCTAAGTAGAGATCACTGTTTACTGTTAGTCTTTTATCCAATTTACATAAATATGCTTTTGTTGTCTTGCACAAGTGCTGTGCTAAAATATGGTATGTGGGACTGGGTTAGGGTGGATAATGGAAAGGAGTTTTTCATAACACTTCATTCGCGAGAAACTGGCAGACCACCGGTACAATACAGAAGGGCATATCAGCAAACACCATCAACTAGAGTTAATGTGAAAACGCTTTAGCTTTCTTCACATTTCACATTTTAGGTTACAGAAACTATGTTAGTATTTTCAAAGACCTGTGTGCATCTATAAATATGCATATTTTACTTTAGAGCACACCTCACAAGCCACCTATAGAAGAGGTTTCCAAAAAAAGGTCCACAGAGTTTAACCCCAACTCTAATGAAGAACACGTGAACCAAGTAATCAAAGTCTTTGGGACTCCTGGAAACATTCAGGCGGGTGTGCTGGAGTAGGTTGAAGCTGAACTCTGCAGGTCTGTTTGACCTCCTGACCTATAGCATCTTGTGGAAGTCACTCACTACCTCAAATATTTTTCAATATGTTTCAATCAGTGACTTATGATACAATGTAAACTATGGCGATAAATAACCTCACTTTTACTGATGCTTTTTATTTTGCCATACTGTTTAATGGTCTTGTTTAACTGAAAAATGTCTTGACTGCTAATTTTGGCAATTCAGTTTGCTCTTTGAAGTAGACCATACAAATTGATACAAAAATGTTTAAAATGTAAACTTTAAACAACTAAATACAGTTAAACAAGTCTATTATACAATTTCAAGCATTATCACTGCTGTTAAGTTCACTGATGGAGTTTTTCATGTATGTTCATTATTATATTTACTGTATTTAGATTTTTAACTTAACTTCCTTAATGTATGTAGCTGTTAACTTCCTTAACTGTATGCGCTACTCATTTTTATCTTTTTCTTTCAGATAAATAGAATCACACCAATGAAAAACATGATGTGAACTACAGGGTCTATTATCAATTGAAAGGGGCACTGATCCAATTAGTGAACCAGGAGGAACTGGACATGGAAGACTGACACAATATTGTGTCTACACTTTCTTGTTAAGATTGGATTTGACCATGTGGTGCAGTCATGGAGTGTTCACCGGATTCCAGGTCAATACATGGTTTAAGTGTGAATTATGTAATAGGCATGTGCTAGTATTAAAGTTTGTTATTACAATAATTGCTGAAGCTTTGATATTTGTATACTGTATTGTCAAAGTATTGCTTTGAAAACCAGCTGAAGAATAAATACATTTTATTCTTGTTAATAAGTTTTGCTTTGTTGAATGGATATTAAAATATCACAAAATATGCCTAAATTAAAGGTGGGGTGAAATTAAAATGAGTGCCTTTGACACAGTGTAACATCTTAATGAGAGTTTAAAAAAGCTGGACCAGTTAGATGCATCTTGGGGCTAAGTGTATACATCAGAATTTGAATGTTTTCTTTAGCCCTTTATCACAGTTAAAGCTGCAGGTGGTAACTTTTGCCTCTTTACAACCATCTCTGTTTGAAAGATAAAATTGCAGGGTGCTTACAGAGTTATTTTCGTAACATGGATAACCATTTAAATTCTAAACCCTGCATCATCTACATTACCCAGAGGACCAGAAAGAGGTCCTCTTTCTGCTTCTTTTGATCTTCTTTCTGCTTACAGATGGATATTTCTGGACCTGACAGCTCAAATTATAAATCATTATTATAAAATTACTGTTATGATGCGGGGTACAGTAAGAAGATTCTGTTGAGCACTGATCTGTCATGTACTTGCTCAATAACTGATTTTTGCTTGTTTATTATTATTGCTTGTTTATTAAATAATTTTATATATTATTTATCACAATATTACTGGATACCTAATTAATTACTCAACTGAAAAAGTCAAAGATGACTCAGATTTAATTTTCAGTAGGTTCTGCTTGTTTACCTATAATCTGTTGAAAATTCCTTCCCTTACCAAATAAGTTTGGTCTGCTGTCATTTTTCTACCAAAAGGGGTTCCAAATGTTTTGGCCTATGGTGGATGCCAAAGTAAAATATCTGGATCTTTTGCCAAATGCAGTAAAGGCTGTGGACTTGTATGACCCTAAAGGTCCTCCTTGACAAGGGGTTTACTTTTAGCAGAAATCCATTACAGTCCCCAGAGGATCAGGATGCTGCAGAAAGGCAGTTTTCAATCCAATGTTCCAAAATGTGTTCACTGTTTAAAAGTGGTGTCAATTTTCAGCATGTACAATATCAGAATGTATTAAAAATCTTAATTGATATTGTTAGAGGTCATGCCTAGAACTATGAAGTGAATTGCAAAAGACTTATTGCAAAGGTCATTTTGCAAAAAATATTATTTTATTATATTGGCATAATATCTTTAAATATTTTCCTTTTAATGGGATTTTAAATTAAAGAATGTAAAATGTCAGTTACAGAATAGATGAGTGGGAAGGCAAAATTTGTTAAGATTTTGTACACTGTCTTTAACTTGTAGTTACCTTCATATTTTGTACTTTGTATTTACAGTTATTATTGTATTTACGGTTATTATCTCTAGTGTTTTCTTCTGTTAATTCCTCTTTATGAAGCATATTTTATGCTTGCTCTTCAGTTTAGCAGTTTACATCATGGTTATTAGCAGTGCTGCATCTTTAATTGATCTGTTAAATATTATATTGCATTATATTATATATGTATTACATATATAATATATATGTATTACATCCAGGCACCATTCTTATATAAACTGCTTACAATATACCTTTGCAATTTTACCTGTGTACCAGACAAGCAGACTAATTAAAACATCAATACAAATAAACATTTAGTGACTAGCGATTTAAAGTGAATAATAACATATAATGTATAATGTATGTTATACATAACATTGTTGCGCTGAGGCACACGCTTACACTTGAGGATAAATCATAACACAAAGACTCACAACTAAAGTCATTCAATTCAATTTTATTTATATATCACTTTTTACAATGTTACATTGCTTCAAAGCAGCTTTACATATAATAAAAAAGAATTATAATAAAGAACAGAACAAATGTCAGACATGTCCAACAAAGAATACATGGTATTATTGCAAATAATTTGTGAGATGTTTAAGACTAATTAGGCATACTAGGTTTATAGTAGGTTTTAAAAAAAGGGGTGAACCGATAAAACTACAAAATCATTAAACAAGATATGCTGTTCCAGCTAACATGGAGATGGCATTTAAAAAGATAGCATCTTATGGGACAGGGGTGTAAGGGATTTGCAATAGTACCATGACATCCACACAACACAAAGTAAAATGCATACATACAATAGAATATACAATAGAAATACCTGAAAATGACACAATGAAAGAGAATGTGAGACAATTTGAGACAAAGGAGTAGCAAAATAGTTTTTTGGACTATAATTATATCATATCGCTAGAAGCAATATTAACAATTTGCAAAACCCTACACTAATTTAGATGTCAGCAGTCTCCCAGTAAGCAAGACAACAGGGCAACAGGGCAACAGTGGCAACGAACCAAAACCCCAATGGTGTACAGCTGGAGAAAAAACCTTGGGAGAAACCAGGCTCAATGGGAAGGGCCAGTTCTCCTCTGGCATGTTAAAGCTGCAATTTGCAATCTTCCGTATCCAAGAAATAGAGTTATTTATATGATTTATAGATATTTATTGATAACAAACTGTCAGGTCTAATTATATCTGACAATATGTCAGGCACTTAGAAATGTTACCAACAGAAGTAGCGTAATGTTACAAGCATAATGCGTAATGTTAAAAACAGAAGCATAATGTTACTAATTGCAGCTATAACAGCACTATACGGGAAACTAATTATGCTGGAGGTACGGGGTATAATGGTAAGTTTACTACAGAAGTCCACAAAATCCTGATGATCTGTCTCAGTGGTCATACCATCCTGTCTCTCATTATCTGGTCTAAATGTCTGGATCCAGCTGACTACAGGAAATGAAACACAGACAGATTTAGTGTGGAGCCAGTACATCTGTACTATGGGAAGTGTCCCCGGTTCCAGTTTACCTAATTAATGCAGCCAAATAATCCCTTAAATGATTTGAATAATAAATCCGTAGGTCTATGTGTAGGCTAGATTAAAGAGGTGAGTCTTTAACCTAGACTGTCAGTTTTGGTGGCAAATATGAAATGGATCTACCACCAGCGCTTGATTTTGAAATTCTGGGTACTATAAAATGGCCATCGCAATGAATGCAAAGGACTGTAATAACAGAGAGCTCGCTTAGGTATTGAGGAACTAGAACATTCAGAAACGTATAGGTAATCAGCAAAATGTTGAAGTTTATACAATGCTTGATAGGCAGCCAGTGCAGTGTGGACAAAACTGGGCTAATATGGTCATGCTTACACGTTCTCGTGAGAACTCTGGCTGCTGCATTCTCAACCAGCTGGAGTTTTTGTATTAATCCTACAGGGTAGGCACCAAGTCAGGCAATAATCAAGCCTTGATGTCATGAATGCATGAATTAATTTTTTGGTGTCTGACTTGGACAGCATGTGTCATAGTTTTGATATATTTTTGAGATGGAAAATTCAATTTTACAAATATTGGAAATGTGGTTTTCAAAGGACAAATTGCTATCAAAAAGTTCAAATGTAAATGTTAAAAAACAAATGGCTGTTATTAGACCCCTTATTTAAAAACCACAACTTGATCCAAGGGAACTAGTAAATTACAGACCCATCTTTATTTAAAAAATGAAAATGTGGCACGGGTCTACTCATTTCCAACAATTGGAAATACTCGAATTACTCCTCCCTGTGCAACAACAATTCATTTGAATTCCATGCAATCACTATCACAACTCCTCTCAAAATTCACATTGTAGTCATTTACCACCCCCCAGGCCAACTGGGTACCTTTGTAGAGGAACTAGACATGTTGCTGTCTTCATTCCCAGACGATGGCTGTCCACTTGTACTTTTTGGAGATTTCAACATCCATCTAGAAAAACCTTATGCTTCTGACTTCCTCTCTCTCCTAGCCTCATTCAATCTCAATCGACTCACCACCGCTAGCACCCACAAATCTGGCAACCAACTTGACCTAATTTACACACGTAACTGTATCACAGGCAACATTTTGGTAAAACCTCTGCACGTTTCGGATCATTTCTTCATTACTTTTAATCTGCAACTCCCTATTTGTGCACCTCCAAACATTTCACCCATCACCTTCAGAAGAAACCTACACTCTCTTTCTTCTTCTCATCTTTCCTCTGCTGTATCTGCTGCCCTCTCCCTCACAATTCTCATCTCTGGATGTGTCTCCCTCACAATTCTCATCTCTCATCTCCACATACACAGGCACACATCTCCTGTCTTCCTTCTCTCCTCTCACTGAGACAGAAGTTTCCAAACTTCTCCTCAACAGTCACCCCACCAACTGCCCTCTAGATCCCATCCCCTCACACCTCCTACAATCCATCGCTCCTGCACTTACTCACATCATCAACACATCTCTCCACACTGGCATCTTCCCTACTGCATTCAAGCAGGCTCGGGTAACCCCACTGCTTAAAAAACCCACATTAGACACTTCACTTGTAGACAGTTACAGACCTGTCTCTCTCCTACCATTTATAGCAAAAACTCTTGAGCGAGTTGTTTTCAATCAGGTGTCTTCTTTCCTCACTCAGAACAACCAACTGGACACCAACCAATCCGGTTTCAAGAGCGGCCACTCAACAGAGACGGCTCTACTGTCGGTCACTGAGTCCCTACGGATTGCAAAGGCTAACTCAAAATCATCAGTCCTCATTCTACTTGATCTATCCGCTGCCTTTGTCAATCACCAAATCCTTCTGTCCACCCTCGCGTCACTGGGCATCACAGGTACTCCACTTCATTGGTTTGAAACCTACCTTACTGGTAGGTCTTTCAGGGTTTCCTGGAGAGGGGAAGTATCCAAAGTTCATCAGCTGATCACTGGGGTTCCCCAGGGTTCTGTTCTTGGACCCCTCCTCTTCTCCATATACACAACATCACTGGGTCCCATCATGCATGCATATGGGTTCTCTTACCATTGCTATGCTGACATGCAGCTCTTCCTTTCATTTCTTCCAGATGATCCCACGGTAGCTGCACGTATGTCAAGCTGTCTGGCGGACATCTCGGCATGGATGAAAGAACAGCATCTGCAGCTCAACCTGGCAAAGACTGAGCTTCTTGTCTTCCCTGCCAATCCAACCCTACATCACGATTTCACCATCCAATTAGGTACATCTTCAATTACCCCATCAAATGCGGCCAGAAATCTTTGTGCGGCCACATTGCTAAGACGGCTCGGTCATGCAGATTTGCATTACATAACATCAGGAAAATCAGGCCTTTTCTAACAGACTATGCAACACAACTTCTCGTCCAGGCTCTGGTCATTTCTAGGCTTGATTACTGCAATGTTCTTCTGGCAGGACTGCCATCATGCACAATCAAGCCTCTACAAATGATTCAGAACGCTGCAGCGCATCTCGTCTTCAACGAGCCCAAAAGAGCCCATATCACCCCTCTCCTCATCTCTCTGCATTGGCTACCGCTCACTGCTCGCATCAAGTTCAAGGCCTTGACGCTTGCTTACAGATCTATCACTGGGTCAGCACCCTCCTACTTTCACTCATTCTTACAAGTCTATGCTCCTACCAGAAGCCTGCGATCACAGAAGGAACGAAGGCTTGTGGCACCATCACAGAGAGGCACAAAATCACTCTCCAGATCATTTTCGTTCACTACTCCATGCTGGTGGAATGATCTTCCTGCCTTCATCCGTAATGCAGAATCCCTGGCAATATTCAAAAGACAGCTGAAAACACATCTCTTTCGTGAGCACTTAACCTCATCATAAAAAAAAAATCCTTTCCCTTCATTTCCTATCCCTCTTCCCTTTAAATCTCTCCCTTATTGTAGCATATGATACTCTGAGCAATGTCTGAAACTTGTATTATGAGCACTTATTGTGTCTAGTTGCCTCTTCAGGTTGACTCGCTTGTTGTATTCCGCACTTGTAAGTCGCTTTGGATAAAAGCGTCTGCTAAATGAATAAATGTAAATGTCTTCCTGACTGGGAAGACTATCCTTAAGTGGTGTATTGACACCCATAGAGTCCCTCCACTACCACTGAGCTTCATGCCTCAGAATCTTTTACATAAATACATCTTATACTAATTTAAACATTCACATTATAACAAGAATAAATGGTACATAATCTTGTTAATTTTAAAAGCTTTTGCTTCTAACAGTTTTCATTTAACATATTTAATAAATATTTAGTTTTAAACAGACAATTGACTAGATCTTACATCTGTATGTGGCCTATTTTACACAAAAAAAACCAAGATAATGCTATCATAATTCAGTTTTTTGGGTTATGAACTATCGCTGTATCTGCTCAACCAAAGAACCTTTTTGGGGTGCATCTTTGGACCTACCTATCAAGCATCTTTGTAAAACTTTTACAAATGGTAAACAGAAAAACTTCTTTACTTTTTCATTTTTATAATATATTGTTTAGCATTGTTTTCATTTAAAACACCAATGTTCATTTGTCTACATGGGGGACAAGAAAATCCTGTGTGTGTTTGGGTGTTCAGAAGCTGTGTCCAGATATGCATAGCATCACACCTCAGATAAAGACTCAGTGCTTTGAGTGACTCTTTGAATTGTCACATTAAATATCTTTTTAGGTAAACTTTACATTTAGAATGAGAAAAACACTTTACTCTTTACTCAATGTTCAGAAAATGCTCTTCCAGCGCTACCAAGACACGTTTATGCTGTTAAGGTAGCACGGATTGTTATAACAAAATTTAATCTTATTTAGACAAACACACACGTTTTAATCTTTATCTCAGGGTTTCTTGATTACTAAGTACTGTCAAACACATATTTTCTTTTGTCTTCATCTTAGGTCTTTCACTGGAGTAGAATAAAAGGAGATTTGCATCAACAAGAAAACGTAAGATAGATGCATTACCCAAACCAAATCTTATGTGTTTTAGATGGATTAAGATGCAGTTATCATACTCAATGATTTGCTTTGTATGTTCTTTTTCAAATGACTGCTGCAATAAATGAATCATTTGAAAAATATCTTTTATAAATATCTTTTATTTTTACTTATTTTTACTTCAATTACTGTGCAAATTGTAATTTTGCAATTGAGTATTGCACTTAAGTGCAAATATTTCAGTCAGCGAAGGTCTACAACTGTGATACCATGTTTTCTTAATAAATAGATGTACTTTAAATCCTGTTAAATGGTGGTGATGGTTAAATCCTTAAGCTATACCATAAAATACCACAGCATGGATCTCTCATTAATAGTATGCCAACAATTTTTCTCTTTTGGTCTCACAAACCTGCCGGTTTACCACGTGTTCACCCCCAGAAGATGTCAGAAACATCTTAATTTATTCACCTTTGTTACAAAATTGCATAGTTTTAACTTTAGCTTATTCACCTTTTGTTAAAAAAATGCATTACCTTTTAGTAAGGTTACAATCTTGTTAGACTTTACACTTGCATTTTTTTAGGTTGTTATTTTTTCAGTTTTTGCTATTCATAGATGACATGCACTCCATTGTGTTTACCATGCCAGTTACACATGATAGTTTCAATATATGTCTTACCAAACCTAATGGAATGAAAACACTGGTAAATGGCAGTTTACATTTCATTTGTTAGCCAGCAAATGTAAAGCAAGGCACTTCTTTTAAATTGGTACTAATTCATAGGCTCATTAAGGTATTTGTTTATCTGCTTTAATATGTTCGTTTTTTTCCACTTGTCGAATTAAACTCTGTTTGAGTTTTCAACCAGCACATTAATTCCAACCCCCTTGTTACACAAACATCCCATTAGACATAATTTATTGTGAACACTTTTTCACCAGACCTGACATTAACCCATCATACCAAACATTATTATATATCACTTAATTTTTGACATGCCCCTTGTTTTGAATTTTCATTTAATTGTCATGTTTCATCGTCTCATTTTTCTGCCTCTCTTTCCAAGATGTTGCACTGTAATGCTGGTTAGATCTAGCTTAGCTTAGGGTTTTGTAAATTGTAAATATTGCTTCTAGCTATATGATATAATTATAGTCCAAAAGACTCCTCTATTTTGCTACTCCTTTGTCTAAAATTGTCTCACATTCTCTTTCACTGTGTAACTTTTAGGTATTTCTATTGTATGTATTGTATGTATGTATTTTACTTTGTGTTGTGTGGATTTCATGGTACTGCTGAAAATCCCTTATACCCCTGTCCCATAAAATGCTATCTTTTTAAATGCCATCTCCATGTTAGCTGGAACGGCATATCTTGTTTAATGATTTTGTAGTTTTATCGGTTCACCCCTTTTTTTAAAACCTACTATAAACCTAGTATGCCTAATTAGTCTTATACATCTCACAAATTATTTGCAATAATACCATGTATATAATACCAACCTTTGTTGGACATGTCTGACATTTGTTTTGTTCTTTTTTATAATTATTTTTTATTATATGTAAAGCTGCTTTGAAGCAATGTAAAGTTGTAAAAAGCACTATATAAATAAAATTGAATTGAATTAGGAATATCAACTCAACTCATTAAGCTCCTCTGAAACTAGACAAAGACACAATGAAACGCATTGAATGTAAATGACACTTTTTGCAACAAGGGATAATGCTGCTCCTTGTAACATTGTTAACATCTTAAGATATAAATTCATTCTTTTTCAGTTTTTAATCAGTAACGTAATCTACATTCAAATACAGGTTAGACCAGCAGTATTCTCTGAAATAATGTTCTAGCTGGCCTAAAAGAGTCATTTGGACAATCTTTGGACAAGGTGTTCAAGGATTAACAAGTTTCAGACATGCATCAAAGCGATAAAAAATATTCAGCTATATGGTTATTATTTTACTTTGTTTATACTGCTGTTTTGTCCTTGTTGCAAGTATTTTGTCATTGTGATGACAGTTCATATTTTAAATGTTAAAATTTGTTTTTTTGTCTAGTGCTGAACAACCTGAAAAAAATATAAGCGTAAAGTCTGACAACATTGTAACCTTAATAAAAGGTAATGCAATTTTTTTAACAAAAGGTGCTTTTGGTGCTAAGCTAATGTTGAAACTATGCAATTTTGTAACAAAGGTGAATAAATTAAGATGTTCCTGACATCCTCTGGGTGTGAACACAAACCACATGTGGTAAAACAGGCAGGTTTGCGAGACCAAAAGGGAAAAATTGTTGGCATACTGTCAATGAGAGATCCATGCTGTGGTATTTTATGGTGTAGCTTTAGGATTTAGCCATCATTCAGCCATCACCATCATTTAACAGCATTTAAAGTACATCTATTTATTAAGACAACATGGTATGACAGTTGTAGACCTTTGCTGACTGAAAACACTTCAAGTAATTAGATATTTTTCAAATGATTCATTTATTGCAGCAGTTGTTTAAAGAAGAACATACAAGTAAAGTTGAGTATGATAACTGCATCTTAATCCATTTAAAACACATAAGATTTGGTTTGGGGTAACGTATCTGTCTTACCTTTTCATGTCGATGCAAGTCTCCTTTCATTCTACTCCAATGAAAGACCTAAGATGAAGGACAAAAGACAATATATATGTTTGACAGTACTCAGACAGTAATTAAGAAACCTTGAGATAAAGATTAAAACGTGTGTGTTTGTCTAAATAAGATGACTAAATTTTGTGGTAATGATCCATGCTAATTCTGGAACTTTCTAAGAGCTGAAAACAGCAAAAACGTGTCTTGGTAGCTCTGGAAGAGCATGTTCTGAACATTGACACACCATTCACTTCAGAAGAAGAAACAAGTATTTTCTGCATAAGATGCCATTTTTTTGTATGCTATAGTTAGCATACAAAAAAAATATTTTTTTTCTCAAATCACAGAGCCCCCTCCCCCCACATAACATACATAAAAACTACTCTTGACCTGTAAGCAGCTGTTAACCTACCTGAATATTACCACTCGTGTTCAAAGAAAGAATTGATGTAAGTGTACATACATCATGTGACAGTGACATGCATTATTTACCCATATTTTGAGCTGCACCCAAATATGCCACTCCTATAGCCTATAGTGTATATAAACAGCTTAATCCTAAACATCAATGGTCTCCCATGAAAACCTATTGTGAACTCATAAACTGACAGTAAAAATATAGTCAGATTCTTTTAACCAAATATACATACCTAAAAAAACTATTGACTTGTAATCAAAAGACTTCTCAGTGATGTTAACCTACTACATAGCAGAAGTACACATTCACCTGTGTTGTTCTCTAGATATATTTTAATATATACTATACATACTGTACTATACATACAGGGAGATGGTAAGTATAGTAATTAATCTGTGAGTGCATCACAGAAGCCACTTACTATTAGGCTATCGACTGATGGGAGGAGAGTCTGCAAGATGCTGTATGTTTTTGTTTGTTAAGTGGTCAACACTGAACGTCACTCTCTTGCTCAGCAGTAGGCTCACACTGTATTGACCAATATACTTTCCCTGAGCTGAGTGAACCAACTCCACTGCTGTTAATGTAGTATATACATGCAGTCCAGTCCGACTAAAGAGCAGTGTACTGTAGGCTATTCTACTATTATATTAAAATCTATAGTCAGTGTGTGATTTGAGTGCAGATATTTTACAGTTAACCAGCTTGACATACCAAAGAACTTTTAAGCAGCCTTAAATAACTCCAATTTGTTGTGCATTGCAGAGTAAGAAAGAAGCAAATAATGTTTAGGACAAGCGCTTTGTATGTGAAGGTAACTATCTTATGGAATGTAAAGACTGGAATATGAAACTAGCTTGAAAATGTGATTTTACAATAATTTCACTGTTTTTGTGCTTTGCAGAGTAAGAAAAGAACAAGATTTCCAAAGAATACGTTTTGCAAGTGAAGGACATTTGAAAATTAATGTGCAGGAGAGGTTTGAATGAACAGAGAAATACTATATATGCAAGATTGAATTTCTGAGCAGAACTTTGGGTGAAAACAACTCATTTGCTAACAGTTCTCCTGCTTTTCTCACTCTGCAAAGCACAAAAAGCACAAATTACTTTTTATATCTACATTGTGTTTCTGTATTTTAAACCATGAGATAACCACGGTAAACTACTTTACAATCGGTTCTTAATTGTTATCTTACATTTTAATTTAAGATTAATTTTAATCTTAAATTATAATTTTAAGATTATCATCCCAGATTCAGTTCTTGGTTTTAATGGAAAATGTTGTTTGATCTACCTGGAGCGATACACAAAACAGTTTAAACCAATTTAAATACCACAGTGACACACATAAACAATTTTTAATGTATATTCTTACAAAAACAACATACAAATGGAAACACACTTACTGTTAGGCTGGAAAGACATTTTCCACAGTACTACTTCAGTTTCTCTGAATCGTTGTTGAGATGTCACCAGATGATACACCAAACTCTAACACATAGCCTTTGACAGACGTTTTCAAGCAAACTTTGTTGAGGTTTAAGAGGTGGGCACCCAGAAACTCACTAATTACAAAAACTCTGGCATCAAAAGACAGCTGATAACACACACATACCCAGCCCAGTGTAACACAGTTGATGTTAAATAAGATTGTCATTGTTTCAATTTAACAATGCAAAACAACCCATATTTTAAAACAGGATTATGATGGTTGTATCTTTTTTATATTTAAAAATGAAATAGTTAAATATGTATAAGAGTTTGCAAAGACTAAGATACTAAAGTGATGAAACATTTATTGTAGAAATACACAGAGTAAAGAGTTTATGTTGTTCTGAATGTAAAGTTTACAACAAAAGGAGTCACCAAAAGGACTGAGTCTTTATCTGAGGTGTGATGTTATGAACATCTAGACAAAGCATCTGTATACCCAAACACACACAGGATTTTCTTATCCCACTATGTCAGGCAGATGAACATAGTTTTAAATATGCAGATTGTTTAGTTACTGTTTTAATTGAAACACCTATGATTATGGTATCAGTATATCTCTATTTTTTTAATTTATTCAAAATTAAAACTAAACATTTAAACGTCTGTTTAAAACTAAACATTAAATAAAAATGCTTAGAAATAAAAGCTTCAAAATAAAAAGAAGATTATGTACCATTTTTTCTTTTTATAATGTGAAGGTTTAACCTAAATTAGTATTGTATATGTATTTATGTGAAAGATTCTTTATCTGAGGCATGAAGCTCAGTGGAATGGAGGGAGTCTCTGGGTGTCAGTACACGCATTAAGGATATTCCTTCCAGTCAGGAAGAACAAGTTGAAGGCTTGGTCTTTAATCAGAAAACTAGAATCAGAAAACTAAGATGAAGATGCAAAATACTGACCCTAAACCAGATGAAGCCTTTTTTATATTTGTCAAAAATGGCATTCCTTATATCTAGACATCTAGTGCAAGCATTAGATTAACAATCATATTAAGACCATTCTTCACTCTGGATAGGTATCTTCCCAAGCCAGAGGGGTTAGACAGGATAGGGGCCATATTTTCTTTTAAAATGTTTATTCTGTTTTAACAGGCTCTATAAAGCCATTACCTTAGGGGGTACCAATACACACATTGAACAACACACCCCACAGGCTGGAATAAACAAGCCTGGGATACACAGGTGGACCCAAAGTCTCAGATCATAGACTTTCATTTTGTGTCTGAAGTGTGAACACCACAAGTAACATAGCTCTTATCTGTGTCAACACAAACACACATACACCCCGTAAACATTTATTTACCCTATACAAAACTTTCACACATTCAAACCTATTTGCTCACAATGGAGAAAATCAGAAAACATCTGATGTAGAAAGGTGGGGAGGGGGTCAGATCCTCAGGATGGTTGTGGACATAGATTAGACTAAATCTTACGCTCATAAACACTACTAACATGGACAAACTAGACTGAAAACCAGACAAACCCAAAACAGCGTAATAAATTTGGAGAAAGGTGGGGAGGGCATCAGATCCTCAGGGTGATAGATAGAGCCAGAGCAGGGAGGGGTCAGTTCCTATGGAGCATGATGGACAGAGGTTAAGAGTACATTTTGCACATATACATGATTGACATGTAAAACTAGACAAAAAAAACGGACACCCTCTCTACAACGATTATAAATTAATGAGTTTGACACATAGTTCATTGTAATTACTACTAACTGGGTTAAAAAACTGGTGATTTCAGGTGATTTCAAGAAAATGCATTATACAAGTAAAGAACGTAAATAAGAGAAATACATAAGATCGTGTTTCTGAGCAGAACCCTGTTTGTTGGGTGGAAACAACAGGGAGAAAGCGGCTGTAAAGTAGTTTCCCCTCTCATTGTTTAAAAAACAGGAACATACATAAAGTAGATAGAAAGTGTGTTTTGTAAGTGATCTGTGCCTTGCAGAGTATGAAAAAGAAGGAGAACGGTTAGCGAATGCATTTTGCAATTGAAGAATGTGTTTGAACAAGGCTGTATAAGAAACAGAGAAATGCATTATACAAGCTCATATTGTTGAGCAGAATATTGAGTGAAATTGAGTGAAAGCGATTGTATTTTGCAGTTTATTATCTTACAGTTTCAAAAAAACAGAACATGAAATTGCTAGGACATCTGTTTTGCAAGTTACCAATGTTCCTAAGCAGTGCAATGTAAGAAAAGACAACTATTCAGGACTTGTTAAGATAATGAAATGGAATCCAATGGAACCAATGGAATGGTTTTGTGGAATGTAAAGACTTTATAAAACTAATTTGAAAATATGTTTTGCAGGTGATTTTAACCTTGCTGTGCATAGCAAAGAAAAATATAAACAGATAGATAATGCATCCCAAGCTTCTGCCAATGAAAAAAACGTGTATTTGAAAAGTGCCTTAAAAGAAATGTTGAAATAGAGAAATATAAACATTGTGTTTTTTAACAGAATTGAAAGAGAATCTGGGTTCTACACTGAGTTCTGAAGAAGTTTGCATCTGATTATAGGTCCATGTCATCTGAATAATTGAGGAGGCTCAGGTTCAAGATGGTAACTATTCTGCTAATCTTGATGTCAGAGAACTGGGTTGTCATGGTAGATGTAAAGGACAGTTACTTCCACATTTCCATTCTACACAGGAAGTTCCAGAGGTTTGCTTTTTGGGGAGAAGTGTAACATAGCTCATATCTCTGAATATTGGGTTCTTTCATTAAGGCTAACAGTATTTCCCTTGCACCATTATCATAAAGTGTTTGGATGCAGCTTTGGCTCTGATATATACTCAGATATATATACTCTGCCGAACTGATATATACTCAGATATATCAGTTCGGCAGTATAAAGATACTGAGTTAAAAAAGAGATTTAATTAAATAGAAATTTAAATAGAGATTTATTGGCCATTTAAGGTGCATGAGGTTGAGGCACAACATCAAGAAGAGTTTACTATCTCCAAAGCAAGAGAACTACATTTGTTTACTACAACTACGGGTTGTTGAGCTGAATTTGCATGAAATAAAGGAAACAATTGAGAGAAAAAGTGCAGTGTGCTTTCTTAGGAGTTGAGAGAACAGAGAGTAACCGAGATAATACGTTTTACAATTGAAAATTTTGTTTTATCAAGGCTGTAATATTAATCAGAGAAATGCATTCTTCAATAGAATTTCGCATTGGTGGGCAACATATTGATTTTTCAAAAATTAATTGAACAGAGGGAAAGCGATTGTATTTTAAAGTTTGCTGTCTTTTGTTTTTAAACACCTTGAAGAGGAACAAATGCTATATAAGTCTAATGTTACGGTCTTATAGAATGCCAAACCTGGACTCATTTAAATAGCTTAAATATATGTTTTGCAGATTGTTATGAATAATAAATGATGTTGCAGAGCAAGAAAAGAAAGATACCAGTAAGAGAATGTAGATAAAGGTGTATTTGAACAGTGCTGAAGCAACGTTTTAAGTTTTTGGATCGCTTTGTTGAGCAGAATTTTGCATTAAAAGTGATATTACTCACTTTAGGGAGAAATCGACTGTCTTTTACAGTTTGTTTAAAGTACAACTTTTTTCCTATTTAAAAAACTCTTCTATGTAAATCTATCTCGCTTGATAACGTCAAAGTCTTAAAAGGGAGTATTAAACCAAAAGCTGAAGTCAGCTAAAACAAAATATAATTTGAAACCAGAGAAATGCTTTGCAGAGGAAGAACTGAGAGAATGCGGATTGCATTTGTGTGTTTGAACAAAAGGCTAAATTTCGCATTGTTAAGTAAAAAAATTAATAGAATAAATGATTCAGTTGAGAGGAAGCGAGTGAATTTTTCAATTTATTGTTTTGTAGTTTAAAAGTCTGGAATAAATAACTACTATAAAAAAACATTTAGGTAAGATATTTATTCGACATAGAAGTGTATTTCAACATTTTGCAAGTAAATAACGTGAATTTAAACAGTGCTGTACAAGCAACGTTTGAATTAGCAGACAAAACGTTTTGTATTGAAGTTGTTTTGCTATAAGAACGAAAGAAACATATTCATGAAAAGGGCTATTCAGGATCACTGATTTCCGTGAATCTGAACAATACTGTATAACCAACGTTGGAATGAGCAGAGAAAACGTTTTAACAAATTCGCTATGAAATGATGTTATAACATATTGCTTTTAAAGGTGTTTTGCTATAATATCGAAAGAAACAGATTCATGAAAAGCGCACTTCTTTCATACTAAATTACGTGAATTTGAACAATGCTGTATAAGCCACGTTGGAATGAGCAGAGAAAAGATATTTATAGTACTTGTTGAGTTGAGCCTTGCTTTAACAGTTGAGAGAAAGATTTTGATTTAAAGTTTATTGTTTGTAGTTTGAAAAGGAGATCATTGAAATGAAATCTTGTTGTTAAGAAGTTTGCATTAAAACGAAACAACAGAGAACGCGTTAACTCAAGTACAGTTTGTTCTCTTACGGTTTAACAAATTCACTATCATGAAGGAAGTTAATGTAATGCCATTGAAGTTGTTTTGCAATAAGATCGAAAGAAATATTCATGAAAAGAGCATTTTTTTATACTAAATTACGTGAATATGAACAATGCTGTATAAGCCACGTTGGAATGAGCAGAGAAAAGATATTTATAGTACTTGTTGAGTTGAGCCTTGCTTTAACAGTTGAGAGAAAGATTTTGATTTAAAGTTTATTGTTTGTAGTTTGAAAAGGAGATCATTGAAATGAAATCGTGTTGCATGATATTGTTGTTAAGAAGTTTGCATTAAAACGAAACAACAGAGAACGCGTTAACTCAAGTACAGTTTGTTCTCTTACGGTTTAACAAATTCACTATCATGAAGGGAGTTAATGTAATGCTATTGAAGTTGTTTTGCAATAAGATCGAAAGAAACATTCATGAAAAGAGCATTTTTTATACTGAATTACGTGAATATGAACAATGCTTATAAATTGGAATGAGCAGAGAAAACGTTTTAATAAATTAACTATGAAATGATGTTATAACAAATTGCTTTTAAAGGTGTTTTGCTATAAGATCGAAAGAAACATATTCATGAAAAGAGCATTTATTTTATACTGAATTACGTGAATATGAACAATGCTGTATAAGCAACGTTGGAATGAGCAGAGAAAAGCTATTTATAGTATTTGTTGAGTAGTGTTTTGCTTTAACAGATGAGAGATAGATTTTGATTTAAAGTTTATTGTTTTGTAGTTTGAAAAGATCACTGAAATGAAATCGTGTTCCATGATATTGTTGTTAAGCAGTGTGCATTAAAATGAAACAACAGAGAACGCGTTAACTCAAGTACAGTTTGTTCTCTTACGGTTTAACAAATTCACTATCATGAAGGGAGTTAGCGTAATGCTATTGATGTTGTTTTGCTATAAGATCGAAAGAAATATATTCATGAAAAGCGCACTTCTTTCATACTGAATTACGTGAATATGAACAATGCTGTATAAGCCACGTTGGAATGAGCAGAGAAAAGATATTTATAGTACTTGTTGAGTTGAGTCTTGCTTTAACAGTTGAAAGATTTGATTTAAAAGTTAATTGTTTGTAGTTTGAAAAGGAGATCATTGAAATGAAATCGTGTTGCATGATACTGTTGTTAAGAAGTGTGCATTAAAATGAAACAACAGAGAACGCGTTAACTCAAGTACAGTTTGTTCTCTTACGGTTTAACAAATTCACTTTCATGAAGGGAGTTAATGTAATGCTATTGAAGTTTTTTTGCAATAAGATCAAAAGAAACATATTTATTTTAATGAATACGTGAATATGAAAATACTGTATAATTGAATGAAGAAAAAAATTCATATGAAATGATGTTATAACATATTGCTTTTAAAGGTGTTTTGCTATAAGATCGAAAGAAACATATTCATGAAAAGCGCACTTTCATACTGAATTACGTGAATTTGAACAATGCTGTATAAGCCACGTTGGAATGAGCAGAGAAAAGATATTTATAGTACTTGTTGAGTTGAGCCTTGCTTTAACAGTTGAGAGAAAGATTTTGATTTAAAGTTTATTGTTTGTAGTTTGAACAGGAGATCATTGAAATGAAATCGTGTTGAATGATATTGTTGTTAAGCAGTGTGCATTAAAACGAAACAACAGCAAGAACACGTTAACTCAAGTACAGTTTGTTCTCTTACGGTTTAACAAATTCACTATCATGAAGGAAGTTAATGTAATGCTATTGAAGTTGTTTTGCAATAAGCTCGAAAGAAACATTCATGAAAAGAGCATTTATTTTATACTGAATTACGTGAATATGAACAATGCAACGTTGGAATGAGCAGAGAAAACGTTTTAACAAATTCACTATGAAATGATGTTATAACATATTGCTTTTAAAGGTGTTTTGCTATAAGATCGAAAGAAACATATTCATGAAAAGAGCATTTATTTTATACTGAATTACGTGAATATGAACAATGCTGTATAAGCAACGTTGAAATGAGCAAAGAAAAGCTATTTATAGTATTTGTTGAGTAGTGTTTTGCTTTAACAGATGAGAGATAGATTTTGATTTAAAGTTTATTGTTTTGTAGTTTGAAAAGGAGATCACTGAAATGAAATCGTGTTCCATGATATTGTTGTTAAGCAGTGTGCATTAAAACGAAACAACAGAGAACGCGTTAACTCAAGTACAGTTTGTTCTCTTACGGTTTAACAAATTCACTATCATGAAGGGAGTTAACGTAATGCTATTGAAGTTGTTTTGCTATAATATCGAAAGAAACAGATTCATGAAAAGCGCACTTCTTACATACTGAATTACGTGAATTTGAACAATGCTGTATAAGCCACGTTGGAATGAGCAGAGAAAAGATATTTATAGTACTTGTTCAGTTGAGCCTTGCTTTAACAGTTGAGAGAAAGATTTGATTTAAAGTTTGTTGTTTGTAGTTTGAAAAGGAGATCATTGAAATGAAATCGTGTTGCATGATACTGTTGTTAAGATGTTTGCATTAAAAGAAACAACAGCGAATACGCGTTAACTCAAGTACAGTTTGTTCTCTTACGGTTTAACAAATTCACTATCATGAAGGAAGTTAATGTAATGCTATTGAAGTTGTTTTGCAATAAAATCAAAAGAAACATTCATGAAAAGAGCATTTAATTTATATTGAATTACGTGAATATGAACAATGCTGTAACAGCCACGTTGGAATGAGCAGAGTAAACGTTTTAACAAATTCACTATGAAATGATGTTATAACGTGTTGCTATAATATCGAAAGAAACAGATTCATGAAAAGCGCACTTCTTACATACTGAATTACGTGAATATGAACAATGCTGTATAAGCAGCGTTGAAATGAGCAAAGAAAAGCTATTTATAGTATTTGTTGAGTAGTGTTTTGCTTTAACAGATGAGAGATAGATTTTGATTTAAAGTTTATTGTTTTGTAGTTTGAAAAGGAGATCATTGAAATGAAATCGTGTTGCATGATATTGTTGTTAAGCAGTGTGCATTAAAATGAAACAACAGAGAACGCGTTAACTCAAGTACAGTTTGTTCTCTTACGGTTTAACAAATTCACTTTCATGAAGGGAGTTAATGTAATGCTATTGAAGTTGTTTTGCTATAATATCGAAAGAAACAGATTCATGAAAAGCGCACTTCTTACATACTGAATTACGTGAATATGAACAATGCTGTATAAGCCACGTTGGAATGAGCAGAGAAAAGATATTTATAGTACTTGTTGAGTTGAGTCTTGCTTTAACAGTTGAAAGATTTTGATTTAAAGTTAATTGTTTGGAGTTTGAAAAGGAGATCATTGAAATGAAATCGTGTTGCATGATATTGTTGTTAAGCAGTGTGCATTAAAATGAAACAACAGAGAACGCGTTAACTCAAGTACAGTTTGTTCTCTTACGGTTTAACAAATTCACTATCATGAAGGGAGTTAACGTAATGCTATTGATGTTGATTGCAATAAGATTGATAGAAACATATTCATGAAAAGAGCATATTTCATAGAGATAACTTTTAAAAATTTTATGATGTTTTGTGCTATAATATCGAAAGAAACAGATTCATGAAAAGCGATTTTCATACTGAATTACGTGAATTTGAACAAAGCTGTATAAGCCACGTTGGAATGAGCAAAGAAAAGCTATTTATAGTACTTGTTGAGTAGAGTCTTGCTTTAACAGTTGAGAGATAGATTTTGATTTAAAGTTTATTGTTTTGTAGTTTGAAAAGGGAGATCATTGAAATGAAATCGTGTTGCATGATATTGTTGTTAAGAGTTTGCATTAAAACGAAACAACAGCAAGAACGCGTTAACTCAAGTACAGTTTGTTCTCTTACGGTTTAACAAATTCACTATCATGAAGGAAGTTAATGTAATGCTATTGAAGTTGTTTTGCAATAAGATCGAAAGAAACATTCATGAAAAGAGCATTTATTTTATACTGAATTACGTGAATATGAACAATTGTACACGTTGGAATGAGCAGAGAAAACGTTTTAACAAATTCACTATGAAATGATGTTATAACGTGTTTTAATGAAAGAAAAGATTATGAAAAGGCATTTATACTGAATTACGTGAATATGAACAATGCTGTATAAGCAGCGTTGAAATGAGCAAAAGAAAAGATATTTATAGTATTTGTTGAGTAGTGTTTTGCTTTAACAGATGAGAGATAGATTTTGATTTAAAGTTTATTGTTTTGTAGTTTGAAAAGGAGATCAATTGAAATGAAATCGTTTCCATGATATTGTTGTTAAGCATGTGCATTAAAAACGAAACAACAGCAAGAACAGCGTTAACTCAAGTACAGTTTGTTCTCTTACGGTTTAACAAATTCACTATCATGAAGGAAGTTAATGTAATGCTATTGAAGTTGTTTTGCAATAAGTAAATCGAAAGAAACATCATGAAAAGAGCATTTATTTTATACGGAATTACGTGAATATGAACAATGCTGTAACGCCACGTTGGAATGAGCAGAGAAAACGTTTTAACAAATTCACTATGAAATGATGTTATAACATGCTTTTAAAGGTGTTTTGCTATAAGATCGAAAGAAACAGATTCATGAAAAGAGCACTTATTTTATACTGAATTACGTGAATATGAACAATGCTGTATAAGCCACGTTGGAATGAGCAAAGAAAAGCTATTTATAGTATTTGTTGAGTAGTGTTTTGCTTTAACAGATGAGAGATAGATTTTGATTTAAAGTTTATTGTTTTGTAGTTTGAAAAGGAGATCATTGAAATGAAATCGTGTTGCATGATATTGTTGTTAAGATGTTTGCATTTAAAGGAAACAACAGAGAACGCGTTAACTCAAGTACAGTTTGTTCTCTTACGGTTTAACAAATTCACTTTCATGAAGGGAGTTAATGTAATGCTATTGAAGTTGTTTTGCTATAATATCGAAAGAAACAGATTCATGAAAAGCGCACTTCTTACATACTGAATTACGTGAATATGAACAATGCTGTATAAGCCACGTTGGAATGAGCAGAGAAAAGATATTTATAGTACTTGTTGAGTTGAGTCTTGCTTTAACAGTTGAAAGATTTTGATTTAAAGTTAATTGTTTGGAGTTTGAAAAGGAGATCATTGAAATGAAATCGTGTTGCATGATATTGTTGTTAAGCAGTGTGCATTAAAATGAAACAACAGAGAACGCGTTAACTCAAGTACAGTTTGTTCTCTTACGGTTTAACAAATTCACTATCATGAAGGGAGTTAACGTAATGCTATTGATGTTGATTGCAATAAGATTGATAGAAACATATTCATGAAAAGAGCAATTATTTCATACTGAATTACGTGTATTTGAAGAATACTGTATCAGCCACGTTGGAATGAGCAGAGAAAAGATATTTATAGTACTTGTTGAGTTGAGCCTTGCTTTAACAGTTGAAAGATTTGATTTAAAGTTTATTGTTTTGTAGTGTAAAAGGGAGATCATTGAAATGAAATCGTGTTGAATGATATTGTTGTTAAGAAGTTTGCATTAAAACGAAACAACAGCAAGAACACGTTAACTCAAGTACAGTTTGTTCTCTTACGGTTTAACAAATTCACTATCATGAAGGAAGTTAATGTAATGCTATTGAAGTTGTTTTGCAATAAGCTCGAAATAAACATTCATGAAAAGAGCATTTATTTTATACGGAATTACGTGAATATGAACAATGCAACGCTGGAATGAGCAGAGAAAACGTTTTAACAAATTCACTATGAAATGATGTTATAACATATTGCTTTTAAAGGTGTTTTGCTATAAGATCGAAAGAAACACATTCATGAAAAGAGCATTTATTTTATACGGAATTACGTGAATATGAACAATGCTGTATCAGCCACGTTGGAATGAGCAGAGTAAACGTTTTAACAAATTCACTATGAAATGATGTTATAACGTGTTGCTATAATATCTAAAGAAACAGATTCATGAAAAGCGCACTTCTTACATACTGAATTACGTGAATATGAACAATGCTGTATAAGCAGCGTTGAAATGATTAAAGAAAAGCTATTTATAGTATTTGTTGAGTAGTGTTTTGCTTTAACAGATGAGAGATAGATTTTGATTTAAAGTTTATTGTTTTGTAGTTTGAAAAGGAGATCATTGAAATGAAATCGTGTTGCATGATATTGTTGTTAAGCAGTGTGCATTAAAATGAAACAACAGAGAACGCGTTAACTCAAGTACAGTTTGTTCTCTTACGGTTTAACAAATTCACTTTCATGAAGGAGTTAATGTAATGCTATTGAAGTTGTTTTGCTATAATATCGAAAGAAACAGATTCATGAAAAGCGCACTTCTTACATACTGAATTACGTGAATATGAACAATGCTGTATAAGCCACGTTGGAATGAGCAGAGAAAAGATATTTATAGTACTTGTTGAGTTGAGTCTTGCTTTAACAGTTGAAAGATTTTGATTTAAAGTTAATTGTTTGGAGTTTGAAAAGGAGATCATTGAAATGAAATCGTGTTGCATGATATTGTTGTTAAGCAGTGTGCATTAAAATGAAACAACAGAGAACGCGTTAACTCAAGTACAGTTTGTTCTCTTACGGTTTAACAAATTCACTATCATGAAGGGAGTTAACGTAATGCTATTGATGTTGATTGCAATAAGATTGATAGAAACATATTCATGAAAAGAGCAATTATTTCATACTGAAATACGTGTATTTGAAGAAAACTGTATAAGCCAAGTTGGAATGAGCAGAGATAAGCTATTTATAGTACTTGTTGAGTTGAGCCTTGCTTTAACAGTTGAGAGAAAGATTTTGATTTAAAGTTTATTGTTTTGTAGTGTAAAAGGGAGATCATTGAAATGAAATCGTGTTGAATGATATTGTTGTTAAGAAGTTTGCATTAAAACGAAACAACAGCAAGAACACGTTAACTCAAGTACAGTTTGTTCTCTTACGGTTTAACAAATTCACTATCATGAAGGAAGTTAATGTAATGCTATTGAAGTTGTTTTGCAATAAGCTCGAAATAAACATTCATGAAAAGAGCATTTATTTTATACGGAATTACGTGAATATGAACAATGCAACGCTGGAATGAGCAGAGAAAACGTTTTAACAAATTCACTATGAAATGATGTTATAACATATTGCTTTTAAAGGTGTTTTGCTATAAGATCGAAAGAAACACATTCATGAAAAGAGCATTTATTTTATACTGAATTACGTGAATATGAACAATGCTGTATCAGCCACGTTGGAATGAGCAGAGTAAACGTTTTAACAAATTCACTATGAAATGATGTTATAACGTGTTGCTATAATATCTAAAGAAACAGATTCATGAAAAGCGCACTTCTTACATACTGAATTACGTGAATATGAACAATGCTGTATAAGCAGCGTTGAAATGATTAAAGAAAAGCTATTTATAGTATTTGTTGAGTAGTGTTTTGCTTTAACAGATGAGAGATAGATTTTGATTTAAAGTTTATTGTTTGTAGTTTGAAAAGGAGATCATTGAAATGAAATCGTGTTGCATGATATTGTTGTTAAGCAGTGTGCATTAAAACGAAACAACAGAGAACGCGTTAACTCAAGTACAGTTTGTTCTCTTACGGTTTAACAAATTCACTTTCATGAAGGGAGTTAATGTAATGCTATTGAAGTTGTTTTGCTATAATATCGAAAGAAACAGATTCATGAAAAGCGCACTTCTTACATACTGAATTACGTGAATATGAACAATGCTGTATAAGCCACGTTGGAATGAGCAGAGAAAAGATATTTATAGTACTTGTTGAGTTGAGTCTTGCTTTAACAGTTGAAAGATTTTGATTTAAAGTTAATTGTTTGGAGTTTGAAAAGGAGATCATTGAAATGAAATCGTGTTGCATGATATTGTTGTTAAGCAGTGTGCATTAAAATGAAACAACAGAGAACGCGTTAACTCAAGTACAGTTTGTTGTCTTACGGTTTAACAAATTCACTATCATGAAGGGAGTTTTCATATGAAATGGTTATAACATATTGCTTTTAATGGTGTTTTGCTATAAGATCGAAAGAAATATATTTATGAAAAGCGCACTTCTTTCATACTGAAATACGTGCATTTGAAAAAAACTGTGTAAGTCACGTTGGAATGAGCAGAGAAAAGATATTTATAGTACTTGTTGAGTTGAGCCTTGCTTTAACAGTTGAGAGAAAGATTTGATTTAAAGTTTATTGTTTTGTAGTGTAAAAGGGAGATCATTGAAATGAAATCGTGTTGAATGATATTGTTGTTAAGAAGTTTGCATTAAAACGAAACAACAGCAAGAACACGTTAACTCAAGTACAGTTTGTTCTCTTACGGTTTAACAAATTCACTATCATGAAGGAAGTTAATGTAATGCTATTGAAGTTGTTTTGCAATAAGCTCGAAATAAACATTCATGAAAAGAGCATTTATTTTATACTAAAAAAAAATTCATAAAGAGCATTTATTTTATACGGAATTACGTGAATATGAACAATGCTGTATCAGCCACGTTGGAATGAGCAGAGTAAACGTTTTAACAAATTCACTATGAAATGATGTTATAACGTGTTGCTATAATATCTAAAGAAACAGATTCATGAAAAGCGCACTTCTTACATACTGAATTACGTGAATATGAACAATGCTGTATAAGCAGCGTTGAAATGATTAAAGAAAAGCTATTTATAGTATTTGTTGAGTAGTGTTTTGCTTTAACAGATGAGAGATAGATTTTGATTTAAAGTTTATTGTTTTGTAGTTTGAAAAGGAGATCATTGAAATGAAATCGTGTTGCATGATATTGTTGTTAAGCAGTGTGCATTAAAATGAAACAACAGAGAACGCGTTAACTCAAGTACAGTTTGTTCTCTTACGGTTTAACAAATTCACTTTCATGAAGGGAGTTAATGTAATGCTATTGAAGTTGTTTTGCTATAATATCGAAAGAAACAGAATCATGAAAAGCGCACTTCTTACATACTGAATTACGTGAATATGAACAATGCTGTATAAGCCACGTTGGAATGAGCAGAGAAAAGATATTTATAGTACTTGTTGAGTTGAGTCTTGCTTTAACAGTTGAAAGATTTTGATTTAAAGTTAATTGTTTGGAGTTTGAAAAGGAGATCATTGAAATGAAATCGTGTTGCATGATATTGTTGTTAAGCAGTGTGCATTAAAATGAAACAACAGAGAACGCGTTAACTCAAGTACAGTTTGTTCTCTTACGGTTTAACAAATTCACTATCATGAAGGGAGTTAACGTAATGCTATTGATGTTGATTGCAATAAGATTGATAGAAACATATTCATGAAAAGAGCAATTATTTCATACTGAAATACGTGTATTTGAAGAAAACTGTATAAGCCAAGTTGGAATGAGCAGAGATAAGCTATTTATAGTACTTGTTGAGTTGAGCCTTGCTTTAACAGTTGAGAGAAAGATTTTGATTTAAAGTTTATTGTTTTGTAGTGTAAAAGGGAGATCATTGAAATGAAATCGTGTTGAATGATATTGTTGTTAAGAAGTTTGCATTAAAACGAAACAACAGCAAGAACACGTTAACTCAAGTACAGTTTGTTCTCTTACGGTTTAACAAATTCACTATCATGAAGGAAGTTAATGTAATGCTATTGAAGTTGTTTTGCAATAAGCTCGAAATAAACATTCATGAAAAGAGCATTTATTTTATACGGAATTACGTGAATATGAACAATGCAACGCTGGAATGAGCAGAGTAAACGTTTTAACAAATTCACTATGAAATGATGTTATAACGTGTTGCTATAATATCTAAAGAAACAGATTCATGAAAAGCGCACTTCTTACATACTGAATTACGTGAATATGAACAATGCTGTATAAGCAGCGTTGAAATGATTAAAGAAAAGCTATTTATAGTATTTGTTGAGTAGTGTTTTGCTTTAACAGATGAGAGATAGATTTTGATTTAAAGTTTATTGTTTGTAGTTTGAAAAGGAGATCATTGAAATGAAATCGTGTTGCATGATATTGTTGTTAAGCAGTGTGCATTAAAACGAAACAACAGAGAACGCGTTAACTCAAGTACAGTTTGTTCTCTTACGGTTTAACAAATTCACTTTCATGAAGGGAGTTAATGTAATGCTATTGAAGTTGTTTTGCTATAATATCGAAAGAAACAGATTCATGAAAAGCGCACTTCTTACATACTGAATTACGTGAATATGAACAATGCTGTATAAGCCACGTTGGAATGAGCAGAGAAAAGATATTTATAGTACTTGTTGAGTTGAGTCTTGCTTTAACAGTTGAAGAAGATTTTGATTTAAAGTTTATTGTTTGGAGTTTGAAAAGGAGATCATTGAAATGAAATCGTGTTGCATGATATTGTTGTTAAGCAGTGTGCATTAAAATGAAACAACAGAGAACGCGTTAACTCAAGTACAGTTTGTTCTCTTACGGTTTAACAAATTCACTATCATGAAGGGAGTTCAATGTAATGCTATTGTTTTAATGGTGTTTTGCTATAAGATCGAAAGAAACATATTCATGAAAAGAGCACTTATTTCATACTGAAATACGTGAATTTGAAAAAAGCTGTATAAGCCACGTTGGAATGAGCAGAGAAAAGATATTTATAGTACTTGTTGAGTTGAGCCTTGCTTTAACAGTTGAGAGAAAGATTTGATTTAAAGTTTATTGTTTTGTAGTGTGAAAAGGAGATCATTGAAATGAAATCGTGTTGAATGATACTGTTGTTAAGATGTTTGCATTAAAACGAAACAACAGCAAGAACAGTTAACTCAAGTACAGTTTGTTCTCTTACGGTTTAACAAATTCACTATCATGAAGGAAGTTAATGTAATGCTATTGAAGTTGTTTTGCAATAAGATCGAAATAAACATTCATGAAAAGAGCATTTATTTTATACTGAATTACGTGAATATGAACAATGCTATAACGTTGGAATGAGAAAAAACGTTTTAACAAATTCACTATGAAATGATGTTATAACATATTGCTTTTAAAGTGTTTGCTATAATATCGAAAAAACAGATTCATGAAAAGAGCACTTATTTTATACTGAATTACGTGAATATGAACAATGCTGTATAAGCAACGTTGGAATGAGCAGAGAAAAGCTATTTATAGTATTTGTTGAGTAGTGTTTTGCTTTAACAGATGAGAGATAGATTTTGATTTAAAGTTTATTGTTTTGTAGTTTGAAAAGATCATTGAAATGAAATCGTGTTGCATGATATTGTTGTTAAGCAGTGTGCATTAAAATGAAACAACAGAGAACGCGTTAACTCAAGTACAGTTTGTTCTCTTACGGTTTAACAAATTCACTTTCATGAAGGGAGTTAATGTAATGCTATTGAAGTTGTTTTGCTATAATATCGAAAGAAACAGATTCATGAAAAGCGCACTTCTTTCATACTGAATTACGTGAATATGAACAATGCTGTATAAGCCACGTTGGAATGAGCAGAGAAAAGATATTTATAGTACTTGTTGAGTTGAGTCTTGCTTTAACAGTTGAAAGATTTTGATTTAAAGTTAATTGTTTGGAGTTTGAAAAGGAGATCATTGAAATGAAATCGTGTTGCATGATATTGTTGTTAAGCAGTGTGCATTAAAATGAAACAACAGAGAACGCGTTAACTCAAGTACAGTTTGTTGTCTTACGGTTTAACAAATTCACTATCATGAAGGGAGTTTTCAATGAAATGGTATAACTATTGCTTTTAATGGTGTTTTGCTATAAGATCGAAAGAAATATATTTATGAAAAGCGCACTTCTTTCATACTGAAATACGTGCATTTGAAAAAAACTGTGTAAGCCAAGTTGGAATGAGCAGAGAAAAGCTATTTATAGTACTTGTTGAGTTGAGCCTTGCTTTAACAGTTGAGAGAAAGATTTGATTTAAAGTTTATTGTTTTGTAGTGTAAAAGGGAGATCATTGAAATGAAATCGTGTTGAATGATATTGTTGTTAAGAAGTTTGCATTAAAACGAAACAACAGCAAGAACACGTTAACTCAAGTACAGTTTGTTCTCTTACGGTTTAACAAATTCACTATCATGAAGGAAGTTAATGTAATGCTATTGAAGTTGTTTTGCAATAAGCTCGAAATAAACATTCATGAAAAGAGCATTTATTTTATACTGAATTACGTGAATATGAACAATGCTGTATCAGCCACGTTGGAATGAGCAGAGTAAACGTTTTAACAAATTCACTATGAAATGATGTTATAACGTGTTGCTATAATATCTAAAGAAACAGATTCATGAAAAGCGCACTTCTTACATACTGAATTACGTGAATATGAACAATGCTGTATAAGCAGCGTTGAAATGATTAAAGAAAAGCTATTTATAGTATTTGTTGAGTAGTGTTTTGCTTTAACAGATGAGAGATAGATTTTGATTTAAAGTTTATTGTTTTGTAGTTTGAAAAGGAGATCATTGAAATGAAATCGTGTTGCATGATATTGTTGTTAAGCAGTGTGCATTAAAATGAAACAACAGAGAACGCGTTAACTCAAGTACAGTTTGTTCTCTTACGGTTTAACAAATTCACTTTCATGAAGGGAGTTAATGTAATGCTATTGAAGTTGTTTTGCTATAATATCGAAAGAAACAGATTCATGAAAAGCGCACTTCTTACATACTGAATTACGTGAATATGAACAATGCTGTATAAGCCACGTTGGAATGAGCAGAGAAAAGATATTTATAGTACTTGTTGAGTTGAGTCTTGCTTTAACAGTTGAAAGATTTTGATTTAAAGTTAATTGTTTGGAGTTTGAAAAGGAGATCATTGAAATGAAATCGTGTTGCATGATATTGTTGTTAAGCAGTGTGCATTAAAATGAAACAACAGAGAACGCGTTAACTCAAGTACAGTTTGTTCTCTTACGGTTTAACAAATTCACTATCATGAAGGGAGTTAACGAAATGTAACATGCTATTGATGTTGATTGCAATAAGATCGATAGAAACATATTCATGAAAAGAGCAATTATTTCATACTAAAATACGTGTATTTGAAGAAAACTGTATAAGCCAAGTTGGAATGAGCAGAGAAAAGATATTTATAGTACTTGTTCAGTTGAGCCTTGCTTTAACAGTTGAAAGATTTGATTTAAAGTTTGTTGTTTGTAGTTTGAAAAGGAGATCATTGAAATGAAATCGTGTTGCATGATATTGTTGTTAAGAAGTTTGCATTAAAAGGAAACAACAGGAGAACGCGTTAACTCAAGTACAGTTTGTTCTCTTACGGTTTAACAAATTCACTATCATGAAGGAAGTTAATGTAATGCTATTGAAGTTGTTTTGCAATAAGCTCGAAATAAACATTCATGAAAAGAGCATTTATTTTATACGGAATTACGTGAATATGAACAATGCACACCTAATGACAGAGAAAACGTTTTAACAAATTCACTATGAAATGATGTTATAACAGTTTTTAATTGTTTTTGCTATAATATCGAAAGAAACAGATTCATGAAAAGCGCACTTATTTCATACTGAATTACGTGAATATGAACAATGCTGTATAAGCCACGTTGGAATGAGCAGAGAAAAGATATTTATAGTACTTGTTGAGTAGAGTCTTGCTTTAACAGATGAGAGATAGATTTTGATTTAAAGTTTATTGTTTTGTAGTTTGAAAAGGAGATCATTGAAATGAAATCGTGTTGCATGATATTGTTGTTAAGAAGTTTGCATTAAAATGAAACAACAGAGAACGCGTTAACTCAAGTACAGTTTGTTCTCTTACGGTTTAACAAATTCACTATCATGAAGGGAGTTAATGTAATGCTATTGAAGTTGTTTTGCATAAGATCGAAAAAACACATGAAAAGAATTATACTGAATTACTGAATATGAACAATGCTGACACGTTGGAATGAGCAAATTTTAACAAATTCACTATGAAAATAGAATTTAAATTGTTATAACATAATGCTTTTAAAGGTGTTTTGCTATAAGATCGAAAGAAACAGATTCATGAAAGCGCATTTTTTCATACTGAATTACGTGAATTTGAACAAAGCTGTATAAGCCACGTTGGAATGAGCAGAGAAAAGATATTTATAGTACTTGTTGAGTTGAGCCTTGCTTTAACAGTTGAGAGAAGATTTTGATTTAAAGTTTATTGTTTTGTAGTTTGAAAAGGAGATCATTGAAATGAAATCGTGTTGCATGATACTGTTGTTAAGATGTTTGCATTAAAATGAAACAACAGCAAGAACGGTTAACTCAAGTACAGTTTGTTCTCTTACGGTTTAACAAATTCACTATCATGAAGGAAGTTAATGTAATGCTATTGAAGTTGTTTTGCAATAAGATCAAAAGAAACATTCATGAAAAGAGATTTATTTTATACTGAATTACGTGAATATGAACAATGCGTATCAGCCACGTTAATGAGCAAGAAAACGTTTTAACAAATTCACTATGAAATGATGTTATAACATATGCTTTTAAAGGTGTTTGCTATAATATCGAAAGAAACATATTCATGAAAAGAGCATTTAATTTATACTGAATTACGTGAATATGAACAATGCTGTATAAGCAACGTTGGAATGAGCAGAGAAAAGCTATTTATAGTATTTGTTGAGTAGTGTTTTGCTTTAACAGATGAGAGATAGATTTTGATTTAAAGTTTATTGTTTTGTAGTTTGAAAAGGAGATCACTGAAATGAAATCGTGTTCCATGATATTGTTGTTAAGCAGTGTGCATTAAAACGAAACAACAGAGAACGCGTTAACTCAAGTACAGTTTGTTCTCTTACGGTTTAACAAATTCACTATCATGAAGGGAGTTAACGTAATGCTATTGATGTTGTTTTGCTATAAGATCGAAAGAAATATATTCATGAAAAGCGCACTTCTTTCATACTGAATTACGTGAATTTGAACATTGCTGTATAAGCCACGTTGGAATGAGCAGAGAAAAGATATTTATAGTACTTGTTGAGTTGAGCCTTGCTTTAACAGTTGAGAGAAAGATTTGATTTAAAGTTTATTGTTTGTAGTTTGAAAAGGAGATCATTGAAATGAAATCGTGTTGCATGATACTGTTGTTAAGATGTTTGCATTTAAAGGAAACAACAGCGAGTACGCGTTAACTCAAGTACAGTTTGTTCTCTTACGGTTTAACAAATTCACTATCATGAAGGAAGTTAATGTAATGCTATTGAAGTTGTTTTGCAATAAAATCAAAAGAAACATTCATGAAAAGAGCATTTAATTTATACTGAATTACGTGAATATGAACAATGCTGTATAAGCAACGTTGGAATGAGCAGAGAAAAGCTATTTATAGTATTTGTTGAGTTAGTGTTTTCTTTAACAGATGAGAGATAGATTTTGATTTAAAGTTTATTGTTTTGTAGTTTGAAAAAGGAGATCATTGAAATGAAATCGTGTTGCATGATATTGTTGTTAAGCAGTTTGCATTAAAATGAAACAACAGAGAACGCGTTAACTCAAGTACAGTTTGTTCTCTTACGGTTTAACAAATTCACTATCATGAAGGAAGTTAATGTAATGCTATTGAAGTTGTTTTGCAATAATCTCGAAAGAAACATATTCATGAAAAGCGCACTTATTATATACTGAATTACGTGAATATGAACAATGCTGTATAAGCCACGTTGGAATGAGCAGAGAAAAGATATTTATAGTACTTGTTGAGTTGAGTCTTGCTTTAACAGTTGAGAGATAGATTTTGATTTAAAGTTTATTGTTTGTAGTTTGAAAAGGAGATCATTGAAATGAAATCGTGTTGCATGATATTGTTGTTAAGCAGTTTGCATTAAAATGAAACAACAGAGAACGCGTTAACTCAAGTACAGTTTGTTCTCTTACGGTTTAACAAATTCACTATCATGAAGGAAGTTAATGTAATGCTATTGAAGTTTTTTTTCAATAAGATCGAAAAAACATATCATGAAAAGAGCATTTATTTTATACTGAATTACGTGAAATGAACAATGCTGTAACACGTTGGAATGAGCAGAGAAACAGTTTTAACAAATTCACTATGAAATGATGCTTTAACGTGTTGCTATAATATCGAAAGAAACAGATTCATGAAAAGCGCACTTCTTACATACTGAATTACGTGAATATGAACAATGCTGTATAAGCAGCGTTGGAATGAGCAGAGAAAAGATATTTATAGTATTTGTTGAGTAGTGTTTTGCTTTAACAGATGAGAGATAGATTTTGATTTAAAGTTTATTGTTTTGTAGTTTGAAAAGGAGATCATTGAAATGAAATCGTGTTGCATGATATTGTTGTTAAGCAGTGTGCATTAAAATGAAACAACAGAGAACGCGTTAACTCAAGTACAGTTTGTTCTCTTACGGTTTAACAAATTCACTATCATGAAGGGAGTTAATGTAATGCTATTGAAGTTGTTTTGCTATAAGATCGAAAGAAACTTATTCATGAAAAGAGCATTTATTTTATACTGAATTACGTGAAATTGAACAATGCTGTATAAGCCACGTTGGAATGAGCAGAGAAAAGATATTTATAGTACTTGTTGAGTTGAGTCTTGCTTTAACAGTTGAAAGATTTTGATTTAAAGTTAATTGTTTGGAGTTTGAAAAGGAGATCATTGAAATGAAATCGTGTTGCATGATATTGTTGTTAAGATGTTTGCATTTAAAGGAAACAACAGCGAGTACGCGTTAACTCAAGTACAGTTTGTTCTCTTACGGTTTAACAAATTCACTATCATGAAGGAAGTTAATGTAATGCTATTGAAGTTGTTTTGCAATAAGATCGAAAGAAACATTAATGAAAAGAGCATTTATTTTATACTGAATTACGTGAATATGAACAATGCTGTATCAGCCACGTTGGAATGAGCAGAGAAAAGATATTTATAGTACTTGTTGAGTTGAGCCTTGCTTTAACAGTTGAGAGAAAGATTTTGATTTAAAGTTTATTGTTTTGTAGTGTAAAAGGGAGATCATTGAAATGAAATCGTGTTGAATGATATTGTTGTTAAGAAGTTTGCATTAAAACGAAACAACAGCAAGAACACGTTAACTCAAGTACAGTTTGTTCTCTTACGGTTTAACAAATTCACTATCATGAAGGAAGTTAATGTAATGCTATTGAAGTTGTTTTGCAATAAGCTCGAAATAAACATTCATGAAAAGAGCATTTATTTTATACGGAATTACGTGAATATGAACAATGCGTCAACGCGGAATGAGCAGAAAAACGTTTTAACAAATTCACTATGAAATGATGTTATAACATATTGTTTTTAAGGTGTTTTGCTATAATATCGAAAGAAACACATTCATGAAAAGAGCATTTATTTTATACTGAATTACGTGAATATGAACAATGCTGTATCAGCCACGTTGGAATGAGCAGAGAAAACGTTTTAACAAATTCACTATGAAATGATGTTATAACAAATGTTTTGCTATAATATCTAAAGAAACAGATTCATGAAAAGCGCACTTCTTACATACTGAATTACGTGAATATGAACAATGCTGTATAAGCAGCGTTGAAATGAGTAGAGAAAAGCTATTTATAGTATTTGTTGAGTAGTGTTTTGCTTTAACAGATGAGAGATAGATTTTGATTTAAAGTTTATTGTTTTGTAGTTTGAAAAGGAGATCATTGAAATGAAATCGTGTTGCATGATATTGTTGTTAAGCAGTGTGCATTAAAATGAAACAACAGAGAACGCGTTAACTCAAGTACAGTTTGTTCTCTTACGGTTTAACAAATTCACTTTCATGAAGGGAGTTAATGTAATGCTATTGAAGTTGTTTTGCTATAATATCGAAAGAAACAGATTCATGAAAAGCGCACTTCTTACATACTGAATTACGTGAATATGAACAATGCTGTATAAGCCACGTTGGAATGAGCAGAGAAAAGATATTTATAGTACTTGTTGAGTTGAGTCTTGCTTTAACAGTTGAAAGATTTTGATTTAAAGTTTATTGTTTTGTAGTTTGAAAAGGAGATCACTGAAATGAAATCGTGTTCCATGATATTGTTGTTAAGCAGTGTGCATTAAAACGAAACAACAGAGAACGCGTTAACTCAAGTACAGTTTGGTCTCTTACGGTTTAACAAATTCACTATCAAGAAGGGAGTTTTTATATGAAATGGTTATAACATATTGCTTTTAATGGTGTTTTGCTATAAGATCGAAAGAAATATATTCATGAAAAGCGCACTTCTTTCATACTGAAATACGTGCATTTGAAAAAAACTGTGTAAGTCACGTTGGAATGAGCAGAGAAAAGATATTTATAGTACTTGTTGAGTTGAGCCTTGCTTTAACAGTTGAGAGAAAGATTTGATTTAAAGTTTATTGTTTTGTAGTGTAAAAGGGAGATCATTGAAATGAAATCGTGTTGCATGATATTGTTGTTAAGCAGTGTGCATTAAAACGAAACAACAGAGAACGCGTTAACTCAAGTACAGTTTGTTCTCTTACGGTTTAACAAATTCACTATCATGAAGGAAGTTAATGTAATGCTATTGAAGTTGTTTTGCAATAAGCTCGAAAGAAACATTCATGAAAAGAGCATTTATTTTATACTGAATTACGTGAATATGAACAATGCTGTATCAGCCACGTTGGAATGAGCAGAGAAAACGTTTTAATAAATTAACTATGAAATGATGTTATAACGTGTTGCTTTTAATTTGTATTTCTAAAGAAACAGATTCATGAAAAGCGCACTTCTTACATACTGAATTACGTGAATATGAACAATGCTGTATAAGCAACGTTGGAATGATTGAAAGAAAAGCTATTTATAGTATTTGTTGAGTAGTGTTTTGCTTTAACAGATGAGAGATAGATTTTGATTTAAAGTTTATTGTTTGTAGTTTGAAAAGGAGATCATTGAAATGAAATCGTGTTGCATGATATTGTTGTTAAGCAGTGTGCATTAAAATGAAACAACAGAGAACGCGTTAACTCAAGTACAGTTTGTTGTCTTACGGTTTAACAAATTCACTTTCATGAAGGGAGTTAATGTAATGCTATTGAAGTTATTTTGCAATAAGATCAAAAGAAACATATTTATTTTATACTGAATTACGTGAATATGAACAATGCTGTATCAGCCACGTTGGAATGAGCAGAGAAAAGATATTTATAGTACTTGTTCAGTTGAGCCTTGCTTTAACAGTTGAAAGATTTGATTTAAAGTTTATTGTTTTGTAGTGTAAAAGGGAGATCATTGAAATGAAATCGTATTGAATGATATTGTTGTTAAGAAGTTTGCATTAAAACGAAACAACAGCGAGAACGCGTTAACTCAAGTACAGTTTGTTCTCTTACGGTTTAACAAATTCACTATCATGAAGGAAGTTAATGTAATGCTATTGAAGTTGTTTTGCAATAAGATCAAAAGAAACATATTTATTTTATACTGAATTACGTGAATATGAACAATGCTGTATAAGCAACGTTGGAATGAGCAGACAAAACGTTGTTACAAATTCACTATGAAATGAAGTTACAACATATTGCTTTTAAAGGTGTTTTGCCATAATTTTGAAAGAAACATATTCATGAAATGCGCACTTTCATACTGAATATGAACAATGCTGTATCAGCCACGTTGGAATGAGCAGAGAAAACGTTTTAATAAATTCACTATGAAATGATTTTTATAACATAATGCTTTTAAAGGTGTTTTGCTATAAGATCGAAAGAAACATATTCATTATATGAGCATTTATTTTATACTGAATTACGTGAATATGAACAATGCTGTATAAGCAACGTTGGAATGAGCAGAGAAAAGCTATTTATAGTATTTGTTGAGTAGTGTTTTGCTTTAACAGATGAGAGATAGATTTTGATTTAAAGTTTATTGTTTTGTAGTTTGAAAAGGAGATCAATGAAATGAAATCGTGTTGCATGATATTGCTGTTAAGATGTTTGCATTAAAATGAAACAACAGAGAACGCGTTAACTCAAGTACAGTTTGTTCTCTTACGGTTTAACAAATTCACTATCATGAAGGGAGTTAACGTAATGCTATTGAAGTTGTTTTGCTATAATATCGAAAGAAACAGATTCATGAAAAGCGCACTTCTTACATACTGAATTACGTGAATTTGAACAATGCTGTATAAGCCACGTTGGAATGAGCAGAGAAAAGATATTTATAGTACTTGTTCAGTTGAGCCTTGCTTTAACAGTTGAGAGAAAGATTTGATTTAAAGTTTGTTGTTTGTAGTTTGAAAAGGAGATCATTGAAATGAAATCGTGTTGCATGATACTGTTGTTAAGATGTTTGCATTTAAAGGAAACAACAGCGAGTACGCGTTAACTCAAGTACAGTTTGTTCTCTTACGGTTTAACAAATTCACTATCATGAAGGAAGTTAATGTAATGCTATTGAAGTTGTTTTGCAATAAAATCAAAAGAAACATTCATGAAAAGAGCATTTAATTTATATTGAATTACGTGAATATGAACAATGCTGTAACAGCCACGTTGGAATGAGCAGAGTAAACGTTTTAACAAATTCACTATGAAATGATGTTATAACGTGTTGCTATAATATCGAAAGAAACAGATTCATGAAAAGCGCACTTCTTACATACTGAATTACGTGAATATGAACAATGCTGTATAAGCAGCGTTGAAATGAGCAAAGAAAAGCTATTTATAGTATTTGTTGAGTAGTGTTTTGCTTTAACAGATGAGAGATAGATTTTGATTTATTGTTTGTAGTTTGAAAAGGAGATCATTGAAATGAAATCGTGTTGCATGATATTGTTGTTAAGCAGTGTGCATTAAAATGAAACAACAGAGAACGCGTTAACTCAAGTACAGTTTGTTCTCTTACGGTTTAACAAATTCACTATCATGAAGGAAGTTAATGTAATGCTATTGAAGTTGTTTTGCTATAAGATCGAAAGAAACAGATTCATGAAAAGCGCACTTATTTCATACTGAATTACGTGAATATGAACAATGCTGTATAAGCAACGTTGGAATGAGCAGAGAAAAGATATTTATAGTACTTGTTGAGTTGAGTCTTGCTTTAACAGTTGAAGATAGATTTTGATTTAAAGTTAATTGTTTGGAGTTTGAAAAGGAGATCATTGAAATGAAATCGTGTTGCATGATATTGTTGTTAAGCAGTGTGCATTAAAATGAAACAACAGAGAACGCGTTAACTCAAGTACAGTTTGTTCTCTTACGGTTTAACAAATTCACTATCATGAAGGGAGTTAACGTAATGCTATTGATGTTGATTGCAATAAGATTGATAGAAACATATTCATGAAAAGAGCAATTATTTCATACTGAAATACGTGTATTTGAAGAAAACTGTATAAGCCAAGTTGGAATGAGCAGAGATAAGATATTTATAGTACTTGTTCAGTTGAGCCTTGCTTTAACAGTTGAAAGATTTGATTTAAAGTTTGTTGTTTGTAGTTTGAAAAGGAGATCATTGAAATGAAATCGTGTTGCATGATACTGTTGTTAAGATGTTTGCATTTAAAGGAAACAACAGCGAGTACGCGTTAACTCAAGTACAGTTTGTTCTCTTACGGTTTACCAATTTCACAATCATGAAGGAAGTTAATGTAATGCTATTGAAGTTGTTTTGCAATAAGATCGAAAGAAACATTGATGAAAAGAGCATTTATTTTATACTGAATTACGTGAATATGAACAATGCTGTATCAGCCACGTTGGAATGAGCAGAGAAAAGATATTTATAGTACTTGTTGAGTTGAGCCTTGCTTTAACAGTTGAGAGAAAGATTTTGATTTAAAGTTTATTGTTTTGTAGTTTGAAAGGGAGATCAATGAAATGAAATCTTGTTGTTAAGCAGTGTGCATTAAAACGAAACAACAGCGAGAACGCGTTAACGCAAGTACAGTTTGTTCTCTTACGGTTTAACAAATTCACTATCATGAAGGAAGTTAATGTAATGCTATTGAAGTTATTTTGCAATAAGATCAAAAGAAACATATTTATTTTATACTGAATTACGTGAATATGAACAATGCTGTATAAGCAACGTTGGAATGAGCAGAGAAAACGTTTTAACAAATTCACTATGAAATGATGTTATAACATAATGCTTTTAAAGGTGTTTTGCTATAAGATCGAAAGAAACATATTCATGAAAAGAGCATTTTATACTGAATTACGTGAATATGAACAATGCTGTATCAGCCACGTTGGAATGAGCAGAGTAAACGTTTTAACAAATTCACTATGAAATGATGTTATAACGTGTTGCTATAATATCTAAAGAAACAGATTCATGAAAAGCGCACTTACATACTGAATTACGTGAATATGAACAATGCTGTATAAGCAACGTTGGAATGAGCAGAGAAAAGCTATTTATAGTATTTGTTGAGTAGTGTTTTGCTTTAACTGATGAGAGATAGATTTTGATTTAAAGTTTATTGTTTTGTAGTTTGAAAAGGAGATCACTGAAATGAAATCGTGTTCCATGATATTGTTGTTAAGCAGTGTGCATTAAAACGAAACAACAGAGAACGCGTTAACTCAAGTACAGTTTGTTCTCTTACGGCTTAACAAATTCACTATCATGAAGGGAGTTAACGTAATGCTATTGAAGTTGTTTTGCTATAATATCGAAAGAAACATATTCATGAAAAGAGCATTTATTTTATACTGAATTACGTGAATATGAACAATGCTGTATAAGCAACGTTGGAATGAGCAGAGAAAAGCTATTTATAGTATTTGTTGAGTTGAGTTTTGCTTTAACAGATGAGAGATGATTTTGATTTAAAGTTTATTGTTTTGTAGTTTGAAAAGGAGATCAATGAAATGAAATCGTGTTGCATGATATTGCTGTTAAGATGTTTGCATTAAAATGAAACAACAGAGAACGCGTTAACTCAAGTACAGTTTGTTCTCTTACGGTTTAACAAATTCACTATCATGAAGGGAGTTGACATATGAAAAGATGTTATAACATTTTGCTTTTAATGGTGTTTTGCTATAAGATCGAAAGAAATATATTCATGAAAAGCGCACTTCTTTCATACTGAAATACGTGCATTTGAAAAAAACTGTGTAAGTCACGTTGGAATGATCAGAGAAAAGATATTTATAGTACTTGTTGAGTTGAGCCTTGCTTTAACAGTTGAGAGAGAGATTTGATTTAAAGTTTGTTGTTTGTAGTTTGAAAAGGAGATCATTGAAATGAAATCGTGTTGCATGATACTGTTGTTAAGATGTTTGCATTTAAAGGAAACAACAGCGAGTACGTGTTAACTCAAGTACAGTTTGTTCTCTTACGGTTTAACAAATTCACTATCATGAAGGAAGTTAATGTAATGCTATTGAAGTTGTTTTGCAATAAGATCAAAAGAAACTCATGAAAAGAGCATTTAATTTATACTGAATTACGTGAATATGAACAATGCTGTATCAGCCACGTTGGAATGAGCAGAGAAAACGTTTTAACAAATTCACTATGAAATGATGTTATAACATATTGCTTTTAAAGGTGTGTTGCTATAATATCGAAAAAAACAGATTCATGAAAAGCGCACTTCTTACATACTGAATTACGTGAATTTGAACAATGCTGTATAAGCCACCTTGGAATGAGCAGAGAAAAGATATTTATAGTACTTGTTGAGTTGAGTCTTGCTTTAACAGTTGAAAGATTTTGATTTAAAGTTTATTGTTTGTAGTTTGAAAAGGAGACCATTGAAATGAAATCGTGTTGCATGATATTGTTGTTAAGCAGTGTGCATTAAAACGAAACAACAGCGAGAACGCGTTAACTCAAGTACAGTTTGTTCTCTTACGGTTTAACAAATTCACTATCATGAAGGAAGTTAATGTAATGCTATTGAAGTTATTTTGCAATAAGATCAAAAGAAACATATTTATTTTATACTGAATTACGTGAATTTGAACAATGCTGTATAAGCAACGTTGGAATGAGCAGACAAAACGTTGTTACAAATTCACTTTGAAATGAAGTTACTTTAACAGATTGAAATTTAAAGTGTTTGTCTTGTAATTTTGAAAGGAAGATATTCATGAAATCGCGTGCATGATACTGAATATGAACAATGCTGTATCAGCCACGTTGGAATGAGCAGAGAAAACGTTTTAATAAATTCACTATGAAATGATTTTTATAACATAATGCTTTTAAAGGTGTTTTGCTATAAGATCGAAAGAAACATATTCATTATATGAGCATTTATTTTATACAGAATTACGTGAATATGAACAATGCTGTATAAGCAACGTTGGAATGAGCAGAGAAAAGCTATTTATAGTATTTGTTGAGTAGTGTTTTGCTTTAACAGATGAGAGATAGATTTTGATTTAAAGTTTATTGTTTTGTAGTTTGAAAAGGAGATCAATGAAATGAAATCGTGTTGCATGATATTGCTGTTAAGATGTTTGCATTAAAATGAAACAACAGAGAACGCGTTAACTCAAGTACAGTTTGTTCTCTTACGGTTTAACAAATTCACTATCATGAAGGAAGTTAATGTAATGCTACTGAAGTTGTTTTTCAATAAGCTCGAAAGAAACATATTCATGAAAAGAGCATTTATTTTATACTGAATTACGTGAATATGAACAATGCTGTATAAGCAACGTTGAAATGAGCAAAGAAAAGCTATTTATAGTATTTGTTGAGTAGTGTTTTGCTTTAACAGATGAGAGATAGATTTTGATTTAAAGTTTATTGTTTTGTAGTTTGAAAAGGAGATCAATGAAATGAAATCGTGTTGCATGATATTGCTGTTAAGATGTTTGCATTAAAATGAAACAACAGAGAACGCGTTAACTCAAGTACAGTTTGTTCTCTTACGGTTTAACAAATTCACTATCATGAAGGGAGTTGACATATGAAAAGATGTTATAACATTTTGCTTTTAATGGTGTTTTGCTATAAGATCGAAAGAAATATATTCATGAAAAGCGCACTTCTTTCATACTGAAATACGTGCATTTGAAAAAAACTGTGTAAGTCACGTTGGAATGATCAGAGAAAAGATATTTATAGTACTTGTTGAGTTGAGCCTTGCTTTAACAGTTGAGAGAGAGATTTGATTTAAAGTTTGTTGTTTGTAGTTTGAAAAGGAGATCATTGAAATGAAATCGTGTTCCATGATATTGTTGTTAAACAGTGTGCATTAAAACGAAACAACAGCGAGAACGCGTTAACTCAAGTACAATTTGTTCTCTTACGTTTTCACAAATTCACTATCATGTCGTAATGCTATTGAAGTTGTTTTGCAATAAGATCGAAAGAAACATATTCATTATATGAGCATTTATTTTATACTGAATTACGTGAATATGAACAGTGCTGTATAAGCAACGTTGGAATGAGCAGAGAAAAGCTATTTATAGTATTTGTTGAGTAGTGTTTTGCTTTAACAGATGAGAGATAGATTTTGATTTAAAGTTTATTGTTTTGTAGTTTGAAAAGGAGATCAATGAAATGAAATTTCAAAATTCTCTCTCGAGAGCAGAGAGACTATGAAATGGTTTTTATAACATAATGCTTTTAAAGGTGTTTTGCTATAAGATCGAAAGAAACATATTCATAAAAAGATAATTATTTCATACTGAATTAGGTGAATATGAACAATGCTGTATAAGCAACGTTGGAATGAGCAGACAAAACGTTTTAACAAATTCACTATGAAATGATGTTATAACATATTGCTTTTAAAGGTGTGTTGCTATAATATCGAAAGAAACATATTCATGAATAGCGCTTCTCAGGCGCACTTATTTCAAAGTTGATCTTCATTGCAGAGCAAGAATAGACCGAGTCTAATAAGGATTCTCGTTATTCCGTTATGCAATTGAATTTTACCATTGCTGTATAAGCCACGTTGGAATGAGTAGAGAAAAGCTATTTATAGTACTTGTTGTTTAGCTGAGCCTTGCATTAACAGTTGAGAGAAAGCGATTTGTATTTAAAGTTTATTGTTTTGTAGTTTGAAAAGCAGATCCTTGAAATTGAATCGTGTTGCAAGATATTGCTGTTAAGAAGTTTGCATTAAAAACGAAACAACAGCGAGAACGCGTTAACTCAAGTTCGGTTCGTTCTCTTCCGGTTTAACAATTTCACTAACATAAGGGAGTTAACATAAAGCTTTTGATGTTGTTTGCTTTAAGAACGAAACATATTCATGAAAGCGCTTCTCAGGCGCTCTGATTGCAAAGTTCTTCTACAATACCCAGCAAGAAATGAACGTTGGAATGAGCAGAGAAAACGTTTTAACAAATTTACTATGAAATGGAGTTATAATGCTTTTGAAGTTGTTTTTCTATAGGATCGAAAGAAACATATTCATGAAAAGCGCTTTTCAGGCTAACTGATTTCAAACTGAATTACGTGAATTTGAACAATACTGTATAAGCGATTGTTAGTTACAGTTTATTGTTTTGTAATTTTAAAAGCAAAACCTAGCATTAAATTTAATGTGTTGCAATATAGTGTTGTTGGGCGGAATTTTGCATTAAAAGGGATACTACTGGGAGAAATCGACTGTCTTTTACAGTTTATTGATTTGTGGTTTAAAAGTTTGGGATGGCAGGAATAGCTAGAGCACGTTTTTGTGTGATTTCTGCTTTTCTGTTACAGAACTCTTAAACATCTCTAATGAAATGCTACGACTGGAGTGAGTTTGTATTTGCAGTATGCATGAACAAAAAAACAGATGAGAGAAGGCGATTGTCTTTTGTATAGTATATATGGTTAGAAAACGCTGAAACGTAAAATTAGCTAGTAAAGCTTGGTTAGTACGTGATTCTAGTGTTGTGCGATGTGGTGTTAGAAAGGACCAAATTTATTAAGGACAAACAATTTGATCACGTCTTTATGACACGCGGGAATGATCAGAGCGTTGCAATATGCAAGATCATGTTGTTAAGCAGAATATTGCATGAAAAACGAAACAACTGAGAGAAAGCCTTAAGTATAGTTGGCTCTCTTATGGTTTAACAAATTCAGGAACATAGCTACAAAATGTTGGTGTGCAATGAGAAGAATGAAAGAAACATATGTATTCATTAAAAGCGCTTTGAAGGTGACGGTAACTAATGAAATCCTACGACTGGAGTATATGAATCTTCAAGTGAACTCAGCTGAATCAAAATTGAGCTCGAAAATATTATTTGAAAGCAGTATTGTTTTGCTTTGCAGAGAAAGAACTGAGAGTACCGATGCAATTGAAGATTGTGTGTTTGAACAAGCTTGTATTTATTGTAATATTGAAAAGAGATATGCATTATTCAAGTGTTTAATTTTAACAGCGCTGTATGAGCAACGATGAAATTAAGCAGAAAAATGCGGTTCTCTTTGTTGAGCAGACATTTGCATTAAATGAACTTGAAAATGGTTTTCTGCATGATGTTAATGTTGTTGTGCATTGCAGTGTAAGATGCGAGAAAACAGTGTGCTTTGCAGATAAAGAAAAGGAACACAAGGTTTTTGGAACCTTGAATGAATGTGATTTGCTGAAAGCCCAAAGGCTTCTAATGATGTTAACCTACACCGTAAATCTGTGTAGTTCTAAATAAATTCTAGACAATTATTATATTATCAAAGATCTGTTGAGCAGAGAATGACCTACAATATTGCCACATAATTATTTTTAACTGAGTGGATACAAAGAAGCCACTTTATGCAGGGGGAGGGGGTGGGGTGTCTGCAAGATGCCCTAAGCTGAATCTATCTATCTATCTATCTATCTATCTATCTATCTATCTATCTATCTATCTATCTATCTATCTATATATATCTGTCTATCTATCTATCTATCTATCTATCTATCTATCTATCTATCTATCTATCTATCTATATATATATATATATATATATATATATATATATATATATATATATATATATATATATATATAAGATACAGAATATAGGAAGATCATTTCACCAGTGAGGGATTGTGTGCCCTTTATAGAGGGTATTACAAGGCAACGTTCAAGTTAGAGTTCTGTATAAATTAGTTTGACATTGACATTTTATTTACTTTTATTTATGTATTTACTTTCAATATAGATGTATTTTCCCAAGCTAAGGACGTGCTAAACTAGATACTACTGTCTAATGGCCTTGGATAAAGCAGATGGAATTCCATTGTCAGAAATGCAGCAGCAGTCAAGTTTAACCTGTATTTAAGTTATTTATAACCTGTATGTAATTAAGCATAACTCACAAGCTGCCGCATTCGCTACGTTTACAGAAGCAAGCTCATGCAAATCTATCATCTATCTGCTATCTGCTGCTTGTGTATTTTGAAGACTCGCAGCTAAGGAGACTACTGTGGAGTAAATACTCACCCACATTTTTTATTGTTGTTAGTGGCAATGGTATAGAAGCAAACTGTTATTTAATTTAACCATAATAATAATTATTTACAATGACCAGAGGGGGAAACATTTACTACATTTATGACACAAACGGGGCAGGGGCCACAACGTTTTAGTGCTTGTTGTTATGTCATGACTTTGAAGGTCAACAGGTGAGGACGATGTTTTGTCATTATCATTTTGCTCATGATAAAATGCACACATCTAGAAAAACCTTAAAGAATTGACAACAGTTACATAATAACATGGCAACAATTACACAATAAAAACTAAAGGACTGTTTAAAGAGCTTTTATTTACAAGACCAGTTGCATTAAAGTAAACTGCAGAAAATACAATTTACACAAACATATCATACCCACCCACTTTGTAACAATAAAAACAGCATGCCTCAACAAAACACTATACATATTAAAAAAAAATATATGAAAAGATACAGTAAACATCAAGATGGCCACTAAATAACTTTCAGTAGCCATTTGCACTGACCCATGCCTTACTACAGCATTTGACATTTGAAATGTTTTCATGCCCTTCTAAACTACTATTTTTTTCAAGTGATAATAATCATTAAAATAAAGAGCAAAACAACAATCTTGATAACTTTTGCAATGAAAACTTACCATTTGTAATGAAAATGCCATTATTAAGAATTTTATATTGAAAATCAAATATTCCAAAAATGATTATGGACTGTTTATGTTAAGACTGCTCTGGTCTGTCACATGGTGCAATTTATATAGAGCCATGGCTTTTAAATGTTTGCATACACCTTGTTTTAAAAAAAAAAAAAACATAACTCATGCAAACAATCTTCACATTTTATTTAATACTAACAATTAGCAATAATTGACACCTCTTTTCAAACAATCTGCTAACTTTAAAATGTACTTAATTACTTGAGCTTACATTACAGCAAATATATCAGCAACTGCACAAAAAAATGTTACTAGCTTAGTAAATCAGAACATATATGTGAACATAAGTTGGAAAGATAAAATATGTCTACAGTTGTTAGTATGCCTTCTAAATATGTAAATAAGACAAAAAATGATGTTGAATAGCACTTATTCTGCTTACAACAGCGAAAGACTGATTTTACCAGCCCAAAAACACAAATAGCTTGAATACAATATCAAAAAGGTGAAAATGTTTATCATTTTAAAAATGTTGATCACTTTATAGAACTGGGTTTATGGCCACCTGTTTTTTTAGTTCATTTCATTAAAACGTGATATAATTGTTTTAATTAATATGGTAGTACGTTTGTGAAGAACAACTTGTGTTGGCTATAGACTGATCAATTCAATAATCCATTAAAAATGACACTTTATGTAACACTTGCCAAATTTTCTTAGCATTGCAAAAGTACTCATTAGAATATATTCAGAGAAAGCTTTCTCTAGCACATTGCAGAAATGTAATTTGACAAAGTTAAACCCAGACATCAGATATATCCCTAAGAGCTGAAATGATTTAAAAAGATTTTGTTTTGTAAATATAAGAAAACGTAATCCGTTAAATTATTTAGGCATTGGAATACACTTTACGTATTGCAAATAGCATTACTGTCACCACATTGGAATTAAATGTCACAGTATATAAATATGCTTATGCATTGAGGTAACACTGACAATGATATATTTAAAGACTTAAAGCCAGACAGCAGACATCTGCACGTTTCAATCAACAATATTTTGCCTTTTACGTCAAATAGCATTATTGACCTCTTTAAAGCTTGAGGCTGAACCCTAAATACAAAAGGAAGAGCAAATATAGCTGTTATTTCTACTGGAAGAACTTAAAGTGCTCTGAGCATGCCATACCAGGCCCAGGTTGAAAATAAATTAGCCCCCACACAATTAGTATAATTTAAATAGCTCCCACAAAGCATTGCAGTATATCTCTTGACAATTATATAGTCAACACCACACTCCTAACCTTAAACTTTATCCATATCTGGTTAAGTGGGATGGATTTATTCTTGGTCAGTCTGATGAGCCATCTGTTCTTGCATCTTGTCTTTGCCAGTGATGCAGCTTTGATTTCAAAGGCTTGGAAGTATACTAGATTTCACTAATGTTCACAATGCTTTAAACCACTAAACCACTGTTAATGCACACTAGAAAATGTGCTGTGGTGAACCTCTGGAAATCAGCATTAATGTTAATACATTTACAAACAACTACATTCTTTGGAGTCAAAAAAGGAATCAAATAGTACCTAGGAGATATTCATACTTTACAGTTAAACATTACAACATAAATGTGGAATTTTAAAAGTAGCACTTTAGTTTATATATATAGTGTTAGCAGTGCAAAGGTTGTGGCTTTGATACCCAAGGAGCACATGTACTAACAAAATGTATAACTTGAATGTACTGTAAGTTGCTTAAAGCGTCTGCCAAATGTGTAAATGTATATATATAAACATGAATTTAATATGCATTTCAGTTGTTGGTGGTAGATATTAATGAAAGGTTTAACTAATAATTAGGTTCACATAACATTAAAATGTTAATAGCATCACTAAATATGAACTGAATTGAGAAAAATATTTCTAAATATATGTTTTATGAATCACTGTAAAGATTTTTCTAAATAACTGGGAAAATCTCTCAGAATTTAACACCTGAATAAATATATCTGATAAAATATCTAAGCAATTTGTTTAACTGTAACAATTTAAATAATGTTAGAAATGGCTGATAATTATTTTACTTCCTAACAGGCAATAAATCTTAATTTCAACATTTCCTTAATTCTTATGATCCATCAGTAAAGAACATTTAATGGCACACAGGGCAAATACATCTTAGTTTATCAATGAATAAATGTGAACAGTACAGATAAAAATGCTAATGGCGTGTGATTACTTTGTAAAGCAGAGGGCCAATTAAAGTTCAGGTAAACCTTGAGAAGCTGGGGGCTTATATGTCCTCAAGCAAGAGATACTGCAACTTTGAAATTCTCAACTAAAAAAAAGAAAAAGAGAAAGCCAGTGATGAGTCAGTACTATGCTATTTATTATGGAGTCTATATATATATATATATATATATATATATATATATATATATATATATATATATATATATATATATATATATATCACACAAAACATGAATATGAGGCAAATGTACGGAATGTCACACATTTTTGGACATTTTTCACTGCTTTTCTTCTACAGTCAGCTCCCTTGTCTTTGTCTTGGCTTACGTGTGTTCTTGCTGAACGCAAGACTCATACTGCTGAAGCAATGGACAGAACTGATACTACACATTCTGTGCTTTTAATGTATGAACAAATAATGCAACAGGACACAGCTGGTCACTTTGAAACACAATTGTCAGCCAGTCAATCTCAATACTTAGGCTCACATCAGATATAGGAATGAAACTGTTCTGTTCTTCTACATTAGTAAAACATGCATGTGTTTTTGTACGTTTGCTTCATATTCATCGACTTCACAGAACAGAGAGCAATTTTTACTTTACTGTTCCTATACATGTGAAGGGCACTGTATGTATGTGTAAAATATATACATATACACACATATATATTTATATATATATGTATATATAAATTTGTTGGCACCCTTGGTAAATGTGAACAAAGAAGGCTATCTATCATAGGATCATATGTACTATCTATCAGATAACCAACAGATTAAAAGACTGACAGACTTTCTCAACTAGAAATCTCATAATGGGCCAGGCTGGACCTTCCATCAGGATATTGGTCCAAAATAAACCAATAAATAAATCAAAATCACACACAAATGGGTCACTGAGTACAAAAGTAAGGTTCTGTTATGGCCATCCCAGTTCTCTGGCCTGAAACCTATAAAAGAATTAGTGGGATGAACCGATGAGTATAAAACATCAACATTTGAAGGATCTAAAAAAAGATTCTTTATGGAAGAATGGTTTCTGATCTCTTCTGTTCTCTACCTCATCTTTTAGAAGAAGACTCAGAGCCTGGCAAATGGAGGTTGCAAAAAGTATTGAATAAATGGTGCAAATAACTGTGGCCAACAATAATAATGTGATTTTTTCCTCACTTTCAAGTGTACAATTACACATTTGTAAATAGTTTAAATGAAAAAATCAAAAGGGCAAACAATGCAGATTTATTTTCACAGCCTTCTTTGCTTATATTTTCCAAAGGTGCCTAAGTACTGCATCAAAGTCTTACCACTGACACTGACAAGGGGACTTTTTAACAAAACAATTACCTGACTCTCTTATTTAGTGATGGCAGAGGGAGCGCCTGAACGGTGAAAATGGACTATTTGCCACTTGCCATCTTTGCGGTGCCAGATCCGTGTCTCCTCTGACTGGGCAGTGTGTGGCATACCGTTCAAGTCAAGGTACTGTGTGATGCGAATGTAGGCTATGCAGGCGGCTTCATCACCAATCAAATGGATGTGAGGATTTAGGATAGTGGTATGAACTGGTTTGCTGTTTTTTGACCACACTGTGAAAAATGAAAACACCTTTTCACAAAAGGTTCCAGATACATGCTTTCTCAGTACTACATGTGGAATCCCGCCCATATTATTTTATATACTTTATACATTTTATTGTATAATGTTTACTATAAAACATTTTAAATTAATTATTAAATTAATTGTTTTCAAAAACTATAAAATCTTTAAAAGCACTTTAATAATTAAGAATTAATTTAAAAGTAGTATTGCTCTGTCTCAGAGTATTTTATTACTATTCAATTTTGCTGTAAACAAAATTAATCCTAAATTGTGAAACATCTTTAAATACTATCAAATACATTTAAATGTAGCAGCTACATACTACATCACTGTCTGTTTTGACCCAGTACTGTTTCTCATGTTACTTACATGTTTAGGTTTAATCTAAATGCTTGGATTGAACTTTATTTAATACATTTCCTTTGTGTGATTTTTCCCTTTGTTTTCCTATGTATGCCATAGTTTTAGGTTCATGATCAGTAGACTGCTCACATCGTTTCTGTACTTGAGCTTCCCCTTGGCACTTTGGTAGGTAGGCTACAAGTGCTAAAATAACAATTTTCCCAATCTATTATCAAAAGAGCTCACACAGTTGACTTGTGTCTTTATTAACTTTTATTAACTTTTGTTACTGCATTTCTGGATATGGGTGGTTCATCTCCGTCAGGATGGCCACAATCACTGCCTCAGGTGTTTGGCTTACCAGCACTTTGAGGTGCCATATGCTAATGGATTATGTTCCGTTGTGAAAATGTCTGATGCCCCAATGTGAATGCTGCAGTATGGGCTCTTGGCTTTCTTTGTGAAACAGAGAGCCTTTTAGGACGCTCCCCACCTGTTTTCCTGCCTGCTGCAGATGCACAAGGGAGGAAACGATGAGTTCCATTGCGGATTTTTCTGCTGGGTTCTTGTAATGAAGGGGCAAACTCTTGAAGATCCATTTGCAGTATTGTAATCATAAACCAGGCAGACAGGGTTGGTAACAGCAAACAGGAGTAATGTAGACAAGACAGTAGAATAAACGTGGTACAGTCGTGGGTCAAGGCAGGCGGCAAACAATCCTAAATGTGAGGCAGTCTGATAATCAGGGCAGGCAGCAAACAATCCAAAAACGTGTAACAATCCAGTAAACAGGGCAGGCAGCAAACAATCCAAAAACCAAGTAACAATCCAACAAACAGGTAATGAACGCTCAGAAATGTTGCCGGGGCAAAACAAGACTTCGCACTGAGTTAGCGAAAGCCAGGGGTTTATATACACCAGAGTTAATGGAAATCAGGTAAGAGTACAAACAGGAAGCGGGAAGTAATCAAACCCAGGTATGGAGCATTATGGGAAATGTAGTCCACAATAGCGCTAGTATTCGGGAGAAGGCTCCCGCTGGTGGTGAGGAGGAGGTGGAGCAGGGACCTCCTCGCGCCAGGAGCCGCTCGCGGGGGGGGCTCTGTTACGGAAAATTGGCGCCGGGGTCTTCCACGAGGTCGAGGCGCCGGTTTACGTCCTGTGGAATACCTCCATTAAGGTAGGATCCAGAACATCCATTGCATCAACCCAGGACCGTTCCTCTGGACCGTACCCCTCACAGTCTACCAAGTACTGGAGATTGCTGCCCCGACGCCTGGAGTCGAGCAGGTCATGGACTCGGTAAGCCTCCACGCCGTCGATCATGGATCGATCAGGATAACAGGGAATTGGTGCAGTAGTAAAGCGGGTTTTGAGCTCCTCAAAGGCGGATTGTACCTCAGGGGGCCAAGATAGACGTGACCTCTTGGATTTGGTGAGTGCTGTCAGTGGAGCAGCCACAGATCTGAAACCCCTGATAAACCTTCGATAGAAGTTTGCGAAGCCTAGAAAACGCTGTAGCTCCTTGATAGTATGTGGACGCGGCCATTCAGTTACTGCTTGGACCTTTCTCTCATCCATAGACACCCCCTCCTGGCTGATTATGTAACCCAAGAAGGAAGTACTTATACAGGGGAACTCTCACTTTTCCTCTTTGGCGTATAATTGGTTCTGGATAAGACGGTTGAGTACTGCTCTGACATGCTTTAAGTGGTCCTCGAACGTGTTAGAATAAATGAGAATGTTGTCGATGTAGACAATGACCCATCTATCCAGCATATCTCTAAAAACATCCTTCATGTTTGCTAGGCTGAAGGGCATCACTAGATATTTGTAGTAACCGCTAGTCGTGGAAAATGCGGTCTCCCACTTGTCTCCCTCTTGTATGCGGATCAAGTTGTAAGCACTACGTAAGTCCAGCTTGGTGTAGTACTTTGCCCAACGCAGGTGTTCTAGAGAAGCAGGCACCAGAGGAAGAGGATAGCGTAACTTTATGGTTATGTCGTTTAGGCCTCGATAGTCTATACGTTCCTTGAAAGGCCTTCACAAGTTTCTCAGTGAGCGTGGCGAGGTGATTTAACTGTTGCTGTTGAGCGGCTAGAAGGGCGGCTTGATTGGCGCTCTCTGTAGACAAACGGGTAACAACTGCTGGATTGCTGTGTGGCGAAGTCTTCTGTAATGAAGGGGCAAACTCTCGAGGATCCATTTGCAGCATTTTAATCATAAACCAGGCAAACAGTGTCAGTAACAGCAAACAGGAGTAATGTAGACAAGACAGTAGAATAAATGTGGGACAGGCGTGGGTCGAGGCAGGTGGCAAACAAGGCAGTCCGATAATCAGGACAGGCAGCAAACAATCCAAAAACCAAGTAACAATCCAACAAACAGGTAATGAATGCTCAGAAATGTCGCCGGGGCAAAACAAGACTTCGCACTGAGTTAGCGAAAGCCAGGGGTTTATATACACCAGAGTTAATGGGAATCAGGTAAGAGTACAAACAGGAAGCAGGAAATAATCAAACCCAGGTACGGGGCATTATGGAAAATATAGTACAATAGTCCACAATAGTGCTAGTATTCGGGAGAAGGCTCCCGCTGGTGGTGAGGAGCAATGTGGACCTGCCATCCCCAGTCATGCTTGTTTGTCCCGGGTGGGTTACCAAAAGAGATGGATAATTCATCTTAGGGCAAGTTTGATATTTCTTTTGGAGGCCAAGGTGATGATGAGCTTTCCATCACAGCATTGGAGGAAGCGCTGCTTTTCTTGGAGGCAGACAAATTTAAAAGGCCCCCTGAGATGCTAGGTGAATGGCAGCGGTGATTTTCTGGGCAGCCAAGAGCATCGGGCTAATGTGGAATCACTGTGCCCTGATCACTCGAGGCTGGACAACTGGTTTCTGGAATCAGGCTGCGATTCTAAGCTGCCTCCCACCAATTTCTTCCTGAGCTGTTCACCTGTACTGTACCTGTACTGCTTACACTCACTTTGCTGGGTTATCATCGCTTACTACCCATGAGGGTAGTTCCAATCCAGGGCTGATGCATGAGCTGTGCTCAAAGGTTTGCCACAAACTCTGGGGAGGATGGTGTCCACTCTCAAAGTCCAGGAGAGGCACTTGTGGCTAAACCTTGCAGAAAGGAAGGATGCAAAGAAGATTCAGTTTCTTTATGACCCCATCACCCAAGCGGATGTGTTTGGCTTGGAGGACCATGGAGGACTTTGCCCAACAATCTTCTGCTGTAAGGCAGACTGAGACCATTAAACTATCTGAGGTGGCAATGGCACAGGGGACTTATCGCGTGGTACTCACGCGTGTTCAGACCCTGGTCGGAGCTGGCTTTCCTACAGGCTGCAGTGCCCTTGGAACAGATCTCAGGATGCACTGTTGTAGCAACAGCAATCAACTGTAGCAACAATTGATTCAGGTCTGAACAGAAAACAAGGCAACAGTGGTATACATCAACTGACAGGATAAAGTACGGTCACATTGCATGTCGCAACTCATTCATCACCTCTTCTTCTTCTCGAGTAGGCAGACAGTGAAATCTCTGTGCAGCACTCACATCCCATAGCAATCTCACTCACGCAGCACACTTGCTCCTGTAATGGATCATGCTTCAAGGAGAGTCCCTCCTCAGGGGGTCAAGCTATCTAGAAGAAGTTTAGGGAACCACAGGATGACCTTATTGTTTCTCAGGAGAACTCCTTGTCCCTGTAAGTATCCCCTAACTGAGGCTCCCCTTGGCACAGACGCCTTGTCACACAGCTGGCCACCAGGCCTAAATCACTCAATGCATGTAGAAGATGAGAAACTTCCTGTTTCTCTTTTTTGCTACAAATTTTCTTGTCATGGCCACACCATTTAAAAAATCAAAAAACTGATAGCAATATAGCATCTTTAATGTCTTGCCATAATATTGACCAAGTTTGCTGACACTTCCATAAATCCCTTAGGAGGAGTATTCATTCAGTATTCAGAGCCTGCAATTGTCTGAAAATCCACATTCAATACTTCCTGTTGGGTGGAGCTAATAAATGTAATTTTCAAAGTTGTCCAGCTTGAAAAGAACAATACATGTACAGAGTTTGGTGAAAACAACAGTCATTTTTGTCAAAAGGGGGCATTACAAAGTCTGTCTCCATACCCAATTCTCAGCATTTGCCCATGGCTTTTCATTTATCACCACATGTATCATCAGCACACAGGACCAAACATACAGCTCAAGTTTCAAAATCACTCAATGCATGCATAAGGTATAAGACCCCAAAAAGATCATTTTACAATTTAGCATCTTCAGTGTCTTGGAATGACTTTCACTAAGTTTCACATAAATTCCCTAGGAGAAGTATATACATACACACTTATCATTACTGGTAACTGATAACCAAGTGCATTATAGAGATATTAACAATTAAAAAAAGACATTTGCCTTTCTTTGTTCCCTTTCTGATAAAAAAATATCTCTTGACTTAGATAATCTGTACATGTGTTTCCTCTTACAGTTTTCGAAATAGAAGCGATGGAAATCCAACCCCTCCACCAGATTCCCCAGGGCTTCAGGCTCAAATGCTGTTATGCTGGGATCACACATCTTCCTGCACAGAAACATTACTTTAACTCCTTATAAATGACTGAAAATGCCAACCCTGATAAAATTCTGGTGAGGCTGATAGCAAACTTTTTTCTTATTACAGGCATAATATACCTTCATAAAGAACAGACTTTTCTGAACTCTTATTTGGTAATTAATCTCACTTCCTGTTGTAGTTTTGTTTCAGTTCCTTTTGAAGTCCTGTCCTTGTTGCCCTGCCGTAATTGTGTTCAATTGTGTTGTGTTTCCCCTTATTTGTCTGTCTATATAAACCCTATGTTGTGTCTATGTTTTTGTCTAATGTTAATTGTTGTTTTCTGGTGAAGCAGATGGTTCCTGTTATTTGTGGACTTTCCTATGCTTATTCTCTGCTGTTTTGGATGTATAATTTTTTTTAAATGTATTTGGATCAAGCCCTTTTGTTGCAATACATATAATACTAGACACCATATATTTGATGGACAAACTGGCCAAATCATTATCTTCTAGCTGTCATTTCAGAAATCAGACAAGGACCATTAATACTAATTTAGTACATAAACACAAGCCTGGACTACAATGAACGTCAAAGTAAACAGCAGTAACATTTACATGCACACTTTTTTGTCATTCTGATTGAAATCCTTCAGATTAAAAGATTCCAGCTGACTGTTTACATGAGATGTTATCTAATACAATATGTTTACATGATTTAATTGGAATAGCTTGTGACATGCATTTTTTGTTTTACAGGTTAACTACTTTAACATAACTTATAATACCTTAATAACTTAATAAATTGTAATAATACCTATAATACACATTTACAATACTCATCTGGCAAATCCTACATGAAAAAGATTAAAAGATTGAAAAATGGCTTCAGAACTCACGTGTAATTTTCAAAATCACCATTGCTGATGGCTTCAATAAGCTGCTCAGTTACTTTGATGATTTCTTGTTTCCTCACTAAGAAACATGAAACAGAAACATGTTTTAATGTTGTAAATAATGTTCAGTTTCGTGCACAGACCAATCGTTTCACTTCGTAAGACCTTAAAATATTGTTAGGAGCCATGGGAATTTTGTGTCGACTGGATTTGCTTTTTGACTCAAACCAGTTTACTTGGATTTTATGACTCACCAAGTATCACAGATTCAATTATTTTTTTCAAATTTTTTACTGTTCTACTTGGCATGCATGCCATCTATGCCTTGGATGTCCTGACGGTAAGTAAATTAATAGAAGATTTTCATTTTAGGGTGAACTATACCTTTTTGCCCCAATTAAGACAAATCAAAGGGAAAAGGGTCAAAAATTGTTCACTGATCACTGTTTATTAATTTCAAACATTTCAAATGACTGTATATGTAATTAGACCAAAGATCAAATGTTTAAAGAAATCAGATATACCCCAGTTATAGAATTAAAAAAATTACAAATCCCATAATTTCTTCTAACATTTTTGCTGAATTTTGTTTTTTCCCTATTTACTATATTGTTGATAGCTGAGTGGAGCACATTTCTGGTAGAGGAAAGTTAGTAAGCGCTCAAGTGCTGTTTGAGAAGGGGTTGGCAATCCTTTTTGGAAGGAGTCATTTTATGTAGATGCATCAGGAAGTAAACGACATTGCACAGATGAGAAAAGACCAATATTTTTATCTATTGACTGTCATTCTCAACTTAATTGAAGTAATAACTGAATAGCCTTACATTAATTGGTGAGAGTTGTGAGAAGGAGTACAATACAACACTTGGAGTGTTATTTGGAATAGTTCTGTAATTACAAATGACTCCTAAGCCTTAGTATCCCAGACAGTCATTTGATGACACCCCATTTAGTTTTGGGTACAGGACAGGGGAATGTATGGGGTAAAGGAATAACAGGCAGGCTCATAAGCTAGCAAGAGATTTCCATCTTTGTAGATACACAAGCGTAGTGAACAAGTAGAGCAATATACGTTCACTTGTAAATAAAATGAACAGACAAAGAGACAGTTTGAGGCTGTTACTCAAATGTTAGTACATATTTCACTATCAAACAGAAAGCTCACTTGGACAGATACGTTTGGGGTATATTAAAACCGTGCATTTGAAGAAAACGTCAAAAAAGAAGGATTGTAATTCTATACAAACTGTGAAAATGTAAATATTTCAGAGCTTCCCCTGGCCAATTCCCCTGTCAGAGGGCCTCCTCTTGCAGGGAAAGGGTATAATGTGGCCCCCAATAATGGACCTCTGTAATCTCCATGTCTGCCCTCTGGACGTGACATGGAAGACCTAACCGGCCTTCCCTAGGCCATTGCTTTCGCCATTAGTCAATCTAGATCCCATTGACTAGGTGGCTGTATGCCCTGGAATGGCATTGTTTTGTGTTCTGGTGTGCTTTCAATTACATCAATTTTGTTATTGATCTTTGCTCTGCTTTACCATTTCCTTAGATGAGGAAAGTAGACATCTCTTTTTGCATCATGTTTTGCATTTACATTTATGCTGGATGCCAAAGTATCTACTCTACATATTGATTTTCTTTTTATATTTATTTCATCATGTTTCTTTTTTCTTCAGTCAGCATATATGGTCGTATTTTCTTTTTGGGGTATGGCAACTAGGCTATGACATTAGTATTGCATAGGCAGAAAGCTAGAAGACTTTTGTTTGTTGTATTGGGACACACTCTCTTCTAAAGTTATTTACTTTCTTAGTTAAAATGATGTATTTATCCATTGTAATCAATCAATAGAGTATTAACTCACAAGTACCATGAAGCTCACCAAGCCAAATGACTGATGACATCACCATATAGCGTTTCAGGTATCGTGAACCTGTAAGTTCCTTTGGCAACATGGGACAATCTTGCACGCCGACTACTGACACATATTTACTTTACATATATTATGTTCTAATTACTTTACATAACCATCACAACTATGGGCAAGGCTAAACTTGGGCAAGACTAAATGCACGTACATGCTTAAGACACATTTGTGATTCATTTATTCTATTACCCATTTGTGTGAGGTACAGGGATGCAATATCTGTCACTCTTTCCTTTACAAGTGTGGGGGGAGTTGTTTTATCCTATGATCAACCGGGATGTTGTTACAGAATTCTGGCTGTTGATAGGATGGCAGTGCGACCAGTATTTGGTCACTAGGTAGTGAAATGAGAAGCTGAATTTCGTGGACCTGGCAGCTGTGTACGTGCACAGTTGCTTTGAAGTTGCTTATTAGGGACTTTCTTTTAGATGATAAAATTACTTGAAAAATGAAAAATGTTAGAAAATTAGTTTAGCTGAGCTTTGCCAAAGTTAATGCTTTCTTAATTTTAAAAAATAAACAGATAATGGTGGTGAGAGAAAAGGCACTTGTCAAAAAGAAAGAGGAAAATGTCTGATTATGAGATTGTTGGATCTAACAGTATTATATCAGGTATTGGGAATGATTTTTTCAGATGATCTTCCAGCATCTCAGCTTTGTTGCCTTGTACAATAAAGTTCAAACTGTTTGGCACCTGGAACCTTTGACATCTAAGGTTATAGCAATTAAGACAGACAGACAGATAGATATCACCTCTAGTGTCTTCATCCTCAATTGTGGTGTTGGTACTCTCAGATGACTCCTGTGAATAACAAATTCAGATTCAGAGTTCTAAAATACTTTTACTTTTTTAAAAAACTAGGATAACAAAAAAGTATGAGCAGAGTTGACCAGCTGCTCTTTCTGTCTCTGAGCCTTTCAGGAAAGAAAGAGTTAGCAGAAATCAGAGTTGTCAGACTTCACACTACTCCTGCAATAATCTGAAATAATAAATGAAATAGATTTGGACCAGCTTCACAGATGGGATGTTACATTAACAACAGTAAAAGAAAGTCCAGCTCCATGACAGCCATCATTTGAACACTGTATGCTGGGTGGCCTTTAAAGGTTTGGGCCATTTGCAAGATGGAGCCAATCTTCACACTCACCATCAGCTGGGTGCTGGAACTGGACTTCCTTTTCTAGAAGAGAAATGAGGAAAGGTTATACAGTGACAAACACTATGAGATGAACAAAGGGAGTTGACAGGAGCAGACATAATTGTATGAATAAGAGACTCTAGCATGCTTCACCAAACCTTTTCTAGATGTATTTATGTAAAGTTTAAATGCTCAAGACAGACCTACCATCAGCTCGGTGATTGCTAAGCAGTGTTATACGTTTCTGTAGCCACAACAATCTATGCCATTTTGTACATCATCATATTGAGAGGTATTGTGGTATGCACACATTGGAATAAGCCACATATAGTTATAGAGAAGGTATATTACAGGAAAACTCCATAATAAAAATTCTTTCACAATTTACTCATCCTAATGCCATCCCAGATGTTTTTGATGGACTAAATCAAGTCCCACCCTTGATTTTTCCCTCATTCCAGAAGCCATTTCTTCATAGGAAGGACCATCAACTTCGGTTTCACGGTGACTTTAAAGATATATTTAAAAGGCTTATAAACGTTGTCATACAATGGCATTAAAATAAAGAATGCCAAAGCCAGAATATTAACAATAACTAACATGAAAAAGATAACCAAAGACTTAAAATTAGCTGTCAATGTCTACATAAATGTATTCTAAATAAAGTCAAAATTCAAAATCAATTTCAAAAGTGATGCTTTCATGTCAATTATAGACTAGGCAGTTTAACATTTTTCAATGTATACTTTATCAGCATGACTTTACTCTCTATTGAATGCACCCTAAAAATATCTGTAATGAATGAGGCTTCTTTGCAGTGTGCAGTGCAACCAGTTTTAATAAATCCAACAGAAGTAAACAAAAAATATATTCAACAGGTAAAACAATAAAACAAACATGAACACAACAAACAACATGAACACAACAGAAAACACAGGGGTAGGGAGACAACTCATGGCTAACAAAACGCAGGTGCAGTCATTAAGGGTGGGGCCACATCTACAACTATATTAAAACAAAAACTACAATGCAAAATGGGGACAATTCAATTCAATTTATATAGCGCTTTTTACAATGCTACATTGCTTCAAAGCAGCTTTACACATAATACATAGATACACATAATACATAATTAATAATTAATTAATTACAAATACCTTAACAAATACCTTAACATACAATGAACGAGAATGATAGAGAATTGGAGACAAAGAAATAACACATGAATGGAATCTCTAGGACTGTAATTATATCAAGGGGTAGGGGTAGACAAGACAAAACAGGCTGACATGTAACAATATCCATTATTAATTTAAGCATAGGTTGTAATAATGTGTACTATGCAATTTTACATGCAAAACCGCTCCACCAGAGGGCACTCCTGCTGCCTGTTCTGTTATTTACTATGGACTACATTTCCCAGAGCCTATTATGTGCCATTATCATAATTATGTTGTGTCTCATTGTCTCTGTATATTTATACCTGGTCTGCGCATTTATTCAGTGTAAAGTAGTTGTGGGCAAAGTGAGGCTTTGTGAAACACTGAAACAGATGATGCAAATATGCTGTATTGTTTCGAGGCTCTCCATGGTGACACCTAGCTGCACATGTTGTTCTAAAACATCGATTCAGGCAAGCCTTGATGAATTATAAACTACATGTTCTTGGTGGCAAATAAAAAAAGTGATTGGGGCAGTAGATAGTATTCTCAACTGGCATACTTTAGGTTTGGGTTTGAATCTTGGGTAAACTGTCTTTGTCCATGCTGTTGTAAGAGCTACTTAAAAATTTGTGTTTTTTATTGTTGTGCATTTTGTGTTGAGTTGTGTTTGTTGAGTTTGTAATATCTCTCTGACGACTACATAAGCTAGGTTTTGTAACCAGTTGGTTCTTCACTGTAACTATAGGTTATTTTGATATTTTGAAAAATTACAACAGCTCCTAGCAGGGCTTAAACCAACAAGCAGTCTGGCATAGGAGTCAGGTGCTTTAAGAAGCAGGCTAAATACCATGATTACCTCTGCTGCAAGAGATCAGGAAGAGGGGCATACAGAAAGACTTAGCATACTTCTTTTTTTACACCTAATTTCTCCGGCCATTGAACAAATTCTCTCACAAAAACCCAGAAGGTAAAGATGCATTAACTTTTAAACTTTGTGGGATTTAGGTTGAAACGTGATTGTGTAGTTTGTTCCCAACCCTGTTAATCAGCTGCACATTCAGTAGGTAAGCCAGCTGTCAAAAAACTAAAGTTCGCTGAAGTTTCATGTATCCATAGTCAAGTAACATATTGGTGCTTTCACACTTCTGTGCCTGTTTTATGGATTATGACCTTGGATTGTGTTTAATAAAGTGTGAATTTGGATACTCAAAGTTGTGTCCTGAAGCAGTATGTTACAGTAGACTTCATCATTATGGATCCATCAAAGGAAATTCTTTTCTGACGCCAAGGTACTAAGCCAATTGAAACATGCTCAGTTCTGTGCTCTTGCCTACTGTTTGAGCTGGAAAGATGCAGTATTTAAGGACTTGTACTGTCATGGTTTATCAGAGCTCATAAGTCATGAATTCCCCAACTTTGAAACGGGACTCAAATACACAGCATGGCATATATGTTACTCTAGAGACTTTCGGTATCCTTTCGGCATCTGAGTAGAAAATTATTTGGGGGGATATAAGGCAGCAAGCTTGGCTGACCAAGATTATCAGCATGCCCTATACTAGTTCAGTATTTAAATTAAAAGTGACAGTTTTTTTCAGATATGGTAAACCATACCCAAAATGTGACCTCTGCATTTAACCCATCACTGATGGGGCACTGGTGGGTGTGTGTGTGCATGCGCATGCACACCACCCAGGGAGCAATCAGGGATTTGGTGCCTTGCCTTGTACTTGCACTTCATTTGCTATCTGCCAGCGCTGGATTTAAACCAGCAACCTTCTAATTACAAGCCTGACTCACTAACCAGCAGGCCAACTACCCAAATACTTCACCACAAAATGGTTGCCATGCCAGAGCCTCTTTACAATATAGTCACCACACCAGAGCCCCAGCACTGGCAGTCACAGAGGTGATTCCCCTATCCTTAGTGCTCCCTGTAATGGCGGTAGCCATTTTGTGTGTTTGGGATGTACAATGCTCTCCTGTTCCTCCAGAGCCTGTTCCAGCAATTCACCAGAGATGTTGTCAATACTGTTGCATTCATCACCAGTAGATCCACAATTTATTCAGCTATCAATTTTAAAAATCAATTTTTTTCCAATTCACTGGTCACAACTGTAATCCAAATTTAGAAATCATGTGTGTGCATCACCAGGCAATAACATGTAACAAGTCCTATTAACAAGTAACATTAAATAAAGTAAATAAGTAAATGTAAATAAATAAAGTGAATAAATAAATAAAAATCAATGAAGCAGCAGCCTAAATGTTTGTGATCCCAATTGTCTTAATATTCACTCCTCACAACTATCTGTATTTCACACCTGTGTATGTCTGTGAACATTAATTACCATGTGGTACCTTTTCAGGAAATGTTACCTTAAGGACCACCCATTGGCCCAACAACGGAATACAATGGCATGGGTGAAGGTATCTCGCGTGTTCTCCTTAGCACTTCTGCAAAAGCTCTTCAATTTATTAGTTTAATTTAATTTAATTAATTTAATTTAACTCTGTACTGCATTACAATGGAGTGTTGCTGTTGGGGTGGGTCAGACTCTGGTCTAACTTTATCTGCGTCTGTTTTGGGTTTTCCTTAAAAAGAAAATTACAAAGTGGCATGCCCCAACGATTGAGAACAACTGCTTTATACTGTAATGAGTTTCTGTCCAGAAAACTTTAGTAGCCCCCCTTTTATTCTCTAACATGCACAAATTGTCCAAAACAACATGTTAAACATGAAGAGGGTATCTGTCTATCAATTTTGATTATCACACAACATTGTCATAGTGTTCATTTTCATGCATGAGATTGTTGAGCAGCTGACCCCTTAAGACACTGTAAACAATAAATGTCTAAATTTACATCCTACCTTCACACCATCCGTCTTCTTGCTGATCCCACTCTTTCCTCCTGAATAGGACACACAAAAAATGAGGGAAATGGCAATAAGAAAGGGCACAAAAGCCCAGAAAACCATAGTAATAAGCATAGCGCTGGTCTGCTCTCCAACTCAAGTTGGGCTCTTGAGGTCTGTTGAGTTTCTAAAACAGGTGCTGGTATTTTCCAGTAGACCATTGTCACATATTCCCACACCCCAGATATTGTTAAAAATATGGTTGCTCAAAATAAACACATAACCAGCAACAGTGCATCTCAAATGCTTAAAAAGCTTGCTTAAAAACCTACCTACATCTGTCATTAACAAAAGAAACAGAAAAGAAATATCACAGAAATAGAAGCACTTAAAATAGAGGCCATCAACATGACTACATGACTTAACTAGCTTTATCTTTGCCAAGACAGGCCTTATCATGTGCCACCAAAATTTGTCAGGGGAACATGTGATGAACAATGTAGGTAAGAGTGTTTCTTAGAAGCAAAAGCAGGGGCTGTTAAACTTGTCACCATTATAGAATTTCATGGCAGGTGGAGCAATCTATTTTAGACCAGTTGAGACATGTCTGACCTATTACAGACACCCACCCATCTTCCCACCAACCCAACATTCGGTCATGTTTACGGCAGAGAAATGTAATTTAACACTGCATCTTAAACAATCACAATAAACAATAAATAATAAAAGGAAACACTTGTTAACATACTCAGAAAGAACAAAACTTTATTATTAACTTCTTTACTATAAAACAAACAAAAATAAAACAAACATTTCACTTCATTAAAAACATTTAAATGAAAACATTAACTGTATTACAGTTATCATAGATTGGATATGCTCTGTTTGAATATCCAGATGATTTTATTAGTTTAAATAAATCTACACAGACAGACAATTATTATAAAGCGTTGTATGTTGAAAAATTTGAAGGAATGTTTTGCTGTGTCACAACCCCATCTCCCTGCCTAACAGATGAGCTAAAGAATCATAGCTATCGGCTGAGATATTTATGTTGTATACAGGGAGTCTGCCTTTTGTCCAGTACAGCTGGGGTCAAACATGGTCTTTTGAAAGTATTAAAAAGGAATGTAAGATATGCTCTGTCTCTTTCTCTCTGCTTTATGCTCTTTACCTAAGCTCTAGGGTACAGGCTACTGGTCTGAGCTTCCAGTCCCAATGGCACCTCTCTTACTTTATTCATACTTTATATATATATAAATACGTTGATTTAATGTTAATATTTAAATGCTACAATACAGTCATTATAGCAGTGCTATCCTGTATATCTAGTTATCGTAATTGCCAATGTTCTCTTCAAGCTGTGTACATGGTCACACAGACTAATTTATGATCCTGTGCCGTATAATTAGACAATGTACATATTTAGCTACAGATCTAATGGGATTGTCAGCAAAATTTGCTCCGAAGCTAAAATCAAAGGAGATTTATCCACTGGGAAAATATGGAGAGCGGAAACTTGACAACCTAGAATGCCACTTAACACAAAAATGTCACATTGATGCTGTGAAAGCATCATATAATGGAACTTTGATTAACCAGCTTCTCGAATAGTCGAGAAAATTAAGAGAAAAATGTATTGACTTTGTCAAAACCTAATCAATACAATCAAAATACTGCTTCTTGCCATCAAAGTAGTTAATAACTAGTTGACTAAAGCTTTACACTGTTTAAAAGTTAGGTTACTAATATGGTGTATTAGTATAGACCAACAGAAATAAGCAAAATCAGAGGAGTGCATATACCCAGATGAGGTCTATAATCACTGATGTAGAACAGGCAGATACTGTACTACCATACTATATGATATGACATCGTGGTACACCTGTGTTTTTTAGATGTTAGATTTTCTAGCTGTTTTCAGAGAGGTTCTCCATAGACCTGCTGGGCCAGTCAAGAAAGTACTGATGAAGAACTATGGTGTTGTTGTGAATATGTTTTAAAAAGGTGTCTGGTTAAAAATATTGTACTTTCACATTATTATTATTAGTTACTGTAAATACTGTAAATGTTGTTAATTAATAGAAGGGACTAAGTCATCTATCAAGCCAATTAGTTAATAGTAACATGCCATTTTTGTGTAGGCTGTATAGTCACCAGAAGATTTTTGCTCATGTTACTCACAGTTTGCACCCAGAGAAATATTTATTTGCTCAGTGCTGTAAAAAATAGAGCGAACTTTTGTAACAAATTAGACTAAATAATGCAATAAGCATTAATTTTATAGCATGAAATGTAAAATCTTTTTACATTTTTACTTTTACTGTTTTTACCATCAATTCTTAAATTGTTACATTTCCACCAGATGGTGCTAAGCTTACGATTTGGGGAAAAGAAAATGTCTGTTCTCTATAGAATATTATTTGGATATGCATTCTGTTTTTATTGAAATTAAAGACATTCATGCATTGTGACATCAACATTGGATTATTGCAATGCCTTACTGGGTGAGTTAATTTGGTCCTGACTTACTCTATCTGGGCATTGTTTTCATGTTTTGAGCAGCTGGCCAATCACAACAGACTGGCCACGCTCAGAGTAGTGGTCAGTTCGGAAAGAGGGGTACAACAGAGTGTTTTAGAAAGAGTGTGAAAAGAGATGCTGCAGAACTGTACAATTAAAAAAAACAATTATGCTTTTTAAACTTTAAATCATATATATGTATTCTAGCAGACCCCAAAAAAATCAAATTTTCATGAGCATAATAGGGACTCTTTATAAGAAATCAAGAATCTGAAACACTACAGATTTTCACATAGTGTTAAGACAGAAACAGTAGACAATAGAATGAGAATACTACAGTCACCTGAGAAGTTTCTGGTGGCCAGCATAGTAGTGAGAATAGCACCCTGAAAGCAAGAACAAAATAATCAAATAATAATAATCAAAAAAATAATAAAACACAATCATGTTTCTTAAGCTCAGTGGTGTATTGCCTGGGAATCAATACCTTGGAATCAAATCCACAACCTTTTGCGCTGCTAACGCAATGCTCCACCAACTGAGCTACAGGGACATTCATTAAGAATATCTCATTCATAAGAATGTCTCATTCAATTATCTCATTAACACCTAAACTATTGATACTTAAATCATTTTCTCTCCCTGTTGACATTAAGAAAAACTGTTTACTCATCTGAATAATGGCCTCATCACTGCTTAGAGAAGGTAAGAGTTTTGTTTCTTAACCATCCTATGGTATTGTTAAATAAATGTGCAGAGCTTGCTCTGTGTTCTTTATTTTACATTTACATTTATTCATTTAGCAGATGCTTTTATCCAAAGTGACTTAAAAGTGCGGAATACAACAAGCAAGTCAACCTGAAGAGGCAACTAGACACCATAAGTGCTCACAATACAAGTTTCAGACATTACTCAGAGTATCATACGCTACAACAAGGGAGAGATTTAAAGGAAAGGGGGATAGGAAATGAAGGGAAAGAATTTTTGTTTTTTAAGATGAGGTTAAGTGCTCACGAAAGAGATGGGTTTTCAGCTGTCTTTTGAATATTGCCCGGGATTCTGCATTCTGGATGAAGGCAGGAAGATCATTCCACCAACATTTTAAATGCTTATTGTATAAGCAAAGCATAACTGCCTCTAATTATTGTTGCTCACTGAATTACATCTCTGAGTTACATATTTTTGGTAGTCTTTGAAGTGCAAAGTATTTGTGCAAATTGTTTAAATGTAATAACAACATGCTTGTTGCTTAACTTATTTTAGCTAGTTCTTAGCATGTTCTTACCAGGTGTTGACTGCTATGGGACTGGCCATTTTGATTAGATCACCACAGACATTTCTTAATAGAACTCAGCATGATTTCAGAATATGAGAGTCCTATAAACTTACCTTAAGTTTCCGTCTGGCATTGAATTTCTTCAAACATTCAACAGTTTCCTGTCTATGCATGCAAGATGCAACAGTGGAGCGATGCTTAAAACAGAAAGAGGGAAATGCATGTTATGTGGAGCACATTTATGCGCCTTTAGGAACTGAACTGGGAATGTCTTTTGTATTTCTATTTAATTCCTAATTTTTAATTAAGGCAGCAAACAGGACACATAATTGTAATTTGCATTACAATGTAAGGAGATAGAATTAAAATGAATTAAAACAGAAGGAAATTCATATAATTTCTACAAATATTAATAAGAAAGTTAAATACTTGCTTGAAACTTGCTTGAAAGTTTGACACATTTTAAAAGTTTTGAAATTTAAAGGATTTATAGGCCTTAAAGACAGACAGACAGACAGATAGATAATGCTGTCATCTATGTAAATGTCACCTATATAAATTTGTATGTATTGGACTATTTGATTGAATTTAATAAAATAACTTTATTTTTTGGGCCAGAGTAATGAATAAAAATAATGAATAAAAAGTGAGAAAATTAATTTGCTGATAAAATAAGCAGGATTGAAACAGTATAATAAATGGTCCAGTGCAATAATATGTGATTACATTAACTAGAGATCACAATGACTTAATCATTGTTATTACTATAATAAAATTAAAAAAGGTATAATTTCACAGTACGGATGGACGGTCAGTAAACTCACCGAAATCCATGGGTGCTTGAGTGCCTCTGCAGCAGTGATACGTTTGGATGGGTTGATAGTGAGCATCTTATTAATAAGATCTTTTGCCTCAGGAGTCACTGTGTCCCACTCAGGTGAAGGAAACTGTGAATGTAAAGAAATTATCAAAGTATGAAGATCTATGAATCAATGCTGCTGGTAATTTATTGCCAGCACATCATCATTAATAAGCTATAAAAATGGTTAAACTGACATCATAGGCCCCAGCTTTAATTTGCTGATAAAGTCTATGTTGGTCTTCATCCCAGAATGGTGGGTATCCAACCAGAAGAATGTAAAGGATCACACCTGAAGTAGAAATATAGAGGGGTGAGAAATAGTTCTTCCATTTGCAATTTCCCATTCACAGGTGAACATTTACATTAGCAAAACAATTAAAAATGAAATCCATGTGACATTGGTGATCTCCATGGTGTTGTACCCTTGAGCAAGACACAACCAAAGGTTAGAGGAGAATGGGAAATGTTGCAATATTTTTGCTTGTCTGTAGCAAGCTTAAAATATTCTCTATATTTATCTGCTAGAAATGAAAAGTAGTTTAGTAATCTGCAAATTTGTAAACTGTGTAAATTAGTATATACTATAGAGTTCTGTTTTTGTAACCATCTGCATTTCTGCACAGGGTGGGTTGTAACACTAATAAAAAACATGGACATACATTTATCTTAAGACATCTTAGTTCCCTTTCGAGTGAACTCAACACTGCGTCAGGCTTGACTCTATGGGGGGGGACGCCTTCGGTGTGACCGGTGTCTGAATTCATGTCTAATCACGCTAATGAAACTGGCCCACAGCAGTGCCTAATGCGTGTCAGGTGTGTACACGAGTATAATAGGGCACATGTAGAGCATGTCAACAGCTTTTTTTTGTCTGTTTTGTCTGTTGTTCTCGTGTCGATACGCTGATAGACCTAGCTGCGAATAACTTCAGAAAGTGCGTGCCTCAGTGTCGGGGATTTCTGACACCTGAGGACGTGCAATTTTGTGTTGTTTGGCAGGTTGAAGAACAGTAGCGCTCAGCTCTCGAGGGAGCTGCAGGCGCATATTGTGAGGGCTTTCTTGCTGGAGAAGTTTCGTTCTCGTCTGGCTGTCTGTCCAGGTGAGCCTGGATCAGCTCTCGACGTTGCTGAGGCTAGGCAGAGGCTCTTTCATGGGGTCCGCAGAAGGCTTCCCAGCTGAAAGGGTGCGTGGCCCGCTGAGTCAGATAAGCTTTCTTCTGCGTTCTCTGATCTGTCACATATCATCCTGCTGCCAGCGAGCAAACAAATGCAGGATGTGGCTGGGGTGCGATTCTTTTACCTCCCTCGAGGAAGTGCTTTCTGTCAATGTTTTCAGCCATCCTCTTTTTATTACCTGGAGTTCTGGTGTCGGTTGAGACCACGATTCAAGGGCTGGAGCCATTTCGTCCCACCTTGGATAACGAGTCAAGAGGCTCTCCTGGCCGGGTGAGCGCCTTGAGGGCGGGGTCCCCTGGTGCTATTTCAGTCCTACTGTGAGCTCTTAGGGTTTCTGAGCCCTCTTGGCAATGGATATTTTTTATCAATAATGGTTGGCAGAGTAGCACCCTCCGTCTGTGGTGGAGAGGGGCGATGAAAGTAATAGGGTTCTCAGCCTTCCACCTCCCAGCTAGCTCCTGTCCGACTGCTATCTTCTGGGCAGCGTGCAGTTGCACCTCCACTACAGGAGATCCTCCCATGAGAGCTTCATCTTCATGAGGCACGGGCGAGCATAGAGGCTTGTTGATATGTCCCTCCCGCTCCCCCAGAGCCCCATCAGGGCCAGTTACTGCAGGCAGTGCTCCCCCTAGAGCTCTAGCCCAGAACAAGATGTGGGTAGAGTAAACTCCGCTCCCCCTAAAGCTCTAACCTTTATGCAGTCGGTCCGGGGCAAGCTTGAATGATGACCCAGGAGACTGGTGCTCTAACACCCCCTGTGTGCACCCCCAGGTGCGCTGTACCTGACAGCAGGGCTCTGCATTTAGGTGGCACCTTCGCTGAAGGAAGTCTTTGCCTCTTTAGAGTTTGGTCCATAGGATGATGCTTGGGTGGCTGAAGCCCCTGGCTGCCCTTGAGCATCAGTCCTTGGGGTCTGAGTGTTTTGGTACCCCCAAACTATAGTGGGTCCCCCACTCCTGTGGTGCTAGCACGGCGGCCGGTCCTGCTGCCTCCGGGCGGGGACTGAATCCCATGGGTAGCCTTGTGCCCTGTGCATAGGAGCCTGGCGTTCATGTCCCGAATGCCTCCCTATGTGGTAACATTAGTCTCTAGGATTAACATACAACAGGCAGCTGCAGAGAACACTGAATCCATCTGCTAGGCATTATAGTCTCAACATGTTTCTGAAGTTTAGGTTGTTAATTTTGGTCACCAGATGAAAACAATCTGCCCCAATATATGTGATATTGTCCTGTTTTTATTCATGTGTTTTAACTTTAAAAGTGTAGATCTTTTTAGACTGTAGTAAACATTGCCCACAGTTTTGTAGCAACATGATAAAACACTTTGTGTCACTTTATACTGCCCAAAGAGCAACTCCAGCCATTTACTACTATAACAAGAACTTGATATATATATATATATATATATATATATATATATATATATATATATATATATATATATATATATATATATATGCTCTATATAGTGCTCTAAATGGTTGCTAGGGTATGGCTAGAATGGGTATACCTAAAGTCCATTGACAGCCTGAGTGAAATAAGCCCACCTACATGTCTCTACAATGGTTTAATGCTTATATATGGCTTATTCATTTATCACTTGGTTGATAGGGTGCCATAAATGGTTGCTAGAGTGTAGCTAGAGAGTTAACAAGGCAAAACTAATAGACGAATGTGTGTCAAATGTGTGTCGGGTGCACCAGGTGCTTCTACCCCCCAAAACACCTGGAGTGGTTGGGAAAGCAGACGCGCCTGCTGGGGGCTAATCTAGCTCTATGAGGTCTGGAACAAGATGTTGGTGTGCACAGGTACCTCCCCTCGTGAGGCTGGCCCCGGTATGCTGTTGACATCAGGTGTTCCTCTTTTTTGCAGCCTTTGAGGAGATCACGGTCCTCAGATTGAATCTCCTCTTAGGCTGCAAGGCCTGCGTGTGGTGCCCAGCCCCCTTAGGTCTCTGTGGGGGCTGGGCACCACTATCAAGGTATCTGTCGACGATGGAGGTCACTGCATTGCTGAATAGACCCTGAGGAGCAAATGGGGTGCCCAATATGATAGCTTTAACCACAGTTGCCTCTTCGTAGCCACCAAAGCAGCCATAGAATGATAGATTAATGCTAGCAAAATGCAAGGATTTAGACCATATCATAATTTAGACCTCTCATCAGTTAGGAATGATCCGCTCTTGTCATCTGATTATGACTGTATCATATAGTGTAACTAGATAGTAAAGTTTGAGGACAAACTTTGTGTTGGCTTAAAAAAGCCAGGCCTGAAAAGTTTATAATGGTTTAAAATACTTTAGGTCTGACATTCTCTAACACAATGGTGACTAGTTTAACATGTTTTAGTATATTGTTAACGTTTTAACATAACCTAGCATGATTTTAGCACATTTTAACATGATGTTAGTATGTTTTAACATCAATTAGCATGATATTGATTACAATATGATATTATTATCATATTGTAGCTGTCAAGATCACCGGAAAACGAACCCAGACGCAGACAGCGTTTTAACTGAAAAATCCCTGAATAATAAACAAACAGAACAACAACCCACGAGGGGGTAAAATGGGTAACAAAAACAGGCTTGCAAACTAACTCAAAGCTCTCCAAAAAATGGAGCAAAATGAAATTTAAAAAATCGGAAAACACGGAGAAACAAACATGGGACGAAAACACGGCTGGACAAGGCATGGAAAACTTGACAGGACTAGAAACTAGACAGGACTCACGACACGGGAAAACAGGAGCCTGAATACAGGAAACAGGGAACCAGGAAAACAGGACGAGGAAGCAGAAACGAACCGACACAAGACAGGAGTCAGGATCTAAACAACATGCTTTGACACAGAACACAGGGATGTCAGTAGCATGATGCTAGCACGTTTTAACATCAATTAGCATGATGCTAGCATGTTTTCAAGCCAACATAAGTAGTATTACTTGGCCTTAGTGAAGTCTTAGACCATTATATTAAAAATGATATTAACAAGACAAGTACTGAAGTATTGAAAGTGGCACTATCTCACTATTTATTTCTTTATGATTTTTGTAATGCTAATTACAAATTCTTCATGCATATTTTAATTTTCCTGTTATATTTAATTTACACTTTCTTACTATAGGGCTATTTCCACGTAAACATGGTATGCCAGGTTCAATTTTCCATCACTGTTAAGCCAGGAGTAGGCTTTAGTTAAATTAGGACACAGGTTAGGGTTATGGCTGGGGTTATGGTTGCAGTATAAATGTGTCTTGTGCCTCTTATTATAGTAGGGAGGGTCAAAAAACAAAACAGAAAATAGCCTATTTTAAATTATGATGTTTTTATTCATAAAGCTTGCTAACATTATTAGTGGACCTCAAAGAGCATTAATGCAGTTAAAAAATGGAGTTTGTGACCCTTTTAATAACACTTTAATAATTTGTCTTGCTGCTTATCTGCCTGTTTTTCTATTTTTCAGTTGACTTATACAGCATTTTGTCTAGCTGTAGCAGTGTTATGTCGATGTGTCTGAGGAAAACTGGCCCTCCCAGTTAAGTCTGGTTTTTCCCAAGTTTTTTTATCCACCTCTAGTCCATTAGAGTTTGGATTTCTTGCCACTGTAATGTTTGGCTTGCTCACTAGAGACTGCTGTTTACATTTACATTACATTTAATATAAAGGTGTGACTTAAACCTCCCACAGTGTGGTGTATACAATCTAAGCACATGATGAAAGTATACTTTAAATATACTTTTAATAGCCTAAGAACTTCACATACACTTCCAAGACATGCTCGTTCACATAACCAAAACATGCTGAGAACATTTTTATCTCCTGGAAAAGCTATATTGTTTGCAATGGAGCTGCTGTCAAGCTACTGAAAAAGTAGGTAAGTTAGTAGCATTGCTACTTGATTTTTACTTCCCAACACTGAAAATCACATGCTTACAGACTGGCATCCTGTCTGCTCAGAAAGGCTGATCAGAGACTACATCTGCTCTGTGCTGTCTGCCTCACTATAACCTCAACAATTTACATAATTTAGCAATGATGATGCTAAATTGTGTAGCAATGAACTGATACATTTGTAGCAATGAACCACTTGCTTTCACCTTACAAACTCTCTTCTCCCACCTGGACAAAAATAATACTTATGTCAGAATGCTGTTTGTGGACTATAGTTCAGCATTCATTTACATGCTGAACTTACGTGCTCTTTAAGCTTAATGTGAAGCTCCAGGCCCTGGGCCTAAACCGATCCTTGTGCAACTGGATCCTGGACTTCCTGTCATGTTTCTACTGTCAAGCCAAAAACACCCTTAATACCCCTCTCTGGATAAAGCATTGCACAACCACACTAATTTCAGCAGTAGGAGAGAAATCAAATCTATCTAGTTCACATCATCACACAACTAACAAGAAAACCAAGGTGGCTATTTGTTTGCTTCTTTGCTTGATAGAAGGCAAGACAGCAAAGCCAAGATGTGAAGATGGAGGTTTAGCAGCATTTAATCTCATTCAACTGGTAATAAATCAATAAGAAATAGTTCTTAAACATACAGAGTGATTTCACAAAAATGTGTTCACCTGCATAATATTCCATCAAATTATCTACACAATATTTTTAAATAAAATCAAAACCAGTCAACTCTACTTGGATTTATTGTTTTGAATTACAGGTATAAACTATATGTGTCTGTAAACATGTAGGTAGAAATGGTTTATGTTACCAGTTCTTTGCCTCTATACTTACACATTAGGATGCTAGATTTTAAGACATTTAGACATGTCTGCTATTTGAATATGACCATATTTGTCAGAAAATTATTTCTTATTTCTCAGAATATTTAAATAGATGGAAATCACAGAAAACAAAAGTACTTGTCATGAATGAGGCAAAGGGGCAGGATTCAAGTGCAACCAGAGGGCTTATTAAATCCAACAGTGTGCTAAATACAAGGAAACAGAGGCAACAACAGACCACAAACACAAGAAACACAGGAGTGTACATAGGAAAACAATCAGGATTAACAGGACACAATTGCAGACAATTAGGGTGGGGTCACAGGAGGACTACAAACAGAAACTAACACTTGTCAACTTAAAACCTGTCAGACAGCCATTTAAATAATGTTCCCATCAATAAGCATAGTTGTCTTCACCAATATACAGCCTGATAGCTAAACACGACCTTATTTGCATCTTAGAAAACAAAGATGCCAATCAGTAGAGAATGTTCTCATCAAAAATCATATTTTTGTATTAAATCCACAAAGTGTGTGTCTAAACTCACATGACTGTGCAGCTATACACAGCTCCAATGTCACTGTCAAATTAGCTGATGTCACAACACTGGTGAACACTGCTCTACCTACGCTGCCACTGGTTTTTGAGATCGCTACCCACAACCACTTTGCCCCCCCTCCGTGAGACCGAACGTGATGCTGTGGTCTTCGGAGACTTCATCGTTCAGCATGTTCACGCTACCTCTACTAAAGGTAAGTTGCACACACACTGTTTTCCCAGTGTTTTTCCGGTGCTCATGTTCTTGCTGTGCAGGTACTCGCAATCCTGAAGGGTAACGAGAGCTTTGGAGCTGTCGTGCTTTACGCGGGGGTGAACAACAGGCTGAAGCAGTCAGAAATCCTGAAGAAGGACTTCAGGAACCTGATTGAGACGGTATGATGCTTATTGCCAACAGAGAAGATCATTGTGCCTGGACCACTTCCCACATACCAATGAGGAAATGAAAGGTTCAGTAAACTATTTGCATTAAATGAATGGTTAAACTCCTGGTGTCATGAACAGAAACTGCTCTTTATAAATAATTCTTTCTGGGAGCGACTAAAGCTTTTCGTCCTGACACCCACACCCCAGCTGACTCGGAGCAGATCTTATGTCAGACAATATGTCCAAAACACTATGCACAAGTTGACTAGTAAGTTCAGCCTGTACCTATAGCTGTTGTTGTTCTGCTTTGTTAACAAATAAAAATGCTTGTATAGTCAAATCAATAGAGTGTGTCTGTTCCCCGAATAGTAAGGCAAAAAAATAGACCTGCATCAAGATCTAAACAAAATCTTATCTTGATTAACTCAGAAAATGACAACATGAGAGAACTAAAACAACTCCCAAAGCTTGAGCTTCTAAACATAAGATCACTCACACCAAAGGTGGTTATTGTAAATGTTTGATATACTTTGTCTAACTGGCTTGATGAATCTGCCCCTCCAGGCTACAAGCCCTGTCTTGTAGTTGCAACACCACTAGTCAGGTGGTGTTGCAACTATAGAGACATTAATATCAAACATACTGTACCAAACATAAGGAAACAATCTATGCTCTCCTTTGAGCAGGCTACTGTGTAGTTTTTGCAGATTTTCTCACTGACCTGCTGGTGATTGTTGACAAAGCTCTGATTGCTGAAGATTTTATTATTCATGTAGATAATGCAAATGATGTGGCAGAAACTGCATTCAGGGACCTGCTAAACTTTTTCGGAGTCGTGCAAAACATTACTAGACCTACTCACACACCCTAGATCTAATTATATCACATGGACTGGACCCTATAGATGTCACACCGCAAAGTGGTGAGATCACTGATCATCATCTTATTTCATGCAATACAAATCGCTTATGTTAGCCTTATTGCTCCTTGGTTTTGAATGGGCAGAACCATTACCCCAACCACCAAAGACAGATTCACAAACGCCTTGACCGATCTATCAGCACAACCATGAATGCTTAAGATCTAGATAAAATGACAATCAGCATGGACTCTATTTTCACCAGTACTCTGGATGCTGTCGCACCCATCAAATTAAAAAGTCAAAGGGAAAGGTATTGCCCCATGGTATAACAGTATAATACTCACTCTAAAGAGAGAAACCCGCAAACTTCAGCAGAAATGAACAAATCGAATCTGGAGATTTTCAGATTAGCGTGAAAGGACAGTATGTCCTGATATAAAAAGGCTCTAAAATCAAACGTTAGTAGTAACAACTTCATGAACTAAACTATACAAATTACAATTGAATATATACAACCCGCAACTTTACCTGAAGATTTACCCTTGTTAAAAATTGCCCCTCTAGCACACCTGTAATGCTTTACAACTATAGGCGAGTATGATCTAAATAAACTTATTTCTTCCAAACTAACAATATGCTTATTAGACCCCATACCAACTAAACTATTGATAGAGCTGTTACCAGCCGCTGAGGAGCTTCTTCTTCATATTATTAACTCCTCTCTATCTCTAGGTCATGTCCCGAGTCCTTTCAAGTTAGCCGTTATTAAGCCTCTCATAAAAAAACTCAACTAGATTCAAATGAACTGGCAAACTACAGACCCATTTTAAATATCCCATTTACGTCTTAAAAATATTAGAAAAGGTTGTATCTACACAACTGTGTGCCTTCTTACACAGAATTAATATTTTTGAAAAGTTCCAGTGAGGATTCACACCACATCATAGCACAGAAACTGCACTGGTCAAAATTACAAACGATTTACTTGTAGCTGTGGCCCAAGGTTGCATCTCATGGTTCACAATCCTTATTTGTCTCTTTCTCTGACATGTCACTGAATTGGAACCGTAGTTCTAATCCATTTAAATGTTTAAATCATTTCATTTGAGCCTTTCTTCTTTTTTTCAAAGATTTTCATTTTCATTCCCATTTTCATTTTCAGATAAATCTTCATTTTATTTCACTGTCACATTTGTACAGCTGCTTTGTAACAATGTTCCATTGTGAAAAGCGCTATATAAATAAACTTGAACTTGAATTGCAAAACTCTACAGAGGGTAATAAAACTGCCCACCACGTTGGAGGAGGTGAGCTTCCCTCTTTTCAGGACATCTTTACCACGTGGTGTATGTATCCATACTTTATCCTATGCAATGTACTGCACTTTAACTTAATCATAACTTAAATTATTCTAACTCAATTATTCTCAATCATTCTAACTTATCATTGTAAATTTAACTGAACACTGGATCTCTGACTCTGATTTACCATGCTTTTACACTTTAACACATTAATCAACTTCATCTGCTTAATAACCTATTGTAACCTATTTTGCCACTATATTATGTGTATTATTGTACCTATGTCTTGGAATGACTCACCACAATGGTAAGTTTATTGGAGTACAACAGGAGAAAAGTGAAAAGAAAAGTATTGATATTGCAATAGATAAATTTTAATGATATTAATGGTAATAATCACAGAGAATTCACAGGTTGTCAGAGCACACAAACACACCCAAGGGAGCCACAGGTCACAAAAGGATGTGTGAACACAAGCTTAACTAACTAAATCATGTAGTGCAGGACCAGATCAATGGGGATCCAGAAGAACAGGATCATGAATAAGATGGCATCAGGTGTAACGTCTGGTCTGACCAAAGGTTACCAGTTGGATCGTAAAATACATGGAGGGGAGAGGACTCTGAGTGGGGGCTGAGATCGATGGTTACCAGGGAGTCTGTACCCCCACCTACCACCCATGGTTTTATTGCCAACCAGAACATCTCCGGCCTTTTGTTCCCCCTTTTACCCCTGACAGAAGAGTGCCCAAAAGGGAGGAGGATAGCTCTGCTCACAAAAGTGAGAAAAACCAGGTGACTGAAGAGACTGAAGGACTTTCAATACACATCAGGGAGAACATTTGTCTCAACTCAGCCACCAAAAGAGCTATCCAAAGTGTATATATGTTATGTTCTTGATGTATGTGTCTCCCCATATTAACCTCCATCATCTATTGCCTTGGTATATATAGTCTGACAAGTATTTTACCTGTATGCATATTCTCATATAAATTGCATATTAACATGTGTTAAAGCTAAAATGCACAAACTTTCCAGAGACATGAGAAACATGAGGTCTTAAACATAACGAAACTCTTTTCCCACCTCAGTATACACCTCATTATTGGTCTGTCAGCCCTCAAGGGGTGTGGTACATCCAGGGTTAAAAGTCCACCACGCAGAGCAAACTTCACTCGCTATCTCCCTCACCCACTAGCTTCACATCCTCTCGAACCCTGCCTTACTCTCCGAGACAGCCTTTCCGGCGATGTTTACTTCGGCTCAGTTCGTCTATCTTCGCTGACCAATCCGACGTCAGGAAGGACCCAATGAACTCGAACGCATCAGGACCTGCAACATCCCTCACGCACACCCGGACTCTTGCTTCAGCACATCTAAGTTTAATGCAAGTATCCGTTTCGTCAAGTATCAGCTATCCTTATAGCTGCGTTTAAGTGTTACTCCTCTTTACGGTGCCATTCTTTACTCCTCTTCTTTCTCTCACTGTTTATGTTTTATGTATTCATTTGGTTAATGTATGTTTATTTGTTAGTGTAGTCATATATGTTCCCCGTAGCTTAGTTCAATAAACCCACGTTTATTACTGAGAATTGTTTCTGTGTTTATTACTCAAATATTAACGTCACTTAAACTGCCTTGATTTCGTTACCTGCTCTGAAGTAGTACTGTGTTACAGTACGAATATTGATCTCTCAAGTCCAGAAAAGTAACATTTCTTAGAGTTTTTATAAGTTATCCGCTGAACTCTGCATTAGGTAAAATCTATAAAACACGTATGATTAACCACGTTTAATCATTCGTGATTTTTCCCTTTGGGCTAAACATCTAATGTTCCCAAATACACTACACAGGGATGACACAGAATCACAGATGCACAGAATCTGCGCTTGCAGATATCTGCACACAACATCTCAGGTTCTGCAGACACATCTCCCTGAGAGAGGGAATGAGACTACATTATGGCTTGTCGCTACAGGGAACGCACCCAAGTCTGAACACATTTAAAATCTTGTCTATTTATTGGCAGGTCAAGGTCATGTGACAGTTTTGCATTACAGCCCAGATTGAGAAACGCAGCCCTCCCTGGTGATTTACATAAGAGACCACTGTGGTGTTGTAAATAAGGACTATGTGCGTTAGGGGGAGTATGGATATTCGAAATTCCTGAAGTAAAACCAGAAATGCCACTGTGTGAAGTGACAGAAGTGCCACTGTTTGAAGTGACAGACAGCACTGGATCATTTCAGATCCATTCGCTACAAAAAATGAAAGGCAAGTTTTACACTGCATTGTAAAAATGATGAAAGTGAAAGCTTTATCATAATACACGCTAAATCATGAGAAAAATCATAAAAATGCGTTGTATAGCTCTTCCAATTTGTTATATTTCAATATAAATTATATAAATGTATATACAAAGTAAAATTATATGGTCTTGATGTGCACATTGTCTGTTGGTTTAATTTAACTTAGTACTAATTTGGTTTATTCAAGAGTCTAATAACTGTCTTTCTATAGCATCAAGGTTATAGCATCAATCACAAACCTTTCTGTAGGCTCCTTTATTCAGTTGATGAACTGAATGAAATCTGCTGTCATTTGCGGTTGAATACATTTTACAGAGACCAGTATTAAGTATAATAGAATGGAACGAAACAAAAATAGAGACTATAAGCTCAGTTAAAGATCTTTCTAAATCTACATTTACATTTTTACATTTTAATGTGTCTACTGTACCAATGAAAACTCTATTTCAATTCAACGCTAAGCTCTTTTTAACATATTTTAAACTATTCCACAGAATTCTCCAGATTTTTCCAAAAATTAAGCACAGAATTAACAAATAGTAAGTCAGTCAGTAGATTCCATCTGGCCCTGGAAATGACATGCATACCTGGACAAAGAGGTTCCAGGGTAAGTAGTGACGTAAGACATACTACTCCCAGTCAATCAGATACTCCAGATGACTCCTACTGATTTTCCAAAATTTCCAGCATTCCAGGATTTTCTTGATTGTGCAGACTGGGTTTCCTTGGCTGGGAGTGGTTCATGGGCCAGGCAGCAGTGGGAAGATGGTGAGTACTTCTGGATTTGGCACAGTCTACACACCAGACAAATCTCCTGACATCTGCAGCCATCTTGGGCCACCAGAATTGTTCCTGGATGAACAAGAGGGTGCGACTGGCCCCAGTGCCAACAAAGGAGTGGATCGTTTGGATAGCTGTGGGTATGAAATTCTTGGAACGTTGGCAGTCTGACAGAGCTGGCCCAGTGACAATGGCTTCTGCAGTTCTCGTCCAGGGGCCATTGAATAGGACTGACAATTTACTTGGTTTATATTATGGGCTAAGGATGTACAGGATAATTGACAGAAAAGTTAAGGATACATAATGGGCTGCTTTACGGTTCTTTGACCGTGGATGATAAGACAAGGTAAAATTTAATCACATGAGGAAGAGGGCCCATCAAGCTTGATGTGGATTTAATCATTTAGATGATGTGGAGTGCCTGATATATCCTTTGAGGGCTTCATTTATGTCCATGACCTTCTCATGGACATAAATGAAGTGAAAATGGATATTTTATCTCTGGGCACTGATTTGCCAGGTACTATGGCACAGACCCATGACCGGTAAGGTGGTAATTTATTTGCTTATCTTGGGCAGAAAATGTCCTTACAGTCCACATAGCAGGCAGAAATATCCACAGACTGTTAATCAATACGGCTTTCTATAGAGGTGGAGCAGATGTTAATCATGGAGAAACATTTGACCTTGGAACAGGAAACGGGGATGACAGCCTTTACCCCACTTTAAGATATCTCAGTTGCTCCATAAGGTCTGTGGATTATGTTGGACAAGCCACAGGCACCCTAGCATGACTTCAGCGGTGGAGTACCAACTTAAGCTATAAGGGGACCCACACACAGTTGCTTAATGATGCTTTTCCCCAGAAGTTTCCCCACTATAGACTGGATGAGGCATTCTGTAGTTGAATGAGACATTTGGATTTAGGATGTCACCCTGCTCTGCAATATGAACAGAGATTCTGGGTTAGCTGACAATGTCCTTCGGTGGGGGAGAGGTGTATACATCTATTTGCGCGGGTTCAGTTAGAGGGGCTAGAGCAACTGATGTCACTGGTTGGTGATGAATGGGGAACTGCAGAGCAGGATGGTCGCCAAAACACTCCATGCGGTTGGAGACTCTGATGGACACTTGTATAAATCACCCCGAGCCCAATGGTGTTTTCATACGCAGCCAGCAGGAGCCACAACATAAGGTTAAGCTCATGACAATAAGTTGTCAACAAAGCCTGTTCATTTCATAACTGATTTATTGTGTATATCTTTTGTGTATATGTTTATAATGTATACTGTTATAATGGGTATTGTAGTGTGTATAATGTGTATTGAATAATGTGTATTGTTATTTGTACAGTATAATTATGTTCTGCATTGTCTAAAGCACACTCTCATGACTTTCATCAATCTGCATATGCTCTTGGTAATGTGACAATAAAAAGTGATTTATGATTTCATTTGTTTAATCGTGGTGCAGGAAGAGCATTAGTCTTTTCTTTGCATTAGTCTTTTGTCAGATATTTGTTTTCTTTTAAAATTGCAGAAAGTTAAGTTGACTGTTTCACCTTTAATATATAATATACTTCTGTTCTATAAAAAAAGTATTGTTTTTCTAAGGGCCATTTTCATGTAAGATGAATCAGCATACATGTAATCTATCATGTTAATTTGACTAAATATCGCTTAGTCTCAGAAAAAGTACATACCTTCTTGGTAGGATGTTCGGCATAAATTACCTTCTTATAAACCACTGAGATGGGTACGAGCCTTCATATGCAATGACATTTGCAGATAAACGTGCTGCAAATCGTCACAACACAACCAAATACGAAGCATGCTGCAATTTTGGAAACACTCTACAAATACAGAAATGTACATTTCTGTATTTGCAGCATGTTTCTGAATTTGCAGTGCGTTGAGCTCTCTTGGCCACCATAGGATAATACCATCAACTACTTCCCAGTGATGGACCAGCATAACTGCGTACAACTGATCAGGATACCAATAGCCCTTTTAAAAGTAAGCTGAGTTGTAATGTCAATTCTTTGATGATGGATTCAGCTTTCATGACAAAGTAATGTTTAACCAACTGGGCTGTAGTAAATGAGCATAGTTAGACTGTGGTTCTCTTTCATATCGAACTTAATAAGCATATTTACTGTACATGATTTAAAATACATTCTGATATATTCTCATTTGAAATTAATGAAAAAGATAAAAAAACATTAATAATGTAAGTATTATGAGCTGTTTCTGGAAAAAAAATTGTAAAGACCATTTCAGTAATCTGTTACAGGTCAAGTACAGAGTAAACTGCCTGTGAACAAATACCTTTATATAACATATTGCTAGTTGATGGAGAAATATAAGACACTAACCACATGCCCACAGGTCTACAGCTTTTCCATAAGGGTCCTTGCGTAAAACTTCAGGGGACAGGTAACCAGGTGTGCCAGCAAAGCCTTAAAAAAAAAAGGTCTGCACTGTAAAGAAAGGACATTTCATTGAACATATAATACTTTTGAAGTCACAGACGCAAACTCACAAACTCACTTCAATTTTACATAACAACATATTATAAAAATAGACTAAAATAGTGGCTTAAATAGTTTAACAGTATAAAAGGTTTGTCTCAGCAAACAATGTTATATTAGAGAAAGCTGCAATAGGTTCAGCTGGTTTAAAAATATATAACTTATTTATAATAATATTTATAACACATTTATAACTTATTTGGATTTGATTGCATTTCAATACTATATACAATACAATATATAATCAATAAAAAACATTCATGTTAATTTTTAGATTCTTGATTGCCTGATTATAAAATCATCTTTCATTAAGTCTGGGAGCAAGAAGTTAAAATTCATGCTGTAGCCATTAATATCCAATGACCTGCTATAGGATGCAATCATACTCAAGTAAAGTACTGTTTTAAAACTACTCAACAGTAGAAAGTATTGCATGTGAATGGTATTCCACCCTGTAAGACTGTACTTTGCCATTTAAAATGTATCAAATCAGTGTCATATTTTGTTTTATGGATGTTTCTCAAAAAACAAATTGGGGCCAGTTGTGGCCTAATAGTTAAAGAGTCTGACATAAACCAAAGCGTGCAGGTTCAATTCTCACAGCTGTCAGTGTGTGTGTTCACTACTCACTGGATGGGTTAAATGCAGGTCACATTTCAAGTATGGGTTACCATGCATTGACAAATATGCTTAACTTGTAATGTGCAATGTAATGTAACTTGTAATATGCAATGCATGTATGTGTAAATTGTATATACATATATATGACATGTTTATGCTATATATGTTTATAGGCATATAGGGACATTGGATATACATACATACATTACATCTGCGTATGAGATGACAGCTTGACATTAAAACAATAAATACTGAAGAAGCATTAGCTTGTTATGTCTTAATTTTTAACTAAAACTTAAAATATCCTAAATTGCGTAGGACAGATTATAGAGTTATTTACTTTGTAAATGTATGTGTCAACATACACAAAGGTAAACAAGCAGGTAAGTGTAAAAAAAGGCTTTAGCATCCAAAATCATCAGGTTAATTAGATAGATTCTTGAGCTGAATATTTTGCAGGTATTGACAATGAAGACTTGACACAAGTAAGTTAGGTGATAGCGTATTAGCATGAAAGCACACTTGGAGTGTAAACAGCTGGAGTGTAAACAGAGTCCTTTCTTTGGATTGTATGGTGGAGGATACAACGGAAACGCTGGAGTACAAGGAAATGCGCTGGAGAGACTTAAGCTGATTATACGATGAAAGTGAGTAAGGTAAGTCACAGCAAACTTGCATGTAGATGTGGATTGCATGTAGCTTTATTAGATACATGCTGGTAAATACATGGCAGGTGTGCATAATCAATACTCAGGCAATTGTGAGCATGGGGGTGTGGTTGGCACTGAGGGTGTGTTCCTGACATTACCCCCTCCTCCACGGCAGCTCCTGACTCCCACATTTGACAATGAGGATGACCTCTACCTCTGGAAGCAGGATGATCTGGATGACTTTGTTGTGATAGGATTAGTGAAGGGTTGCAGGAGGAACACATGGAACGTGGGTTGAATTCGATACTGTGGGGGAAGTTGTAACTGATAGGTGACATCTTTGATCTGCCTCAGGATGGGGAAAAGACCTATGTAACGGGAACTCAACTTCTTACTGGGTAGCCGGGGGATAACCACTGGGATAAGCATACTTTTTCATCTGGGTGATAGGCGGGAGAAGTGGAGCTTTGAGCATCTGCATGAGCTTGATGTCTCCGGACTGCCTGTTGTAGATGGATGTGAGCTGACACTCCCACACTCTTACTCTTGCGGAACCAGTGGTCCACAGCTAGAATTTCTGATGGCTCTGCCATCCAGGGAAACAGGGGAGGTTGGAAATCGGGTATGTATTGGAAGGGTGTTAATCTGGTGGTGGACTGTCTCAGGGAATTTTGAGCATACTCGGCCCAGGGTAGGAAATGGTTCCAGCTGTGCTGATTGTCGTGACAATGTCCGCAGATATCTTCCAATTTCTTGGGAGATATCTGCTGATTTTTTGCTCAGTCTGGCCATTAGTTTGAGAATGATATCCAGATGACAAACTGATGGAGACTCCTACTAGTTTAAAGAAGGATTTCCATACCCAGGAGATTTACTGGTGGGAAGCTGATGTGGTGTATTTGAAATGCCACAGACTGAGCAATTCCTGACATACTAGGAGACATCATGGGCCATATTGGGCCACAAGTACCGATCCTGAGGGAGCGAGAGAGTGCGCTAGCTGCCAGGGTGGGACATAAGTTTTCCCTTCTGGGCCTCCTAGTGGAACAGGTTCTGTTTGGGTGGCAATTTGGATTTGTTCATCTAGATCCCACTACATGGGACTGACTACAATGGCTGGAGAGAGAATGGGTTCCTGTAAAGATGTCTGTCTGGTTGATGAATAGGCATGAAGGCATGTTGAGTTTGAGTTTTCAAAGGATTTCTGGGCTTCGGGCTTCCAGGATAGAGATTTGGGGTGTTTACAGAGCATGGATGTGAGAGGGGCTGTGTGAAGACTAAAATTATGAATAAACCACCAACAGAAATGTAAAAAGCCTAAGAAACGTTGACGAGTTCTTTTACAGTTTGGGGTTTTGGCCAGTCACAGAATTTTTGTACTTTTCCCTGATCCATCTGGACACCCTTAGCACTGATCACATATCCTAGGAATGGAATGGTGGTTTTGTGAAATTCGCATTTCTCTAGTTTAAGATATAACTGACACTCTCCCAACTTTAAGAGGACCTGCTTTACATGCTGGAAATATTTGGTCAGGTTCTGGGAGTAAATCATGATATTGTCAATGACGATCATAAAGCGATGGAGGAACAACCAGAATACCTTGTTCATTAATCCTCATTCATTGATTAACTTCAGGCGATGTAGAAGTGCTTGTGAAATAAAGTTCCCCGAGGGTCCAGAGTCTAGGAGGGCTTGTACTGGAAAGGAGTAGTCAGGAGTTATAATATGAATTGTCAAGAGTTTGAGAGTAGACACAGATGGGATAATTTGCACAGTACTCACACCTCAGGGTGTGGGGGCAGGATCTGATGAAGTGACTGGAAGAACCGCAGTACAGGCACAAACTGTAAGAAAGGCAACATGCACATTCTGATCTTGTCAGACGGTGAGTATCCATCTGCATGGGTTCTGGTGCTGGAGGCGTAGTAGGGGATGAGGCATGTGGATGGGAATGAGCAAGGTTTTCAAACTGGCAGGCAGTTGGCAGCTGAGATATCCTCACAGCTCTCTGCATGAAGTTCTCTAGCCTCATCGTGTCATTATAGATGGACATCTGAGAATGAATTTGTGGATCGAGGCCCTGTCAGTAGGCTGTGAAGAGTGCAGCCTCATTCCATGCACTGGCTGCAGCGAGTGTATGAAACCGTAAAGTGTAGTCAATTACAAGAGGTGTAAATGGATGAGCTGATCTGGAATGGATAGTGTGCCAGTGGATTGTCCAAAGACCTCCTTGAAGTAAAATGTGAACAAGTCAAAGGAATTAATAATGGGACTATTGGGGTTCCAGATCGATCAAACCCACAGCAGCGCCCGTCTTGACAGGAGCGAGATGAGGAATGCCACTTTTTTCATCTCAGTGAAGAACAGTTGAGGTTGCATTTCAATGTACAGAGAACATCCACTGCCTCACCCGAGTATGTGGTTGGTAGGGTCCTAGGACTGGCTGAGGAAGATCGTGGAATGGTACTCCATGTAAGTGAGGCTCGAATTGAAGTGACGAGTTTAGTGAATGGATCTGAAGCAGTGGGGTTACAGGAACCCATATCCTTTAGCAGCGAAACATGAGATATCCAGAATGTGGAAAATCATCAGATTAATCAGATAGATTCTTGAGTTGAACAGATTGCAGGTAATGACAATGAAGATTTGACACAGGTAAGTTAGCCGGAGTACGAGGAAATGTGCTGAAGAGGGTAAGTCAGGTAAGTCACAATAAACAATCTGTAAGACTGGACGAGTGAGGATTGCATGTGGCTTTATACATGCTGGTAAATAGAGAGGTCTGAGGAGAGAAGGAGAATTGAGTGTCCTTAGCAGCTCTAAGGAACCTGATGATCAGTTCACGTTGAAATCCCTCCCCCCCCACACACTGTTGTGATGCAATGTAATGGCAATGATATACACTTTTAAGGTTGAGGGGAATGTGATTTTATTTTGCTTCTGCAGGAAGGACCTGATCACACACCTCTGTGAATTTTCAGGAACAGCAAAACGAGTGCAAAAAACAAAAGGTGCTGTCCACGCCTTTGTGAGTTTGTCATGCACAAGAGAAGAAAGGCACTGGGGTGGGATGTGGTTTAGCAACATACCCGATCCCAGAAAACAATCATCCAGCCTCAAGTGCTCAAGTGGGTGGTTCCATGTTAACCCGATGCTCTTGGCTGCCTATCAAACTCAACCTAAGGTGAATCATCCATCTTTTCCAGAACCTAGACTAAAACAAGTGAGCATGACAGGGGATGGCAGGTCTGTTGGGCTTCAGGACCTGGCTCTGAAGAACAAATTCTGAATGTATGGATATAAGCCAGCTACTTTTATACCCAGATATCCAGGGTGGAGACCAGCATTTAAATTCTATTCACAAATTTGCATTGGCCCTTTTTTAAAAATTGGAAGTGATTGAGCTCCCTGGAGTGAACCCCAAGTGTTGTGTCATCAACACAATGTCGAGTGAGTGACAGGTCTTTGTTTGTTTATTAAGTTTATGTAAAATATGGGACAAGTTGCGTCCTCTAAATCCTGAGAAAAAGTACTGTTATAATAACAAGAGTATTTGTAATTTATTTTATACCACTGTCTGCCATACACAAATTTACATTTGTGCTTCTTTTAGGTGTTTTTGGTTGGATTTAACCTTTTATGCACTTCTGTTAAAATGAACCAAAATTTACCAAACCAAGCCTGTTGGTCCCCTTCAACCTCAATGGCAAGGCCAAAGTCTGCTAATTTCACAGCTGCCCCTTTGGACTTGGAAGCCAAAAGCAGGTTCTCTGGCTAGAAATATGGAAACAGATAAGAGAAACAGAAAAACAATTGTTGACATCTAATAACAAATCCTTAAGTTTGCATTTAACTAAGTATGCATATAGCCAGTATCTGGACTAGTGGGCACATAAGTAACATGCATATCTGTCTATTCCTGTCTCACCCAGGAATATAAATAACAGTTTGATTGATAATACAGTGGAAGTGATATGCTTCATTTATGGAACTAAATTAAGTAAATTTGTCAAATCAAGTCAAATAAAGATTAGAAGAAACACTGAACACTACTTTGATTATTAATTATGGAATTTAGACCTCGGTCTACACATTTGTGAAATGACACCATTAATAGGTAACTTCAAGGTAACATGATGTAGCAATGTGCACCACTGACAACTTGGGCGCCTGGGCGACTGCATTTAATGTCACTAGCTTCTTGTCTTCACTAATTCCATTTGCTTGTCATGTGTAAGACCAATTAGATGAAGTTGAGGGAAAAATTAGATATCAGAGTCAGGAAATTAGCAAATTAGTACAATATGAGCAAACAAGATTTTAATAAATGTTTGCTGTTTTGCCCTCGCTGTATTACAGGCTGCTACATGCACAATATGTGTTTTGCTCCCACCTGGCTCTCTACAATGATGATCATCATTTGGATGAGATGTAAATGTGTGAATTTGTGAAGGTAATTTGTGCAGAGCCAGCAGTGGTTTTGTATGCAAGGAGTAAAGACTTATTAAATTTGATGTGTGTGGCAACTGGTAGCCAGTTAAGAGAAATGAGCAGAGGTGTGACATGGGGTCTTTTAGACTCTTAGAGGACAAGTCAAGCTGCTGCATTCTGGATTAGTTGTAGGGGTTTGAGTGCCTGTGCTGGAAGACCGGCCAGCAGAGCATTGCAATAGTCCAGCCTAGAAATAACAGCAGCCTGGACAAGGAGCTTTGTTGCATGTTCAATGAGATAAGGCCTGATTTTCATAATGTTGTATAAAGCAAATCTACATGAACATGTTGTCTTGGCAATTTGGTCAGAGAATGTCAGCTTGTCATCAAAGACTATGGCAAGGTTTCTAGCTGTTCTTCTTGGTGTTAAGGTTGTAGTTTAGATGGCTTGTTGGACCCTCTATGGCATTGTTGTGGGGAAACCCACTTTGCCATCCAGACCATACAGAGTTACATTTAATTTGGTTAGCAAGGCATATGCAGCAGCAGATTATTCTGCTGTGTTTCTACAAACAATGACAGTATTTGCAGGCTTAATAGGCTGACCTGCTTAAAGAGTTGGACTACAGTGGGGGTTTAGATCCAAATGCGGTTCAGGAGCACCACAAAGCCACAGATATTTCTCTCCGCACCACCAAGCAGATGGCTTGTGTCATTGGCTGTTCTATGGCTGCCATGGTGGTGATGGAGAGGCACCTTTGCCTTAATTTAAACAACAAAACAGAAAGTGATAAATCCTTTCTCTTTACACCTCAATTGAGCCCCAGGGTCTGTTTAGTGATGTGTTAAAATGCTTAAGCTCAAACATGTTTCTCAAATTTAATCTGACGGCATCAAGATGTCATGTTAGCACATGAGGTGCTTGGGGCTGAGACTGAATCTCAAGAGGAATTTGTTTTCTCCATGACACAGAATCACCCAATGGTGGTAAAGGTTACGTGCCAAGGACTTCTTTCCTATTTGTATTTGGAAAAGGCCTCAGTTTCACAACTTTGATTACACTTTGATTACACTCTATTCCACCGCAATAGACACCTGTCACAGGCTCTTAATGGCTGTCTAGCCCATGGTCTGCGAGAGTGCCCTCATCGTTCTTGGCACATAAACTGCCTGGAAATTAAGGCTGTTTTTCTAAAGTAATTCCTTCCATATCTCAAGGTATTTTAGTCTGCATGGACAACACCACAGTGGTCTGATATAAAATCACCATGGTGGGTTGTGTTCATGCCCCCTCCTCAAACAAGCTCAGGAGATCCTGCTCTTGAAGAGAGCAGACTGCTCACCCTCCAAGCAATCTACATCCCACGGCATGCAACATCCTGTTGAGGCAGGGGCTAAGGCACAGGGAGTGAGGACTCCATCCACAAGTGGTCCATATGGCAGAGGTACAGCATAGCAGAAGTGGATCTGTTCACATGGAGCTGACCCACTGTCCCCTCTGGTACATCCTCACTTATCTAGTCCTCAACTTCATACTCTTTGGTGACTTGATTTTTGCATGGCAAAAGATGGCTGAGGCCTCTGTCATATGCAGGTTTTATCTTGAGCTCTTACAGTTGTTTGGCTTATCAGGGCCTCCATTTAAGCCATAAATCAGCATCTGACAAGGTTCTGACTCTTAAAGTGGTTCTATTACTTGCATTAACATTGCTCAGAAGGGTAGGGGTTCTTCAGGGGTTCTCTTCCAGTAGCAGTTTTGATTTTGTCCCTGACTTTGTTAAATTCATCTTACACCTAGACTGAACTATATTCTAAAGGTATCTTCTACAGTCAGCCAGACGGTTGTACTTGAGGCCTTCTATTCTCTGCCACGAGTTGCCAGAGCAGGATGCTTCTTCTATGCCTAGTTAAAGCTTTGAGGATCTATGTCCACTGCTCAGGCCATACTATAAGACCTCTCTGTAACACTTTAAACTATAGCCTGCAATGTACTGCCTCAGTAAGTTGAATTTACAGCATACCTTTTTGTAACAATGGTGTACCTCTACAGTATTTCTTTCAAGGTATAAGGAGACAATATGCAATGTCTGGGGAATAAAGAGTAAGAGCCTAGAAAAGTAAATTTAGTAAAGTAGTCAGTTATTTATAATAAAAAAGAGTATAGGATTTCCTATCCTTAAAAGCAAATCCTTAAAAACAACATACTTTGGCCAAACAAAAATATTTTTATTAACTTTTGTCTTAAATTATTTTATTAAATATTTAATTACAAAATGACACAAACAACGTTTTCTTCACTCATCTAAAAAAACTCTTTGCTGCAGCCACACTGCGATTCCACAGCTTGTCGAGTCCTGTGTGAAGGGATGTTAACTACACTGCACGGAGAGTATGGGAATTATTTAGTGTAATAAAATGAACTCAAACTTTGAAGAACCAAACAAAAATAAACAATAAAAATACACTTTGAAAAACACTTTGAAAATAAAAACTCAAAAGTGTAGCATGGTTTTCAAACAATAATAGGTTTACAACAATTTACCTCCAGACACTCCAGTCTCTGAACTTCTGCCAACTTAGGTCAATGTTACAGAACATTTTTTTATTAAAACTAACATCAAAAGAACAAAATCAAATGAAAAAATAAGTGTTATAACAATATAACATAATAACAACAAATGTAAAATTTAAAGTTGAAATTGAAATACTGAAATGTACCTTTAAGTCTCTGTGCACAACACCCATCTGATGGCAATGAAGTACTGCCTCCAGAATCTGCTGAATGCAGTGGCTACATGCAAAATAAATAAATAATTATATGCATTGTATATTTTTTAATGATGTAGAAATACTACAAATACTTTATGCTTTACCGAAAACAGTAGATGCAGGACAACCTAATGGGAAATGAACACTGGCATCTAGTTGCGTAAAAGCTGTGGCTATACAAACAATAAAACACTGCCTTTATTTGATGTTAGTAAAACATTATGCTTAAGCTATGAGCCACTGAGAGAGTGAATTATTTTTCAGGTCTTGGCTGTGGAGGGCTTTATAATGGTATGAGTGTGGGGTCACAGTTTTAGGAATATCCATTATTTATTTATTTGCCCATTTTTGTAAAATTAGTTGATATTTGCCTAACTCTGCCCTGCATTTATTTTTTGTGATGAGCCTGTGTACAAAACAGAAAATTTTACAGAATTCTGCATCCATGGTCAGTTTGATGTTTAGAAATCGGTTCCCTTTATTTCAATTTAGATTACAATTTTGTGTGTTTTTGTTTAAACAACACAAACAAATACTTGGAACTAAAATACACACAGTGTGTTTGTTGTCCCAATTGTTTGTATTGTTTTAATGTTTTACAGTAAAAAAGGCAAAACTCTATATTATTTGAATTCCTGGTATTTATCAATGCAGTGTTTTTACATCTTCTATGGATTTCTTAGCAGTTTTTGTGTTGCTCTCTGCCCTTCTCAGACTGGATGCCTGTAGAGTAATTAAAGGTGTAAGCACCAGCCCCTCGTACAAAGCTTTCATTACTCTGTAACCAATCAGTGATGTTACTGTTGAGTGCAAGAATTTAAAGGCTAATCAGAGGCATTTAAATTACCGGTGCAGAAGAATTTTGTTTAGGCGAGGGCACACTGTCAGTGTTGTCATCATAAACAGCAGCATGCTAGGCAGATACGATGTAAGAGATTCATAATAAAATGTTGTCATTTTCATTCATTATAATGGGAGTTTTATACAGTCAACTTAATTTATTATAATGGGACGTGCTACTGTTATACAGATATGTGTTATTGTTACTGTGCAACTGATAACAAGACAAATAACACTAGTTTTGAACTTAAGCGTGTGACTTGACCATACATTAAAAAGAGAGAGAAAGAGAGAGAGAGAGAGAGAGAGAGAGAGACAGATAGGCAGACAGACATCGACAGAAAGAAAGATGATAGATAGATCTTTGCATTCAAACAAGTATTTTAGTAGGAAATATACTTTTTTGCTCTACTGGCTGTGTATATCCATTATAAATGTAATAACATCACGGATCTGCCAGGCTCCCCACAACCAATCATCAGACACTGATCAGCCAAGCCCCACAGTCAACCACATTGCACGAGTTCACCTGAGTACTAATCACCTGCACCTGCATCACATTATCTTACCAGATATAAGCACACACCCAGCCAGCACTTACTGTCTGGTCTTGGTAGTTGTAAAGGATTACTTATCTGTTACTCCATTAGCCAGTTAATTGGGTATAAGTAATCTGTTATTCCATTAACCACACAGTCTGTCTTGTGTGGTTCCCACATCACTGAAAGAACTCACTTGTTACTTACCTGGAAACCCAGCTTGGTGTGTGTTGTCATCACCTCATCACCTTCCATGATCCAAAGTCTTTTGAGTCTCTTTATCATCATTGCTCATTTTACAGTAAATTTACCTGTTCTACTGTGTTTCAGCAAATATCACCTCAATAATGTTCTCCTGTTGTTTTAGTCGACCTACCATAACAGAAGACTGGACCAAGACCAAACTGTGCAACCATGAGCAAAAATGATCCATTTCAGGAGCTCGTGGATATACTAAGATGTTCACTTACCTCCACCTCTTCTTCCTCAACCCAAGCCTCTTCACCTGCTGTCATCGCCAGTCTCATGGCCAATCCAGTGCCCTACTGTGGCTTGGTGGAGGACTGCTACAGTTTCTTCCTTCTGTGTTCGTTGGCCCTGGAAATGTGGCTGCAATGTTTTCCCAACAAACATTCTAAGATTGTTAATTGTATCTGTGCTGTTGGGTTGAGTGTTCCATTTGGCACCAGGGTGGTCTCGTGACACACTTCTTGAATAATTTTCTCCTCCACTTGTGAGAAGTCTTTGGCAAATCTCCTGGAGATATTTTAGTGGGTAAGCAATAATATCTCTCTCACTACATACATAATATCTAGCTCGCTCCTCCACTACATACATACAGAAAGAGACAGAACCCAGCATTTGACCTCCTATGATAACGTCATTGGTTTGTGACAATTTATACAGTTCTCCATCTGTGTGTCCAACAGATTCCAAATCATTATGGAAGGCCAACAGGGTCAACTGAGTGAGCTCTCCCGAACCAAGCAATGAACCCATGAAGGTCAAATACTCAAGACTCCATCTTCAGTTTTGTTTATATTGTGGTGCTGAAGTGCATGTTGGATCTACATGCCCCATACATCCTCCACATCCTCCATATCCTGTGGTGAGTTGTGAGATATAGCCTGTCTTCCTCTGTCAGTAAAACTTCCCTTACAGCTGAAATAGGTCTGAATTCAGCTGAACTTCCCCCGATATGTTACTTCCAGCACGTGCTCTCCTTGACTCAGGGTCAGCCAGCAATTTAATATCCAGGAACCTCTGCTACCAACTCAAGCATTCTGTCCAAGAGAGGCATTCTGCCCAAGAGAGTGCTGTGGGACATGTGCAGGTGAATCAGTGCCTCATGGTAAACTCTATTCACTCACCATTCCAGAGCAAAAGACCATGGAGCAGTATACCTAAGAAGCTCTACAACAAGGCTATAGCCACCAATGTACATCCCCTGCTCCTTCTAGCTCCTTCTCTGTGGTAAAAATTGAGGTGTGTGGTTGTGTATTGATTACAGTTTCCAATAAACTCCATCCATGTGCCTATTTCTCGAGAAAGAAATTTCTCTTTCTTGCTCCAGCAGAGCAAAACTGTGATGCGGTCATGGACTAATGGTTAGAGAGTCTGACCTGTAAATCAAAGGTCTCAGGTTTGAATCCAATAGTTAGCAGGAAACAAATGAGGTGCCTTTGAGCAAGGCACCTTTCCCCCAGTTGCTTTCTGGGCCCTGAAGTGACAGCTGCCCACTGCTCTGGGTGTGTATGTTCATGACTTGCAGTGTGTGCACACTACTTACTGGATGCTTTCACTTCAATCTATAGATAATCGCTGACTCTTCACAGTTGAGCCCATGTTAACACCATCATGGTACTCACTGACCACAAGAACCTGGAATACCTCAAGGCCATTAAATGGCTCAATTCCTGTCAGTCCATATGATCCTTATTCTTTACAGGTTCCATTTCACCATCACCAACATGGTCCCAAAAACACTAAAGCTGGTACTCTCCTGCACTCTCCTGCCTCCAAAATACGTTCCAAAAATCCATCGTAACTCCCTCAATCATTCATTTCACACATCAGTGGGCACTGGTCACTGAGGGGCTAATGGTACCCTCTCACTCCTCCAGGACTGCTTCTGGTGGCCTAACATGACCAATGATGTCAGAAGGTTTGTTAAAGGATGTACTGACTGTGCAGTCACCAAAAGTGAACCCCACCTTCTGGTAAACCCCTTTCTCTGCCCATTCCTAACCATTTTCTATTAACCTTCTGTTGTGACCACCAAGATTCCTGGAACCAGTTAATTGGCTGAGCTAAGTACAAAAATTTTCTTCAAGGTGCATGATTGTGTAATTCATTTTAAATATTCTCCTTCAATAAAGTTTGTCTAAAAGGGAAATTCCTATAAATGTATATGCAATAAGGTCAGTCACAGAAATAACTGTCCATGTGTTTTCAGCACAAATTTTTCACTGTGTGTCTTTAGTAAATCCTGACAGTAGTTTTTTAACTGATAATTTGCCCTGGCGCACAATGTCAGTAAATCTGGCCCTGTGTATTTTAAATTAATTGCTTATACACACAGTGTTCAACTGCCTTCAAGTTGTTTTACTAGTGGAGTAGTCGATTACTCAGACTTAGCCCCCATAACACAAGGTGCGCCTTCCAGTTAGAGCTGTGACTACCGCAGCTTTGCTGTTGCGAAATGTCTGTAAAACGTTCCTAGCTAGTGCACCATGTAGCCTTGTGCAAAGCTGATTTCTAAAGTTTAAAGAGTTTAGTTTTTTTTATTTTCAAGAGTTTTTACAATGATACTGTATGGCAATAAAAGTTCCTACCTGCTTACCTCTTTCATGGGCAAGCATAGTGCTGCTGCTTTGCTCTAAATTGTATATATTTGTTTTTTAATGTCAGTCTTGTTTTGTTTGTTGTAGTTTTGTTATTGTTTGGTAAACTGTCCTTTTTTGTTAATGTCTTGTCTAAACCTTTAGATAAATCTTAAAATTCTAGAAAAAACCTTGCATTTATTTCTTACATAGACTTCTCATTTCTGATGCCCTGGCTGTGTTTCTGTAAGAAATATTTTCACAAGTGCATTTTTTTTCTTTTTTGCTGTTTTTCTTTAGTTTTTCCTTGACTTTAAGGCAAAAGGAGTTAAATTTGTACCATTTAGATTACTTGTTTTTACCTACCTCACTATTATTAGCATTAGCTTTGTTACCAGTGATTTGTGTGCAATATGTTAATATACAGTATAGTCAATTGGTGTTGTGCTGGTAGCCCACCCACCTGGCATCTGCTTCACTGTAATATTCCCTGGCTACAATGTCTTCGAACAGCTCACCGCCTGTTACTCTGAACCAGACAAAGTAATGACAAGGATCATTTGACTTTGTGATTGGATTTATGCTTCTTTTTAAAAGCATGTAAACATTTCAAGATGACAATATATATTCAAGAATTTGTCATAGGTATAGTAATATATTCCAAAACTACTTCCATCCTAAACTATACCTAAATTAGTCTTCACTTTACAGGAACAGTCCAACAATACTCAACTAATTCTCATTTTGAAGCCAACAGTAGTTTCAACCACTTCTAAAAACAAACCATGCAATTTACTTTAGGGCAGTTTTGGATTTGTATAGCAGTTTTTATAACGTTTGTTACAATAATTTATTTAAATTAAATGTAGTTAGTATCCTGGATGCTGATTATTAACCACATCAATCCTATTGCATTACCTTATTGTTTAATAAACTAATGTTTGTTGTTTTTTATATTTTAATATAATTAGTGTAAAAAAACTTACAAGTCAAAGATGAGGTAATGGTGGCCTTCCTCTGAGATACTGTCATAGAGCCGTACTGGTGAAGGATGATGGTTTGAATTGAGGGGCAAAATAAATAGAGAACACAATCAGGATGTCAGTTTTTTCCTGTAGTACCTTGTATTCCTATAGTAAAAGTACTCATTAAATTACATTTGACATTACAAAATTGGAAATTTTATTCTCTTTCTAACATTTACTCGGTTTCCCACTATTGTAAATGTGCTCACTATGTTGCTTTGTGTATGTTTGTTGGGCCATGTGTTTTGCTATCATTATGGCATTTGACCCTACCCTCTTTTGGCTATAGTTGGCTAGTTTTGCTATATCCCATAGTGCGATACTGAACAAATGTTAGTAAGATAATTTTAGGTTATGTATCCCCAGTTCTCAAAAAACATGAGCACATTTACATAACCAAAACTAGTGCTTTATAATACTGTAAGGAAGCAAGATGCCCTTACTGCTGCTGTGATTGGGCTGTTAAATGACAGACATGGTGCCATTGGTGCTTCCAGGATTGGACATGCTAAAAGTATGTGTAAATTGCAGAGATTGCAAACTTGACAGGATGATCACAATAGTGCGCTATTACTCACACACACATTTGAGAAAATAAACATAAAAATAAAAAATTAACAGCAAGAAAACATCTTTATTAATTCTAAAAATTATTTGCGCTGAAAATAATCAAAATGCAAACAAATACAGAAACATGTTGCATATCCTACAAAAAACTTTCTCTAGTTAGGAAATCTTAAACGGCTCCATCAGGTTTGATAATCAACTGTCAGGTCTGTTACCAAGCAACCAACAATGCATGAGCTTCTATTTGACTAAAATAAATGAATGCAACATCTAAACAAATCAAAACCACCTTGCAAAACAGTGCTTCAAACTTGTGCACATCAAAATGTATCAACCCTACTCACTCTCCATTTTTAACACAGGCACATAGTTCACTGAGCTCTAACCTGTAATATGATGTCCTATACTGACCATAACAGACTTGTGAAAATTAGCATTCTGCACAGGTAAGTCTCTTCTTAACGATATTTACCATAGGACAGTGCAAAACAGCTCCACCTCTGTACCACTATCAATATTGACTTGTCCTGACAAATATAGCATGTGCTGTGCAACCTAACCAGAACATGCCGACCTGATAGCTCGAAAAGGCCTAATAGACTGGAATGACTGAAGCACTAAATAAATGCTAATAGATCCATGTGAATAATATGCCACTCTCTCGAATAATATGCAAAAATAAGCTTTGTTGGCACCCGTGTTGGGTGTAATGTTTTACTTAATTCATTACTGTGATGTAATTACTTTATACTTGATAAACTACAGTAAGGGATTGCTCATAATTTTTTACATTTAATTGTGATGTAATTGCATTAAATGCTGCATGGACTATAGAAATACTTCTATTTAAAACAACATTGGATTTAACATAAAAATCTGACATCAGTTTAAAATGTATGGTTATAATGTAACCTTCTCTCTTTAAATAGGCTGGTCAGCAAGAAAAATATATACAATTTTATATTACTTGTTTGAAAGAATTAAAAAAGCAGTTTTATGTATATCCTTGTACTGTTCAACTGCTCGTGGTTGATATGAGATTTACAAAGTAATTCATAAGTAATGCAGTACTTTTGTGTAACAGTCCTGTTCCATATGTGCATACTATGCACTTCGAGAATTTTTAATTATACTGTTAAATACATATAATGTAATTACTAGCTAGTAAATAGTTAACTTATAGTAACTTATAACCAACACTGGTTGGCACTGCATACATGCTTAGGAAGTGGTGGGGATCTCTGACAACACAGTACATACAGTACAAGAAACCTACAAGTCAGAGCAAAGGACCAGCAGTCCACTAGCAAGAAGCGTCATTTTTGGAAGAGAGTTTCACTCTGAAAATGGATGGGTTAAAAACAACCCAATTGACAACTAAGCACTGGACAGAACATAAATATTGGACAGAACACATTTTAACCCAACAGGCTGGATTATTGATAAAACCGAAGTTGTGGTAATTTTAACTATTAATGGAATTAATACTGAGTTTAATTTTTGGTTCCCAAAAATAATCAAATGGGAACCCTATGGGGAAGTTTGGGAAATGTTTGCGGGGTTCTTGCTGTGTTATTCTCATGATTTCTTCCATGCTATATTGTAAATTAAGGCAATCATGAATAAACAAATAATAAAGATAATTAAACTGACATAAATTAAATGAACTGGTAATGTGATGTATCGATTAAAAGTCTAACGATACAATGTATCGATACGATGGGACAGGTAAAATATCGATAGGTTATTTTATTTTGACACTCTCCACATCTTCAAGTAATGTAACAATTGCTACACATTTTTGTCAAACCACATAGTTTTATTTTCTCAATATACACAAATGACACGACACAAGTTTTACATTCAAAGGACTAAATGCATTTTAAACACTTTTGGTAGATGTCTACTGTCCTTCTGTAATTCAGCCTGAGGGTGGCGTTGATTGGCAAGCTCTATAATCATATGTACAATGCTATCTTGGAACACACATTAGTAGTATTAGTGTGTTTGAATATTTATTTAGAATTTTAGGAGTTACAGGAGATAAAAAATACAGGAGATAAACAAAGTAACTGTAACATCACGCCAGCAGAGGGAGCCCTCACCGGAATACTGACTGCTCATGCTCCCTCTGCTGAACTCTGAACTTTGAACTATGAACTTCCTGTTTGGCAGCTATATAAACCTTGCTGCCACATGGCCACGTTGCGAAGTATTGCCAGCTTAACACCTGACTACTAAGCATTCTCTTTTACTGCCTGCTTTCCTGTGTTACCTATTGTTTGGTTCTCGTTTTCTGATTTTTGCCTAGCCCCTTTGTTTGACACCTGGATCGGACTGTTTGTTTAGATATTGATTCTCTGCCTGGATTTACGACCTCTGATTTACGTCTCTCCCTTTTGTTGTGTTGCATGGTTGGACTGTCTATGTGTATTACGACCCTTTGCCTGTACTTTCGACTTTGAATATGGATAACCCCAATAAACATCCGCAACTGGATCCTGCTTCAGCTTCTGCCTCAGCCCCCTTACAGAATACTTCGCCTACCCTCAATCCAGCGGATGTTTCACAGCTGCAAGCTGCATTTGTCTACCAGGGAGAACTATTATGCAGCTACCACGAACAGCTAGCTAACGTACAGGCATCGAATGAACTACTGCTCCAGCGACTTTGCTCTCCTCCTTCCACCACGTCGAGCACGGTAAGACTTGCTCTTCCCGATAAGTTTGATGGTTCTGCAGAACGGTGTAAAGGGTTCATTCGACAAGTACGCACTTATTTGGAATCGTTGGGGGATCAGTCTCATGCTAGTTCTGATCAATGCTCTTTTATCATGTCACTATTATCTGGCAAGGCTATTGATTGGGCTGCTGCGGTTTGGGAGACGGACGAACAGTTTAGATCTTCACCTGAGTATTTTTTGCAACAACTCCGAGAAGTATTTGAATATCCTGCTGGGGGTCGGGATGTTTCGTCTCGTCTTTTACACCTTTCTCAAGGCTCACATAGTGCAGCAGAGCACGCAGTTGAATTCAGGACTCTTGCAGCTCAGAGTGGATGGAATGATGCTGCACTTAAAGGGGTGTTTCGGGAAAGCCTATGTCCCCAATTGCAGTTGGAGATGGCATGTCGAGGTGAGGAATCTTCTTTCAATGACTTTGTTAACATGACTGTTAAGATTGATAATTTGCTCAGGAACTCGCCTAAACCCAAGCAAGCGCATGCATCCCACCTTATGTCACGACCTGCACTTGGAATCCTGAGGCACCATGTGTTACCAAGCCCATGCAAGTAGGATCTACCAGGCTGTCTGAGGACGAGCGTAGACGAAGGTTCATCAACAACCTCTGCTTTTATTGTGGTGAACCAGGTCATCATAAGTCACAGTGTCCTCAAAAGACCCGGAGGTCCCTCACAGCACAAGACCGGGTGAATGTGGACACCTTTTCACAAAATCCAGTTAAAGTCTTCACATTACCTGTACAGATTTCTACCGAAAGTGGTTCTTTTATGTTGACAGCATTAGTAGATTCCGGCGCCGCTCTCAACCTCATCAACTCGGACATCGCCCGGAAACATCAACTACCCACCATTCCATGCTTTCCACCTATCAGTATTACGGCTGTCAATAACCAACCCATCAAAGGAGGAGTTCTGGAACAGACCCGATCACTGAAAATGCAAATTGGGGTTTTTCATGAAGAGAACATCTCTCTATATCTGATCGACTCACCCAAATATGAAATAATTTTAGGAATGCCATGGCTAAGTTGCCACGATCCCCACATCTCCTGGCGCACGGGTGAGCTGACCCACTGGTCTCAATTCTGTTTTAGTCACTGTCTAACCCTTAAGCAGTCCAGTCCATGTCTGTCCACAAGCATGGGGAGCCCTCCGAGCCTGACCCAACCAAAGATCCCCAAGGTTTATAACGAGCTTTTGGAGGTCTTCAGCAAGGTTAAAGCCACACAGTTACCACCACATCGGCACTGGGACTGTGCTATAGACCTTCTTCCCAACATGTGTCCTCCCAAAAGCAAAGTCTACCCGCTGTCACGCCAAGAAGCACAGGCTATGGAGGACTACATCAAGGAGGCTCTGGAAGCTGGCTTTATCCGTCCTTCTACTTCTCCCGCTGCAGCCGGCTTCTTCTTCGTGGAGAAGAAGGATGGGGGTCTGTGTCCGTGCATCGACTACAGAGGCCTCAATAATGTCACTGTTAAATTCAGGTATCCACTGCCTCTAGTCCCTTCTGCCCTAGAACAACTCAGGAAGGCCAAAATTTTTACTAAACTCGACTTGAGAAACGCTTATAACCTGATACGCATCAGGGACGGAGATGAGTGGAAGACAGCTTTTCTCACCACCAGGGGGCACTACGAATACCTGGTTATGCCCTTTGGCCTTGCCAATGCCCCAGCCGTCTTCCAATCCTTCATAAATGAAGTCTTCAAAGATGTCCTCCACAAGTATGTCATCGCATATCTTGACGACATCCTAATCTATTCCCTGAATGAAGAGGATCATGTCACTCATGTCAAGAGTGTTCTTTTCAAGCTTCTCAATCACCAACTCTATGTCAAGACTGAAAAATGTGAGTTTCATGTGAAGCAGACAACATTCCTGGGGTACAACATCAGCCACCAGGGCGTTGAAATGGATGTTTCTAAGGTAACCGCCGTCACTGAGTGGCCGCAGCCCTCCACGTTGAAAGAATTGCAGAGGTTCCTGGGCTTTGCTAACTTCTATCGACGCTTCATTAGAAACTACAGTTCTATTGCTGCACCTCTCACCTCATTACTCAAGGGAAAACCCAGAAAGTTGTCATGGAACGCTTCTGCCAATGCAGCCTTCCAAAAGCTCAAGACCAGCTTCACGACGGCCCCCATCCTTAAACATCCAGATCCAGAACTCCCCTTCATTGTGGAGGTCGATGCTTCTGACTGTGGGATTGGAGCCGTGCTCTCTCAACGTCACGGACAGCCTCCCAAGCTTTTCCCGTGTGCCTTCTTCTCTCGGAAGCTAACCCCCGCTGAGTTTAATTATGATGTGGGAAACAAAGAGCTTCTGTCAATGAAGGCTGCCATGGAAGAGTGGAGACATTGGCTCGAGGGGGCAGCTCATCCTTTTCAAGTTATCACGGACCATAAGAACCTTGAGTATGTCAAGTCTGCTCGACGTCTGAATTCACGCCAGGCAAGATGGTCTCTGTTCTTTTCACAATTCCATTTTACAGTTACTTATCGTCCAGGCTCCAAGAATAGCAAGGCAGATGCACTATCCAGGCGCCATGATCCCCCACGACAGAACTACAATCCTGAACCTATCCTAAGTCCAGCCTTGTTTGTTGCTCCGGTCAACTGGGACATAATGGAGGAAATTCACCAGGCCGTCCTCACAGAACCATCACCACCGAACTGCCCCCCCCTCCAAACAATATGTTCCCCAGACACTACGTCACCGGGTCATCCAGTGGGTCCACACATCACTCAGCACGGGACATCCCGGCATTTCACGAACCCTTAAACTTGTGCAGAATTCCTTCTGGTGGCCTTCAATGACCAAAGATGTGGCCAATTATGTCAAGTCTTGCTCCATCTGTGCCCAGTCCAAGACTCCCAGGGACCTGCCGACGGGACTTCTACAGCCTCTCCCGATTCCCCAACGACCTTGGTCTCACCTCTCCATCGACTTCATCACTGACTTACCCCTGTCTGATGGTTACACCACAATTCTGGTCATCGTCGACCGCTTCCCCAAAGCCTGTCGTCTGGTTCCATTAAAAGGATTACCTACTGCCATGGAGACTGCTCAAGCCATGTTCCACCATGTCTTTCGAAACTATGGTCTACCTGAAGACATTGTATCAGATCGAGGAACTCAGTTCACCTCTCAGGTTTGGAAATCCTTTTGTAACCTTTTAGATATCAATGTGAGTTTAACCTCTGGCTATCATCCGCAGTCAAACGGTCAGGTGGAGAGGCTGAACCAAGAGATCGGCAGGTACCTGCGGACTTACTGCAGCCGCGAACAACATCGCTGGGCTGAATTTCTCCCTTGGACCGAGTATGCCCAGAACTCACTCACGCACTCCTCTACAGGACTCACACCATTTCAATGTGTGCTGGGTTACCAGCCTCCCCTGTTCCCGTGGTCAGGAGAACCATCGTCTGTGCCTGCTGTTAACGACTGGATTCGTAACAGTGAGAGGGTGTGGGACAGTGCCCATGTACGGCTTCAACGCGCTGTGAGGAGGCAGGAGATTAACGCTAACCGTCACCGTCGCCCACACCCTCCATACCAACCTGGACAAAGGGTCTGGCTCTCCACGAGGGATCTCAAGCTACGTCTGCCGAGCAGGAAGCTCTCTCCCAGGTATGTTGGCCCATTTAAAATCATAAGACAGATTAATGAGGTCACTTACCAATTAGAGCTTCCTGCTGACTACCGCATCTCTCCTTCTTTCCATGTGTCACTCCTCAAACCTTTCCACCGGGACGCTGACCCCGAGGCCATATTGCAGGAGCCACCGCCACCGCTGGACATTGGCGGAACGCCGGCCTACAAGGTGAACGTCCTGCTTGACTCACGGCGAAGAGGGGGGTCAGTTACAATACCTGGTGGATTGGGAGGGATACGGCCCAGAGGAGAGATCGTGGGTAGCGGCAGGGGACATTCTGGATCCTCGCTCACGGAGGAGTTTCATCGAGCCAGACCTGACCGTCCAGCACCACGTCCACGGGGACGCCACGTAGAGCACCTGGAGGTGCTCCTAGAGGGGGGTTCTGTAACATCACGCCAGCAGAGGGAGCCCTCACCGGAATACTGACTGCTCATGCTCCCTCTGCTGAACTCTGAACTTTGAACTATGAACTTCCTGTTTGGCAGCTATATAAACCTTGCTGCCACATGGCCATGTTACGAGTATTGCCAGCTTAACACCTGACTACTAAGCATTCTCTTTTACTGCCTGCTTTCCTGTGTTACCTATTGTTTGGTTCTCGTTTTCTGATTTTTGCCTAGCCCCTTTGTTTGACACCTGGATCGGACTGTTTGTTTAGATATTGATTCTCTGCCTGGATTTACGACCTCTGATTTACGTCTCTCCCTTTTGTTGTGTTGCATGGTTGGACTGTCTATGTGTATTACGACCCTTTGCCTGTACTTTCGACTTTGAATATGGATAACCCCAATAAACATCCGCAACTGGATCCTGCTTCAGCTTCTGCCTCAGCCCCCTTACAGTAACTGAACTTAATTATTTAACAAAACAAGCACAAACAAACTATTTAGATCTTTTTAAATGTTTTTATAGTTTTTTTATGGGTTGTTTAATTTCTTATGCAATTGTAAACATTTTGTAAAGGCCTATTCCAATTTATTTTACAATCAGTTCGCAAAGGCAACATTTAAACTAAACATTTTATAATTTAAATCATTTGAATTATTTATTTATTTACTTGTACAAGAATTTGTACCATCATTGTTTTATGTTCACAAATATTTGACTGCTTAAAGCATTGAATTGTACTCTCACCACTCACCATATTTACAACCTAACAAACCTGCTGAACTGACACATTTGCGTAGACTAGAGGGTCAGCCTTAAATCTGCCCACATGGCTTTCAGTTAGGGCCCAATGCATTTCCATTTTTCACCAAAGATTTACATTGGGAAAACTAAAGTATTAGTTTCTGTTTTGGACTACATTACCCATAGTGCCGCATAGCGGGGATTGATCATTTCCTGTGCACCTGTTCCTCATTCCCTCGCTACTATTTAAGCGGCAAACAAACAATTACCCAGTGCGAAGTCTTGTTTTGCCCCGGTGACAATTGAACTACCCGTTTTTGTTATTGGAGTGATTTTGGATTTATGATTGTTTGCTGCCTGTCTACGACCTTATGCCTGTTTAGTGATTATGCCTCTGTCTTGCCTCTGTTATTCCTGTTTGCCTGCAAATGGATTCTTGTGTGTCAGACCCTTCATTACAGAAGACTTTGCCATGATCCAGCAGCAATTTCTCGTTTTAACACGGAACTATCTATGCAGACTTCACATGTAGTGGCACACCACCAACAGCTAACTCAATTGACCACGCTTACCGAGGGGCTAGTGAAAACTATGTAGAGTATGCATTTCTTTCCACCGGCTCCCATTCTGACTCCCGTTGTTCCACCTGTTAACCCTCCTGTTCACAACAACACGCTCAGTCCACGGATGGCCTTCCAGAAAAAGTTTGATGGAAATCTTGCTAAGTGTAAGGGCTTCCTTTTACAATGCTCTCTATTCATTAATCAACAACCCTCTTTTTTTGAACATTCCGCAGAGGGGAGAATCCCTGAAAAACTACTCTCACTATCCCAGGGAAAATTAACGGCTGCTGAATATGCTCTCAGTTTTCGAACATTAGCGGCTCAGACTGATTGGGTAGAATCCACACTCAAATTTCTCTTCCGCAAAGGATTAAATCAAGAGCTCCAGTCAGAACTAGCCTTCCGGGACGAGGAAAGGAGTCTTGCCGAATTCATAGATCTCGCTATACAAATTGATAATCTCATACGCTCATGTCACCCTAATACTGTTCAGTCATCTCTGTCTACCAGTGAGGCCCATAGACATGAACCCATGCAACTCGGTTATATCCACCTGTCGCAAGAGGAGCTAGATCGGCGATCTAGTTAAGTTCTGCCCCCCCCCCTCGTCCCTGCTGCCCTTGAACAATTACAAAATGAGTACTTAGTTATGCTCTTTGGCCTAGCCAATAGTCCTTCAGTATTCCAGTCCTTTATGAATGATATATTCAGAGATATGCTCAATAAATGGGTAATTATTTACATAGATGATATTTTAATCTACTTCCAGTCATTAGAGGAACACATCCAACACATTAGAACAGTTCTAGACCACCTAATACAAAATCAACTGTACGCCAAGGAAGAGAAATGTGAATTCCATAAGACCAGCACCTCTTTTCTTGGATACATAATCAGCCACAAGGGGGTTGCGATGGATGAAAAGAAGGTGAAGGCTGTGACAGATTGGCCCAGACTCTATTCGGATAAAGGAACTCCAACGCTTTCTTGGCTTTTCTAACTTTTATCGAAGACTCATTAGAGGATTCAATTCTGTTGCAGCTCCTCTCTCTGCTCTCACAAAGTCCAAGGGTTCTAAGCTAAACTGGTCCCCTGAGGCTCAAAGATCCTTTGAAGAATTAAAGACCTGCTTTACCACAGCACCCATCCTTCATCACCCCGACCTAAAACAACCTTTTATTTTGGAGGTAGATGCATCCAATACTGGTACAATAGTTGGTGCTATCCTCTCTCAACATCACGGCTCTCCACCCAAGATGTTCCTGTGTGCCTTTTTCTTTCGCAAACTGTTGCCTGCAGAGAGAAACTACAATGTGGGTAACAGAGAGCTTCTGGCTATGAAACTTGCCATGTGGCCAGTGGCGAGCCAGTGGCGGCACTGGCTCGAGGGTGCTAACCATCCCTTTACTGTTCTCACTGATCACAAGAATCTGGGAGATGATGGTCCATGTTTTTCACCCGAATCAACTTTACTGTCACCTATCGCCCAGATTAAAAAAAAACACCAAGGCCGATGCACTCTCTCGTCAGTCTGATGAGGTTACACAGCTTCCCTCTGAGGAGAAGATTTTACCTGAGAGACTTCTGGTTGCACCCGTTCAGTGGGATATTATAACTGAACTCGACCAAGCAAATAACCAGAACCCACCACCTCCTGAGTGCCCTAACAACCATACTTTCGTTCCAGAGTCTTTCTGCAAACAAATATTAACCCAGGTTCATGAAACACCCAGTTCCGGCCACCCAGGTATTACGGCCACAATCCACCTCCTGCAGAATTGTTTTTTTTACTCTAAAAGTATGTGCAACAGTGATGCAACAACTTTTGTCAAGAACTGTATCATCTGTCAAAGCTCCAAGACACCCAGACAACTCCCAGCAGGCTTACTGCAACCTCTGCCCACACCAGAGCATCCCTGGTCCCATATTGCCCTGGATTTTATCACACGTCTACCGAATTCTCTAGGTAACACCACCATTCTCACTATTATTGACCTTTCTCTAAAGCCTGTCAACTCATTCCACTACCCAAACTCCCCTCTGCCTTTGAGACTGCTGAGCTCATCATTAACCAGGTATTCCGCTATTATGGCCTCCCTGAAGATATTGTATCCGACCATGGTCCGCAATTTACATCCCGAGTCTGGTCCCAGCTATTCAAGAATCTCAATGTTAATGTTAGCCTTACATCTGGATATCATCCTTAATCTAATGGGCAGTCTGAACGTCTCAATCAGAAGATAATTCGTTTCCTACGATCATACTATCACCAGCACCTGACTGACTTTCCTGCTCCACCTCCTCTGCGCCACCAGAGGGAACCGGCACGTGAGTATTAGTTTCCGTGTTGGACTACATTACCCACAGTGCCGCACACCGGGGATTGATCATTTCCTGTGCACCTGTTCCTCATTCCCTCGCTATTATTTAAGCGGCACACAAACAATTACCCAAAGTGCGAAGTCTTGTTTTGCCTGGGCGACAATTCGGAGCGGTTTCATTACTCTGTTGGATTACCCGTTTTTGTTACTGGACTGTTTTCTGGATTTGTGATTGCTTGCTGCCTATCTACGACCTTACGGCTGTTTACCGATTACGCCTCTGGCTTGCCTCTATTATTCCTGTTTGCCGGTTATCGACCCTGCCTGTTTGTTTCTCTAAATAAACGCTGCAAATGAATCCTCGTGTGTCTGACCCTTCATTGCGGAGGCAGACTGTGCCCGCATTACATTAGAAAAGCCAACCAAGCTATGCGCTCAGGTTCAATACATATTTTCCTCCCTTTACGAATTATAATGTTCTAGAAACTCTAGAATTTTTTCTAGAAATATTGTTCTAGAAATATTTGTTGAATAATATTAGGCACATTTAAAAGTTAACAATTTAGGTCTGATTTAGTTTATACTAAATCTGTGTTCTGTGTATAGTATCAGATTTTCAGTACACAAATATCAGGACAATCAGGTACCAAAACAATTCAGTTATTGGTTATGTTTATTATTTTAGTATTACATATTTTCACTAATTAGTGTTACTAATATACATCCTTCCACAGAACAAAAAAAATTGAAATAATACCATTTGTTCTATATGTTATATTTATTAATTCTGTGTTTTTCTTTATATGTAAAACTGCTTTGGAACAATGCAACATTGCAATAACCCATTAGTCACCTACTTATTACTATTTCAATACCTTTAATCTTAAGAAATACTTTAGACTCTCACCCATTCTTACTAAATAAACAAGTGTGTGTTGAACTTACCAATGTTGGAGTGTTTCAGCAGTCTACAAATCCTAGCCTCTCGGTCTAGCTTCTGGTGATCTGAAATGCATATAAAAAATATGTTCTACATATAATCTAATTTTTGTATTTTTGTTTTAATATATTACATATGGATATATTACCATTGGAGGATATAAGCAGTATATACATACAGCTAGATACAGATCTACTTAAACGTAACAATATCAGTATACTACAATGTATACAGCAACAATGTATACTAATATTAGAATATCAGTCCTTTAATTTAAAACCTTAAAACAGGCCATGAGACAGTTTGTTTTATTGTTTTTTTTTGAGGAAACCCTTTTATGTTAACATCAACAGAAGTTCTAAAAATAGACAATGAAAACCCAGTTAAACTGAATTACAATTACAACCTCAATTCAAAAAAAAGTTGGGACACTATGTAAAATGTAAATGCAATATCCAAAAAAATATAAAAAATATATTTTATTCGCACTAGAACATACCAAATGTTGAAAGTGAGAAATTGTACTATTTCATGTAAGATATTAGCTCATCATTAGCTCATCAGCTCAATGTTCTTAAACGGAAAAATGTAACTTTGAAATTCCATCATCTACAGTTCATAATATAATCAAAAATTCAGAGAATCTGGAGAAATCTCTGTGCACAAGGCCGAAACTTAATGTTGGATGCCCGTGATCTTCAGGCCCTCAGGTGACACTACATTAAAAACAGGCATGATTCTATCTCACTGCATGGGCTCAGGAACACTTTCACAAATCATTCTCTGTGAACACAGTTCACCATGCCATCCACAAATGCAGGTTAAAGCTCTGTCATGCTAAGAAGAAGCCATATGTGAACACAATCCAGAAATACTGCTGTCTTTTCTAGGCCTAAGCTCATTTAAAATGGACTGAGGCCAAGTGGAAAACTGTTCTGTGGTCAGACAAATTGAAATTTTAAATTCTGTTTGGAAATCATAGATGCCACGTCCTTCGGATTAAAGAAGGGAAGGACTTTCCGGCTTGTTATCTGCACACAGTTCAAAAGCCTGCATTTCTGATGGTATGGGGTTGCATTAGTGCCTATGACGGGCAGCTTACACATCTGGAAAGGCACCATCAATGCTGAGAGGTGTATATACAAATACAAATATACAAATTTTAGACACATATGTACAACATATACAACATATGATTCCATTCAGACAATGTCTTTTTCAGGAAAGGCCTTGCATATTTCAGCAAGATAATGCTAATGGCTTTGTAGTAGAAGAGTCCAGGTGCTGAACTGGCCTGCCTGCAGTCCAGATCTTTCACCACTTGAAAACATTTGACGTATAATATAACAAAAGTCAAGCAAAGAAGACCCAGGACTGTTAAGTAGCTAGAATCCTACATGTAGTCCTACAGTACTCTCATGTGCATTGGCTGTCATATGCAAATCAGTATCATTATCAAATTCTACAGTACAAAAAAATACATTATATCATAAAATGATTATTACTGGTACAACATTTATTTACTGAAGGAACCATTTGCCAAAAATGTAATTATTTATGAACAAGCTTACTCAAAATTAAAGTTAATACATCTATTCTCCACCAATATGATAATGCAACGAATAGATGGTCAAATCAACGAAACAGTGTTGTTTAAACACTATTTAATTCAGGGAATAGTTAAATCAGCTCAAACAGAAATACGTATAATTAATCATCATTAATTAAAGACATTACTCATATGGTGGGGAGATGGGATGGGAGGATCCCTGAGACAGATAAGTGGGAAAATTATGGACTTCTTTATTCAACTTCCTATTATGTTCTTACTTGCCTGGAGCCTAGTTAGATTCTATATTCTCTATATATATCCTATATTTTACATTACCCTCTCATAGACCACTGAGAGATGTACAAGCCTTCGCACATAATGACAGGTTTCTAATGCACGTCCATTTATTCACATGGTTCAATTGTGTGGCAATCTTTATCTGTTCAGTAAACTCTTTATTCATAAACCAACTACAAACCTAGTATCCCTAATTAGTTTTATTAATATACATCTCATAATGAACAGTAAAAACTTTGCAGTAATACCACGTATTCTGTTTTAGGTATTGTACACGTTTGACAATTCTTCTGTCTTATGTTTTGTTTATCACTAAAAGTATGGGATATATTCAAAACACTATCTTTTCTTTATCTGCAGAACATACAGTAACATTTAGAGTCTCTATTCTAGATTAGATAAACAAACAGACTTCCAAAAATACTGTTACTTCACTGCACTATAGGCATATTTTTCAAGGTGATTTGTACTACCCGGAAATAGGGAGACTGAATTTGGGACATAAGAAGAAAAGGGGTGCGTCATTTACTGTGTGTGCTATGGAGGATGAAGTTGGTGTCCATCAAGAGCAAGCCATATTTATAATTTCATAGCTTTTCCAATGAGGATAAGGTTTAAAAGCGTTGAATTTGGGCCAAACGAAGAAAAGAGGGGTATACTGTGAATGCACCTGAGAGCCCGGTTGTAAATATACCGCTGGCTGTGCCTTCCAGCACATGTCCCATGCTGTATTCAATACCTTCTGAGCAGGTTATCTTGTCCTTATATAAATCATCGACACTGGCATGTATGGATATGCTCATTAGTAACAATGTGTTTTGTGATTTTTGTTAAAAAAACTCGTACCTGCTTGCACATGCTATGAATATGTCTCAAAGACAATTACTTTTACAGTTACTGCCTCTAATGTACATAAATCTTACATAAATTTTGATATAATTTACAGAGATATGAATATAACATTCATATTAAAATCCTACATACATTTATTCATACAGATAATACCATGTATTATAAGCAATAATACCATGTACTATATAGTACTATTTGTTAATTTATTATTATACTTATTTTTATATAATTGTTTTGTATTTTTATTATTTGTATATTTTCTATTATTAATTATTTTGTATTATTAATATTTTCTATTATGATGTCTCTGTTTAACAGTGTGTTTTATGTACAGCTGCTTTGCAACAATGCTAAACTATGTGCTATATCCAACTGAATTGATTGTGGTTATCAGAAAGTATGTGGTATTACACTGGATGTTTTTGTACTGTTGCTGAATTGTTTATATGTACTGGAAATGTTAATTTCACCAAGTTATATATTTTGAAATCAACAAATAAAATTAGCATTATTCACTTTTTGAGTGCATAAACATTAAAATAACATGTAACCTAGCGTCATGTGGCTAGGTGATTTAAGTTTTCCTAGATTTAAGTTTTTAAATGACTCTTACTACAGCATGGACAAGGACACTTTACCCAGGATTTGGACACAAACCTAAAATATGCCAATTGAGAACACTATCCACTCCCCCACTTACTTTCTTATTTGCAGCCAAGAACATGAAGGTTATAATTTATCAACGCTTGTCTGAATTACTGTTTCAGATCAACATGTGCAAGTGACCCCCTAGATGTCACCATGGAGATGGATGTCAGATTGTTTCAAAGCAAAGCCTCGATATATGGCACATTTGCTTCAGTTGTTTCAATGTTTCACAAAGCCTCACTCAGCTCAAAAGCTTTTGTTATTTTTAGCAAATAAATTAACGACTGGAAAAAAATAAGCTACTCGCAGTCCATAATAATGGATGGCTATCATAGTGACGTGACACCAAATAGCTTTTCCCTACTTCCAGTCTTTGTTGGGATAGTAGGCTAATTAGAAGACTGAACAATATATTAATATATATCAAAATCAATATATTACTGACATAAATAAAAAAGCACTACAAAAATAGTACTTCTGCAGATCAAATATCCCAGATATCATTGGATTACTTTTCAAGTCAAACACTCAAGTCTCCCTCTCTGGCATCAATGAGCTGCAGATGACAAACAGCTAATGACAGTTCATCGTTTGGTCACCACTTTTGATATGCAATCACTACAGCAGCACATGAATAACTCACAAGGAATGCCGATAAAGGTCAAAGTTCAGAGGTGCTGTGGCATCACAATTTGCCGTTTATCAGACTCTAATAAATAAGAAGCTATTCCCATTCTGACTTGAACACTACAGTGTTCAAGTACAGTCATCTGAACTTTACCCTACCTCCACTCACTCCATCATACATATGCCTCCTCCCACCAGCTACATTTTGTAAATGAGCAACGTCTAATTGTTCCCTCAAAACGAGGTACAAGACCACTCTCTAAGACATGCTGGTGGAATGAGCTGCCAGCCTCCATTCAATCTGCTGAGATCATCAGAACCTTCATGCAGCAACTTTAAAAACACCTGACTAATTTCTAATGATACGATGTTCAACCTTGTTTCATGTTGCATATTAAAGAAACTGCCTTCTGCTGTTCATCCTGTGTGAAGCATCAGAACTATTTGAGGACATGATTCCCAGACAAGACTCCTATAACCAGGGCATGCACACAGGTACTAGAGATGGTAGCAAGACACTCTTTCTGGTCTACTACGGGAGAGTGCCAAGATGGATGGAAAAGTTGTCAGTCTTTACCAGCCTGGGGTAAAGGTAAAAACATAAGTATGTAGCCTTGCCTCAGAGTAGGGGACGGCGTAGTGCAAGCAGTACATATGCATCAAACCTGGGGGAGCAGGTTTGATGCCGCAGACCTCCTTCAGATGGAATTCAAACAGGATAGCACTGACTAGGCACACTTGTTGGTAAAGCGTGCTGTCTTCATGGAGAGTTTGCTCTTTTTCCAGTTGACCTAAAGTCCCAGTTGATCTTGGTGCCAGAGCAGGATGTCCCTGTACACAACTGGCCTTGCAAGTGGCAATAATAAGCCAGTCATTGAAAGGGAGCAGTGGCAGGCTCCACAACTTTGGTAAAAACATCAGGAGATGGGGCAGAAGGGAAGGACATTGTATTGGAATGCCCTCCCTTCAAAAGCAAACCATAGAAAAGGTGTGGAATATTTTACTAATCAGAATATAAATAAATCAAGTATAGTTAAAAGGAATAAAGCAATTTATGGTAACCACTTATTTTACTATTATAGTCATAGTTTATCTGTATGTAGGCTGGAAAATTTCCATACATGCTCTTCTCAAGGGAATGCATATGGTGAAGCCCCTGTCCCCTTTTAAATAAACAAAGTAGTACATCTATTGTATGGAATGTACTGCCCTTCTTTGGAGCAGATGTATATATATATATATATATATATATATATATATATATATATATATATGTATATATACATCTGAGCTTATATACTCCTGATATATATACTCCTGAGCTTTGCTTTTCATTCATATGAATATATATATATGTACATATATACACACATATACATATATACACATATATGTATATGTATATGTATATGTATATGTATATATATATAATTCACATGCCTGTAACTCAACATACAACCCCAAATCAGAAAAAGTCAGGACAGTATGGAAAACACAAATAAAAAAAGTAGTGATTTCTAAATTTACTTTGACTTCTATTTCATTGCAGACAATACAACAGCACATTTAATGTGTTCCTCATGATTATTTTTTCTTCAAAAAAAACAAAATTCCTATTTTGGTTCTTGCAACACATTTCAAAAAAAGTTGGGACAGTAAAACATTTACCACTTTGTAATGTTGCCATTCCTTTTCACAACACTTAAAAGACGCTTAGGGACTGAAGACACCAAGTGAAGAAGTGTTTCAGGTGTAATTTTGTCCCATTCTTGCTGCAAACAAGTCTTAAGGTGGGCAACAGTACAGGGTCTTCGTTGTCGCATTTTGCGCTTTAAAATGCGCCACACATTCTCTATTGGAGACAGGTCGGGACTGCAGGCAGGCCAGTTAAGTACCTGTATCCTCTTCCTCCACAGCCAGGACTTTGTAATGTGTGCAGAATGTGGTTTTGCATTATCCTGTTGAAATATGCATGGACGTCCCTGCAAAAGATGTCTTCTTGAAGGCAGCATATTGTGCTCCAAAATCTCTATGTACTTTTCAGCATTAATGGTGCCATCACAGAAGTGCAAGTTACCTTTACCAAGGGCACTGACACAACCCCATACCATGACAGACCCTGGCTTTTGGACTTGTTGCTGGTAACAGTCTGGATGATCCATTTCTTTGGTGCACAGCGCCCATTTCTCCCAAAAAATACCTGAAATACTGATTCATCTGACCACAGTACACATTTCTACTGTGTGATGGTCCATCCCAGATGCCTCCGAGCCCAGAGAAGTCGACGGCGCTTCTGGACACTGTTAACATAGGGTTTCCTTTTGGCACAGTACAGTTTTAACTGGCATTTGTGGATGTAACTACGTATTGTGGTACTTGACAAAGGTTTGCCAAAGTAGTCCTGAGCCCATGTGGTGATATTGCTTATAGATGAATGACGATTCTTGATGCAGTGCCACCTGAGGGATCGGAGAGCACGGTTGTTCAGCTTAGGCTTGTGCCCTTGTCCTTTACGCACTGAAATTCCTCCACATTTCTTGAATCTTTTAATTATGTTATGCACTGTTGAAGGTGAAATAAGCAAATGTCTTCCTATCTTTCTTTGAGGTTTTTAAACGTTTTAATAATTTTTCACATATTTGTTGGCAAACTGGCGATCCTCGGCCCATCTTTGCTCCTAAAAGACAAGACCTTTCTTGAATGCTGCTTTTGTACCAAATCATAATTACAATCACCTGTTGACATCACCTGTTTCAAATCACATCATTATTTAACCAATTTACCTGATTACTAGCCCTAAATTGCTCCTGTTCCAACTTTTTTTGAAATGTGTTGCAAGAACCAAAATAGGAATTTTGTTTTTTTGAAGAAAAAATAAAAATCATGAGGAACACATTAAATAATGTGCTGTTGTATTGTATGCAATGAAATACAAGTCAAAGTAAATTTAGAAATCACTACTTTCTTTTTTTATTTGTGTTTTCCATACTGTCCGAACTTTTTCTGATTTGGGGTTGTATTATTGGAGATGTATTGGAGGTATCTAAATGTCCCTTTACAGTCTTAACAAAATTTTATTTTTGAAGCTACATTTTTAAGACTCTATATTTATATATTTAGATATGCGGAGGTAAATGAGGCCTCATGAGTAAACTTTGCTTCACATGCACCACTAATAATAATCATAAATAATAAAAAATACTAAGATAAAGAAGATAAAATAAGAAAACTAATGATTACAAGAAATATTTTGTAAAACGAAATATAGGTACAATATACATTATCAATTTTAGCTCAAGAAATAAATGTGTTTAAAGAGAGATATATATTTTGAGATATATATTTGTCATGTCTGTGTTTGTGCCACATTATTTTCATAGAGAAGTTTAGGCTCTTGCCTTGTGATACTGTTTAATCTAGTGCTTTTCAGTCAGCTCACAAAATCCAGTGTCTCAAACACTTAAATGATCACTCTCTAAAGAAAAATCTTTTTATCTTTTAGGTTCTTTTTTATTATAATTTTCTCCCCATTACTGTGAAATCCATTAATTGTGCCTGTTGTTCATTGAAAAACCACTAGATAGCACTGTGTTAAGTGATTTGTTGAGTGATTGGAGAATGACACAGCAAGTTAAATTAATGAAATGTGTATTAAAGAATGCTATTTTATTGTCATGAGGTTGTCACTGGGGTTTACATGAGAAATAGTAAAAGCAGTGAAATAACACCAGTGACAATTTTGCGAAATATGCATTTTATATGCAGTGCACGTTACTTGTGCATTAAATATTAAATAAATATAAAAAAAACAGAGCACTTGCAGCAAGCATCCATTGTGCTTTCACACTGGCAGTGTTTGCAGTGTGTAGCTGAACTGCTGTTGTCTGTGCATCGGCAAGAGAACAATCACTTTAAAAGTTTGTATTGCATTATTTTGAAGCAGCATTATTGCATAATTCTTTCCTTTCAAAAAGCTTAATGTGCTATCAATGTAGTTTAAATAACATTAATTTGTTTTACCCACTGTTTTTGTTCTAGTTGTTGTGTGTATAGTGTGAGTAACAGACAGATAAAAAAGCATATTGTGCTTTATGTTTGTCTATGAGTCAAGTAGCATAGGAGAAAATGAAAACAGCCATAATAACACACTATAGCACTGTTTAGTGTTGGAAGATCGATTGTGCATAACCAAAAATGCAGCTGTGAGTTCAGTGGTAGAGTCTTGACCTAATCCCCTATATAAAGGCCTAAAATACAGGACTGACAACCATATTCTGCTGCTGTGTGAACAAACATGGCCTTTAATTGTTTCCCTGCTGCACAGAGGCTGTGCCCCACACTTTAAAAATCCCTGTTTTAAATCATATTTATCTAACTGATTCAAGTTTGTTGCTGTGAGTGAAAAGGTGTCATATTGATCTCAAGTTAATGCATTCATGACATCAAGACTAGATCATTGTAATGCCTTTCTGGGTGGTTCCCCTGCAGGTTTAGTACAAAAACTTCATCTGGTCCAAAATGCAGCAGTTGATATGAGTTCATATGACAATGAAAAAGTATTAGCCTGGTTTTGTCAACACTGCACTGGCTGCCTATTAAGCATCACATAAACATACAAACTCCTGTCTCATTACAGTATTTCACGTTCCCTGCAATCTCAAAATTTCAGGTAGCTGATAATATCTACAATTTCAAAATGGAACGTGGGTGGTGGATCCTTTAATACTTAACCCAAACTCTGGAACAGTCTTCCCATTGTTGGAGGTCGATATACTCTCTCACCAGATCAAGAGGTCCTCGTCCCCACTTCCCAGGCACAACCCTGGCGTTTCCTTTAATCAGGCGAAGGATACCGCATCTCTTGCTTCTGCCCAGATTGATATTAAGTGCCATCTATGAGTGCTCCTCCCATGATGATAAAATATATAAGAAATTACTTGGTGGTGATTTATGCAGTGGTCAGATTTGCTACCACAGGCTGGTGCTACCCTTCTATGGCTGTGTTACAGGTGTAGCAGGCTGACCTGCAGAAAGATCTTAGCACAGGTGGAGTTATAGATGACGAGGCCTTCTCGGAACTTTGCAGGGCCACAGATTTGTCTTTCAGAGCAACTAAAGAGAGCCTGCACCATTGGCCGTTCTATGGTGGCTATGGTTGCCATGGCATCTGTGGTTAAATCTCACGGGCTAATTTAATAAGTAAAGCTACATTAAAACAGTTCAACATTGAAAAAGGCACTATATAAATAAATTAAATAATTTAAAAGGTAAACAGGACATCCTATTTTTGCTTTTGGACTGGATGCAACAACTGGATGATCATTTTATGGTCCTACACCTTCCACAGAAGAAAAAAAAACAGAAACAAAAAAACAGATATTTATATATTTAGACCACTTTACTAGTGATTGCTATCAGGATGTAAAGAGACTTTCAACAAAAAATGTTTCTGGAAAAAAATTGCCTACCCTGCTTTTAATATGGAATACTCGTTGGCTTTTAATTATAATACGTTTAATAAAGCAACCACCCCGAAAAGTACACATCTGTTTTAGAGATTCTATTTGTGGCCTGTTAACTGGGAGACATTTTCTTGAAACTAAGAAGTTTTTTGACTATATGGTATAAATATGTAACATATTTAGGTATTTGATAAAAAACAGCTCTTTAGATTTCTCTGTATTTCCTAAAACATCATCAAATTGTTGTTAATTTGAAAATGTAAAATGTTAATTTGACTAAATCCCACCTAGTCCTGAAAAAGTACATACCATTTTGGTAGGCTGTCTGGATATATTACCTCATAAACCACAGAGATAGGTATCTTAGGAGTTTTAGCATACAATGACATGTATTGCTAGTGCATGTCCATTTCTTTAAATGGTTCAAATATGTTGTAGTTATCATCAATTCAGTCAAATTAAGATGTATAAACCTCTAAAATGCTACATGGTAGCATCATGTTTTGAGCCTGTTTTGTTGCATCTGGGACAACACTGTCAATTGATTAGAACAATGAATTCTGAATTAAACCAGTGAATTCTCAAGGAAAATGTCAGGACATCTGTTATTGCCTCTGATGCTCCTGTCCTCTTCACATATGTGAAGAAACTGATATATTAAAATGTTTAAAAGAACAGAATAGAATAGAACCATGCAATATAACAGACTATATGAATAGAATAGAATAAAATAGAATAGAAATTGGATTGACTGTTGGCCGCAATGATGGACTATATGCACAGTACATTGTTTGAACCAATTAAAAACATGCAAGTACAGTAGGTACTATTTGAAGCATGTAACATATAAAGTATGCTTGGCAACATAGTGTAGGAGGTGTGGATATGTCTGCCTTCAGGGTATATCACTGCCTCCTACTGCTCTACTTGACTTTCAGCTTTTACAATATTATCTTCCAGGAGAAAAACAAAAGCAAGTCTCATCTGTAAAACACTGCATTGCTTGATGCTTTTATTATGCAATGTAGTTATTACACAACATCAAAACTTGAGCTATGTTGTGTCCAGTCGCATGGCTTTTATTTTTAGAAACACCAATCAACTCTACATATGTAATGAGACCTGTTCGGGTTCCATGCATGTGTGCACACACATCAACCACCTGTGTTCACAAACAGTCAAAATAAAGTATACTTACATATATAAATGGAGTATAAATGGGCTATGCATACATACACATTCTGCATTGTAACAGCACCACAATATGGCAGTATTCTCACTAGGACTTATAGTGATGATTTAATAGTTACGTTTGCCTTAGAACCTGACCTGAACCCAACCTTATAGCAGCACAGCACTGTGCTTGTCAGCATCATACTTAGGCACTTTTGGGTATTTGTCACAAAATCAGTGCATGCACTTTCTTGTGAGTCACTTCAGATTTTTGAACAGTTAAAACAAGGTATGCTATATGAACACATGAATTTGCTTTTAAATGGATAATTTTATGAGACTTGTATGTTCATTACAGTGTTTCACAATACTTTAAAAATATATATTTATAAAAAACAAACATAAATAAGCCAATAAATTAATTAATTTAATTAATCCAAAGTAACAGGTTATTTTAATGTCTATATGCAGAATTTCCTTTAAAATCCTTTCCATTCCATGTTAATTGCCCAGCTATATGTGTGTCATTTCAGATAATACAGACAGACAAGAGAAAAGTCACCAGTTTTGTAAACAGGAATTCCTGGAAGCTATAGATTGACAATAGATTTATTATTTAATGGTGAAAGATTGACTATATGTAGGATTTAGAGTAATAGATTGATGTGATCCTGAAAATGGTCAAAGTGTACTACATTTGCACTGTATGTTGGTCTGAAATGTCCACCTACCCCTAGTGGACAGCTTTTTTGTGTTGATGATCTTGGCAGCATACTCCTGCCCTGTGAGAACTTTCACACATCTCCGCACAACAGAAAAGGCTCCCCTAAAAATCAAAAGAAAATGGAAGAAATATATCTGCATGTTGAACATTGCAGTGCAGTATGGCATTGCAAATAACCTCTAAGAAACAAAACCTGGTCTAATACATTGGATTATGCAATATTTCAATGTCTGTATTGAATTGCCACCCACAAATGCAATTATGTAAGCTGTTTGACTGCCCACAGACAGAAAAAGAAGTGTGTATGTGTGCAGTATGAGGGTGTGTGTGTGGGAGTACAGCAGTGGGCACAAGGCCAGATGGAGTTAGAGACCCATCTCTGTAGAGGTGTTATATGCTCTCAAATCAAGAAAACAAGTACACAATACACTTACTCAGAAAAGAATGCTGTAGTACAGAGTGGGCGGATGGCAAGAGAAAATCTGTACCTTTTTTAATCTGCCAAACATTTTGAAACATTGGAACCAGCACTATATTGGTTTGTCTACATATAGGTGTATAACCATCATCTTGTTATTTAACTCAGCAACATTTATAACATGTAATCTGGCTCATTTTATTTTACTGTTGTTTAAAGTATCTTGTGATGCAAAAATGTAATCCTTGTAAACAAAGGATTCATTTGCGTTCTTCTCTGCTGTACTTATTTATATTTAGAATTACATGGGTGTGGATAACTAAAATATAAAATGTCCATCATGATGTGTCTTATGTATTTAAATTGAACAATCACATGTATTCTAAATATTTGCATAACCAACTCAGTTTACCATCATTTAATTCCTACCGTAAGCATCAGGACTATTCAGTGTGCTGTCAATGCGTATTTATTGCCTCAAGTTCTCAAGAATCACTCTTTTAGATTGTGAAATGAATTTAAGTTGTCACCCAATGTCTGCTTATTTCAATGCATTATGTAAGGTAAGTTGTACTGTGTACACTTTTACAAAGTTAATAAATACTTATCTTTTCCATACAGTCTGATTCTATTAACTTCCTAATATTTTAAAACATTCAGGGAAAAAAGAACAGACTATATAACAATCAACACTGATATTAAAATCCTTGCATTCTTATTTAATAACATGGGATATTAGATACCTTAGAATATTTTTTTATTAAAATTTCCATTTAATTAAAGAACACATGCCTTACCATTGCTTTAGAGAAATTGAGCTGTTTTAACTTACTTTCCTAGTTCCTCAAATAGCTGGTATTCCTCTGTAAAGCGTGTGCAGGTGATGGTAGCCATCCTGGATGTGTGTTGAGATTTTTCTGAAACACTAGTGTGCTCAGATATCTGGTCTATAAAGATGATCGGTTTCTAGATCAGAAAAGTGAAAGTGGAATGAGGGAGGATGGATGAATCTTTCTCTGTGTGCCTGTGATTGGCTGCTCTCGTCCATACACAGCACCGGTTGCCATGGCAGCCGCATCCTCCTCCTCTCTTCACATGCTCACACACATGAAGCTATAAAGACAGCAAAACACACCCACACACCTTCAGTGCACATCATACTGTTGCATTACTGCAGCCACATATACTATATGAACAGCAGTTTAAAGTAGCTCTCCAATAAAATGATGGCTTCAGTAACCTATTATCTTTGTATTCAGTTAACATTCTTTCACCCAAATTCAACCATTTTTAATTAATTTCCTGAAAAGGATATGCATATACAACATGTATCGGAATATTTTGTTCTCTATTGCTATTTATCTATATAGCAGAAATATATATCATTATTATATATACTAGGGGTGTTACAATACATCGATATAGATTGATATATCAATCAACTGTTAAACAACAGGTATTTCTGATGCACATCCATTTCTTCAAATGGTTCAGATGTGTTGTAATCATTAGTTCAGTCAACCTAATGTATATAAATTGATATAAATCAAATCGTAATCGTATCACTGTTTTTTTTTTGGAGGTATCAGAAAATATTGTATCACTGGATGAGAGAACCAATATCATATTGCATTGTGGGAGATGTCTGATTTACACCCATAATATGTACCCCTCCCCCCCCCCCATTGTGGTGTCTGTTGCTTTCTCTATTTGTACATTTAAAAGAAAAAGTAAAAGCAGGGGAGTAATTATGTTAGAAATAACATAAGTGCCTTTAAATTAGGATTAAGATTACAGGTAGGTTTAAAATTCGGGCATTGTCAGCACAAATTGGGACACCTTGTCTCATTGACCGAAATAATGGAAAGAAGAATCACACTCTCTTCCTTAAAAATCATAAAATATCTGAACATTCCTGGGAAGGGTAACAGTAGTCTTGAATTTCCTCCATTTTCCATATGTCTGACTGTATAGTCAAGTCAAGTGGAGTTTATTGTCATTCCAACAATATACATATATATAAGTACATAGTGAAACGAAACAACGTTTCTCCAGGATCTAGGTGCTACACAAACACAGAACAACACAGAACTACAAGGCTACATAATTTATGCATAAAATTGGTGGTATATACATTTTTAGATTGTAACAACTGTCTATGTGTATTACGACCCTTTGCCTGTACTTTCGACTTTGATTATGGATAACCCCAATAAACATCCGCAACTGGATCCTGCTTCAGCTTCTGCCTCAGCCCCCTTACAGAATACTTCGCCTACCCTCAATCCAGCGGATGTTTCACAGCTGCAAGCTGCATTTGTCTACCAGGGAGAACTATTACGCAGCTACCACGAACAGCTAGCTAACGTACAGGCATCGAATGAACTACTGCTCCAGCGACTTTGCTCTCCTCCTTCCACCACGCCGAGCACGGTAAGACTTGCTCTTCCCGATAAGTTTGATGGTTCTGCAGAACGGTGTAAAGGGTTCATTCGACAAGTACAAGTCAAGTCAAGTCAAGTTAAGCTTTATTGTCATTCCGCTATATGTGGGGACATACAGTGGAACGAAATGTCGTGCCTCACAGGACCACGGTGCTACATAAATACAGACATACAACAATGACGTGAAACAGTATAAATCTAAACACAAATGCTAACAGAATTGGATTATAAATATACTATATATAAATATATATAAAGTTGCCTATACATAAACTATTTAAATACAAACTATACAAATGTTCCACATAAATATAAGTCAAGCACTGTTCCTGGCTGGAGAACAGTACAAGATGATCTGTAGTGCATGGGCTTGTAAACATACATGAGTCTTTTTTGTGGGATTATGTACCCTCAGTTGTAAAAAGTGTCTAGTGCACATAGAGGAGAGTGTGTTACTACAGGTGGTCTGTGCGGCCTACTCACCTGTGTGTAGCACACTCAGAATTGCACAAGGGAGAAATAAAAAAATATATATATATATATATTTAAGAGGTATGAGGTTTTTCAGAGGGGGGCCGTGCTTGAGTTCAGGGCTCTCACAGCCTGGGGGAAAAAGCTGTTGAGCAGTCTGGCAGTGCGGGCTCTGATGCTCCGGTACCGTTTTCCTGACGGCAGGAGCTGGAAGAGACTGTGTGAGGGATGGGTGGGGTCCTTTACGATGCTGGTGGCTTTGTTGGAGCATCGTGAAAGGAAAATGTCCAGGATGGAAGGGAGAGGGGCACCGATGATCTTTGCAGCTGTGTTCACTGTCCGCTGGAGGGTCTTGCGGTCTGCGGCGCTGCAGTTCCCATACCAGACAGTGATGCAGCTGGTCAGCACACTCTCAATGGTTCCCCTGTAGAACATGGTGAGGATTGGTGGAGGGAGACTTGCTCTTTTCAGCCGGGCGGAGAAAGTGTAGGCGCTGTTGTGCCTTTTTGGAGAGTGACGTGGTGTTGGTGGTCCAGGTGAGATCCTCTGTGATGTGCACCCCCAGGAATTTAGTGCTGCTGACTCTCTCCACAGTCGAGCTGTCGATGGTCAGTGGGGGGTGGTCAGTGGAGTTTCTCCTGAGGTCCATCACAACCTCCTTTGTCTTCTCCACATTGAGGGTCAGGTTGTTCGCGCCACACCATGCCGCTAGCTGTGCCACTTCCTCTCTGTAGTGCGTTTCATCGTTGTTGCTGATGAGACCTACCACCGTTGTGTCATCAGCGAACTTGATGATGTGGTTGGAGCTGAACTTGGCAGTGCAGTCGTGGGTCAGCAGTGTGAAGAGCAGCGGGCTGAGCACACAGCCTTGTGGAGCACCTGTGCTCAGTGTAGTAGTGCTCGAGGTGTTGTGGCCGACACGGACTGACTGGGGTCTTTCGGTTAAAAAGTCCAGAATCCAGTTACAGAGAGAGTTGTTAAGGCCCAGCAGGTGTAATTTATTAATGAGCTGTTGTGGGATTATTGTGTTGAATGCTGAGCTGAAGTCAATGAACAGCATTCTTACATAAGTGTTCTTCTGGTCTAAGTGGGTAAGAGCCAGGTGGAGGGTGGAGGAAATTGCATCATCCGTAGAGCGGTTTGGACGGTATGCAAACTGGAGCGGGTCGAGTGTGTTGGGGAGGCTGGTTTTTATGTGATTCATGACTAATCTCTCAAAGCACTTCATCATGATTGGAGTCAGTGCTATGGGACGATAGTCATTCAGACAGGACACAGGTGATTTCTTAGGTACCGGTATGATGGTTGTGGACTTGAGACACGTGGGGACGACTGCCTGGCTCAGCGAGATGTTGAAGATATCTGTTAGGACATCTGTCAGCTGTGCAGCACAGTCTCTCAGTACACAGCCAGGTATGTTGTCAGGACCCGTAGCCTTGCGTGGGTTAATCCTAGACAGGGTCTTCCTCACTACGGCTGGAGACAGACAGAGCGCCTGGTCGGTGGGAGGTGTGGGCAGTTTTTGTGCAGGTGTGTCATTCTGCATTTCAAACCGTGAATAAAACTGGTTAAGTGCATCTGGAAGGGATGTGTCGTCATCACAGGCCTGTGGCAAGGGCTTGTAGTCAGTGATGGTCTGAATGCCTCGCCACAGGCTCCGTGAGTCTCTGCTGTCTGTGAAGTGGTTATTGATTTTTTGTGCATATGACCGTTTTGCATTCTTGATGCCACAGGACAGGCTGGCTCTTGCTGTTTTTAGGGCTGCTTTATCTCCTGATCTGAATGCCTCATCTCTGGTCTTTAGCAGCCCACGAACCTTTGCCGTCATCCACAGCTTCTGGTTGGCACGTGTGGTGATGGTCTTTGTTACTGTCACATCATCAATGCACTTCTTGATATATGCACTCACTGTTTCAGTGTACTCATGCAGGTCGGTGCTGTTGTTGTAGGTGGCTGCCTCTTTAAACATGCTCCAGTCTGTAGTCTGAAAGCAGTCCTGCAGTGCTGAGGTAGCATCATCCGGCCAGACTGTGATGAGTTTTTGAACCGGTTTGGTGATTTTCAGCAGTGGATTGTATGCTGGGATTAGCATAACAGAGATGTGATCGGAGTACCCGAGGTGGGGGCGGGGTTCAGCTCTGTACGCGTCTTTCTGTGTTGTGTAAACAAAGTCCAGTGTGTTAGTTCCCCTTGTAGCAAAGTTCACATGTTGGTAGAACTTTGGCAAGACTGTCTTTAAAGTACGCACTTATTTGGAATCGTTGGGGGATCAGTCTCATGCTAGTTCTGATCAATGCTCTTTTATCATGTCACTATTATCTGGCAAGGCTATTGATTGGGCTGCTGCGGTTTGGGAGACGGACGAACAGTTTAGATCTTCACCTGAGTATTTTTTGCAACAACTCCGAGAAGTATTTGAATATCCTGCTGGGGGTCGGGATGTTTCGTCTCGTCTTTTACACCTTTCTCAAGGCTCACATAGTGCAGCAGAGCACACAGTTGAATTCAGGACTCTTGCAGCTCAGAGTGAATGGAATGATGCTGCACTTAAAGGGGTGTTTCGGGAAAGCCTATGTCCCCAATTGCAGTTGGAGATGGCATGTCGAGGTGAGGAATCTTCTTTCAATGACTTTGTTAACATGACTGTTAAGATTGATAATTTGCTCAGGAACTCACCTAAACCCAAGCAAGCGCATGCATCCCACCTTATGTCACGACCTGCACTTCGGAATCCTGAGGCACCATGTGTTACCAAGCCCATGCAAGTAGGATCTACCAGGCTATCTGAGGACGAGCGTAGACGAAGGTTCATCAACAACCTCTGCTTTTATTGTGGTGAACCAGGTCATCATAAGTCACAGTGTCCTCAAAAGACCCGGAGGTCCCTCACAGCACAAGACCGGGTGAATGTGGACACCTTTTCACAAAATCCAGTTAAAGTCTTCACATTACCCGTACAGATTTCTACCGAAAGTGGTTCTTTTATGTTGACAGCATTAGTAGATTCCGGCGCCGCTCTCAACCTCATCAACTCGGACATCGCCCGGAAACAGCAAGGTCTTCAGCAAGGTTAAAGCCACACAGTTACCACCACATCGGCACTGGGACTGTGCTATAGACCTTCTTCCCAACATGTGTCCTCCCAAAAGCAAAGTCTACCCGCTGTCACGCCAAGAAGCACAGGCTATGGAGGACTACATCAAGGAGGCTCTGGAAGCTGGCTTTATCCGTCCTTCTACTTCTCCCGCTGCAGCCGGCTTCTTCTTCGTGGAGAAGAAGGATGGGGGTCTGCGTCCGTGCATCGACTACAGAGGCCTCAATAATGTCACTGTTAAATTCAGGTATCCACTGCCTCTAGTCCCTTCTGCCCTAGAACAACTCAGGAAGGCCAAAATTTTTACTAAACTCGACTTGAGAAACGCTTAACCTGATACGCATCAGGGACGGAGATGAGTGGAAGACAGCTTTTCTCACCACCAGGGGGCACTACGAATACCTGGTTATGCCCTTTGGCCTTGCCAATGCCCCAGCCGTCTTCCAATCCTTCATAAATGAAGTCTTCAAAGATGTCCTCCACAAGTATGTCATCGCATATCTTGACGACATCCTAATCTATTCCCTGAATGAAGAGGATCATGTCACTCACGTCAAGAGTGTTCTTTCCAAGCTTCTCAATCACCAACTCTATGTCAAGACTGAAAAATGTGAGTTTCATGTGAAGCAGACAACATTCCTGGGGTACAACATCAGCCACCAGGGCGTTGAAATGGATGCTTCTAAGGTAACCGCCGTCACTGAGTGGCCGCAGCCCTCCACGTTGAAAGAATTGCAGAGGTTCCTGGGCTTTGCTAACTTCTATTGACGCTTCATTAGGAACTACAGTTCTATTGCTGCACCTCTCACCTCATTACTCAAGGGAAAACCCAGGAAGTTGTCATGGAACGCTTCCGCCAATGCAGCCTTCCAAAAGCTCAAGACCAGCTTCACGACGGCCCCCCATCCTTAAACATCCAGATCCAGAACTCCCCTTCATTGTGGAGGTCGATGCTTCTGACTGCGGGATTGGAGCCGTGCTCTCTCAACGTCACGGACAGCCTCCCAAGCTTTTCCCGTGTGCCTTCTTGTCTCGGAAGCTAACCCCCGCTGAGTTTAATTATGATGTGGGAAACAAAGAGCTTCTGTCAATGAAGGCTGCCATGGAAGAGTGGAGACATTGGCTCGAGGGGGCAGCTCATCCTTTTCAAGTTATCACGGACCATAAGAACCTTGAGTATGTCAAGTCTGCTCGACGTCTGAATTCACGCCAGGCAAGATGGTCTCTGTTCTTTTCACGATTCCATTTTACAGTTACTTATCGTCCAGGCTCCAAGAATAGCAAGGCAGATGCACTATCCAGGCGCCATGATCCCCCACGACAGAACTACAATCCTGAACCTATCCTAAGTCCAGCCTTGTTTGTTGCTCCGGTCAACTGGGACATAATGGAGGAAATTCACCAGGCCGTCCTCACAGAACCATCACCACCGAACTGCCCCCCCTCCAAACAATATGTTCCCCAGACACTACGGGACATCACGGGGCACGGGACATCCCGGCATTTCACGAACCCTTAAACTTGTGCAGAATTCCTTCTGGTGGCCTTCAATGACCAAAGATGTGGCCAATTATGTCAAGTCTTGCTCCATCTGTGCCCAGTCCAAGACTCCCAGGGACCTGCCGACGGGACTTCTACAGCCTCTCCCGATTCCCCAACGACCTTGGTCTCACCTCTCCATCGACTTCATCACTGACTTACCCCTGTCTGATGGTTACACCACAATTCTGGTCATCGTCGACCGCTTCTCCAAAGCCTGTCGTCTGGTTCCATTAAAAGGATTACCTACTGCCATGGAGACTGCTCAAGCCATGTTCCACCATGTCTTTCGAAACTATGGTCTACCTGAAGACATTGTATCAGATCGAGGAACTCAGTTCACCTCTCAGGTTTGGAAATCCTTTTGTAACCTTTTAGATATCAATGTGAGTTTAACCTCTGGCTATCATCCGCAGTCAAACGGTCAGGTGGAGAGGCTGAACCAAGAGATCGGCAGGTACCTGCGGACTTACTGCAGCCGCGAACAACATCGCTGGGCTAAATTTCTCCCTTGGACCGAGTATGCCCAGAACTCACTCACGCACTCCTCTACAGGACTCACACCATTTCAATGTGTGCTGGGTTACCAGCCTCCCCTGTTCCCGTGGTCAGGAGAACCATCGTCTGTGCCTGCTGTTAACGATTGGATTCGTAACAGTGAGAGGGTGTGGGACAGTGCCCATGTACGGCTTCAACGCGCTGTGAGGAGGCAGGAGATTAACGCTAACCGTCACCGTCGCCCACCCCCTCCATACCAACCTGGACAAAGGGTCTGGCTCTCCACGAGGGATCTCAAGCTACGTCTGCCGAGCAGGAAGCTCTCTCCCAGGTATGTTGGCCCATTTAAAATCATAAGACAGATTAATGAGGTCACTTACCAATTAGAGCTTCCTGCTGACTACCGCATCTCTCCTTCTTTCCATGTGTCACTCCTCAAACCTTTCCACCGGGACGCTGACCCCGAGGCCATATTGCAGGAGCCACCGCCACCGCTGGACATTGGCGGAACGCCGCCTACAAGGTGAACGTCCTGCTTGACTCACGGCGAAGAGGGGGTCAGTTACAATACCTGGTGGATTGGGAGGGATACGGCCCAGAGGAGAGATCGTGGGTAGCGGCAGGGGACATTCTGGATCCTCGCTCACGGAGGAGTTTCATCGAGCCAGACCTGACCGTCCAGCACCACGTCCACGGGGACGCCCACGTAGAGCACCTGGAGGTGCTCCTAGAGGGGGGGGTTCTGTAACATCACGCCAGCAGAGGGAGCCCTCACCGGAATACTGACTGCTCATGCTCCCTCCGCTGAACTCTGAACTTTGAACTATGAACTTACTTCCTGTTTGGCAGCTATATAAACCTTGCTGCCACATGGCCACGTTGCGAAGTATTGCCAGCTTAACACCTGACTACTAAGCATTCTCTTTTACTGCCTGCTTTCCTGTGTTACCTATTGTTTGGTTCTCGTTTTCTGATTTTTGCCTAGCCCCTTTGTTTGACACCTGGATCGGACTGTTTGTTTAGATATTGATTCTCTGCCTGGATTTACGACCTCTGATTTACGTCTCTCCCTTTTGTTGTGTTGCATGGTTGGACTGTCTATGTGTATTACGACCCTTTGCCTGTACTTTCGACTTTGATTATGGATCATGTGGATTATGGATAACCCCAATAAACATCCGCAACTGGATCCTGCTTCTGCCTCAGCCCCCTTACATAGATATGGTTTTATAACCTTTTCCAGATACTTTTGGAAACATTGTTTAATTTTTGTCTACTTTAAGGACTTCTCTGAAAATCTGATAATTTTCAGAAATGTTTTAAAAATATGAGTTTTAGAAATACTGCAATATAGAAAATTCTAAAGAGCTGTTTTTTTATTATCTATATATATTTATACCATGAAAATGTCTCACACTGAACAGGTCACAAATAGAATCTAAAATAGATTTGTACTTTTCTGGGTGATACCTTTATTAAAATTAAAATTTTACAGTTGACAAATGAACAGTTTATAAAAATGAACAATTTATAAAACCCGAACCCTAAGTTTATCTGCTTAAAAATATTTAATTGCAATTACCAAAGTTAAAAGTTTATTAAATGTAAATCAATACAGCATGCAGAGACGGCCAGGAATAAAATGAAAGATAATCTTAGGCATGTAAATTACATGCCGAAAACCCTACATTACATGCCGAAAACCCTACACCCTACATTTGCATAACATTTTGTGTGCATCATCTTAGGACACTTCTCAACAATTTTGATGCCACAGTGCCACAGGTGTATGAACATGAAACTTTGCATGTGTTATTGTGACCACATAAACTGTTTTATGCTGTTGTGCGTGTTTTTTGGTTGTTTTTATGTATTTTCCTAAACTCTTCATCATTGATGTACACAAATATTTCACTAATATTTCCGCATGATTACCATGTAATCATGGTAATCATAACCCATCTTTACTAACTGGTCAGTATCTTCTGAACGCAGTCCAAAATGAAGTCCAAGCTTAAAGTAACTTGGTACACATAAGGATATTCTGTCGATGCATGTCAGATTTTGTGCTTCCTCTCCCATGGGGAGTGCTACAACAAAAAAAATTCCGTTATAATGCCAAAAAGGTCTCAGGTTACGTATGTAACCTGGTTCCTTGAGATAGGGAACGAGATGCTGAATCAGCTTGACGCTATGGGGAACGTACTTCAGGCGCGCCCGAGTCTGAACACGTGTAAAACCAGGCCTATTTATAGGCAGGTCAAGGTCATGTGACGTAGCATTGCACGCCACAATGCCTTTAAAAGGCACCTTTAGATGACAGAGATTTAGATGATGCTACACCCCTGGTACAATGGGCTCTTTATGCTCAAAGCTGACTGAGTGACAGGCCTCGTAAGCCAGGGTAACAGCATGTGTGACCCAGTGAGATCTGAGGGCACTGAGAGCACTGTTTTGTGAAATTGCGGCCACCAAAAACCGAGCCGAGAGGTCTTACATCACTGGCCTGAGTGGTGGACATATGTCCTCAAAGCTCTAACTGGACACAGTAAGTGAAGCCTTTACTGATCTGGCGACTCAAATGGTGGAGAACAGAAGGCTTGAAGTACCAGTGGGTGACCAGCCACAGTGGGCACCTTAGGGATGTGGTCTGGTCTATGGTGCAAAATGGCTTAAACAAAGCCAGGGGCATATCCAAACAGGCAGGGTCTACTAATGGAGTCTGCAGATCCCTTTCCCCTTTTGAGTGATGTAAGAGCTAAAAGTGGAGCCACCTTAAGAGTCAGGAACTTATCTGACTCTAACGCTGACAATAGTCAGCGTAAGACAATAGTAAGTCTTACTATTGTCTTACGACAATAGTAAGGTCCCAAGAAGGGACCTTACTTCTTGGGACGTAAGGTCCCAAGAAGTAAGACAATAGTAAGGTCCCAAGAAGGGACCCGCATGTGACAGAAAGGCCTCAGCCAACTGGCAGCACGCAGAAAATGAGACACCAAAGGTTAGTGGCCAGTAGATACAGGGGCCATGTAAACCTTGAGGGTCAAGCCTGCAATGAGGCGCTCTTGGAGAAACTCCAGTGCTGAACCAACAGGGCTTTGCACATGGTCAACATGGTGTCGGCCACACCATGACACAAAGACACTTTGACTGACACAGCCACTTCAGGGCATACGATTTCCTAGTAGATGAAGCTTTGGAACTCAGAATGGTCTCTACAACCTAGGTTGAGAGATCAGAACTTAAGCGCTGACTCCCCTCAGGGACCAGACCCACAGTTTTTAAATCTTGGCTGGGGGTAAAAGATCGACCCCTGAAACTAAGACAGAAGGTCCCTCTGGACTAGAGGAGCTGGATAAGTGCGGCTGAACAAGAGGGGACAGTGTGTCGACTCAGAGGTGAACAGATCCACTTCCACTCAGTCATACATCTGCCAAATGGACTCCACCACATAGTTGAGCCTCCATTCCCTGGATCACAGCCCCTGCCTCGACAGCCCCTACATCGCTCTGATGGAGAGCAGCCTGGTCTCTGCCCAAAGAAGGCACCAGCCTGAACAGCCTGCACCAGCCCGAACAGGGGGCGTGAACTAAGAAGACTTGGACTAAGAAGTGTTGGCCCTTAAGGTTTGGGAGGAAGTGTTTCAGAACCAGAAACATTAACCTCATTTCCAGGCAGTTATGTGCCAAGAGAGATAAGGGCCCTCCCACCAACTACAGACTGGGTGGCCATCAAGAACCAAGTTTTTCAAGTTTTTTCACAGTTGTCCTATCCTATCACAGTTGTATAACAGGATAACAAAACATTTTAAGTCCAACACTGCCATCTGTGTTTCAGTTCAATTCATGATGAACCATGATACACTGATAATGCCTTCAGATTTTATAATAAGTTAGATCATTTGTATTCACTTCAGACAAATTTCTAATGACAATAAAGCTACAGTATTATGCTAGAAAAGTCACCATCTCATCACTGGTTTCCCATTTTCTTAAACCTGCTTGGACCTGGATAATTGTTGCTTGTGGCTATATTTTTAATTGCTCTGGTGCTGTTTTTTGAAAAAGTAATTGGCTGCCATTGTTGAGTCATTTTAAAAAAAGAAGAAAATAAGGTACTTTTTGATTGCAAAGATAGCATAAGAAATACCACTGTTGTGTTCCACTGTGTACAGCTTCAAAGTTCAAAAACTTTTTTCACGGGTTTCCTGCTGATGCCAGGTTTAGAAAATGGTGGCTTGTGAACATACGGCAAGACAGTTTGTCTCCTTCCAGTCACTCTAGGGTGTGTAGTAAACATTTTGTCAGAGATCACATTATTTAACCACATACAGCAGGGGCTTATAGAAAGTTAGTGCCAGTGCTCTTTGCTTGGAATAACTACAAATGACAAATGTGTGGGAGAGGAGTGAAAGACTTTTCAAGGTGGTATCCACTCGTCCCATACCCACTGATGTAACAATAGATTATGATTACTGTAATGGTCCTGAGCCATTATAATTAGACATGGCATGTGCTAAAATAAAAGAACTCTCCCATGCTGGAAAACAGCTACATGAGCTATGCATTCAAGATAATTTTGGACTGGAGCAATTTGTATTCACTTTAAACCCATTATATTCACCTAAACTCATATTCACTTATTAGTGGTATCATTAATACATGTTTTGAGAGTTGATATATGGCTATATATATTTTCAGTTTATTACACCCCTGAAAACAAATTTAGCACCAGCTGCCACTGCCTCTATTCACTGTTGGGATCAGTGTGTGGCTTTCAGCAAATGAAGTTAAATCTAACCTCCCTAAAGGGTTAAGTGATTTCCCAGACACGCAGGTCATCATGTCCCCGGTTTGGGGACGAAATGGTTAAGGGAAACACCTCCCTCGTAATGAACTCTAACAGCTGTTCCAGTTTTGCAGTGAGTCACGAGACAGGGTAAAACGGGGCTGCAGCAGAAGGTCGGGAACGGAGTACAGACGGGACGGAGGATAACGGCGGTTTTTGCTATTGGACGCTTGTGGAATGCCGAAAAGCCCACGGACTAATTTTGTTTTTTTTTCCACTATTTTGGAAATAAATATACGCATCTCCCGTCCTCCGTTCTGCGGCCTGTTTGTTTATCACTCCCTTAACCAGGAAAGACACGCGCAGTGTCACAGTAATGTATCTAGACAGTCTACTAAACCTGTATGTACTTGTATGAAGGCAGATTGTTAAAGGGGTCGTGATTTTTTTTTTTAAACGGTTACAATATTACTGAAGTCTTTTGTCAAAATGTTAAAAATTATGTAATTTATGCCCTTTCCACCCTGTTTTTAGTCCTGTGTTTAAAAATGTAAAGATTACCCTTTAAGAACCTTTGAACCTTTGGCTAACGTCTTAACCAATGACCAGCACAGCGTTTTACTGGCATTTTACGTGTTGTGTGTAAGGCAGCTCATCTAGTAATTAGTGTTAGGTTTATTTGAGGGAATATATCTGTTTGACACATTGTCACAAAATCAGACATGACAATTTTTATCGGCCCTACATTTATATCCGAAAAAGTTACAAATTGCTACTTTAATGTGCCAGGGGAGAACTGGCCCTCCTGGTTGAGCCTGGTTTTTCCCAAGGTTTTTCTCCATCTGTACATCATTGGAGTTTTGGTTATTTGCCACTGTCATCCTGTTGGCTTGCTTGGAGACTGCTGACATTTAACTTTTTGTTTGGTTTTGTCAATTGTTAATATTGCTTTTAGCGTAATTATCTGATTACAGTCCTAAAGACTCTATTATTTTGCTATGTCTTTGTCCTTATTCTCTTTTATTGTGTAATGTCCCAGTATTTTATGTTATTATTGTAAATCCCTTAAACCCCTGTCCCATAAAAGGTTATCTTCTTTCTGTGCACCATCTTTAAGATGGAATGGCATATCTTGCTTAATATGATACTAATCATCTGTTATGTTAATTGACTAAATGTTGCATATTCTCAGAAGTACATACTGTTTTAGTAGGCAGTCTGAATACTTTCCCCTCTCATAGACCTCTGAGCGAGGTAGGAGCCTTCGTATGTAATGACAGTGGCTTCCTCACGGGGACTTCAGTTGCTACCTGCCTTTCTTGCGAATAAGCAACCTTCTGATTACAAGCCTGACTCACTAACCAGTAGGCCACACTGCCCCCACTTTTTAAGTCAAATTGCTTAGTGTATACATACAGTCATGTGAAAAAAATAAATTAGGACACCCTATGAAAGCCTGTGTATTTTTGTAACATTTTTGCAACATTTTGGATATATAGATTTGTAATCTCAATTTTAACAATACAGAGTAATATATCTAAGCAGTCAAAACTGAAGAGGGGATTTTCTGTAAAATGTAATTCCACAAAATGCAAATTCTAACTGAGGCAAAAGTTAGGACACCCTCACATGTATTCCCTCTTAAAATGGTTCAAATCACACACAGGTGTATCACACCAGGTGCACATAATTAGTAGATCGTTACTCAGCATTTTGAATGAGGCTTGCCCTTACATCAGACATTTAGTTTGCTGTGCTCCTGACTGTTGAAGTGAGAGTGAGCACCATGGTGAGAAATCTCAAAAAGATTTTGTAATCAGCCATTCCACTGTCCGGAAGATCGCCTACAAGTGGAGGGCTTTCAAAACAACTACCAACATGCCCAGGTCTGGTCGTTCCAGCAAGTTCACCCCAAGAGCAGACCGCAAGATGCTAAAAGCTCCAAAAACCCTAAAATGTCATCTCGGGACCTACAGCAAGCTCTGGCTACTGTTGATGTAAAAGTGCATGCCTCTACTATCAGAAAGAGACTGCACAAGTTTAACTTGCATGGGAGGTGTGCAAGGAGGTAACCTTTGCTCTCTGAGAGAAACATCAAGGCCAGACTGACATTTGCCCGAGAGAATGTTGACAAAGACCAGGACTTCTGGAATAATGTTCTTTGGACAGATGAGTCCAAAATTGAATTATTTGGACACCAGAGCAGAGGACATGTTTGATGTAAACCAAAGACAGCATTCCAGAAAAAGAACCTCATACCAACTGTGAAGCATGGAGGTGGAAGTGTCATGGGTTGCTGGCTTTGCTGCAGCAGGACCTGGTCAGCACATGTGCTTAAAGAACATGTGAGACCATCTGTTAGAAAATTAAAGCTGAAGCGGAACTGGACCATGCAACATGACAATGACCCAAAACATACTAGTAAATCATCCAAAGACTGGCTGAAAAGGCAGAAATGGAGAGTCCTGGAATGGCTGAGTCAAATTCCAGATCTGAATCCCATTGAGATGCTGTGGGGTGACTTGAAAAGGGCTGTAGATGCAAGAAACCCCTCAAACATCTCACAGCGGAAAAAATTCTGCATTGAGGAGTGGGGTAAAATTTCCTCAGGCTGATCTACCAGTCATAGACTGGTACAAGAAGCGTCTCACTGCAGTTATTTCAGCCAAAGGAGGTAACACTAGCTATTAGGGGCTAGGGTGTCCTATCTTTTTCCTCAGTTAAAATAGTAATTTTTGTAGAATTACATTTACAGAAGATCTTGTAAAGACTTTTCTTCAGTTTTAATTGTTTAGTTATATTACTTTAATCTCCAAGTATCGATAAAATTGAGACTAAATAACCATATATTAAAAAATGTTGCAAAATACACGTTTTCACAGGGTGTCCTAATTTTTTCACGACTGTATATTCTCAATATACAAGTGTATGTATTCTGCTATATTGATGACCTGACACAATGTCTAAAATTTTCTGTGGAAATTAACCAAAAATCTGAAAAGGTTTTCAGTGTTTAGTAAATGTTATGGAAAATAATTTTGTTCTTTATTATGCTGTATGAGGTACAGAGGGCTTGTCACTGGGACAGTACATTTAAAAGGCCGCCTTTAATTAAGGTCCAATATAGTCACCAAAAGTACATTTTTGACTTTGAAAGGTACAACTTGTAAATGTACCAATATGTGTGTACTGGGTGTACCTTTGATGGTACAGCTTCAGTGACAAGCTGTTGTACCATCTGACCGTGTGCACTTTTCTGACAGTGTACATTTGGCATTAATATGAGACCTATATCCAGATGTTGCCCACATACACATTTAAAAGACGTGTAAACATGTTGGTAATCGAAATGTTATCTGATCTGCGTGTCCTGGTACAGTAGTAGTTATGGCCACATTGTATGATAAAGACGATGATTAAGGTCAATAATGAAGATCATCATTACCATAGAAAAAAATAAATTGAAAACAGATTATAAACAGGAATAAAATGTTAGCTAGTTTTGACAGGCTACGTTTTTTGTGCAAGCTAAATTCTGTAACAATTTAATATACTGTTTAATTTTGCTGACATTTTATCAAGAGAGCAGAGTAACAAATAAAACGATTAAATAATTGTCTTAATCACAGTATACATGATAACATAAGTGTTGCATTAATTTGAATAAGCAGTACAAGTGACAACTAGTATGCTTTCTGCACCTCCTTGATAAAGTTCAAGTATATTTATACCTACATGAAAAATACTGCAGTATACAGTAATATATACAACATTATACTATTTTTTAATTACTGTAATATATGTCGTATTAACTATATAGTAAATTGTAGTAAATACTGGAGTATACTTTTTAACTGTAGTAAATATTAAAATTCTACAGTATAGTCTCCGGTTACTATCGTAACCTCGGTTCCCTGAGAGACGGGAACGAGACATTGCATCAGTAGCTGACGCTATGGGGAATCCCTTTCTCCGAATTTCCTGAAATCTTATTGAATAACGTCAGTAAAAACAATTGGCCAATGTCGTCTGCATATGCAAGTCGCATGCAAATACTGACAGGGTCCCTGCGCAGTATATAATCACTGCATAACATTACCTCAGAATCTTACGACTGAATACAATCTGATCCAAGATACGAGCACGGCAGCTTAAGCAATGTCTCGTTCCCTTCTGGGGAATGGGGAAGGCAGTGAAAGCCGCTGAAACACAAGTCTAACGACTAAGTGAAACATATAACACCACACGTTTAAGCGTTAGAGTTAGATGGGAGATTCTCACTCACCAAAAGCACTCGGGAGGCCAAAGATGATTCATTCAAATGGTAGAATCTGGCAAAAGTATTCTAAGAAGACCAGACAGCTCTCTTAAAGGTGCAGAATCTAGTGGCTCAAATGGTGGTGTCGCAATTGCTTTTAGCACCAAGGCCAAGTCCCACGGCGGTAAGGAGGGAGGGCGCGGTGGATGCAGCCACCTCACGCCTCTCAAAAATCTGACCACCAGATCATGTCTGCCTACTAATTGGCCAGTAATAGGGGAATAAAAAGAAGCTATAGCGGCCACATAAACCTTAAAAGTGGAATGTGACCTACCCGCTTCCATTCTATGCTGCAGAAATTATAAAATATCAGACACGGGACAGCGCTCCAGGTCCGCGTTATGCTCCCCACACCATCTGATGAAAACTGCCCACTTGCATACAGAAAACTGCAAACTGCCCACAGAGCATACAGACGTGGTAGAAGGAGCACAACATTATGTCCACCAGCATCTCCATCAGATCGGGAAACCAAGGCTGGTTTGGCCAGTTCGGGGCTACCAGAGACACCAATGCTCTCTCCTCTCTGATTTTGCATAAAACCATAGGCAAAATCTTCACAGAAGGAAAATACATACAAGCTGGCTTTTGGCCAGGGCAAAGTGAGAGTGTCCCCCCAAACGGGGAGTGTGTTAAAGAGAAATACAGCAGGCAATGTGTGTTGTCTGCTGTCACAAACAGAATCACCTCCACTCTCCCAAATTTTTCCCACATCAGCTCTGTCGAGCTGGGATGAAGTCGCCACTCCTCATTGGGAGTACCGTGCCTTGAGAGCCACAGTTCAAGCGACCGTGGATGTGTGCCACTCTGATCGATAGGAGGTGGATAGGAAGTTCACTGTCAATCTGAACAGGGTTCTGGATCATACTCCCCCTTGACGGTTTATGTACGAAACCACAGACGTGTTGTTGGTGCGAATTAGTACATGATGATTCTCCAAAAGAGGAAGAAAAGCTCTCAGGGCAAGAAAAAATGCTTTCAGCTCTAGCCGGTTTATAAGCCAATTCTTTTCCTCCTCCATCCAGGAGCCCAAAACGGGGCTGCCTTTACATATTGCCCCCCAGCCTATGGTCGACGCATCCATCGTAACCACTCTCCGTGCGCAGCAGAAACATGAGAAACAATCTGCGACATCGCGTTGTCTGTCGACAGGGCAAAGCTCTGACAGAGGGGGAGGAGGAGGACACTGCTCTCTTTGTAAAGATGTTTGCATTTTTATTTCTACAGACATAATACCAACAACATTCAAAAACACTTTCTCTTTGTCGCCCGCAACCACCAAGGGGATGAGAAAAAACGCTGTCGCTTGATGGGAGGACCCCGGTTGAGCACTCCAGTGCAGACCATGCCTTGATGAGCTCACTGTGGACACTCCGGGCACGCAGTACCTGCACTGGAAGCACTGGGCCCTCTCAGTATTTGCATGCGACTTGCACAAGTTTTTTTTATAATTATCAGTGCTAAGACTACAAATTTGATGTGTGTCTGCAGACACTGCTCAAGGCTCACGGTCATTAGATAGTACAGCCACAGAAGATACCACTTCAGAGGCTGGAATCAAAACCTAGAGGAACAGGTTGGCTTATCAGTAGAATTAAATATGTATAAATCAAATGTTAATAAGCTGTTCATAAACAGTCATTGTTTAGTAAAGGTTATGATTATGCCATTATTAAGAGGAGGCTTCTTAATACCAATATAAATAAATTATGCAAAGACATGTTTTTGTATAAGCTAAATATTTTTGTTTGTTAATCTAAAAGATGGGTGTTTCAAAGGAAAAAGCTTGCAGATTAAAGCCAGCTTTGATGTCTTAGCTAAGACCATGACTGCACAGTTTGAACAAGAAGCCAAGCTTCAGAACATGAAAGAACACTTCAGTGTCTTTGTGAATGCTTTCGTAGCCAGTTAACGCTCACCCATGAGCACCTTGCAGCACAAGTCATGTCCCTTTTACAATGGCTCTCATTTCTCTCATTTCCTTTTACAATGGTTCAACATTTTCTTGTTTGTTCTTGTTTATATTGTTGCCTTGTCTTTGTTATTGTTTTTGTTAATCACCAGTAGATTAAGGGGATTTGCTGAGTTAAAGCATTCTCATTTCAAGAGGGTTTTTACTTTACATTTGTTACAAATCTACAGTATTTATTCAGAAGTTGAAAACTTTTGCACCAAGAAAGCTTTAAAGAGGTTTTGTCTAATCACATTTGACATTCTGAATGTAATTGTTTGGTAGTTTTTTGGTAGTTGAAGAATGTTGAATTAATAAAGCCTTTGTGTAAAGAACTAACATTTTTATAAATTTCAAAAAGTTTCAAATTAACAGTTTATCACAGCCTACATGTCATACGTTTTATTGGTAAATTTATTTTAAACAAAACATATGTACACACACACCAAACATTACTTTTGCCATTAATTGTAATAATCCAGTGAGATTTTTGTATGCACAAGGATACTGACAACAGCCAGTGATCCACAGAGAGAGCTGATCTCACAATCATCGAGTCTGTCTTAGATTACATTATGAACCAACAGAAAAACTGTTGCTGTATCTCCAAGACACTTGAAGAAACCTGCCTGCAAAGCTACCTGAAATGTATGTTGACTTTACCTTTGAAGTACTTCTGTGCCCTTGTAAGGCTTACGTTGTCAGAGTACAGTTTAATGAGCCAATGAACTGTTGAAACAGTAATGGCACAGCTGTTCCTAATATGTTTTCTTATCACAAAAGTGTTAAAAACAAAACACAGGTCTTTGAAAAAGCTGAAAAGAAACAAAACATGCATTACAATGTAAACATTCATCTCCTGTATCACAGTTCAGTGTACACAATTTTTTTTAAATAAAAATTGAACTTTGTGACTTTTGTAGGCTAAGTCACATAACACAACATAAAGCTACACCTCTCTTCATACATCACCTCCTTCATTCTCTCCCTGGTGGGTGTTCTATGCGCTAACGAGTGAACGATTTCAGCCTGGATGCCACCTCATCTATGCTTTGCTAAACTACCACCTTGTTCACACTGAAGAGGTGACCAATTTTCTAATAATATGCAGAACATACTGGTAATATTTTAACAACAGTTGTCTTTAGGCCTTTGCTTCAATAAGTTTGTGGGGAGTGTTTATTGCAAAATGCAGTATTTTTAATGTGATCAATATCTCTTTCCATATGAATCCTCACCCTTGATGTGACATGAGACTGTGTTTGCATTTGGCATTAACATGCAACATAAACTTGGCGAACCCAGAGACACAGTGGCAACTGCTGGTAAAATATTATTGGTATATTCTGCATTATCTGTAACGTGTTGTGCTCGTCATGTCTTTTATTTTGAAATGTCATGTCCTTTTGTACTCTATGTCTATGGTTGTTGTAGCTGTAGTTCTTCCGTGTAGCCCTGCCCTATTGTATCCATGTGTCCCTTGTTACCCTGATTATCATGTGCACCCAAGTGTTGTCAGTTATTGTCTGTGATTGCATGTTGTCCCGACTGGGTTTTCATATTCTTGGATTGTCTTTTACGTATAGTATTGTTTAAATATCAATGCATCTGCACGTAGATCCTGTGTCTTTGCTTCCTGTTTGTAGCCATGTGCTTTAAATGTTAATCAGCACTGAGTAAAGTTTTTGTGCCTTTACATATTTCTATGTGTCACTATTTGCAACCTAATATTAATGGATGAATGAGGCCATCAGTAATGTGGTTTGCTGAATGCTTGAGCTCTCTCAAACCACCTCCCCAAAACACATTCCAACATCACTATGGTAACAGTAAGGTATGAGTCATTTTAGAGCACTTTCAGATGCCTGAGGCATGAGGTGGGTGGTTGAGTATACTTCACCAACAGTCTGTCTGACAGCACACTATATATTCTAAAATATATGTTGTAAACCTGTACGCACTGTCAAAACACTAAACTGCTGAAATTTACATTAAAGTTGTCTGTCTAGTACAGAGAAATTACCTGTTTGTTAATATCAGTGGTAGAATTGTAAAAAAAATAAAGGGGGATGCTATTTCTTTGGTGGGGTGGGGGGTTCCTGTTGTTTTAAACTCATTTTTAACTAAATGTTTTATTAAATGAACTTGAAGCATCAGAACAAAACATACATTTGAACATGCAATTGTCAAAAAAATCTTGAATGATTGTCCTGTCATCATTTACCCAGCCTCTTGTCTGTGTCTTCAGTTGAACATAAAGATATTTCAAAGAATGTTGATAACCAAACAGTTGCTGTTAGACTTAAGATTTTTTCCTCATACCTAGTTCACTATTAACAACAGCTTCATGGAGCTTATTGCTTTAGTTTATGAGTTCATGTAATCAAAAATTATCATATCATCAGCTGTATATACGGACCGCTATGTGATGATTGGTCGGATTACATGACCGTGCTCCTCTAAATAAACTTTATTTCGTGAGTGTGCACTAACATGTAATCAGAAATTATCAACCAGAAGGGCTCTCGCAGCATCTGGCAGGAGCTCGGAGTAAGCCCTGTTTGTGTTCGGGTAGTTTCTAAATAAATGAAAGCAGTACTAGCAACAAATGGATTCTGCATATTACAATGCATTACCAACAGTGTTCCTGTAGGGTTCCTGTAGCATCCGATGTGAACTTTAGCTGAGATGCTCATGGCATCAGATGGGTAAACCCTGCCAACAGTTGTACGGAGCATTCTTGTGAATGGCATGAGATGGCATTTATGACATTTGACATTTATTTACATTTATTCATTTATCAGATGTTTTTATCCAAAGTAACTTACAAAGAGAGAGAGCATTAAATATGTTGTCTTAAGAATCAACAAGCCAAGTCCACAAAGCTACATTTACAAGTAGAAATTGTATTCTGATGCTAGAGACAGAACAAATGAACAGAGGAGGATTTTTTATATAGGAAAGAAAATCAGTATTAGGGATTAGTCAGGTGTCTGTGAAACAGGTGTGTTTTGAGTTGTTTCTTTAATGTATCAGGTTGAAGCTAGGAGCTCGTTCCACCAGGAAGGAACAGAATAGGTAAACGTCTTAGAGCGTGATCTGGTACCTTGTTGTGGGGGAGCAATAAGATGTTGCTCGTTTACAGAGGGGACATATGTCTGAAGGAGTGAGTTGAAGTAAGGAATGTGAAGTTCTGGTGACTGTCCTAAAGGCCAGGGTCAAAGATTTAAATTGAATGTGGGTGGCTACAGGTAGCCAGTGAAGTAAGATGAGGAGAGTGTGACATGGGCTTTCTTTGGTTGATTGAAGACCAGACGTGCTGCAGCATTCTGGATCATTTGCAGGGGTTTGTTTGTGTTGGCTGGAAGGGCAGCCAGAAGGACATTGCAGTAGTCCAGCTTTGATATTATGAGTGCTTGGACAAGGTAAGTCTGATCCCTGTGAAAGAACTGATCCCTGCGGAACCCCAGTGGTCAACTGATGTGACTATGACTCCTCTCCTCTCCATGATACCTTGAAGGATCTGTCTGTTAGAAATGAGCTGAACCAGTTGAGTGCAGGTCCAGAGATTCGAAGGTTGGAGAGGGATGACAACAGGATCTGGTGGTTCACTGTGTCAGAGACGACAGAGAGGTCAAGACGAATTAGGACAGATGACATGGAATTGGCTCTTGCCTGCCATAGACTTTCAACCACAGACAGTCTCCGGGGAATGTCCTTTTCTGAATCCAGACGAATGACTGTCAAGTAGCTTGTTCTGTGAAGGAGATTAAGAGAGCTGATTAAATACAACCTTTACTTAAACCTTTAAGAAAAATGGTAGGAGTGAAACTGATCCATAATTGATGACCACTAAGAGGTCTGTTGTTGGTTACCCGAGCCTGCTTAAATGAGGGAACATTTCCTGTAGAGATTAATATGTTTAGAATGTGTGTGAGTTTAGGCAGTGGTGATGGAGTGATTGCTTGCAGAAGACGTGAAGGGAAAGGGTCAGTAGGGCAGGTGGTCGGATTGTCTCAGAGAGAGGACAGAAAGATGAGAGTGTTGGATTGCATTGAGGTAAAGAGGAGTTAGGGATGTGTGGTGCAGGGAATTGGTTGCTGATGTAAAAAATTGTCAAAGTTGAGTCAGAGATGTAGGTCCTGTAGTCAACTGGATATGAACTTTGAGACAAGATGGTGGGGGACAGGATGGTACAACCCTTGAGGCTTGCTTATTTTAGGAGACTGCTGACATCTAACTTATCTTTGCAAATTGTTAATCCTGCTTATTTTTATATGCTGTTATATGCTGATGATATAATTACAGTCCTCTTCTATTTTGCTACTCCTTTGTCTCCAATTGTTTCCATTCTCTTTCATTGTGTAATCTTCAGGTATTTTTGTTGTATATATTTTATGTATGTATTTATTTTTGTGTGTTGTATTTCATGGTACTGTTGCCAATCCCTTATACCCCTATCCTATAAGTTGTTGTCTTTTAATATGCCATCTCCATGTAAGCTGAAATGGCATATCTTGCTTAATATGATATTGTAGTTTTTATTGGTTCAGTCAACCTTTTATTCATAAACCTACTATAAACCTAGTATGCCTAATTATCTTGTATAGAGATGTATAGTCTTATTAATATACATCTCACACATATTATTTGCAATAATACCATGCATTCTTTGTTGAACATGTCTGACATTTGTTCTGTGTTTTATTATTATTATTCTTTATTATCATACATGTTAGATTATTTAGTTCCCCGCACTAATGTATATAGTCAACACTCCTTAAAGGTTAATGAGTTTTGATATCTCCTTTTGAATGACATATACTCTGTTGCATAAGGAAGTCTAGAATACACCCTGAAGCTGTTGTTTCTAACCATATATAGTAATAAAATATAATCCAGCTATTTGATTGCTTGAGACAGTTTTAGGTGCATCCTGTTCTGTTCTATATGCTCTGCATCTGTTGAGGAAATAAATGAGCTTGAGTCAACCACACTCTAGTGTCTGTGTTTCTTACTCCCAAAGCTCTGCTGTGTTTGGATCACCCGTTTTCTTCAATACCAGATCAATTGGATGTCATGAGGAGGTACCTTCAGCAAACTAAATTATATTCTTATGCAATTTAACGTTGTAAAAAGCGCTATATAAATAAAATTGGTTGGGGGAACTGAGAAGAGATGAGAAAGTTTTGAAAGTATTATATATTTTGAAAGTAGGTAACTTTGGCAGTGGAGACACTTTTAGAAAAAAAAGAAGAGACTGATACTTGTTAAGGTCAGCAGGATCTTTTGACTTGCACCATTTTCTCTCCATAGTCCTGAGCTTGGTCAGGTGGCTACAGAGGGACTGGAGGGTGTTGCATGTGTTGGACTGGAAGTCAAAGATGTACATCTTGTTAAAGTTAAAGAATGTTAAAGTTGTACAAAGAGTATCAGTTGCCAGAGTGGTAAGCTCTGGCAACTTACATGTAAACTGTATTTAAATGTAAAATGTAAATCTATATTAAAGACTACACTTAACATGGCTTCACAATTAAAATTTGAATGTTTTCTTCATTGGTTCTCACGTGTCTGGTGACTGCTTGTTTCATCACAACACACTGTAACGGAAGTAGATGTAGGAACACAGATAAGTAGGTACCAAACAGGCGGTTTACAGAGATAAACACAGATGTGAGTAAAACAGGTAAGTATCAATATATAATAATATTATATTAATAATATTATTAATATAATAATATTCCTTGAGTAAATAGAGATTGGCAAGTAATATAGCTGGTCCTTTACCAGATCGTAGTGGATGGAGATGGCGATGGATTCCAGGAGCTGCTATCGGAGCGGGTTTGTGGAACACTGGAGCACACGCAGACAATGGAGAACACAGGGAAGACGAGGGAGATCGATAGCAGGTAGATAATTCACATGGGAATGAGTCCTTTTCCAATTGGAGACCAGACAGTTTGCCGGAGGGAAGTGTGTGCTTTTATAGTACAGAAGGTGACTGGGGAAATGGCAAACAGGTCAGTGTGATTAATATTCTGGTGAATGGGATCGTTGACTGGGGGCGGAGCTTGGTGTTTCCGTGACAGAACCCCTCACTTCTGAGGGCCGAAGTACCCGATGTCATGGGGGACGTCCTCAACCTCTGGGGGCCGCAGCTTGGGGATGAGAGGCATGGCATTCAGTAGATTGGGATTGAGTATGTTGTTTCTGAGGACCCAGGATCTTTCTTCGGGTCCATACCCTTAGAGCCCAGGATCTCCTTTACCAAGTAGACCGTTTCATCCTCCAATACCAAAGGAAGGGGGGGAGGGGCCTTGACCGGACCAGGCTCTGTGGAGACAGGAGATACAGGTGAGTGATAAGGTTTGAGAAGTGAGACATGGAATGTGGGGTGGATACGATACTGTGCTTGAAGTTTGAGTTCGTAGGTGACTGGGTTGATTTGTTTGGTGATGAGGAAGGGACCAATGAACCTGGGACTCAGCTTTTATACAAGGAAGTCTCAAACGGATATATCTGGTGAAGAGCTAAACCTTCTGTCCAGGTTGAAAAGGAGGTGTAGGGGCTCTCCGGACATCTGCATGATGTTGGTGTCGTCTGATGGCTCATTGCAGATGTTGGTGTGCTGAGTCTCATACTCTCTCACTCTCCTGGAACCAATGAGTAACCGATGGGACATCTGATGGTTCCCCTGACCAAGGAAACAGAGGAGGTTGATAGCCGAGTAAGCACTGGAAGGGAGTGAGATCTGTGGTGGGTTGGTGAAGGGAGTTTTGTGCGTACTCAGCCCAGGTGATGTAGCGGTTCCAGGAGTTCTGGTAGGCATGGCAGAAGGTACGGAGATACCTTACAAACCTATCTTCTGGATCTTTCTTTTGGTTTGGCCGTTGCTTTGAGGGTGATAACCAGATAGGCTGACAGTCACACCTAAGAGACAGAAAAATGAAAATCTCCAGACTCGTGAGAAGAACAGGGGACCTCTGGCAGAGACAACATCTTCAGGGATACCAAAATTTCAGATGTTTCCATAGCAGTTGGGAGTCATTTTTGTGGTACCAGATGACAAGCTTTGAAAAACTTATCAACTGCTACTAGTACACAGGTGTTGCCATCTGATTGTCCAGGAGTGAATGGCTTTCACCTTCCCCTCCCTTGATTCCTTGAGAGTTGATTTTGTAGCCCAGGAATTGAATTGATGATTGGTGAAATGTGCATTTCTGTGCCTTGAGGTAGAGTTGATGTTCAGAGAGATGTAGAGAGAGACGTGGTGGTGATGTTCTGCCTCGTTCCAGGAGTAAATTAGGATGTTGTCAGTGTAAATAATGAGGAAGCGATTGAGGTACTCCCAGAACACCTCGTTCATATATCCCTGAAATACGGAGGGGGCATTAACAAATCCAGAGGGCATGATGGACTCCCATATATCCCTCACGTATTCGGATAAGATTATATGTGCTTCTGAGGTTCAATTTAGTGAAGATCTTGGCTCCGCAAATTTGTTCTTAGTGCCGAGGGGACGAGGAGATGTGGATAATGATATTTGATAATGGTCTTGTTGAGGGCCCGGTAATCTATGCAAGGCCTCAAGCCGTCGTCTTTTTTGGCCACAAAGAAGAAGCTGGAAGCAGCAGGGGAATTTGAAGGATGCATGTAGCCTTGCTGTAGAGCCTCTTCGATGTACTCCTTCATGGCCTTTTATTCAGGTATGGAGAGTGAGTAGATCCTACCTCTGGGCAATGGTTCATTAGATACAAGGTCGATAAGCTGGAGGCTCGTTTCGGGCAGAACACGTCACTGAAGTGGGTGTATTCTTTGGGGATCTCTTCTCGATGGGGCTTTCGACGGAGGTGGAGTAAATGGGAAGTGCAGGAACAGATGATACAGGTTTAGGGAGATTTGGAAAACGATGAAAACATTTCTCAGCCCACTTCATGACTTCTCCAGATGCCCAGGAGATGGATCGTGGGAAACTAGCCATGGGCACCCTAGAACTATCCCAGCGGTGGATCCCTTCGGAACCAGGAAGAAGATTTCCTTAATGTGGAGCTGTCTGACTTGTAGTGGGATTGGACCCACACAGTAGCACACTTGTCCTCGGCCGAGGAGACTTCTTGTTATTGACTGGACCTTGTATGAGATGTTGTTAAGCCTTATTTGGAGTTGAAGTTGGTTGCATAAGTCAGCCAAGATGAAGTTGCCAACTGAACCAGAGTCGATGAGGGCGTTGACTGAAACACAGTGGTGAGGAGTAGTGAGTTGAACAACAGTGGTTAATGGACATACATTGACTGAGGAAGAGGAAACGTGTCTGTAAATGGGACATGTCTGTAAAACATGTCCCGGATGTCCACAATACAGGCAGAGTTTCTGGGTCAGCTGACGTTGACGTTCAGCCGAGGACAGCCTGGTGTTGTCTAGCTGCATGGGCTCGGGGTTTGGTTCTGAAGGACTGGGACACTCTGGCTGGCGGATGGAGAATGACGGGTTATGGCACTTATTTTCCTCCATACAGCTCTGCATTCGGTTTGCCACTCGTATCGAGAGTTGGATGAAGCACTGTAACCCCATAGTATCATTGTAGGAGGAGAGATGCAACCACAGAGAGGGCTCCAGTCCCTGACGATACGTAGTCAACAGGGAGTGCCCGTTCCATCCACTGGAGGCAACTAGAGTTCGAAACCGAAGGGCATAGTCTTGTACTGATTTTTTCCCTTGTTTAATATGATACAATTTCTCACCAATAGATGCATCTCCCACAGGACATCTGACGACTTCACGGAAATGAGCGATGGAGGTAAGGGGGTGAGTGATCGGTCCATTCAAGTGAGGAAGTGACAGGAGGGGGGATGGGTGATGGTGTAGTCGTGACCATGACCGGGGGGCTGAGGACATGGCGGCGTGAATCCACCAGCTCCTGGAATGAGTCCCAGTCTGTTTGGTTCATGTTCGGTCTGGTCTTCTGTAACGTAAGTAGACTCAGGAACACAGATGGGTAAATACCAAACAGGCGGTTTATTGAGATTCAGGAACACAGATGTGAGTGAAACAGGTAAGTATCAATGTAATAATAGTCCTTGAGTAAACAGAGATTGGCAAGTAATATAGCTGATGTCCTTTACCAGATCGTAGTGGATGGAGGAAATGGCGATGGATTCCAGGAGCTAGTATCGGAGTGGGTTTGTGGAACACTGGAGCACACGCAGACAATGGAGAACAAAGATAAGACGATGGAAATGAGGGAGATCGATAGCAGGTCAGATATAAGAATGAGTCCCAGATAATTTGCATGGGAATGAGTCCTTTTCTAATTGGAGACCAGACAGTGTGCTAGAGGGAAGTGTGTGCTTTAATAGTGCAGAAGGTGATTGCGGAAATGGTGAACAGGTGAGTGTGATTAATATTCTGGTGAATAGGATTGTTGACTGGGGGCAGAGCCTGGTGTCTCTGTGCCACACATATAACAACTAGTCCCAGGACATATAGGAACCAATGAGATTAGAAGTTGTCGACATGCTGCCATATTTGAATTTGATGCTCTGATCTGTTTATTTACATGGGCACATGATGTAACAATCACTTAACAAGCATTTCTTTCATAAATGTATTATTTCGCTTGGAAGACATTTACTAACCAACTGGAGTACATTTACAACTGGAGATTCAATTCAATTCAACTTTATTTGTATAGTGCTTTTACAATGTGGCATTGTCTCAAAGCCGCTTTACAGGGATGAAAAGAAACAAGGAAATATATACAATGATACAAGTAACAACGGTATGTCAGTTATCAATGTCAAAGTCAGATATCTACTATGAAGTATCAAATATCTATTATCCACAGTCCCCAGTGAGCACTCCAACACGGCAACAGTGGCAACTCAAATGATGAATGTGGAGAAAAAAACTTTGGGAGAACCCAGGCTCACTGGGAGGATCATTTCTCCTCTGACGCATTACAGCTGCATTCAGTACTTTGGTGTAAGAGTTTATAGATTTACAGCGTCGCAATCAGTATTCTGATATAAAGTTTTATATTTACAACCACACCTGTGTGAGCAATTGACACATTATTCTTACACAGACTTACACAAGGAACACAAAATAAACTTTTATCATTTGTTTAAACTTACCTGTGCAAATCAAGATTTTATGCTTGAAATTATTGTACTTTATATCCAGAAAAAAACACAGCTCCCCCATTTACTTGTACATGTTTGGTCTTGCCCTCACCAATATGGTGATGCCATTGACCCATGATTCTCCAATATGGTGATTCATTGACCCACGCCCAATGTGGAGTTCATGTACTGTATCTATGGTATATCCAACTATGGTATAGCTATGGTATAACCAAACACAGACAAGGTAAAACATCAAAAACTTAAGAACATGAAGGCTATAAATACATGAACTAAATCACACTAGAAAGACAAGTGGAATAATCAAAAATCAAGTGTCAATACAGAAACAAACTGAACCACAATGCAAACTAAGAGTACATATCACAAAGTCACAGAACAGAAGTGAAACTCCAAAATGAAAATGTGATAATGGTAAAGGGGCCCAGCATGGCACTTTATATGTTCTCAACCTTTTACTGTTTCTGGTGTAAATATTGTGGCTCTGTAATCTGGAAAATTTATCTATAATAATATCTATAATTGTTGATGTAAAATACTTGGCTCTTGATTTCAACAAAGCTTGGAACGTAACAGTTGGTGTACGTACCACTTTATGAAAATTCCACTTTTGTGTTCCACTGAAGATAGAAAGTCATGTAACTTTGGAAGGACATAAGGGTGTGTAAATAATGGCCAGCATTTAATTTTGGAGTAAATCAGCAAAAGCATGCTTGCTGGCACTTAGCCATTTGCAACAACTGGACATGGCGTATAAAGCATATAACAATGTACAATTTTATTTCATAAGCTTTCAAATAGTCTAGAAGTGGAATCTCAGAATTATGAAAAACACAGTTTATTACAGAGTTATACAATATATTGTGAAAGTAATAAAATCAAAGAATAAGATTGTGAGGTACCAGTATAGAGCATTTTGACTTTGCTCTTTGGTATGTGTTGAACATCTGACAGCCACAGAATTCTGTTAGATTTATAGGTTATATTCACCTGCTCACCACAAATCTTACAATTTCATTTCAACAAAAGCATGAATCCTAACTACACATTAAGGTCTTAAACATGCTCAACATTTACCATGTTATCGTAAGTGATAATAATGACCAATAATTATATTTGATTTGACATGATTTTTAAATTAAACTTTTTAAAAAAGGACCGTATTTTGCAAAGCCTACATTTCTTCCGTTTACGATTCTTTCCTCTTTTATAATAAATTCCATCCCAGTTTTCTTCCTCTTCATTATCACTTACCCAAGGTCCCCATGCACCTCCATTCAAACTAGGATCTGCACGGGCATCGTCTGGAGGGTAGCGAACAGGTAATGCTGTGTGATTGTATAACGCTAGTCGTGCTAGGAGCTCCTTAACAATGTCAGGTCTCTGCACTGCAAGATCATGCCTTTCACAAGGGTCATCTGTAATATTGTAGAGCCAGACTGATTTCCTTTTATCTCCACTCTGCCGTTCCAAGTTCCACCAGCTACTAGGAAAATTTGTAAGGACCTGAGGCGGCACCCAGTCCCCATGACCTGGATCACCAGTCAAGAGCTTCCAGTCACCCACTCTAATTGCTGCTTGCACAGTCGTGTCCCACAGTCCAAAGCCTTCCCTGACTGACCCCTGGCCACGCCGATGGAGAGGGTCAATATTGTGAAGAATTTCCAACCGTGGGGATTCTTTCCCTTCACTAATGGTTGGCCAAACATCAAACCCATCTAATCCCTGATACTGGGACACATTTCCCCCAGCAAGTCCAACTAGTGTTGGATACCAATCAGTGATGTGTATAAGAGCTCTGCTGACCCTTTTTCGATGACGTATCAAGGGACTGTGTACAAAACCCACTCCTCTGACACCACCTTCCCAGTATGTTCCTTTGCACCCTCGGAGGGGCCAATTACTCCCTCCTGTGAGTGGCTGGGCTCCATTGTCAGTAGAGAAGATGACAATGCTATTACGGTAAAAGCCATACTTGCGCAGTGCGTAAGTAATATTCCGGACTGCCTCATCAACAATTGAAACCATCGCTGCGTATTTCCTGCGGGGAACATTGCCCAAACGGCGGTAAGGATAGATGTACTCTTTGGGTGGTTTCAAAGGTGTATGCACTGCCTGAAGAGAAAGGAAAATAAAGAGAGGCTGACTGGTCGAGTCATGTGTTGCTAAGATTTTACGCACTCTTTGGGTGTAGAGGTGAGTTGAGTACTTGCCCCCTCTCCCCCATGCCACTGACTCACCTTCATGGAGGTCAAAGCCACATAACGCTTTACCATCACATGAATCATATGTATAATAGTCCACACTACCTGTCAATGAACCAAAGTAGGTGTGGAATCCACGACGTGTGGGCAAACAGTCTTTCCGGTAGAAGCCCAAATGCCACTTCCCCACCATGTGAGTGGAGTACCCAGCCATCTGTAAGCGTTGAGGGAGTGTGATTATATTCATAGGGAGACAGTTGGGCTGGCGTGGTCTTATGATGGAATGCTGTAGGCCAGTGTGAATTTGATATCTAAGGGAAAGCAAAAATAAATGCTCAAAATGAGCAATGCTCAGACACAAAAGATAAAGATTAGGTTAAAGAAATAATTGAAACAGGGCTAAGAACTAATTCACATTTGGCATTAACGCCATCAAAACAAAATTGACCCCATTTACTTTACTTTTCACTATTTGTTTATGCACTTACCTGGTGATTTTATATTGTCTTATAAAATTCATTAGTATTCAATTGCATTTTATTTATATAGCGCTTTTTACAGCGTTACATTGCTTCAATGCAGCTTTACATATAATAAAAAAGAATTAGAATAAACAGAACACGTCAGACATGTTCAGCAAAGAATGCATGGTATTATTGCAAATAATTTGTGAGATGTATATTAAAAAGACTAAGTAGGCATACTATGTTTATAGTAGGTTTAAGAAAAAGGGTGACTGAACCAATAAAACTACAAAATCATTAAGCAAGATATGCCGTTCCAGTTAACATGGAGATGACATTAAAAAGATGGGACAGGGGTATAAGGGATTTGCAATAGTATCATGAAATATAAACAAAGTAAAATGCATACATAAAATATACACAATAAAATATTCATTAGTATTTCAATTCCTGGAGAAAAGTTTTTCTGCATTTTTGTTTATCAAAATGTAATACTTTGCTCAACCTGTGAACTGACTTTCCCTGATAGTTTTTCAACATCAACATTCATCAATTGTTTTAAAAATCCTATGTTTAACTCAGTAATCAGTCAGCATTACATTGCAGAGGTAAAATTAATTAATTAATTTTAATTAATTAAAATTAATTAATTAATTTTACTTTTATTACTTTTGTCAGCTATAAACAGCTTAATAAAACAACCATTCAACTGAAACATTTGGAAACATTTGCATGGAAATGCAATACACACAAACAGCTCTTCACAGAAAATCTTCTGTATGTCAAAAATTAGCATGCAGTGACATGAGGTTAATCTTGTGGTAAAATTCAAGTACTTGAACCAGGATGTATGTAGTAATGAAGTCAAAGACCCTTGGCAAACCTTAAGTGGATGCATGGTAATAGACAATCCTCCTCTAAATCTATCACCGTGGTTACTCATTCAAATTCTGAATTGCTGAGTCATAATTCATTTAAATTAAATTACAGTTGTGTTTACTTAAGGATTGTGAGACTTCATTCAGTATAATTTCTGATTTGTTGCTCACACAGTAACACCTTGTTACACCTACTTACAGAATAACTTTTTTGCTAAATGAAATTGACCTATGCACCTCAACAACATGGAATGAACCTTATATTATAAAATATTCATATTAACAATCAATACGGTTTCATTACTATCTTTTAATGTTTTACATTTGCTATCAAAATATATCTTACTTAAGATATATTTTGAAGAGAGTCTGACAGAAATGCTATGGTAAAATGTAGATAACTGTACAATAATTTTGTATAATTATTCTGTACAATTGTGGTAAGTGAAAAGGTACAGAATGCACAACACATCAGACCTTGAAGAGAATGGGCTAACATAGCAGATGACCACATCAGATTTCACTTTTGTTAGTCAAGACAGAGCAATTGCATTTCAGCTCCTGTGGCACATAGAAGATGTCTAAGCAGATGTCAGACGGTTTTTAACTTAGTCAGTTAAAAAACGGAAAAAACTAAGACATGAGAAATGCACTAAGGGAAGTCTGACATCTGCTTAGACATCTTCTATGTGCCACAGGAGCTGAACTGTACTATGAGCTAAGCAGAGCAGATGCGGACAAGCTGTAGCGTGCCTTGTATGACTGCTTCAGCTATGACGTAACCTTTCAGCTTCTGTGTAAGGCCTCCTTGTGTAGACAGGAGCAGATACTTACCAAAGAGGCCTAAGCGGTGGTCAGCCGCTGAGCAGAAGCTGGGACAACCTCCTCTCTTCTGATGATGAGGGGAACACTACAGAGATCACATCCTAATAGGCAGATGTGGTAGATACAACATGTGGACAAACCCGCAGTAGTACACAAATATGAAAAGCTACTGAGAAGGCCCCTATCCTTAGAGGGGGTGCCTAGACTCAGCAGTGAGGTAGAGGTACTCAGCTGAAGGGCTATACATATATGACTATACACCATACATACTTATACATCATCAACCCTAGCTTTCTGGCTCTCCCATCCATCCTACTCTCCAATACGTGCTCCCTGGACAATAAATTGGATTACATCCGACACTGTCCCAAGCTATCAGAGAGGCAAAGCTCACACATGCTCAGAGAATCCCTAACCACTCTGAGGCCAGCAGAGACACACAGCGCTTGTGGCAGGGCATCCAGGTCATCACCAACTACAGGACAACATCACCTGCTTGTGACAGTGATGCCTCCCTTCCAGATGCACTGAACAACTTCTACGCTCGGTTAGAGGTACAGAATGACATGACGATGAGGAAAACCACCTCTCCTCCCAATGACCAGGTGCTGTGTCTAACCACGACTGATGTGAGGAAGACTCTACACAGAGTTAACCCATGGAAGGCTGCTGGTCCAGGCAACATCCAGGGTCCAGGGTGCTCAGACAATGTGCATACCAGCTGGCAGATGTTTTCACGGACATCTTCAACACCTCTCTGTGCAGGACCATTGTTCCGATGTGCTTCAAGATCACCACCATCATTCCCGTGCCAAAGAAGTCACCAGTGTCCTGCCTCAACGACTATCAACCTGTTGCACTTACACTCATCATCATGAAGTGCTTTGAGAGGCTCGTCTTGAGGCACATCAAGACCCTGCTGCCCCTCTCACTGGATCCCTTGCAATTCGCTTACCGCCCCAACTGCTAAACAGATGACGCCATCACTACCACCCTCCATCTGGCCCTCACCCACCTGGACAATAAAGACACATATGTTCGAATGCTGTTCATAAATTTCAGTTCAGCAATCATCCCTCAGCACCTGATTGGAAAACTGAACCTGCTAGGCCTGAACATCTCCCTCTGTAACTGAATACTGGACTTCCTGACAGGGAGATCTCAGTCAGTTTCTTATAATGTTTACACAATCTCAAAAAAATATTTCCCACAAACTTAACCAGAGGTCTTCAACTCAAATATTTAAATTTTATATTTTTACAGAAACAAGACCAACATAAATAGTGATAAAAGAAAAAAAAATTAATGTCATTACTGAATAGTTACTGAGTAACCCACTAATTCATAGCTGAAATTTAGAACCATGTTAGTGGGGGAGAAATATTACCTGAGAAAGATTAGATTAGCCAGCATTATTATTTTATTTTTACATGGAAGATCTATTAGTGACACATGTTCCCTGTTACATTATATGCCAATGCTGATAGTTCAAAACACTTTGTGTTTTTACACAAACTTCACATGCCTGTAACTCAAGACATATTGGAGATATCTTAATGTTCTTTTAGATTCTCATTCTTAAGCAAAGTTTCTTTCTCCATTTTTAAGGCCCTCACTGATGCAGGTTTGTGTGCAAGGCATCAGAAACCTAAATGCAAAGAAAATTGCATTTCCTTTTGTGTTTTTGGTTGAGGAAATGAAATAACAAACAGGCAACTGTAACTCGTATGACATGAAAAAATGCATTTACATTTTCAAAGTAGACTTTGAATTTTAATTTAAAATCTTGCAGACATTGTATGTTAGTGTAAACGGAAATGCAAACAATTTGCATTTGTATTTGAATTGTGTCAAAACTTTTACACCCACAAATAGAAAATGCAATTGCAAATTTACAATTCCTTTTTAAAATTGTCTGCAAAAACACTCCACAATGGGTTCTGTGGTTGCATCACAGCAGACAGGAAACTCAAAGATGACATCTGTTACGGAGGAGGTCCCTGCTCCACCTCCTCACAGCCAGCGGGAGCCATCTCCTGAGTACTAACGTCTTTCTGAACTACGTTTCCCATAATGCCCCATACCTGGGTTTGATCACTTCCTGTTTCCTGTTTGTTCCCTCACCTGACTGTCATTAACTATTGTGTATATAAACCCCAGCCACATGCTAACCTGGTGTGAAGTCTTGTTTTGCCCCGGTAACATTACTGAGCGGTTCTTACCTGCATTATGGAATATTGTTACTGACTCGGATTGTTTCATGGTTTTTGGATTGTTTGCTGCCTGCCCTGTTACCGGATTGTTATACATTGTGGATTATTCGCTGCCTGCCCTGATTCTCAGACTGCCTCACGTTTACGATTGTTTGCCGCCTGCCTCGACCCACACCTGTTCCACGATTACTCTTCTGTCTTGTCTATGTTATACCTGTTTGCTGTTATCAACCCTGTCCACCTGGTTTACGATTAAACACTGCAAATGGATCCCCGAGAGTGTGCCCCTTCATTACAACATCAGGGTTTACAGGAAGTACATGTATGATCTAAATAGTACAAAAGTCCATGTAAATACAGGGCTAGTAATTCTCAGTATATGGTATGCTGGTAATCCTAATCAGCCAAACTCTGTGGATTACAAAAGAATAATCGACAAACACAGGCAACAGTCAAAACAGGGAAACAGGAACACAGAGAGACCACTCAGAATTGCAATAAGCAAGACTTTGCACTGAATGATTGAGCTGACCGGGTATAAATAGTCAGAAAAACATGATTATGATAATGACACACAATATGTTCTGGGAAGCTATAATAATGGAACCTATAATAAATAACAGAACAGGGAGCACGATGACATTGGCAGCATGCTAGTATAACACTTGTATCGTAGTGTAACGCAAACTGTATAATTATCAAACTGTACCACCTATCTAACGTTATTCTGTCATTTGGGTAACAATTTGTCATTTTTGCATGTTTTTATATATATTAATATTGGTGTGATTTATATTAGTGTATATTTTTTAACTTGACAATGTGATTTAATGTGACTTTTTGTCACAGTCCAGATAAAAGTAGTAATTAAAAGTATTTACTACATGTCTTAAAGTTTTGTTTTATATTAAACTGTAAAACAATTTAAAATGCTGCAAACAGAAAAAGTGGATAAATAAATATAACACTCCTGACTTCTGATGAATTAAAGTTTTTTACAGAACCACTGAGGTTCTATATAACACTATTTAAGGTAAGGTTCTTTATGGAACCTTATTGAAAGGGTTCTATTTAGCACCAAAGAGGGTTCTGCTATTCTAGGCTAAATAACCTTTTTTGGTACTATTTAGAACAAATTTTTGTATGTAATACATAAATACAATAAATACATTTTTCAATAAATTCAGTTCATTCGAGAATATTAGGTTTTAAATGGGTCTGGTTCTTACCTTGTTAATAAACAGGAATTGTATTTTGCTATTGTGCTTGGGCACTGTATAACTCAACTGTGCCTAGTATGAGTAAGAAAACGTCTTTGTATAAATAAAGTAAACAGGCCTGATGCCTTATTGATGACATCTAATTAGTATAAGGGTGGTAAAACATGCTTATAATAAAAAGTAGCTGTAGAAATACTTTTATGAGGCAGCTACTTTTATTAGTGAAGTTAAAGTGGAATATTTGTCAATACATGGTAACCCTTACTTGAAATGTGACCTCTGCATTTAACCCAGCCAGTGAGTAGTGAACACACACACACCCAGGACAGTGGGCAACTGGGGAAAAGGTGCCTTGCTTAAGGAAAATTCCTGCCAGCTGTGGGAATCAAACCGTTTTGGTTTGATTTGTTTTGCTAGGACAAATCAGACCAACTCACTTACCTTACCTTCATAATAAGAAGCAGGACTGACAATACACAGAACACTTTCAACCAAAAACAGGGGCCTTTCTGTTTTTGTTATCAGATCTCTTATTTAATGTCATTCATTGCATTATGTAAATGTAAAAAATATGTAAAATATGTTTTAAAACGCAAAAAACAAGTGTTTTGGATGTTTAAAATTTACATAATGCAGTATGGCATAACGTAATAATAAGGTATAACATTAATTAATTTATGGGCAAAATATCATTTTTGTGTGTACTTATGCTTTAACTGCACATTATGCAATCATTACGAGTTTTTACACATAACCATAACTGTCTTTCATTTAAACAATGTAATCACAGACGGTGTTATTAATATTATGTGAATTAGGAGAATGACCTGCCCGTGATGAGCTGGCTGCGGGACGGGGTACACAGCGGCTGGACATAGTAATTCTCCAGTCTCACTCCCTCTGCAGCCAGCTTATCCAGCGTAGGGCTGCGGATGTCCTTGCTGTGATAACCGATGTCATTGAAGCCCTGGTCATCCGTCAAGATGAAGATAATATGCGGAGGCTGCTTGGGTTTGAAAGCTGGAGTTCCTTCAACCCGAAAGGGATTGACGTTTGTTCGGTTCGATTCCATCTGAAGCCATAGCGCAGAAGTTTGAAGTCTAAGTATGTAGAGGGCAGAAAACATGAATAATGCCATCCTACAGAGTTTAAACGCTATCCGCATGCTATATAGTTAAAAGTGGAAGTGTAATTTTGGGATAAATTTTTAACGATGTGTCTGCGTGTTGTTATTCTATTAGACAGTCTAAAGCCAGCGCAACGTGGCGTCAGAGCAGGGTTGCCAGGTCTGCATGACACACACAGCCCAATGACCAATCATAACAATCCCAAAAGTCAAACCCAAAATATGCTTCTCCCATACTAAAAACTCATTTTAAAGTCCTTGTTATGCGTTTTTACATTTCTTTTATTTGGACAACTACTATTAAACGTTTGCAAAGACAAAAGTCCACAACCTTTTAGGTTGACAAATTCATTGTTGCATTCATATTTTAACTGAACCCTGCTATTATAATCACCGTCTTTCCATAAAATGAAACAAAATGTTACCTGAAAAATGGCTGCTGTTAAGATAATTTGCAGTTAGACATTGCGACTTTTGACTGTAAATCTGCTATGCTCTACTTTACACCTTTAAATTGTTATAAACTTTAAACTTTGTGGTTTAAACTTTATTTCTGACACAAAAGTCCATATCAAAAAGGAAAGGAAAGAGAACCTACAATTATATATTTAACAAGCATATTAATAAATATAGAAATTTTCATTCCAGTGGTTCCAAAAACAGGAGGAATACTTTTTATCACATATGATATCTTAATGTAATATCATTTAAGGCCATTAAATAATATTTAAGGTAATATCAATATCATTTATAATTGCATTTTTAATAGAGTAATTGACACAAAGTTATGCATATGAATTCTTAACACATCATGTAAAGTGGTGACTAATAAATACAAACATCTGTTTTGCAATTATCCACCTTGAAAAGTTACAGTTAAAGGGGTCCTAATATATAATATTATAATTATAAATATATAATATTTTTACTTTATGAGTTAGTGTGTAATGTTGTTGTTTGATCATAAACAATATCTGCAAAGTCACAATGCTTAAAGTTCACTGCAAAGGGAACGTTTCTCTTTAATTAAAACCACTTGTAAAGGAGTGTAATAAATGGCTGAAAGGAACAACATCTTTCTTCTTCCTGGGTTCATGATGTCATGATCCCAGAATTTGAATAAACTCTGCCCTTCTGTGACTTTTCTGGACAATGCCAGAACTGACACTGATAAAGATCTGAACTGCTTAATCAGCAAAATATTTTTGATGAATACCCCAGACTGATCAGTAGTAAATGGATGCTAGAGCACTACTGTGAAGATCAACTTGAATACATTGCGCCAGTTCAAGTTCCTCTCTGAATCAAACAGAACAACATAGTGAACATTTTCAGTATATACCTCTTCAGGCTCTGCTGAGTAAGATTGCTCAGAATAAGGGTGTGGGGGTATGCTTAACCAAGAGGAAGCACCTAAACATCAGGATATAATGGAGGGATACACTGATGAAGACCAGTTCAAAAGTAGTCCTCTTTCTTCTTTATCCAATTTATGCCTATATTTCTACATTAAAGAATTTGAGATTTTTAACCCTTTAGGCTCAATAAAAGAAAAACATAAATTGGCAGCTGTGTATTTTAAACTTGGAAACATTGAAATGAAATACACATCAAAACTACCCTTCACTTATGCTGAAATATGGCCCATTAGTTTATTTATCCTGTATGCACTTTGATTCAAAACAGCAGTATTTCAAAAAGATGTCCACTGTTGTTTGCAACTTTAAAAACATTACCAAAACACTCACTAGGCATCAGCTGAAAAAGTGCTGGAGGCAAGCTGAGAAGAAAAGCGTCGGACATGAAGTGTGCAATGCCTCAGGATCATCTGAAGTCCCATCAAATACCCTGTCCTCTTTAGTGTTGCCTACATTGGAATCAAGGTCAGCAAACCTCTGTCTAACAAAGTCCTACAAAAAACAAATTGCATCACAGTTTATAATACTACTTATAAAACTGGTGAATGCAAAGTGATTGGCACTGTACACATTGAAGATTCCAATATTCCTCAAGATCAAGGCAATAGATATATTGGTTTGTTGTACATGTTTGGATTGTTTTATATTAAAGGGCTCTCAATGGCTGCTGCTGCCCTGTTACTTCCACGTCTGTTCAAGGAGAGTCCAGGATTGCTTCATGTCATCAATGTGGTGCGTTTAGTTGTGTCAGTTCATCCATTAAACATTTAAACCTATAATATTCCATTTTTAACTTTTTACAATGTTATGATTTCCTCTGAACATTGGCTTACAGTGTTATTTAATAGAACTGTTTCGTTATTGCATGTTCAGCTGTAACAGCAACGAGAAGGAAAAAATAGGTAGTTCACCCAAAAATGAAACCTCCGTCATCCTCATCATCAAGCTGTTTCAAACCTCTATGAATTTCTTTTCATAGTGGAACACAAGAAGAAGAATTTTGAAGAATGTTGACTGCTTTTGGAAAAATATAATGATGACTAAAGGATGATAGACATTTTATTTTTGGTGGTCTGTCCCCTTAGTATGGTCATATACACTTGTTTATGAGTTACATGTATTTATATTTTATATTTATCAGATGCTTTTATCCAAAGCAAAACAAAGAAGCGATAAATCAACAGAAGCCCATCAGCCATGTGCATGTACAATTTTACCAAGAGTACAACATTTGCTTGTTAGCGGTGATACCTGTTGGAAGGGAGGAGAAAAGATTACATTTTCGTACTTTTGTTCATACTCTTGTCAGGCATTTGTGGAAGAGACAGATTTTTAGCTGTTTCTTGAATATAGTGAAGGTTGCAGCAGACCGAACACAGTTTGGAAGATCATTCCACCAGTGAGGGATAGTGAAGATGAACCTGCGAGCAAGTGATTGTGTGCCCTTTGAAGAGGGTATTACAAGGCAATGTTATTTTGCTGACTGTAGGGATCTGAAAGGGGTGTAGATATGTATTTATGTATGTGTTCATTTATTTATGACCACTTACAATGGTAGTTTACATTTCTTGCATCAAAACCACTGTACCACAATAATTTTCCCTATGACCACTTTTGGTCTTGGACGTCTTTACTCACAGGCTGTGGACTATGTTTACTGCAAAATCAGGCCAATGACCAAATAAAACTATCCCAATGACCCTAACACAAACACCTACACTTTGAATATGCCACTCCCATACCTAAAGTATATATTTTACATGCAGCCACTCTTATCCATTACATACTATTTCTACTTGAAAATCACTGTATAGAAGTATAAAATAAAATATTTTAAGCATATTTTCAAGCACTTCAGTCATAATTTATGCCATGTCAAAACTTTAACCCACAAGAAAAAAGCAGTTTAAAAGCAGCGCAATTCTGCAGGCAAACCGCTAACTGCCTGTCTGACACTGCCCTGTCTTTCAACACTTTTTTTTAACACTTTAAAGCCTGTATTACTGTCAGCAATCCCTTGACGTGCTGGGAGACATCACAGGCCATATTGGGCCACCAGTACCGATCTTGTAGGAGTGAGAGAATTCACTGACTGCCTGGGTGTCCAGAGCCTGGGGAAGCATGCAGTAAGCTCAGAAAGTTTTAACAAAGAGCAGGAACGTATCTTCCCTTCTAGGCCTCCCAGTGAAGCCGGTTCAACTTAAGTTGCAATGCGAATCTATTGATCATCTATTGATCATGAAATCCCACAGAATGGGGCTTACCACTATGGCTGGAGGGAGGATGGGTTCAGTGGGAGAAGGGTCGTCAGGTTGATAAATGCGTGAAAGGGAATCAGCTCGAATATTCTTTGGTCCAGGTCGGTAGTGTTATGGAGGAGGTCCCTGCTCAATCTCCTCCACGCCACCAGATGGAACCGTCCCCAGAGTATTAACCTTGTTTTGGACTGCAATTCCCATAGTGCCCCATACCTGGGATTGATTACTTCCTGTTCACCTGTGTCTCATTAGCCCATGTATATAAACCCTGTCCATGCTTCATATTATTGCAAAGTCTTGTTTTGACCAGTGACATTACTGAGCGTTTTCTATATACCCCTTTGGATTACTCGTCATTGTTGTTGTTGTTGTTGTTGTTGTTGTTGTTGTTGTTGTTGTTGTTGTTGTTGTTGTTGTTGTTGTTGTTGTTGTTGTTGTTGGCAAGGCAAGGCAGAGGCATAAACGCTTCTACGTTTATGCCTCTGCCTTGCCTTTGAATACCCTGTTTGCTGTTTCTGGACCTTGCCTGTTTGTTACCCAAATAAATTATGCAAATGGATCCCTGTGAGCCTTACTCATCATTACAGGTAGGTTATGTTAAATTGGAATTTGGTGAAGAAGATGGACCAATGGGTTTGTCGAGGGTTCAGCCTTTTAGCATTCTAGATGTATTCGAGATTCTTATTCAACTCAATTTTATTTATATAGCACTTTTTACAACGTTACATTGCTTCAAAGCAGCTTTACATATAATAAAATAGAATTATAATAAAGAACAGAAATGTCAGACATGTTCAACAAAGAATACATGGTATTACTGCAAATAATTTGTGAGATGTATATTAAGACTAATTAGGCATACTAGGTTTATAGGAGGTTTAAAAAAAATACGATAAAACTACAACATCATTAAGCAAGATGTGCCGCCCCAGCTAACATGGAGATGGCATTTAAAAAGACAACATCTTATGGGCCAGGGGATTTGCAATAGTACCATGAAATACACAAAACACAAAGTAAATTGCACACATAAAATATATACAATAAAAATACCTGAAAGCTACACAATGAAGGAGAATGGGAGACAATTTGAGACAAAGGAGTAGCAAAATAGAATGTAATTATATCATGTCGCTAGAAGCAATATTAAAATTTACAAAACCCTAAGCTAAGTTAGATGTCAGCAGTCTCCCAGTAAACAAGCCAACAGAGTGACAGTAGCAAGGAACCAAAACTCCAAAGGTGTATAGCTGGAGAAAAAACCTTGGGAGAAACCAGGCCCCACAGGGTGAACAGGTTCTCCTCTGGCATGTTAAAGCTGCAATTTGTAACTTTCTTGGATACGGACGGAGAGTTGATTATAATAATGATTTATAAATATGTATTGATAAGAAACTGTCGAGTCTAATTACATCTGACAATATGTCAGGCACTGAGAAATGTTACCAACAGAAATAACGACAGAAGCATAATGTTACTAATTGCAGCTATAACAGCATACTGCTGTAACTATGCAGGGAGCACTACTAGGCTGGAGATAGGTTGATATAAAATGGTAAGTTTACAAAAGAAGTCCATCAAATCCTAATGATCTGTCTCAGGGGTCGTACCATCCTGTCCCCCATCATCTGGTCTCAAAGTTTGGATCCAGCTAACTACAGGACCTTGGGGAAATGAAAGACAGACAGATTTAGTGTGGAACCAGTACAACTGTACCTATGGGAAATGTCCCCGGTTCCAGTTTACCTTATTAATGCAGCCTAATAATCCCTAATAATAATCCCTTACTATTATCCCAAATAATGAAATAAAATAAGGGATTTGACTAATAAATCTGTAGGACTATGTGTAGGCTAGATTAAAGAGGTGGGTCTTTAATCTAGATTTAAACGTAATCATTATGTATCTGCCTCTCGGACATTACTGGGAAGACTGTTCCAGGGTTTTGGCTCCAAATACGAAAAGGGTATTATCTGGGTATTATTAAATGGCCAGAATTTTCAGATGGCAATGAACGCAATGGACTGTAATAAGAGAGGAGCTCACTTAGGTATTGAGGAGCTAGACCATTCAGAGTCTTGTAGGTAATCAGCAAAATTTTAAAGTTTATACGATGCTTGATAGGCAGCCAGTGCAATGTGGACAAAACTGGGCTAATATGGTCATGCTTATGTGTTCTTATGAGAACTCTGGCTGCTGCGTTCTGGACCAGCTGGAGTTTTTGCATTAATCCTTTAGGGCAGCCACCAAGTAGGGCAATGCAGTTTTACAAATATTGGAAATGTGGTTTTCAAAGGACATATTACTAAAAATGACACCTAGATTCTTGGCTAATGAAGCAAGCTTTATAAAGCATCCATCAAGAGTGAGACAGTGTTCTGGGTTGTTCTGTGTGGAAGATTTTGGTCCAATAAGTAAAACTTCTGTTTTGTCTGAATTTAGCTGTAGAAAGTTGCTAGCCATGCAAGTTTTGATATCGACTATACATTCTGTTAATTTGGTAAATATATGTGTCTCGCTGGGCCTACAAGAAATGTACAGCTGAGTATCATCAGCATAACAATGAAAACTAACTCCATGTCTCTTAATAATTGCTCTTAGAGGTAGCATGTACAGGGTGAAAGGTAGAGGCCCAAGTACTGAGCCCTGTGGTACTCCATACTGAACTTGTGATCGGTATGACACCTTTTCACTCACAGCAACAAACTGGAATCAGTCAGATAGATATGATTTAAACCATGCCAGTGCAGTTCCATTTATGCCAAGTAATTTTCAGGCCTATTTAGTAGAATGCTGTGGTCAATAATGTCAAAGGCTGCGTTAAGGTCGAGTAACACTAGAAGAGAGATGCAGCCACAATCGGTCAACAAGAGCAGATCATTTGTCACTCTGATAAGAGCAGTCTCTGTACTTTGATGTGGTCTGAATCCTGACTGAAAATTCTCGCATATACCATTTCTTTCACCAGTTTTCCAGTATTTTTTAAATAAAAGGTAAATTTAAGATAGGTCTGTAAGTTATCTGGTATCAAGTTTTGTTTTTTAATAAGGGGTCTGATAACAACCAGTTTGTAAGGTTTTGGGACATATCCTAACACCAATACAGCATACATGTTGTTAATTTAGATGATTTTATATAAATTAATTTATAGCAGAGAATTACTAGAGTTGTTCCTTGGGCATGTTGTGATACACCATCAAATGTGACTGTGTTGCAGGCAATTGCATGTCTATGATTTTTTCTCTGGCAGTACTTATTTTGTTATTGAATAAATTCATGAAAACATAACTACTATGATATTGACAACTGCCAGAAGCAGATGATGATCTTTGGTTAATTTAGCCACTCTGTCAAATACATACCTAGGGTTGTGTTTATTTTCTTCTAGAAAATTGGAAAAGTAGGCAGATCTGGAGCTTTTTAAGGCCTTTCTGTAATTTAAAACACTCTCCTTCCATATTGTACGGAATACCTGCAGTTTTGTTTGCTTCCAATTATGTTCCATTTTCTGGGCTGCTCTTTTAAGGGCGTGGGTATGCCCATTATACCGCAGCATTTGGCTGCATTTGTCCAGCAGCCAAGGTGAAGTTATATTGAGCACCATTACTTCAAAACAGTTGTATCTGAAGTCAGATTTCTGGGTAACTTAAAGTGCAGCAACAACTCCCCGTATTTCGTCACCACAATAAGCAGGGAGGGGTCAGAGAATATTACTGTGTCCAACATCGTACTAGCAAATTCACACACCTCTTTAATATTATCTTTAGTGATCTCCGACTGACGGAGGCGAGCATCGTTTGTGCCGATGTGTATAATAATCTTACTAAATTTATGTTTAGCTTTAGCCAGCATGTATAAATTTGCTTTGATGTCGGGTGCTCTGACTCCTGGTAAACATTGATTATGGTGTCTGGTGCCTCTATTTTCATGTTCCATGCAATAGATTCTCCTATTACTACGGCACTTTCAACAGGTGTCTCAGCGGGTGTGTCACTGAGTACGAAGAACCTGTTTGAAATTGTAACTGAAAGCAGTGTTTTGTCCTGCGGCTATGCCATCTCACAGTCACAAAGTTTCCTTGCTGCAGGGGATCTGCAACTGGAACCGAACAAATTATGAAGCTAGTTGCATCCAAAGTCTGCTCTAAAGCCCTATCGCTCTTACTTTCCTCAAGTAAAGTTTTGATGTGTGTCTCCAATTCTGAAACCTTCTCTGTCAGCCTAACTATTTCCCTACATTTATCACATGTAACACCCTCAGCGCTGACAGAGAAGGCTACACTAAATGTGGCAAACAGTGCATGTAACAATCACAGAAGAAGATGCCATGATTTATTCCGATTTACCACAGTTTTTGATAAACTCGAATAGATGAAAACGCAGGACATAAAGACAGTAAACAGAGAAAGACAAGCTAACCGGCTAGCATGGTGTTAACCGAACTGAGTTGTCTGTAGTGAATAACAATCAAAACCTAGCAGTTTATCTGATTAATTTAATACGTTATAATCAATACACAAACAGATTACATTTAGCAATTTAGATTCCGAAAAGTAATAAGAAAGTGAGCAAGGAGAATCAGAGCAAGGATAAACAGAGGCACAAACACAAATCACTTGCAGCAAAGCAGACAGGACTATGGTTGGTGATAACAGTGAATGGATGTTGTGTCCATTCATCTAGGGCTTGCTTGATAGCTAACAGTTTATGATTTCCAATATCGTAGTTCTGCTTTACTGGGGATAGCTTCCTAAAGTAGTGGGCACATGGGTACAGCAGAGGAGGCTCACCATGGTATTGAGAAAGTCACGCTCAGATGCCTAGGGTAGAAGCATCAAACTCTACTACAAATGGAATTTGAGGATTAGGGTGTGTGAGGATCGGAGTGGTACAGAAGAAGTTTGTTGGAGGGCTTGGAGGGCTTTGGGGTCCAGGACAGAGACTTGGGATGCTTACAGAGTAACAACGTGAGGGGAGTTGTGAGTATACTGAAATTATGAATGAACCTACGAGCCAACAAAACGCTGAAGTTCTTTAACAGATGGTTTCGGCCAATCCCAATCATAGCTTTAACTTTGTCCTGATCTATCTAGACTCCCTTGGGACTGATGACATAACCAAGGAAATGGTGGTCTTGTGGAACTCACATTTCTCAAGCTTCAGAAATATGTGATAATCACGTAACTTAAGAAGGACTTGCTCAACATGGTGGCAATGTTCGGCCAGGTTCCAATCAAGATGTCATCAATGTAGACTATGACAAAATGATGGAGGAACTCGCGGAACACCTTGTTCATAAATCCTTGGAAGACTGATGGGGCACTGGAAAGGCCAAAGAGCATTACGAATATTACAGAGGAAGTAACAAAAGCTGTCTTCCACTCATCACCTTCCTGGATTTGAACGAGGTTATATGCCCTTTGCAGGTCCAGCTTGGAGAAAATGCAAACTCCACAAAGTTCCTTGAGAGCAGCCAGGACCAAGGGGAGAGGATAGGAAAATTTGACAGTTTGAGAGTTAAGATGGCGATAATCAATACATGGTGTCAAGCCTCTCCTTCCCCACAAAGAAAAGCTGGAAGCTGCTGAATTGTTAATGAATTGTTGATCTAGACCTCCTTCATGTACTCTTCCATGGCCTGATGTTCCGGGATGGACAAAGGATGGAAATTTGTCCAGGATGGATGGGAAGTTTAGGCCCAGGCAGCAGGTTGATGGCACAGTCCCATGGCTGATATGGTGGCAGACACCATATCACCAAATGTAGCTGCCCTTTTCCTGAAGACATCCTGGAACACCCAGTAATCACTGCTCCTGTGTCTACTAACATGGGTGTGGTTTTTCCCTCTATTTTAATAAGTAACATAGGCTCTTAATCAGCATTAGTTGTTAAAATTGATTCTTTGGGCAACCACAGTAACCTTGATTTGGACCTCCCCAAGGGTTTACTGGGCCTTAAAAAGGCTACTGCCACCCCCCACATGCAGTGCCTGCCACCAGGATGATATGCATCATTAACAGTTCCGTCCCTGAGATAAGCATTTACAGCTCTGGTCAGGTCAGATGCATGGAGGATTTCTTCAATCTTTGCTTCTTTTTTTATTTCTCTCTGTTTACTCTTTACTTCTCTCTTTAGTTTTATTTTTTTTAAAGTTTCCATTTCCTCATACAATGCTACATCAAATGTCCCCTCCTTTGGCCATTTTGTCATTATATCTTTGGTTCTCTTTTCCATTTGTCTGTGATTTTAAATTCTTTAGACAATGGATATTTTGATCCTGGTGTTTCCACAGGAGTGGTTGCCATTATTTCCTGTAATACAGCAGTCCATAAAATTATCTTCAATTTACAACTTATTAAAGTTACTATTTATTTACCTCAATGTAATTTAATTAGATTTTTTATTAACTATGTTCTTTATTTTTTCAACTGTGACATGGTCTTACAAAACATACAATCACATATCACTCTGCATTCAGAAAATGCCAAACAACAAAACCAGCTGCTTTTTCTCAGAACTTTGTTTTGTTTATTGTTAACAAAATAAAATTAAAACTATGGTTATCACCCATCTTTAAAATCTATTTTTTACTATTATAATCTGCTATATTTTTAAACGAGAAAAATTTTTCTCTAATGTCTTTAATACACAACACACATACCAGTCACTTTATTAAATAGGGCTCATATCCTCATGCACTTTTGTCCCTTTATCGTATAGGGCTCATACACTCAAACACTCCTCTCAAGTGTGACAATAACTGCACCCCTCTGTTGAATCACATTCAAAACTCCCAGCGGAAACACTGCCCACAAGATACAGAGTTTATATTCTCACATAGCCACAGTCACAGCTACTCTCACACAGACATACGTTTTCTCAACACACTGACTAATTTACACTACACATATTTGCCTACTCGTGCAGACCTCTGTGATACATTTCCTCAACACACAGAACGATTTTTTTTCTCCAGTGCTCTCCTGTACATTGAAATGCGTCCCTCACTGTTTGTCTTGGAGAAATCGAAGGTGGCATTTCTCATTTTGCTCCTGCTTCAGGTCATGCACTGCTATGGGCTTGCTCTATCTGGAGCTCCAGTAGCCCCATCATTAACTCCTTCGACTCTTTCATATCCCACTTCCCAAAGAAAAAACATTGGGACATGGGAAGATATGCTACAGATCTTCACCTGTAATGCTCAGAGTTGGCTGTCTTCATCAAGAACACGTATCCTTTCTGGTGCTGAAAGGCTCCACCGTAGATATTATTCTGGGAAGCCTGAGGCTTTTCAAAAACTCTGATTCCTTGTCCCCACAGTCAAAAACTACAGTTCTTGCTCCACCAACATAGAAAGTCCAGAGCCTCAATCATATCCCAAAATTCCATTTGAATACTGGGCATTCCAGGATGTATTCAGCACCAGCCATGGGACTGCGCCATTGACCTGCTGCCTAGGGCAAAACTCCTGAAGGGTAGAATTTACCCATTGTCCATCCCTGAACACAAGGCCATGGAGGAGTACATCAATGAGGCTCTAAATCAACAATTTATCTGTCCATCCACCTTTCTGGCTTCCTCAAGTTTTTTCTTTGTGGGGAAAAAGGACGGAGGCTTGAGACCATATGTCGATTATCGTATCCTTAACTCTCAAAATGTTAAATTCCCCTATCTACTTCCCGGGTCCTGGCTGCCCTTGAGGAAGTGGAACTTGCATTTTTACTAAGTTGGACATAAGAAGAAGCACACCTTGTTCGACCTGGACGGAGATGAGAGGAAGACTGCCTTCGTTACTCCTTCTGGTCATTATGAGTATTTAGAAATGCCCTATGGTCTTTCTAATTCCCCATCTGTCTTCCAGGGATTTATGAACAAGGTGTTCCAGGAGTTCCTTCATCAATTTGTTATCGTCTATATAGACATTATGTTGATCTACTCCCAGAACCTGGCCGAACATCACTGACACGTTGAGCAGGTCCTTCTTAAATGTAAAGAGTATCAGTTCCTGAAACTTGAGAAATGCGAGTTCCACAAGAACACCATGTCAGGGACACACTCCCACAGCCAACCCCGTTGACACACTCGCAATCACCCGAGTTCTAATCATGCACACATGCCACTGCTAACTAACCAACACATAAAGCCACACTCACTCTTCACCATGTCGCCCGGTCTCTCAGCTTGCTGTTGGGATTTACCTGACTCTCTCTCGTTGAATTTTCACCTGATATCTCTCCAGCATACTCCAGTTGCCGCCTGTTCTCCATTGTTCTCCTTCACTACTCAGACCTGCATAGCAAAGGAAGACTCTGAACACACAACAGCTAGGGGTGCACTTATGCTAAACTGTTAATAACAATCATACCTGTTTCCTGACATTGTGTTTATGCCAACGTATTCTGTTTTGTTTATCTAAGAAATGATCTGATGTTCCTGATGATATTTTGCTGTTTGGAATTTCTATGGTTGGACTTGAAGGCCAATAAAGCTTCTGTATTTACACTTACCTGCTTGTTCTCCTATGTGTATGCTGACACAATGTGAAGTGTAAATCATATGAAGGAAGCAACTTTATACTTATATATATCAGTTACATTGTGTTAAATGTTTTTTTGTTTTCAGTCTTTTTGCTCATAGTGGTGTTTTGTCATCAGATTTGTGTGTGTAATAAATATGTAATGAAAAACCATGATGTTGTGTCTATTATGTGAAATGGTATAATGATTGTAATGTATATTAATATTAATATTAATAATAATATGCCATTTGACTAGAAACAGATTAAAAAAAACGACACCCAGCTGGGCCATTAAGGCACCTTTAAGAAAAGGTTCTAATTGGAGCCTTTTCAAAAAAAGGAAAAAAAAGAGTTGGAAAGCAGTTGCCTGTGTGTTCTGTGTGGTTTCTAGACAGTCTGGGCATGGTAACCTGGTTAGTTTCTAAGCAGTCTCTAGGATATTCTGAGTGGTCAAGTATTGATATCAGTACATGGCTCAAGGAATACAGAGCCTCTCCCATGTCTCTACATTGTACTGGTGCTATGATGGAGTTACATTTAGTTATAAGATGCTCTGAATGTTTGCTGGGGACATGGCTAGGCTGTTGCAAGATATTTTATGTTTAACTGCCCTCTGCCCTCATTTGATTCTGACCATGAGATATCTCGCCAGCCAAATCTAATGTAGGTCTATTTTTTACTATAGAACTTTACAAAGGTGTGTGGGGATGCCCAACCACAAGTGTCACAAACCTTCTGTAGGGAGACCCCTGACAAGAGGGCTTTAGAGGAAGTCACTCCTCTAATTTAATGTGCCCCAACCTGAAGAGGCAAAGGCAAATTGCACACTTCACAGGCTGCAGAGATTGCTTCAACAATCCAATTAATAATGTTTGTTTTATTTGGGACTTTGTTTTGAAGCAGGGAAACAATTTTTGAGGTCCTCCGCATGCAGGCCTTCAAAGCCTGGACAGGTCAAACTAAATGCAGCTTCCTATGGTCAGCTGACTCATGAGGTGGAGGATGAAGGGCCTGAAGTATCACAGAATGTGCCACATTTGTCAGCACCTTGGGCACATAACCTGGCAAAGGGTGGAGAATGGTCCTGACCCTCCCTTGAGCGAACTCTAGACAGGAGGGAGACACAGAAAAGGTCGGTCCCCAACCCTTTTGAGAGACATATTAGCCAGCAGGAAGGCCCCCCTGAATGAGAGAAACTTCTTTGGGTTCTAAAACCACTGCCAGGTTCCACTCCTGTACTTTGGACCGAATAGGTAGCCTCATGCTCCTAATACCATAAAGAAAATGAAACGGCCATCACTTAATACATAGAAGTGTAGGGTGGTGAATAAGACCCTTGGCTTGTGAGAAAAGGTCCCTTCTGACTGGAATCTCCCAAGGAGGGCCTGCTAGGAGTGCTATGAGGTCTGAACCCATACTCAGGTCGGCCAGAGCAGACTGGCCCTGTCACAACTGACCCTTTCCAAGCAAAAAGCATACAGACGCAGCATCTGCCACATCTGCACCATGGGTAAGGGTGAACCAGAGTGGATAGTGAGAGTTCTCTTGAGATGTGAACAGATCCAATTATGCTTGGTCAAACCGCCTCCAAATCATCGCCACCATCTGGGTATGACGTCTGCATTCCCCAGCCTCAGCCCCTGCTTTGACAGGGCGTCTGCCCTTACATTTTGATCCCCAGTGATGTACATAGTTCTGAGAGAGAGCAGCTTGCCCTCGGAGCAACGAAGAACCAGATACGCCAATCTGCAAAGAGAGCACAACCTCAGGCCCCCCAACAATTTTTATAGGTGACCACCAATGTATTTTGGACTTTTTTTAGGTCTAGAGGAAGAGTTTCAGGGCTAGAAACACAGCTCTCATCTCTTGGCTATTTATGTGCCAAGAAAGATAATGACCCCTTGTAAAGTGACCCTCCATGACTGAGGGATGCATTGATTGCCACATTCTTTCATAAACAAGATGTTCCCACCATCAGGCGTTGGGATAGGAACCATGGTTTCTTTCACATGACCAGAAAACAAAGACATCTGTGTGTAACTCTGATTATGGTTTCCCCATTGTAGGGGTCTCATGTACAGCAGGCCAAAAGGTATTATGTTGAATGCAGCTGCCATAAGCCCCAACATTCCCCTAAAGTGTTTCACTGTGATGGCTTGGCTTAGACTGATCCCGGTAACAGCAGCCAGGATAGACTTGATACGAGCGGGAGACAGCCATGCCCACATAGATGATTTCCACACTACCCCCAACAATGTAATTCTCTACTGGGGAGATAGTAAACTCTTCCTGGCATTGAGTCTCAACCCCAAATACTCCAGATGGCCAAGGATGACATCTCAATGCCGAACTGCCATTTACTTTAACTGGGCTAGAATAAGCCATGTGTGCCAGAGGGAAGTGTGTGCTTATATAGTGCAGGTGATGATGGGGTGATGGTGAACAGGTGTGCGTGATCAGTATTCCGATGAATGGGATCATTGACTGGGGGTGGAGCCTGGTGTTTCTGTGACAGTAGTGAAGTTTCTCCATTGACATCCTTTAAAAAAACAGCCTCTGGTCTCCTTCTGGTCTCTTTCCTGCATTACGTGTTCTCAAGCATGATAGTGCACCATGTCAAAAGGCAGGAGTGATGAAGTGGCTTAGAGATCGTTATATTGAAATTTTGGAACTGTGGCCAGGCAATTCTCTTTGCAATTCTCAAAATGCTATGCAAAACCTGCTAATACTTTTGGCCATGTCAAATCACCACAGTGCCAAAAATGATCACGCTATAAATATATACGGCAATCTGTCAAAACATTTTTGGTTATAAATGAGCATAAATCAGTTATTCAGCATTTTTTTATACAGAGTAAGATATTGTTTTACTAAAACATAGCGTTAGTACTTTATAAACATTTTTTAATACTTACATTTACAGTTAATCAGTACATATAAGATCCATGTTCAAAACAGTCTCCTTATCTTATAATTTACAATGGCAAACTTATAATAATGATTTATAATTTGAGCTGTCAGGAAATGTCAGTATTGTAGAGGCATAATTGTTCATGATTTTATATCATCATATCCCACACCCCTATGTGCAAGGGTTCATAATCACAGTTTGCATCACCATCATTTTATGTAAAAAAAATTTAACGCTAAAAAATTTTTCTTTCATATAATATAATCTTTTATATAATTATTTTCTTTTATATGAGGACAGTGATTCATGTTCTGATGGAGAAATGGCCTCTTCATCAAAACAGCCATAGTAAATGTGACCGTTATTTTACCACCAAAGGAAGTCTTGATGGTCATAAGAGAATTCATGGGGGGGATAAACCATACAAATGTCATTACTGTACGAGGAGATTCAACCAAAAAGCCTAATCACTAATATATGAGTCACATTTACATGCATTACATGTTACAAATATGCTACACACCTAGGCTAAAATCTGTTGTCTTTGATTGCTGGTTTGACATGTTCACAGACAGCTGATTAATATTCATTGCAATCAGTTTTTTCCTCAGATTAAATTCTGACAGTGTCAGAAGATTTCAGATACTTTCTTGCAGTGTGGCTTCTCCTACGACCACCATCAAACCAATATGGGCGCTGAACCTGATGACGCAATTAGTGAGACAACTTCAAACAACCTCAGTGAAAATGTCGAAACGAGTCAGGTGGACAGTAAAACAAGAAGTAAAACTTATTGAGCTATGGAGGTAAAAGGAGTGCTTGTATGATGTGTAGTTGCAACTCTACCATGACAGGGCTAATGCTAGCTACCTTTTTAGAGATACAACACACGTCACGTTCACGTAAAACTCTGTAAAATGATAAACTGACGTAAAACTCAGTAAAATGATCAGACTATCTACTATCTGGGATCAGAAAACTAAAACGCAAAGAAAGTTACAATTCTATCAAACTTCAAATTTGATCAAAAATCAAATTATGAATTAGAAGAGTATTTTCAGAGTGTCAAAAACTCAAAGCAGAGATAGATTCTGACAAAGTACAGGCTCAGTGAATACAGTCTTACCATCAAGATCGGCAGACACAGAAAGACCTGGTTACCCAGAGAGCTGAAAGATGATACATATTGACTGTAGTCAGATATGTAACATTGAGACTATGATAAATACCCAGATGTATTTAACATAAATGTGAAAATCCAATTTATGGAGCGTTTTAGAGGACAGTTTTAAAAAGCATACCAAATGACCCATACAATCAAATTATCAATACCCAATCCTATTGTAAGATCTCCAGTAGGCGGTCCCTAAGTATCTTTCTCTTGTTTGAAGGCCATTTGTTCCTAGGGATAAGATCTGGTCAGAGAATTCAGTCTGCATAGACTTCTTGCTTGTTTTTGTGTCCTGTTTTTCCCTTTGTTTTTTCTTCAGTTCTGTCCTGGTTCTCTATCTACTATCTTCCTGCTCTCTTCTGGTTTCCCCAGTCTGACCCTCCAACCCCACTGCACAGCCAGTTCTCCTGCCCTGCTCATCTCCCTTCTGGTGTTCCTGCTGCCAACATTTATCCTCAGGTCTCTCACCTCCTGCTTCACTCTGCTGGCGTGCTGTCCCTGAACACAAATCACCAGGGCTGTCTTTGCTCTTCATTGAGGTTATGTAAATGTTACGTATCTCAGTTCCCTGAGAAAGGAACTCGATACTGCATCTGGTTTGACGCTATGGGTAGTGCTTCCGGTGTGACTGGTGTCTGAATCTCACATCTAATCACGCCGATGTATTTGGTCCAAGGCAGTGCCTGATGCGCATCAGGTGCGCTTGTGAGTATATTAGGGCACCTGTAGAGCATGTCATCAACTTCTTTGTCTGAAGGAAACATAGAAAGGCGTTTATAAGGCATGGCAATGAGACACTTCGCAGGGAACCGAGACGTTCCCTTTTGAGGTAACTTAACACTGCATCTGGTTTGATGCTATGGAGAATGCAATGCAGTGTTGGCACGCTAACGGCACACACCACTGGACCAGCTGAGAGGGTTGGCTTCCAAGGGGAGCCAACAGTAAACTAGCCACTGCTGTCTGCAACTACTGGCTCTTAATGGAGCTCCAGGGGAGCAGGAGAGATATTCAAGTATGAGGACCTGCTCTGTGCTCGACCCACACCTCAGTAAGGCAAAGCTCTCGTGGGGGTGGAGGACCTTCTATTGTGATGGTACAACTTCAACACTACCCTGGAAGATAGCAATTGGACAGAAGCCAGTTGCCATTATCCAACACACCATTTCCTTTGCTGTAAGATGGAAAGGCTGAGGACCCTGTATCACCCCTCTCCACCACAGAGGGAGGGTGCCACTCTACCAATCCGTGGGATCCAGACTTACAAAAACAGCTGAGCTCAATCTACAAACAAACCCCATATAGATTCAGGATTTATAACTATATATATATATATATATATATATATATATATATATATATATATATATATATATATATATATATATATATATATATATATATATATATATATATATATATAATGAATGTAAGTATTAAATAATGTTTATAAAGTACCAACGCTATGTTTTAGTAAAACAATATCTCACTCTGTATAAAAAATGCTTTGCTTATGCTGCATAAATGCCTGACGTGTGTTTAGGTTGCATACAAGTGACTGCCTAGGTGCTAAGCACTCCACTGCCAAGCACTCCAGTGCTATGCTAGGTTTTAAGAATGTTTCCCTGACATTTCCATTAAGAAACAAAAACGTTAAAAATGTTTTTTGAAAGTCAAAAGAACGTTCAGAACGTCCAATTTTTAGACATTGTATTAACGTTATTTTTAACGTTTAATTTTGTTTTGTTTAACTTTTGCTCGTTGTACTAACTACTAAAGAATAACTTTTTGATTTTATATATATATATATAATAAATAACGTTACAAAAAGTACAAGAATGTTTTTGATAACTGAGAGAACGTTAGCCAACGTTCTGGGAACGCTCCGTGTTAGAAGGTTATGATGAGAAGCATATCTAAATGAAATATCAGAGATGCGAAAAATGCGAAAAGCTTTTGCCTTATGGAGTGTGCTGTGCAAAGTATTGTATTGGTTTGTTGCATAATTATGTTATAAATATGTTGCTGTATTGCATCTTATATAACTGATGTCTGTGCTGATTTGTCTTTTTTAGCTGATGTGTACTCAAATCCTCTGGCTCCAGAAAGTCATGAGGTAGAGGAGCATCGGTCAGCACTACAGTAAGTCTGTCTTCAAGCTTTAAAAAATTATTTCAGAGTCATTTTTGCATTTCCTATATTAAAAAAGCCCATGCTATAGGGCCATGCTGTCTCAACTCAATCAGGGGTCCTAGGCTTAAATTTTCTGTAAAATATTTTTACAGAAGCAAGACCAAGTGATGAATGCCAAAATATTAAATGCCATTGATGAATAGTTACTGATTAATCCACTAATTTGTAGAGGGGGGTTGAAATGACAATTTTCACCTGAAGTCCTTAAGATGCCAGCATCATTTTATTTTTACACAGATATTGGTAGTCTGTTGGTAAAATCTGTTGACTTTAGCAATCATTGTTACATTATATGCCAATGGTGAAGGTTCGAAAATAAAAAAAAACAACATTTGGTTATTGATGACTGAAAATGTGTACAATTTAAAAGTCTACTCCTGGAGGCACATTTCAGTTCAATTTTATTTATATAGCGCTTTTTACAATGTTGCATTGTTTCAACATACAATCAGGGCTTGAATATTTTCGACATGAAGCCGAGTAGATAATAACAGGATTGTCATGTTTGAGTGAACAAATTGCAAGATCGACAACTGCATGTTTGAATGCCTGTGTTTTTTATGGCTACACGTTCATTTAATAAAACATATATTTTGTTAAATAAAAATGTGTTTAAAATTAGACAAATTTTGTAATTATTGTGGAAGTGTAAATACAGGCTCCCTGCCCCAACAAAGAAATACTTGACCACACAATCGTTAAGCAAGATATGCCATTTCATCTTACATGGAGATGAAATTTTATAGAACAGGCGTATAAGGGATTTGCAATAATACCATAAAATAACTGAACATTGCATAATGAAAGAGAATGGGAGAAAAAGAAATAACAAAATAGTAGAGGCTTTAGGACTGTTAGTTTTATTAGTGTATTAAAAGCAATATTAACAATTTACAAGGAACCAAAACTCCAATGATTTATAGATGGAGAAAATCCCTGGAAGAACCTAGGCTCAGTGCAATTTTTAAACTTTTTGGTTAAAAACAGAAGGTTTATAATAATAATGATTTATAATTTTATATTGATTTAAAAACTGTCGGGTCTGATTTTGTGATAAATTGTCAGCACTGAGGAATACAGAGATGGCGACAGAAGCATAATTACTAATTGCACAGAATTGCACACTAAATTGCAGTGACTAGGCAGTGAACACAAATGGAGAATCTAACTGGAGGTGGAGGCAGGTAAATAGATAATGGGAAGTTTAATAAAGAATCCGTCACATTCCCACTGCTTTTGGGTGATTCAGGTTATGGCTGTAATCTTAAATTGGCATGAGGATCATCATCTATCTGAACTGGGAATTGCACAAGTGTTTGGGTGACAAGTATGAAAAGGATCTACCGCCCGTGTTTGATTTTGAAATTCTAGGTATTATGAATTGGCCAGAAATTTGAGATCACAGGGAATGTAAAGGACTGTAATTTGAAATGAGGTTGCTCAGGTACAACCTGCAGAGCAGCCACCCAGTAAGGCATTGCAATAATCAAGTCTAAAGTCATGAATTCATTAATTAACATTTTGATGTTTGACATGAAGAGCATGTGTCGTAGTTTTGATATATTTTTAAAATGGAAGAATATAGTTTTACAAATATTTGAAATGTGTCTTTCAAAGTACATATTGCTATCAAATTAAACATGACACCAGATAATGGTCTGAAATGTCTTCTCTATACTGCATAATATTAATGTCATCAACATTTACATTTATTTAGTATTAAATCTAAAGACATGGAGATCTAAATATCTTATATCATATATATATCTATAATAACAGACTGAACAATATAGAACATTAAGAATGTAGCTCCCAAAATAAACGTTTGGGAGCTACATTCCTAATGTGAAATATGAAAATTGTCATTTTGATCCCCTTTTTTGATCCCCATTACTTTGGAACTATTCATCAGTGGCATTTAACATTTTGGCTTTCATCACTATTTATATACATATTTTTAAAAATCAAAAATTTGAGCCAGGAAAAAACCTTTATCATAGAAATATAGCTTAAACCATAAAGCACAAAAATTGTCTTACCACATAGACAGAGTTGCTGCTGCCAGGGTTAAAAGCTGAGTTTTGATATTGTCAAAAATTAATAGTGCCAGCTTTATATTGGTGGATGCTATGTGTGCGCTAAGTGAGCTGACAAACTGCAAGATTTGGGGAAAAAATCTTATTGCCATATTTTTCAGATTGAAGTTAAATATTTAAAGAGCTACAGGTTTGTTGTGGTGATTGCAGAGCATCATGTTGTTGGACTATATTGGCCAGAATTCCTATCAGACCGAATTTAAAGTAAATGGTGCACTTAAATCTATTTAATGTTGTTTTCTTAAAAGTATGAAAATTTAAAAAAAGTTTGTTTTAATTTCAAGAAGATCAATAGAAGTTATTATAAAGAAATAATCAACATTTATTCTAAAAATAACTTTTAGATTGGCTGCCTTGAAAGAAATAGAAAAGAATTGAAAGTGAAAGAAATTAATAATTATTTGACCTAATTGAAATGTAATCTGAACATTAATTGATTGAAAAATGAACAATATTGGAGAATTTTAACAATTGAGTACATCACTGCAGTATTGCCAATATTGATATTAATAATGTTCAGTGCAGATTATCGCTTATCTGTGTTCTTGTCTAAGTAACAGTCTCTTTGTGACACTTAGATCAACACTGACCAATGATGACTTCAGGAAGCTTCTGATGACCCCCAGAGCCACACCGTCTTCAGCTCCACCCTCCAAATCACGGCACCATGAGTATGTTTTCTAATATTTGAGCTTGTATGTCCTGTTATCATGCAAACTTTCAGCCTTAAATCAGTTGTGCTGTTTGGTGTGGTGACGTTTCCAGGATGCCACAGGAATATAATGAAGATGAGGATCCTGCAGCTCGTAGACGAAAAAAGAAGAGGTGAGTAAACCTGCTTAAATCTGACAGTATTGGTATATCTTGGTGTGCTGAGCCATTTTAAATGTTAGTCACAACGCACTTTATGTGAGCAAAATTGTGGCTTTAAGTTCAGCAATTTTTAAAAATTATTTCATGAATTGAATCGCCCTCATGTTATCCCAGATGTATATGACTTCCTTTCGTCAACTGAACGCAAACACAACATTTTTATAAAATTATGCCATCACTTTAATTTTCATTATTGGGTGAGCTACTCCAAATTTAAAGGGATATTTCACCCAGAAGCGAAAACTTGCTCCTGACGATTTATTGAGGCAAATCGATTAGTCTACGCAAGAAACGTGTCTGCTATGACAAACATTACTACTAATATAGTTTTTTATTGTCATTTTTCATACACTACAAACATAAATATCTGTTTGCAATTTACCTTCTTTAATATTTTGTGGAAGTAAACAAACTCTTTGGATGTGTTTTTTAAAGTCATTTTCAAAATATCCAGAATTAATTTGAAATGGCCTTGTTGGGCAGCCTACAGTGGGACATATATCACATAAACAGTCTATAAGTTAAATGAATGTAGTAGCAACTGTATGTCATCGTTTTGCATGTTTATGAAATGGAGCTGTGTGAATTGATGGAAGTGTTGATGTGCTGTTTTGTAGGTAGTCAGATGCAAATATCTACCACATGTTGACATGATAATGTTGAAGATTTCAGATCAGGTTTTTTTGGACATTTGATTTCGAAAAATGCTTTTTTGTTGCAACAAGGAGTTTTTGAAGTCTGAAGCTTGCAGTATTTTTTTAAAGTACAGTGAGCTCTGTATTAGAGCCTGACCGATATGAGTTTTTGGGGGTCAATGATATGATATATCAGCCAATATTCTTTGTGTATATTATAGTACAGTACCAGTCAAAAGTTTGGACACACTTCCCATTCGTTTGTCCAAACTTTTCACTGATACTGTTACTGTATATAGAACTGTCAGGATCCTGGCTTCCTGTTCTGAGTCTTTCTTGATTATCTTGCCAGGATCCTGACATCCCCGTGTTCTATGTCAGAGCATGTTGTTTGGATCCTGACTCATCCTAGTCTTGGTTCTGGTTTCTTGGAGTCAGGTGTCTTAAACTCATGCTCTGGGTTCTTGTTCTCTGTAGAATAACATGACCTCTGTTTTGTTTACATTCGCCATGTGCCCCGCCCCTTTGTTTCTTTGTTAGCCTTGTTTTCGGTTATGCCGCTCACCTGTTTGTCTTTGTCCCCGCATTGTTTTTCCCTATTTAATGCCCATGTGTTTTCTGCCTTGTGCCGTATCGTTTTTCCAGTTTCCAGATTCCCCGACGTGTCAGACATCCCGAGTTCAGTCTTGTCTTTTTTAGTTGGGTTTTTGATCTGTGTTTTCTGTGTCCTTGTTTGTTGTTTTCCCCCTTGTTTTCTCGGTTTGGTTTTGTTATGTGCTCCGGATTTGTGGAGATTTTTAAGTTCTATTTAAAGCTTGTTTTGTTTCTCATTTTGCCCCCTCTTGGGTTCTTGTTTTGTTTATTTAATAAAATAAATACTTTTCTGTTCAAACGCTGTCTGCGACTGGGTTCGTTTCACATGACCCTGACAAGAACACATACATAAACACAAGATGCAATGATCACTCAAATGTAATTATGACGTGACAAAAATATGTAATGGAGACAGGGTAACATTTTAACAATAATTGTCCAAAATTAGTCTGACAGTGAACTAAATAGTAAACTTCTCTTTGCTTATTATAAATAACTTAAAAACACAAATAGAGCAAAATCTATATAACTTAAGAAAATTAACAAGGTGACTGGGGCAGGTTTATGCAGGAAGCACAAAATGTAACATCTAAAATTCCATTTAATTTTTATCATATTCTTGTGGTTGCTGTTTTACGTTTTCTGAATTCCATTGTAATGGTTTAATTAAATTGTAATAATCAAAAATCATGTTTAATTAAAAGATTCATTAAAACAACAGTTTTAATAATAAAAAAGTTACATAGAATTTCTGTGTTATGTATTTTCTGGTAGTCAAATAAACATGCAGAACAGTCTTTATAGTCTTTATGCAGTTTAATATTTGCAGACACTAGTCTACATCGGGATTTGGTTCAGGTTTACTGACCTGTCTTTTATTTATTCATCTAAAATATGACACATTTACTGAAATTACACGTTATACAGAATTCCGTTTTTATTACTGGATTTCGCGATTGAGGTCCGTTTTCTGCATGACGAAAATCATAGGGCACTACTAATGTAGCAGATAAGTATGATAAGCTCGTTGTGACAGTAAAAGACATGGACATTGTATATTTACTTTATGCATTGTGTCTCAGCAACATGTTAATAATTGGTAAATAATTTTTCCATCTGCTGTGTTACTGACTGTACTGACAAACTATGCTGACTTAAAAAAGAAATGTGATTAGCATGAGTGACATAGCACAGGGTTGGCGTTATATTGGACTTATGTTGGATATTGAAAAGGGAAACTTATGGGGTAATTGTTTATTAACTGTGCAATAAGTTATGTATTTTACAAACTAATGAGAAACGTACCATTATTAACAACGTACGGTGTTAATAACAGCAGCTTGACTGCTGCTGAACGAGAGACCTTACTGAAGTGAGAGCTGGTTGGCTGGTGTGTCACTACAGTGACCTGGGTCGCCAGTAGCAAACAATTTAGTGCGCTCTGCTGGACGAACTAAGTAATTACACCATTGACAAGCATTTATGTGCCGTATGTGTTCTGTAGAAAAAAATTCATAACGGCGGCGTATCTGCGGCAAATATGTCGATGCAGATATATTTGCGAGAGGCTCATATCGGCCGATAAAATCGGCAAACCAATAAATCGGTCGGGCTCTACTCTAAATGTCAAAAGCTTTAAAGTTTGATTACCTGCTTCATGAGCCCTTTAAAGTTTGTACTAAAACATTGTAAACTGGCCACAGTGTGCAAATGTTCAATATCCAAATCATTATAATACAGTGTGATGCTGAATAAAATAATAGATATATATGTTTTGATGGTTTTCCTTTGTGTTTTCCGTCTGTGACTCTGTGTCAAGTTACTACGCTAAACTGCGGCAACAGGAAATGGAGAGAGAGAGAGAGCTGGCAGAGAAGTATCGTGACCGTGCTCGAGAGAGACGGGACGGTGTTAATAAAGACTATGAGGAGACAGAGCTCATCAACACAACCGCGAATTACAGAGCTGTGGGACCCACTGCAGAAGCGTGAGTTTTCTTCCTCATTGTGTCCTCTACCAACTCTATCAGTCATTTTATATGGAAACAGATTCTTAGACAGAACCACTTCTATACTGGAATGGAATGATTTTCATAAATTTTAAGCATCTGTATTTCTTTCTTAGTTGCAGAAAGAACACCATAATAAAATGATGTTTCCTGCATCACTAGTGAATTTGGAGTTTTGCCATCTAAATTAAATGGGATGAAATAAATAAACTATGCAGCATGAGAAAGTAACATTCTTCTGTTGTGTTAACCATTTTGGTGGACACAACAAAGACAGCACAACAAATGTAGTCTGATTCATAAATGCTTGACTCATTTATTGACCAAAACTTTAGTGACAAACCTATTGGTCTAAAATGGCTTACTGGCTCACAGTATTTTCTGAATTAATATCTGACTTATTCACTGAACAGCAGTTCCTGAATGAATGCAATCATCTGTGGTTGTATGTATTTTGGTGTAGAGGCGTCAGTTGATCCAGGAGTCTAAGTTCTTGGGTGGTGATATGGAACACACTCACTTGGTAAAGGGTTTGGATTTTGCCCTGCTGCAGAAGGTATGACAGTACAGTAAATGTACTATACATAACACCATAACCCAGACACGTGCTTTTATTTAGTGTACTGTCTTATTTTCAGGTCAGAGCTGAAATCACTAGTAAGGAGAGAGAGGAGGAAGACATGATTGAAAAAGTGCAGAAGGAAGTCAAGCATGTTTCAAATTATGCTTTTATGATGATTCCCTCCAGTAATTGGAGGGAATCATCCCTCCACAGGGAGGGTAATGTGGTTGATTGTTGACAGGAAAAGCGAAGATCCAGAGCAGAAGATCGAGTTCAAGACTTGTCTAGGTGAGTTTAGTGATTAGTAACAGGTTAGATCTGGCCAATGTCATTTACTCTTGTCCTCTAACACTTCAGTTATGAAATGGGTAAAAAGAAATTACCAAATTATTTAATTTAGTTATAAATAAATAACAAAATTGTTGTGTGTGGTGTTTTATGGTCAGTTAAATTAGCAGGTATGGGGTTACAGCAGCTATTTTTTTATTTATCTGATGTGAACTTAAACAGTGGTAAAAAACCCCCACTTTTTTTACCCCAAGTTTGGGTCTGAAAAAGTGCTGTTTTCCTGTTTTATTCTCACACTTATGGCTTTTCAATCCTGGTTGACCAACATTTGTCCATGTAACACAAAACATTTTAAAGAATTGTGCATGTTCTTTTCAAAGCTATTATAATGAATTGGGAATAGGGCTTTAAGCTTCTAGACATCTTCCTCAGCCCCCTTTGGTAAATTCACGAGTAAATTGTCAGATCTGGGAATAAAACATTGTTTAAAATTAAATCTTTTTAATGAATCAAATGATCTGGCTGCAGCAGTTAACAGCACACCATTAGGAAAAGATTATCTGTCGAAAGCTTGAAAGTCCAATTCAATGTACTTCTCGCTGTTTTCTATGACGTTTCAGTTTTCCTGTTGTGTGTGAAACACACTGAAGTTTTTTTTTTACCACGGTTTCTGCTCTTTAGGCCGGAACATCTATCGTATATTGTTCAAGGGTCATCAGATGGAGCGTAATGAGCTGTTCCTGCCAGGTCGACTGGTGTATGTGGTGGATCTGGAAGGCGAATATGCGGACACAGACATCCCAACCAGCCTGATTCGCAGCAAAGCTGACTGCCCAACAATGGAGGTGTAGACACTAAATTTCTTTAAATACATTTATTAATATATTGACTGGGTTATTACCCCATTGTTGACCCTTACAAAACATTTAACTTTTCCTCAGCATGCCATGTTAAACTCTGGTGTGTCTTTTCCAAGGCTCAGACAACTCTTACCACCAATGACATTGTCATTAGCAAACTGACACAGATCTTGTCGTACCTGAGGCAAGGTACACGCAACAAGAAAATTAAAAGGAAAGACAAAGGTATTATTCTTGTTTTATTTTTGTGTTATCTATGCCATTGTCCCTTACAAATGTGTTGACCTGAAGTGCGTTATGTGTGTGCTCAGGGCGTATGGATGAGAAGAAAGTTCCAGAGGCAGACATGAAGTGAGTTTACATGCACACAGAAGTTTTATTGAGTTTATTGAATGTTACATTCTAACCTGTGTGTGTGTTTGCAGCATCTTTGATGACATTGGTGATTACATCCCCTCCACCTCCAAGAGCAGCAGAGACAAAGAGAAAGAGAACTACCGTGAGAAAGAGAGGGAGAGACATTGCGAACAAGACAGGGAGAAAGATCGCAATGAAGAAAAAAGACTGCAAAGTAAAAAGAGTTACTTTGAAAAGCCTCGAACTGATGATGAGGTCAGCTTATTAACGTTGTCTTCATCTTTAAAGATCAAACATATTAGCATCACTGTGATCATTAATGTCTGCTATTTCTGTCTCTCTTTAGGCCATGGACATTGATAAAGGTACAATAAACAATTTTCATATTTATTATACTCGTTATATATTTATTTTCATCAAATTGCAGTAAATTATTATTAATATATTTGTTCATGCATTTGCTCAAAAGTACTAATAAAAATTAAATCAATGAAGATTCTGTCAGAGCTGATTAAGTTGATTTCTGTTGTTCAGTGCTATATTTGTGATGTTCTCAGGTCCAGGCTCTATGAAGGACCAGATCAAGCTGATCAATGAGAAGTTTGCTGAAGCTGCTCACTTGCAGGGACAGGAGACATATCCTTCACAATTGACTTTAACCCATCATCCTACCATCACTATTGTACATGCACCGATCCATACAAGTACACAGTTGTGTTTTTGACTTAAAACTCAAAAAAACATTTTTGCATTGCTGATAGTTGTGATGAATGAGTCCTCGAATTGTCCTGAGTTAAGCCACAGTAGCAGAGAACTCAAAGGGGAAGATCAAGCTGGGATACCAAGGAAATTGGGGAGCAAACTGGGGAGCCCTGAAGCTCAGGACAAATCAGCTGAGTTTGTAGTGTTTTTTTAACTGTAAGCACTGGAAGCCGATGTGAAGAGAAGCAGCATCTGGGAGATTTCTTTGGAATGTCAAACAGTTATGCTGAATGCTACCCTGCCACGTGAGTTACAGCACTTTATATGTTTGTGTATTAATATTTGCTATGCTGTTTGCAGAAGCTGCAAAAACCACTGTTCAGAAATTAAAGATTTTTGTCCAGACCAAGGTTTAAAACTTTACGAGTCCAAGTCCAATTGCAAGTCATTTGTTGAGTCCAAGGCTTAGAAACAAGTAGCAATTTATATTTCAAGACTTCTCTTTATGTTCTCCTAAAGACATTGCAAGACTTTTTGTGTGAAATTAACAGCAAAAATGTCTCTTGTTCTTGTGTAGAGTGGATGATCTTGCTGTGGACAGTGATGAAGAGGTGGACTACAGCAAGATGGACCAGGTGACTGGTTCTTTTTCCAGATGAATTTTGTAGGTTGTAACAGAAATGTATCCTAGCGTCTCTAATCTTTGTGTCTGTAGCGTAATTAGAAGGGTCCCTTGGGCCGCTGGGAATTCGACACTCAGTGTCGGATCAGGAGTATCACTCAGGAGTACAGTGACTACAGTCTAATTAAATAGTGTTTAGAGAATTGTCAAAAGTCAAATTTAAGTAAACAGTACACACAGATAGAAAGTTGTTGAACGGATGAGTTTCTACAGGTTAAATATTGTTTACCCATTTTAACTTTTACAGTATATAGAACAACAGTGTTTTAGTATTATAATTCACTTAATCCATAATTACAAATTATCCACCTTCTGCAGTTCAATTTACTCCACAGTTGACAAATGTAAAGTCCATCATTTTATAACCAGATGTATACTAAATCAAGATTGTAAAATGCAGTGTTATTTGTATTTGTTTGGAGGTCACAGAGTTATATTAAACAATATCTTGGCTCTTCCCAGCTTTGTAATGGCAGGTCTTTTGAGAAATGTTTCAGTGGTTTTGTGTCTATACAATAGAGTTTAATAGCTGCCACTGTTGTTTGGTCATTAACGTGTGTTTTGGTTTTACTTAGAACCAAAAATGTCAGGTTTGAAATCACACAAGATAAAAAATACAAAATGTCCAGAGTGCGTATTTAATCATCCTCCTTTCTCCTCTAATAACCTCTAATAAGATCTACTCCAACCAATTAGCACCACATTGATTGGTTGAATATGGTCAACCTGTGTGGAATTTAGATGTGTGTAATATATCAGTTTAGATACACCTATTATGCAATGTTATGCAATTATGCAATATGCAATTGTAACCATGCAATAGTTACAAAACCATTTGTAACCATTTGGACAAAAACAAAACTTTATGTAGAAATTCTCTGCTGTTTACAAGAAACAAAACCAAAGAGGGTTTGAACAGCAAGGGGGTGAGTAAAAAACAACTACATTTTCATTTTTAGGTGAAAGGACAGATAAGGCTGTGAGGCATACATTGTTAAAGGTCTGCTCCTGTGAGGCTACACATCCATGAGCACACCATGAGGACGGCAAATATTTAGGTTACAATAGCTATGAAGAACACTCATATCAATGCATTCCTTACCTGTGTGTATTATGAAATCTTTTCTGGCACGCAAACAAACATAGCATTTACAGTCAACTCATAGCTAAGAGTTGAACTAACCTATAGTCACTTCTTATAGGTGTCTGTTATTGGTGTCTTTGCGGAGGTACAAGTTAATCATGAACAATATTTCACTAATGTTTAAAGCACTATTTGAATGGGACTAGTTTTCTAAACGAGTTCACCCAATGTCTGTGATTTCATGTAAGGATATTAGCATAGGATTTGGTTTAAATTTTGTTTTCAAACTTTAAAATGATTGATATAAAATTATACTATTGTATTTTTTAAAATGTATTTAATTTATTTTAATTTATTCAATTACTTCATAAAAATCATAAAAATACATACTAAAAGAAACCACAAACACTAAAATGAAGAACAAATTACATTATGTAAGATTACGTAGATTAAGTATGTTATGTGATTTAGGTTGTCTTATTGGTTTTATTTTTTTTTATTTCTTTACTGGATGTTAAAGTTACATCCATACTGAATGGCAAGCATGATGCAGAAAACATGTATTGTTTGTTTGTTATTGGCAATCGCAGACATTCACATTCAGACATAGTTACATATCTCAGAGGGCCATTGAGTTGGCTGAACAGTAGGAAAATTGCTCTGTTTTTTTCCTCACACAATCTCTGTAAAAAATCCAGAATTGGCAGATTCTGTATGTATCACAATGTATGTCTAAGAAACAAATTTCTCTAACCTCCTCTGGGAAAACAAGTCTGACCAAATAGGGCTTAACAAATTTATTTTCTCTTATTTGAATACTATATCTTTTGTTTCATGTAAGCTATTACTACAAATCTAATATATTTCTGAGTTTTTTATTTCAGTTGTGTATCTTTAAATACTTTAAATGTCTCTAGATCCTTTTCCCATAAGTAAACAATGTTTCACCCTATTTACTGTTCCAAAGGTTGTGTCCCTATATAGCATCATGCAGCCAGCATTACAGCTGCACTTACCCTCACTGTGAGACATGAACTCTATTTTTTTTTTAGATGGAGTAGATGGAAAAGTGTTTATTATCCAACTTGCGTGCATTGGTGATGATTATTACATGCAACACATTCTGACCATATAATGTCTTAAGAAACACTTGTTACATTTGAGCAATGGCAGGAACCAGGCTCTCTTAAACCTAAATGGAACGACACTCTAATTTCATTTTAATCTGATGACTTGAGGACAGTCTTTCCAAAATATTTTAAAAAGGGAACTAGAGCGTAGCTAGACCTAGTCTAGACTAGTTTCCAGAGTGATAATTAGAGAATAATTACCAATATGACTCAAAAGATGCCACCCTCTTGTCTTTACAATGCTCTGATGCCTCTTACCTTTATCAGAAGTCTATGGAGCCATTGATAGGGTGTGGCAATGAAGTTGAAATGTTTATCATTTGTTGCTGCTTGCTAAGTCAAATAATATGAGCCAAACCCCAAGTCTCTACAATGTTCTGATGTAGAGATACAACATCACAAGTTCAACCCAATGTTAGGTCTATGATTTAGCATGAGGTAGAGGTCTCCATGGGTCCAAAAAGGTGTGCTCGAACCTGAAAAGATGTGGAAATGTGATACGCTGAACCAACAAGGATCCGTCAATTATTGTAAAGTTGGACCTGAACCTGTACCATTTAAAATATTTACCCAAACCCATACGGGTTAAGGTGGACTCGTGGAGACCGCTAACATGAGACTAGCATGTTTTAACATAAAGCTAGCATGTTTGTTAAGCACAGTTTTAGCATTATATTAGTATGTTTTAACATTAATATGATTCTACCTTGTTTTACCATGATGCTGTTACATTTTAGGATGATGCTAACAGATTTTAACATAATGCTAGCACATATTAGCATGATGTTCACATTTAAGCCTAATGAAAACATTATTTAGCATGTTTTAACTTGATGTTAGCATGATTTAGCACAATAGATGTTCTAAAATATGGCTTATTTGTGATGTTATGAGGTTGCTATGGTTCTCTAAAAGGTTACTAGGGTGTGGCTAGGAAGTTGCTAGGGCAATACCTAGGGCAAAGCCCACAAACAGCTTGAGTCAAATAAGCCCATCCATGCTTTGCAAGCACCAGTAACTTCTGATTTTCTTTTAGCTGTTTTTAAAATATGGGAGATATGAACAGCTCCCTGGTTGCCCAATACACTAAAAGTGAGGTCCTGAAAGGCAGAGGATGGTCATCTGGAAAGGTGACTTAACTAAACAACTAAAATACCTATTTTAACTGAGGAAAAAGATAGGACACCCTAGCCCCTAATAACTAGTGTTACCTCCTTTGGCTGTGTAGTGAAAATGTGTTTAAGGGAAATTAATACTGAGGCTTGTTCAACGATAGTTATGTCATTTATGAACAAGTTCACTCGAAATGAATATTATATATTCTCCACCATTCCCTGTGTAAGGGAAACATACATGCATACATACATACATACAAAATTATTAATAATTAATCAGGATCAATTGTTTTGGGGAATTCTTAATCACTCTTGTAGAGCATGTAGCAAAGATCAACAGAATTAGGGACTCCAGATTATAAGCATGAACCAGCACCACAATTATGTAGCAATCGAATGTCAAATCAATGAAACGGTGTTCTTAAAACACCATTTCATTCGTGGAACGAAACTCAAAGGAAAATACATATAATTAATCATCATTAAATATTTATATTTTGTAGTACCTGATCAGCAGGGATGATTCCAATAATCAGCTTTTGCATTCGTCCAGCGAGTGAATATGCGGTCTTCTTGAATCTAAGAAACATTATTTGTCTGGCCTTGAAAACAACGCTTCTCTGCTTTAACAGGCTTTAGAGCATGTAGATCGAACACAGTTTAAGTGACCTTATTTGTGAGCATTAAACACAGCAACAATCAAGGGTGGAATCACATGTGTGTTTATGAAACTACACTACATGGGAACATGTAACATAACTAGACATAAACTCACACACATTAAACACATAACCAAAAGTAAGGGGAGGAAGGGAGGGAGGGGGAGAGAGAGAGAGAGAGAGAGAGAGAGAGAGAGAGAGAGAGAGAGAGAGATGATGTTAAGCCTGTGCAAGTCAAATCAAGCATTCTGAATGAACCACCAGTAGAATCACCTTGATAAAGGGGCACAACTTAGCGCAGCTATTCTATGTGTATAGAATATGGATACTTGCATTGAGCTCTAGTGCACAGCACAAATCCAAATGCGCATAGAGAGAGTCCTGAGTAGTTCAGAAGACGAAGAACGAAGATGAAGACCAAGAACGAAGACTAAGACTGAGAAGACTAAGACTGAGAAGACTAAGGTGATGGCGGTCATTTTTAAAGTTCACCTCGGTCACGCCCAGTGAAACTTAAACAACCAATAGGTGATAAGCAGGCAAAGTTTCTTTGTCTCGCTCAACACCTTATTTGCATGTTTTATGGCTGGATGGCACATTTATAAATATTAATCCAGATTATTGTAGAAAGACTATCATGCCTGTTATATGGTTACACAGCATACATAGTCTGATGGGAAATTTGAAGACGATCTGTTAGATATTAAATATGACAGAGTTTGAACTACATTAAGTTGTGATTCATCCTAATGCATGAATGCAAACAAAACATCAATCCAAACTTGCATACCTATCTACAGAGTTACAGTAAAGATGCATAGTTTTGTAGCCAGCATACCATGGGAATGTATAAACTATATACAGTTTGGGACTGTTTAGTTGTAAGTTAGAAGGAGTTCTTTCTTGGGCCACCTGGGGTTACTGGAACTCCATGTGGTGCCCATGGAATTCTTTTGAAGCTTGTGCAGGGTGTCATAAACTGTCCTGGTATCAGAGATTGCTGATAGCCATCTGGAGGAGTAGGAGACTCTCTGGAGCCTAGGGTCTTTCAAACCCCCCACACAAGGTTTGTATGTCTTAAGTAAAAAGGGGTATTTTATGATCCGAATATTGGGCCATGCCAGACACCACAGCTGAAATAACTGCAGTGAGACGCTTCTTTGTAGCGGTCTGAGGAAATTTGACCCCACTCCTCAGCTGTGAAATGTTTGAGGGGTTTCTTGCATGTACAGCCCTTTCCAAGTCACCCCACAGCATCAAAATGGGAGCTGACCAGGTCCTGCTGCAGCAAAGCCCCAAACCATGACACTTCCACCTCCATGCTTCATTTACATTTATGCATTTGGCTGACACTTTTATCCAAAGCGACTTACAGTGCATTCAAGTTATACATTTTCTTAGTACATGTGCTCCCTGGGAATCGAACCCACAACCTCTTGCGCTGCTAAGCGCAATGCTCTACCACTGAGCTACAGGAGAACTTGTAGAATGCTTCACAGTTGGTATGAGGTTCTTTTCCTGGAATGCTGTCTTTGGTTTACACCAAACATGTCCTCCGCTCTGGTGTCCAAATAATTCAATTTTGGACTCATCTGTCCAAAGAACATTATTCCAGAAGTCCTGGTCTTTGTCAACATTCTCTCTGGAAAATGTCAGTCTGGCCTTGATGTTTCTCTCAGAGAACAAAGGTTTCCTCCTTGCATACCTCCCATGCAAGTTAAACTTGTGCAGTCTTTTTTGATTGTAGAGGCATGCACTTTTACATCAACAGTAGCCAGAGCCTGCTGTAGGTCCCGAGATGACATTTTAGGGTTTTTGGAGACCTCTTTTAGCATCTTGCGGTCTGCTCTTAGGGTGAACTTGCTGGGGCGACCAGACCTGGGCATGTTGGCAGTTGTTTTGAAAGCCCCGATCTTCCGGACAGTGGAATGGCTGATTACATAATCTTTTGAGATCTTTTTAAATCCCTTACCAGACTCATAGGATGCTACAATTTTTTTTCTGAAGCTCTCACGTCAACAGTCAGGAGCACACCAAACTAAATGTCTGAGGATTAGATAGGGCAAGCCTCATTTAAAATGCTGAGTAATGATCTACTAATTATGTGCACCTGGTGTGATACACCTGTGTGTGATTTTAGCCATTTTAAGAGGGAATACATGTGAGGGTTTCCTAACTTTTGCCTCAGTTAGAATTTGCATTTTGTAAAATTACATTTTACAGAAAATCCCCTCTTCAGTTTTAATTGCTTAGATATATTACTTTAATCTCTCTGTATTGTTAAAATTGAGATTAAATATCCATGTAACCCTGGGTTAATTTAACATTATAATTTATTTACGGTTATTTATTTAATTTTTACAAAAGTTCTTTTTTTTGTTTTTATAAAAGAAATGTACCTGTTCCGACGTATATGTGTCAATAAGTGGTGTGATTTAATGTTATTGGTTAAAAAGTAACTTAATTCCGCCTAATGTCAAATAGGATATCTGTGATTGGCCAGTGAGGTTGAGTCAAGAGGGTGAAGAGCCGAGTTGAAAAGAGAAGTGCGTAGGTAATGTTGTCGGCATGATAACAGAAAATGCGTTACTTTTATTTGTGTAAACATAGTTAGAACTGTATCATTTAAGTGTTAAACCAGTATGTTATTTTTCTGTGAAGTCAACACGACGCGACTCGAAAAAACGCGGGTTTACGCTTGCTCGCCATTACAGTAATAGAGACACAAGTGAATCGTTGGTGAGAAACTTAACTTAAGTTTATCACTTAAATCAGCGCCTGTAGGTGATCCGATTGATTGCCACAGACTGTTGTTTCATTGACTGAGAAGTGCATTGAGGAAATCCAGATAGCGCTCTTAATCGCCGAGTGGTTAGGGGTTCCTCTGGCATCGCGGGAGCGTCACGGTCCTTGCCGACTGACACCACCTCAGGTGGACTGATCTGACGAGTGACAGGATCCTCGAACTCTTTCAAGTGAAATCAGGTACATTTGTTTGTTTTATTTGTGCTCTTTAAGAGTGAGTTTCATTTGGCCTCAACGCACTCCAGCGACGTTTCAGGCCTGCAACGGGGGGTTATGGGTGTGTGTGTGTGCGCGAGTGAGTGGTGGGCCCACATTAACTGTTTTTCTGTTTCTGAACCATATAGTGTTTTAGTACTCTAACACACTGATAGTAGATCAGTAAAGGGGTTACATTTGTTTTTTCTAAATCTGAAGGTTGTTTATTTACTGTATTTATATTTTAAGTTTTCCAAAGGACAGTGATATATTGGTTTCCAGTGATTAGTGTTAATTTGTACTTCAAAAAGGAAAAGAACAAAAGACTACTTTGGAAGAGTGATTCAGTGAAAAACCCTTATTTTGGTATTTCTGTAAATGTTTAACCCTTTAAGTGTGTTGTTGTGGAAAAAGGGGAAAAAAGACAATCAAGCATTGCATTTGAAGGTAAAGTTTATTTACTGGGACAACTGATTTTGAGTAATCTTCAATTCTTTTTATTTTTTCTTTTCTTTCAAATAAATTTATTGTATATTTCTATTACATAGTGTGATCATTTAAACAAACTGATAGGTAACTGACATTTGAGGAGAGTAATTTAAAGATCATAAGATCAAAAGAGTTTACCAGTAGTATAACAAAGCAGGGTCACAGTTTTGATTTAAGGTAAAATCACGTCGAGAGACGCACAAATGAATCTAGGTTTTTAGCGTCAATATTTCCAAAGTGTAGATACACCTAGGGCTGAAGAGGGTGCTACATCCATATATCCAAAATGTTGCAAAAATGTTACAAATGCACAGGCTTTTTTTTCACATGACTGTATGTGTGTACATAATATGTGGTGGGTTTATATATAAAATATTTACGTTTATTTTCACCTATACCTACATTAACCTATGCTTCTAACCTGTCTTAATCTGTTTCTCCTGTACATTGTTCTACCTTTGCTAAACCTTTGAACCTTAGTACCTTTGCTACCTTTGCTTTGATAATCTTCTCAGCAGCCTGCAGCATGTGTGCCAACTGAGTGCTGCAACTTGCTAAGGTGTAAATCCAGAACCTTCATGATGTGGGTTTGGATCCAGTGTGACACATGCCCAGACTACAGGAAGTGCTGTCGCGTTGGTAAAAGTTTAGACATGGGAGTGGTGGGGGGGGATCTGTTGTGCCCCCTTTTAACTAAAGTGATGGGGTTAGTTTTACCTACAGTCACCAAACTTGGTACATGTATTGTTTTCATTAAGCTGGACAACGTTCAAAATTATATCCATTAGCTTCACCTGTCAGGAAGTCATCCATTTTAGATTGTATGTGGATTTTTTGTCAATTCTAGGCTCTGAATTTGTACATACCCATCCTTAGGGTAATAACGACCAAGATAACGGCGCTTGCGTATTGCGAGGCTCAGCATCTTGCCAGATTTCGGAAAATAGTGGTAATTTACCTGGTTATTTCCTGCATGTTCTCTCGATTCAGTTATGCGAACTACACCTACGGCAGACAGTTACTTTTGGACATAAACAATCAGTGCTCCAACATAGTTCTGGACTACCCTTTCGATTTTGGAACTCCCACCGGAGCTACAGAGATCACTGCGGGCAAGCGGACCTCTCACACCGACTGGAAGTGTTCGGCGTTGTCGCCGTGACCATAAACGAAGACGGGGGAAGCACGCTGGGCTGCGTGCGAAGCTAAGACTAAACACCGGCCAGCTCTACCCAGCATCTTTCTCACCAATGTAAGGTCTTTGTCGAACAAGCTGGACGAATTAAAGATATGGAACCTCACACATAGTTGGCTTAAAAACTGCAATTTCATGTTTTTCACAGAGACATGGCTCTGTAACAATGTCCCAAACACTGTGGTGGATCTGGACGGACATACTATATTCAGGGGTGACAGAGTAGTGGCAACTTCCGGTAAAAAAAGGGTGGTGGAGTATGCATTTATGTAAACAAAACTTGGTGCACGGACTCGTGCCATTGTTGATACCTACTGCTCTGCTGATCTGGAGGTCCTGATTATTAAGTGCAGACTGTTCTACCTACCACGTGAGTTCACTTGCATTGTTGCTGTTGCAGTTTACGTACCTCCGGATGCTAATGCTAACGTGGCTATGAAAGAACTCTGGGCTGCTATTGGCAAACTACAAACATTGCACCCGGATGGGGCCTTTATTGTGGCTGGGGACTTTAGTCACTGCATTTTAAGATCTGTTCTCCCTAAATTTTACCAGAATGTCTCCTGTACAACAAAGAGACATAAAACTTTGGACCATGTTTACACCAATGTGACTGCCTACAAAGTCACACCCCTCCCCCACCTGGGTCAGTCTGCCCATCTATCTTTGTTCCTGCTCCCCAAGTATCACCCAGTCAAACGTGTGAAACCCACAACGGGAACCGTCAAGGTCTGGCTTGAAGGTGCTGACTCCACTCTTCAGCATCAGTTCCAGCACACAGCCTGTAGTGTGTTTTTGCTGCCCAACCACCATGAACTCCCAGATCAATATCAATATTTATTCCAACTCTGAACTCGAGTACAATAAGTGTGTGAGCAGTGTAACAACACACAAAACTATAAAAACATTCCCCAATAAGAAGCCCTGGATGAACAGTTCGCCTCCTGCTCAAAGCTAGAGATGCAGCCTTCATGTCTGAAGATAAGGGTGGCTTACATCTCAGCCAGAACCAGCCTAAAGAAGGGCATCTGCCAGGCCAAAATTGCATACAAGCAAAAAAATCGCAGAACACTTCAACTCTTTAGACCCCTGGCGTATGTGGCAAGGCATACAGTCTATCACAGATTATAAACCACCCAGGATTGTGACTCCCTCCAGCTCTGCTTCCCTTCCTGATGAGCTCAACCATTTCTATGCTTGCTTCGACAGTAACAATAGAGAGATTCCCCACAAAATGGAACCCAAAACTCATGACCTGTCTCCCACACTCTCCATCTCAGATGTTTGCTCCACTCTGAGCAGGGTGAATGCACGGAAGGCTGCTGGCACAGATGGTATACCAGGACGTGTGCTTAGAGCCTGTGCTGAGCAGTTGGCTGAGGTTTTTACAGACATTTTCAATCTGTCCCTGGCCTAGTCAGCTATCCCCACTATCTTTAAGACCTCCACCATCATGCCAGTCCCGAAGCACTCCACTGCCTCGGCCCTTGATGACTTTTGTTCTGTCGCACTCACCCCTATCATTGCCAAGTGCTTTGAGAGACTGCATCTAGCCCACCTTAAATCCCGTCTCCCTGCTACCTTGGACCCACATCAGTTTGCTTATCGCTGCAACAGATCAACGGAAAATGCAATTGCCACAACACTGCACTCTGCCCTAACCCACCTGGATTGTCACAACACATGTTAGAATGCTGTTCCTTGACTTCAGCTCTGCATTCAACACTGTAATACCCTCCATGCTGATCTCCAAGCTCAGCCATCTTGGAATCAGTACATCCCTCTATAATTGGACCCTGGACTTTCTGACTAACAGACCCCAGTCTGTTAAGTTAGATAACCTCTCCTTCTCCACCATCACACTGAACACTGGTGCCACAGGGTTGCGTGCTGAGCCCTCTTTTGTACTCCCTATTCACCCACGACTGCTCTCCTGTTTATGGCTCCAACACCATAATCAAGTTTGCAGATGACACCACGGTGGTAGGTCTGATCAAAGATGATGATGAGTCGGCCTACAGGGATGAGGTACAGCACCTGGCTGTGTGGTGTACTGCCAACAATCTGGTTATAAACACCCAGAAGACCAAGGAGAACGTTGTGGACTTCAGGCGGACCAAGAACCATGCACATACCCCCATCTACATCAATGGAGCTGTAGTGGAGCGTGTGTCGAGCTTCAAGTTCCTTGGCATCCACATCTCTGATGATCTCACATGGTCCATAAACGCCTCCACCCTAGTCAAAAGGCACAGCAGCAATTTTACTTCCTATGGAGCCTCAAGAAAGTTCAACTGTGCCCAAGGATACTTGTGGACGTCTACCACTGTACCATTGAGATCATACTCACTAACTCCATGTCAGTATGGTACAGCAACTGCTCCGCATTAGACCGCAAAGCACTCCAATGGGTGGTGAAAACGGACAACCGGCATTCAGCTACCCACCATTGAGGACATTTATCTCAAGCGCTTCCTGGGTAGGGCTAGGAGCATCATCAAGGATGCCTTCCACCTTAACCATGGACTTTTCACCCTCCTCCCATCTGGCAGGTGCTACAGGAGTCTACACTCTCGGACCAGTAGGCTCAGGAAGAGCTTCTTCCCCGATGCTGTGACCCTGCTGAACTCCACACCACTAATCTAACTACTATGAACTCATTTGCACTACTTATATTTGCACAGTCCGTTACTATTATTACCAGTGCTACTCTTATTTGTACATGAACATTGTTTAATGGTCAGGCTCTTCTTACTTGCACTACCCGCATTTTGCACATTCTGTACATTGTTTAACATCCATGCTATGTGCACTACTGATACACAACACTTTTGCACATAAAACCATCTGTATGTGTATTGCTGCTGTTTTTTTCTACCTCAGTCATATCTTTATATTTTCACACTTCCTGTAAATATTGTAAATATTTTTAACTCCCCTGCACTTATCTGCATATATAAATCACTATATTCCTGCACTTCTGGTTAGATGCTAACTGCATTTCATTAGCTCTGTAGTTCTACTCTGCATAATGACAATAAAGTTGAATCTAATCTAAGGGATTTACGGGATTGTCACAAAATTGAAAAAAGACCAAAAAGACATTGAAGATGCTAACTTGCAAAAGGAGTTTTGATATCTTAACTGATGTTGCCATGGTGATGCAACAAATTTATGGTAAATAAAGAAACAGGAAGTGGTTCATATCTGCTGTGTAATTTAAAGAGCGTTTTAAAGAGTCAATTAGTAAATTAAAGAGTAAATTACCCAAATGGCTTCACGCTTGGTCAAAAAAGAGAGATATTGAAAATGCTGCTCTTTGAACAGGTTGTTGATATAGCTCCTTGCAGCTATATTTACTGTTTGTTGTTTTTTTATTTTTTACTTTTTCATTTTTTATTTTATACTGTATAAATACATTATATTGTGTATATTTTTATTTTGTAAAGGCTTTTATTGTGTAGCCTTATTACATTACAGGAATGTATTTTTGTTTTGTACGCTTATGTTTGGCTGCGGCATACTAATTTCCCCACAGGGGATTAATAAAGTTAAATTAATCTACTAATCAATCTATCTGTCTGTCTGTCTAATAGGACCTGCCTTGTATAAGCATAGCATGCTTCGGCTGCTCATTTCATTCTGCATCGCATATGCACAACATGACAACATGCTTCACCGTACACTCTCTATGGCAGTCCTTTACTTCATACGATAGCCTTACGATATACGATAAGCATTAGTGTATACACTGTGTATAAGTACAGTGTGCTTCGGCCATTGTGTCATTCACATCTATGATTGATCCTGTTCAGCTTGTTTACAAATTAGCAGCTCCCTGCTTCAGACCAATGTTCTGCCATGGGTAAGCACACAGTCATAAATGCATCTACCTTGTAAAAGCTCTACGTGTTTCACCCTTACTCTGTATGGCAGCTCTTGTTTTAAAGGCAGTCTGCTTGTGTGGCATACTATAACTTCTTTACTACTGCAGCGTGGATATAGTGCATGGAGACTCTGGGTACCAGATTCCTTGCTGCTGCACATTAAAAACACGTTAAATGAGACACAAGCCCTTTTACAAGGTGCCTGTATATTACTATGACCACGGCAGCAGTGTTATATTCCGGCATCGCCCTGTCTGTGCCTAAAGTTTATTTTGCTATCATTGCAGCCCTTCGCCCCCATGCTAATGGGTGTTGGGTGGCGGGCATGTTTGATGACTAGATTTCTGAGGGCAGCAAGGTGGCCACACCCCCCCCTCATCCCTCCATGTTGCCTAGTTAGGACCTCGCTTGGCAGACAGTGTTAACACTTTACAGTTTGATTTACTGTAGTCATTTGGACTAAGGGAGCTATCGCCTTATGTGTATCAGCCCTCTTACTTGCCCTTGCTTTCCTCAGTCAAAATATGTTTTTGCGGACAGGACTGGAATATCAAACTGAGGTGAAATTATGTGCCTGCGTCCCTTTCAATACTGTTCAGAGCACAGGCTATAACTTAGTGGCTTCCTGTTTAAGCATTGATTGGAGGGGACTCACAACGCTCAGCTAGAGCAATGCCCGATTCGGGTTGACATACTATATCAAGCACTTTGCTCGGTCTTGGCAGTCAGAGCAGCTCTGTGTGTTACAGATGTGCTTTAGAGGCAGCCTGTTCTAGCAATGACTACCCAAAGCAGCCACAGCTCTTGGGGTAGCCTTGACTCGTCTTTCCCACTAGCTGTGGTGTTTTAACAAAGTTGTATGGATGGGTTGGGCTTCGCTTTTATAGATTTATAGAAAATATATATATTTTGCAGTGCCAGCTAGCCGCCATTCACTCTCTTTCAACATCATGTTATGTTTTATTGTGCCCGGCCGGTGTCATTCACATGTTTTTATGCCACATTCTTCATGTTGTATTGCTCATTTTCTGTTTCCTACCTTGTTAGTGTATGAGACTGCTGGCTTATTTTAACTAGGTCTGATAGTCCGACCTGATATGAAAAATTGCTCAGGACCTGAATGCGCTTCTTTGACTGACCCCATTTATAGTTCAGTAAGCAGTTTATGGACTCTGTGACACACAATCTCTGCTGTCACACCTCATTACACTCATGGATTGTTTGTTTGTGTATCTGCTTCCCAGCAATTGGTCCCTGTTTATTGGCAGTTCTATACATTGATAATGCAGTGCATATGCAGCTGACCCTTTCATTTTTGCTATTTTTTGCATGCAATTTTCAACAAACACAAAGATGATTCATAACTTTTCAAAAACATTGTAACGTAAAATAAATTTAACATGTATTTAACCTTTTTACGCTGCAGAAAGCACTGCAAATGTGAAAAGCACAATGGCTGGTGCTGCTTCCACAATGCATTGTAAACAGAGTATGTGTGAACTCTGTGTATGTGTTACAGTTGATGCGCTGCTTGTGCTTTATGCAATTACAGCACAGATGCTTTCACACTGGTTGTGTTTCTAGCGCACAACTGAACCGTTGCTGTCTGTGTACCACAAAAACAACAAAGGATCAGTAGTTCACTTTATCTAAATGCAAACTGTGTTCAAGTCCATAATTCCTCTTCACTTTGCTTATTTTACTTATTTTAAATAGCTTAGATTTATCCACAGCCACATGATCCACCCTCAGCCTGTCACATGCTTTTTCTCTGCTGGTCTTTTTACTCTGCTGGTCTGTGTTCCCTTCCTACACACCATAATATAACATAATAAACAAGAGGTTTTAAAATTTTATGATGCCAAGCACCACCAAATATGATGAACATTTTGTGAGACCACCTTACTAAAATATATCATCTATATATTTTAATGTATAAAAAAAATTTAAACAGTGTAAATTTGACATTATAAAGACAACATACCGTTTCCAAGCTTTAATAACTGGTAACACTTATAGTAATGTTGGATGAAGAGAATCTGATCATCTGAAGAGAATGGTTTTCAATTTTTCACTAACCATAAATTTAGTTTCATAGCAGCTTTACATACTGCATCAAGAAAACTGCCTTACAAGCCCCATAAAGACTTGGGGACTGTTGGAAGCAAAACACTAGTAATATACAAAGCACGTATAAACAATTCTGGAAAGTGTGTATGCACCAGGGGAAACACTTAGAAATGAATATGAACACTTAGAAATGAAACAATAACATTGTTTGTTAGACTGTTCTGGGGACTATACTATAAAAATATTAAAAAACACAGTTCTCACTTTTGCTTCACTGAAAGTACATTTTAAAGTATAATTTAGTGTAAAATCTAATAATCAAAATTAGTAATCACAATTACAATATCAAGATGAATAATCAACCATTATGATTTTTGTCATGCATCGCTGGTGGCTATCTGCACTGAACTACAGTCTAAAATCTTACCATCAGGTTTTATATCAAGAACTCACTGAATGAACACAGAATGACTCTTAATACAATTATTTAATTACATTAATCTCTCAGAATGCCAAAGTGATAAGGTTTATGTGGAAAGTCACAATACCCACTTTACCCATTCTCTGTTCTCCGGCCTGTTTGTTAACCAGGGAAGACACGTGCTGCGTCACAGTTTATTATAAAACAACCACTTGTGTTATGGTTTTACATTTAGGTTTATAATCGGCTAAATCTGCTGATTGAGTGTGTGCACATACAGGCTAAACTTTCATTAACATTTGTTTATGTCGGACACATACAAACAATGATCCAAAATCAACATGGTAAAATATTGAATAAAATCATATGTAACACGTTTCTACATGTGATTTACATGTGAAAACACATGAAGCATATAGAGGTGTCAGAAGAATGATATTAGACATCAAACAAATATATTTTTCTCATGTAGTAGGTACACATTATGTAGGCACAGCTCAGAAATGTTTTACATTGCGCATGCATAATGTGCGTGTGGGTGGGAGTTCTTCAGGGAGTTCTTCAGGCTACTCATGAAAAACTCCTGGAGTCACAATATATATGGAATGAAAGTCGGAATATATGGAATGAAACTTGTGATATATGGAACGAAACTTAAACTCTGAATATATGGGATAAAAATCGGAATGTATGGAATGAAAGTGCTAATTTAAAAATTTTTAATGAATAATCTAGAGCTAGTTATATCCTTGTTGTCAGAGTATAAGCCATCTGAATTCCATGGTGTTGGCATTGGCTGGTATCTACCTCCTGTTACCATACCTGTTACGATATTTTCATTATTGCAACATTCTTAATGCTTATAAGTAATCATGTTCCAACATCTCTTGGAAAGATATCAGCTGAAATAGGAAACCAATTGTAAGCTGATAGATATCCGCAGGGTATGGGGGCACATACTGTATCACAGAGAGGAAGGCCAAGGTAAATTATGATAACGCAAACAACTGTATGTGGATGGACTTTCTGTACTAACGTTGGTCTGATAAGTAGGAACTGCCTGGCCTCACTTTTTGGCCTTTTTGTATGTATATATATACAATATATACATACCAAAAGGCCAAAAATAATGCGTACAAAAATATATATTATATTAAATATAAATTTAAAAAAAATTCCCTAATTAAAACCCATATTTGCAAGACAGATAAAAAACTGTCTTCATTCCAATTGTAGACTTATCCAGAGGAATTTACAAGATACTGTGCATGATACTGTCCATCTGCTTTGTCCATGGCAGGGTAGGATACTGTGTTTTAGCTAGACAACTATTTTTACAGCTGTCAGGGCTCCCTGCTTTGTTAGTGGACATAGTAGAGATGACACCGAGCTGCATGATCAACTGGACAGGGTGTTATAAATCTGTATTTGGTCTTTTTTGCTGAAAGTCAAATCTGTAATGTCAGTTTAACTTCATACTCTGGACAAAATTACTTCTTTGTATTGTGCTGTGCTTCTTTTAATATGGTCTGATATAAATGAGTGGGTAGATATGAGTCGGTAGATGAGGGTTGGTAAGTATAGACAAACATTTCTGAAACCCAAAAAAATATAATACATTGGTACCCACTTAATTCAAACTCGCATATGCAAAGTACAATCTTGAAAAAATGTGTCATGACAAAATATGTGCAATAGCAATAGAGGCCCTTTGTGCTGGTAGTTCAGGTTCACTACTTTACAGAGTATGCTTTGAGTCTACACTAGCAGACTTTTAAGACAGATGGTACTGTTGTAATGTTACACTAAATCAAACAAAAGAAAATTTTAAACTGTTTTTTTATTTCTGCATATACACCAACAACGTTTGTAGTGATTGTGTACATTGTAGCTGTTTTGGACAGAAGGATAACACTTCACATTGACAACAACAAAATTCTAACAGAACCTGTTCTCTTACCAACCTGAACATTCAGATCACCAAGTCAGAAACTATTGCAGATGGTGGTGCATTATGTAGGTTTTCAACCTTACAGGAAAGAGATGATCTTGTCCAGGCTGCAGTAACCTATTATGTAGAGGGAAGGATGGAGATGCCCATTAAACAGTAAGATTAGCTACTTGATTACCCATATAGAATACATTTATTGACGGGAAAATTAAAGGTAAATACAACCTTCAGTTTAGTGGTCAAGGTTTCTTTTAATTTATTATTTTTAATTTCAATTGTCTTGCATGCCAAATATTGATATAACCCTACTGATGATTAAGATGTTTAAATCTGAGAACATATGTACTTAGCTGTCAAAGACCTAAAGACGGACTAATGATGCTGAGAGTCTTAACTGCTCTAGAGGTGCACTCTCGGTTATGGAGGAGTTGTTTTGTGGTGGCCTGCCCACCTTGCCCACCAGTGGCTGCTTCTTTGCTGGACCTCTTCACAGTACAATACACCTAGAGAGGAAAAAATTGAAGACCCTTGAAAGATGTTGCCGTTGGCAACATGGATCAGGGACCGATCCATGGAGGGACTGGATCATTGAAGTGGGAGGTGAGTTTATGTAATTATAAATTCGGGATATAGGTTTGGTCTTGAATATATTGGCAAGGTATCCTATTAAGTAAGGATGTATCCGAAGTGTACTTCCAAATTTGGAAAGGAATGGAAAAGTTTTGTTTTGAAAAAAAATGTGAGTGGCCAAAATATTTTAATGGTGTTGACATGTTTTACCATGACGCTAACATGATTACATATAATGCCAACATGTTTTAGCATGATTTTACCATGATGTAGCATAATGCTAGTATAGCAGGTGAAAACCTGGCCAGCAGGAGCCATTGCTGCTCTCCAGGACTGTTTTGAACTCAATGACTGGTACATGTTCAGGGAAGCGGCAACTGACTGCGACTTCACCAACTTGGTGAAATATGCGGCATCAGTGACCAGCTATATTAGCAAGTGCATTGATGACATTACCATCTCCAAGTCTATCACCACCATTCCAGAAGCTATGGATGACTACAGAGGTGCGTGCGCTACTGAGGACCTAAGACTCCACCTTCAGAGCAGGTGACAAGACAGCCCTAAGGCGGGCCAAACTGTTTCAGGCTATCAGAGAGGCAAATGCGCACACATGCTCAGAGAATCCATAACCACTTTGAGGCCAGCAGAGACACACGGCACTTGTGGCAGGGCATCCAGGCCATCACCAACTACAGGACAACATCACCTGCCTGTGACAGTAATGCCTCCCTCCCAGATGCGCTGAACAACTTCTACGCTCGGTTCGAGGCACAGAATGATGAGTGACGACGAGGATGACCATCCCTCCTCCCAATGACCAGGTGCTGTGTCTAACCATGACTGATGTGAGGAAGACTCTACACAGAGTTAACCCGCGGAAGGCTGCTGGTCCAGACAACATTCCTGGCAGGATGCTCAGAGGATGTGCAGACCAGCTGGCAGATGTTTTCACAGACATCTTCAACACCTCCTTGAGCAGCACCATTGTTCCGACGTGCTTCAAGACCATCACCATCATTACCATGCCAAAGAAGTCATGAGAGTCCTGCCTCAACGACTACTGTTCTGTTGCACTTAAACCCATCATCATGAAGTGCTTCGAGAGGCTTGTCTTGAGGCACATCAAGACCCTACTAAGATCCTGCCAACGAACTGGTGCAGAGCCAACAACCTGTTTCTGAACATGGACAAAACTTAAGAGATGGTTGTTGACTTGAGCACAGAATGACCACTCTCTGCTAAACATCAGCGGCTTCTCCGTTGAGATTGACATGAGCACCAAGTTTTTCTTGGTGTTCACCTGGTCGCTCAACACTAGTTCAATAACAAAGCAGCGCCTGTACTTTCTAAGAAGGCTGAGGAAAGCACATTTCCCATCCCCCATCCTCACCACGTTCTACAGAGGGAACTATCGAGAGCATCCTGTGCAGCTGCATAACTGCCTGGTTTGGGAATTGCACCGCCTCGGACCACAAGACCCTCCAGCGGATAGTGAGAACAGCTGAGAAGATCATCGGGGTCTCTCTTCCGTCCATCACAGACATCTACACCTCACGCTGCATCTGCATAACCACCAGCATTGTGGACGACCAGGCTATGCAATAGTTTCTTCCCCCATGCTATAAGACACCTCAATACATAGAACTGGAGCTGAAGGAACACACACATCCACACACAAACAACTGTTTATCCTCCACCCTGAAATTGTTTGCACATGTTAAATACTTTTTGCTGCTGTAATGCTTTTGGCTCCTAAATACTTATACAGCACATAGTCATAGTTTACACTTATTTTAACACTTATATCTTTATTTCACCAGGATCACCCTGGAACAGAACTGTGTGCCGGGTCGGCGCTGCACTAGGACATACTATGTCCATTGTCTGCCCTAGAAGTCATTGTACTGTTTTGTGCTGTTTGCATGTTTGCATTTGTGCACGTCATATAAATTATGTAGCCTTGTAGTCCTGTGTTGTTCTGTGTTTTTTGTAGCACCTAGTTCCTGGAGAAACGTTGTTACGTTTCACTATGTACTTGTATATGGGTATTTGTATAAGGATCTGCCATGGGCACAGCCAGATCCATGGGTTCTGCTTCGGGTGCCGCTGGCTCTGGAGAGGACGTCACAGTCACCACTGACTCGATGGAGTCCTGGGAGGTCCTTCTCCTCCTCCTCTTGAGATCCAGAGAGCCACTCCCCTGGACAGCACTCTCTGATGACCCGGATTTGGGGGCTCCCTGGACAGAGTGGGACGGACTCCCAACAGTTGTAATGCCCAAAACTTGACCCTCTGGAACTGGACACAGGCGGGACCGTGAGGAGACGGGGAGCTGACTCGTGGGAGTCAGAGGCTTCCTGCTCCTTATGAAGACAAAGTGCATCAGCTCTCAGAATGGCAGAACTACCAGCGATCCTCGCTCCTGTAAAGGGGGAGGCCTGCCATGAGGTAAGCACCTACTAGGACCTCAGGCATCTCCCCCTTCGTCCAGTACAGATCCACAGCATAATCAAAGAAGCACGTCTACAGTGGTGGAGTGCCACCACTCCTCTGTCAACACCATTGTAAAAGCTGTCTGCTGGGTTCAGATCAGGCGGTTGTATTCTATCAGGAATGGTGAAGGAGAACCCAATTGCAGATCAGCTATTAAACAAAAATGATTATTAACTCTTTAAAAAAAAAACTCACACGAGGGGGATAACATGAACCAAAACAAGACTACAGATACTCAAAACAAGAAGCCAGGACCCTGACACCCTTAAGTTAAATTGTATTTGTATAGCACGTTTTACAACATTACATTGCTTTAAAGCAGATTTACATATAATACAAAAGAATTATAATAAAGAACAGAACAAATGTCAGGGATGTTCAACAAAAATAACATGGTATTATTGCAAACTGTTTGTGAGATGTATATTAATAAGACTAAATAGGCATACTAGGTTTGTAGTAGGTTTAAAAAGTGGTGACTGAACTGATAAAACTACAAAATCATTAAGCAAGATATTCCATTCCAGCTAACATGGAGATGGCATTTAAAAAGATAAAGATCTTATGGCACAGGGGTAAAAGGGCTTTGCAATAGTACCATGAAATCCACACAACAAAGTAAAATGCATACATACAATATATACAAAAGAAATAGAATAGAAATACCCTTAGTATATTTATGTATAGACATAAAACAGTAGAAGGAATCGTCAAACCAAAAAATGTTTTTTATTCTTTACTTCCACTCATGCCATTCCAGATGTGTAAGACTTTCTTTTTTGCTCAACACTAGTGAATATTTTTGAAGAATAGCTTAGTTAGGTCCTCACTATGTAGGTAAGTTGAGGCAACATTCTTAAATTTCAGCTTCTAATATCTGAGTTTTCATTTCCCTCATGCGCCAAAGGGGGTTAAATATATGAAAAGGGACTTAAACATTGATCTGTTTCTTTACCACACCTTTTACCACACCTCATATTACTTTAAGACGATAACAACTAGAGTATCGTAGATTACTTTAAATCCTTATTTATGTTGATTTTTTTAACTTGTAAGTTTTTCACTTGCACTGAATGAGCCTAAAAATGAAAAATCCTTAAACCATAGTCTTGAGCTGCTAAAAGAAAGTCATACAAATTACATCCTTTTTTCAGCAATACACTAAAGAAGGTAAAAATTTTGATTTTCTGTTTCTACATTTAAACTTCATTACATTTAGGCATTTAGTAGATGCTTTTATCCAAAGCGACTTACAAGGTGAGAAAAACAAGAAGCAATAAATCATAGGGAGGCAGTAACATCAGCCATACGTAGTAACAATTTTTACCAAGAGTACAACATTTCAGTGTTTGAGAGGTGATACCTGTTAGGAAAGAGGAGAAAAGGGTTAGTATTTTTTTTTCTTCATACTTGTGTCAGTTATTCATCTAAGAGGCAGGTTTTAAGCTTGAATGTTACAGCTTTTAATATTCTTGTAGTGAGAGATGCAGCAGACTGAACAGAGTTTGGAAGATTATTCCACCAACTAGGGTTAGTGAAGATGAACCTGCAAGCAAGTGATTGTGTGCCTGTTGAAGAGGGTATTACAAGGCTTTGTTCTTTCGCTGACCGTAGGGATCTGGAAGGGGTCTAGATGTGAATGAGTTTGTAAAGGTAGGTTGGTGCAGAGCCAGTATTGGTTTTGTATGCAAGGAGTAGAGATTTAAACTTGACTATTAATTATGTTCTTTATCATTTAAAATGTACATTCATTCAAATTCAAAGCACCACACACAATCTGAAAAACCTTGTTGAATTTTGGGTTGGCTAGACAAGCCTACTGCAAGAACTGTATGTGGAAGTGTCATCAGATGTCAGAATGTCAACTACCTCAATGTGAAGGGAGACACTTAAACTCCCATTACATTTCAACCATTATGGAGATTTCAGCTCTGATCTAAAAGCAGCTGTGTATAGCAGCAGTTTTGGATTTGGTTTACTAAAAAAAAAAAAAAAAAAAAAATCTAATTGTCAGCATTTTGAAATGCCGTAGATGCATTGCAGAGGGACTACCCATGGTCTTTCATTTGTGGTTATTCCAATCCTCCTCAAACAGATCAAGATGTCTTTGCAACTGAAGCAGGTAAATCCAGTGTAGTGCATATAGGTGCACCTCATTATCTGAATTCAGACTCCATTCCATAGAACAGGCAATAAAATTTCAACAAGATCTGTTCGTAGACATCTCTCCATAATCTTTCAGTCCTAAAAAAACAACATTACAACTACTCTCAAACTTCTTCATTAAGTCTATTTACCATTTGCTCCCACCTACGGAACGCACCTTTGATTGTGGACACTTCCAGTTATGTGTGAGTTGTGGTTCTCTCCCCATGTTCCACCATAAAGTGTGCCACGTCAATGTTCTCCAAGCCGCTGTCTGAGTGCACAAAAGAAGAGAGTCCAAATTTCTGAACTGCTCCAATAAAACTGTCAAGAACTTTTGATCCCCGGTTGTTTGTTGATGCACTTATGTAAACAATTAAGCACCTAAAGCTGTCAATGCCTCCATGAATAACAAACTTTTACCTAAATAAGATCAGGTACAAAAATTTCTAAAATTTATTAAATTTATCTTCAAAAATTTTTCCCTTCAACATCTATCCTCCCATGTCAGTTTTTTTCTGCATTCAAATTATTTAGTGACCACCCAAATAAAATTTCTTATCACCTAAGCAAATTCAGACAGTGAATTAAACCTTAAGTGTTTATATATTATGTTTAACACTTACAAAAACCAAAAGGATGTGCTGGATAGCATAGTAAGGATCAAACAATTAAAAAAAACTATATAACCAACCTTCATGGAAGCACTTATTTACTTAACTGTGAATATCTAATAACACTATATTAACAAATTCTGACTGTAACAGTTAGGACTCAAGTAAAGTGAAAACACTTGTCACTTTACTTGTTTACTTGGTAGTTGTTTTCTCATGAAAATTTTAAGGTGAAAGGGAGGTCTGGTTATTTCTCCTACAGACAGCATAAAAACAAAATATTTTAAAGACAAAAGCTGGTTTGTATATCATACATGTTTAGTCTTTTAAAGCCCTTTGTCATACTTTCTTAGCTTTAGATTAAACAAATTGTATGAAGGTAAATTATTATATACTTTAAACCAGTTTATAGATTATATATTTGTTACAACCCCTGTCTCAAGGGGAAGCAACAAAGCAAGGGACAGATACAACCAAGGATAAACTCAAAGGAAAATACTTTATTTAATTGCAAATTAACTATAAAATAGGAAAATAATAAAATAAAGAAAATGTTCCTGTTAAAGTCAGTATATCAGTGTGTACTGCAAGGTGCCTGAATGAACATGTAATGTGCCATTGCCATGTTGAAAAGATGTGTAAAATAAAACCCACAGCAACAAAACAAAATGGGGAACCAAAACCAAAAAATATCAAACACAAAAGCAAAATCCAAAACCCGAGTTCCCCTGCTGACACGTCTAACAATTCCTTTTAAAGAAGCACCACAGCCACGCAACAGGTGCAGCTGATAAGCTGCCAATCAAGTTAAATCAAAGGTGGGGCAACCAATCAGCATGAGACAAAAGTTAGGACACCCTCACATGTATTCCCCCTTAAAAATCAAATCCCAAATCACACACGTGTATCACACCAGGTGCACATACATGCATTTTGAATGAGGCTTGCCCTATCTAAACCTCAGACATTTAGTTTGGTGTGCTCCCAACTGTTGAAGTGAGAGTGAGCACCATGGTGAGAGCAAAAGAACTGTCAGAGGCCTTCAGAAAAAGATTGTAGCATCCTATAGTCTGGTAAGGGATTTAAAAAGATCTCAAAAGATTTTGTAATCAGCCATTCCACTGTCCGGAAGGTCAGGGCTTTCAAAACAACTGCCAACATGCCCAGGTCTGGTCGCCCCAGCAAGTTCACCCCAAGAGCAGACCGCAAGATGCTAAAATAGGTCTCCAAAAACCCTAAAATGTCATCTCGGGACCTACAGCAGGCTCTGGCTACTGTTGATGTAAAAGTGCATGCGTCTACAATCAGAAAGATACTGCACAAGTTTAACTTGCATGGGAGGTATGCAAGGAGGAAACCTTTGTTCTCTGAGAGAAACATCAAGGCCAGACTGACATTTGCCAGAGAGAATGTTGACAAAGACCAGAACTTCTGGAATAATGTTCTTTGGACAGATGAGTCCAAAATTGAATTATTTGGACACCAGAGCGGAGGACATGTTTGGTGTAAACCAAAGACAGCATTCCAGGAAAAGAACCTCATACCAACTGTGAAGCATGGGGGTGGAAGTGTCGTGATTTGGGGCTGCTTTGCTGCAGCAGGACCTGGTCAGCTCACCGTCATAGAATCCACCATGAATTCTACTGTGTATCAGAAGGTGCTTGAAGAACATGTGAGACCATCTGTTAGAAAATTAAAGCTGAAGCGGAACTGGACCATGCAACATGACAATGACCCAAAACATACTAGTAAATCAACCAAAGACTGGCTGAAAAGGCAGAAATGGAGAGTCCTGGAATGGCCGCGTCAAAGTCCAGATCTGAATCCCATTGAGATGCTGTGGGGTGACTTGAAAAGGGCTGTACATGCAAGAAACCCCTCAAACATCTCACAGCTGAAAACATTCTGCATTGAGGAGTGGGGTCAAATTACCTCAGACCGATGTCAGAGACTGGTAGATGGCTACAAGAAGCATCTCACCGCAGTTATTTTAGCCAAAGGAGGTAACACTAGCTATTAGGGGCTAGGGTGTCCTATCTTTTTCCTCAGTTAAAATAGGCATTTTTGTAGCATTACATTTACAGAAGATCTTAAATACTTTCCTTCAGTTTTAATTGTTTATATTACTTTAATTTCTCTGTATTGTTAAAATTGAGACTAAATAACCATATATTAAAAAATGTTACAAAATACACGCTTTCACAGGGTGTCCTAATTTTTTCACATATAATCCTCTACCCAGTGTTTGCATACCTTCTTTTTTTTAGCCACAATGTCATCCAATGCATGATCATTGACATGTGGAGATGAATCTCCTCTTTTCCCCCAAAGGGCTAAAGATTTGTACTCCAATATCTTTTTGTATGAGGCAGTGGTCACAAACTCAATTCCTGGAGGGCCACAGTTCTGCAGAGTTTAGCTCCAACTTGACCTGCTTCCTGAAGACCTTGATTAGTTGGATCAGGTGTATTGATCAGGGTTGGATCAAAACTGTGCAGAGCTGTGACCCTCCAGGAACTGAGTTTGAGACCACTGGTGTCAGGCAATAATAAAAGCATAAATAACAAACAAGATCAAAATAATCTTTTAAAATCAACCCTTACGAACATTAACCATAGTTCTATTATAGTAAAACTATTTTTGATGGACTGATTAAGAGTAAGAGGAAATCTGTAGAGTATGCGCTGTCATCCACTTGCTGTGCGAGCTGCAAAAGTTCCTCTACAATTTCACTGATTACCTTCATTGTCCAAAGCATTTGGCACATTTCCCCTCTTGGTTGTTGACTGTGAGTGACATCACTTCCCAACACAAACACGCCTCATAGTATAGTCCTACTCCTGACACTGATTGACAGGTTTGTGTGCAGGCATCGTAAACACAAATGCAAAGAGAATTGGTATTGCTTCTGAATTTTGGCACAGTTTAGTATGAAATGCATTTGCAAATGGACTTTGCATTTTCATTTGAAATTTGGCACACATTGCACATTTGTGTAAACGACAATGCAAACAATTTGCATTTGCATTTGAATAGTGTCATAACTTTTACACCCACAAATAGAAAACACAATTGCAAATGACATTGTCTGCAAAAACACTCCATACTAAAGCCCTATCACTCTTATTATCCTCAAGTAAAGTTTAGATGCATGTCTTTGACAGAGAAGGTTACATTAAACGTGGCAAACAGTTCATGTAACAATAACAGGAGAAGATTCTATGACTCACAGTGTTTGATTATTTATTCCAACTTTCCGCAATTGTATAACAATTGAATTGGATACTATTTTGCGATTTGAACTGCTGAAATAAATTTATGTGAAGCACTTGAAAGCATTTGACCTTCTACCACACCACCATGGTTACAGTTAGCTTTACTACATTAAATCCATGGTGAATAATGCTGATTTGTGGACTGGAAGTCTTCTTAAACTTGTTGGATCATCCACTTTGAGGATATGCATCACAACAAAAATATGCATATTGCAAGACAGAACAGAAATCCTTGGATCTTCAAATTCAAAGTAAAATTTCTTCTGGTGATTTCATCTACCTGTGTTTCATGATAAGTTTTAATATTTTCAAGTTCAAGTTCAAGTTGAGCTTTATTGTCATTCCGCTATATGTGGGGACATACAGTGGAACGAAATGTCGTGCCTCACAGGACCACGGTGCTACATAAATACAGACATACAACAATGACGTGAAACAGTATAAATCTAAACACAAATACTAACAGAATTAGATTATAAATATACTATATATAAAGTTGCCTATACATAAACTATTAAATATAAACTATACAAATGTTCCACATAAATATTGCACGAGGAAAAAGAAAGTCAAGCACTGTTCCTGTCTGGAGAACAGTACAAGATGATCTGTAGTGCATGGGCTTGTAAACATACATGAGTCTTTTGTGGGATTATGTACCCCCAGTTGTAAAGTGACTAGTGCACATAGAGGAGAGTGTGCTACTGCAGGTGGTCTGTGCGGCCTACTCACCTGTGTGTAGCACACTCAGAATTGCACAAGGGAGAAATAAAAAAATATATATATATATTTAAGAGGTATGAGGTTTTTTCAGAGGGGGGCCGTGCTTGAGTTCAGGGCTCTCACAGCCTGGGGGAAAAAGCTGTTGAGCAGTCTGGCAGTGCGGGCTCTGATGCTCCGGTACCGTTTTCCTGACGGCAGGAGCTGGAAGAGACTGTGTGAGGGATGGGTGGGGTCCTTTACGATGCTGGTGGCTTTGTTGGAGCATCGTGAAAGGAAAATTTCCAGGATGGAGGGGAGAGGGGCACCGATGATCTTTGCAGCTGTGTTCACTGTCCGCTGGAGGGTCTTGCGGTCTGCGGCGCTGCAGTTCCCATACCAGACAGTGATGCAGCTGGTCAGCACACTCTCAATGGTTCCCCTGTAGAACATGGTGAGGATTGGTGGAGGGAGACTTGCTCTTTTCAGCCGGCGGAGAAAGTGTAGGCGCTGTTGTGCCTTTTTGGAGAGTGACGTGGTGTTGGTGGTCCAGGTGAGATCCTCTGTGATGTGCACCCCCAGGAATTTAGTGCTGCTGACTCTCTCCACAGTCGAGCTGTCGATGGTCAGTGGGGGGTGGTCAGTGGAGTTTCTCCTGAGGTCCATCACAACCTCCTTTGTCTTCTCCACATTGAGGGACAGGTTGTTCGCGCCACACCATGACGCTAGCTGTGCCACTTCCTCTCTGTAGTGCGTTTCATCGTTGTTGCTGATGAGACATTGTTGTGTCATCAGCAACAACAACTTGATGATGTGGTTGGAGCTGAACTTGGCAGTGCAGTCGTGGGTCAGCAGTGTGAAGAGCAGCGGGCTGAGCACACAGCCTTGTGGGGCACCTGTGCTCAGTGTGGTAGTGCTCGAGGTGTTGTGGCCGACACGGACAGACTGGGGTCTTTCAGTTAAAAAGTCCAGAATCCAGTTACAGAGAGAGTTGTTAAGGCCCAGCAGGTGTAATTTATTAATGAGCTGTTGTGGGATTATTGTGTTGAATGCTGAGCTGAAGTCAATGAACAGCATTCTTACATAAGTGTTCTTTTGGTCTAAGTGGGTAAGAGCCAGGTGGAGGGTGGAGGAAATTGCATCATCCGTAGAGGGGTTTGGACGGTATGCAAACTGGAGTGGGTCGAGTGTGTTGGGGAGGCTGGTTTTTATGTGATTCATGACTAATCTCTCAAAGCACTTCATCATGATTGGAGTCAGTGCTATGGGACGATAGTCATTCAGACAGGACACAGGTGATTTCTTAGGTACCGGTATGATGGTTGTGGACTTGAGACACGTGGGGACGACTGCCTGGCTCAGCGAGATGTTGAAGATATCTGTTAGGACATCTGTCAGCTGTGCAGCACAGTCTCTCAGTACACGGCCAGGTATGTTGTCAGGACCCGTAGCCTTGCGTGGGTTAATCCTAGACAGGGTCTTCCTCACTACGGCTGGAGACAGACAGAGCGCCTGGTCGGTGGGAGGTGTGGGCAGTTTTTGTGCAGGTGTGTCATTCTGCGTTTCAAACCGTGAATAAAACTGGTTAAGTGCATCTGGAAGGGATGTGTCGTCATCACAGGCCTGTGGCAGGGGCTTGTAGTCAGTGATGGTCTGAATGCCTCGCCACAGGCTCTGTGAGTCTCTGCTGTCTGTGAAGTGGTTATTGATTTTTTGTGCATATGACCGTTTTGCATTCTTGATGCCACAGGACAGGCTGGCTCTTGCTGTTTTTAGGGCTGCTTTATCTCCTGATCTGAATGCCTCATCTCTGGTCTTTAGCAGCCCACGAACCTTTGCCGTCATCCACGGCTTCTGGTTGGCACGTGTGGTGATGGTCTTTGTTACTGTCACATCATCAATGCACTTCTTGATATATGCACTCACTGTTTCAGTGTACTCATGCAGGTCGGTGCTGTTGTTGTAGGTGGCTGCCTCTTTAAACATGCTCCAGTCTGTAGTCTGAAAGCAGTCCTGCAGTGCTGAGGTAGCATCATCCGGCCAGACTGTGATGAGATTTTGAACCGGTTTGGTGAGTTTCAACAGTGGATTGTATGCTGGGATTAGCATAACAGAGATGTGATCGGAGTACCCAAGGTGGGGGCGGGGTTCAGCCCTGTACGTGTCTTTCTGTGTTGTGTAAACAAAGTCCAGTGTGTTATTTCCCCTTGTAGCAAAGTTCACATGTTGGTAGAACTTTGGCAAGACTGTCTTTAAGTTTGCGTGGTTAAAATCTCCGGCTATGATGAAAAAGCCGTCAGGGTTGTTTGTTTGTTGATCGCTGATGGCGCTGTACAGCTCGCGAAGCGCGTCCTTAGCGTTTGCACACGGGGGGATGTAAACCGCGACAATAACAATGGCCGTGAACTCCCGTGGCAGATAGAACGGTCTGCACTTCACAAACATTACCTCCACGTTCACAAACATCACCTCCACCATTTCCAAGTCTGGAAATTGACTTAAACCTGTACAAATGAGGAAAAATCACATAAGAGGCCATGTGTAATCACAGCCTGCTGATATAGCCCCGGTTTCTCAGACAGGTCTTAAGTCTACTTTCAGACTAAAATGCATGTTTGAGCTGTACTAACTGAAAGCAACTTGCACTGACATTTCTTTAAATAGATCAGTGCCATTGTTTTGCTTCATGATGCACACCAGTAATTATTTTTTTAAAGCACACTTATAAACTACTTAAATTATAACTACTTAAATGTCCTTATTTAACTCAGGCCTACTCTGGCTTAATCTAAGCCCTGGCTGTGAAACTGGGCCATAGAGTCTAACACCACAATTATGAAATGTGATATTGCTTTCATAAAGAACTTACACTTCATTCAGTACATCACTGTGGTTCACTCACATTAACCAACTCATTTTTCACCCACTAATAACACTAACATGCAACTATATTCATACACTCACAGCCTGTCTGTACTAATGCAAACAACACTCCTGTAACATTTTGCATCGTTTTCTACGTATTGGTGTTTTGTATTTGTCTTTTGCTGCCTATCTTGACCACAACTCCCTGGTAGAAGACATACTGTATCTCAATGGGTCCTTGCAAGTTGCATACATTAAAACAATATTCCATTGTTACAATTATGCAATTAATCAAACGCCCATTGTCACAGCACTTATAAGCCAAATAAAAGACTGCTGTGTGTTTCTTGTTTGAAGATTAATCTGTTTTCCTTTCTGTGTAATGTAAAGAAACTCTTGGAGACACTTGGAGCATTAAACACTACCAGATATCATTCCTCTTTACTACACAGCAAGAAAGATGATTCAGCCTTTTTACCAGCAGGCATTTGTGAATTTGCAGCCTGTAAGTACAGTACATCTTTAATGACAGTATATTTTGGGTTTTATTTGGTCCCATGTATGTGACTACTTGCCATTTTAATATTCTGTTTAAAGGTTGCCTCTGGTTTGTGCTGGTTTGCCCTATGGGGAATGCAATACCAACTGCGCTATGGAGAGGGGAGCGGCTGCACATGGTCCAGGTTGAAGCACAATCACCATAAACATTACTCAAACACCCTCTTGCGCACTGCTGGTGACAAAAAACAAAAAACCTCTCTCTAGGCAACTGAGAGTGGAGGACCCTCTACACTCACCCTAGGGCCAGAGCCAGCGGTAAATTAGCCCCAACTGCCTGCAGCTACTGGTCCTCAATGGAGCTCTATGCTCGACCCACACCTCAGTAAGCAAAAGTTCTTGTGGGGGTGGAGGACCCCCTATAGTGGAGGTACAACTCCAACACTACCCGGAAGACAGCAGTTGTACAGGAGCCAGCTGAATGCTAGCTGCCACTGTCCAACACACCATTGCCTTTGCCAGCTGGAAGGTGGAAAGGCTGAGGACCCTGCATCACCCCTCTCCACCACAGAGGGAGGGTGCCACGCTGCCAATTCGTGGGAGCCAGACTTAAAAAACTGCTGGGCGCAGTCTAAAACAAACCTCATATGGACTGCCAAGAGGGGAGGAACCAGGTCCACCGAGAGCTCAGCAATGAACTCGAGGGGAGTGGTTTAATGGTATAATGGCGGTGTATGAAGGTTACTACTAAGATCAGATCACAACCTTGACAGCCTGCTAATCCCGGGCATGTTTTACACCAAACAATACATGTGGGGTGATCTGTAGGTAGGGCCAGGGAGAGGACAAATATGATTAACAGCTTTCATTTTTGTGGTGTCCACGAATGGTCAGTGACCTTTATTCAGTGACTTGATGTCAGGGCCATTGCATGATTGGCTTATGAGGTGCATTTGAGGTTATCTGTTGCCTTTTTTGTCACCTCATGTAAACCTGAATCTCATGTAAAACAGAAATAATGTGCAGCACATAAAAAAACATGCTGGTGGCAGTAAAATGGTTACCGACAAACAAAATGCATGTCAGTACTGACAAATCCAAAAGTCGCTATGAAGCACTAGATTGGAAATGCGTTGAGACAAAAATAAATATTTTAAATGTGAATCAAAATTGCCATGGCTTTTTTGTTCTATATGTTTAAGTGACATGTCCACATAACTCAACCAATTAACTTTATGCACTAATGTTCTTAAGAACTTCTACAGTAATACATGCCAACCGGAAAACTTCCAGTGAATTGGCACTTGGTGTGGCAGTATCTTCAGCCTTCTGAGGTAGCTTTAACAGTATCAATAGCCCAGAGGAACATTTTATTTTTTAGAGAATGTGCCTTCATAGCTTTTATAGATTTTATGGAGTTTTCAGTTTTGTTTCAAATGCTTTTCCTAAAATTGCTTAGGAGAAATAAAATAGAAACAAATGAGACAATTGTTTCACGGGTTTGCAGTAATATGTAATCGCGAATGATCATATATGCATATTTGGCGTGCTGTCCGGGGGGAGGGCTACAAGCTCGGAATTTGGCCCAAACTCAGAGTACTCCCCAAAAAAGCCAAATAATTACCTGACAGACGTGGGAAGAAACCAGTGTCGAAGGTGCAGAACGAGTGGTCCTGCACGACTTCCGAACGGGGTACCCGCACACTGGTGCAAACGTGCGTCCGACGACGGGAGCCTACAGTAACACGAAAAGCAGCTATGATTTATTTTTTTTTTATTTGATCTTTTTTCTGACGAACGAAAACAGTATAATTGGTGAGGCGAACATAGAGGGGATGATTTAGACATACACGTTGGAGGTTGATGAGGGTGAAGGAGCACAGGTGACGGGTATTATTTACCTAGCCTTAATCAGCTAATTAAGCTTTTTGAATATAGAAGTGGCTGCATCTGACGTAAGTTTTGAAGGCTTCAGATAACCAGTGGCCTAATGCCTGGATTTGATGTAGTGAGAGACCTTTTTCAGCAGCTGTTGTTGCTGCACCTAAACGAAATTATTGGCTAAAATTGGTCTGCTAGGACCCCGGACTGGGTGAGAACGAGTTTTAAGTGATTTTGAATCTTATTGCGGGGTGATAGGAGTCATCAATGAAACATGGATCATTTGGAGACTGGACCAAGGAAGGACCGACTTTGCTGTAGGTAATTTGAGAAAGAGTGGTACGGTTGAATGGGAGACGGTAAGTTGACAATATAAATGAAGTGCCTTTTTGCTTGGTCTGTTTTGCTTTAATAAAGAAAGTAATTGTTTCGATATCCAAAACCTGTAAGACTGCGATTGTAGGATGGATATAGGGTTGAAGTTAATGTTAAGTGAAGGTAATTTGGAGCTGCGGAGAAAACCAAAGGCCAAAAAAAATTGCGTCGAGAGTGCGAGCTGTTATTGGAGTAATAGCCAGGACGGAATGTGTAAATGCAGCTGGTATGATAATAGGCTGTCTGGTATTCGGGCGGATAGGATGGCTTCTTTAAATGCCTTTGAGGAGGGAGGTTTGTGAATTGTTAATTGCAGAGGAAGGGTCGCCGAAAATTAATTTCTATCACGCTTAAAAAGACTAATGGATCTAGCTCGGATGCCTTTAATGCTGTAGTGATAAGACAGGAATGAGGCGGTAGGTTAGCAGAGAAAACTCATGAAGCGGCAGAAGTGTACATGCTGGCGCTCAGCCATGTCTCTGGATGCTGATAAGAAACTTGCCGTGTCACAAAGCAAGACTAACATTTAAACATTAAACTCCAAAATTATCATTGTACCAACTAACTTCAACAACAATACATTAAGCTGACCTGCAGATGACGCATTTAACTTATGCATGTTAAAATGTAAAAATAATGCCAGGTATAGGCATGGTTTTTAGATAAACAGTAAACGCCCGTTAACGTTAGCTCACGTTGGGTTAGCCAGCTATTTAAACAGGTATGCGACTTAAACTGTTACATTGTTGCAAGGACAACAGATGCAACAACAAGAAAACAATGTTCTACTCAACGATAAATGCCCAAAAACCAGATATTATTCAATTAAATTGGAAGTTTAAACAAACATTTTGTATTTCTTGAATTAGAAGTGGACCACAATTTTGAGCTCGCGCGAATAGAATATGCATGTCTGGTACGATATCTGTAAGTTGTTGTAGATGCAACGCACCCAGCTATAGAAAAGGCATTAACGTGGGAGAGCGAGCTTTATTAATGCAGTACACAGTTGTTTGTCTGCGACGATGAACTACAATGTTTTTGGTTGACCATTCTATTCAAACCTACCCACCCCCCTTCCTCTGTTCACCACAATAACTATGGACATGTTTGTCTATGATTTGACAAACAGAAATGTCCAAACACTTACTGTATTCATTTAAGCATATTCTAAATTTTAGAACCTAACCTAACAAATGTATTTTTTGTTAAATGTTTTGTTTTTGGTAAAGTGTGCTTATCATTTCTTAAAAATCACTTTAGAAAAAAAATCACTGGATTTAATATTTTGCTTTATCATTTTCGTAAGTGTGAGTACTGTTTACTGTTTAAATACTTTTAGGAACACTATTAACCCAGAAATATTATAAACAAAGTACCAAGGGATGTTTTGTTACCAGGGAAATAGCAACCATATGTTAGACCCCTTGATGGCAGTAACACCACACAGGTGGGAGATGGAAACACTATGCATGCAGTGAATGTTGAGCATATGCAGAGTATGGTACAATGAAAACGCTGTAACGGTTTATTATAAGGGTCACAAATAGTCATGTACGAGTGCCTGAACAAATACATGGTTCAACATAAACTAATACAGAATAAAGACACTGTCTAATCAGAATCTGACTCACAGTGACTTCATATTTCCCTTTAGCATTTTATTACCAGACATGGAAATAGATTATCAATATGTGTCCCTATTTATGTTGTGGTTTTTACCACCTCTTAGAAGGATCACTCAAAGCCTCCAGGGTTTTAATGCCAGAAGATAGACTTTATCACAGGTATAAAGCAGAGTCTGTCTGCAGAGCAACTCCCGAGCTTTGCTTCACACACACACACACACACACACACACACTTGTATATGTGGTTTACAAGGACTCTATAGACGTAATGATTTTTATACTGAGCTAATCATAATTTCTATCCACTTCCCCTATCCCCAACCCTAAACCTAACCTTCATCGAAAACTCTTGCCATTTTTTTAATTAAACTAAAAACACAATTTAGTTTTTTTTTAAGCCATTTGGTTTATGAGGACAGAAAGTCATGGGAGTCAGGAGACTATTGTTTCACTAAAAAGAAGTCAGGGACCTCATCACATGCGGCCCTCTAATGTGATTATATGTGGACATTTTCAGGCCCACACAGAGGCACAGACATTAACTATAATAGTAAAATGAATAAAGACTCAATAATTTGTGCTTTCTCAAAGTGTTAATATTATTGTAACAGATGACAACTGGTAGAAGCTATGCAGTGAGTAAACTGATGCAAGGAGCTATGACCTTTAACTTTCTTGTTAGTGCGCTTGACTCCTATGCTGCTGTGGTCACTGGTTTAAACTCCATTCAGAGTGGGATTGTGTTCTTAAACAGAGATAGATATATTCTATCTGTGATTTGATAGGATATAATCATTGTTTGATGATCCTTGTGAAGGCCTTCTGAGCAGTGATCTATGACCAGTGATTTCAGAATCAAAGAAATTTTGGATGTTTTTTGGGGATAAAATTTATTTTTAAATGTTTTTTAAAGAAGTAAGACCACAATAAATAGTGATGGAAACCAAATTAGAGAGGGTGAAAGTTACGTGAGAAAGATGACAACATTTTTTTTTACACAGGTCTATTAGTAAAATCTGTTGATTTAGCCATCCTTGTTACATTATATGCAAATGGTGACGGCTCAGAAATGAAGAAAAATCTGGTACTTCATATATTTTAAAAATGAACGTCTGAAGAACAAATCAACAAAAAGAACAAAATGTTATAGCCAGAATTGTATCTTTAGCTATTCACACAAACATTTTTTGAGATTAAAATCTTGCGTCTTGAGAGTCCAAAAATATATTAAGAATAAGAAAAACATAGCTATTTAACTTTGGCAGTACCTTCGCTTTACTTTTGGATTTCAGAAATGTATGCCTATACAACTCTGGAAGGCATAATTTATCAGTTGAATCTTTAAAGTGATAATGTCTACCTGTCGTGGTTAAAACACACATTAGCATTTCTTGGCCACTTACATAATTAGGAAAAAAATGTGAAAAGTTTGAGGTGATATTGAATATAACCCATAGCAAAGGGTACTACTTGATGCTTTACATATTAAAACCAGGGAAGTTCTTTAATTTTTATTCACTTAGCAGAAGCTCTTATCCAAGGCGACTTGCAAAGAAAGAGACAGTATTTAACATTTTAACCTAAGAACCAATACGCCTAGTCTACAGAGCTACATATACAACTAGGATTAGTTCCGATGCTAGGACAGGATGAACAGTATAGGAGAGCAGTTTTTCTAACGTTAAACAAGGTTAAACATCATTAGTCAGGTGTGTGTGAAACAGGTGTGTTTTAAATTGTTTCCTTAAGGTTGTGATGGTCTTGTCAGATCGGGTGGAGGCTGGTGGGTCATTCCATCAGGAAGAACCAGAATAGGTGAATATGAGAGTGATCTTGTACCTTGTTGTGAAGGAACAATTATATGTAAATCTGAAGGAGTGAGGTTTTAGTGACTATCCTGAGGACCAGGGTCAGAGACAGGGTCAGAGGCGGATACAGGTAGCCAGTGAAGTGAGATCAGGAGTGGTGTGATGTGGGCTGTCTTCGGCTGATTGAAGACCAGAATTGCAGCTGCATTCTGTATCGTTTGCAGGGCTTTGGTTGTGTTGGCTGGAAGGCCAGCCAGTAGGGCATTGCAGTAGTCCAGCCCTAATATTACGAGTGCTTGGACTAGGAGCTGCATTGCCTGCTTAGACAGGAAATGTGTGATCTTTCTGATATTGTTCCTGTATGACCAAAAATTGTTGCGATGTATTTTTTAAATAAATTTGAATTTCAGCTGATCATCAAATACCAGTAGGTGTTAGAGTTGATGATCTAAGCTGAACTGTGAAGTTGTATTCTAATGATAGGTTGGCCGGGATCACCAGGAGTTCCGTTTGACTGAGTTTGAGCTGAAGTATGTGCCTTCATCCAGGCTAAGATGTCTAACAGGCAAGCAAAGATCAGAGTGGAGATGGTGGGATCCATGGGGTGGAATGACACAGAAACTGCATGTCATCTGCAGGGCAGTAGTGTGAGAAGCCATGTGTTTTAAGAGACCTTCCATACTGCCCTGAGAGGCATCAAATTTAGCTACGTTATTGCATGTTTAGATTCATGGTGGCTTTAGAAGCAATTCAAATTAAAGTTGCGAGTTGCATTTATTAGGTTTTCAAGCATGTTTAGGCTCTCAAATAGATGATTAATTCTGGAGATAACAGAGCAGTTCGGATAGGGTTCTTACACCATCGGTGCTTGGGCCATTAATTAACTAGATCCCTTATTCAAATTTCCCTGAATCTCAAACAAATAAAGAATTTTATAAATCTTATTTTGATAAATCTGATATATAGCTTTCATTCTTTGAAAACGTGAACCACATTTGATTTTGATGACGACTAAAAATGGGTACAATTTATCGGTGTCACCGATAAATTTATCAAACACAGAACAACACAGAACTACAAGGCTACATAATTTATACATAAAGTGCACAAATGCAAACATGCAGACAGCACAAAACAGTACAATGACTTCTGGGACAGACAATGGATGTAGTATATCCCAGTGCAGCGCCGACCAGCACACAGTTCTTGTTCCAGAGTGATCCTGGTGAAATAAAGATGTGTTAACATAAGTGTAAACAATGACTGTGCCGCCGTCCTCTTTGCCTCTCTGATAGCCTGGGACAGTTTAGCCCTCGCTGTTCTAGGGCCGCCTTGTCACCTGCTCTGAAGGCGGAGTCTCGGGTCCTCAGTAGTGCACACACCTCTGCAGTCATCCATGGCTTCTGGTTGGAGCGTGTGGTGATGGAGATGGTGACGTCATCAATGCACTTGCTAATATAATTGGCCACTGATTTTGTGTATACCTCCAAGTCGGTAAAGTTGCCGTCAGTTGCCGCTTCCTTGTACATGTGCCAGTCAGTGAGTTCAAAACAGTCCTGGAGAGCAGAGATGTCTCCTGCTGGCCAGGTTTTCACCTGCTTCAGAATGGTTTGGAGCATCTGACTAGTGGTCTGTATGCTGGGATTAGCATAACAGAGATGTGGTCTGAGTAGCTGAGGGGGGGCAGGGCTCCATGCATTACGCGCTGGGGATGTTTGTTTAAACAAGGTCCAGCACGTTCTTTGCTCTCGTTGCAAAGTCCACATGCTGATGGAATTTAGGGAGCACACACTTGATATTTGCATGGTTACAATGTCCGGCAACAATAAACAGTCCGTCAGGGGAGTTCTGAAGCTCGCTAATAGCACCATACAGTTCACAGTGTGGATCTTTAGCATTAGCACTGGGGGGAATGTATACTCCGATTATAAAGACGGTGGTGAATTCCCGTGGTAAATAAAATGGTCTGCATCTAACAGTAACAAACTCCACCAGCGATGAGCAGTAATTAAAAATAGTTCTTGCACCATTCCGTGTTGATGTAAACACACAAGCCACCGCCGCGAGTCTTACCGCACAGAGCTGTGTTTCTGTTGCCACAAAACAAAGCTAGACAAAGCTAGCAGAACTCTCTCACTGAGCCACGTCTCCGTGAAAACGGAGTCCGTCTCTAAACTCACACTGCATAGCTTGCTGGAATTGGATGTAATCCAATTTATTGTCCAGGGAGCAGACATTGGAGAGAAGGATGGACGGGAGAGCCGGCCGGCTATGGTTTTGTTTAGTCTAGCACAGACCCCCCGCCCTCTTGCCGCGCTCCTGCTTTCTCATGCACTGTTTGGGACATCCCCTCCCCCAGCCACTGGCATCAGGAGACGCAGAGGGCTGGAGGTCTGGTCCTCGCAGCAAGCCAAGATTGCGTAGCATCTCCAGCAGATCATTTTGCAAAGTAGCTGTAGTGGTTTTTCCTAAATTTGTAAGTGTCTGGCCGATGTCCATGTGCCTTTAAAAGACGAGCTAAAGATGAAAATAGCACCATTTTGTATCCGGAGTGGCCGTTGAACACACCATGAGATGAATTTGTGACCCAAAGTCTCAGATCAACCACTTTCATGTTTGTCTGAAGTGTGAACACTGGAACTAACCCAGCAGTGTCAACACAAACACATTTATTTCCCTATCAAAACATTCAAACATTCACACCTACTGGCTTACAAAGCTCTTGAGAGAAAGGAAGTTAGGAAGGAAGGGGGGGGGTCAGTTTAATATGGCAGAAGGTCAGATCCCAACATGTACATAACTTTTGACTGATAACCTGAAAAATCATAAACAGGGGAGGAGTGGGGTAATAAATTGTACAATTACAACTACTCTTAACTTTCTCGTCTTGTGTGTTTGGTTTGTGATCGCGGCTGGCGAGTGCAGACAGAAGGCTCTGCTGCAGTTTGTAAACCGTGTCAGTGTTAAAGAACTTAAAGTAAAAACTGTGGTGAGTGACAAAGGAACCAATTTCCAAAAGTGTTTGTTTGTCATCGACTAAGGCTAACAACATCCAACACAAAATCATAAGTAGTAATAACATAAGTAGTAATAAAATTAAACAAAATAATTTGATCAGAGCTTGTAAAACCGCTGCCGTAGTCTTGCATGTTTCAACTGCGTTAAATTAATTCAATGAGGGATGCAGTGAGTGAATTTCAGAATTGTCTAAATGAGATCCTTTGAAGATGTGTTATTTGAAGGCTGAAAGCAAAATGCTTAGTAGCCCAAGTCAAAAGAGCCTTAGTCCCTGTGATTCTCTAGTCCTTAGATATGGCTTGAGACCCTCCTTCAATTGGACTTTCTGTAATTTTTTCACCCATTTTTTTGGTCTGATTGCCTAAAAAACTTATAACACTTCTCAACAAGCTGCATGATTTGTGTTGTTACGTATGTGAGTACAGCAAACAATACAGGATAACATATGATACAGGATGTAGGCGCTGAAGGTGCTTAATTTTTAGGGTTATGGGTTTGTTCAAATCAGGAGCAATAATAATATTGATGCTTGCCTTAGTGACACCACTAATAACTCTTAACTGGGGCCACAGCCCCAATCCTTTTTATCTTCTAGTCCCTTGAAACATGTCAGTTTATTGCATTTTCACATTCATCTCAAACAGAAATACCTGTCAACATATCAAAGGAAAGACAGTGGGAATAAAAGTGGAAGCTGTACAACTACCTTGAGCATAATTATATACATGTTTATACAAATGTGATATATATGTACAGATGTGTGTAATTTAATAATGTTAAAGCTGATGTTAATAATGTTAAAGCTGATGTTAATAATGTTAAATAATGTTAAACACCAGGGTGGAGCCGGCAGAGCAGGAGAGCAGCAGGGCACAGGGAAATCTAGGGCAGCCATTTTGGGAAAGGCCGGGATCATAGGTGCAGCCATCTAGGGCAAGGGAGAGAGCATTGGATGCTCAAGGACAGCCTTCTTGGCTGTGGAAGGGGACAACCTCCATGGTCACATCTAGGAAGACAGGGAACTCTGAAACAACCTCTGTGGTTGCATTAGAGTAGGCAGGAAACTTATAAATGACCTCTGTTATCACATCAGGGCAGACAGGAAACAGGAATGATCTCTGTGGTTGCAGCAGGACAGGCAAGAAAATCAAAGATGACCTGTGTGGTTGCATCAGGGCTAACAGGTAGTACACAGGCGACCTCCATGGTAGTGTCAGGCCAAACAGGCATTGACACAGGACAATGCTCAGAAGCAGATACTTGGACTGTAGTGGGTTCAGGAATTGATTCTTGGACTGGTGCAGGCTTTGGTGGAGATTCTTGATCTGGAAATGTCTCTAAAGGAGCAAGAAAGCAGTCTGAGGTGTTTAAGGAGCTCCTCCATTAAGGCCAGGTATCTGCAGCATCAGGTAGTCCATCAACCTCTTCTTCTTTTAAATCTTCCTCTGCTTAAATAGAAGCCCAGAAGACCAGCATGGCAGCTCAAAATCCCCCACAGAGACCTAGGAGAGCCAGGCCTTGCAGCAGGAAGTTAGATCTGAAGACAGTGCTATCCTCAAAGACTGCAAAGAAGATCACCTGATGCCACCAGCACCATACTGTGGGCCAGCTGTGGGAGGGTTTCTTTACACATCAACACCTCATGCCAGAACCACCTCTCTTTGCACCTCTCTTTTTAAACGGGAACATCTGAGTCGTTAGGCAAATTCTGGCTCATGAGCAGGGCAGGGGGCTTGGTGCCCCTGGTATGAGACATAAAATGGTGCATATATCATATAGACATGAGGCATGAAATATGGTATGTGTCTGTCTTGTCGAACCGTACAACTTTCGTTCTGACATCCCTTAGCTCCACCCAACAGGATGTCAGACATTGTGGATTTTCTGAGAAGCGTATGCCATGACCTTTAAGACATGGTGAGCATCATGCCAAGAAATTGAAGATTCAAAACTGTAATGAGATTTTTGATATCTCAGATAGTGTTGTCATGGCAAGGCGGTAAAATTATAGTGATCAACAGAAAAAAGGAAACTCTCTAATATCTACAGCATGCATGAAGCGATTTATGTCAAACTTGGCAAATATGTTCGTGGTGAGCTGAGGCCATTGATATGACTATTATGAGTCATGGTCATAGTGTCACCAGCTGGCAACAGGAAGTATTGTCATTCAAAACAAACTTAACAAAATCAACTTATATTTAAGTCATTTCAGACTTGGTCAGAATAATGTAGAGAGGTGGCTAATATAAAGTTCTAAAGGATGTGTGATATCCTAAAGTATTAAGCTAAAACAAATTTTGCATGTTTTAGCTTAATGCTAACCAATGTTAGCTTAATTACATTTTAGGATAATGTTAGGACATTTTAACATCAATTAGCATGATGCTAGCATGATTTATATCTATCATGATTTATGTGATAGATGTATTGGACTATGGCTTATTTATGATGCTATGCAGTTGCTAGGGTGCTCTAAATAGTTGTTAGGGTGTGGCTAGGAAGTTGTCAGAGCAATACCTGAAGCCCACTGACAGCCCACATCAAATAAGCCCACTCACGTTATTTCTGTGCTCTAATGCTGTGATATGGCTTATTAATTTCATTACACAGTTGCTACGGTACCGTAAATGGTTGCCAGGGCGTAGCTACAGGGTGTAGTTAGCAGGGTTAAATTAATAGATCAAAAGAAACAGCTCCCATGTCTCTATGATGTTCTGTTGCTGAGATACGACTTATGTTGGTTGCTAAGGTTCTTTAAATAGTTGCTATGGCATGGCTGGACAGTTTCATGGTGATAGTTAAAGACTAATTACCAGTCTGAGTCAAAAGAGACCACCCACTCAACAATGTTCTGATATCACTCGTCTTTCAATGGAAGTCAAGGGGTGTTGCTAGGGTAGTTGCTAGGATGTGGCTATGAAGTTTTAGTGATACCATTTGTTGGTGCTTGCTATGCTGATGTGAGTCCACTGTCAATGTCTCTGACATTCTGATGCAAATCTATGATGTCACAAAATTCAGCCCAGTGTAAAACTCCCAATGAAATTTACGTTGAAACATCATATACCCGATTGCATGTCAAAAGTGACAGCACACCTTTTCTCAATAAGCCGGTTGATTTGACCCCTCATTCATAGGTCTATAACAAATGTGTCGGACAAGTTATATACCAAAGTTTTGTCTAGAGAAAGAAGTATGCAAGAGAGTAATAGCAAAGGCAAGCCAACAATCATGTCTGAAGAACACACAATGCAGGTGGGAGACCAGAAGGATATGAGATTTTATGGCAATTAAAATGAGCACAAACTTTGAAACATCCAAACAGAAAAAAATCATATGAGCAGATTTGTGGCAATGTACTATTTACTTTACATTGGCTTGTTATTTATTTGGGCTGAGTGAGAGTGAGAACGTGAGCCAAGCACGTGACAGTTGGCAAACCCTGCTAAATATGTCATTTATAGACACTACAACTATACAAATAACTGTATCCAGATCGCTCTCTTGTACTTCATTGGTTTCTCCAGATTGCTCTCCACTTAAGTCTAGTTCCAGGTCAGAGAGCTGTCCATCAATATCTCACAACCACTCCCCCACGGGAGGTTTTTGGCAGAATGTCAAGCGTAAATTTGAATGATAATGAAAACTGAAAACCTAAAGCGTATACAAAAACTTTATTTGTGAAAAGAAAGATAAGGAAAACAAATAAAAAATACAGTTTCTTTGAAAACCATGATACAGTTTTGCCACTGAGTTTTTGTTTTCAGAATGTTTTTCTTCCTTCACAATGTTTTTGATTGTTTCTTTAAAGTTTTTGTTCATTCATAAACACAACCCTTGATATTTACTTGATACAGTGGCTAAATTAACCAAAAACAAAGCGTCAACAGTTGTCAATTTCATAGCAGTGATGATTTTATGATTTTCTTTAATAACAAAATAGATATTGACGCAAATGCCTGCAACACAATTACATCAGATGGTGCATAATAATTTGCCCAAGGAATAACAACTGTTATTTTCTACTATAGATAGAGATGAACTGTTAAAAACATTTAATCATATAAATCATCAACAAATGTAGGCTAGATACTAAATCTACCAGGCTGTCGAAAGAGACGCTTCTGAAATTATAGATCCTCTGCACAGTATTATTAATTCATCATTTGGTGTTGGGATATGTACCTCTGGGAGCAATTAATAGGAGACATGGAGTTAGTTTTCATTGTTATGCTGAAGATACTCAGCTGTACATTTCTTCTAGGCTAAGACGCATAAATTCACTTAACAAATAGAATGTATAGTCAATATTAAAACTTGACTAGCAACTGTCACGCTTACAGACTCTGTATGTGTGTTCCTGTTCCTTGCTCCTGAAGATTATTAAAGCCTAATTGTTCGAATATTCCCGGTTCTGCTCCTTTGTCCGTGTACACGCGTTCCTGTAACCCCAGAACACGTTACAGCAACTTTCTACTACTGAATTCAGACAAAACAAGTTTTACTTATTGGACCAAAACCTACCACATGAAACAACCTAGAACACCATCTTACTCTTTGTGGCTTAGGCTCTATAAAGCCTACTTCATTAGCTAAGAATCCGGGTGTCCATTTCAATAGCAGTTTGTCCTTTGAAAACCACATTTCCAGCATTTGTAAAACTGCATTTTTCCATCTTAAAAATGTATCAGAACTACAACACATGCTCTCTATATCAGACACTGAATAATTTATTCACGTATTCATAACATCAAGACTTGATTATTGCAATGCCCTACTTGGTGGCTGTCTTGCAGAATCAATACAAAAACTCCAGTTGGTTCAAAATGCAGCAGCCAGAGTTCCACAAGTATTACAATATTAGCCCAATTCTGTCAACACTGCACTGGCTGCTTTAAATGAACGACTCATTGGTGCATTCGTTGGAAGGGTCTGTGCTTGTTTCACATGTTAGACTGTTTGCTTTGCTCCACATGAAAAAGATATAAATAGGAGGTTAACGAATCAAACGGCGTCTTTAGCCCCAAAGGTCAGCAAAGTATTTATTGTTGTTCTTGCTATTCTCTCGGACAAGGGGGCAGGGGTCGCAAAGAGAGGGTCACGGCCACCACCACACCACCACACCCATCCGTAGATGCACCCTCACCACAACAAGCTACGGTAACAGAGGGCCAAAAGGGAAAAAAAGTCGTGTGCTAAAATGTCCCAAAAGTCTCACAAAACATCTGATCCTGGGGACTTACTACATTTAAAACCTTTAAGAGCTTTATGCATTTCTAAAACTTTGGATAAAAATGTACATTGACTATCAACCTTTTTATCTAAAAAAGGTAAAACTTCCTTTAAAGCAGTTGAAGCCCCATCCTGTGTAATTATCTTTTTAAAAAAATATCTAGTACATTTTTCCCCTTCTTCCATATCCCTTTCTTTGCTTCACATGATAACACCCTTACTTACCATTTCTGATTAAACTGACATTTCCTTTTGGGTTTCCTTTATTTCCTCACTAAAATCATATCCGTTGTTAAAAAGGTTAAAGTAACTATATAGCTGCTGTTGCAGCCCCATCATGCATCTCTTTTCCCTATCCTTTCTTAATTTCCCTACCTTTTTAAAAAACTGTCTTGTCCGTTCTTTTGTCATTTCCCATCACTGTGCTCATAACTTGTGAGTCTTGGAGGGTCTGCCATTGACTGAACTGCTCCCTGTATTCTCTGACTACCTAACCCTACCTCCTTGACTAAACATTTTAATAGCACTGATGTTTTATCAACCTTAAAATCATCTGCCCTCTTCCTGTCTGAGTTAAAACAGTTTAAATCCCCAGCCATTACAAGGGGAGCCCTACCTAGCATGTGGGGCTGCAAGTGTTTTAAAAGCTTATGCCTCTCATTTTTTTCTGTAAAACCATACACGTTAAGAACGTTAAAATTCTTACCTTAAAAGGACAGATTTATTAAAAGATTCCGCCCATCACTCACCACTGTGCTGCCCTTCACCAAGATGCTTTTGTTGTTGATTAAAATTGCAACCCCATCGTTCTTGTTCAAATTTGATCTGCTCCATATGGAGCGACCCAGGGTCCACAACTCATCCCACTTCCTATAATTGGTTATAAAGGGAAGGGAACACTCTTGTTATAAAAACGCGTCTGAATTAAACATTCGTAACATAGATAAAATGCTCTGTGTTCGTAATATTGACCTCACATTTCTCACATTTATTGTGGAGATTGTAAAAGCCATGAGCAGTACATTTAAAAGCATGAGCTAGTATAAAACGGCTACTGGTTTATCTTTAAAATCATAAAATCTCTTGTGACACTTGCTCCAGAAAAGAGACCTCATTTGGAGATACTGACCGCCACAAGCGGTCCAGATCGTCTGTCAAGGTACTATCTGGCCATTGTGTTGGCTTCAGCTTTTTCTTCTCTGTTTCCTGCCAGTCTTTTCTGAACCTGAGCATTTGGGAGTGAACATTCAGTTTCACCTTCATTTATGTCCCCACTCATTTCTGGAACAGTCACAAGGGAGGACATTGTTTCTTCTTCTTCTCCTGTAACATTTTCTTTTTGGGAGGTGGCTTCCTCCCCCATTTTTAATTGAATATGACTCTGCCCAAGGGGTCACCCCACTTCCTCCTCCTTGTCCATTCCCTGAGGCTGGCTGGGAATTTAAATTTCTTGCCAAAACCTCAGGGACTGCCTCCTTTCTTTGCCCTCCATCTTTCACAGGGGCAGCCCTTTAGTTGCTTTTCAATTTATTGGCAAAACTTTTTGGGCAGTCCCTGTAGAGGTGGTCAGTCTCTTCACACAGATTACACCATCTGCCATTGGTACATTCCTCAAAACTGACCAATTTCTCGACACTTCCCACGCACAATTTCTTGGCAGGCTTCAGCCAGATGCCCAATCTCGTTACACTTTCTACACAGTTTGGGAATTCCCTGATAATGAATGTAACCAGGGTTTTCTCTCAACACAATCATGGAGGGCAGATGTTTCAGGCCCTGGAAGCCCTCAGGGTCTTCCCATTGTTTAATCAGGACTCACCAAGAGCAATTCCAGATGCCATCTTCATCTATCACTTTGATTGGATGTCCTCTAACTGTGCTAAATCTTCCTAGCCAGGCAGAAATATCTTCTTCAGTCACTGACTCATTAAAGATTCTAACAACAACAGTTTTAAATGAGTTATCAAAGTTTTTCAATGGTGGACATGGAAAACTGGGCCTTACACGTTTCAAACTTTTGCCAGAAACTATTCAATAAGGAAGCGCTTTTGAAACTTAAATCAAAATCTTTGTTTTAGGGGCATTTAAACAATTTTTCTGTCGGGTGAAATCCAAGAGTTTTTTGTATTAGGTTCCTAGAGAAGTCAAGATGTGACCTCTCCACAGGAGCTTACCGTCCACCAGTTTAAAAAGAAAACGCACGCTGTGGTAACTTGTGTAAGCACACCGGCACAAGCAGCCGACATGGTGGAGGCACTCCCAGCTTCCTAAAATGAAACTTTAAAAGATAAATTGTAAAAAAGTCTTATCTTAAAAAATTCGTCCAGCGAATCAGAGGTTTCTTTCTAGAACCTGCTACAAAGAAAAGCGCTAAAGCAAAATGTTTTCTTGAGTGGAAATGCTTCAAGATTACCAGATTAGCTCTACGGGCATCAAGATGGATGAGGGAAAAATGGAAGCTATCCTATCCTGGCCAACATTCACAACCCTCAAAGAACTTCAATGATTCTTAGGATTTTCAAACTTCTACCACCATTTCATCCTCATTTATACAACCCCAAATCAGAAAAAGTTGGGACTGTATGGAAAACACAAATAAAAAAAGAAAATAGTGATTTCTAAATTTACTTTGACTTGTATTTCATTGCAGACAATACAACAGCACATTATTTAATGTGTTCCTCATGATTTTTATTTTTTCTTCAAAAAAACAAAATTTCTATTTTGGTTCTTGCAACACATTTCAAAAAAAGTTGGAACAGGAGCAATTTAGGGCTAGTAATCAGGTAAATTGGTTAAATAATGATGTGATTTGAAACAGGTGATGTCAATGTCAGGTGATGTCAGGTGATTGTAATTATGATTTGGTACAAAAGCAGCATCCAAGAAAGGTCTAGTCCTTTAGGAGCAAAGATGGGCAGAGGATCGCCAGTTTGCCAACAAATACATGAGAAAATTATTGAAATGTTTAAAAACAATGTTCCTCAAAGAAAGATAGGAAGACATTTGCTTATTTCACCTTCAACAGTGCATAACATAATTAAAAGATTCAAGGAATGTGGAGGAATTTCAGTGCGTAAAGGACAAGGGTGCAAGCCTAAGCTGAACAACCGTGCTCTCCGATCCCTCAGGCGGCACTGCATCAAGAATCGCCATTCATCTATAAGCAATATCACCACATGGGCTCAGGACTGCTTTGGCAAACCTTTGTCAAGTACCACAATATGTAGTTACATCCACAAATGCCAGTTAAAACTGTACTGTGCCAAAAGAAAGCCCTATGTTAACAGTGTCCAGAAGCATTGTTGACTTCTCTGGGCTCGGAGGCATCTGGGATAGACCATCACACAGTGGAAACGTGTACTGTGGTCAGATGAATCAGTATTTCAGGTATTTTTTGGGAAAAATGGACGCCGTGTGCTCCGGACCAAAAAAGAAAAGGATCATCCAGACTGTTACCAGCAACAAGTCCAAAAGCAAGGGTCTGTCAAGGTATGGGGTTGTGTCAGTGCCCTTGGTAAAGGTAACTTGCACTTCTGTGATGGCACCATTAATGCTGAAAAGTACATAGAGATTTTGGAGCACAATATGCTGCCTTCAAGAAGACATCTTTTCCAGGGACGTCCATGCATATTTCAACAAGATAATGCAAAACCACATTCTGCACACATTACAAAGTCCTGGCTGCGGAGGAAGAGGATACAGGTACTTGACTGACCTGCCTGCAGTCCCGACCTGTCTCCAATAGAGAATGTGTGGCGCATTGTGAAGCGCAAAATGTGACAACGAAGACCCCGTACTGTTGCCCACCTTAAGACTTGTTTGCAGCAAGAATGGGACAAAATTACACCTGAAACACTTCTTCACTTGGTGTCTTCAGTCCCTAAACATCTTTTAAGTGTTGTGAAAAGGAATGGCAACATTACAAAGTGGTAAATGCTTTACTGTTCCAACTTTTTTGAAATGTGTTGCAAGAATTAAAATAGGAATTTTGTTTTTTTTTTTTGAAGAAAAAAACAATAAAAATCATGAGGAACACATTAAATAATGTGCTGTTGTATTGTCTGCAATGAAATAGAAGTCAAAGTAAATTTAGAAATCGCTACTTTTTTAATGCGTATATATAATATATATATATATATTTTTTTTTACCTTTTTTTTATAGCAGTGTGTGTGTGAAATTAACATTGTATTGTTAATTGTGTTGTTGGAGTCAGTGAAAAGTAGGCTACCTACACTTGTTAAAACAAAAACAAAACTTGTTCCAACTTTTTCTAAAACTATTTTCATAATGTTTTAAACTTAAAAGTATCACTTTAATTATTTCCCTTACTGAACTGAACAGTACGAGTGGCCCCTAGAATTATTCTCATCTTTCATCTGATTAAAAGCCCTGAATCTTTCTAGTATGTGGCCGTTATCAATATTAATGGCCTCCTGCATTTTAAAACCTAAAAAATGTCTGTTTTGTTCATAGCATCATTTCAACCTTTTTTATAAGGTTGGACAAGCCAACATTAATTTGTTTACCTCTGTGCCTCTGTGTAAGCTCAATTAAAGATAGTGCTTTGTCAGGATTCCACTGTAAACCCCTTCAGAAGGTCATAATGGAAGCTAATGTTTCCCCTCACATTATCTCAAGCAGTAAAGTGCTCCTCAGTAGATAACATCACTGGGCTCCATAATCTTTTAGGAAGCACATTCTCATATTGCATGAACACTTCTATTGGGATTCAGACACAATGGGATTCATAATGCTTTCACATTTGATTAGAATGTATTGTTTTAAAAGGTAGACCTGGTTACAGCCCTGTGTAATTTGTGACTGTCATAATATGATCATGTTTGTAGTATGTTAAATGATAACTAACATACTGTCTTACTAACAAATCAAGATTTGTTCTGTGAACTATAAGTCGTTATTTCAAAAAAGTAAGTCATCATGTATCTCAAGAGGCTCTCTGTGAGTTTCTCCCAAGACAAATATAGGCTACGTTGCTTTCTTATGTGTTTAATTAACAGTTGTATTTTTAGCCTGGGTTAAATTTGAGTGGGTTATATTGAGAATAAAACATCTAACACTGTGCCATTTTGGCATGGCTGTTATATTTCCTCAAATTTAAAACCAGTCAAAAATTTTAACTAAAGGAATAGTTTAATTAAATAATAAAATAATACAATTGATGTAATTTCTTTTGTGAAACAAACTGAGAAGCTAAGCAGAATCTGAACTAAACGTTTTCTAATCCACAAAAATGCACATTGATAATTACTTTAATGTCCAAAAGGGTCACGTAAGTAACATATGATTGGTTTTACAAGTCTTCTTCTAATATCTTTGTTTATCTTCTGTTTAGGAGTTTAGACATTATCATCAATGCACAGTGTAAAACTCCAGCAGATGAAAAGATTACAGATGAATAAACATATTCTATTTGGCTCCCAAAGGTGGCATTTTCAAAGAACTTCTTTTAGGGTGCTTTATAATGTTATACAGTGTAATAATTACAGTTATACTCTTTACAGTGTAAATCTCTATCTACTGTTCTTGTATGGAAAAGTGGCTCAGAAATAGTTATTTGGCCACACTATATATTATGCCTGTTTTACGTATTATGATATGTATGTGCTGTGGAAGTACACATCAAACTCAACAATGGCTTAGTAAATTAAATGTTAAATTCAAACTTTTTTGAAAAGTTATGAAATGCAATTGCAATTTTCATCATCTTTGTTTAAAGTTTAGTGCATGCCATACAGTTTTGACTGGATTATTTATTATTGCAAGTCCTAAATCTTTTGCTTTATTTGTGTCAGGGTCCTGGCTTCCTGTTCTGAGTCTTTCTTGATTATCCTGCAAGGATCCTGCCATCACCTGTGTTCTGTGTCAAAGCATGTTATTTGGTTCCAAACTCATCCTAGTCTTGGTTCCTGTTTCTTGGAGTCAGGATCAAAACTCATGCTCTGGGTCTTTGTTTTCTGTGGAAGAACATGGCCTCTGTTTTGTTTACATTCACCATGTGCTCTGCAGGTCGCATGTCTTGGCCCCGTCCCGTTGTTAGTCTTTTTATCGGTTTATTTCTCTCACCTGTTTGTCCTTGTTTTGCCCCTATTTAATGCCCTTTGTGTCTTCTGTCTTGTGGCTTTTTCCTGAGTTAGTCGGACAGTTTAGCCTGTTGGATTCTAGCCGTGGTTTTGCTCTGTTTGTTGGAGAGTTGTTTTGAGTTTTTATATATACAGCCTGGTTTTGTTTCATTTAAAATAAAGACTTTTTCTGTTTAAAAGCTGTCTGCAACTGGCTTGGTTTCTCATGACTGTGACAATTTGCTTTATCCCAGGGTTAAAGTAATAGGTTTAATCATAAACATTTGCAGTGAATTTATGTTAATGTCAGTTTGTGTTAATTTAAAGCATTACTATTACTTTATTACAGCAAAAATGGTGCAGAAACATGGTGCAGAAACAGTCTCTGCACTGGTGCACCGCACCACTCCTGCAATGCGTGTGAAAACAATGAAGTGTGTGTGAAAGAGGCTTTAAATACTTATGTAGTGGGACAAACAGCAGCTGTTGTTTTTAACTGAAATTATTTTACCATGCCTTTGTCTTTGTAGGTTGTCCAATCACAGGCGAACAGTGAGCATTTAAAGAGAAACTGTAAAGTACCACTTGTGTGAGTGCTACTTGTGTGACATCAAAGGGACCGTCCTTTCGGTTTTGCTCTTTTTTGTGTTGCAGGTAAGTGTTGTCAACTTTTGGGATTTACTTTGTAAGGCAGCTGGTCTAGTGATCAGTGTTAGGTTGAGAACAGATCTGAGGGAAAATATCATTAAACAACAAAACACCATTTGATGTTTGTTCCCAGGCTATGGTTTCTTGTCTCCCCCATGTGGCACTGATACCCTGAATTTCACCTCTGCCTTCCCCCCTTCTCAATCTTTCCCTCCCTCTAGGTTCAGATGAATGGAGCTCACTGAACATATATGTGCAACATACAGTGTGATGTCACTGAGGTGCCATTTTTATGTTTAGTATCATTTTGTAGGTAATGGTGTGATGGGTAAAAAGGTCTACCTCATGTTATTATTGGATAGTATTCTAAGGGCTTAAAAACTTTGGAAATAATCTTTACCCCGGGTAGGGGTGTGTCCTTCCCAGGAGACTTGGACTTTGTACTGTTAACTACCCCAGCGGGGTGCCCCTTTAGTTCACGAGAACCTTACCAGACTAAATCCTGAATTGGCCATAGAATTTATGACTCTTTGTCTTATCTGTGTATATAAGGTGGCTAGGCAAAAGACTCATGGAAGGAGTGTCTCTGTGTTGTTAGGTATAACATGAACTCTATTATTTATGTCTTTTAATACTGACCATTTTAATTATTTTAGTGAACTACATTCTGTAATGATTGTAAATGTTTGATTTAAGTGTTACCTGCTTGGAAAAATATTGTTAATTTAACTTTGAATGTGTCAAAAATTATCACAAGTATTTTATACCTCATGCTACCACAAATGTGTTCAGGATGTAGTCAAACTGAAGACTTGTGCTTAAAGGGAAAAGGCCTTAACTTATGCTTGAATGGAGAAGCTTCAGCATGAGTTATAATTGACAAATATCATCTTGTGTTTAAATGGAGAATACCTCAGCACCTTCAGATATTTGTATATCACCTGACACAGAAAATTGTATGTAGCAGCTTGAATAATTATTATTAAAGTATGAGCAAGTAGGAGGTGGCAATAGCATGTGATCCCTAATAAAGAATAACAAAATGTATGAGAATTCCAGAATAATTCCGGAACCAAATTATGGTCAGCATCAAATTAGAACCATTATTAATCTAGATTGGAGTCAGATTAAAATGATCAAGGCCAATTCTATAAAAGTGAAGGAAAGACAGAACATGTGAGATACCTTCACCCACGCCGTTGGATTCCGTCATTGGGCCGATGGGTGGTCTTTACACTAGTGTTCAAAAAGGGGGTCTCCTCAGGGTCACAAGGACCATGCTGAGGTGCCCAGAGAGTACTAGGTGCCTTCTTGGAGGATTCAACCTCCTAGCACCTCTAAGAAATCTGACTGTCAGATCATGCTTACCTAAAGATTTACCATCCAGTGTAATGTGATATGCTGCAATAGCATATCCCTCAGGATAAAAGGGGACAGCTGTCTCTTTGATTTCTAAAACATCTATAAACAGGTGCTACCCATGAGTGCTGGTCATTAATGAAATTCACACACACACGCATGCACACCCTTCCTAGACTGCCCATTGATGATAAATGCACAAAACTCTTCAGAGAGCAGAGAGAAAATGTTTGAACACCTCCGATAACATTAGTTTTCCGTGAAATAGCCAGTATTTTATTTTGTTTTAGCAAGTTAACAAGAATGATGTGGTCAGCTAAAAATTGATTTCACATCCCTCTGAAATGGACATCCCACCAGGCCTGCAAAGTGTTTGATATTATGCAACTTTCAAACACAATTTTTTGTTTTAAACAAAATCAATTTTTGTGCTTTGTGAAATGTTTTTAACCATTCTCACTTTCGCTGTTGTTGGGAAAATGTGGAGAGAAAAAGTAATACATGTGCTTCCCTGCTTGTTCCCTGACCTTGCCAGAACCTCACTGGGGAAAATGTGTACTTGCGTAGATGTCTTGGCCAGTCGTGCTAAAGCATCTGTGCAGAGGGGAGCCTCGAACAGGAAGTACCATAGCAGGCCACAGTGGGTTGACTCTGCAGATGCAAACCCCGAGTTTGCTGCTCCAAACCTCTCTTAAATCAACTGGACTACACAAGGGGGGAGTCTTCACTCTCCCTGAGCCGAGACCTGCTGGGACAGCGCATTGGCTGTGCAGTTAAGGTGACCGGGGATGTGAGTGGCCCGCAGGGACTTGATCCACTGCTGACTCCAAAGAAGGAGGTGATGAGCTAGCTGTGATGTGACCGCACACTCCCCTGGTGGTTGATTTAGGTCACCATCTGAGATTACCTTTAATCCAGGTAAAAGGTTAAAACCTTCACAGGTCAAACAGGAATGCCAACAGCTCCAGGCAATTTATGTGCCAATGCAGATGGTTCCCCGTCCAGAGTCCCGACACTCCAGCCTGTGTTCAACGCATCTGCTGTAACAACCACACATCTGGACACCTGTCCTAAGGGAACAGGTGCTCGTAGGAATGACAGGTAAAACCAGGGGCGACACTGCGAAGTGCCATGAAGCCGGTGCTGGAGCGGTCTCATATGCATTAACCCAAGCTGAACTACCATCGCCAAGGATGCCATCTGCCCCAGGAGCCTCTGAAAAAGTTTTAAGGGAACCACAGGCCTGTTCCTAAATGAATGCAGGCAAGCACTGACTGTGCCCTGTCCTCTGTGAGACGGGTAGTCATAATGACTACAAACTCCATGCCAAGAAAAGAGGTGCTCTGCACCGGGGAGAGCTTTTTCCCAGTTGCCCTGAAGCCCCAACTGGTCTAGGTGCCATAGCACTAGATCCCTGTGTTTGCACAACAAGTCTCGCTAGAAACTCTTGACCAGTCGTTCAGGATGTTCACCCTGTTCCCAAAGGGAAGTGAGGGCCGCCTTTGCGACCTTGGTAAAGACGCAGGGCGACACAGAGCTAGGCCGAAGGGGAGGACCTTGCACTGGTTCACTCAAAAGCAACCGAACAAACAGCCTGTGTTGAGGGAGGATTGACATATGAAAGTATGCGTCCTTCAGATCTATGGACGCAAACCAATCCTGCTGGTGAATTGCTGAAATTGTGCTTCTGAGTGAACATCCTGAAGGGCATTCTGTGGAGTGCTCGATTCAGGGTACGCAGATCCAGGATTGGTCGCAGCCTGCACCCTTTCTTGGGCACGATGAAGTAGGGGCTGTAGAAGCCCCTGTTCATCTCGGCTGGTGAAAAGATCTCTGTCGCCCCTTTCTGGAGAAGGGTGATAACCTCGCTCCGCAGGAGAGGGGCCTCCTCCCCTCAAATAGAGATAAAGAGGACACCACTTAGCCTGGGTGGGCGTTGGGCAAACTGAATCGAGACGGATTGTCCTGAGGAGCCACCGTGACAGGTTGGAGAGTGTTACCCATTCTCCAAGAAACAGAAACTAGGGACCATTCGGCTCCTCCAGGTGGCAGCATTCTGCGATTATTCTGCAATTGCACGTTCCACCTGGGGAACCTCGACATTGCCCGTGGCCGCTCCTCCGTCAAGGATAATGATGATGGATGAGCCTGCAAAGCGTGTGCATTCCGAGAATGCCGTGCTCCATGACTTTGTGAGCTCATTGTGCACCTCAGGGAAGAAAGGTACCAGATACGAGTCATCAAGCTGCGAGCACTCGGGAGAGGGTGGATGGCTTCCACCCCAATCCAATGCTTGCTGCTGCCCGAGATAGCACAGACTATTTCCTCTGCTCTGCATCACTGTGGGAGCAGAGGAAATAAGCTCTTTTAGGCTCTGTGACAGACCTGCTGAAGTTCCCAGTGGAAGTTTAGCTGAGGACAGGACAAGGCAAACCACTGCTGATCACACCATAATACACAGCAGGAACAAGAGAAACATCTCCTTTTTCTTCCGTATATGAAGAGGCATCTTTATAGATAGGTATAGATATAGATATATATCTATAAAGATGTATACATATATATATATATATATAGAGGAGATTATACAAAGATTGGAGGCGATTGGGCTCCCAAGAACGAACCCCTATGTTGAGTGACCGACACAAAGGGAACATACTGTCAATGAATTATTGATAAGTGGAATGTATGAAGTAGGGGCTGTAGATAAGGTTACATAAGGTTTGCCTTATGTAACTTACATATCAGACACAATTTATAATAATAACAATTCCAAATAAACCCTGCATAAACCACAGGATGTTGATTAGCAATACACAGCCTGTCCATAAGCACCCCAGTCCTGTTATACAAACTATTAGCACTCTTCGAACACCACTACTCTAAACAGAATAGAGGACAAGAACAAAGTTATATATATATTATTTATTTTTTTCTTTGTAAAGGAAATGTGTGTTCATTGCTAAATGTGCAATAAGTGTCTTGAAATGATGGTACTGTGGTTCATAGGTGCTTTCTGAACCAGCTACCATCACACATACTAGGAAAATAATTTCTCTTACACAACCCTACAGACACAAGCATATTTACATTTCAATATCTTGAATTAGCCACCAGTAAGCTGAGGAAGCATAACTGAGCTATGTTTCCTTCATTAAGAATTGTAAATCCATGAAAACATTTATAAGATACACAACTGGAGGATATGACAAACGAAGAGGGCTTTTCCACCATCTGCTCTAATAAGATTTATATGATGGCACTCATCTAGGGGACTTATCTTTTTTCTTTACAAATTTGAGTTACATCAAAACTGTAATCACACAGTTTGAGGTGGCAGTAAAGTTTAACAAAGTTTCTTTTACATCACAATTTGGTAGAATAAACTTGGTGTGCATTAGAGAATAATTTGCCTAAAGGTACAGTGTGAAATAATGTTTTAAAATTAAAATATGAAAATATATTTTTTAAAATTAAACTATTCCTATCTCATCTTAATTCAGAGTTAACAAAATAAATCATTTGTAAGCTAACTTTATTCAGAGCTTAAACATTGTGGTTCTGGATGTTTTTAAAAATTGTTAACTTAACAAATACAGAATTTTAACCAAAACCTTGTCCATATATCACGGCAGAGCTTTGACTCTCAGCCCTTATTGGTATTCAACTCATTGTCCATGAGAAAGGGGGGAGCATGTAGATGACACATCTACATTGACACAATGTAAATGACAGGACTGGAGTAGAGCCACCTGTCCTTTCATTGCTGTTAACAGAAACATGACTAAACATGCTAGCTGCAAGCCATCCATCCAGAATAAAGAGGCATTCCTTCCTATCTACACAATAGTCAAGGGAGAGTCATAATTTGATTTAATGTTGCTGTTTTTTATTTTATTAAATATGAAAATGATGATTTATTAGACAACAGTAACTGAGCTCAGGTCTGGCTTCAATTTTGTTTCTTTACATTGATCAATGTCATGCTCCAGACAGCTGTTATCTGTTTTTGCACATACTGCCATTTTAATATTGTACAATGCAGGAAAATGTAGCAGCAATTCTCAAGCAAACAAAATGCCAAGGTTTCCTGCAACACTTGTGCAGCTGTTTTAAAAATAGTGGTGTTGTGACCCCACATGGGGTCATCAAAGATGCTGATGGGATCGTATTTATTTAATATTTGTAAAAGCAGCTATTTTTATGCAAACAAATGACACTTATGCTAAATTAGAACCTTAAATGCAGCCTATTCTGTAGAATGAAAATTAGTCCTTCTGTTTTCATCAAGTTGACTACAGGTAGCGCAAGACCATCACAGTCCTGTCATTAGGCAGGGTAGGTGCCAGTGTAAGGCTACCCAAAAGATAGTTCTGGTTACAACATATATAACAATCAAATTAGGTAATCTGCCAATCCGCTAATGAATTATCAAACAAACTGAGCATTACGCACAGACTGACAGCCTGTCACCACATACAGACAAGCACAGTGTGAAGTTGAACACCCTATGAGTTTGAAGTTTGTAGCTTGGTAAGATACAGTTTTAAAGTACCTTCCTCAACACTGGATACATAAAGGGATAGTTCACCCAACAATGAAAAGTCTTCATTTATTCACTGTTTTCCATGAGAATGTGTAACCCTGTATTATATAGCAAATTAAATATAAATAAATAAACAGTCTGTTAAAGAAATATACTAATGAGAATTGACTGAATAGTGTTTGAAAACTATAAAATGTAAATAAATTGTATGTCAGTAAATTGATTGACATCGCAGTGATCATCCAATCACGTTAGATCAAAGCAGAAGTCCCGCCCCACCACGTTAGCTGCTAATGGTGGGAGCCATTTTGAATTTCTCCGTGAGATTAATGAGATGAGCGGCGATGTAACTCCGAGCAAACAAGAAAAAGAGTTAAAGAAGATAAAATACATCTGTTGTGTTTATTTCTTTGGATTTCGGTCAGGTTTTTTTTTTTTTTCCTGTGCTGGAACTTAGTTCCGTTCAAAGACATGATGCAAGATGGCGAGCCAACCCACACAAGACGAATGCATACTGAGTCAACCTACCCAGAAACGGGGTAGGAAAGTTCCACGTTTTATAGACAGAGACAGAATTGAGTTTCTCTTTCTTCAAGAGATTGCTCAAAGCAATATTTTTTTGTTGTGGAGACGGAACCATTTTTCTTTCTTGTTTTCCTCGTACCGAACTTTTCTTTTGAATCTATTGATTCAGATCCAATTGAACCTAGACAAAAGAACTGACTGAACTGAACCCTGTTCTTTTGAATGGAACTGATCTAACTGAACTCTATTGAACTGAATTGCTTGAATCGAATCTAAGGAGTCAAATTTCACAAACTGAATCTTTGAACTGAGAGTACTGAAAAAGATTCAAAACAAACTGTTTCTGAGTTGAATCTTTTGTGCTGAATCTTTGAGTTTTGAATTGAATTAATCAAAGTGATTGTACTGAACTTTGCTTATTGAAATTTATTGAAGAGGGTTTTTTTTGATATTCTGAGGTTGTCAGAATTTATCATTGTAAATATTTGATTTAATAAGTTTCATTCTAAGTCCTGTAGTTATTGGGTGCACCCAGATCAGTCTATTGTATTGTACACTGATTTATTGTGCTCTAATATATAACTAACTTTGTGAATTCTGTTAAAAAAAATCTACTTTACTTTCTATAAGGAAACTAATTATTCCAAATACATTTTATTTCCTTATAAGATTGTAAGTTGATTAATTTACACCTCCTGAGTGGAACCTACTGACCATAGATATTAAAATATTGCTAGTGTCTGTCAAGCAACACAGGTGTTACATAAAAAGTGGCAAGCCAGCCAGGAGGTGTAATTGTTAGCTTACTGACACCTTAAAAAAAGAAATTAATAGCTCACAAGAGACAAACAAATCAGTTCATTAAATTCATTTATTAGTTCAGTTGACAGAGAACATGGAAATAGTACAGAAGGAAAGTGTCAAAATTTTAAACACTCTTTTAGTCAGTGGACCTATCAACACTCTTGAGGATGAAGGGATTCTTGATCTGCTAAAACGTCATGGGTCCATTGCAAGAGTCATTGCCGTTAATGATCCTGAGTCCAAGTATCATGACCACACTATTGTGGAGTACAATTTTGGATCAGCAATTGAATCAATAAGTCCCTTGCTTCCTCTTAGCTACGTAGACAAAGAAAACCTACACTTAACTTACCAGATAAGAGCCTTGAGCAGTGTCTTTTCTTGCGAAGAGAGTTCTGAAGCTACAACCTCTTACTTATCCACCTTTAAAAGCATAGCTAAGCGAAGTGGAAAATCGTTCAATGCTCTGCTGCGAGAAGAACTCTCTCAGATCTCAAGCTCCTTAGTTCCAGATGAGGAGGATGAAGAAGAACGTGAACTTGATGAGCTCAATCCCATTAAAGAGCCGCATGTTTCCAAGGTGAATGTTCAGAGTCCCAGCTCCACTCCTTGTGAGCCAGTGCTTGGCCAAGATGACTTACCAAGTTCTGATAAACAGTTATCAGGTACCTAGTCAATCTAAAAGTCGGTTGAGTTGAACATGGCTCAGGTACCATGAGCCATGTTCAGCTCAATCCAGCTGAGGTGCAGAAAGTTATTGTGGAGCATATAGTGAAGAGTGAAGCCACTGCAGCAATTCCATCCACAGCTGTAGTTAAGCTCCGCCCTTTCTCAGGGAGAATTCCTCAGCCCAGTAGTGAATCTGATTATGACACTTGGCGTTGTAATGTTGAATTACTTCTTGATGACCCCTCTGTGTCTGACTTACAAAGAGTAAGGAGAATTATGGAGAGTCTTTTACCTTCAGCCACTGATATCGTGAAGTCTTTAGGGCCTCGGGCCTGTCCCAGAGCTTACCTTAGTATGCTTGATTCAGCTTACGGTGCAATCGAAGATGGTGACGACTTGTTCTCAAAATTCATGAACACTTTTCAGAATGATGGAGAGAAAGCTTCTAGCAATCTTCAGAGGCTTCAAGTTGCTCTAAGCAAGGCAGTCAGGGGAGGTGGAATTAAGTCGTTGGACGTTAACCATCATCTTTTACGGCAGTTTTGCAGAGGCTGCTGGGATGACATCCTTATTTCTGAGCTGTGCCTTGATACTCATAGAGAGGATTCCATTGAGTTCCAAGACTTATTGCATTCCATTAGAACCCGAGAAGACAAGAGTGCACAGAAATTATTGCGCATGAGAAGCCATATTGATGCATCTAAGCAGAAACAACAGCCATCACCTAGAACTGCTCATGCTTACAGCCAGGATACTGCCATCACAAGCAAATCCCCTCATGAGTCGAAGCTGTTGTCTGAGACCGCTGAGTTGAAGAAGCAAATTGCTGAGCTTAAAGAACAGTTAACTTCGTTGACCATTCTAAAGATGAGAAAGACTATCAAACCCAAGCATAAGACTGCATCCTCTCCCACTACATCTGAGTTTGTTGTTAAACAGCCGCTGAAGCCAAATACTGATCCTGTTAAGAAAACCAGACCACGTCCTGGTTACTGTTTCAGGTGTGGCGAAGATGGCCACATTTCTGTCACCTGTGAGAATCCTCCTAACTCTAAGTTAGTTGAAAAGAAACGAAATGAGTTGCGGTTGAAGCAACAAGAGTGGGATAGAGAGAACGGTCAGTTTGGTGCAGTTTCTTTAAACTTCTAACAGTTCCAGTTGAATCTAAAAGTCAATCTAAAAGTCAGCCCAATAACAAACATTTAAGAATGCACCATAAATTCCCTGCACATCGATCCATTTTACAACGACTGGTAGGATCAAAGTGTACAGCGCAAGTCAAAATCTCAGGAACTGATTGTCATTGCTTATTTGACACAGGGTCACAGGTGACCACTGTCCCTTTACCAAGCTCGCTTGACTGATCACCCCATTAAGCCCTTGAGTCATCTACTTGAGGTCAGTGGTGCAAATGGTCAGCCAGTTCCATATAAAGGATACATTGAAATCCCAATTACCTTCCCGGAAGATATGGTAGGATCTGAGGTTGAAATCTCCACACTTGCGTTAATTGTTCCTGACTTCAAACCAGAACAACAGTCTCAAGTCTTAATCGGGACAAACACGCTTGATTCTCTTTATGCAGAATGTTCTGACTTGAATAGCATTGAACATCATTCTACACGACATGGATACAATGCTGTATTAAAAACTCTTGAACTACGGCACAAACTGATTACCAATGGATGCCTTGGTTTAGTGAGACTACAAAGCAAAGAGTCTGTGATCATTCCACCAAAGCAGACAATTGCTCTCTGTGGTAAGGCAAATATAAGATGCTTACCTTTTAAGGAGAGTGTTCTTCTAGAGCCCTCAGTATCTTCATCACTTCCTGGGGGTATCCTTCTTCCAAGCAGTGTAGTCCAAGTGGCATCTATCCCACAGCAAAGGTGGACCGTCCAGCTACAGAATGAATCCAGTTGTCATGTAGTCTTGCAACCCAATACTGTTGTTGCTGAAGTGCATGCCATTAAAAATATCCTTCCTCGGGAATGTGAGATTGAATCTGTGCCTTGTAGTCAGAACAGCTCAAAGAATTCAATGATTACCTTTGACTTTGGAGACTCCCCACTGTCCAAAGAATGGAAGGAGAGGATCAGTAAGAAACTTAATGACATGTCTGATGTGTTCGCTCAACATGAGACTATGTGTGGATTACAGAAAGCTGAATTCACAAACTGTGAAAGATTCCTATGCGTTGCCCAACCTTAAAGAGTCCTTTTCAGCTCTTTCCGGTTCCCGATGGTTCTCAGTCCTGGACTTGAAGTCTGGTTATTACAAGATAGAAATGGAAGAATCTGACAAGTACAAGACCGCTTTCTCTTGTCCGTTAGGATTTTGGGAGTTTAACAGGATGCCGCAAGGTATCACAAATGCACCAAGTACTTTCCAACGATTAATGGAAAAATGCATGGAAGATCTGCATCTTACAGAGGTCTTGGTGTTTCTTGATGATTTGATTGTGTTCTCTCGAACTCCTGAAGAGCATGAGGAGCGACTCCTAAAAGTACTGACAAGACTGAGAGAGTATGGGTTGAAATTATCCCCAGAAAAGTGTAGATTTTTCCAAGCTTCTGTCCGGTACTTGGGCCATATAATATCAGAGACTGGTGTCCAGACAGATCCTGAAAAGATAAGTGCCCTCAAGACCTGGCCAAAACCAAAAAACCTGAGAGAGCTGAGGTCATTCTTGGGATTCGCGGGATATTATCGGCTATTCATCTGTGATTATTCTAAAATCGTGAAACCCCTAAACGACCTAACCGCCGGCTATGCCCCATTGAATCACAAGACAACAAATGGAGAGATGAAAGGAAAGTACTTCAACCCAAAAGAGTCATTTGGCAGTTGATGGATGACTGACTGTGATGAAGCATTCGATACCATAATTTCCAAACTTACCAGTGCTCCTGTCCTTGGTTTTGCAGACCCAACCTTACCTTATATCCTCCACACAGACGCGAGCACCACAGGTCTCAGTGCTGCATTATATCAGGAACGGAACGGAGAGAGTAAAGTCATAGCTTTCACCAGCAGAGGTCTTTCAAAGAGTGAGTCCAGATATCCAGCCCACAAGTTAGAGTTTCGTGCCTTAAAGTGGGCAGTTACGGAAAAATTCTCTGATTACCTGTATGGCAACCACTTTACTGTCATAACTGACAGTAATCCTCTTACTTACATCCTAACTTCTGCAAAACTAGATGCCATAAGTTATCGTTGGCTGTCAGCTTTGGCGACTTTCTCTTTCAATCTGATCTATAGGTCTGGAAAGCAAAATCAAGACGCCGATGGGTTATCAAGACATTGTGTCACAAAAAGAACAAGAACGAATACAGCAATTTGCCGCCAAACATCTCGGTGAAGGTAAAGGTATCATCATAGATACAAGCTGTGTGTGACAAGCATCTTATTCAGCAAGAATGCGGAACTCCTGTCCCTTTGGTGGAGTCCTTGGCCATGGAACAGGAGGTTATTCCTGGTTTTGTTCAAGACCTGATTGAAGATGAGTCTGCAGTACCTGGGTTAACTGGCGTAGACCTGCAGCAAGAACAAAGAGCAGATGTAATCCTTAACCAAGTCATCAGTCACCTGGAAGAAGGTCAATTACCCTGTCGTGCAGTGAGATATGAATGCCCAGACATTACCTTGTTGCTCAGGGAGTGGAACCACTTAGAAATGAAGGATGGAGTTTTATACAGACGACGTCAATGGAATGATCAAACAACTTTCCAGTTGGAATTACCTGTGAAGTTCCGTGCTGTGGTTCTGGAGAGCTTGCACGATCAAATGGGCCATATGGGAGTTGACTGTACTCTTGATCTTGTTCGTTCTCGCTTCTATTGGCCAAAGATGAGTGCTGATGTTGAGAGGAAGGTTAAGACGTGTGAACGGTGTGTTAAACAGAAAGCTGTGCCGGAGAAATCTGCACCCCTGGTCAATATCCAGGTGACACGGGCACTTGAGTTACTCTGTATAGACTTCCTTTCCATCGAACCAGATCGAAGTAATGTCCAGAATGTACTCGTTATTGCCCTACCCACCAGCAACCAGAAAGCAAAGACCGTAGCTAAGTGCCTTTGGGAAGGATTCATTGTCCATTATGGATTTCCTTAAAAGGTACTGAAGGATCAGGGAGTCGACTTTGAATCTAAGCTTATAAAAGAGCTTTGTGAGATGGCAAAGATTCACAAAGTGCAGACTACTTATCATCCTCAGGGCAATCCCGTGGAGCGTTTTAATAGAACGCTTCTAAACATGCTGGGTACCCTGAAGGAGCAGGATAAGTCACATTGGCATGATTTTGTGAAACCGTTAGTGCATGCCTATAATTGCACAAAAAATGAGGTAACTGGATTCACGCCATATGAAGTCATGTTTGGGAGGCAGCCCAGACTGCCCGTGGATTTAGCCTTTGAGCTACCAGTAGAAAAATCTACCCATGAGTCACATTCCAAATATGTCCAAAATCTTAAAGCCCGGCTTGAAGAAAGTTACCGAATTGCCACTCAAAATGCTTCGAAGTCAGCAATGAGGAATAAGGGCCGATTTGACAAATGAGTGAAAGAGTCAAGTCTTGAAGTCGGAGATAAAGTCCTAGTGAGGAACGTTCGAATAAGGGGAAAACATAAACTCGCAGACGAGTGGGAGCCCACTATCCATATAGTAATAGAACGAGTAAGAGACCTGCCAGTTTATAAAGTTTGTTCTCAGGATAAAGATTTTCCTGTGCGAGTGTTACACAGGGATCTACTATTACCTTGTGGTTTCCTTTATGCTTCTGAGGAAAGTGTTCCTGATGAAGAAAAGATTTCCAAGCCTAGAACACGAATCCGAAGTAAGAAAGAACAGTTTGATGAATCGGATTCAGAGGATGAAATTTGTATATTCAGTAGAATTCCTGCTGGAGAAACAAGGATTACCTATGCGTATGACATCACCAAATCTAAAATGGCTGATGCAAAGGAAAAGAGAGACCTCAGGAATCTGACTTACCTCAGGAAACCAGATTACCCCAGAGTGTGAGCAGTCCAGCGAACAATTGTCCACTGGATGGAAGTCCAGGAGTGGTACAAGAAGTGAATGAACCTCCAGATTCTGAAGTACAAAGAACTATACTAACGGGAGATGAAGTGGAAGGAGAATACTTACAGTCACCCGAAATTGCCTGGTGATGAGGATGAGATGGATGTATCCACGGATTCCCAGGATCTGGAAGAAAGAACAGAACAAGAGATTAATGCAAATTCAAGATCAAGTGCAAATATTAACCCAAGGCGATCAAAGAATACCCATTATCCACAGTTGGGTAATCCCCTGACATCAGTGGTCCAAAACTTGTTCCAGTCTTTGAGTGAAGCAGTGATCAATTCAATGAGTCTTACTGATTTACCAAATGCTGACTTGATGATGCCCAAAAGTTAAAGAAATGGCGCAAAGGGACTTGCTTACCTTCAAGAGGGGAGAATGTAACCCTGTTTTATATAGCAAATTAAATATAAAAAAATAAACAGTCTGTTAAAGAAATATACTAATGAGAATTGACTAAATAGTGTTTGAAAACTATAAAATGTAAATAAATTGTATGTCAGTAAATTGATTGACATCGCAGTGATCATCCAATCGAGTTAGATCAAAGCAGAAGTCCCGCCCCACCACGTTAACTGCTAATGGTGGGAGCCATTTTGAATTTCTCCGTGAGATTAATGAGATGAGCAGCGATGTAACTCCGAGCAAACAAGAAAAAGAGTTAAAGAAGATAAAATACATTTGTTGTGTTTATTTCTTTGGATTTCGGTCAAAGACATGATGCAAGATGGCGAGCCAACCCACACGAGACGAATGCATACTGAGTCAACCTAGCCCAGAAACGGGGTAGGAAAGTTCCACGTTTTATAGACAGAGACAGAATTGAGTTTCTTCTAGAGATTGCTCAAAGCAATATTTTTTTTGTTGTGGAGACGGAACCATTTTTCTTCTTTCTTGTTTTCCTCGTACCGAACTTTTCTTTCGAATCTATTGATTCAGATCCAATTGAACCGAGACGAAAGAACTTACTGAACTGAACCCTGTTCTTTTGAATGGAACTGATCTAACTGAACTCTTTTGAACTGAACTGAGTTTCAAGTCCTGTAGTTATTGGGTGCACCCAGATCAGCCTATTATATTGTACACTGATTTATTGTGCTCTAATATATAACTAACTTTGTGAATTCTGTTAAAAAAAAATACTACTTTACTTTCTTTAAAGAAACTAATTATTGCAAATACATTTTATTTCCTTATAAGATTTTAAGTGGATTAATTTACACCTCCCGAGTCGAACCTACTGGCCATAGATATTAAAATATTGCTAGTGTCTGTCAAGCAACACAGGTGTTACAAATGGAAAAAGCAATTGTTACATCAAATTTCGAGTCTTACACTACAATCCTATAGCCATTCTCTTTTAAGTCCACAATGAAGGTGTGTGGTAATGCCACGGGTCAAAGAGACATTAGAATCTTATCTCTCACCTGATGGTATGTCATCCTTGAAATCCCTGATGCTCCCCACCCAACCCTGTCCCAAAACATCCTCTTTGGTGGGGAATACATATTGGCAGCATTAGCAAAGACACATTGGTACGATACCAATCTGGATACCATCCCCAGTTGAATGGGCAGACGGAGAGGAAAATCCAGGAGATTGGACACTTCCTACGAACCTTCAGCCATGGCCACCAGAACTTTTGGAATGAGTTCCTAGGCTGTAAAAGAAATGCTGCCACAGGTTAGGTAGAGGATGCAATGTGTCTTTGAACAACAGGCTTGTTTGTGCACCTCCACTGCTTTTCATTGTGAAATAGGTAAAGAGTGCTGGATACATAGTACCAGGTCATAAATCAATTAGACAGTCCCAAGAGCAATGCTGAGGTGCTGTTCCATCTAAAGCCTTCAACAGTATTCTGCTAATTGTAATATGGTGTTCAATGCACTAATTGATAAAGAATTAAAAGAAGTTTTGGAGACCAAATTCACTCACATTATCTTTTCTGGTGACTATCCAAGCACTGTCAAGTATAAGAACATAACCCAGACGGGGTTATGTTCTTTAATCTGTATGTGATCAAAGAAAATTTGATCACCATTTTCATGATCTCTTTAAAGAGATGATTACAATGCCTAAAGTGAGGCAGCGAAGCTGGACAGTTAAGTACATATGGAGTCATTTGACATTTTAAAAAAAAATCAAGTAATGCAAAAACAAAGTTGTATTTTCAAGCAAATAAAAGATTTTGCAAACAAAATCTAAACAAAATTGTGCCGTTACCTTATTTAGTAATTCCTTTGGTGAATTGAATGTTGAAACAATACTATAATGCATACTAATTAATTTATAAAATGAATTTCACCCCAAAATCCTGTTTTTTTAAATATATACTATTCGATATGACACAAAATTATCCTTATGGGATTAATAAAGTTCTGTATTCTAATGCTACTACTAGTGGCTTTTAATGTTTTTGAAAAATAACCCTATAAATCATAAGACTTCAAAAACTATCACACACACAGGAGGCAGCACACACACACAGCAAGTATGAAGCCTTGCAGAAACAGCTCAGCCATCATGTGGATGACTAAGGTGGCCTTGGGGGACCACACATTGCAAAAACATAATAGGAAAAAAGCCCTTGTGACCAGCCAAACATGGATGTGAAGCTGCAGGGTCCAACATCAGCCCAGTGGACCAGACAGTGCTGCAGATCTTTATTACACTGCTTTGGGCTTTTGACCTCACATGGCACTTTGGGTCCAAGAGGTAGAGGGTGATTTTTTGTGAGCAGATATCTTCAAATGCTCTCCTTAAAACAGAAAACCCAAAGTACACTTCACACTCCTGGATGCACATGACCGTGATCCTTGAATGTCTACTATATCTGACAAATATCTTTCACTGTAAGTTTCATGATTTCATTCTTGTTAACCTACATTAGCTTAACTTCGCCTTCAGTTACAACTGTTCAAATGTAAGATTTTGTTTACAGAAACATTTTTTGTTATGCTGGTTAAAAGGTTTTTATACATCCTGATAGCAATCAATAAGTAAAGTGTTCAAAATATAGTTATATATGTATATTATCTGTGAAAAGCACAGGACCATAAAATGTATGTCCAATCATTGCATTCAATTATGATTGTCCTGCTATGTCAAACTATGTATTTGCATACCTCTGCACACCCTGCTCAAAGAAAAATTTGGGGAGTTTAAACTCTTAAGGGAGAGTGGGATCTTATGCTTTTAAAGATAGTTTGCTATTGCTAGGCTCTCTGAAATTGCCTACCCTAACTTTTAACTAAATTCTGTTTTAAATTCAAAAACATTAGAGTAAAACAAAGTGCAGTAACTTTTAAAATGCATTATGATGCATCTCTTTACATGTATATTTCTAATTATTGTCTGTTTCTTTAGTACACCTAAAGGAATAATCTCAAAATGTTTTTTTTTTTACTTATCCTTATGTCATTCCAAACTTGTATAGCTTTCATTATTTTGTGAAACATTAAAGTAGTGAACATTAAAATAAAGTATTTCTTTTCTCAAATAAAACAGAATGAACATGAAATTTAAACTGAAATGATTTGTGCATTTCTCAAAACCTCTGAAGCCATATAATTGTCACAGAGCCAGCCATGCCTCCCGCAATAGACATCACAACTCTGCCCACTTGTTCCCTCTCACCCACCTACTGATTCTCTGCACCTGCACAGTTAATCAAGGACTCTCTATTTAAGCACCACTCTGGCACTTCAGTTCTGGCCTCATTGATGTTTACCTCTCAATGCCCTGGCTGCTGATGAGATCACTTACCTGTTGGACTGTCTTCCTGGTTTCTCTATTGTCTGCTCCACTAGTATTCTACAAAAGAGACGACTGTGTTTACATTCAGCTAAGTTACTATTTATTCATCTGTTGATTCATATTCACCTGTTGTTCTTGATTCCAGTTCTGTTCACTATCGATAGTCATCTGTCCAAACTTGCCTCCATTAATAAAGATTACGCTATCTACTATTATGTCTCCATTCCCGAAATGCAATTCAAAATACAATTCTGTATTCTGTAAAACTGTATTCCACTGATCAATCTAAAATCAGTGGGATTACATAATCTTATATTATCTCCCTGTTACCGATTAGAATGCTGTAGGCTGTAGGGCACAGGCTGTCTGGAATGGATGTATGGGTCTTTAACCAGCATGCTGGCAGCTCTTCCCTCCCACTTCAAAGAGGTGTTTGGTCAATCTGCTCATTCCCTGTCAGTTCTTGATCAATTGCTCGACTAAAGTTTATCTGTGGCAGAATACGCCTTACAATTCTCTGACCATCTCCCTATGCAGCTGACCCCCTCCTCACCTTTCTACAACAGATGTTTTCTGACTTTGTCCTAACACCATTGGTTTAATTAGGTTTAAATGTGTGGAAGTTTTGTACAGGGTAAGTGTTTACTGTGTGTGTGTGTTGACTGTGGTAAGAGCTGTGTTACTTGCAGTGTTCGCATTTCAGACACAAAATGAAAGTGTGTGATCTGAGATGAAAAGTCTCAGATCATAAGAATTTGCTCTCAATGTGCCTTCAGCTAGTTTTCTGAGTAAGGGACATGCCCCAACTTGTTCTTCCTGACTGGGAGTGTGGTTGTTCAAATGTGCTTGTATCATTACCTGCAAAGGTTTCCTACAAATGTTTTCATGGAGTAGGATGTTAAAACAAAGAATAACGCTTTTAACAGTGCACACTGCCCCATCCTCTCTGACACCTTCTGGCCTGGGATAATGGCACTGTGTTTACTTTCTGAAGGGTGCAGATGTCCTTACTGCTGTTAACAAACTCTGATGCTGTCAGAGTGTCTATGTACATAGGATCACACAACAGTTTAAAGAATCTGAGTGAATAATTTGTTTCTTACTTGAAATAGTTTAAACTTAAAAGACGAATAAGAAAAATTGTGTATTTTCCTTAATTTATACACTTCTGTAGTTTTTTTATTTTAATAAATGTTCTTGATTATTTTAATCTTTAAACTATGGTTCAAACCTATGTTTAATTAATTGTAAAACTATCCGTTTACAGTTTTCACTGTGTTTAGCACTGATTTAGGCATTCATCATATTATTCTTAGACTTATGAGAATATAATATCATTCTTACATTTGTAAAATATTAAAATAGTTAAAAGACCTCTCTTGTCCTATTAAACACAGCATAACTTACAAATGGTGGGTTTATTTGCAGGGGCGGATGGTAACAGCGTTAACAAATGGTATGTAATACAGGTTTATTTTTATGAGCTTCGGAGGACACCCCCTATTTGCAGATCACCCTGTGGATGAGTACAAATGCAAACGGAAATCGCAGTCAGTCACCACATTCAGTAGTGATCCTCACACGTTTGTGTCAGCATTGGCCTAATTTGATCAACAATCACAAATTCTATCAAGAATTTCATTTTCTGCTTGACTTTCTGTTTATAAATGAAACCTTCATTGGAGATGGCTTCCTGTCATAAAAATGTTTAATATGTCGTCATAGTGTTAGGAATTATTAGTAATGGGTGACAGCCCATATGCATTGCTTAAACAGGATCTCTAATGACCTAGGTCACTTAGAAACGGCTGAGTATCAAGTTATTAAATCAAACACGATATGTCAACCAATTTATATTTGCTTTTTACGCGTACATAAAGTGCATACATGCAGAATGATTATTCATTATTTATTTAATATGTTATTCTTTAACACCAACAGCACAGCAACAGTCTCAGCATAGTCAGGCCTGCAAATGAAACTGCACAACTGTCTGTCCCCTCAGTAAGTGTACTGTTTTAAGGATATTTACACATTTAACGGTGTGTGAAATAAGTGTTTTACATATTCTTATGCATTTTTTCAAAAGGGACATCAAACATTGTAAACTGGTTTCCATTGGGAGTGTCCGAGAATCACACAGCGAGGTCCACCGGTGGTATAACCTCCCCGGGGTCGACTGGTCGTGAGCGGGTAGTGACAACAGTTGCTCAGGTTCATGCGTCGGATGACGGTGAATCAACGTATCGCAGTACCATACTACAAACACCAGAAAGGAAGCGGAAATGTATGATCACAGAGCCCATTAGTACGTGTATGTGAAAAAATTATGTTGGAGGCTAACAGGGATGTATTTTATTTTTCACTATTTCATTCAAGCTTATTTCGTTTATCACAGATCCGATTGTGGACGACAACGCTGTAGCAGATATAATGATATAAATATAATAGATGACATTCGGACCTGGGATGAGGAATTGATAGCCACATGGGACGCTTGTCAGAGTGCAAGACACACATCAGAGTGAACCTGATGTGGAGGATACAGATCCTGAGGAATTGCCTTCGAATCAGGAGCTTTACAGGCAGGAGCCATGGCCTGTTACAGACAAGCATCATCTGTTTGAACAAATACAGGATGGTTTTAATCCTGAACCGCACGTACCAGCTGCACCTGCAAGTGACAGTGGATGAAGAGGACTAGGAGCTACAGGAGGAAATGGAAAGCTTCAGGATGCCCTTGTGGGACCCTGCACAGAGACTAATCACAGAGAGCAGTTGGAGGAGAAGCCAGAAAGGAGCTGGTAAGAAAATGTGAATGCCATCTGTATGCAACCCAAGGGGTGGGGGCAGACACACATCACCTGGCCCCACATACCCTGACAAGCTGGCCACAACCTTTACCACAAATCCTGTGGAAGGCCACAGTTCACACACATACTTGCAGATTGACCCTTATATATGAACATTGTCCAATGTAACTACACAAGACAGTCTGTTCCTGCTCAGGATCACCTCCAGCCATAACGTACACAGCTTCCTGGACCAGCAGTCAGAAACTGTCAAAGTGGATTACCAGCGGCTCCAACATGCACAGCCAGCCTTGAGCCTGTGTCAAACAACAGGACAAACCGATAAAGAGGAAGACTAAAACTATAAAACTCTTTTCTCAGAAATCTGCATCTCATCATGAGCCACCATCTTAGCACTACGGCCTTTTCTTTGTCAAAATGACCACCTGACATCAGTGGAACTCAGCCCATAAGGCTCACTATGAACACAGGGCCACCTCCATAAAGACTGTTAAAGTCCTGCCTGTCTCTGCACTGTTCCTGGCTCCTGAGTCAGTTCTGGGTACTGTCAAGCGTCAAGCACCAGAGAGATCATAAAGCAGCCCACATTCATCATATGACATGAAGGACATCATCCCATAAAAACACAGTCAGCTCAGCCAACAACGACTGACCCACACCAGCCAGGGCAACAAGCCCAAATATTCATTAGAGGAATTCACCTCAATTGACCTCAGACAAGTCCAACTTAGACATAGCTGCACTGGTCTGCTTTCGGGACAGGTCAGAGTCAGCAGAGATCCTGAGAACAAAGGAGATGATCCAATAAGAAGCCTAATAAGAAGCCTCACCAGAAGGACATAAAGAACAAATCAGACTCCTCCTTTCTGGCAATGAGTGGCATGTGAAACAGCCCTCCAGAATGCCCTCCTACCGAAAATCATGCAAAATGTCTGCAAGCTGCATCCTGACCACAGAGACAGCCACCACCAGACAACCAACACACACCAAATGTTCCCTTTACTGTCAAGTGCACACAGTTCCCGCAGGACACTTGCTTGTCAATCATGATAACTGCCCAGGGAATTTGTGCTTTGAACTTGAAGTGGAATGACCAATGCTTCTTCCTCGTTCTCGTGGACCTCACAACCCCCTGGGGGGGGCTGTCAGGTGCAAGAACCTTTTGGCAAGCCAGACTATACAAAAAGTTACACCCTGGATAGTAAACTAGAGATTGCAGTACCTGCATACACCAAAGGGGTCGCTGTCCAGCTCAACAGACAATTTGGTCAAACAACCACACGCCTTCAATTTGTGGACCTTGGTCTCACTCTGGAAGTCAAAGCCCCAATGGACATGCCATCCTGTCCAGCATACATTCTGTACAACTACAGGAACATTTACCAAGACTCTAGACAATGCCCTCATTCAGAAAATGACCATGGAGGAACATTTAGATGGACCACGCCCCCCACCAGTTAACAACTGCCAGTGCCTTGATGCAGATACCACAATGCAAAGTCAACTACGTATACCCACTCACTGGACCACATGACACTGAACCCAATCCAGCTGCATCTAGGATATAAAGAGCATTATCACCATTGCAACTACAAAGTTTCCTTGGTACACTACCACTCAAAATTTTTGAAACACTTTTTCTTCATATCTTTTTTTAAATTTGTGAATAATAGTAAACTTATCAAACAACAAAATCAACACAAATGTAACTTTAGGAACTTTTGTGACTAAAGAAAATTAAAAATAAGGTAAAATAGTAAATATTCTAGCATATTCAATATAGTCACCCTTCATCTAGAATTTACAAAAATCTTCTTGACTTTTTCCATCACCCAGTTTCTTGAGGAATCATCCTGAGAAGATTTTTAAAGCGTTTTAAAGGAGTTCTTCTCTATCCTGCGCTCTCATTGGCTGCTTTTTTTCTTCATTATTTGGTCCAAATCATCTATTTCAAATTACAGTTTTCTAATAACAAAAATTTAATTGAAATTAATATGTTGGTACAATTATATTATAATTGTATTTTTACATTTTTTAACGTTTAATCAAATGTTTTCAGATTAAAAGAGTTTTAATCTGACATTTCAGTCAAGTATTTCCAAACTTTAGACTGGTAGTGTATGTGCAACCACACACAGTAGTTCCGCAAGAACTATTAAAACACTGCACGCCCCTTAATAGACATGTACAAAGAACAACACCACAGATCAAATTCAGACTGAGTTTCCCATGCCAGCTCTCTGGCTGGAAATGAATAAATTCAAGAAAGAAAATCAGTCAAGCATCAACACCTATTCCAAGCAGCTAATGGCATCACAAAGAACACAACATGCTCATCTGCATTAGATGAAAGGGCACATAAAAACAGCCCAAAGAACTGAATTGTTGATCTCCTCACACTGGTGCACTTCAGGACAACCCATGGTCACCAATGACCCACCCGCCACCCCAAGCATAGCAGAGCCAACCAAAAACTTCTGCCAACTCTGCACCTGCATCACATTCACTAATACTGACTTCACAAACAACATAGCTCTGAAGCTACAAACAAGGCAATGTTAAACATCTTGATCTTGACATTCAACCTTGTTTATGCACCAAACCCACAATGGCTCAGTGACCTAGAGCACATGCTGCACCTGCATTCTCCAGTTTGTCCAACATTCTCCAGTTTGTCCCTGACGACCCCACAGTGCAAGAGCTTGCGGTTCCCCAGTGCCAAAGGGGGGTCAGACTAATGCCCACAGTGCACCATGTGCTGGTTACCTAGGGACCAAAACCACTGAAGAAACAAAACAAAAAGTAGTGGTGTACTGGCCCAGCATGCAGAAAGATGAGGTAGAACACATCAGAGGATACCTTGTTTGTTGCCAATTCCAACCGGCAGACTCAAAACCACAGAGCCCCACTGCAACGCAGAGCAGCCATTTTTTCATTGTCGACCTAAAAACAGACAAGGGGGGTCCATACTGTCATTTGTCAGTTCACCAAGTTGGTAGAGTGCCTTCCAGCAGCCAATGACTTCATCACAGAATCATAGCATACCTTGAATGAACCAACCAAACAGTGGTCTGTGTGCTGAAGAAGTATGTGTTTGTGAACTGGAAAGAAACTCCATCTTGTGCTCATTGTCATCAGAGCAACCCCAAACCAACCCATAGATCTGATGGGATCTCCCTAGGATCTGATGACCTCAGACCTAAGACAAACTGTCAACAACCTGTCTCTGAATGTTGATAAAACAAAAGAGATGATTGTTGACTTCAGGAGAGCACAGACCCACCATTCTCCACTGTACATCGACGGATCCACTGTGGAGATCTTCAAGAGAATCAAATTCCTTAGTGTTCACCTGGCGGAGAACCTCAACTGGTCTCTCAACACCAGCTCCATCACGAAGAAAGCCTAGCAGTGCCTTTACTTCCTACAAAGGCTGAGAGAAGCACGCCTTCCACCCCCCATTTTGACCACATTCTACAGAGGGGTTATCGAGAGCATCCTGATGCAGCTGCATCACTGTCGTGTTTGGAAATTATGGTCTCCATCTCAGACCGTAAAACTAGTGAGGACAGCTGAGAAGATCACTGAAGTCTCTTCTCCCTCTGTTGTGGACATCTACAACATGCACTGTATTCGCAAAGCTAACAGCATTGTGGATGACCCCACACACCCCTCACACACACTCTTTACTCTTCTGCCATCTGGAAAAGGTACCGGAGCATCCAGGTACCTCACAACAAGACTGTGTAAAAGTTTCTTCTCCCAAGCCACCCAGACTCTTAAACTCACATGATCTGGTCTGGCACATACAATGCACAACAATCACACACACACTCAGAAGTAAAACACAATGTACACACACTCACATGCACTCTGGACTTTTTCAACTTTTGCACATTCTGTATTTTGCACACTTCTGTACCATATTGCATTTTTGCACATTTCACAGCTGCTAATCCAGCTGCTAGTCCATCTGCTAATTCTGCTGCTAACCCAGTCAATGTTTACAACCATGTACCCTCTCTGCAAACATATATATTGGTCAGTCCTGCTCTCTATTTTAAATTGTGGAAGGGGGGGTTTTACCAGTTGACTTGTACAGGTTGTCTTTGCACCTGTCTTTTGTACTGTTGTACTATCTGCACTTGTGACATTTTGTGATGTGTCTGTTGTCACACTGTTGTTTGTGATGTTTTGCACTGTTTTGCACTGTGATCTAGTCCTTTTATATCTATGTTGTGGTCCTGGTGGAATGTTATATAGCAAGATAACCTGATATATATGGTTGAATAACAATAATAAACTCTGAATAAACCTCTAAACCTAATACAATATATTCTATGTTGAATATGCTTGACATTTATTCTGTTTTATTTTTCATTATGTACAGCTGCTTTGAAGCAATGTAATATTGTATAAAGTGCTATATAAATAACATTGGGTGAAAGTCCCAAAGTAGCGTAGTTAGATGTACACAAAAATGGTCACAGGTTCACTATACTCAGGGAGGACACAGGTCAGTGCATAAAAAATAGATTTGTTACTCTATCCACAATCCGTTACATAATATAGATATTTTTCTATTAAAATGTACAGGGAGCTAGAGACAATCTCCAGGTATAATTGCACTCAAAGGTACCCTGCACTGCCAAAAAAACACACTTGTGATTTTCCACAACACCCAAAATGTGAAAAATGCCCCATAGTCTTTTCCCTGGGGAGAACCCCAATACTACCTGTAAAATGAATAAATACTGGGACAAGGAAATCTGTTAAGACAAAGGTAATTAATAAATGACCATCAGTTAAAAAGATGTTCCTACGTTGTGACCAATGACAATTCCATAAATGGGATTTAACTTTAAAATATCAACAAAATAGTATGTAGTAATAGAATGTAGTATCTGGTCTGACCAAAGGTTACCAGTTGGATCATAAAATACATGGAGGGGATAGGACGCTGAGTGGGGGCTGAGATCGATGGTTACCCATCGGCACCAGGAAGTATGTACCCCCACCTACCACCCATGGTTTTATTGCCAACCAGAACACCTCTGGCCTTTGGTTTCCCCGCTTACCCCTGACAGAAGAGTGCCCAAAAGGGGGGAGGATAGCTCTGTTGAAATGAAAGTGAGAAAAACCAGGTGACTGAAGGACTTTTAATACACATCAGGGAGAACTTTTGTATCAGCCACCAAAAGACCTATCCAAAGTGTATATATATGTTAGGTTCTTGATTGTATGTGTCTCCCCATATTTATCTCCATCTCTATTGCCTTGGTATATATAGTCTGACAGGTATTTTACCTGTATGCATATTCTCAGATAAATTGCATGTTAACGTGTCAAACCTGGTCATGTTTACATTCTAAATGCTCCTTTCTTAATTTACTGACTTATTTTAGATTCAGGTAAAATGCACAAATTGTCCAGTAACATGAGGAACATGTAAATGAGGTCTTAAACGGGACAAAGAAACTTATTTCCCACCTCAGTATACACCTCATTGTTGGTCCGTCAGTTTTGTTTACTTCAGTTCATCTATCTTCGCTGACCAATCTGGCGTGGGGAAAGACCCAACGAACTGCCACTCACTTCGAACGCATCAGGACCTGCATCATCCCTCACGCACACCTGGACTCTTGCTTCAGCACATATTAGTTTAATGCAAGTATCTGATTTGTTACCTAATAGCTGTGTTTAAGCGTTACCCCTTTTTAAGGTGATTTAACTGATTGTTCATGCAGAAGTAGTTAGCCGATTTATTCCTGCCATTCTTTACTCCTCTTATTTCTCTCACTGTTTATGTTTTATGTATTCGTTTGTTTAATGTATGTTTATTTGTTAGTGTAGTCATATATGTTAAGCTATATGTAGCTTAGTTCAATAAACCTTGAACTGCCTTGAAATTTGAACTTTCAATAACTTTCATTTCATTACCTGCTCTGAAGTAGTAGTGTGTTACAGTAAGAATGTTATCTTTTCAAGGCCAGAAAAGTATCATTTCTTAGAGTTGATACGCGATCCGCTGAATACCCGGTGGACGAGTAATTTAGTCTGTCATGAATATTAACTCTACTGCATCAGGTAAAATCTATAAAACACGTACGATTAATAACATCAAATCGTGCGTGGTTTTTCCCTTTGGGCTAATCATCTAGTGTTCCAAATACACTACACATAATTACTTTTTATTTAAAAAATACTGGAAAAGGTGGTGTCTTCACAGATATGTTCATTCCTCGAAAGAAATAGGCAATTTGCATGTTTCCAGCTGTTGGGAGAGGGCACTTATCAATAAGACTATAAGCGATGCTATAAGTTTAGCATCAGGATGAGGCGAGGCAAACCACTGCTGAAATGCTCTGTAATATCCGTAGCAGGAAACAATTTCAAATTGTGAGGTGTTGGGACCACAGAAAAACATTGGACAGCTCCGAAAAACAAGTCTGAGTGTTGCATGCCAGGTATATACCCAGATATCCAGGGCAGAGACTATCATGCAAATTCCACTCGCCAGTTTTCATTGGCCTTTTATAAAAAGATCAGAGGCGATTGGCACAACGACAGAAAGAGAACAGAAGTTTTATTTATTGCACCAAAATCTACATGGAACAACCTAGAACACCATCTTACTCTTGATGGATGTTCTATAAAGAGTGCTCTATCAGTTAAGAATCTAGATATTTTTTTATAGTAATTTGTCCTTTGAAAAACACATTTCCAATATTTTTAAAACTGCATTTCATCTTAAAAATATATCAAAACTATGACACATGGTCTCTATGTCAAACACAGAAAAATTACATCAAGACCTGATTGCTGCAATGCTCTACTGGGTGGTTGCTCTGCACTGTTGCTCTGCACAGAACCCTAGTTCTGTCAACACTGCACTGGCTGTTGTCAAGGATTGCATAAACTTAAAAATTCTGCTGATTACCTGCAAGGCCCTTTAGCTCCTCAATACCTGAGCAAGCTCCACTCTTATTACAGGTCCTTCACTGCAATCTGAAAATTCTGGCCAGTTGATATTATTCAATTCAAGTTTATTTATATAGCGCTTTATATCAATGTGCCATTGTTACAAAGCAGCTGTGCAAATGAGACACCCAAATGAGACAATAAAAGATATTTAACAGTGAAATAAAGCAGTGATATTGGTAAAGAAAATTATAACGAAAAAATGAATGAAAAAGAAAGGAAATTAATAAAATAATGATAATGTACAAAACAAAAGGTACAAAACATTATACTAAGCTAGTGTCATGTAAAAGCCAACAGGGCAACAGTGGCAAGGAACCAAAACTCCAGTGATGTATAAATGGAACCAGGCTAAGCAGGGAGGGCCAATTCTCCTCTGGCATGTTAAAGCTGCAGTCCATAACTGTGTTGGTTAAAAGAAAAGCTCCCATCAATGATTTATGCATTTATATTTATATAGATATAGATAAAACTAGCCGTCCGATTTAGTGTCAGATAATTAGATAAATTTGGGATATTTCAACAAAGAAATGTAATGTAGGGCCGTAATGTAAATGACAGAAAACTGAGGAATGTTTCAACAGAGATAACGGTAATGGCATAATGTTACTAACTGCAGCTCTAACAGCAAACTGTTGTGACAAGACTTAATGCATGCTGATGTGAACTGAGGTGGAAAATTAATAGGAAACCAAGCAGATATGCAGTAAATAGACTGTGAAAAATTAAAAAAGTAGGTCATTGCATTATTCCCAGTGCTTTTGGGCGACCCAGGCTATGGCTGTAGACATCATTCGATAATCTGAATCTGATCATCAAAATTTGAAGCTACCCCAGGATTAATATCCCGAGATAAAAACCCAAAACAATAATTAGAGAATAATTTGTGTAGTAATTAGTTTACTGCTGTTCATAACGTTAAGAGCATAAGAAGATAATCGGTTGTTTTTTGGAAAAAATGGAAATATGCAGAAAATATGGAGGTGATGCATAATAAGAATGCTTGGCTAAAGAGATGAGTCTTTAATATAGATTTAAGCTAAGAAAGTGTCTGAGCCCCGAACAGCATCAGGGAGACTATTCCAGAGTTTAGGAGCCAAAATGCTCTGCCGTCTTTAGTGGACTTCGGGATTCTAGGTACAACCAGAAGTCCAGACTTTTGTGAGTGTAAAGACTGTGTTGGCTTGTAGTGGAATTTAACAGGTAACCAGTGTAGAGATGACAAAATTGGAGTTATATGGTCATATTTCCTGGACCTGGAAAGAACTGCTGCATTTTGGACTAACTGTAGGTTGTTCGCTAAGGATGATGAGCCTAGAAGTGCATTACAATAGTCCAGTCTGGAGGTCATAAAAGCATGAATCAGCTTTTCTCCATCAGGAACAGATAAGTTGTTACACAGCTTAGCAATGTTTCTAAGGTAGGAGGAAGGCAGTTTTTGTGATATGTGCCACATGCTTTTCTAATGACAAATTACTGTCTAATGTGACACCCAAGTCTTTAACTGTATTGGATAAGGAAATGTATCCTTCTGTAAATTGTATTCAGAAACCTTCTGTTTACATGGGTTTGGTCCAATAAGTAATATCACTGTTTTATTTGAATTTAAAAGAAGAAAATTACAAGTCATCCAATGCTTTATATCTTTAACACAGTCTTAATTTAGATAGGAATATCTTCTGGTCTTGAGTTAATATGTTGTTGAGTATCATCAGTTTTACAGTCGAAATTTATTAATTAAATTCGAATAATATTTTTGAGGGGCAGCATGTATAATGTGAATAGCAAAGGGCCTAAAATAGATCCTTGAGGCAGGCCATATTTTACTGGCATTAATTTAGATGATTCCCCATTTAAATGTACAAAATGGTAGGGGTAAGAAGAGTAGGATCGAAACCACTGCTCTTCCAGTCCTTGAATGGCAATTTAATTTTGTAGTCAATTTAACAGACAATGACATGGTCTATAGTGTCAAATGCCACACTAAGATCAAGTAAAATTGAAATGAGATGCAATCTTGGTCCGCTGCTAGAAGTAAATCACTTATAATTTTGACCAGTGCAGTTTCTGTGCTATGTGTTCTGAATCCCGACTGGAACTTTTCATAAATATTGTTTCTTTGTAAGAAGGCACAATTGCATGGAAATTACACAATTGCAAAAATATTAGAATTACTTTTCTAATATTTTAGACATGATCAGGATATTTGAAATGGGTCTATAGTTTGGCAGTTTATTTGAATCTAGTTGTGGTGTATTTATGAGAGGCTTAATAACTGCTTTACAAGAAGGGTCAAAAGTCGGCAAGTACACCCAACAGCAATTAGTTAATTTAGCAATTAACAAAAAACTAAAGTGTTTTTTAAATGCTGCCATTATAAAGACCGCTTTAATGCTTTTCACTTTGGTGACACAACTCCATATATCCTTAAAGCCTCCTTACATTTGGCTGTAATGCTCTTTATTTTGCTCTTTCAGCCATGTTCGAAGTGTGAAATGATGACGTTCAATGCAGTACATCATGGAACAGTGACGTTATAGCCAAGCTGAATTATGAAGGGTTCTTGTATATTGGCATTAGGATTTAGACTCATGCTCTGTGTCTTGTTTGGTCTGTTTTGCTTTGTGTGGAAGCACATTTTTTGTTTACTTTTCGCCATGTGCTCTCCTGTCTTGAGTCTTATCCATACCCTTTTGTTTCCTTGTTAATTATCCCATCATTAGTTCATGCCCCTCACCTGTCTGTCATCCCTCCTTGTTTAGTTTCCAATTTAATGTCCTTGTGTCTGCTGTCTTGTGCTGGTTTATTGTTGTTGTTTCTAGGCATGTAACGTGTTCTGCAGGGTGTCTTCGTTTTTGAGCTCAGCTTCAAGTTTCTTTAGTCTTGTTTTGGTTTTGTTTAAAGCATCTTAAGTCTTGGTTTTTGTTCTGCCCCCTCGTGGGAGTTTTTGTTCAAATAAAACGCATTTAAGCTGTGATGTAACACTGTTTTGTATGTTAAGTTGTTCTGTGCCTAAGTTATCCCCTTTAACACATTTGACACCTACCCTAGTTTTTTATATTGGTTCTATATTTTTGTTCACTGCCTAGCCACAACAGTGTGATGGTATAGCTGCAATTAGTAAAATTATGCTTCTGTCGCTATCTCTGTTTGTAACATTCCTCAGTGCTTAACATATTATCACAATCAGCCCGACAGTTTTTAAATCAATATATAATAATAAATCAGTATTATCAGCTCTGTTTATATCCAAGAAAGTTACAAATTGCAGCTTTAACATTTCAGAGAAGGAACTGGCCCTCTGGCCCATCTATACATCATTGGAGTTTTGGTTCTTAGCTCTGTTGGAATGCTTACTGACATTTAACTTGGCTTATTTTTTTTTAATATTGCTTCTAGCATAATGATCTAATTACAGTCCTAAAGACTGTAGACTGTAAAGTTCCCCTTGAATGTGTCGGTCAACTAAATGAGCAAATTTCCTCTAGGGAGTAAATTTCTAAATAGATGTCATCAAACTTTTCCATGCATGTTTCTGTTTGTGGTTGGTACCTCTCTCCCTTAGACAGCTATCTCTCTTCCCATGTGTGGGCCATGCCAAATGCTTGAAGATTCATGTTCTCACTGTGAGTATATCTGGACATTGTGGTCACGGGTTTCTTGTGTAATAAGCAAAGAAGCACTTCAGTTGCTCCCTGTGCTACCCCTGTGGTTGCAAGCCCCACAGGTGATTTCGAGGGGTGATGGCTGTGCTTTTCCAGGCTGCTAATGACTGGTTTATGGGTTCAGGATGTGACTCTCAGCCGTTCTGCCTCAGTTCCTTTTTTCTGGAAGTGCATGATGATCTTACAAAATCATGTAAGGTAACAGTCTCGATTACCTTGAATGTAACCTCTGTTCCCTGCTAGAAGAAAAGAGACATTATGTCCCTTCTGCCACAACGATGAACTGAGTGCTGAAAGCTGGGCACGTCATGTCTCCTCAGCACAAACCTGAATGAGTGGTGCATGCCATCTCCCTTTTATAACTGGATATCTGGGGTGGAGATTGGCTTGCAAATTCCACTTGCAAATTATTTTTGTCACAAAATGTCACGTTCCCTCCGTCAGAGAATAGAGGTTTCATATGAAACAGATGTTTTGGGACCTCAATGTTGGGTGGCCTGGTTCAAGGGTGTTTGGGAATTCCTTTATTTTCCAGCAAGGTCAATTGGGCATACTTTTTCCACCATGGACAGAAGAATTTCAAGGTGTTTCTGTCCTTATATCCATGGTAGCAGGTGCTGCATGCCCACTCCTACCATGGCTTCAGAAACCATTTCCTGAAACAGTATGAATGACACAAGATCAGCATCTGTACAATTACACAGCCAGGATGTGTGCAGAGAAAGCCTCTGGCAGGCCAAAAGCCAGATGGTGTTGCCTACTGATTAGAAACAATCACAACATCAAGTTGTGGCAGCTTGTTGTACTCTTCATAATTATTGTAAGAGCAGAAGTGAAATGCTGAAGTCTGACTTGCTTGAAAATTTGGAGATGAAGTGGACAGGGAAATGCATGAGGAAGAGCTGCTAATCCCTGATCATGTCACTGGTCAAAACATTCATAAAGCTTTAGCAATGCATTTCAATTAAATTTAAAATTACAAAGGAACATTATGTATAAAGCTAATTCAACTTTTTTCAGATAAGATGGTGACAGTTGTAAAATGTTTCTTGTTCATAACATTCTTTTTTTAAAAAAAAATCACAATAAGCTGTATTTCATTATTTAGTTTTATTAAATATCTCCATTAAAAACAAGAGAGTTACAAATTGCAGCTTTAACATACCAAAGGAGAACTGGCCTCCCGGTTGAGGCTGGTTTCTCCCAAAGTTTCTTTCTCCATCCATACATCATAGAGTTTTGGTTTCTTGCCACTGTCACCAGGAGCATGTCTAAAGTGTTGGCACGTGGTGGCACTGCCCCTTACAAAATATGCTTGGCCCCGCTGGTGCCAAGTCCCGCTGGAGCAGTCTGTGCTATTGAGGGGGGCACTACCAGTTATTTCTCACATATTTAACGATGCTCAAAGCCATTGGATTAGTGCACTGTCAACTTCACAATACTTAATGTCATTGGTTAAAAATGCTGTCAATCGCTGCCGATCAACATATGTATGCAGAATACATAGCGCAAACAGGACCAGCCCGATTCTGCAGACTGCAGACTACATCTCTGTTCATTGTAAGTATAAATATCGAAATATGTTCCTACATGTTGAAAACTTCCTAGATTACGTGCTTCCATGTGTTATTAAGATGCTGTGCATCGCTTCAAATAGAAATCATCACGTTATTGTTACACTTTTTCCTGTTTTAAAGATTAAAGGCTCAATCACTTTATCACACACATAGATGTGCACACACAACGTTTGGTTGGACAATAAAATAAATATACAATTATTGCCTGCTTAATGGTTTTATAAAAGAGTATTGCATTGTCATTTCAACAGAACACGACTTTTCCCATGACTTGTGTCTTGTGCATACTGGGAAACTGCTGACATTTGACTAGCTTAGGGTTTTGTAAATTGTTAATATTGCTTCTAGCGGAATGATAGATGAAATGACCTATTATCTATCTTCTAAATACTCTCAGACATACTGTTTCAACAGGCAGTCTAAATGCATTACCCTCTCATAGACCACTGAGAGAGGTACAAGCTTTTGCACGTAATGACAGGTATTTCTAATGCACGTCCATTTATTCAAATGGTCAAAATGTGTTGGTCTGCTGTGACCACGTGATCAGCTTGATAGGTGTTGCCTTCACTCGCCTTATAGTGTTTTTAGTAACACTCTGAGATGCAGAAATCTCAGAAATTAACAGTGTATAACCTCATCTAAGGCTCTGTCTAGGGGAGCATCCCAAAGCGATGTTTGTGCTGTGGCAGGCTGGTCCTCTCTGTGCACATTTATTATACTTTTATAGTTTGGACTTGAAAGCTCTAGGTACTCAGGTCCTCCTAGGTTGACAAGAAAAACTCTGCGCCTATGTTCTGTGCCAATGTTTCACAGCATCTGGGCCAAGCCTTCCCTCACTGTGGTGTAGTGAGTATTACTTCCCCATAGCGTCAAGCGATGCAGTTCCCTCGAAAGGGATTGCTGATGACATTTTTGCAGACACCTTTTAAAGGTTTTGTGGCATGCAATGCTTCATCACACAAACTTGAACTTGTTCAAACTCAGGTGTGCCTCAAACACCTTCATGAAGCGTATCGTCTCAGGAAACCGGGTTACATACGAAACCTGAGACGTTTGCTACACCTACAATTAATAATATGAACTAATAATGAACATCACTATAGCAACATATAATCTTGGTTAATGTCAACATTTACTAACCCATTCTTTTTATATTTTTATATCAGTATATGTTATATATACAACCCCAAATCAGAAAAGGTTGGGACAGTATGGAAAACACAAAAAAAGCTTGTATTTCATTGCAGACAATACAACAGCACATTATTTAATGTATTCCTCATGATTTTTATTGTTTTTTCTTCAAAAAAACAAAATTCCTATTTTGGTTCTTGCAACACATTTCAAAAAAAGTTGGAACAGGAGCAATTTAGGGCTAGTAATCAGGTAAATTGGTTAAATAATGATGTGATTTGAAACAATAAAAATCATGAGGAACACATTAAATAATGTGCTGTTATATTGTCTGCAATGAAATACAAGTCAAAGTAAATTTAGAAATCACTACTTTATTTTTTTGTGTTTTCCATACTGTCCCAACTTTTTCTGATTTGGGGTTGTATATACAGTATATGTTACTGTATATATCAGTATATATATATATATATATATATATATATATATATATATATATATATATATATATATATATATATATACATACACACCAGGTTGTTCAGGTTGAGCCAATAGTGTGATGTGATGAACTTCTGAGCTACACCCCTGGTAGAATGGACTCTAATACCCAAAGGTGACACAAGGTCACAGGCCTCATAGGCCAGGGTAATAGCATCTGTGATACAGTGGGATAGGCACCGTTTCATGACCGCATTACCTTGGTTGTGTAACAGGCTGTATAACTTTAAGTATAATTATTTATTTTTGCCTATTTGGACCAATGTGCAAATCAGAAGATCACTATGTTCGGCTACGGAGGTAGGAGGTAATTACTGAGGGAAGACAGCAGACCACAATTGGGGTAAGTAATTAGAATGGTTTGATTTTTTTTTCCTTAACTAGGGCCCTCTCCCTTTTAGAAATAAAATAAAATACTTGAATTAAAATAAAATAAATTAAAAGAAAAACACTTAGTAAATTAAATTAAAAAACAAAGTAAATTACAGCACTGCAATTAAAAAAAACCTGATCAACACTGTCAGTTTCACACAACAGGAAGATCAATTTCCTACGTAAGATGAAGTTTCTCAGATTCAAGCAACTCTAAATCACAGTCTTTAAGTGTTGAATGAGTTTGTGATGATCACACATCGACGATATGTTCAAGTTCCAATTGTTCAATCACTGATATCAGTTGCTTCTTTATTTATCTCAGTCCTCAGTTCCGTATGAAGACAGTCTCTATGTAAGGAGAGTTTACCTTGAGCAGGAAAACAAAAAAAAAAAGAAAATCCAGATACTGTCTGGTCCTATTAGATTAACGCCCTCCTTTCCTTTCCCGAGTCTGGTGGGGTTGGCTCGCCATCAGTGAAAACATTCAGACAAAAAAAAAACCTGACCTGTTCAAAAGGCCAGAAATGCACGATTGCATTTAGTCAAAAACAACAACAACATAAATATATGGTAAGCATCACCAAACATCAGAAAATTAATACAGAACTGTTTAACAGTTACATTTCTAACATATATATGCATCTTTTCCAGGCACGTGTACTACACGCGACATTCACGTGAATCAACCCAGCTATGCGAGAGCAGCAGAACTCAACGCTACTAATTAGTGCAATAACAAAAATACAACATAAATCACACATACAACAGGACGAATGAAATGAAGTTTTGTTTTTTCTTACAAATTAAGCGTTGTTGTCTTGTTTAAACATTAAGCTCAACATGCATGCATAAAATGAACTCACCATGTGAGATTAAATCCACAGCGATCCAACGATAACCGATCCGATCAATCGTCACAGGCAAAAACAAAATCCACTCTTTCTACCTTACAACCAATTTTAAAAAAAAATAAATTTTTTAGATTTCAGTTTTAAACTTTCACGATATTATTTCTCTTTACTTAAGCGCTTTATCACCTACACTCAAATCTTCCTACATCGTCTTGTTCGGTATTGCGCAGTCTGCTCAATTGGCAAGTAGGCGGTGCCTACCAACAGCATTCTGATTGGCCAACATTGACCTGCTTCAGGTTTACATATACTTTGTCACATAATTTATTTTATAGAAATGACTCAATACCTCTAATGCACTTATATATACACATATATACTGTATATACTTATCCAAATATTTATATTCTTTTTTCTATAACCCGTAATTAGATCAGGGTTACAGTTGCATTTACATTACATTTACATTTACGTATTTAGCAGAAACTTTTATCCAAAGCGACTTACAAGGTAAGGAAAACAACGAAGTGATAAATCGTAGGGAGACAATAACATCAGCCATATATGCTTATAGCAAAGTGCCATTAATTATGCAGTGCCTTAGTCCCAAAGACCAGTCAGCAGAATAAAATATGCACAGAGGCAGCATTTGCTAATGTATTTGTAAATGCTATATGCATATAGTAATGCACATTCAATGTAGTAAACATTTAAATAGAAAAATGTACCTATGTTGCAGTATTTGGTATAGAATGAGGTTTTGCTTCATTAACAGCATTTTTTATTTCCTGCAAATTACATTTATTTATTTAAACTTTTGCTTAGACTTAAGTTTTTTGCTCTTAGGCTTTTGGACAAAACATGTTTATAAATATTAAATATTGCCTTTGTCTTCATATTGCTATAATTTACAAAGGTAACCCCAGTTTATTTTTATTTCATTACTCTGTCACTGTGCTTTTTTAGGTTTTGTGGGAAGTTTGGGTTTGTTAGACTTTGGAAATGTCTTCTATGCCCTGTGGAAAACTTCCACAGGGCATAGAAGAGAAAGTTTTAATCTAAAACTGGCATGTAGAAATTGCAATTAAATGCGAGTTCAGCAACCCCAAGCCCTAAAGAGGAAAATTTGTTGATTAACCTGTATTCTGTACTATCTCTGTTCTGTACACCCCCTCTGGATGGTCTATTTTTATTTTTAGGAACATGTAAAGCTCTTGTGGTGTACAAATGTTTGCACGCCAGAAAATGCAGACCAATGTATTTGAAACCGGTGGATCGCGTATGCCCAGCACAATGTGCAGCCAGTGACAACAGTTATTAAAAACTTGTCTGTGTTGTGTAGCGTTGTGTTGTGGAGTTTGACACACAGACACGGGACAGCAGGTGGCAGTTTCGCTGGATCTCTTTACTTATACACAGAAACAGAAAAGCAGCTTTTATAAGTGACTCACCCTTAATGTTCTCTCTTCCACGCAATTACAATGCCAAAAGGAAGACGAGGGGACAGAACAAGAAATTATGTTGGCTCATGATGACATCACCACAATTAAAGGGGAAAACACTCATTTTCCAATTGTTTCCAACAATTTTGTGTGAAATATAACAATATTTAACAATATACTTTGTATACCTGTATACATATTCACACAAATATGTTTCAGAACCTATTAAAAGAAGCAAAAAACTGAAATACTGTTTCTTATAACTAAAAATCTGCAAGGTAAATTGTACAAGGACCTATAGAAACAACACTTCCTTTTTGAGTGAACTTTGCTCTGCATCATGTCTTAATGCTATGAAAAATGAGCTTCAAGCATGCCCGGGTCTGAACACATGTATAATCACGCCTATTTATAGGCAGGTCAAGGAGGTGATTTTATTGTGCTGATGTGAAACTGAGCCTCGAATGGCCAGATGTTGAATAAGGTTGGATAAATAGATTCTTATTATCCAATCTAGAACATCCTCCCTACTATAACCTCCCATTCATCCCTGACCTTCACACTGAGGTTTCAAAGTCGTGGAAGAGTTCATTTTCTGCTTGTGTTTTTATTCCCGCTGTGAGCAATTATATCTCCATCTTGGTATTCCATGTGCATGGATATGGGGCAATGCATAAAGTGGAAGAGATGCTTGCGGGCTATCCCTTCCCTTCCTGTCACTTGATCTATCCGCTGCCTTTGACACAGTCAATCACCAGATCCTTCTGTCCACCCTCGCATCACTGGGCATCACAGGTACTCCACTTCATTGGTTTGAAACCTACCTTACTGGTAGGTCTTTCAGGGTTTCCTGGAGAGGGGAAGTATCCAAAGTTCATCAGCTGATCACTGGGGTTCCCCAGGGTTCTGTTCTTGGACCCCTCCTCTTCTCCATATACACTACATCACTGGGTCCTATCATACATGCACATGGGTTCTCATACCATTGCTATGCTGACGACACATAGCTCTTCCTTTCATTCCTTCCAGATGATCACACGGTGGCTGCACGTATGTCAAGCTGTCTGGCGGACATCTCGGCATGGATGAAAGAACACCATCTGCAGCTCAGCCTGGCAAAGACTGAGCTTCTTGTCTTCCCTGCCAATCCAACCCTACAGCATGATTTCACCATCCAATTAGGTACATCTTCAATTACCCCATCAAATTCATCCAGAAATCTTGGAGTAATCTTTGATGACCAACTGACCTTCAAAGACCACATTGCTAAGACAGCTCGGTCATGCAGATTTGCATTACATAACATCAGGAAAATCAGGCCTTTTCTAACAAAACATGCAACACAACTTCTCGTCCAGGCTCTGGTAATTTCTAGGCTTGATTACTGCAATGCTCTTCTGGCTGGACTGCCATCATGCACAATCAAGCCTCTACAAATGATTCAGAACGCTGCAGCACGTCTCGTTTTCAACGAGCCCAAAACAGCCCATGTCACCCCTCTCCTCATCTCTCTGCATTGGCTACCGCTCACTGCTTGCATCAAGTTCAAGGCCTTGACACTTGCTTACAGATCTATCACTGGGTTCAGCACCTCCCTACTTTCACTCATTCTTACGAGTCTATGCTCCTACCAGAAGCCTGCGATCACAGAAGGAACGAAGGCTTGTGGCACCATCACAGAGAGGCACAAAATCACTCTCCAGATCATTTTCGTTCACTACTCCATGCTGGTGGAATGATCTTCCTGCCTTCATCCGGAATGCAGAATCCCTGGCAATATTCAAAAGACAGCTAAAAACACATCTCTTTCGTGAGCACTTAACCTCATCATAAAAAAAATTCTTTCCCTTCATTTCCTATCCCTCTTTCCTTTAAATTTCTCCCTTGTTGTAGCATATGATACTCTGAGCAATGTCTGAAACTTGTATTGTGAGCACTTATTGTGTCTAGTTGCCTCTTCAGGTTGACTCGCTTGTTGTATTCCGCACTTGTAAGTCGCTTTGGATAAAAGCGTCTGCTAAATGAATAAATGTAAATGTAAATGTTTTGCAGGCATACCAGTTTGACCTACTTAAAGACCCGGACCAAGGTGGGGGGGGTTAGAACTAGGAATGAAATATGCACAGAGCAAGCATTTGCTTTGTCTCTTTTTCCTGTCCAACCACCTCCTGCCAGTTCTCTGATTCAGGTTACTGGGCAGGTGAAGAGGATGACACCTCTCTCAGATTTTCTGGCAGTGTGGAAAATTCTGACCAGTACATCCCCATGGTTGTTGAATACATTAGAGAGTGGGTACAGAATTCAGTTCACCTCTCATCTTCAAAATTTCAATGGCGTTCTGCAGACTCCATTGCATCCTGTGGTGTTAGGAGAGCGGCACCAAGTGTTGGCCAGAGAGCTCAAGACTGTCCTGGTAAATTATTATGTAGGATTCTTACAACAGATGACTCTCTCACATGCTGGGAAGCAGCCCTCGATTACCATCCAGTACATGGATATTTTGGAAACTGTGGGTCTGGTCCCTGAGGGAGCCACCTTGTAGATGCTCTACTGAGGTTGTAAAGACCATTCTGAGTTCCAGACAGCCATGGACTGGCAAACTGTATGCCCTGAAGTGGCAGCTATTTGTGTCATGGTGTGAGCAACACCATGTTGACCCAATTCACTAGGTCAACATGGTTTATGTGGGCCTGTTTCTGCTAGCCATGAACCTGTTGATGGAGCCTCTACTCACATGACCCTGACTTTGATTTTCCAAGTGTTCAGACCTGGGCGTGCCTGAAGCGCCTCGGGGAACCGGGTTACATACGTAACCTGAGACATTTTGTAAGACACTTTATGGGAGGAGATATTTGGCTCCACCCCAGAACTACTGTGTTCTGCAGTAAGAATTATTTTGCAGAACCTGCTAATGAAGCAGGATATAAATTGGTGTTTAGATTTTAACAGATTCTGTTAATTTAAATCAGTGGTTCTCATACTGTGGAATATGTAACACTATTGGTACAGTACAGTTTTCTTAAAGAAGCAATGCTTTTGAAAAATGGGCCCTGATCTCTCTGAGTCTTCTGTGTAAGGTATGGAGATCACAAATGGCAGAGTCTCTTCCTTATGGTGTTCTTATGTATATGCAGCCAAGACCATCTGATCCAAGGGCATAGTTTGCCACTGTCTATAATAGTCTTGTCTAATATAATTGAAATTAAAGTGGTTATGGTTCCATAAAGAACCTTTAACATCCATGAAATCTCTATGTTCACAATAGTCTTTTGTAGTGGAGAAAAGGGTTATTAGACTATAAACGGAAAGAAATTGTTCTTTTAAGAACCTTTGAATGAAAGGTTCATGGAATCAAAGCAAAAATTACGTCATCACTGTGAAGAAACTTTTAAGAACCTTTATTTTTGAAAGTGCATGTACACATGCACCATGAAGCACAAGGGTACCCAGGTGAGGGTGTATGATGTTTAAAAGATCCAAAACACCCTGTGACTACTCTACTGATGGGTCTGAGAATATCATAAGATCTTTCAGCATGGCATTGCCTTACACACATGAGCTTTTTCTTCTGTATATTGTAGCTACACACCTCTCTTAAGACACAGCTCAGTAAAGAAAATCATAGATACTGTAGATGTTATAAATGATGTTTTATTGAAAAATTACACAGGTCTGTGCATTTCCTTTATGAAAAGGATTTTCAGTACATATAATGCAAGAATAATGCAAACCATAACATGAAATCAGTGTCTGCTCTGTACACTGCTCAATAAATATATAGATATGGTGAACACCTGACACCTTTTTTAAATCTTTTTGTCTTGCAGCTTGACAGTACTGCCATAGAAGCATGGTAAATGATTTATTGTTTGCCAGACTGGCAATAAAATATGTAACAATAGCGACTATTTACATGTGCACTTCACAGATGTTGAAGTCATTACTAAAACTTCAGCTTTTATCTGATTTTATCTTTTATACATATATGATCATGTTTGTGCAATCAATAGTTTTTGAGGGTTTTGTGCAAACTCAGACAGCCTCGTAAAACAATAAAAATGTAAAGGTTGTACTCTGTATATCAGTGAGTCATTAGAAATCAACTGTGCCTAAGAGTGAAGGTCAATGCCTGGAGGATACAAGGCATTGTACTGAAAAAAAAAATTGATATTAGATCAAATGTTTGGAGGCATGTCAATAATGTCAAATGTAATCAACAAGCTTGCAGAATGTGAGACTATATTTGGTTTTAACTATGATTTGGATTAGCCAACATTCTAATATTTATTTCATGATGAATTATTATTTTCCCCTATACAGCTGCAAGAACCTTGTTCAGTGCCTTGTATTCAAAACTCTAAATTGTTGTTTCATTTTTGATTAAATTACAAATAATTGAAATTAGTTCTCTGTGATATTTAAATCTATTATTTCTAATTTATATGTATGCCATATTACAATACTGCCATATTTTAGAAAATAAAATAACTTATTAATATATTAATTAACCATAAGAACTCAATACAATTAACTTACATTTTTAAATCATTGCAATAACTGTCACTTTTTTTTTGCAATAACTGAATTTTTTTAAGAACTTCTTTAAAACTTGGAAAAGGCAACAGTGAGGACAATGATCACTTAAGCAGCTATAAATCTGAGGGGAAATCTGCTGGCCAGCTATATCAAGATCTCCAATGCTGACCTGTGCATAATGGAGAAAAAATCGATATGATATACCAAAAATAGAATCATTAAAAAAATCTTGCTGGGGTCTTTAAAACACAGTGGCTTCATAATTAAAAGTTGTTGAAATTCACACAGTCTTTGAAATTTACGATTCTCAGCAATCACCTAGCCTGAAAACCTAAAAATTCCAGTAAGTACTAGCCAAAAATGAAAAGCTACTATTAAAGCATGATGCTTTAAAAATAAAAGGATAGAATAGGTTAAAGAACAAAATGCTTAAAAATACTGGTAAACTGTTGAACAATACTGTCAAATAATCTTCTGCATTTCATCTAAACACCATTATAAATGGTGTTCAGTCAGTTCAATCAACTTTAAACTCACAAAACAATTACAATCTTAGAATTAGTAATTAGAATCACTATCTAATAATTATAATTAGTAATTAGAATAAATTTTACTGATATACATCTTATAAGAACAATAGAATTTGCAATGATACCATGCATTCTGTATTCTATGTGTTCTATGTGTACATATTTCATAATTTTCTTGCAAAAATAATGATGTATAAAGCACATGTATAAATGGATGGGTAAAAGAGCAGAATCCTATTGCTAACCAAATCAGTACAAACATCAAACTATGTCTTGCAACAATAAATAATCTTCAATACAAGACATTTCTTAACGTGAACTGTATCTCTGAGATCTGTTGATCTGAGGGGAAGTCCAGAATAACTACCTGATGTGAAAAAGTAGCTTTTTATTTAAAACAAGCTGAGCTGTTTTAAAAATGAGTAAAATGACTAGAACTGTGATATGAGTTTGGGTGGCTCAGTACCAGCAAACCGATTGTACAGAGGCATGATGGAAGTGTTGATATCAAGAGAGAATTTTCAAGGCTCTAACAACATCTTGTGTTATTTAGTTGAGTATAAACTAAATAAAATTAATCATACTCCAAAATTAACCATGTAAGACACAGACACATACATATCCACAAAATTCAAAATCATGTATGTCAGTCTACTCATCTGGAAGGTTAATGCATTAGGTTTAGAAATTAGACTTAAAGGTTATGTTCCACAGGTCAAGATTATACATTATGTAAGAACATATTAGACAATATATGAAATATTTTAGCTTACATGTTAAATCTTATTTTATCTTAAACAGTTGTGCTTATCCAGTTAATTGGATAAAAAGATGGAGAAATACAAATTCTACATTTACTTGGAAAGCAACATGAAAAAAATGATACCTGCTTGTGTCCAGATATATTTGACAAATTTCAAATTTTCATCCAGTGATTTTTTTTTGGCATTTGTTGTGGTGTTTCCTTTTCTACAATAATACTTGACATTGAGCATTAGTGGCCAACATTCTCATAAGAAGGTTCACAACCTGGGGTGAGATTTCTGATGATTCATGAAAACAAAAAGTAGTTTGTGCTTTTATATGTTACATTTAATTAATGATGATTTGTAGTTTGTTTGGTTCATTGTGGTTTGTTTGTGGTTCGATTATGGTTGTATGTAATCTGCAATGCTAATGATCTAAAAATAAGATATGCATGGATGCCATTTTGTTAACTGCAACAAAAACTGCTGAATATCACAAACATTAACTTATTAATCTACAGTAATTTATTAATCTACAGATTTTCTACCAAATGCACTGTTTTCACCTGAAATGTGTAATACAGTGTATGCCATCATTCCATACATATAAATAAATACATAAAAATAAGATGACAACCTGTCACCTATATTAGCTGTGATGCACGCTTTTGGGAAACCCACAATGGTGGTTTTACATATTTTTTTTTTAGAAAACTTCACGTTCAGAAATAATTATGACCATAATTTAGGCTACTTGGTCGCCTTGAGTATGTATGTCAGTAAGACTCAGAATAATCATGTCAACAATTGTAAAAAATAAATCAATAAATAAATAGTTTTTGTATCCTTATCTTTGTCTTGTTTTCCAATTAAAATGTCTTAACACCCTTAAAAATACATTTACTAAAGAAACAAATTTGTGTATGATATTATAACAATACATACCATTTAAGTTTATGTCTTGATCAATAATAATACTAACTATATATATACAATGTTAACATGTTTTAATATGAAATGGCATGTTGCTTGCATGAAGTAACTTGATATTAGCATGAGATGGCATAATGATAGCATGACTTAGCATGACTCTAACGTGATTCAGCATGATAGATATACTAGCTTAATTATGATGTTATGAGATTGCTAGGGTAACCTAAATGGTTGCTAGGGTGTGAACAGGAAGTTGTCAGGGCAATGCCTAAAACCTTCTGACAGCCCGAGTCAAATAAGCCCACCCACGTCTCTACAATGTTCTAATGCTGGGATATGGCTTATTCATTTTATTATATGGTTGCTAGACAGTTAACAGTGTAAAACCAGTAGACAGATACATGTGTGAATCAAAAGTGCCAACTCCCATGTCCCTATTATGTTCTGGTGCTGAGATATAGCTAATTCATGTTGGTTGCTAGGGTGCTCTAAATGGTTGCTAGGGGCCATGGCTGGACAGTTTCTATTGTAATTATTAAAGACTACCTGCCACTTTGAGTCAAAAGAGGCCACCCACTTATCTCTACAATGTTCTGATGCCTCTCACCTTTTTAAATTGAAATCAATGGGGTGGCTGCTAAGGTACTGTAATTGGCTGTTAGGGCGTGGTTATGGAATATGACCATTTGTTGCTGCTTACTAAGCTAAGCGATATAAGCCCACCCCCAAGTCTCTACGACATTCTGATGCAGAGCTATAACGCCACAAAATTAAGCCCAATGTTAAATCTATGGAAGTTTTTGCCCACTTTTCATACACCATTAAAACATTGTACACCCAATCACTGTCATAGCACAACACTCCTCAACAAGCCAGTCGATTTGACCCCACATTCATGGGTCACAAATGGTGCTGGGCGATTTATGTACTGAAGTTTTGTCCAGAAAAAGAAGTACGCAAGAGAGTAATAGTGATGGTTTGCTTCGCAAGTACCACAAATGATACTACTGCTGCTACTACTACTACTACTATTAAAATTATTATTATTATCTGCTAATGAAAAACAGAATTTAAGATATATTCTCTGAAAACAGGTTTAAAAATCTTCCACAATCTGCTTCTCAAGTTCTTCTTGTTTTATGGATGAATAGAAGCCTGGAAACAGGCTCAATTTTTGATTATGAAAATGTTTTTATATCTGTGTTGTTATAACTCAGCGATGGTTACTATTTTGTGGGTATATACCAAACCTGTCTAAGTATGCAAAATAGATTCATACTGATAGCCAAAGTCCAGGATGCAAAAATTAAAAACCATGCTATTGTTTTACGAAACAACATTGTTCTGCATCTACAAATGACAACTATCTATAAGTGGTTTTAAATAATGGAAAATGCAGATAAAACAGTTCAATCAGAGCTTTCATTAATTGTTGTATCAACTGATGACAATAGATGACTTTAAATATTTTCTCATTTTTGGCCTGAAAGGTGCATGCAATATGAACTATAGCTCTACATTATATAGTATTCAACTATTTACAACATTTGTACAGATGACCATATGTGTTACCAACTATGACCACACATGAGAAACAGGGTTAACAAACATTATAGAAATTTTTAACATTTAAAATTTTACATTTGATCTTTAAATGCAAAATAATGCTAGGACATGTATTTAGAATTTGACGGACTGAGTTTATCTCATATACTGTTGGCCTGACAGCAAATGTATTTGGATAAGTTTCCCAAAATTTTAATTCTTGAATGCTGTTCTTACTCTTTAAGGGCTAACAGAACACAGGCATGCAGTACCTCAGATTTTCCGCTCTTGTCCCTCCCTGTCCTGAATATTCCAGGTGTGAGTTCACAAATGCAGGTTCCTGTTCTCTGCTCCATCATTTTTTCTTTTGCTACAACTTTTGCTTTGTGGACAAGATATATTCTCTACAAAAAATGTAAACACGGACAAACAATTCACAAATTATGTAAGTGCCTAAGAAAAACTAAAACACACCCACATAAAAATAACAAAGAAAAAACAAAACAAACAAAAATACAATACATCTTAAGTTGTTTCACATAGGTTCACGTTTCCAAGAAATGGTCTCGCTGGAATCTGTAAAATAAAATAAGGCCAGCCTTACAAATTTATGGGACATTTTAAAGATAGAGATAGGAAACCCAATAAACTAGGTTAAATAGACCAAATGCAGTCGGAAAGAATATGCGGGCATAAGAATCTATCTTAGCGATACGGATGTGTAAACGGCCATGTCGCCATGCTCCTGAGCGACAGTCTTCGAAACAGCAGAAAAAGCTGGTGCAGTCCTTCCCGTCCAGACACTCATATCCATACTCCTCGTCTCGCTCCTGCATGTGGGTGGCGTTATTCATCTGGATGGCAGTGGCTGAGCGTGGGCGGATGTCTACAGTTGGGGCCTGTTTTTAAAAGAGAACACACAATCAGCCAGGGTCACTTCAAGAAAATAGGACATCAGAGCAGGTTATTTAGGGTCTGCATTCAAAAATCTCCCAATAGGTAATTTGCACCTAATTCTGTAGGTGGGATGTATATACCTACAATAGCAGTAACAACAATGTGATGCAAATTATACCACTGGGCAAATTATAAAGTAAACTGATTTTCTCTTTCTATCTTATGCTCGCTTATTTGCAGCTTATGCTAGTGCTGGGCAAGTCATCGCACTTTCCACACTTTCTCATTGAACTGTCCATTTTTCATACTATTATTTTTGAAGCTATTTTTAACTCGCTATTTCAACAATTATAATGTATATAATCAACAATTTAATGTGCTCCATAAAAATGTAAAATGTATACAAATTAAGTATTTTTTAAATGAGTATCACATTCTAATTGAAGAGTGACATGAAAGACTGCTATGTTCATTACTAAAGACTTGCATTTAAACATTTATAGTTTATATTCTTATATATTATATTCTCTTACAGGACAACAGAAAAATATTGATGAGTCATCTTGCACTCAGAGGCCAATATACAGTGTTGTCTAATAAAATGTCCTCTAGAATAATTACTTGCCATCTCCATAAAAACAAGTTGCAAATCATGGTGGCTGTGATATAAACTGAAGGCTATCTGGGCACTTTTAAAATAAAGAAATAGCTGACTGTTTAAATAAGACATATTTAAATAAATTAAAGAAACCTGTGCTTGTAAAACAACAATACTGTGGTTGAAGGTATTTTATGTTATCTGTGATATCTGTTGTTTGACTTAAAGCTTCTTGGTGGTGCAGACAAGAGTTGTACTACAATGACTTTCTGCTCAGCCTAATATGACAAAGCAACCATGTGTCAGATGGCAATAGAAAAGCCAGTCATTTAATGATATTCCTTCAATTTCTTGGCCAATGGCATGTCATGAAAACTTAAATATACAATATAAAATACACAAGTATTACAAAACCTGCCTGTCATCATTTTCCAAAAAAGACCTGGAGAAAAAGAACCATTGGGGCATAAAAACATTTCTGCAGTAACATTCATATTTGCCCAGCACTAGTACATGGAGGGTGTTTTAAATCCCTTTGAAAAAGCATAATCAGCTGTGCATGCTGGCCACTTGGGGTCCACATTATGTAGCATTCAGGATATAGTCGCCTGGGCCTGTGCAGAAATGCGTTGTGTAACTTGCTTCGCAAAGGGCTGCACAAAAGCACAAGAACACAGATAGCCTGTGTGTGGATTGAAACAAACACAGTGGCATTTGCAGCTTTAACCGGATGAAATACAACAACCTTCAAAGAGAAAGCACCTCTCTGATTATTTATTTATTCATTCATTATTTTTTTTGTTTGATCTTTGCAAATACATCAAGGTAGACAAAATATTAAATACTATATAAACTTACAAACATACAATCTATTAAGTTTATTTAATTTATTTTTGTTGTAGTTTTGCAAACATTGTTTAATGTTTAATTTTCATTCACTTTTTTCCTTTTACATTTTTACCAATTTTACAAATTTTTTACGTTACTATGTCACGACATAATGTCCTCTGCAAGATCTGTGTCCTAAGGCCAAAAAAGTTGAGAACCACACACTAGTACTAAAGTAAACATCGATACTTCAAAGTATTTATAACTATCTTCTTATTTTCTTCTTTAAATGGAGCTAAATACAGACCGGCGACCCTACGCACAATGATTTTTAAAAGATTACTGTTGCTAAATCTGCCAAATCTATCAGCCTCATGTGCTCTAATTAGGCTTAAGGTAGATGATGTGGTTGTCTATTTCAGCCTGTTAAGGCTCTGCTGACTATTTTTGTCAGAATTAAAGCCCCATAAACAAACACACAAAGAGGGTATAAAGCAGACACTTTTAATTACAAAAGTGGAAATATTTCAGCCAGCGCTGTCATTTTATTGCATTAGACTAAAATATAGAGTTAGTGTGTTTGCATAGTGCAGATGTGTCTCACTGCTTTTAACAGCGCAGGAAGTTCAGTACTAATGTTAGTGCAGTTAATCTACAAACCAGACACAAGAGCAGTGTGCTTGCACAGAATGCAGCATGTACATGCATAATTAGTGAACTTTACACAAGCAATGTACCTTGGAAGAAAAGAGCCGCAGGAGCTTTTGTCCACACAGGAAACAGAAAAATATGAGAAATTAAAAATAAAGAAAAAAAATAAACAAGTACAAACAAACAGACACAATATTAACAACTGAAAATAGAAGTATACAACAATGTCAAAAAGGACTCTGAAAGTGGAAAGAGAACAAATTACTGCAACCTTACAGAAGTACATACACACAGAGGAGGGGAATGCAAGATTATGCAAGAGTACATTAACATAATTAATGCATGTCCTGAAATACAGAGTTGAAATAATGGATCATAGGGAAATGCATATCTGCAAAGTGCAAGGGTTCCTTTTTAAAAATGAAACATACTATTATATCAAAATTTACTTTTAATGCATTTTAAATTAATTGAATAAGTTTGTAATAACATAACATTTTATATGTAATAACATTTTTGTTAAAGCAGCAGCATTATGAAAGACACCAAAAAATCATATTCATTGAAGGTAGGAAAGGCAATTTTGGCGAGGCTAACAATAGAAAGCAAGCTTTGAAAACATAAGACCCCACCCTCCCCTTAGAGTCCTCTCCAAAGCCACGCCTCCTCCAAAACACTTGAACACATTGATGATGCAAGTTTGCCGGTGCGAACAGGGTGTGCGTAAATATGCAAATACATAATCTGAAAGGCAAGTAGGACATTCTATCATTGCATTCAGACAAACATTTTATGATTCTGCACCTTCCAAAGATATAAATATATAAATATATTTAGATTACATTTCTTAGTGATAGCTATCAGGAAATGAAGAGACTTTAAACCAACATAACAAAAAATGTTTCTGAACAAAATCGTCGAACCAAAATTGTTTGGTTCTCGTTTTCTGATTTTTGCCTTGCCGCTTTGTTTGACACCTGGATTGGACTGTTTGTTTAGATATTGATTCTCTGCCTGGATTTACGACCTCTGATTTACGTCTCTCCCTTTTGTTGTGTTGCATGGTTGGACTGTCTATGTTTATTACGACCCTTTGCCTGTACTTTCGACTTTGATTATGGATAACCCCAATAAACATCCGCAACTGGATCCTGCTTCAGCTTCTGCCTCAGCCCCCTTACAGAATACTTCGCCTACCCTCAATTCCAGCGGATGTTTCACAGCAGCAAGCTGCATTTGTCTACCAGGGAGAACTATTACGCAGCTACCACGAACAGCTAGCTAACTTACAGGCATCGAATGAACTACTGCTCCAGCGACTTTGCTCTCCTCCTTCCACCACGTCGAGCACGGTAAGACTTGCTCTTCCCGATAAGTTTGATGGTTCTGCAGAACGGTGTAAAGGGTTCATTCGACAAGTACGCACTTATTTGGAATCGTTGGGGGATCAATCTCATGCTAGTTCTGATCAATGCTCTTTTATCATGTCACTATTATCTGGCAAGGCTATTGATTGGGCTGCTGCGGTTTGGGAGACGGACGAACAGTTTAGATCTTCACCTGAGTATTTTTTGCAACAACTCAGAGAAGTATTTGAATATCCTGCTGGGGGTCGGGATGTTTCGTCTCGTCTTTTACACCTTTCTCAAGGCTCACATAGTGCAGCAGAGCACGCAGTCGCATTCAGGACTCTTGCAGCTCAGAGTGGATGGAATGATGCTGCACTTAAAGGGGTGTTTGGAGAAAGCCTATGTCCCCAATTGCAGTTGGAGATGGCATGTCGAGGTGAGGAATCTTCTTTCAATGACTTTGTTAACATGACTGTTAAGATTGATAATTTGCTCAGGAACTCACCTAAACCCAAGCAAGCACATGCATCCCACCTTATGTCACGACCTGCACTTCGGAGTCCTGAGGCACCATGTGTTACCGAGCCCATGCAAGTCGGATCTACCAGGCTGTCTGAGGACGAGCGTAGACGAAGGTTCATCAACAACCTCTGCTTTTATTGTGGTGAACCAGGTCATCATAAGTCACAGTGTCCTCAAAAGACCCGGAGGTCCCTCACAGCACAAGACCGGGTGAATGTGGACACCTTTTCACAAAATCCATTTAAAGTCTTCACATTACCCGTACAGATTTCTACTGAAAGTGGTTCAGTAGAAACCGGCGCCGCTCTCAACCTCATCAACTCGGACATCGCCCGGAAACATCAACTACCCACCATTCCATGCTTTCCACCTATCAGTATTACGGCTGTCAATAACCAACCCATCAAAGGAGGAGTTCTGGAACAGACCCGATCACTGAAAATGCAAATTGGGGTTTTTCATGAAGAGAACATCTCTCTATATCTGATCGACTCACCCAAATATGAAATAATTTTAGGAATTCCATGGCTAAGTTGCCACGATCCCCACATCTCCTGGCACATGGGTGAGCTGACCCACTGGTCTCCATTCTGTTTTAGTCACTGTCTAACCCTTAAGCAGTCCAGTCCATGTCTGTCCACAAGCATGGGGAGCCCTCCGAGCCTGACCCAACCAAAGATCCCCAAGGTTTATAACGAGCTTTTGGAGGTCTTCAGCAAGGTTAAAGCCACACAGTTACCACCACATCGGCACTGGGACTGTGCTATAGACCTTCTTCCCAACATGTGTCCTCCCAAAAGCAAAGTCTACCCGCTGTCACGCCAAGAAGCACAGGCTATGGAGGACTACATCAAGGAGGCTCTGGAAGCTGGCTTTATCCGTCCTTCTACTTCTCCCGCTGCAGCCGGCTTCTTCTTCGTGGAGAAGGATGGGGGTCTGTGTCCGTGCATCGACTACAGAGGCCTCAATAATGTCACTGTTAAATTCAGGTATCCACTGCCTCTAGTCCCTTCTGCCCTAGAACAACTCAGGAAGGCCAAAATTTTTACCAAACTCGACTTGAGAAACGCTTATAACCTGATACGCATCAGGGACGGAGATGAGTGGAAGACAGCTTTTCTCACCACCAGGGGGCACTATGAATACCTGGTTATGCCCTTTGGCCTTGCCAATGCCCCAGCCATCTTCCAATCCTTCATAAATGAAGTCTTCAAAGATGTTCTCCACAAGTATGTCATCGCATATCTTGACGACATCCTAATCTATTCCCTGAATGAAGAGGATCATGTCACTCATGTCAAGAGTGTTCTTTTCAAGCTTCTCAATCACCAACTCTATGTCAAGACTGAAAAATGTGAGTTTCATGTGAAGCAGACAACATTCCTGGGGTACAACATCAGCCACCAGGGCGTTGAAATGGATGCTTCTAAGGTAACCGCCGTCACTGAGTGGCCGCAGGCCTCCACGTTGAAAGAATTGCAGAGGTTCCTGGGCTTTGCTAACTTCTATCGACGCTTCATTAGGAACTACAGCTCTATTGCTGCACCTCTCACCTCATTACTCAAGGGAAAACCCAAGAAGTTGTCATGGAACGCTTCCGCTAATGCAGCCTTCCAAAAGCTCAAGACCAGCTTCACGACGGCCCCCATCCTAAAACATCCAGATCCAGAACTCCCCTTCATTGTGGAGGTCGATGCTTCTGACTGCGGGATTGGAGCCGTGCTCTCTCAACGTCACGGACAACCTCCCAAGCTTTTCCCGTGTGCCGCCTTCTCTCGGAAGCGAACCCCCGCTGAGTTTAATTATGATGTGGGAAACAAAGAGCTTCTGTCAATGAAGGCTGCCATGGAAGAATGGAGACATTGGCTCGAGGGGGCAGTTCATCCTTTTCAAGTTATCACGGACCATAAGAACCTTGAGTATGTCAAGTCTGCTCGACGTCTGAATTCACGCCAGGCAAGATGGTCTCTGTTCTTTTCACCATTTTACAGTCACTTATCGTCCAGGCTCCAAGAATAGCAAGGCAGATGCACTATCCAGGCACCATGATCCCCCACGACAGAACTACAATCCTGAACCTATCCTAAGTCCAGCCTTGTTTGTTGCTCCGGTCAACTGGGACATAATGGAGGAAATTCACCAGGCCGTCCTCACAGAACCATCACCACCGAACTGCCCCCCTTCCAAACAATATGTTCCCCAGACACTACGTCACCGGGTCATCCAGTGGGTCCACACATCACTCAGCACGGGACATCCCGGCATTTCACGAACCCTTAAACTTGTGCAGAATTCCTTCTGGTGGCCTTCAATGACCAAAGATGTGGCCAATTATGTCAAGTCTTGCTCCATCTGTGCCCAGTCCAAGACTCCCAGGGACCTGCCGACGGGACTTCTACAGCCTCTCCCGATTCCCCAACGACCTTGGTCTCACCTCTCCATCGACTTCATCACTGATTTACCCCTGTCTGATGGTTACACCACAATCCTGGTCATCGTCGACCGCTTCTCCAAAGCCTGTCGTCTGGTTCCATTAAAAGGATTACCTACTGCCATGGAGACTGCTCAAGCCATGTTCCACCATGTCTTTCGAAACTATGGTCTACCTGAAGACATTGTATCAGATCGAGGAACTCAGTTCACCTCTCAGGTTTGGAAATCCTTTTGTAACCTTTTAGATATCAATGTGAGTTTAACCTCTGGCTATCATCCGCAGTCAAACGGTCAGGTGGAGAGGCTGAACCAAGAGATCGGCAGGTACCTGCGGACTTACTGCAGCCGAGAACAACATCACTGGGCTGAATTTCTCCCTTGGACTGAGTATGCCTAGAACTCACTCACGCACTCCTCTACAGGACTCACACCATTTCAATGTGTGCTGGGTTACCAGCCTCCCCTGTTCCCGTGGTTAGGAGAACCATGGTATGTGCCTGCTGTTAACGACTGGATTCGTAACAGTGAGAGGGTGTGGGACAGTGCCCATGTGCGGCTTCAACGCGCTGTGAGGAGGCAGGAAATTAACGCTAACCGTCACCGTCGCCCACACCCTCCATACCAACCTGGACAAAGGGTCTGGCTCTCCACGAGGGATCTCAAGCTACGTCTGCCGAGCAGGAAGCTCTCTCCCAGGTATGTTGGCCCATTTAAAATCATAAGACAGATTAATGAGGTCACTTACCAATTAGAGCTTCCTGCTGACTACCGCATCTCTCCTTCTTTCCATGTGTCACTCCTCAAACCTTTCCACCGGGACGCTGACCCCGAGGCCATATTGCAGGAGCCACCGCTGGACATTGGTGGAACGCCGGCCTACAAGGTGAACGTCCTGCTTGACTCACGGCGAAGAGGGGGTCAGTTACAATACCTGGTGGATTGGGAGGGATACGGCCCAGAGGAGAGATCGTGGGTAGCGGCAGTGGACATTCTGGATCCCTCGCTCATGGAGGAGTTTCATCGAGCCAGACCTGACCGTCCAGCACCACGTCCACGGGGACGCCCACGTAGAGCACCTGGAGGTGCTCCTAGAGGGGGGGGTTCTGTAACATCACGCCAGCAGAGGGAGCCCTCACCGGAATACTGACTGCTCATGCTCCCTCTGCTGAACTCTGAACTTACTTCCTGTTTGGCATCTATATAAACCTTGCTGCCACATGGCCACGTTGCGAAGTATTGCCAGCTTTACACCTGACTACTGAGCATTCTCTTTTACTGCCTGCTTTCCTGTGTTTTACCTATTGTTTGGTTCTCGTTTTCTGATTTTTGCCTTGCCGCTTTGTTTGACACCTGGATTGGACTGTTTGTTTAGATATTGATTCTCTGCCTGGATTTACGACCTCTGATTTACACCTCTCCCTTTTGTTGTGTTGCATGGTTGGACTGTCTATGTTTATTACGACCCTTTGCCTGTACTTTCGACTTTGATTATGGATAACCCCAATAAACATCCGCAACTGGATCCTGCTTCAGCTTCTGCCTCAGCCCCCTTCAGTTTGATATTTTTTGGTTTGTCATTGCAAAGGAATTCATACATTTACAAGTGTCCAAATCATTTTGTGGGCAACTGTATGTATGCACATGAGATTTTACCATATGGTCACAGTGGTATTTTATCTATTTTTACAAAGTCTTTGAACATGGCTCATGTAATCAAAATTTGGAGCCAAAATTGATCCAAAATTTGGATCAAAAGGAAAAATATATCTTGGAAACAGACAATGCATGTGCAAAAAAAAAAATAAAGTAGAAAGCGAGTCTTCATTTATATAAGGGCTTGTGCACAGCAAGCAATCATTACCAAACAAATGAAGAACATAATCATGTTCACTTCTAAAGAATAAACTGATACCAGTCTGAACTCTACAGAGATCAAAATGCTTATCCAGCAAAAAGCTTCTTTGCCTGCTATTTCATACCCAAAAGTCAAATAAGGCATTTCTGACACCCTTTTAGTCATCTGTATGTGGAACGACCCCATTTCAAGACGAAGATCCAAGGTCCAACTTCAAACCTGATGCTGAAATTATTAAGCATTCAGATTATTCAGATTAAAGACATAGCTCAGACACACTGTTGAACAGAGGTGGTCCACAATGACAAAGCTGACCACATTTAAAGAAAACTATTCTATCAGAAAAGAAATTTCCATCATGGCCACTCTAGCGCCTTTCCACTGCCCACAAAGCAAGCTACTGTGCCTTGGAAGGCAGCACCATAATGGAACCTCACATGAGAAGTGACTAATTTACATGGGCTGCAACAAATTGCATTACAATACTAGTTCTCCCCAAACAAAGTGCAAAACAAAAAAAAGTGTGGAACTCTGTGAACTGAGCACATCCCCTTGCACTCAATTTCAAAGACTTAAGTCAAGAATTTAAGCAGTTTCCGATTACATTTTTGCTTAAAGCTCACATTACCTTATTAACATTTAATAATTGTGTATTTAGTTTACAGATTGGTTAAACATGAAGGGCACAGGGACCCAGGGGGGCTGCATTAGCCCCAGGCCCAGCCGTTGACCCTGAAATAAACTAACTATTCCAGTTTCAAAGCTAATTAGGTTTATGAGCTGACAAAATGTGTAAAACAAAATGTAAAACACTGACAAAATGTGTAGTACATACGACTGAAAATATAGCAGTATGTGAGAGTGTGAACAGCTTTAGAAGTGTACTCACTGGATTTTTCTTCTTCTTGTCCTTGTTTTTGCTTGGTTTGCGGTTGCTCACAAAATAGTGCAGTGTTCCATACTCAATCAGAGCGGCAAAAACAAAGATGAAGCACACGGATACAAAGAGGTCCATAGCTGTGACGTAGGACACTTTGGGTAAGGACTTCCTAGCAATCGTACTCAATGTGGTCATGGTAAGCACAGTTGTGATTCCTGAGGAACAAAATAAATACAAAAGTATGGAGACAGGTTATGGATGACCACATCTAAAAATTAAAGGAACCCAAGTGTGACAGATATCTGTGATATTTATCTGTTACATGACTATTGTAAGTTTGTGGATTGGCTTTATACTCTCCAGTGAACATAGATTACCTGTCTCATATAGCATGTTGATAGGAAATTCCTAAGGAAACCATACAATTTTAAAAGTTTGTTTTTGTCTCATTCAATTTAAAGTTTATAAATTTATAACTTACATTCAAGCTTTTGAATTTTTTTGAAAGATTTAAAATACAATTCCGTAACCCAAATTACAGAAATTTTAAACATTATCAATTCAATTCTGAATGACACAACCCTAATTCAAATTTAATTAAATCACTTGAAGTGATCATTTTTATCTTTTCTAATTTCCTGCAATTACCATGTAAACACTAGAGGTCTACAGAACACTACAACAAACTGGATCTAATACATAATGTCTTTGTCTTAAAACTGAGAGTTCAACCACAGAGGATAGCAATGCATATTGTAATGTATGCTCAAGCTTATATGATGGTAAATATCAGCTACATAAATATGCATAACATTTAAGAAATATTTAACCCATACTCGGAATTTGTCCTCTGTATTTACTCACACACATTAGGAGCAGACACACATTAGTGAACACACACACTGCAAGCCGTGAACCCACACCCAGAACAATGGGCAGCCATTTACTGCCATTGGGCAGCAATTCAGCATTGCAAAAACCATGCATGTGCATGGCTGAATCACAGGGACTGAAAATAATTGTAGAGCCTCTAATCCCTTTTTTGGTCTCTACAAATAATTCAGACTGAATTCCATTTGTGAAATCCATTTTAATGTTGTTGTATGCTGCCAAAGCATTAAATATTAAACTTAAGCGTACGGTTTTGAAGATAGGAAAAATCATAAGAAAATGATTCTCAGATTCTCAGAAGTAGTACAGTGGGGCCATAAGCCAAAACTGCTGCCAAGAAGAGGTATTAACTAAGGTAAACAGGTCAATTTCAAAATCAAATATCTTCCAAGGTGACTTGTCAGACAGAACAGAAAAAAGGAAGTCCTGCTTTCAGTAAAACATGTACATGCTTTAAAATACTGATACACAACATTCAACTGTTTGCTGCATAATTAAGATCTAATCTATAGGCATTAATATAACACAATATTATTATACAAAAAGGTAAAATTGTAAATGCTGGATACCATTTGAAACACCATTGGATCCTAACCTAAGTCCTAACCTTTTGAGGGAACTCAACACTGCACATGGTTTGATGCCATGGGGAACGCCTTCGGTGTGACTGGTGCCTGAATCTCATGTCTAATCACTCAATTTTAATTGGTCCACAGCAGTGCTTGATGTGCATTAGGTGTACCTGCAAGTATATTAGTGCCTCATGTCAAGGCACTAATAGACCCAACTTCAGAAAGTGCATGCCTCTGTGTTTTTTTTGCTGGAGTGAAGAACATGCATGCCCAGTTCTTAAGAAGCTGAATGCACCCATTGTGAGAGGTTCTTGATAAAAAGCTCACATCTCATTTGACATTTTGTCTGGGTAAGCCTGGGCACACACCCCGTGAATCTGGTCCTGCCATAGCTGAGGCTTGGTGGAGGCTCGTCTAGCTGCGTTCGCATGAGGCTTTCTCCCTCCCCTGCTGAAAGGCCTGATCTGCCAAGTCAGAGGAAGCTCTAGTAAGCGTCCTCTGATCTGTTGGATATCATCCTGCTGCCAGCAATCCAAGATATACAGGATGTGGCTGGGGAGGCGAGATCATAGGTGAGCTTCCTGCCTGCCTGCCCCGCATATGAGAAGCTGTTGCAGATCATGGCCAGCTTGACAAGTGATTCCTGGCTGGTCATGGCTTTAAAACTCACAGTGAGACTGCACTTTCTCCCTGATCTCAGGCTGAGGTAAAGAAAGTGCATTCCTCTCATTTCTAGCCACATTTGCGGGCAAATTACGCAAATGCGGAGGGAATGCAAGAGCAAAGGCATATGGGATGCCTCCTGTTAACAAGATGCTTACGGACAATTTTTTAGTAGTTGGAGATGCATCCCTTCAGACTCAGACTCTGCCAACTGGATCATTTTGGGTCTCATCGCATTTAAACAGAGCTGTGACAGTGGGTTGGCTGGTGCTGCACTGCATAGAATATTCGTATTACAGCCATAATAAGCTGACCTTCTCAAGGACTTGGATCAGGGGAGGGACTTGGCTGAACTTCACCGCTTTACAGATTTAGCTCTCTGGGCCACCAAATGCCTAACCTCTTCTATAAGAAACTCTATGGCAGTTATAGTGGCCTCAGAGAGACATCTGTGGATGAGCTTGGCATGATGTCAAGAAAAGAGATTTCTTCTCAACTTGTTGGTCTCACCCTTGAGCTATTTTGCACATCCATACAGACGGTTGAGGTTGAGAATACAGAGCAGCGAAGGCGCAGTTTCAGGTCTCTACTCCCTGAAGCTCTCCTGGCTGGACAAGTGCCTAGAGGGTGGAATCTTCTGTGGTGTAATGATCTTTTTTTCTTGTTTTAAGTATAAATCTGACATAATATAGTGTGGTTTAGAACTTCAAGATATACATTTTACATTATTGTTTAAAGCATTATTATCATTATTATTATTATTATATTGTATCCAAGAAAGTTACAAATTGCTTTAATGTGCCAGAGGAGAACTGGCCCTCCTGGTTGAGCCTGGTTTCTTCCAAGGTTTTTGTCTCCAGCTATACACCATTGGAGTTTTGGTTCCTTGTCACTGTCGCCCTGTTGGCTTGCTTACTGGGAGACTGCTGACCTCTAACTTAGCTTAGGGTTTTGTAAATTGTTAATATTGCTTCTGCTATTGCTATATGATATAATTACAGTCCAAAATACTCTTCTATTTTGCTACTCCTTTGTCTCAAACTGTCTCCCATTATCCTTCATTGCATAATCTATATATATATATATATATTTATATACACACACACAGTCATGTGAAAAAATTAGGACACCCTGTGAAAGTATGTGTATTTTGTAACATTTTTTAATATATGGTTATTTAGTCTCAATTTTAACAATACAGAGAGATTAAAGTAATATAACTAAACAATTAAAACCAAAGAAACGTCTTTAAGATCTTCTGTAAATGTAATTCTACAAAAATGCCTATTTTAACTGAGGAAAAAGATAGGACACCCTAGTGTTACCTCATTTGGCCGAAATAACTGCAGTGAGACGCTTCTTGTAGCCATCTACCAGTCTCTGACATCAGTCTGAGGAAATTTTACCCCACTCCTCAATGCAGAATTTTTTCAGCTGTGAGATGTTCGAGGGGTTTCTTGCATGTACAGCCCTTTTCAAGTCACCCTAGAGCATCTCAATGGGATTCAGATCTGGACTTTGACATTCCAGGACTCTCTATTTCTGCCTTTTCAGCCAGTCTTTGGTTGATTTACTAGTATGTCATTGGGTCATTGCCATGTTGCATGGTCCAGTTCCACTTCAGCTTTAATTTTCTAACAGATGATCTCACATGTTCTTCAAGCACCTTCTGATACACAGTAGAATTCATGGTGGATTCTATGATGGTGAGCTGACCATGTCCTGCTGCAGCAAAGCAGCCCCAAACCATGACACTTCCACCTCCATGCTTCACAGCTGGTATGAGGTTCTTTTCCTGGAATGCTGTCTTTGGTTTATGCCAAACGTGTCCTCTGCTCTGGTGTCCAAATAATTCAATTTTGTCCAAAGAACATTATTCCAGAAGTCCTGGTCTTTGTCAACATTCTCTCTGGCAAATATCAGTCTGGCCTTGATGTTTCTCTCAGAGAGCAAAGGTTTCCTCCTTGCACACCTCCCATGCAAGTTAAACTTGTGCAGTCTCTTTCTGATTGTAGAGGCATGCACTTTTACATCAACAGTAGCCAGAGCCTGCTGTAGGTCCCGAGATGACATTTTAGGGTTTTTGGAGACCTCTTTTAGCATCTCGCGGTCCGCTCTTGGGGTGAACTTGCTGGGGTGACCAGGCCTGGGCATGTTGGCAGTTGTTTTGAAAGCCCTCCACTTGTAAACGATCTTCCAGACAGTGGAATGGCTGATTAAAAAATCTTTTAAGATATTTTTAAATCCCTTACCAGACTCATAGGATGCTACAATTTTTTTTCTGAAGGCCTCTGACAGCTCTTTTGCTCTCACCATGGTGCTCACTCTCACTTCAACAGTCAGGAGCACACCAAACTAAATGTCTGAGGTTTAGATAGGGCAAGCCTCATTCAAAATGCTGATTAACGATCTACTAATTATGTGCACCTGGTGTGATACACCTGTGTGTGATTTAAACCATTTGAAGCAGGGAATACATGTGAGGGTGTCCTGACTTTTGCCTTAGTTAGATTTTGCATTTTGTGGAATTACATTTTACAGAAAATCCCCTCTTCAGTTTTAATTGCTTAGATATATTACTTTAATCTCTCTGTATTGTTAAAATTGAGATTAAATATTCATATATCCATGTGTTGCAAAAATGTTACAAAAATACACAGGCTTTCATTTTCATATGTATGTAAATTCTACTGTTTTACATGTGCAATTTAAAACAGACAGTTTTACCCAAGGAGGTTCTGGCTGGCACTGCATCCTTATTAATCCAGAATGAGACCCAGGACAGGACAACAATCAAGGTACAGGGGATGTATGTCTGGATGGTGAAATAACCCATTCTTCTGCTCAAGTCAAAGAAGACAGTCAGCACCACATAATCTCCTACAACAAAACAAAAAGACATTTTATGGACAAACATGAACTAGAACTATTAGGTACAGTACCAACAAGTTCAACAATCATTCAGTTTGAACACACCTGTTGTTTATTGAAACTACACAAAAAGTCATAAAATCTGTGAAATACCATAAATGTTAAATAATTTAAAACTTAGCTCTCCTTTGTCTAGATTACAGCTGTGCACACTTTGGTATTTTCTCAAACAATTAATGAAGTGCATTGTGGGATGTTTTTAAACAACATTAAAGCTCCCATATATGCTGAATATTTTGTGGAGCTTTCTTTTTTGTGGTTCAACCCATTGTTCAATTTAAAGCATTTAAGTATAAGACATGAGAAACATACATTCTGTGTTCAGACATTTGACTGGTAGTGTGCAGTTGAAGACACCTAGACATGTTGCACTAATGCGTTTTCAGTAAGAGGTCTCTGTTGTTTAAAAGATATTTCAAATTCTTTGACATTAAAACGACAAGGAATAATCACTTGAACTTTCAGTCATATACGCTACTGTGGTCTCTTTGGTCTTATAATTGCATAAAATTGCACAAGCTATGTCAAAGACATCCCTGATGCACAAGGGTACATGAGGAACCATTGCTGTATTCTGTAAATCATCCACAAAGCTGGGAGATAACATCAGCAGGGGCATCAGCAAAGAAACCAGGTCATTTGGTCTTACAAAGTTTTCTTTAAATTCCCCCTTTTTTATACAGGAGTCACAAATGAGAGAGCAGGTAACCTACTTGAACTGTTCTGACACTACACCTTCCTAATTAAGCAAACTAAGCAATCTCGGTGTCAAAGAACATCAAATATCTGCGTTTACCAATGAGGCTTCATTTTAAGCACTCCCATGCTTTACTGTTAGACAACATTCACTCTAAGTGTTTCGCAGCTTCTGCCAGACTCATTACATTGAACATTAGTCCAGATGAAAAATATATTGACAACACACATCCCACTAATGCATTAACACTACATTAAGGCTACGTTTACACTGCAAGTCTTAATGCTCAGATCTGATCTTAAGTCCATATCCAATTTTTTTTCTGTTTGTTTTTTCCCACGCTTACGCCTTGTGTCCGATTTGTGTGTTTACATTAATCTCCTGGCCAAAAATATTCCAGTCATTCACTAATATGAGTGTCGTGATTCACCCTCAAATTACAGATGGACTTTTGCTAATTCATCTGTTCAAAAGTCGGCAAAAGTACACCCAGCAGCAGTTAATTAGACAATAAAGCAAACACTTTTTATTAATGCAGCCATCATAAAGACTCTTTAATGCTTTCCACATCGTTGACACGACAACTCCATATATCCTTATAGCCTCCTTATATATCTGTACGAAATGATGACATTCAACTCAATCCGTCATGGAACAGTGACGTTACAACCAAGGTGAATCGTTATATGTGTTTAGACACAGGTCGAATGTCTGGATATTGGATATTTATCCAATTTAAATTACATTTGAAAGTGGCCCAGATCAGATAAGAAAAAACTGGTGTTTGTCCATACACTACCGTGTTCCGGGGGGGTTCACAATCTGCGGGTCCACTGTCTGATCCTGCTGAGCCCCCTGTATAACCGGAGTCCTAAGAATTGTTCTAATCATCCTGCTGTTACAGCATCTCTGCCAACTAATAGGGCACAAATCAATATACTGTGACATTATAACTATATGCATAATACACAAGAAAGACTAAAAGAGGCATCTGTTTTAATTTCTCTCACGTGGTTTCACTTGTGTCTGTAATAGCCAAGGTACAGCAGCAACAAAGCTCTCCAATGAGGCAAAAACACGCTAAGACTATGTCTTTCAGTGTCTTTCCTGGCTGATACACTTTTTGTAGTTTGGACTGCAGCTATATTCTTCTTAGTAGGGCTCATTCAACCAGTTTTGACTGCTTGAGAAATTTCTAAGCTTGAGCTTTTTGGCACATGAAAAAGAAATAGTGTCACAAGGACCTAAAGAATCAATGCTAGAGCACAGGGAAAAAATCCCACTGCAATGCTTTCAACATTTTTTACAGAAATTCCTAGGCTAAAAAAAATGTTTATTAAATATAATAATCAGAAAATAATCATGGCCTTCTGCACTTAGTTTTGCAGTGCAATACAAAGTAATCAAAAAATGTGGTCAGCTTATATCAAATATATTGAGAAACTTAGGGAATGACTTCAGCCTCAATCGGCACTTATAACTGATTATCCATCATTTCCATGCTGGATCAATGCATAAGGCAGCAAGTGTTTTCAAACTAAAATGGGCCATTCCTGTTGCTAGTTTTTGTCATATTATATGAAATATAGATGACGGTGCAGCACAGCTGTCAGTCCTCCTCTTAGATGCTGTGAGTGTTTGACTGAAGCAGCTGCATCATATCCATCGCATTTGATTCCCTCTCAGCTCAAGAACTTCAAAAAGGCCTGTAGCTTAGTGTGTCCCTAATGAGAGAGCACAGCACAACACCTCAAAGCCTGAATCTGCCTAAAGAGCTCGTCTGACATCCTGCTCATTTGTAATAGAAGAAATGGTAAAAGTGTAAAAAAAGTCTCTTTCATCTTGGCACACTGGGAACGTTCTCAGACTTCTCTATGAGTGGGGCTTTTTTATCTGTCTCTTCTGCTGTCTTTCAGCTTTGTTGAGAAATATATGCAAATCACTAGCAACCATGAACAGAAAGAAAGCTTGCCAAAGTGAAGAATGGTAAAAATAGCTATACCACATAGACCTGGTGTCTCGTATCAGTGCATGTAACTGATTTGGGTTTCAGTTTGAGCAGTATTTGTATTGCTTCTGGGAAACAAATACAGCTGTAAGAAACTTCTATGTGGCTTTTGAACTGTTTGAAATTAGAAGCTCAGTCTTCATTAGGTTCAACAGCTCTTTTTGTGATATCCATTGAAATCTCATTTGGTCTCTGACAGGGTTCTGTTTTGAACTATAGTTAACCAAGATTGTTTGGTTAATTGTGTTCTACAAGGAAGGGCATATCTGTTACGGTGGAGGTTCCCGTACTGCCTCCCTGAACCACCAGAGGGAGCCGTCACCTGAGTACTAAATCATGTTTGGACTACATTTCCTGATTACTGATTACTTCCGGCTCACCTGATATCAATTAACTCATGTGTATATAAACCCCAGTCTGTGATGAACTCATTGAAAAGTCTTGTTTTGCCCCGGCTGACATTTCTGAGCATTTTCTATTGTTGATTGGATTACCCGTTATTACCTGGACTGTTTATCGTTTCTCTGATTTTTGCTGCCTGCCCCGACTTAGATTGTTTATCGTTACCATTTAGCCAAGCCTCTGATATACCTGTTTGCTGTTGTCGACCCTGCCTGTTCAACTATTCTGTTGAACTACTGCAAATGGATCCTACCGTCTCTGTCTCCTCGTTACAATATCAAACGCATTAATTGACAGTCATTTTTAACTCATTATTTGGGAGGTTCACAGTTTTTACTAATTGGCCCATTAGTCTATTTTTATAATTTTATTTAAAAATTTAGTTTATGGTCCAATTCTCAGTATTAACTAGTTGCTTATTAGCATGCATATTACTAGTATATTGATCGTTTATTAGTACATACAAAACACATATTAATGCCTTATCCTGCAAGATCTTATTCTACATCCCTTAACCCTAACCAATGTCTAAACTTAACAACTACCTTAGCAGTAATTAGATGTTTATTGAGTTTATTGCACTAGATGTAACATTACATTTATTCATTTGGCAGATGCTTTTATCCAAAGCGACTTAAAGTACATAGTACTTTAGTACTAAAGTTACTAAAGTTATAGTACATGTGTCCCCCTGGGAATCAAACCCACAGCCTTTGCGCTGTGAACGTAATGCTCTACCAGTTGAGCTACAGAAGCATGTAAGATTTTTATATTAAAGCACTTGCACAGTGTTATGTTTTGTTTAATTGTCTACTTTATCACAAATGTTATTTGTAAATCCAGATACATTAGCTATTTTAAATAGGTCAGTGTCATATTCACATTATGCTGTTTTTGCTGGTATTGACGTAGAAATCATGGAGAAACACATGGACAAATGTGGAAGTAGTGGTTGTACTGTATGCCGCAATGTTGTTTCGTTCAGTCACTATGGACCACAATTATTCATTACCTTTTTGAATGGTAAAGATGACATTTCCCATCAGTCCATGTTCCTTCACAGGGTCATTAAGCTTCGCCTTTATTATTGTTTTGAAAACGCAACCTCTTGTGGCAAAAATCACATATTGTGCTTTTAATAGCGAGAACTGGACTAAAAACTCGACCTAAACTAAATTGTGAACAAAATTTTTATAGTACAAAATTATTATTACTTGTGAAACAAGTCTAGCTTTACTCTGCAAGGATGACAATCCTTGACAATCGAGTGACATTTTGAAGGCTAATCAAGTAGTAAGTCCAACAGGTCCTAAAACACTCAATTATGTGGAAGCCATGCCTAAGCTGTTGGCTTACACACTTCCGCAACTGTGTGGTGGCGCTCTAGCTCTGTCTATATGAATATACATGAATATTGTAGCAAAAACGTTACATACAGAAAAACCCTTATTGATCAAAATAGCACACTGCACACACCAGGGACACACTTTGTGTAGGATCATCCATATATTGTGTATTAAAACAATACACCTAAAAGTAAATAATTAAAAGGAAAAATTGTTTGTGAAATCCATACCATGTGTTTTTGAGACATCCAGCCCAGAACCATGAATATTGTATCATATCTCACTCTTAATGGCATTTTAATAAAATTCTCCCCATTGTAATCTTATTACCCTATAGAGTTATAAACCATAATAACTTTGGCACAGTGGTCATTTATCATCCAATGAACTTTAAAACCTTCAAGACTCAAGGACAAATGGAATTTTATAAATAGAGCATTCACTTTCCTCAGCCTCTGCCCTCACAAGATTACACAGGTAAATAAAAAAAGACCTCCCCTATTGCTGGTGTGAACAAAATACGAGTTATTGAGCTTGAGGAAATGCTAAAAATCACTTAATGCCATAAGGCCTATTGAAATAAATATGTTAATCCCATGGTGCTGAGTAAGGTAAACAGAGGCAGAAATGGCCAGTGGAATGCTGTGATGGGCTCACAAAAGCAAGCGGCTTGTGCTTGGTTTATTTCTCCAATATAATGGACTACATTTCTTAGCTGCACAGATTTAGCAAGGCTGAAAACATGACTAGCTGATAAACATGAGGGATTACATTCAAGAAGTCTTCTATCTGGCAAGAGTAGCAGAAAGTCAACCCTTTTTTATTGAAACAGTCCCAGCAATACAGTTTTTGCAGCTGGATTTGCAGCAACTCTGTTAATAGGCACTTACATGCATCACAGACAGCACAATTTGCGCAAAGTGCACAACTGTTAAGCAAAGTAACTCTTGATTGCCACTGCTAAAATAACATAATCCAAATACTCTAAACAAATAATACATAAGACCTATGTAGTTTCTGATACAGATCAGACACACAATACCTGGTTATATTTCATGAATATAACTACATATACCTCACTCCACAAACAAACTATGCTCTTGGAGTGTCTGTAAAACTACCTCCAAACTGCTATTAACACCCAAATGCAGAACCAGGCCTCCAGTGACCGCAGCAACGCATAGATAAGACTGTTTTACAACCCAAAGGAATGTAGAGAGATTCACTCTTACTTCATTTCCTTTGAGAACACACAAAGAAACCATTTTATTTACTTGTGTTTATGCATTTCTATTATGCATTCTTAGGTGAATATGTTCACATGTATCCAATTTCCCCCATGCTCCGTCTTTGATGTTTTATGTTTATGTAATATATATATGTGTGTGTGTGTGTGTGTATTAATCTGTGCACATTTAAGTGAACGTTTTAGTCACCCTGTAAATCAAGACCATGAGTTGCATTTCTATAAGTTGCATTTTTCATATCCTGAACATTTTGATAACTTTGGTTGATATTAATATTATAAAACTGAAGATTTCCATCTTGACATCCAATCAAATTCCATTAACTTTCCCTCCGAGAGGGAAAATCCAACCTCTGATTGGATCACACAGCTCTTCAGGGTGTGACATCCTCACCAGTGTAATAGACCAGTGTCCAAGAGCACAAGGGTCTTTTGGTCTTCCCTCTCGTCTCGTCTCTTGCCTTCTACAGTCCTTCAAGGACTTTCAATCGGATAAGAATGTTAAACTAGAAGAAGTTCTCAACAGACCTCTAAGCTTGTGCCAGGCTGCGGCCTAGTCTTTCCATTTATCAAAGATCTCTGCATCAAATTGTTTTTCTCCCTCTCATCAATACAGCATCCAGCAAAGATCAACTAGAGCCCCAACTAACTGCATCAGGACAATTTCCTTCAATGGGCAAGATGTGCAAGTATCATACTTGGTCTTAGTAATTAAGGTATTAACTATCATTAGCCCTTTCACTGAGGTGTGTTAAGAAACTGATGGTTCATTCAGGCTGTTGATCTGCTGAAGTTCTAATGATCTTATACTGTAATCTTTACTCTTATTTAACTTCTTTCAATGCCAAACTGTGTTTGTGTATGTTAGAGTAGTATATGTTTAGTGTAGTTAATAAAGTCTTGCTGACCTTTGCTACATGCTCTGTAAGAGTATCAAATCAATGTATTACATTGATTAAGATTTCCCCAAATCATTGATTGATTCTAATCATTTATTAATATTTGTTTCCCTTAAATAGGTAATGATGGAGAATAGATCTATTAACATTCATTGAGTGAACTTGTTTATAGATAATTATATCTTTGTTGGAGAATGCTTTATTTGTGAACAAAACCCAATATTAATCCATTTTACATTTATTACACCTATGACATAAAAAATTGGGTCAATCAGTAATGCATTTTAATTAGATCAACATTTTTATCAATATGTTGTTTTACCTTTAACTGTCTTTGAAATGATGTTCTTGTTTACTTGGTGCTTGATGTGGTACAGAGTTGTTTACTCTGAGATGGATAGACATGAGCAGTAGATTGAGGAGTTCATCATACACCATGCACACACTACTCAAAATTAAAGGCATATCAAATGCAATGCCTTTTAAGGGAAATCTGGTTGACCTTGAAATGTGAAAAACCTTATTTTCCCTAGGTATTACATTTATAACAGTTACATAACTAGCTCTGTCAAGCTGTCTTGCAAACCCATCCAGACACCACAAATCCTTTTTTTATTCTCAGTTTTCAACTGGTTTAATGGAGGCTTATGTTTACAGAACAATCAGAGTGTTGATGAATGAACTAATCCCAGATGTGCCAAAGGAGGCAAAAATAAAAATGTTTTTCAAAAGGATGAGATCTAATTAGTGAAGGGAAGCTAGAAAGCTGCAGATTTTGTTAGTGGGAGACTGCTGTTTTTCTATTACAGACTGTTCAAGTGCCTTGGAGACTGCGAGACATGCTGTGTGAATCTTAAGCAAACTTTAAAGGAGTAATACCCAGGAATGACAATGTTTTCTTTATTTACCCCCAGGATGTTCAGAGCTTTGTGCAGTTTCTTTCAGTGGAACACGCAAGTATTTTTGAAGCATCTTTATGCAGGTCTTTTTCATAAAATGACAGTTCATAGTGACCATAGCTGTCAAAGGTTACACTTTATTTTAAGGCGTCCTTGTTACAGTGTAATTATACATTAATGCACTGAGTAACATTAACAACATACGCTTGCTATACAGTTAGGGTTTGGTTTAGGGTTATTTGCATGTAGTTATGCATTTTACCATATGGAATAATACATTTTATGCAAATTTACAGTCATTATTCAAGCTATACATTTTTGTCACTACATGTGCTCCCTGGGAATCAAACCCACAACCTCTTGCGCTGCTAACGCAATGCTCTACCACTGAGCTACAGGGGAACACAAGGATATGTGATGTGATACTAAAATAAAGTGTTACCCTTTTAAATTATTAAATTAGTTGTGCAGTGTGATTCTGTAAATCAGAGAAAGTTTTACATAACGTGATCTGAATTAGCCAATACGTTGCTCTGATGAGTTTATAATGGTCCAGTAGCTGGCAGACAGTGATACTAGCAATACCAACACCATGGGTTCAATCCTGAGGGAACATGTCTATTGATAAATGCACTAAGGGGGGCTACACTCTGAAATAGCTACCTGTTAAGACCTGCCTTGCTCAATGTCAGTTGCTTTGGAAGTACACAATCCTGCATGCTGCCACCTTAGGTCAAGGGCACTCAGTTCAGGATGAATGTTTTTGTGAATGAGCCACCTAAGCTACAAAATTATTCATATGACAAATGACAATGCTGACTGACTGATGACACTACAAGTAGGAATTATTCTCAATCTTTCCTTAATGCTCACAGAATTCACTAACCTTAACCACTAGCATAACAATATAGTGTTATTAAGACAGCTACAATTATCCTGATTAAAGAAAATGACCTACAAACATTGTGTGTGTAAATGTGATCATACATTAATATGGCTGTTGGACCTGTTTATAGCCTGTTGCCAAAAAACAGGGACTGGCAACAGACACAGTCCAGGAATGCATGCTGGTGGATTAGATGTCTCCTGCAGGAATCCATTTCCTTTTCCGCAGACACAATTTTAAACTGTTTAGTCATACACACTACATGGCAAGTGGTGGTCTTGATGTTTCTGGTAATTTGGACCCATTTTATTGTTTGCTAAGCAAAATCATACTACAGCACACTATGGAACAACTGCTCAATGACTCATGTCCATTGCAAAAATGCTGTGGCATGAGTTATATGCATCAAACTTTAATACATAGAGATTGTGTAATCAGAGATTTACACAAATAAATAAATAACAATTATTATTTAATTAATATGAGCAATAGTAGTAGTTAATTTACTGTCTGACTTACTGTTGTAGCACGTAGGCAGATTACATAAGAGCAGAGAAACGCTTCACTTACAGCTTGTGTTTTACTACTTCCCAGGCACATTTAACAATGAGTATTGTAATAATTTGGCTTCTACTCCTTAAGTGTGGGTTGTAATTCAATAACACTTAGTGAACGTTCATGGGTGGCCTAATTACCTGAAGATTAAACTCCATTCTAGCATTAATTACACTCAATTATTTGATCGTCAGAATGATTACACTTCAATGGATTTTGTTTTTCATGTGTATTTTGTTTTACTATGAGCTTTTGTATATTGTACTGTTGCATTTTTGTTACATTTTACAATTTAACTTTTAGGGGTCACTATATATATATATATATATATATATATATATTAGTTACGTAACAAAAATATTTTATTTATTTAGGTATGATTGATTCTGTCAAACTTGTTTCCTAGATTATGTACTATAATATGCACTATAATATAGAATGTAATATTTACATTCTAAAGGATACAGCCTGATAAAAGGGAGCTAGAGTGATTAAGTTATTCTCTAAATATTCCAAAGGCCACTTCATATCTCTAGTTTCTAGTTTCTGGTTTGGTTCTGGAGCAAGTTGATGCGTGCCCGGGCATTCGCTACTCAAGCCAAATCACACAAACCGAGGCACCCAGACAACAGTGAGGCTTCGTGCCACAGCATCAGAAGACTAGCTCTAGCTGCGTAAGGGAGGTATATACAGTGGGTTAATTATTTAATTAGTTCCATATTCAAATATTTGCTGAGAAAACCGCCAAATTAGGATTATAGATATTTTATTACTGTTGTGGACAATGGCAATTTCAAAATATACAATATGCAAAAAGTTGCGTTTTTTTAGTTTGCTTCTGTGCTTGGAATAGAACTGTATCAAGAAAAGCTCAGCTGTGTACATTTTTTAAACATACTATTTTTTATACACACAAACACAGTTACATCTTGACAACTGTTTAGCAGAATCTTCCATGATTCATTTAGGTAGCTGCAAGCTGCTGATTGACTTAATAAGCCAATTACTGTTAGTTAGAATCTCAAATTATGTATAACACCAATCTCATCCAGCTCTCACTTCTCCACACTAGCTGTTACTGTCTCATGATCTGTCCTGTTATTTGTCACATTCTCTTTGTCACTGCCTCTCTCTGTCACACACTCTCCTTGTCCTAAGCCATCTTGAACTGCACTCTGGCTGATGTCAGTCGACCACCTGCTGTAACATAAGGGTTACAATTTAATTACAGACTGCCAGTCATGGGGATAATATACATTATTATCCCCTTCCTTGATTTTTATTTTCCTGTTTATTAATGTATTGAGTTTTATTTATTTTCTTATTCTGAATATGCTGCATAATAATAGAAACTGAATTTACTACATAGTTGGGGTGGCATTGTTTCCCCACTGCTCTGGGTGTGTGTGTTCTTGACTTGCAGTGTGTGAATTCACTCCTCACCAATATGGGTTAAATACAGAGGTCACATTTCAAGTATGGGTTAACGTCTTGGTTACGTATGTAACCCTCATTCCCTAAAGGAGGGAACGGAGATGTTACGTCAATGTACTGCATATGGGGTCTCGCTTAAGAGCCCTATCACCTTCGAGTAGTATAAAAACACGCCAATGAACATTGGCCTGAGAGGAAACAATCTGAATGAAAGTGAGTTGCGGCCAGCTTTATACCAGCTTCCGGATGGGTGTGACTCGGCACGCAAATCCTTTGCCCAAATGCTCATGGGCTCTTTCCTCTTGGGACAATGTTTTATTGGCACGTTTTTCTATTACTCGAAGTTGATAGGGCTCTCAAGCATTGACATAACGTTGAACGTGACTGACTGAAAGGGAACATACATTGACAAATACACTTCAGTTGTCTTTATTAGTCTTGTTTCCTTGTTTCCATATCATCCTGTTTAAATACTGTTAATGTAACAATGCAGACTGTAATTAAATGCAAGTAAACCCCTGAATTTAATAACAACCTAAGCTAATTAAACTTGATTAAAGTTGAACCAATTCTCCTGACAAATATGGTTCAGTTTATTAATATAAACCATTCTTCAGTTGAGGTATTTTTATTGCATAGCTGCATCTCCCAACCCTGAATGTTTTAAGTAATTATTTTATTGTTTATTGATTGATTGATTGAGGTTACCCTTACACTCTTTCATATTTCAGACAAGCACCCAGATTGTGTCAAGTACTCAGATTGTGTTTCTCTAAATGTGAATTAAATGAAGATCAGACCCCATTTATTAATTTATGATGCAGAAAACCTGGTAATTCCAAAGTTCTCACAACTGTACTGTATTAACTTAATCGTTATGATTGAGTTTTTGTCAAGGATAGCCACGAATGGCAGATCCAGTTGCTGAGACCCTTCACTATAGGTAATAAATAAAAAATGTCCAGGGTTCACCAAAGAAGCAGGGATAGCACAGAATTTGCAGGGGTCAGCACAACCAGAGTGCAATGGTCGAGCGTTGCCCTGCGTGAACCACCTTCGTGATCATGGTATCTACCCTGCCAGGTAAATAGTGTCTGGCTCTCAGGTCAGAGGGCCTGTTCTTGCCTCTGACATGCACGCCAATAGTGACTCCAAGGGGCCCGAGTCACATCCCGTTAGACCGCTGCTTGCCAGTCCTGGCACCGGGAACCCACCGCTCTGCACATTTTGTATGTCTTCCCTTTTTAATGCACCTGGTTTAGATCATCAGCTCTAGGATAAAAGCTTAAGAACAGCTTCACAAGATAAAAACAAATGCCTAAGTGCTGTGGTTGCCCAGGGTCGAGATTGGAAGCCACCACCATAGACTGCATTAGCACTGAGCTGTTTTAAAATTGCCAGCTAAAGATGCCATTTTATTTGTTAACCTCCCATTTATATCTCTTTAATGTTGAACAAAAAGCAAGTGGTCTAAAGCAGACATGTGAAACAAGCACAGACCATTCCAAGGAATATACCAATGAATCCCCTTTAAAGAGTCGCAAGCTCTGTTTTTAAACACACCCTTTCGATCCCCTGAAAGGGGAGCGCATTGTGCCTGGAAACACTGCAATACCAGGTCAATGCATGGAGCGGATGGAGCATGCCCCACTTCCATCTTCGTGGCCCAAACATCCAAGGTATTTAATATAAGGTCCCCAGGTAGGGGACTTGATCTTAGCCGAAAGGCCTAGAAGCAATACAAGTTTGTTAGTACTGCTCTGCATGACTAGCCCAGAGAAAACAGAAACTGCTCGTTGCGTGACAAAGTGGCAGAATATGCTTAGCTGTCTCTACCTGCCAGTTCTCAAACAGACAAAGTCCTCAACAGTGTCACCAAACAGGCTGCTTTGAGAGATGGGAGCATTAAGAAAGCATACTTTCTCTGCATCTCACATCTCAGCAAGGTTCAGTCATAGATGCAGTTCTGCAGTTGCACTGTTTTAAGATGACCTTTGTCCAGATCTTTCAGTGCCTAGGCTTGATGAACCTGCAGGATAGCCATGGCATGGTGGGCAGAGACTGCTTGTCCTGCAGCATGGTTGAGCCTTTGCTATAAGCAAAGACGAAAACCAACTGGCCTAGAACGGGAGTCTCAGATGGTTTCTCCAGGAGGCAGCGCCCTACAGGCATAATGCACCGCAATGGCACACTCGACTAGAGGCACCTCTGAGTACCCCTCCACGAACATTTTTTTTCGTAATTTCATGAGCTCATTGTGCACTTCTGGAAAGAATTAAACCGGGGCAGGGCATGGCTAAAAGTCTTGAACCCAGGAACCAATCATCCAGCCAGCGGGCATAGGGTTGGAGTGGAATCCCTTGCCCTCCAAGGAACACTTGCAGTAGACCGGAAAAACATGTCTAACATCTCTGTATCTGCCTCAGACATCCCAGAGTCATTCACATCAGATGGCGTAAGCCTATAAACCTATACACACATATCCTCTGGATAATTAAATGGGCCAAATGAAAGTACTGGGCAATGGATGCTATGAGGGGTTTCACCTAGCAGAAAGGCGAAATGGAATAATGAAACCTGACATGGTGAAATGTTTATTTTTTTAGAGGAAATATTCTCTTTTGTGACGCACTCACAAAAAAGCAGCAGAAAGAGAGACACTGCTGAATGCACTGTACATCCAATCCACAAAAAGAAGCAAAAGTGGCAGTAAAGTGCATGGATTGGCTTTCTAAGAACAAATCTGAATATGTGGTGCACACCATCTTTCTTTTATACCAGTATATCTGGACTGGCATGGCAATTCCTATTGGTGCTTATTGTAAGGCCAATTTTCATTGTCATTTTTATTATAGGCAGAGTGATCAGTCTCCCATGGCTGAACCCCTAGCATCACTACATCGACACAACAGCAAGTAACAGAGATCAACGTAGTTAGTTGAAGTGATGTCCAGAGTCTGTCTCAGATGGACTGAGCCAGAGACTGGATCCCACAAACCACACCACCGCCCACCCCAAACCGAGGGTTTCTTTGCTCGAATTAGGCAAACTACTACCACAGGGAGGGGTGTCAAAGATCCTTGTTGGAAGAGTGGAGAAGATCACGAGCAAGAACACGAAGACTAAGACTAAACATTGGCGGTCATTTTTAAGTTCACCTCGGTCACGCCCAGTGAAAGTTAAACAACCAATAGATGTTATTCAGGCAAAGTCTCACTCAGCACCTTGTTAGCATTTTTTATGGCCGGATGGCACATTTGCAAATATTAATTCAGATTATTGTAGAAAGACTATCATGCCTGTTATGGTTACACAACATACATAGTCTGATGGGAAATCGGAAGACGATCTGTTAGATATTAAATATGACAGAGTTTGAACTACATTAAGTTGTGATTCTTCCTAATGCATGAATACAAACAAAACATCAATCCAAACTTGCATACCTATCTACAGAGTTACAGTAAAGATACATTGTTTTGTAGCCAGCATACCATGGGAATGTATACAACTATATACAGTTTAGGACATTTTAGTTGTAAGTTAAAAAGGGTTCTTCCTTTAGATCGACGTGTTCTTTCCTGGGCCACCTGGGGTTACTGGAACTCCATGTGGTGCCCAAGGAATTCTTTTGAAGCTTGTGCAGGGTGTCATAAACTGTCCTGTTGGTATCAGAGGTTGCTGATAGCCATCTGGAGGAGAAGTTTGCCTTCAGACTCTCTGGAGCCTAGGGTCTTTCACCTCCAAACTAGGTTTGTAAGTCTTAAGTAAAAAGGGGTATTTTATGATCCATACATGATCCAAATATTAGGCCATGCCAGACACTACATATCCCCCCTTTCGGACGCAGAGGTTCAGGTGTAAACTTTGGCGGACAATGGTCGGTTGGATCATGATGGTGGGATTGCAGGTGGTTCATAAGTGGTCTCAGAATTCGACATACAGGCAGAGGATGGTCTTGATGCGGTTAAGCATTGTCTTAGCCTGGGTACCTTTCCACCTTCCTATTCTGCTTGAGTGCTCATGGGATGGCAACCGTACACTTGTCCGCTGGTTCTTGCATCACATCGGTTAGGACTTATCCTATCTCATTAGCGATGCACAGCACAGTGTCAGCAGCAGTCCTGATGGCACAGCAGGGGAATTGGGCATAACTGGCATCCTGGCAGGTGCCTGCAGGTCTGTGTCGTGGGGAGTAGTGTAGATTAGCTGAGACCCCGCTTTTGCAGTTTCAGGTGTAAGGAGGGAGTTCAGTTCTGATGAACGTTTGGGCTTGTTGCCCTGGCTGGTGTGGGTCACTGTTGGCTTGCTGACTGTGTTTTCATGGGATGATGTCCTTCATGTTGTATGATGAACGTGGGCTGCTCTATGATCTCTCTGGTGCTTGACTGTTCCTGGCTGGCTGTAACATCCTTTGACTCTGTTGAAGGGTCTGGCACTGTGGTGCTGTGGTAAGCCCTCCAGGAGAGGACTGCACTGGATGAGAGGATTGTGGTGCAGAGACAAGCAGGATTTTAACAGTCTTTAAACAGTCTGGAGGCAGCCCTGTGTTGATAGTGGGCCTTATGGGCTGAGTTCCACCGATGTTAGGTGGTCATTTTGCAGAAAAAGGCCGTAGTGCTTAGGTGGTGGCGGCTCACAATGAGATGCAGATTTCTGAGAAAAGAGTTCGTCTTCCTCTTTTTTAGCCTGTCCTGTTGTTTGATGCAGTCCCAAGGTTGGCTGTAACAGTCGTGTTGGAGCCGCGGGTAATCCACTTTGACAGTTGCTGACTGCTGGTCCGGGAAGCTGTGCACCTCATGGCTGGAGGTGATCCTGAGCAGGTACAGGCTGTCATGTATAGTTACACTGGACAATGTTCATACATAACAGTAGCTCTGTAAGTATGTGCATCCATTGTGGCTTTCCACAGGATATGTGATAAACGTTGTGTGGCCAACTTGTCGGGTTGCTACGACTACAAGTGTAATTTGATACAGCTGGTCTTAGAGCTGGCGACCGTGCGTTGCACACGGGTATGAGGCAGGATTTCTTCACTGCCTATTCTAGCATGCAGGTTACTGGACGCTGAAGTGAACAGCTTCTCTTCCATGATTAAACAAATTAAGATTTATAAAAAAACAAAAATAAACAAAAAACCCCAAAACAACAGGTTTTCTTCACTGTTGCAGATCAACTTTATCATAACTTGATCAAGATTGTAACTCCCATTTAAATAGCAATCATCTACCGACTCGCAGTATCTTACTAGCCACTCACTGGATGAGTGAGAGAGCACGCATTAGTTAGCTATTCTAATGGCTACTACCGGGAAGTGAGAGCATAGCTGAGAGGCCCTGGAACACGCAGTGGCATCAGTCTAGCTCCATAAAAAAAAAGAATGGCCTTACAAGACGAGGGAGGAACACCCTCACTCTATCCCACGTGGAGGGGTGCCGAAAATCCTTGCTGGAAGAGTGGAGATCACAAGCAAGAAGTCTAGGGTCTTTCACCCAACACTAGGTTTGTAAGTCTTAAGTAAAAAGGGGTATTTTATGATCCATACATGATCCAAATATTAGGCCATGCCAGACACTACATTCAAAATACAGAGACTGTCTGTAAATACAAAAAACTCTGTAAACAATTCAATGACAATTTCATCAATGTTTAATTAAATAGAGATAAACCATTAATAAGGTGTGGTTTGCTGAATATTAGATATTTCTACAAAAGAGATGATTTCATTATCCACATCAATGTTAAAAACAGATGCATTGGGGTTGGATTTCAAAGACATTTTAAACTCTATCAGAGTTTTTCAACATGTCATAATTACTCATTGTCGTAATTATACTTTAGATTTAATACTGTCCTATTATGTGAATGTTCATAACATTAATATTCTAGAGCGGAGTGAAGACTCCAGGATAGGAGTCTCAGGATAGGATGTCCCAAAACTTTACAAACTGGCTATTATCAGACCCCTTATTATTATCAACACAACTTGATCCCAGGGAACTAGTACTGTAGTACTGTACATGCTACCTCTAGGAGCAACCATTAAGAGACATGGAGTTAGTTTTCATTGTTATGCTGATGATCCTAAGCTGTACATTTCTTCTAGGCCCAACGAGATGCATATATTCACCAAATTAACAGAATGCATAGTCGATATCAAAACTTTACTATCAACATTTTTGATAGCAACTTCCAATATTTGTAAAACTGCATTTTTCCATCTCAAAAATATATCTAAACTACAACACATGCTTTTTAAGTCAGACACTGAGAAATTAATTCATGCATTCATGACATCAAGGCTTGATTATTGCAATGCCCTGCTTGGTGGCTGCCCTGCATGATTAATACTAAAACCCCAGCTGGTCCAGAATGTAGCAGCCAGAGTTCTCATGAGAATGTGTAAGTATGACCATATTAGCCCAGTTTTGTCCACACTGCACTGGCTGCCTATCAAGCATCATATAAACTTCAATATTTTGCTGATTACCCACCAGGCTCTGAATTGTCTAGCTCCTCAATACCTAAGAGAGCTCCTCTCTTATTACAGTCCTTTGCATTCATTGTGATCTAAAAATTCTGGCCATTTGATAATACCCAGAATTTCAAAAGTACTGGTCGTAGATCCTTTTCGTATTTGGTGCTCAAACTCTGGAACAGTCTTCCCAGTACTGTCCAGGAGGCAGATACATTATGTCAGTTTAAATCTAGATTAAAGACCCACCTGTTTAATCTAGTTTACACATAGTCCTATGAATTTAATACTCAAATCGCTTAAGGGATTATTAGGCTGCATTAATTAGGTAAACCGGAACCGGGGACACTTCCCATAGGTACAGATGTACTGGCTCCACACTAAATCTGTCTGTCTTTCATTTCCCCAAGGTCCTGTGATCAGCTGGATCCGAACTTTGAGACCAGATGATGGGGGACAGGATGGTCTTCTTTAGTAAACTTACCATTATATATATACCTACCTATATCCAGCCTAGTTAGTTTCTATATTTTGTTCCCTGCATACTCACAGCAGTGTGCTGTTATAGCTGCAATTAGCAACATTATGCTTCTGTTGTTATTTCGGTTGGTAACGTTTCTCAGTGCCTGACATATTGTCAGATATAATTAGACTTGACAGTTTCTTATATCAATAAATGTATAAATCATTATAATCAACTCTCCATTCGTATCCAAATAATAATAAAAAACAATAATACCATGTATTCTTTGTTGACCACATCTGAAATTTGTTCTCTTCTTTATTATAATTATTTTTTATTATATGTAAGGCTGCTTTGAAGCGTTGTAACACTGTGAAAAGCGATATATAAAAAAATTTAATTGAATTATATAAGATGTTGTATTTTCTCGTTTGTTTTGTAAAAATATTCAGTCTGGACCCTAAGGTATGCGTATGAAATACATTTTTATGTTCTTTACATATCCAAATGTGGTATGGGATATTTAAAATAATGTGGGCGCGAAGTGCACCCTTTTTCCTAACTTAAGGTGTTTTGCTTTGTCTAGGACTAAAAAAGTTTTTTAATAATAAGTTTTTTAATAATTTAAAAGGTTTTAAATTATGTTTTTTTTTTGTAGAAAAATACCTGACCTATTGCAAAAAAATCCACCAATTACTAATTGTAACATAGACTCCGGAGGCAGCAAATGAGGATCCATATACAGTTTATTGACAGTAGACAGTTCAACACAAACAGGCAGAGATCAGTAACCGGCAAACAGGGGTGGCGTAAGCAAGACAGTAATAGTAATCAATAACAGGCCAATCAATAACAGGCCAATAGATCAGGGCAGGCAGCTAAAGTTCAAATAGTAATCCAAACTGGCAAAAGTCAGGGCAGGCAGCAAGAATCAAAACAGTAATCCAAAACAAGGTCAAACACAGAGCAGTAATCCAAAACCCACTCAGAATTGTTCACCATGGCTAAACAAGACTTCGCAAAGAGACATTTAACATTTAATATACTGCCTAAATAGTCAGCTAATGGGAGATAATGAACAGGTGTAGATTATGTGGGATTATGGGCAATGTAGTTTAATACTCAGATGATGGAGCCCTCCGGTGGTCATTGAGGGAATCCACGAAGTTGGAAGCAGGATTTATAACACTAATACATCCACTTTTTTCTTTGGGACCTAAAGCTTTTTCTTGTCTTTTTTTTAAGAATAAGGACATGTTACAATACATGGTAAGTAATTTCTATAAAAATGGCTATATTGGTTAACAGATATGAATTAATAAAGGGTTGTGCAGTCTGGAAATGTTGTTGCTTTTTCACAGAACTATTATATTTTTTATTTATTTTTTAAATGTATTTGTGATTAGTTGATATTAATATATATTTTAATACTATATTACAGGCTGAAAACATAAACCTGGAAAGAGAATGTGTCCTGAAGGCCCTAATCTGTCTTCAGGAAAAATCTCAAAGACCTCATCCCTCGTACCTTGTTGAATGTTGGCATATTCTGTTTTGATTTCTGTTTTCAGGAACAAAAAGTCTAAATTTGTGTATTTGTAGTTAGGATACCTACAGGCATTAAAAAGGATCTAAAGAACTTCTTATGATATTCTAAAATAGTTGGTAACAATGGTATGTTAAATGAAATAACATTGAGAACTAACTAAATTTTTTGGTCAGTTTCTAAAGGTACAGTTTTGAAGTGAGGAAAATAATGTCAGTGTAAACACTGAATGAATGTTTATTAATATTTCTAAAGCAATTTGAGTGTGTTTGTAATATCTTTTCCATTTTGCAATTTTTGCAGTTTCAGGAAAAAATACACAATTCTCAACCAATGAAACAATAGTACTTAAGCAACGTTTGAATTTATAAGAAAAATGATTTTGGAAAAATAAATATGTTAAGTTGGAATGCAATAAAATCAAGTGTGGCCAATGAAAATAATATTGAACAAACTTAAATATATAAGTGTGATTGACCAAATGAAATTAAGTTTGAAAACCATGTCAATGCAACAGAAAATGTTTACACCCTTTTTTCTAACACTTTAGACACACTTGCTACTCCAAGCTTAAAGAAGACAAAGGACAACAGTTCTTTGCCATGGTATAATGATTATAATCACACCCTAAATAGAGTAGCCTGGAAAATGGAGCTTAACTGGAAGCAAGCAAAACTATTCTGGGGTATTCTGTACAGCATGGAAGGAGTGTTTCAAATTACAGAAATGCCTTAAAAACTCCATATCTGCCTAGTTTTCAAATCTTTTAGAAGAAAATAAACACAACTCTTGATATTTATTTGTTACAGTGGCTAAATTAACTAAATATAAAGCGTCAACTGCTTTTGACAGTTGTCAATATCATAGCAGTGATGATTTTAAGAATTTCTTTAACAAAATAGAAACTGTCATAATATAAAGAAAAAATCTTAAACAAGCAATCAGACCAGACAGTGCATCATAGTTTGCCCAAGGAATGACTCCAGTCATTCTGTACAATTGGTAAGGATGAACACTCAAAAGTAATTCAATCATCTAAATCAACCATATGTATACTTGATGCTACACCTACTAAGTTGCTTCCTGAAATTATTGATCTTCTCCAGTATTTAGAGCCCAAGCACTGAAAGTTACGTATAGTTACATATGTAACCCTTGCTTCCTGAATGAGACATTTTGTCGATGACGACACTAGAGGTTAATATACTACTATACTATATATATAATATTACATATTAATGTAATAATATACATATATATTAATAAATCTCACACATATTTGTAAAAATACCCTGTATTCTGTGGTAAATTTTAAAAAGGGCTATATGAATAAAATTGAATTAAACATAGTACACTAATAGCGTATACATAATTTTGATAAAGTACTAATAATTTATTAAAATATTAGTAATTTATTAATCTTTTATTATTCTTATCAGAATATGTAAGAACCAATATACCTTTTTTATTTTTTTCTTGAAATAAACTGCAGGTTTTTTTTTAAATATTGGCTATGATAATGTTTTCCCTTGTTTCCTGTAACAACGAAACTGTATCATATTTTAAATGGTCTTAAGTTTGAATGGCATATATATACTTCATATCTGTTTAAACCTCTTTTTGAAATAGTCACATCCAGAAAAAAAAGTCATAAAAAAACATATTTTCTGTGGAAAAGAATATGAAGAAAAGAATATCAAAATAGTAGTATACAAAAAACTAAAACAACTGTACCTCATAGGTTCTTCTCCCCTTTTTTTATTAAAGCCATTTTATATGTTGTGTTACCATAAACAGTTTGACAGATGCAACAATGATAGATTTTCCATTTTTAATAATTTATATGGAAAACGTCTCTGTTATGTAGGTAACCGTTGTTGCTTGATAGAGGGAATGTGACAATGTGTAAATGTCAACACTAGGGATTCACTCTTTGGTGCCCCAATCATCTGTGATCTTTATAAAAAAGTCCAATGAAAATTGCAGAGTGGAATTTGTACTCAATGACACTAGGGCTCCCTGTACAGAGAGTCACAGGAGCTGAACTGCACTTTGAGCTAAGCAGAGTGTAAGCGGGCAAGCTGCCCAGTTACAATTAATCATCCTGCAGAGCACATGTTGCAACTGGGTCCGTAGAGATGTTGTTAAACCTTGTGAAGGTTTGGGTGTAGACCAGCCCGCCGATGTCTGCCAGTGAGCTGCTCTTTTTTGATGCCCATAAGGGCCTAACTCCCCTCATAGAGTGCACACTGATTCCAAGTGGGCATGGCAGGATATTTAATTGGCAGGCCAAAGACATGGCCTTTACAATCCAATGGGCTAAGTTTGGTCGTGATGCACAGTTCCTGCATGCACAGGGCTTTGGCCTGATAAACCTGTAAGATTGCCATAGGGGAATTTTAGGGCACAAGTGCACTGCAATCACGCTCCACCTAAAGAATCTCAACATATCTCCCATTGGTCAAAGGTAGTCAGGGCGGACAAGCCCGCAAAGCACGTACATGCCATGAACGGCATGCTCCTTCACTTCATGCACCTTCAGGAAGAAAGACACTGGGGTGAAGCAAGGCTTTGAGTTGTGCCCTGAGCCCAGAAACCAAGCAACCAGAGTCTCGCCTTTGATTGATTGATTCTCACCTTTGAAAGAAGCAGAAAATTAACGACTGCAACATGGGCATGCCCTCGCACTGAGCTTGGTCGAAGAAGATCGGAGGTTAATGGGGCTCCCAAGAGCAAACCCCTAGTGTCGTCATTGACACAATGTTGAGTGACTGACAGGGGAAATATGTTTTAGTGAAAGTTACGTATTTGTCAGATATGATAACCCATACCCGAAATGTGACCTCTGCATTTAACTCATCACTGGTGAGAAGTGAACACACACTGCAAGCCGTGAACACACACACACACCTGAAGCAGTGGGCAGCACACTACTGCACCTGGGGAGCAATTGGGGGTTAAGTGCCTTGCTCAAGGGCACTTCAGTTGCTACCTGCCAGAGCTGGAATAGAACCAGTAACCTTCTAATTACAAGCCCGACTCATCAGTAGGCCACAACTGCCCCATTTAAATTCAAAGAATAGCTGCAACTATACCTGACACAGTCCTGACGACCTCTGAGGTGTTTCTCAGGCCGACAAAGGAAAACTGGTAGAGACGCCAGGAGCGGATATCCCCAACCTCCACAGAGCTGCGCTTCCACTTGTAAACAATCTCCTCCTTGGGATAGCCATCTGCATGAACAAAAAGCTGACGTTGGCTAAAGATGAATAAATAAGATGAATAAATGATTTCAAACACTACGGCTGTGTCCGAAATAGCCCCCATGTCCTCATTCTTTATTCCCTGCATTTGTTCACTAATAGTCCACTTAAAGGAGTGAATGAAAACAAATAAGCAAACCTGCCGGAAGAACTGCAGGTGCCAACTCTTGCTGATGTAGCCATTGAGTGAACATTGGTTGTACACTAATTATTGTGGTGCATTATGAGATTGAATGATGTCCACTATATATTTGGATGCCACTACAAAATGGCTGTCCCCTTTAATAGTCCACTATTTAAGGGTATAAGGGGCTCTTTCAGACACAGCCCAGGATTTCTGTTTTGAGAAACATAGCAACTTTGCTTTAATGCATTGTGGGTTTTCACCTGCATCATAATGTGGCTCAATGGTTGAACATTCTGATGGAGGATGCCATGTTCTGAAGTAGGAGGCTATGATTGGGCGTAGAACCCAGAATCACTACATTGTTTACAAACAGAAGAAGATGCATGCTGTACAATAAACAATCTTCATAAATATGTCTGTAGATGTCGACATAGAGGATTACTTGTAATATTCTGCCTTCTGGGTTCTATGTCAGAATGCCGACTCCTCCTACAGCACCACACGTAGTGTCCTGGTGCTCTACTAAATGCGTGTCGGAGACTAACACGGAAGAGAATTGTTAAATAAAGTTGTTATTTTTGTTTTTTTATGCACAAAAAAGTATTATTGGTGTTGCTTAAAATGAAGGTTGAACCACCATAGCTACATCTATAAGACTAATTTAACAAATTTCTTTATCCCCTTTCTGGGCTTTGAAAGTGGCTTTCAATGAAGGAATCAGAAAGCTTTCAGATTTCATCAAAAATACCTTAATTTGTGTTCTGAAGATGAACAAAGGTCTCACGGGTGTGGAATGACATTTTAGGGTGAACTATCCCTTTAAAGGTGCAACAAGCAATTTCTGAGACATCTGTGTACAGTAATCATGGTTCAAACAAATAAATAAATAAAAATGTAATCAGAATGACAGAGTTCTCCAGAGATGCATGTATATCCAGTGCAGCAAATAGTTTAAAAAAAACACATTTTTTTCTATACCTACAAAAGTCCTATAGTTAAAAAAGAAGACTACCCTGTGTTGATTCCCTCTAAAACTACTGTGGACACTTTTCCAGGAGACTGTCCCATGTTGCATTTACTTCTTCATTGTTAGCATAATAAAGCCTTTCCCCTCTAACCCTTTTTAAAGTCAAAAGAGAAAAATAAACGACACTAGAGCCTTCTTCGCAGCACAACTTGCTTTTATGAGCGTGCACAGACATGTCTCTCAAAGTTAAACCAAACTGTCTTCTGTCATTTTCTATTCTTTTTTATTTCAAAGCAAAAGCAGAAATTAAATGTATTTATTAGCATAGCATGTCTTTATATGATTTTAAACAAAGCTGAGAGTGGAAGTAAGTCTGCAGGAAATTAGACAGAAACCTATTCAGCAGATACAGGCAAATTTGAATTTATAGATTACATAATGGCTAAACTTACAGCTTGAAAACTCCAGGGGACAGGAATGTTCATCCATTGGAAAGTTATTCAGTTTAAGTTGGCACTCTGCATCAATGGTCAGCCTGCAGTCAGAAATGTGGACAGAATGCATTTTGCTAGCACATGTCACCTTTATAATCTACACAGGTAACATGCACTGATATAAATAGCACAATAATGCAATGGATGACAAAACCTGTCATTTAGGGTTAACATCAAATGCTTTCAATGGCAGGCTTTCATAATAAGGGTAATTGGACAGATGTTTCCCAGCTTTTATGCGGTAGTTACACTTAGATTTAGCAAATAATAAATAATAAAAACAATAATAAACCTGAGTTACATAATGAATCAAGTAAGTCATCATGAATATGTAAACAATAATAGTTTGATCTCTCACTCTAAAGTCTCATCAACAGCTTGAAGAGTTTTTACTTTACAACCGAAGACTACATATTGCTGAGTTACCTCAAAGTATACAGTATACGGCCATCGTTCCATATCCGAAGCATCCGATTGGGCGTGGTGATCCAATGGGCATCTGCCTTCTTTGAGTTGCGGAAAAAATGTGTCAGGGATCCAAATTTTGCCAACCATGTTGCTATTAAGACGTAAAACCTTCATGGTGCTGTTGAACTTCAACCTCCTGTCGTACCAGGTCTGGGCGAAGAAGATGTCAATGGTGTACTCCTTAAACGTAAGTAAGAAATATTTTAAACCTTCAGGAATGGATAAATATGATGCTATCCAGTTTTCAAAATCAACATCTTCAAAGCAAAATCAACGTTTTTAAGAGTGCACAGCCAACTATTTCTATTAATATAGCAGATAGGGACCTGAGGATAAAATACTTAACAATAACGAGTAGGCTAATAGGTCTCCTTGTTTAAGAAAGGCAGCTTTTTATACACTTGTTCGTTTTTTTGCTTTTTGCTCGAGGTGACAGGCTATTTTATTAATACAGTGTACACACTGATTAATTTAAAGTTATTGCAATTAAATAAGTATCATCAATAAACCATCTTGCTAAAAATTAAAATTTTTGAAGTTTAGCAATTTCAAAGGGATAGTCAAATCCTTGGTCAGTTCAATTCTCCTATCTCGCTATTTGGATCCAGGTGTATTTATTTCAGGCTGGCTTAACTTCTCTGTTCTGTCACTAAAACAGAATTAAACACCTTTGTGCAGATTATTTAAATCCTGTTTATAAATCCAGTTCAGCAAAGAAAACAACCAAAGCAAGAAAGCAAGAAAGAACTAAATGTGACATTAAAGGAACATTACTTACCATGTTGATGGCATTAACTGGTCCAATGCTGTTGACGAACATGTCTGTGTGAATAACAGTCGGTTTGACTGTGAAGAGCAGTAAAAAAAATGCAGCATTATTATTTGTATGTTTCAAATATGAAATATAAGTATAATTTAACTGTCAAGTAATTAAAACTTAATCTTATCAAATAATTATTTAATCACACATATTAATATATGCTAGGTCTTACACAGGATATGTTCTTGTATTAACAATTGTTTTTAAAAATGTGTTTTGTTCCATCTGATGACAAGTCATGGCAGATTAGCACATAGAACTATATATCCCCAAAATCCCATAAATTAATTTGACGTCTACCTTCTCCCTGCACATGCATGGCTTTCTCTCTAAAAATGGGTTGTGATGGAGAATGATATCAGCAGGATTATGGCAGCTTGACTCAGACAGAGTCCAACACTCGTCACAGTCACTTAGTGTGACTGCACAGTTCTCATTTATAGACTGTCAAACATGTAAGCTGGCATATATTACATCTCATTTTCACAAAAGCCTTTCAAAAAAAATGCATGCTAATTAATCTTAAGATATAACCAGTGCTGTTGGCTGCACATAGATAAAACTAGTTTTCAGGTAGTTTTTGACAGGAAGTTTTCACATTAATGTCAACATAATCAGTAATGCATGCAAAACGTGGTGGGATATTTCTTACAGAGATAATCTTGCATTTGCTCCACTTGTGATTGCAGTAAAATACCATTTGCATAAACACTGACTGGCCCACACTTCCTGTTGCAACATGCAACAACATGAGTGCTTTGCTTTCCTAATTTTGCAGTGTCAAACAATATAATTTTTGTTCCTTTATTTCTACATGCACTGTCTAAAAGTATTATAATTTTCTTATAATTTGTGAGCTCAGGGTGTCCTAGATAAGATACATACCACACGGACATACCACAAGTGCCTCCATATATAATAAATTACAGACAAATAACCAATTAAAAAAAATAAATATTAAAAGTCAAACGAACATGTAAAAGAGGTATTGCTCATCAAAATGAAAGGATGCAATCTTAAACCAGCACTACATCAAAACAATAAACATTTACTTGTAATATTATACATTAAATGGCCAGAGCATGTAGCCCTAAAAATCTTATTTATGTATCATAAGCTTTTAATTCTTAAAATGTACCTAATTTGTAGGTGCTCAAAGTAATTTTGTCAGTATTATTTTAACAGCTTCCATGTCTTCCAAATAGCTAAAACAAAGATTATCCATTTACCTATCTATCAATCCATCATCTATTCATACATATTCTATCCCACTTATCCCTATTAAAGTAGCGGCATACAAAGGTATAATGTATATGTATATACACATTATATCTTATATTGCAAAAGATATATACAACAACAAGAGGTGAGATGGTCAGTGTTGTTTCATTACTGTAAGACACCAAATTCAATGCAGTTCTGTACTATACTATTTTAGTATATCAGGTGAATAAGATGAAATGTCCATCAATAGGATGCATGGGCAATACAGTATAGATATAGACAATACAGACATATTAGCAAACACTTAATTCATAGTAACTAATGGTAAGGAAGGATGTTTGAGGAAGTCTGAGGAATTTTACATTAAGGTTTAAAGAGGCTCAGAATTCTTGAAGATTAAACATTACATGAAAGCAGAAGTTTAGTAGCCACTCAGTAGTAGAAGAATTTAGTAGAAGTACAGAAACATACCTCCTATATCTGGCCGCAACTTGTTATCATAGCCATCTAGTAAGCTGTTCAAAATGTGTGTAACGTCACTCTCATACACTTTGGGGGTCAGAACCCATGTTTTGTTTGTCACTTCATCATCGTCACTTTCCAGCTGGACAGAACTGTTGGAAAAAAAACATTTTTCATGACCCTGTGATTTTCAATATTTCCTAACAATATAAATCAAAACAATCAAAATATAAATCAAAACAATAATGCACACTATTATTTTTGTACTCTGTACAATGCACAATAATTTTGATCATGTTTACTTTATTGACAACATATCCTCATGTTCTTAAGGCCCTGATACACTTTCAAACTTGTGATACCTAACAAACACTTGATGTTCCCATATTTATTTTTCCCCCCTTCAGACCTTACATTTCCACCTTACACCTTGAAAAGCCTCAAAAGAAATAAAAACAGACAGAAAAGCAGGTAAATTGGTCATGGGATGATTTGATAAGGATATGATACTGTTCATCTTAATATCTTTGGCTTCAGACTGCCCCTAAGGAATATTGTTTCAATACCCCTTGGTATTGAAGCTGAGGACATTTGTTTAAATTACATACTATGATGAATGTTTTATTTTTTCCTTAAAAGGAGTGTAGGGGTGAAGCTGGAGACTGGAGATGGACAGACATACATTTATAAATGCTAGAACCACATTTTCAACCACATATACAAACACCTACAAATACCAATACTGTTAAGCTCACATTGATTTACCTCCCTCATGCTCACAGCAACTGCTGCTATACTGGAGCAATGTATTCAAAGAGCAAAGTTGGAGAGGCAGAATAGTCTCTCTCAATTGATTGCTGCTGAAGACCTTGGCAAAGCATGTAAACAACAATGGATGGTGTGAGGCAGTAACCATGGAGTCAGTGGAAGACAGAAAGACATTTTGTAGTGCTGCTTCACTGGTAACTTCAGAAGCATTGTAGAGAGCCAAGACTGCAACATTATGAAAGCATTTTTTATGTAATTTGGTATGGGAAAAAACTGCAAAAAATTGCTGCATTATAACGGTGTTAAGCAAAATGTAGAAGCGTTTCAAGAACTTGTGACGCCTATTAAACCTTCTAACAGAACTGTATTTTTAATATTTTTTAAAGACTCTACCTGAAATATTCTGTAACCGTTTAGATAAATTTAACATCTCTAAAGCCTGTCACAATTATTACATAATCATCTGCAATTATATTCATATTTGCCTCATTCCTCATTTACATATTTTCATCCAAATGAGCAAATACTACTAAAACCACCACAGTTTTATGTCTCTGCTTAGGCTGCAGACCATCTCAGAAGGTGCTAAGGTTTTGTCAACTACGAGTATAAATCACTTCCAAACATTTTTAATGTGAAACATCATCATACAAACCTAATATCCAACAAGAAGTACATTATAATTTTATTTGAATTAAAAGCTTTGGGATTTTGCCAGACAAAATGTTTTATAAATTTAGCAGCAGCAATATAAGTGTATATTGAAATGTAATTTGTGAATAGAGCATGATTGCAATATGCACAATGCATTTTAAAGTACTCAAATAAAGTTATTAATATTTAAAGCATAATATTTTTTGAGTATTTGTGTGCATGAAATATACACATATCAGGAATTTACTGTAACAGTCCCAACTGTAATAAAGTGAATATATTTAACACAGTGTTACACGCAGTGTGCTTTATAACCCTCATAAGAATCAATAAATGTATGCTAGCCTTATATAACTTGTGCAGTGTAGAATGCATTGCTTAGCTCTAAAGTTAAACAGATGTGACGTTTAAAGTTAAAGTTAATCTAACATTTCTTACAGACACATTTAGTTGTCTGTCTTTTATTTAGTTCAATGTTTATTGAAGGAGACTGAAATCATTAGATTTGGGAACTTTAAAGGTTCCATTTCAGATTTTTCATTGCAAACAACCCCAGAAAGACATATGTACATTACTGCTCCAATAATGGATATTGCTCAAAGACAAAGTCAGCCTGGGGGTTCCTGGAACTAAACCCAGAACTTCATACATGCAAACCCCTACCACAGCACCTTTACTAAACTGTATATTACTGTACATATATAGACAGTCTACTACAGAGAATGTGAATTTGATGTCACACCATGTTGAATTTAAATGTTTAATGGGTAAATGTTTTGTTTAGACAGCATATTAGGTGGATTGTGCTGCCTTTCTACTAGTGAGTTTAGAGCAGTATTTAAATTTTCTGCCATAATTATGAGAAATGTCACCACTGTAGGTCATTCTGGCTGCAATGTGAATAGTTGCAGTAACTTAGAGTAATGCTGCAGTAACGCAGAAGCATTCAAGGACAAGGACAAAGCTGGACAATTTAGTATGTTTTCGCTTTTCTACATGTAAAAACAGCAAGGGAAGTAGGTTGAGGAGGTGATGAGAAGACACCAGATCAGACTCCAGCAAATCTGTTTGTCATCACTAATTAAACCCACTGCTTATCGCTCAATAAAACTATGACACTGTTGAGTGTTTTTAAAAGTTTTGTATTGAGTTTGGTTTAATTATTAACTGAGTTACTAATTACTAACCCTAACCTAACTTTCACTGAGCTTGTGAATTAACAGAATTAACAATTAACTTGCACGCAACCACTACAAAACTGTTCACAAACTGTTCACTGTTCACTACATTGTGAACAGAATTCTACAAAACTATAATGAAAACATTAAATTATCATGAAATGCTTTAAAATATCTTCTCTTCCCTTCAAACAATACCATGAAAAATGTACAGATTTCAAGGCAAAAATAAAAGAAATGGGAAGCAAGTATCCTTATCAATTTCAGTATCAGCAGCAGGGGGTAATCCTCCTGAGATGGTGGACACGAGATGAAACGTGACATGATGTAGGTTCACGTTCTCTATTGTACACTGCATATACGCAAAAGTTAATCTTATGATTAACATATAAAGAAATGTTCGAAAAACATATGTTATAAAATTTGTTTATTATTTTTATTATAGTGGGTAACACTTTGTTTTATAATGGCTTTGTCACATGTTAAATGTACTTACTATAGCAATAACAGAATGTTAATAGAGTTGATAGTTAACAAGCAACTAACCCTAAACCAAACCCTAATCCTAACCCTAGAGTAAATACATGTTGTTAATATTATTCAGTACTTTATTGTGTAATAACACTGTAACAGCAACAACTTAAAATAAGTTTAGCCATATACAATATATGCTCCCACCCACAAATGTCAAACATCATTAGTGTACTGTAAGGAAAAAATCTCAATGAACCTTAATATGGTTCATTGTCACAAAATATAATTTCTTATTAGTTCTCTTTGATGTTGTGGTAAAATACGACACAGGCATGAAATTCACCCAATTAAACCTGTGTTTCCTATCAAACATTTACAATATAGCATGCAAAGACAACCCATGTTTTGTAATAACTTGAACTTGTTTGCTCCACAAGGCGTCTATCTGCTGAGAGCCACTGTGTCAGATTTTCATTAGCATCATTTCACACCCTTATTAAGTTTAATTAAATAACGTGTTTTTTGCAAACTCAACAATCAGCCCATGCAGCAATTCAGTGCCAAATACTTACTGAAACACTTGTGTTAGTTTTCTGTATAGCGGCTGGTAATAAAAAAGAGAGGATTTCCATTTATGGGATCCTGGTGCAATTTTGTTTATTACCTTTGTTTAACTCCATTAAAATACACCATCTGGTGTGTTTGTCCACCACTAGTCTAAAATGAGGCTATAGACAACATGAGGCTATATGCCACATCTACAGTTCAGGCCAGAAGATACAAAGCTATTAACGACATCAGCTGACCTACAGTGGCCCTTTAATTCCCTAATTAGTTGACCTTTAAGCACTCCGGATACTCACAGGCTATGTTAGGCCTAACTAAACCAAATCAGTCTGATCAGATAATGCCTAACGCAATAATATACTGTTTTGCTACAGTGAATAGTATTTGGTTAAAAACCCAGATATGACACTGGACATCAGGTACACAACACAGTTCCATTGTTCTTTTATACAAAAATAACAAAAAGCATTGAAGGGTCATTATTATTACCATAAACTGCTTGGGCCTACGATTACTGTTTCCTTTCTACTGTAGTTGCAGTGTTTGGATTCTAAATGTCTCTTGAAATTTGATGCTTTCATTTTTTGGCAGCCAAACACATTATTGTCAGCATAAACCTTTTACATAAACCTTTTTACATGTACACATTTAGCAGACACTTTAATCTAAAGTGACATACTGTGTATTTAAGGCATGCATTATGTTATTATTTTGTGTCCTCTTGAAATCAAACCCATAACCTTAGTGTTGCCCCAACAACTGGACTACAGGTTCAGGACTATGTTTAGCCTTATTGCAAGTGAAGCTGTATCAAATGTTCCCTGGCCACCGCTTTTGCTTGAATATTTATTTTATGTATTTTGAGATAAGGGGAGGTCAAGCAATCTGTCCATATTGGCATCTACTTCGTCTTCCAACTTGACAGATCTGTATGGTTTCCCTATAAGGTCAAGAAACCAGGATATTCTTTTTTTTATCCAGGTAGCCACAGGCCTAACACTATGAAAAGCTGATTTACGGAGCAAGATTTTCAAGAGAAGTGTTGATTTCTGCTGATATTACAATATAAAAGAGGAAAAATGATCAACAGTGGGAAAACAAACAAATATGATGTCAAATATGAGATCAAACAGTGTAGCACTCATCTCCAACACACCACTCCAGGAACATGGGAAAATACAATTTCTCTTCTGCTTCTACTGAGATCTTAATGGGTAGGGTGAATGTTAAAGATTCATACCCCATACCCCTCTGTGAATTACAGATGAAAAGTCAAGTGAGAGCATGGCAAGCATTGAGCATGGTGTGATGGACTGATTACCCTTGTCAATGCAATACTGCAAACCAGTCTGCAAGTGAACCTGATTGGTTTCCATACAGCTCACATGCTCAAAGCAATTTACTTTACAAAAACATTCATAGTGTTGGCATATTTTTTGGTCCATTTTTCCAGCAGGCAAACAGGGTCAATTTTAAATGTGTATCTGTTAAATTTACATCAATCAGCCATAAACTTAGTCACAAAAAAGCTTGATGTAAAGTGCAATGAGAAGCAACATTGAGGGCACTATTTAAAAACAAAGTTTATTATCAGTATTATTATAATTAGAAGTTTAACTTTTATACTTTTTATTGTTTTTTTATAAAGTGAGTAGGAGTAAAAGAGATAAAGTGAGTAGGCTACCTTTTCACCCACAAATAGTGTCTTAATTCCCAAGCTAATGAACTCCAGATCTATTGATCCATCAATCTGAGAACTTTAGTTTGCATATTAGCATGCTCACATCGTATTGGTAGGCACTAAGAATATCTTCCAAATAGACATCTCTATACTATAAAGTAGTAGTTTTAGCCAAAGCATATTTTAATCCCTGTATAAACTCTGATATTATTTTATTTTGTTTTTGTTTCTTCAATAATTTAGGATCTTCAAAAGAATAGGATTTTCAAAAGAACATTTTACGGGCTAGTTAGAACAGACTGATTCCTAATTCTTCATTAGCAGGTTAAGAGGAGGAATCTTTCCAAACAAACATCTTGACTGAAATGGCGTCATCGACATAATAAAGCTATAAACTTTAGCCCTTGGCTACTTACAATGAGAAACATGTAAATGGTCAATCTGTCCTGTTCTGTGAAGGCTAAATATCAAAATTTCTGGAATTTACTTTAACATCATTGTTCGAAACATGACACACCCACACCTACTAAATGAACAAATTATCATAATTGTGCTATGATAATAATAAATAAATGCTCTATAGCTTGAATAAGGCACAACAGCCTTTGTCAAAGCTTATATGAAGGGTTTATCCATTATCACTGTTAAAATGCAAACCCGAAGGTCGACAAATATATTTCCCTCCCCTGGTGTAGTCTCTCACATTTCATTGTCATAACACCACATACTGTGACATAACAGTGTCTTTGACAATCTGGTACATATCCCTATACTACACACGCTATCCGTTATAAAGCTAACGGATTAGAGAAATCCACGAGACATAAAGAAGTATCTATCACCGCACACAACACATAAACCTATACATCACACTTAAGGTATATGTTAGATTCGGCTATTGGAAAATATTCTCACCTTAAAGGAAGATAAGCGATTATAAAAGCCAATAGAAAAATCCTGACTGTGATCGGGGGTATGGCCATGGCATTTAGGCACGGCGAGGACAAACGAAGAGAGGCCATTATCTCCTTCCGCTCTTATTCACGCAGATGGACGTGTGCCCTTTTTATTTACTGTCTTTCGTCGCAATGACACATAGCAGATCGCGTGTGCCTTCGCGTCTAAGAGCCGTCACTGCCACGCAATGAAGCCGTCACAAAACAACCAAATGGAGGCGAGTTTCCAGGAATATGGAAGCAATGGCAAATATCTTAACGTCAGTGCAGATGATAAACACAGAATCTAAATGGGCGCTTTTAGGTCCAGTATATATGGTAAACGTGTGAAGGCAGATAACGTATAGGGTTGAAAAGGAGCTGATGCACGCCGCTGCGGCACGCAACACATGCGTGGTAGAGCTCAAAGTAGTAAAACTCCCATGCTTCTATTAATACCTTTCCATTGTGTCCAGACTCATGTACGACTGGTTGCTTTTTTAAAAGTACTTTATTAGTTAAACTCAGAAACAAAGGAGAAAACGCACAAAACAAATGCGACCACCGACAAGGTAAAGTACTAAACATGGAGTATAAATACACATAAATAATCATGGCACTTGTGCAGACTAATCAGTAAAAGTAGAAACAAATGAGGAACCTAATCAGTAACCAAGGTAACAGAGGAGTTAACGCTGAGACCATACCCGTGAACACAAACAAAACAGAAGAATTTTAAATTTTTAAGTAAAAGTTTAATTTTTAAGAATTTTAATTATTTATCGCAGATTGTGTAAACGTTATTCAAAATATCCATATAATACAGTATTATTATTTAAAAAATTTATAGAGACTGTCCTGACAACATAGGAAGCTGCCATGCATCACAGGATGAGGAATAAGAGAGAGCATGTCAATTCCACGTGATCCCAAAACAGCCGCTGTGCACAGCTCACAAATTAGAAATATTGTAACTCTACAGTAACTGATGTACAATGACAGGATGTAGCGTAGCTGTTTATGTTTGGGAAGTCAGGACTAAGTATCGCAACTATATACGAATTTAGCAAGCAGGTAAACGAACGGGGTTGCATTATAGAACCATGGACAGCAACTTATATCTTTGATACTTTAAAATTAATAAATCATCACTTTCAAATGGTTTTAAAAATGTATGGTTCGAAACGTTTCATATACATTCATTAATTTTCATTAATTAGTTTTTTTAATTAATTTAAACATTTTGTTAAATTTCCTTTTCTAGATTTTTTAAATGTTTTATTCCTCCAACTTGCTTTATAATATATCATCCATATATCCAGGGCTATTTATCTATCTGTTTATTTATTTATTTCATTAATTTTCTAACATTGATAGCAACATTGACATTGAAGTTTATTGTCAATTAATGAGCAAAATGAACCCTGTGCCACACAACCCCTGTGGACATTCTACACAATTGCACTGTTAATTTCACATTGTATGAAAAAGCTTGAATCCACATGGAAGCAATGTACTGTAACAAGGCTTTTCCAAAAAAATGCGTATCCCAATGTATATGATAAACACGCTGAAGTTAGTGTAAGATCCTTTATGGTTACAAAGGGCACACAATTATCGTCTATATTCATTGACAGAGTAATATAAAGTATACCATAATGCAAAAATTTATAACCAAAATGTAGCATTTATGCATATATTTACAAGCTTGCAAACAAAGACAAAAACATTGCAGAATAGGGAGAGGACAATTTTGGATTTGTACCACTATGGGCACATTTACTATTGTTGGCCAAACTTATGCCAAAACCACAAACTAAGTGAGACATTGTGTCTGCATGGTTCATCTACTTCTTTTAGCCACTGGGCACCAATATTATAAAAATGTATTATAAATTATGCCCCTGGCTTTTTTTCTTTTTCACTGATGTAAGCTTGTGCTTGAATGTTAAGTATTAATGCTCACCATTAAGGTTGGCCATATGAAATGCTGTGCCCCAGGTCATGTCTGGTTTGCTGATTTAAAAACCACAGAAAACCCCGGAAACCCCAGAGCTCATGCATTAATTCTTATCTAATCAGGTTATCAAAAATCATTTAGCTCAAGTAAACTCTGCAACTCTCATCCAAGATCATATATTGTTGCTATGTTCTGAGGTTGCATATTGATATTATGAAAACTTCTTTTTCGAACCTTCTAGCTAGGAGGGATGAAAAAGCCTGGTGTAATCAAATAGTTAAAACACAAAAAGTAAATGAGTGGATAGAGGATAAATTTGTTTACTAGAAAAATGCATCTTGATAGAATTTAGAACACAGGTTCAGATGATGAATGGATGAATGTTTAGATGCCTGTGGACTGAATTCTCCTGTGACTATTTCAGAAAAAAAGTTATACCAATGAAGTTATGCAATGAAAATGGCCCTGTTGATAATTTTAATCTGAGCTCCAGTTTAGATTAATAATGGTTACAATTTGATGCTTATCATAATTAGGTAATTTGACTTTGTAATTGTGACTTTGTTCTCATACATTATTTGTACATTAATGACTATATGCAGAGTTCACGGTTACAAAATTAACAGTCTGATCTTAGTCAGTGGTTGCCGGGTAAACTAATATTATTAAACCTGGCCGCCCTATGCTTGCTTAGATCTAGATCTAGAACAATTATCTTAGTCACAACCATGCAACTTGCTAAGTCAGATCATAGACAGAAATCTGGAGGTATTGGTTGATGTGCTCTTAGTTCTTTTAAACTACAAGTCCCCAGTATGATCTTTTCCTGACACTTAATTTGCGGTAACCTTGGGCTCCCTTTGTGATTGTGAGAGATGCGTATACTGGCAGGTGTGAGACTCAGTGTGACATTGGGTCCCTAATGAAAGAATTACTAAGTGTAGTGATCTTCACACTGGGCACCAATAAATGTTACGCCTCACACAGGACACCAAAGGTGTGTGTGAGTTTTGGTCACACGTCACCCCAAATGTCTGTGTGTCAGATGACCTCTCCCTCCTTTTACCTTGGGGCACCAGCTGAGGAATTCCACCTCAGCATTCGTTGAAGTAATCCAACATAAACATAAATGATAAGAAAAATTATGTAAAGTGGAAGGGGTAAACCACCTGAAGGATATCTGAAGGATTTTTGTGAGATTCTTGCTAACTTGTAGAACCTCTGATTACCAACACAAGAAAGACACAGTTGTTCTACAAATACAAAAGGGTTTATTTACTAAACATACAAGGGAAATAACTACTGGATAATTCATAGAAATAAAAATACCACTACAATTGAATAATACTTTAGAAAGATTGGATTATTGAATGAAAACAATGACTGGAATAAACACAGAGATGCAATGCTGTTGCTGAATGTGGTGGCAGGAGAATATTCTTAGGCTGTCAACTCCCAGAGATAACACCTATACTCTCTGCTAAGTAGCATATACAAAGCCTATACTGCGATTACTAGTGCCAAAGTCTTGAAAGAGGTTTGGAAGGAAAAAGTATATTTACGTTCCACACCGTCGGGAGATCAGTCCTGTGTTGGAGACGTCCTCCACGGGTTGTGCGGGTTGCGTTAAAAGTGCAGAATCACTTTTAGAAGAGTTGCAGTCATGGAGAGGTGAACTCTGCACCAGAAAGATTGCAAGTCCAAGGCGTGATAGAGTCGTTGCAGTTGAGCTATGAGGCCGGAAGAGCCGTGAGGATTGGTAAAGTCCACCCACGCAGGTGATGGTAAAAATTAAGGCTTACTTGCAAAAGCTTAACCTTAGTCATACTGTTGTTTCTTCCTAGTTGATCTGCTGATGAGGGACTTCATATCTTTCTGGTGAGGTGGCAACTGTAATTTAGTGTCCCCTGCTTCCAATAAGGTGATTGGTTATCGGTGTGAAGGCTGACCACTCCATATGGCCCACCCTTCTCCAGCTGTGTGGAACTTGTTTGCATACTGTAAAGTCCATTTTAGAAAAATGTCCCTGAACCTTTATCCATGCATCTTTCTCTGTCCAAACCACTCTCAAAATACACTTGTACTGAATGCATACATACCAAACATGATGTTGAAAGGCTGGAATAATCATTTGTACCTATATGCAGGGGCTACAGGTGAGGTTACACATGTTTTTGACATGTATTATATGACATGTATTATGACATTCCAGCTACATCTACACACACAATGACAGAAAATTTTGGTATGTTCAGCATTTGTAATGTGCAATTGTAATGTCCTTTTTAACATTTCTTTCTGTGTAAATGTAAAAGGTTTGACTCTCCTTGTTTCAATCATTGCGTGCCGCATGGCCAGCACATTAGCATGCTGTATCTGGAGGATCAAAGGAACTTTACTGCCATCCTGGCCCAAATCGAAAGACTTTACTGCCATCGATGGCCTGGCCTGGTGTGCCCACCAATGTCAAAGCAATGGCCGTGATAAGGTGATAAAATATGTGACAATAATAAACATATAAATATTAATAACTGGATCACACATCAATTAGTATTTAAAGATTTTCAGGGGGGGGGGGGGGGAAAAAAAAAAAAAAAAAAAAAAAAAAAAAAAAAAAACGCGGGGGAGGGGAAAAGGGGGGGCCCCCAAAAAAAAAAAAAAAAAAAAAAAAAAAAAAAAAAAAAAAAAAAAAAAAAAAAAAAAAAAAAAAAAAAAAAAAAATTCACCCTCCTTGTCATCATTTATTTTAATAAAAGATTATTCTTGTACATGGTTTGTTAACAATTATATTTTTGAAAAAAAAAACCCCCAATTTTTTTTTTTAAAAAAAATTTTTTTTTTTTTATAAAAAAAAAAAAAAAAAATTTTTAACAAAAAAAATTTTTTGCCCCCCAAAAAGATATCCCCAAAAAAAAAAAAATTTGTCTCGATCACAAAACATTTTAAATGCATTTCAAACCATTATTGTATTATAATGCTTAATCTGATCAAATTTAATGAAACTTTGTCCACAATATACATACAAAGCCAAATTATTAGTGATATTAATTATTAATTAATCACTGTTCTGCACAGAGCATGAATAAAATGTTGCATCCATGGCAGAATCTAGGCCACAAAGGAAAATTTAAAATTGAAATAGGCATCATTCACATGCACAATCATGAGTTTTTTACAGACAGTCTTTTGGGAGAACAGCGATGCCTCTTTAAGATTTTGAACACATACTATGTCTCTAAAGGTGAGTGCAATCTCATGTTCTCAACTTTCTCTATGCATAGAAAATGTGCAAACCTGTGTTGACTGTCAGCTGAGCTTTGTCTCAAAAGCACTGAGCATTCAGGAAAATAATGTTGCCCATATTTAGTATCATATTTAGCATCAATTCTGATCAGGAGAGTTCTTCTGTGTCAGGTGCTGGAGACGGTATTTCATCCCTGGCCAGAGCTTTGGAATGTTTATGTTTGTGCCCTGAGGGTTACCAAACAAAAGGAATGCTGGGCTCCTAACCGACATAGTGCAAACTATTTTAAGTGCTAGGGCTCCCTCCACTTGAGAAAGTTATGCTCATAAATGGCCTGTCTTTGAAAAATGGTGTTCTGTAAGCCATGCAGACCCAGTTCACTGGCAGATAGTTTCAATGCTGGAGTTCTTACAAGAGAAATTATCAGCAGTGATGCTTGGCTGAAAGTATAAATAGTGGCAGATATGTGTCTTTATGTGTGGGCTAGTGCGTAGATGTTTGCATGTATTCGTATAATGGATAATATAATGCTGTGACTTGCGTATTTAATAGCAATCACCACACAAAATATATACAGTGAATGTTGGTGTTTGAGATGTTTTCTATAGATTTATTTAATTTAATCACCTACAGAATTGCTGCCTAACAAATGTATTAGACATTAAAGATATAAAAAAGCAAAACAGGCAAAATGCACTTCCTGATTTAATTTTTTGATTCATCTTTCAATCCTACACAAACCTTATGTTGTTTCACAAGCCATAGGCTTTAAATAATAAATTGATTTGTGTTACATTGCATGTATGTTTTTCTTTGGTAAACAGTTAAACTGGCAGGTGTTTCCTGTTTGACAACTTGCATAATGTTGCAGTATCAGTGGGAGTTCGGAGAATAACTCATGGCCATTGCTGCAGATATTCATATTAAGTGCTTCTACAGGGATCCAAACCATGTAGGGTCCTGTAATTGGTTGCTAGGGTGTGGCTATGAAGCTGAAATGTCACCGTTTGTTGTTGCTGCTTGCTAAGCTAAGTGAAATGAGTCAACCCCCAAGTCTCAGTTTGATAGTATGACAGTTTGATGATATACTGTCCCAAAACCTCTGTCTGGAGATAACCTTCCCTTTCTGCTGACCTCCAAAGCAGACAAAGAGCTGATCAGAGCTTCTGAAGCTCCAAGTACGGTCCTTATAGATATGCAGGGCATGAACGGGACACAAAGAAAGGGCTGGGTCTGCCTCCTCCATAGGTAGCGCTTGCAGCAGGCTCACCACCTAATCCTGAAAAGGTGTGGTTTGAATTTTGGGCACATAGCCAGGCCTGGGTCTCAGGATGATGTGAGCGTAGGCAGGCCCAAATTCTAAGCACCAGTCACTGACTGACAATGCCTGGAGGTCCCCAACCCTCTTGATTGAGACGAGGCAGGAGTGTTGTCTTAAGGGACAGACTCTTTGGCTTGACCGACTCAAGCGGCTCAAAAGGGGTTCCCCGTTGTCCTCAAAAGAGGTTTTAACCAAAGGGTGAGGGTGGAAGTTTTCAAAACAGGACTGTTTTATTCTGGCAAATAAAGTAATTGAATCTATTTTACTGAGGTGACCAAGACAATACACATTTAACAACTGTTAACTTAATAGTCTAAAGCAAGTAAATTACATTTGTTATGGTAAGCACACTTAGACAACAGATGTAAATCATAGATGTGAAGGCTATTGGCGTACACACAGTTAAATAGTGAAGTGAATGATGGTTCAGAACAGTGATTAATTAACTGACTTAACCAATATCATCTTACAGATGATGGCAATCATGGAAGGGAGAGAGAGTGGACAAGATGGCATCACACACTGAGCTGGATATAACTGGTGAGCATTATCCACAGGTTTGTGTGTGGAGAAAGACACAGAAGGTGAGGAGACTGGAGAAACTCCTGCCAACACTGGAGAGATCATGGAAACACATGTGAATAGTCCTTCTCATAAAAACAAGACTGGACAATTTGTGCTGGCTTGGTGTATGCTTATACCTGATAAGTTGATGAGTGACTGCAGATGTGGGTGATCAGCAACATTGATTTTGATAAATGTTTTATTGTTAATTAACTTTATTTATTTAATATTATGTGATATGAATAAGTATTATAAAATTTGTTGCATTTCAACAATGTTTTTCTGTTTTTCAACAGTTTTTCTTACACAAGTTATTATGACCTTTCATTCTTCTTTCATACTTTTATACATATTTAAACTTGTAAAATGAAAAAAAAAAAGGGTGACTGTAAAACAGTTTAATAAAACCTAAAAGACCATTGGGGATTCTTTAGCTGCTACACTGGCAGAACCCTTCAAAGAACTATTAGGAACCTTAAAGCTGAGAATATCCTTTTCATATGTACTTTTTAAGGTATAGTTATCTGAGAAACTTGCTCTTTGTTCCCAAAGAGACTCAAAAGGCTTGAAAGGTATTGGGAAGTTCCTTTTTGTAAAGTGAATACAAAAGGTTTGTCAAGGACATTTTGGAAACTTTACCAAATGTGTACAATATATGCCAAAGCACTGTTGTACCTACTTCAGTTCCAGAAAGGATTTACATTATCCCTATGCATTTGGGAATCAACTTGTTTATCCAAAACAAGTTACAGTGAACTCTTACAATTAAACTATACATTGTTGATGTGTTTTCTGGAAACCAAACCCAGAACTTTGGCATGCCTAGGGCCAGCTGAAACAGCTATTAAACATGACTTAAAACATTTGTTAGGTTGCAGTTTCCCACAGTAATTTTATAACATTAAAATACCTTTAAAAATGTTCTTTTTTTGCTTGTACCGATGTGGACCCTCACAAAGTCAGGTGTTACCTTCAGAAGGTCATTCTGAGATGGCCAAATCTTCCATCTCGGCACATCTTCAGATTTTTATAATTTTTAGAGTGTCTGAAATAGCTTTCTGCTTTACATTCACCTACAGACAATAAATGTACAAAGATACAACATGTGATCTTTCGCCATTGTCAATGTATGCTTTTAGCCCTTTTGCATACTGTAACCTCTATTGAATTTGCCAGGTTCTTTTTTTTTTCCGCGAAACTGAAAAGTTACAATCTTTAAAAAAATAACATAGTAATAACATTAATAACATTAAATAACATTAAAAAACAAAAATAACATAGTACAAGTACATAGTACATCAGTACAAGAATATGCGGTTTCGAACTCTAGCTGCCTCCAGTGGATGGAACGAGCGTTCCCTGTTAACAACATATCGTCAGGGACTGAAGCCCGCTCTGTGGCTGCATCTCTGCTCCTTACAATGACTCTATGGGGTTAGAGAGCTTCATTCAACTTTCGATACGAGTGGCTAATCGTATACAGAACTGTATGGCAGAAAATAAGTGCCATAATCCGCCAATCACCATCCAGCAACCAGAGTGTCCCAGCCCTGAACAACACCAGACTGTTCTCGGCCGAACGCCAATGTCAGCTGACCCAGAAGCTCTGTCTGTACTGCGGACATCTGGGACATGTTTTGTAGACATGTCTCATCTGTCCTCCACGACCCGTGGTGAGTGTGTTTTCTTCTTCTTCAGTCAATGTACGTCAGTTAACCACTGTTGTTCAACTCAATACTCCTCACCACTGTATTTCAGTCAATGCCCTCATCGACTCATCAATCAGCCGGCAACTTCATCTCCGCTGCCTTATGCCACCAACTTCAAAAGAGGCTCAACAACATCTCGTACAAGGTCCAATAAATAACTGGAAATCCACTCGGCTGAGGACAAGTCCGCTACTGCTTGTAGGGTCCAATCACCCTACAAGTCAGACAGCTACACGTCAAGGAAATTTGCTTCCTGGTTCTGGAGGGATCCACCACTGTGATTGTTCTAGGGGGCCCATGGCTCATTTCCCACGATCCATCCATCTTCTGGAAGACTGGCAACGTCCTGAAGTTGGGTGAGAAATGTTTCCCTCAATGTTTCCCAAATCTTCCCAAACCTGCATCTTCTGTTCCAGCTCTTTCTGTTTACTCAGCCTCCATCGAAAACCCCATCGAGAAGAGATCTGTTGAAATTCCTAAGGAATATGCCCACTTCAGTGACGTGTTCTGCCCAAAATGAGCCTCCAAATTACCACCTCATCAACCATGGGACTGTGCCATCGAGCTAGTACCAGATGAACCGGTGCCCAGTGGTAGGATCTACTCGCTTTCCTCCCAGAACCAAAGGCCATGGAGGAGTACATCCAGGAGGCTTTACAACAAGGCTAAATCCATCCATCCACTTCCCCTGCTGCTCCCAGCTTCTTCTTCGTGGCCAAAAATGACATAGGCTTGAGGCCTTGCATTGATTACCGGGCTCTTAACAAGATCACAGTCAAGTACCGTTACCTACTTCCCCTCAGCACTGGAACAGCTTTGCTGAGCCAAGATCTTCACCAAGTTGGACCTCAGAAGTGCATACAACCTCATCCAAATACATGAGGGGATGAATAGTAGACAGCCTTTGTTATTCCAACGGGACACTATGAATTCCTAGTCCTGCCCTGTGGATTAGTGAATGCCTCCTCCGTATTTCAGGGTTATATGAACAAGGTTTTCCAGGAGTACCTCAACGGTTTTCTCATCATCTACATCAATGACATTGTTGTGTACTCCCGGAACGAGGCTGAACATCGCCACCACGTCTCCGATGTCCTCCAACAACTCCGCAAACACCAATTGTATCTCAAGGCAGAAAAATGCACCTTCCACCAATCATCCATTTAATTCCTGGGCTACGAGATCAACTCTCAGGGAATCAAGATGGACAAAGGGAAGGTCGAAGCCATTCATTTTTGGCCCATTCCCACCAGCATCAAGGAACTTCAACGTTTCCTAGGCTCATTTCTATCACCGCTTTATTTACAATTATAGTATAATAACTGCTCCCCTTACTAACCTGCTTAAAGGTAAGCCCAAGTCCTTGAATCCAGAGGCCACGGAAGCCATGAAGATCCTCCAGAAGGCGTTCACTTCAGCTTCGCTTTTGATCCATCCGGACCCATCTAAACCATTTGTGGTGGAAGTGGAAGCTTCGACGTCTGGTGTGGGAGCTGTGCTTTCTCAGCAGCAGGGGACTCAGCAGCAGAACTATGACATTGGCAACTGGGAACTCCTTGCCATCAAGCTAGCTCTAGAGGAGTTGAGGCACTGGCTGGAGGGAGACCACCACCCATTTGTGGTGTTTACTGATCATCGTAACCTGGAATATCTGAGAGAGGCCAACAGACTCAATCTTCAGCAGCCTAGGTGGGCTCTTTTCTTCACTCGGTTTAACTTCACCATCTCCTATCGTCCACGGAAGGCAGACGCTCTGTCTAGACTCCACTCTCCAGAAGATTTACCAGAAAATCTTGAACCCATTCTTCCTCCCATTGTCTAATTGTCAGTCCCATACTATGGTCCCTGGATGATGAAATCGCAGCAGCCAGTGCCACTGCCCCTGCTCTGCCAGGCTGTCCACCCAATTATACCTATGTTGCTCAAAGTCAAAGAACACCCCTCATCCATGCCACACATACCACCCTGGGCACTGGTCATCCTGGGGCCAATAGGACCTTCTCACTGCTGAAAGATCGCTTCTGGTGACCTGGCATAATGGAGGACATCCAAAGGTATGTGAGAGAATGCCAGGAATGTGCATTGTCCAGAACACCCCGTCAATTACCAGCTGGCAAGCTTCTATCTCTTCCCATTCCTTGGCGTACATGGTCACACCTAGGAGTGGACTTCATCACTGACCTACCAGCATCAGATGGCAACACCTGTATACTAGTAGTGGTGGACAGATTCTACAAAGCATGTCATTTGGTACCACTGAAGGGACTCCCAACTGCTATGGAAACAGCTGAAGTCCTCTTTAATCAGATATTTCAAAATTTTGGAATCCCTGAAGATATTGTCTCTGACAGAGGTCCCCAGTTCATCTCAAGGGTCTGGAGATCATTTTTCTCTCTCTTAGGTGTGACCGTCAGCCTATCTTGTTACCACCCCCAAAGCAACGGCCAAATAGAGAAGAAGATCTAGGAGATATCTCCTTACCTTCTGCCATGCCCACCAGAACTCCTGGAACCGCTACATCACCTGGGCCGAGTACGGACGGACAGAACTCCCCTTTTCAACTCCCACCACAGATCTCACTCCCCTCCAGTGCATAATTGGTGATCAACCTCCTCTGTTTGCCTGGTCCGGGGAGCCATCAGACGTTCCATCGGTTACTCACTGGTTCCAGAGAGTGAGAGAGTATGGGACTCAGCACACCAACATCTACAGCGAGCCATCAGATGACACCAACATCTTGCGGATGTCCGGAGAGCCCTTACACCAACCTTTCAACCAGGACAGAAGGACAGTTTGGCTCTCTACATCCGTTTGAGACTTCCGTGTAAAAGCTGAGTCCCAGGTTCATTGGTCCCTTCCCCATCACTAAGCAGATCAATCCAGTCACCTACGAACTCAAACTCCCAGCACAGTATCGTATTCACCCCACATTCCTTGTCTCCCTAATCAAACCATATCCCTCACCTGTATCTCCTTTACCCACAGAGCCTGATCCCCTTGACGACCCCCCTCTTTCTTTGGTATTGGAGGATGGAATGGTCTACTCAGTTAAGGAAATCTTGGGCTCCCAGCGTTGTGGGGGGAAATTAGAATACCTGGTCGACTGGGAAGGGTATAAACCAGAAGAAAGATCCTGGGTCCCCAGAGATGATATACTTGATCCCAATCTTTTGACAGAATTCCATGCCTCTCATCCTCAAGCTCCAGCCCCCAGAGGTCGAGGACATCCCCTATGACGTCGGGTACTTCGGCCCTCAGGAACGAGCCGTGGAGAGGGGGGTTCTGTCATGGAAACACCAGGCTCCACCCCCTGTCAACGATCCCGGTCACCGGAATACTAATCACACTCACCTGTTTACCATTTCCTCAATCACCGTCTGCACTATAAAAGCACACACGTCCCTCTAGCACATTGTCTGGTCTCCAATAGGAAAAGGACTCATTCCCATGCTAAATTTCTACCTGCTATTGATCTCCCTCGTCTCCAGCATGTTCCCTATGTTCTCCATAGTCTGTGTGTGCTTCAGTGTTCCACAATCCGATCCGATACCAGCTCCTGGCATTCATTACCATCTCCTCCGTTCTCAACTATCTGGTAAAGGACATCAGTAATATTACTAATCCATCTCCTGGCTCCTGAGCTATTTGTCATTCTTCTTACAGCAAAAGAGAAATGTTATTACATGCTGTGTAATTTTGTACACTCTTATGTTGTTTAGAAGAGATTCATTTTGTATTAAACAAATTGGTGGTACCTTGCTTAGACTAAGTGGTTTGCTTATAGACTATGTGATTCTAACTACATTCTTAAAGACTCTACTATTTCAATCTTTCTTTTTCTCTTGTTGTCTTTTCATTATTCAATGTTCAGATATTTTATGGTATTATTGCAAATACCTTATACTTTTATATATCCCCTATATATTTCACAATTTTTCAGTTTTATAAGTTTTTTTTCAGTATACGTAAAGCTGCCGTGAAATAATGCATTATTGTAAAATAGCATCACATAAATAAATCTGAATTGAATTTGTAGCGTGATCCAGAGCAACAGCAGAACTTCAAAGCAAGGCAGTAATTATGAATACTGGACTATAGCTCAGATATGTTAGCTTCACATTAAAATCTGACCCCTTGAACAGTTAGCTGTGTCTGGATTTTCTATCAGACAGACACCAGGTTGAACTGAGAGCAGACAGTAATATTACTGATGGTAACAAGACAGCTCACAATGATAATTTAAGCATGCTGGTTACAAGAAAAGAACCTCTTGCTATTAATGGTAGACCCTACTTAGTGATTTAATCTGATACTGGTACTACTTTAAATTATACTTTATATAAAGTTATGTATAGTTTGTACACAAGTAGATGGATTTCTTCACTCAAAGCCTGTGGTGAGAACTGAGACCTCTCTAGCTTTGGGTATCACCCAAAAATGAAAGTTTTTTTCATCATTTACTCACCCTTATTTCATTCCAAACTTATATGTCATTTTTCTTCTGTGGAACACAAAAGAAGCTAATTTGAGAAATGTCTCAATGGTGTAATGTAAAAAGGGATTAATATTGAGTTTTGTTCACAAATAAAGCATTCTCCACCAAAGATGTAATTATTTATGAACAGGTTCACTAAATGAATGTTAAGAGATCTATTTTCCACCATTCCCTGTTTAAGGGAAAAAATATTTTTCCAAATGGGAAATATTAATAATTGATTAAGATCAATCAATGATTTGGGAAAATCTTAATCAATGTAATACATTGATTTGACTCTCTTATAGAGCATGTAGCAAAGATCCGCAGGATTAGGTACTCAAGATTATGAGCATGAAACACCACAACATCATGTGTGATACAAACAAGACTTTAAAGTAACACTTTATTTTAAGAGTCCAGAATACTGCATTAGTTAAGCATTAATTAACGGTTAATTTGTTCACAATCAAGCATTGGTTAAGCACAAACACACTAGTAATTGACGATTAATTTAACATTTTAAGGGCCCCGAATTATGCATTAGTTAATCATTAATAAACTAGTAATTAATGATTAATTTGTTAATTAATGATTAACACATACTTCTCTAACATACACAAATACACAACACACATGAGTAAGGATTACAGTATAAGATTATTGGAAATTCAGCAGATCAACAGCCTGAACAAACCATTAGTTTCTTAATTCCAGCACACCTCAGTGAAAGGGCTATTGATAGGTAATGCCTTAATTACTAAGACCAACTATGATACTTGCATGTCTTGCCCATTGAAGGAAAGTGTCCTGATGCAGTTAGCTGGGGCTCCAGTTGATCTCGCTGGATGCTGTATTGATGAGAGGAAGAAAACCAGTTTGATGCGGAGGTCTTTGATTAATGAAAATACTAGGCCGCAGCCTGGCATAAGCTTAGAGGTCTGCTGAGAACTTCCTCTAGTTCAGCATCCTGATGAGAGTCTTTGATGGACTGTAGAAGATGGGAGACCAAACAAAAGACTTAAAATCAAAAGATTAAAGACAGACTTGTGTTCTTGGACATTTTCAGAAGTTTTATAATATTAATATCAACCAAAGTTATCAAAATGTTATGAACACTAATGTTTAGGATATGAAAAATGCAACTCACAGATACTAAACACAGGTACACGTGATCTTGATTAACAGTGTGACTAAAACGTTCACTTACATGTATATATATATATATATATATATATATATATATATATATATATATATTTTCAACATTCCTTTGGGTTGTAAAACAGCCTTATCTATGCATTGCTATGGTCACCAGAAGCCTGGTTCTGCATCTGGGTAGTCAGTGGCAGTTTGGGAGTAGTTTTACAGACACTCCAAGTGCATAGTGTGTTTGTGGAGTGAGGTATATGTAGTTATATTCATTCATTCATTCATTCATTCATTCATTCACTACAGTGGTTCTGTGTCCATACAATTGATGTCAATGGATGCCACTGTTGTTTGGTAACCAACATACTTAAAAATATCTTTGAATATTTAGAACATCATATTTTACAGTATACTGTATTCATGGCCTATAGTCTACTTATCTATAAAATTTTGCAGTATGTATATATTGTATCTATCACTTCTCAACTGCATTGATGTGGCACATGTTGTTGTGGCACATTGTTGCATTGTTGTGGCACATTGTTGTGGTGTGATGGTACTTTCTGCACACTACATAACAAGACAAGCCAGTCTTTGCATAAGTCGATCCATTTGTGTCTTTAATATTCCGCCTTGATCTGATGCTCTGTGGAAGAGCACTAAAGTAGTGCTCAGGTTCAAAAAGAACTGATTTCTGAGCTAATGCTTTACCTGACACATTTAATGTGAGTTACTGAAAGTATTATTTGTATTGTTACTTTCAGTAATAATACATTAGTATGTATTATTACTTTATGTATGTATCTTAATACTTACATTAGTATTATTTACCATGGAGAAAACATGAAAAAAATCAACCAGAGTCAAAGTGAACACAACAAGGTTTATAACTTTAGATACAAACTTCTGTCTCTTGGCATTAGTTGCTTTCAGTGTAGTTGATCCAAAACTCATACCTGGCCCACTCTCTACAGCATCTACCCCTAGGAAAAGGGGGGGCAGTATTCTTAATACCGGAGGGCAATTTCTCGGCCTTGTGATCCAATTTACACTGAGGTAACTGCCTCACTGAAGCATAATGGATTTATGTAAGAACTTTCTAATGTATTCTCTGGAGCGTGTTCAAGCCCAGGATGGATTATTTAACTCTTCAGGTTCATAGAGCCTCTCACCTCCTGTTTAGCTTTCTGATGAGTTGAAAAGCTGAGCTTTCTCTGGGGACATTTCACAAGGCGGGAGCTCTCTGGGTTTTGCAGTGAGATATTGGTGTCCTTGCATCCCCTGTTAGTGGATTATCTGACACTTTGTCAATCAACAATAAACAAGGCCTCAAGGTGGCATCTTGGTCAGAAACACAACGGACTATGGCTGCTTTCCACTCTGTCATAGGACTTAATGAGTTTGTTATCTGAGTGCACCTGAGTGGAATTGACTTAATATATGTACTAAAAATTCAACTTCAGAGCTAATTGGTTATAAGTCAGCTTCAGTTTTTTCTGCTCCATCTATGATAACAATGCTCTCAATGGTATCTGTAGAGCGAACTTATGAAAGGGGGTCTGTCTGTGTTTATCAGAGGATCCAGAGATATTAACATTACATGCTGCACCTCACAAATGTTGAACTAAGGTCAAATTGTTCAGCAATATATCAAATGTGTCTAGCCAAAATGAAAATAATTGAAAAATACTGCCAAGCACAAACATTTTAGGTTAAGAATTTAAATAATGAACTGCAGAGAGATCATTATAAGAAGGTCTTCAAGTTATTGAAGGGGAGAGTGGGTACGATGTATCAAGTGTTCAACTCAAACATCAGAAGACTGTGAGGTCTAAGATTTCCAAAAAAGCCCAACTTATCTGTGCTATGCTTTCCACATACAACATTCAGTTGTATTAAATGTAAAAATGTATCTCATTTGTGTCTATTGCAAGACAAAAAGCAGTTCCTGAGCAATAAAATTATCCTCTGGCAATAGTAGTGGAAATTCTACCAGTGCTTGAAAAAAACAATAGCGAGACACAAATCATAGCAGCACAACAACAAGCACTCAGTCCCAGATTAATAAAGACAGGCTTCTATAACATCAAGAAAGACAAAGACCCTTGTCACACACTGTACTGGACAGCCCCTGAGAAAAGCCAGCATCTACATCCCAGCTTAAAGGGGATGTTCTTAGAATGTTGGCAAATGTTATCTAAAGGTTTTCCCATAGTTTTGAAAAACGTTCTTTTAATAACATTTGCAGAACTTTTTTTAACATTATATATGTTATATATCATATAGATCAAAAATGCTAATTTGAAGTTGTTATTGGAACATTTTAAAAATGTTACAAAATTTAAAGAAAAGTTTGAATAACATTTGTATTACCAAGTAATAATGTTAAGACAACATCAACAATGTATGCGTTTGGTAAACACTTTTATCCAAAGCAACTTACAGTATATTCAAGTCATACATTTTATCAGTACTTGCGCTCCCCTGGTAATCAAATCCACAACCTTTGCAATGCTCTACCAGCTGAGCTACAGGAACACTAATCCAAAGTGACTTACAAGGTGAGGACAAAAACGAAGTGATAAATCATAAGGAGGCAATAACATCAGCTATACCCAGTTACAGTTATCAAAATTACAACACTTTTGGGAGGCAGAAGAAAGCGTTCATAGTTAGATGTTTTTAAGTTAAGTTTTAGTACTTGTGTCAGGTATTTGTGGAAGAGACAGGTTTTTAGCTGTATTCATGAATATAGTGAGGGATGCAGCAGACCAAACAGAGTGTGTAATATCATTCCACCAGCGAGGGGTTGTGAAGATGAACCTGCGAGCAAGTGATTGTGTGCCCTTTGAAGAGGGTATTACAAGGTGATGTACATCAAAAACAAATTGGACATTTTGAACTAGAACCACTAATGTAACAATTTTGTTACGTAATGGAAACATTAGGCGAACATCCTTACAACCTAAAATTGTTAGCTGGAGTGTAACAGTTGAATTTAAAGTGTAAACTAGAACACCAGTACACCATAAGATGACAGAGAAATACACCATCTACAAAATAGGTACTGGACCAGAAAGTGTTGTGATGGGGGCCTTTTCATTATGAACAGTGAGCAAAACCTGTTTATCTTTACCATGCTTAGGGAAGTGTGTGTGTGTGTGTGTGTGTGTGATTTGAAGTGGAGTGTATGAGCTTTATCCAAGTACATTTATTCCATTTTATCTCCCATTTTTATCTTTTCCTCTTTATCTTAAGTCTATTTTCACTCTTTAAGGTCAGAGTTTCTCAAAAATAAATCATGAATTATGCAGAGTGAGCAAATCGAGATTTTCCAACTGCAATTTAAATGAATAATGCCTCCTTACAAAAAAGACTGGATGTACTTTGAAATTCAGATAAATGAGAAAAGGAAAAAAACTCTTCACTGGTCCAAAGTTATTGCAAGTCCTTCAATCAGGTTCGTAACTTATGTGATGTTGCAGATATATGAGACCATTAAATTCGTTATTAAAAACCTAGCAAGATTTTTGTTTTTCAGACACCTTTACCAGAAAGACCATTCAGGGTAAAAAGCTTGCGTATGCTTGTCTACCAAATATCTGGTATATTTATGCTGATGCTGGTGTAAAACATCTTTTATTGTGGCCTTAGAAAACAATTTGCAATTGCTCAGTTTCTCAGTCTTATAAGTTGTATAAATGTATATATAATGCATTAAATACTTACTGAGAACATACTGGGAAGTCTGCATAGCCAACTGCCAAGAACTAAAGCTTAAGAATGATTGCAAACAAGGTGAGAACACCCTTTACTCTCGTCTATATACACCTATCATGTATGTTAAACTATTTGTGACATAAGTCCTGGTAAAGTGACACAATGAAAGAAATATTGGTTAACTCGCTTGTTGTATTCCGCACTTGTAAGTTGCTTTAGATAAAAGTGTCTGCTAAATGAATAAATGTAAATGTGTTCAGGCTATGCTGATCTCAATATGCTTCTTTTTTGGAAATGACTGAGTACCGGCATCCAGTTCTTAAAATCATCTAACCCTGGAAGAACATGGCCAGATAAGCGGGGTGAGTTTCTTTCTTACTTTTTCTCTCTTATATATTTGTCTCTTTTTCTCTCTACAGGCACTCTCAATGTTAATAGTGCACACCTATCAGCTGTTGCAACACCTCCCCCTGCTGGAGGTACCGCATTGGACGGGAAGTTAACCACAGCAAACCAACCACTGATTAACCAACAAACAACAAATGGTTTGCCACCATTTCATATATATATATATATATATATTTTTTTTTTTTTTTACAAAAGATGTCTAGGAAGGGTGGGACTGATATAAATTAGCATTATTGTGATTACAGGCTGTGTCACAAATGTATGAGGGAAACAACAATCTGTCTCTCTCAGTGTTCCTCTCTTCCTTCTCTTTATATTTATCTCACTGTCAGGCTGGGTTGTTCTAATTTGATGCTTAAAAACTTGGGTGGATTTGGAGCTGGATGGTCAAGGCAGTCTTGGTTAATCTAACTAAGAGACCTAATGGAAAGAACCAAACCAAACACAACATATTGTGATCAGCATTGTTGAATGTTTTAGCAGTAAAGATTAAGTTAGTGTATTGACTCATATGACACACGTCACTTGAGGTAGTTCAAATTACACAAGAAGAAAAACAGAGAGAATTGCCCCATGTAAATGAAATAAAACGTATGAAGTAAATAAGAATAGAATAGCACATTTAAAATACAAATCACCATTGACAGGGATTATGAAATCAAATGTATTAGTGTCAGATGTTCCTGTAGCTCAGTTTATAAAACATTGTGTTGGCAGTGCAAAGGTTGTGGGTTCGATTCTCGGGGAACACACACTGATAAAATATATAGCTTAAATGCATTGTAAGTCACTTTGAATAAAGGGTCTGCCAAATGCCTAAGTGTACCAACTTTAAAATCCCAAATCTGGTAAAAAAAAAACATGGTTAAAACAAATGAAATTTTATGTTTTCATTAACTATGCGTGTTTTTTTTATTTAAAAGTAAAGTGGCAGAAAAAATTCACATTATGAACATCCTCAACTTTATGTCACACAGACAAGAAAGTCAGATAGATGCTTCTATTTCTAAATATCAGAAGAACTATCTGAGTAAAATTAATGGAAAAGAAGGTCCTTTTTGAGGGAACACAACACGGTCTGTCTAGATACTATAGGGAACTCCTTCAGTGTGACTGGTGTCTGAATCTCATATCTAATCATGCCAACTAATTGGCCCATGGCAGTGCTTGATGCACATAAGGCACACCTATGTGTATAGCAGAGCATGTGCAGAGCATGTCATGAGTTCAAGAAGTGCATGCATCTTTCTTAGCTTCACTGCTAAGGGTGGTGTGGTCCGTTTGAGCTACTATGCTGCTTTGAGTTATATCGTGGCTTAATGACAGAACATATGTGGCTGCAGGTCAAGCTGGTGCTGCACTGCATACGATGGCCATACTGCAGACGTATCAAGCCAATCTGCTGAAGGACTTCGTAGGAGGGCGATTCTATGGCGGTGATGGTGGCCATGGAGAGACATCTGTGGATGAGCTTGGCTGATACTGGGCAAAAGAAAAGGCGATTTCTCCTTGATTTGCCAGTCATGCACTCTGAGGTTTCTGGCACGTCTGTACACATGGTGCTTGAAATAGTTCAGAGTGGTGAGGGAAAAATACATCCTGCACGGGTCTGAGTCCTCATCTTAGGTGTCTCTCCCTGGCCTTTCTAAGAGGACTGGAGGTGAGGCCAAAGGCAGAGTGTTGCTTATCCTCCTCCTAGAGCACAGAAGTGGTATGGTACCAGGATGGGAAGACAGTGTGCTGACATGCAAGCTGAGGTTCATATGGAGATGAGAAAGTAGCCCTGTCTCCCCCCACTTATTTTTCTGTCTGTAGTTTGCACAAGCACTCAAACAGGCCATAATTGTTGGACCAGTGATGATTACAGGGGCCTCTTTAAGATGTTCCAGCTTTTTTGACAGTTCAGCTAGGGTTTATCAGCTAATTTATGCATTATGTGAGCAATACGCATGGTACAGAACTTGGCGGGCAGCCCTGTATAAGCTCTATAGAGAACAGCTTTGCTGAGTGGTTGTAGCTAGTTTGGGGTAAGCTCCCTTTTAATAACAATTCACTGGATTGAGGGTTAAGTTTCAGCTTCACTCTGGATGAGAGCCTGCAGAAACTTTAACACTACCTGTTAGAGCCTTTTTATGGTGGGCCTGTGATGTGAGCCTGTAATGTGCTGTGGTGTGAGCCGGTAATGTGCTGAGAGTTTGAGCTCCACTTCGAACAGTTCTAGTACAGGCTGTCCTAGGACCATGGAGATCAGGGAAAGTTTGAACTAATGGTTCAAACTCCCATTGAGTATTGCTTTGTTGTTTACAACCATCCTTGTTGTATTATTGGAGATTTCAAGATCCACAGGAGAGAACCACATCTCCAATTTCTATATTCCCCTTGAGGATAAGTTTGCTAGCCAGTATGTTTTTCAGCCATCCTCACTGTATTATTGGAGTTGTGGTCTCAGTTTGTGACCGCAGTTGCAGGTGGTTGTTTTTATTTATTGGCTACCCTTGAAAGGCGGGTCCTAAGGGTTAAGTTAGAACAGAATCCAATATGGGGCCTGTTCTCTCTGAAGTAGTAGTAGTAGTCAATTAACATGATAGGTGTCATTTGGCAAGATATGCCATTCCAGCTTATGTAGAGATGGCACATAGAAAAATACCATCTTACGGCACAGGGATATTAGGGATTTGCAATAATACCATAAAATACAATACACAAAAAAAATAAAAACATACACAGAATATACACAATACAAATACCTAAACATTACACAATGAAAGAGAATGAAAGAGAATCGGAGACAAAGAAATAGCAAAAGAGTAGAGTCTTTAGGACTAAAAACCTAAGCTAAGGTAAATGTCAGCAGTTTCC